>OV816024.1:69267709-71667709 GCA_929113105.1 Agrypnus murinus
CGTATAGTGTGGCCCCCATGGTGTGTCGTAGGTTAAGTCGTACTCTTCTAGACCTTTAGTGATTTTATATATTTTTGATAACTCTTTAAGTTTAATCGTGATTGGTGTCAGCCCTGATACGACGCATGATGCCTCGTATGATATCGTACGGTATGCCTTGGCTATTTTTATGTTGCATAGCCTCTGTACCCTCTCCAGCTTTCTTATGTTACTCTTCTTTTTCAATGCATTTTCCCAAAGAGGAACTCCATATGCCAACAGAGGTAAAATTGCACCCTTATAAATAGTGCTTAGTACATCATATCGCAGACCCCAGTTTAGTTTTGTCGATCTAAATAACATATGCATTATTTTTGTACACTTGTCTGATATATATTGTACGTGGTAGTCAAAATTGAACTTACTATCTATGTATACTCCAAGATACTTAATAATTGGAACTTGTTCCAGTGCTATATTGTTTAGATAAATTTCTATCTCAGTTTCATTTACCCTTCTTTTCCTAGATACCAGCATAGCCTTGGACTTCCCTTCATGAAATTTCATTTTGTTGGTTTCTGCCCATTTTTCTATTTTGTACATTTCGATGCTTGCGTAATTTTCTATTCCTTTTTAGTCTTGCACCTAGTTAGTACCAGAAGGTCATCTGCAAATGCGATAACTTTTGTGTGACTTGTATATTCTAAGTTTAATAGAGGGTTTTACATTGCGTTCCAAGACCAGGGCCGCAGCAGGAGCCCTGCGGGCAGCCCTTATTTACTGCTCTTTCTACTTCTATTGCATTTAATTGTAATTTTGCAGTTCTATTGTTAAGGTAGCTTTCTATAAGTTTTTAGGAGTTTTAAACTCCCTAAGTGATTTAAATATGGCTGGCCACCATGCAGCGTCGAACGCTCCTCTCAAGTCAACACTTATTATTATATCATTCTTTTCTTTGAGATACGCTTCAACAAATTCTTTGACTGCCATGTCTCTGTCTCTGTCTCTGTCTCTGTCTCTGTCTCTGTCTCTGTCGCTGTCGCTGTCGCTGTCCTGTCTCTGTCTCTGTCTCTGTCTCTGTCTCTCTCTCTCTCTTTAATTTCTAAATTAAAACTTTCCCAGCTAGTGGATTGGCAATTGTGGAGTAGTCGAATGGCCTACTAGACCACCCGACTTAACAGCTTGTTATACAGGGTTAGTTAAAAGTATGGAGACGGCGATTTATTGTCGTTATAATATTCATTTTAGGAAATAATGTTCAATACAAAATTTTTTACGAAATTTCTATCTACATTTGAGAATACTTGAAATTTCTTCAATTGTTTTTGAGTTACGCCTTTCCGAGAAATTTGTTTAAATGGAACCTATTAATTTTACGCTACCATTCGATAGAAAATTCTTTTCTCTTTACATGATTCTCCTTACATTAATTTTTTTACTTTTATTTCATTTTAATAACATTTTTGCAAGAAAACGTCGGTACAAGTATTTACAAATAGTAAGCACAACTAAAATTAAACTCGCCATTGATAATATTAACTGCAACAAATTGCACACAATAATTGTATGCAATAACTGTATGCATTTTATTACTGTTAAAATTGGTAATGGCGAGTTTAATCTTAGATATACATACTGTTCGTATATACTTGAAACGGCGCGGCGTTTCCTTGAAAAAATGTTCTCAAAATAAAATAAAATAAATTTTTTTCAATATTATTGTAAAGAGAAAAAATGTTCTATCGAATGGTAGCGTAAAATTAACAGGTTCCCTTTTAAAAAAATGCGAAAAGGCGTAACTCAAAAATAATTGAAGAAAAAAAAATTCAAGTATTCTCAAATGTAGATAAAAATTTCCAAAAAAACTTATATTGAACATTAGTTTCTAAAATGAATATTTACGACAATAAATCGCCGTCTCCATACTTTTAACTAACCCTGTATATTTTTTGTTGGGTGCTTTAAAAAAGCATGGTGTACAGAGTTAAGATGCGTTAAGTGCGTATTAAGTGCGTTAAAGATCTACAGTACGTAGGAATGTATGATTACTAAGATGCTTTTCGCGCTATACTTCTCATGCATTTATTTTTTAAAACTTTCCCATCAGACTTGAACCAAATTAAAGAGAAAAGTCCATTCTATCCACGTAGTTCTTCGGATATGAGGAAAAAGTATTTTTCATGGAAAAAAGCATAGAAAAGAAAAGCAAGAAAACAGAAAAATCGATCGATCGATATTTAAAAACCTAAAATATTAACAAAGTATAATTCTCAAAAAAAGCAAATGCGCCTGAGTAGTTTATTAATTGTATAGTTGCGGCCGAAAAATTTATCTATTGCGACTGCGTAATTTCGACTTTTAAATTCTCATAAGAAACGTCACTTTTAGTCATTTGATATGTCATAAATAGCATACAAGCCAGCTTCATACGATGTGAATATCAGAAAAATGTGCTAACTTGATAAATGACCGTTGAAAATTTTTCAGCCGCAACTGTACTTTATTTTGTATTTTGTTTCATTTTTATAGTAGAATTCAGGAGACAAATAATTGAAAATCAATTTTTAGTTTTTATTTGCATCAAAAGAGGCCACTGCTCCACTACATTTGCTAAATTCCAAACTTGGTTTGCCCAGTAATACCAAAAACTAATCCCCAGGAGCTAGCGTCTTTTTTCCATTCACTTTTCCTATTTGTTACACAATTCCAATGCCGCAATAAGCGAGTTTTTAGATTGCAGAGGGTATTCTACATACGTAAATAAATTTAAATTAATTGTTGATTAACTAATATTATTCAATTAATAAGTTAATGTACTGCAATTAGTAATTGAAGGGTCCAGTGCAAGAACCAGATATCTCCACATTCATGCGGAATTGGGGTATCTATACGGTAATATACTTACATATGATTACATTCTGCATCGTTCGGTGCAAGCACGGTATACCTTCCCTAGCATTACTTCATTATACAAATTTTTGGTGATACACTGACCATTATAATGTGCAATTAATAACAACGTTTTTTTCACTTCCTGTAAAATTTGTAATATGTATATTAAAATACCTCTCAATTGTAAAAAGATTATTATGAATAATTAATAATAAAAAAGAAGCAAACAAAAAACATGATAAATGACATCCATTAAAGAAGAAAAACATATCAACAGGCAACATGGTCGAATGGAAGGCGCATTATCAATTACAAAAATGCCTGTTCTATTCCCGGCTGGGTTGATTTTTTTTATTTGATAAAATATTTTA
The DNA here is from genome assembly GCA_929113105.1 of Agrypnus murinus. Classification (NCBI taxonomy): domain Eukaryota; kingdom Metazoa; phylum Arthropoda; class Insecta; order Coleoptera; family Elateridae; genus Agrypnus; species Agrypnus murinus. The sequence continues at coordinate 69,270,952 of OV816024.1, forward strand.
TATAGGTATGTTGTAAATAAACTTTTTTTTTATAAATATAATACCTACTCTTCTGTACCATATTATTAGTCGTTACATTTTGTAACTTTGATAAAGTGACTAAAATAGAGAGAATATCAGCATACAAAGGACAAAAAGAGTGAAACAGTTGATATACAGAATTAAGTGAAACAGAGAAACCGAGACTAGAAGCATAACATAACTCATGTAAACATGCCAGAGTAACTCTTCTGTGTCTTTGTAATTAGTATACTTTCCTCAAGAGAAAGTAGAGGGAAGTAGACGGGGTGAGAAAAGATCACTATCGCGGCCACTTTTATCTAGCGAAAGAACTACTCTTACCGCGCTGCAATGAGTTTAAACTTCATTGTTCTCCAACTTGGCTTTTGAAGATGATGCGTCTTCATGCAGCACGGTAAGTCTTTGAAAAATTCCTTAAAAAACCTAATTGTTTGAGTGTGTTTTTATTTGTTCGATGTCTTGCAATACACTAATTCTTATTATGTGATCATATTGCAAATTTCCGGTATTTTCGAAGTGCTTTAGGAACTAACTGCGGAAGCATTTCTAATCCTTAACTTAGGGCGGAGAATGCTAGCTTTACGATGCGCATTTGGATTAGAGGAACTGAAACCGCACTGTTGAATTCTATATCAAATCTAATAACTTACCTTTATTTGATTACAAATGTGTACGCCCACCATTATTGTTACCAATTATTTTGTAAACAGTCCAAGTCAATGTTAACCTGCTGTCAGGTCTAATTCTGACATATTTTATCTTTGTTGAGGTATATCCATTACTTATAGTACACACCGAAGGACTGTTAACGTTTCAAAATTAAAAAAAAAGACTGTGTTTGAAAAGTGTTTCAAGGCTGGATCAAGACATACGAAAACAGTGCACACATTAGATTTAACATAAAATCCAATATGTCGGCTAAAGTCACGTGAATATAAATGTTACTACGTCATAAATTTAGATGTTCTCGAACTTTTAGTCTAATAATTATGACTATGAATTAAGGCCTCGTTGTCGAGTATGAACTATTTAGAATCTTTGACCATTTAGGGATATGTTAAAGAAAGGTTATAGAAAATTATATGCCTAATCACTTCATTTGAAAACTAAGTTAACAGTTAATTTCGCATTATCTTATCTTCTTATCTGGTTCCTTATTATTGTACAATGTGAAAAGCTGCAAGGATTAGTTTTTACAAAGATTAGGATTAGCAAAGGTGCTAATAAGTATAGCGAAAAGATCTTAATACAAACAGCAGAAGACCTCTTAACTTAATCGACAGCTAATTCGAATCTGGCAGGGCAACCAGTAGAGTGTGTCTGTGGGTCTTTATCTAGGTGAGTAGTTTTTTGTGCTCTAAACAAAATGGGTTTACAGTGCATTTCGAACCATTGGGATCCTATTATTTGGAACAGAATCCAGAGCTATCCTAAATTTTACATATAATTACTTAGGTTGAATTATATGGGGGGCGCTTGGTTGGCTGTCTACTTCTTTTCTAAAAGTTGACTCCACTGGAAGTAGAACTCGAGTCGTATAGGAGCGGCTACTCAACCCTTTGAAAATTGTATTTTAATTTCATTTATTTAATTTTATTTTGTTTTATTATTTTTATCTTTATATCTAGTTATCTATTTTTTGTATTTACCTTCATGTTTGTTTATATTCATATCACCTTTGGTAATGACAGCTTAGCTGTCGAAACAATTGTCAGGTTATAATTTAATAAATATTGTAAAACTTTTTATTAATCCTTATTTATTCCATGTTTATGGAGTTCCACAAAGTAAGGCTCGAGTCAGTAAACGCTAAATTAAAATTAATTGTTGATTAACTAATATTATATAATTAATAAGTTAATGTACAGTAATTAAGGGGTCCAGTGCAAGAACAAGGTATCTCCATATTTCTGCGGAATTGGGATGTCTATACGGAAATACAGGGTGATTCAGAAATAACTGATATCCTTTAAATGGTGGGTAGAGTGGAGGCAGAAGAGCTAATTTATCTTGACAAGTATAGGTCAAAAACGAACTTTTCCAGAAAATTAATTTTAAAGTTTTATTGAATTTTTGGATCCGGTCCTGACCTTGGATCCTTTTGGATCCAAAATTCATTAAACTTTAAAATTCATTTTCTTGAAAACAATTTTTTTGACCTATACTTGTCAAGGTCAATTAGCTCTGCTGCCTCCCCTCTACCTACCATTTAAAGGATATCAGTTATTTCTGAATCACCCTGTATACTTATTGAGGTACATCTGCATCGTTCGTACAATGTGCAAGCGATTTATAACGTTTTTTCACTTCCTGTAAAATTTGTTAAAGTGGAAATACCCGGTTTTTGCACTGGCCCCTCAATTGTCAACGAATCATTAAAAAGTAATTAATAATAAAAAAAGGAGCAAACAGAAAACATTATAAATGTCATTCATTAAAGCAAAACATTACATTATTATTGTACAATATGAAAAGCTATAAGGATTAGTTGGCAAAGGTACTAATAAGCATAGCGAAAAGATCTGAATACAAACAGCAGAAGACCTCTTTGTTAAATAGTGTAACTTAAAAAGTTTAACTGTTTTAGTTTGCACGTAATTGACTGCTAATTCGAATCCGCAGGTTAACCAGTGCAGTGTAATCAACCTTTAACTGTCCTAAGGAGCGTCTCTAGGTCTTTGTCTAGTCATTTCGAACCATTGGAACATAATACAGAGCTATCCTAAATTTTACATATAATTACTTAGACCGAATTATATGGTGGGCGTTTGGTTGGCTGTCTACTTCTTTTCTAAACATTTCTAAGTCTGTTCCACTGCAAGTAGAACTCTGACCGTTTAAGAGCGGCTACACAACCCTTTGAAAATTGTATAAATTCTCTGTCTTGTGAGGCACTTGTACAATTTAAGAATAAAAAAGTCACTATGTATATATTAAATACTGATTTAATCTAATTAGTAATTGCTTAAATCTGTTTTATTAACTACATCGATTTTAAAGAACTATTGTTAATTACTTGCAATCAATCATTGACTGACCTCGAAGGTTTACAGTTCAAACTAAATAGATAATTTAAATTGTGAGAAATGAAAAACCGTTTTTCAAAATTGAAATTAAAAATATACTTAATTCATTAATCTAAAATTGTCAATTTATAACAACTCAAACATCGCACAACTGTTTTAAACTGTTACTCATATCGAAGTTAGTGTAGGCTTAAGAGATAAATTCTGTTTTACTATTTTGGTTGATTAGTTTAAACCAGGAGTCTCCATAACCATAATCTTGTAAGTTAAATTAAAATCTCTGTTAATTTAATTCTGTTCATTTAATTATCAAAACCTTAAATCTGCATTCCCTGTTTACCTTAAATTTCCATCCGGAAGCTTAGTATTCATCCTTAAGCTTTTTCTTAAGTACCAGAAAGGGCTTAGGAGATCATTTGTGCTTGACAAAATCAATACATTTCATCAAGACACATTTTGTTTGGTCTAAGGTAATAATCTTCCTTTTCAGAAAATAACTCCATTAATTAGATGTGTAACTCCATTATCCAGAAATTAACCATTTTCCAGATCTGGAAGGACAAAGCATCCAAGACATAGAAATGCTCAATCCAAAGAAATGGCCTATATTTGTGACACACGACCTCGTCGTTGGCAAATAGATAAATGCTCGAAGGCAAAGTTTTAAGTCCTAGGACTTAAATCACACAGGAACGCCTTTACATATACAGGGTGTAGAATCACTTCACGCACAATTTTACGTGCATTTTGTTTCAAACTTTAATATTATCTCCCCTAATTATTTTACAATAGAAATATTAAGAAATGCCATAAAGAAAAAAATAAATTACGTGAAATGAAAAACACACACACACATTACATGAAGAATGATTACAAATCGAATGATGCCTTTGGTTACGCATTGCATTTAATTGTAACCAGAAAAAGTGAAGAACGAACTTCCGTTTATGCAAATAATCACTTATGCCTTGGAAGCATTTTGGAAACAAAGAAAAGTATTTGCTACCTAAATATCACTTTTAAGGTTATTTTATCTGTCAAGCAGTTAAATCTAACCTTAAAAATGACATTTAGATACCAAATATTTTCCCTTCATGGTTCCAACGTTTCCAAGGCATAACTGATTTTTGCATAAACGGAAGTTTATTTTCCTTTTTTTGTATTGTAATAGCTATTTACACTCGAATGCGGTAAGTCGAACTTTACAGGGCGACAACTTTGTTTAAGGCACGAGCCCGTAGGGCGAGTGCCTTATTAGTTGGAGCCCTGTAAAATGACTTGACGCATGAGATTTGTATAAGATTTTTTGGCCGACAAGTTTTATAGAAAATAAAAAAAAATAATTCAAAACATGCACATAATAGTGTGCTCTTGGATGACATTTGTAGTTTTCAAACGTACAATAGATGGCGCTGCGGCGATTTAAATTAATTAAATTTTAATTTTTTCTATTAAAGCCCGAAATATTTTTAATAATAACTTAGGTAACATGTGTTTTATTACATAAACTTAATTATTACAAGAATAGTTGGTTTCTTAAATATCTCTAATTGCCCAGTGTTTTTTAGTATTTTTACCACATTCGCTTGTCATTTTACGACATCATGCGTAAATATGAAGCTACAGTTGACGTAAACAAAACTGAAACAAACGTTTTAAAATACAGGAGGCCAAAAAATAACATACTTAGAGCACATAATATTAAGGTTCGAAACAAAATGCACGTAAATCTGGTTTGTGTGTAACCCTGCTCTACACCCTGTATATATATACATACTTTAGCATTGTTAACATATTTTCTACAATAGCTTAAATCATTCCCAGGTATCATCATATAAAAATGAAATATTTAATTCTGAATATTTGTCAAACATAGAAAACGAATGATTTTTTTTATTTCAAAAACATTTGATTTTTAATATTATATATAAATATGGTACTTAGAATGTTGTTTAAAATATATTTTATAGTATATAATTTTAATATGATGTATTTGAAATAATAGAAATACACATATCCCATAAATATTGAGTGATATTGGTCTAACTGAAATCTTCATAGAAATAAAGCAAAAAAATCATTTTTCTTTGGTTTATTGTCAGGAGAAAACCTAATAAATATAAAAAAATAAAACTTTGTTCAATATAATTGTAATAATTTCACATACCATGAAGGCCCACCGGGGTATAGCAGGGTAGACTGATATTAGTCAAATAGACATAATCAACTTAACATAATAAATATGGTGTAATATTATAAAATATTATTCAAAACTTTGAACACAAAGTTATATCCATAAGGTTGCATAAAACATTAAATACACTATTTTATTTTGCACCACCCAAATATTTATTAGCAACCAAATACCACCATACTTGATACGCGTGATGTAATTCCAAGGGATTAACTTTTTTACTCCGGGAACCTACATTGCCGCTTATGAGCCTCAAGTTTAAATATAAAATTATATTTTCACAATAAACCGGTTGAAAACGTTTTATAAAATGAAAAAGAAATTTTCAGAGATTTTAACGCCTCAACACGTTTTGCGTATTTTACTTGTAAAGTTAAACATTGATGAATTATGTAATATTTATATAATCTATAATATATCTTAAATTGGAAATATCTTTTTGAAAATGTACGTTAAATATTTATAAAATGTGAAGATTTAAATGTAAATTGCTTGTTCAAAACCAAACATTTAGTGAATATTTCTAATCATGCTAAATTTTATGTTAAGTTTTATTTGTGTATGAAATGTTTAATTAAATGTATACTTTTAAATATTAATTTTCTAATATCACAGAAACATTTGGTACATAAGTTGTATTTTTATATATTTGTCCAAATATGTATGATATATAAAAGATTCAAATATAAATTGTTCGATGTAAAATAAAGATTTAAGAAATATTTTTTATATTAAACAAACATTTAATATTTAAAATACATTTAACAAATATTTACTAGATACAGATATCTGAAATTAAATTATTATTAAAATTAATATCTAAATAATATTCATAAATTCTTTATTCTAATAACTCACCAAACACCAAATTTGGTTTGCCGCTTATACACAGTACATTTTGAACATATAGGATAGTGTACAATGAACAGATAAATATATATCAGTCATTACCAAATACACAAATACAGAACATTAACAATGACAATTAACAATACTAAAAACAATTAACAGTAGTAATATACCAATAGTAATAGAGTAGCAATAGAATAGTGAGGCAATTTCATGCTAAATCACCAAATTTTAAAATATGACTGTGCATCTATATCTATTTTATGCTTGCATAGATGCATATAAAATGACATTAAATTAACTTTTTCCGGGTTTTTTGGATGAAAAATGGCCGAAGTAGAAGTTTTTGAAAATCTCTACTTTTTACAAATTCTGCTATCTGATACTTTGTATCATCTATTATATCATCTAACTAAAGCTGTCATAACTCCCTTATCTTTTGTTATCTGGCTCATTTAGGTATCAGATTAAAGCTAGTTATTGGATCTTTCCCCGTGCAAGAAAGTGCAAAAACATTGGACAGTAGAAAAGTAGCAGGTTCTGAAGACATTTTTTTTAAATATTTTTTTTCTAAACTACGAAAAACACCATTTTTATTTTTTAACCATAGCAAGCATAGGTTAAGATAATTCTATAAAAATGTTTCAAAAATGTGATATTTGTAACACAATGTCAAAATTTGGAAAAACACTAAAATTTGCCTTCAGAACCACGAACTAGCTTTAATCCGATACCTGAATTGGCAAAAAGTCGAACTTTTTAAAAATTTCTACTTCGGCCATTTTTCATTCAAAGAATCTGAGAAAATTAATTTAAATTCATTTCATATGCAAGGAAAATTGAACAAAACCTGAAACATTGAAGCACATATACATGGCTCTACGTTGTGACTACAGCAAAGGAAAGATAGCCAATGTATTTCTTATGGGAGTTTGTGCTTCGTTGTTGCCACCTATTTCACTGTATGAATCTATAGAAATGTGGATTAAGATTCCAGAAGTTCTAAACCTTTGAAAACAGTAACCGAAAAAGTGTAATCGTAACCATACAAAAGGAGAATTTAAAAGAAAGTCTTATTAACATGTATTTGTTATTTTATTAAACATTTCTTGGGATTGTTACATCGTACATGTATCTAAATATTTGATATTTTATTACTTATACTTTTTTGTTTAATTCTTTTGTCTTCAAATTCTTTAAAAATAAAAATAACCGCTGGTTAGCTTCTGTATGATCTTTTTAATTTTTTTAATTCACAGGTAAATAAAGGAAGTCCCGAACACAATTTTAACGGTAAAATGATTCATCATGATAAAATCATTCATTTGGACAACTTGTTTAAAAAAAAACTTGAAAAAACGGAAATTTAGGATTAGCAGCAAATGCAAAGGATTTTAATAAACAATAAAAATAGGGCCGGCGGTGGACGAGTGGTGTTAGTGCATCACTCGTGTTCCAAGGGTCGTGGGTTCGAATCTCACTTGGGGCGGCGGGATTTTTCTAATTGGAAAATACCGTCACCTCAACTATGGATGTGTGTATTCGTGTTGCATGTTAGATGGGGGACAGATGACCTTAGATGTTGGTTCCCCCGTAGTGTAGGCGTCAAATAAACAAAAAAAATAAACAATAAACCCTTCTGGTTTTTTCTACTTTTACTTCGTGGAACTACATAATACAGTTTGTACTTACTGAAATTATAGTATAACGTTCTTTTATCGGCACTATTATTTGTCACCGAACGCATATAAGCAAATTTCTTAATACAGAAATAATTATTTGGTTTCAAATTTTGATAGCTTATGCGTCTATAGATCTTCGCTTAGTTGTTTGGGTTTTATCGTTTGTAATTAGTGTTAACATTTGTGTTGTTTGTTGTAACTGTTCGTATTGTAGTATTACATAACGCACACAGTGCAGTATACATAAGTATGGCGGATATTGTTAAAAACAGAATGGGTTGTGTACTAAAGGTTGGTGAAAAACAGAAACAGAAGTTTCTAAAGAAACAGGTATTAGCGAAAAAACTTTGTTCTCAGTACGTCAAGAAAGTATTTCACCTGATGGAATAAAATCTCCAAGAAAAAGAGCGTAGAATAAAAATACTTCAAATCGCATTGCATTATCTTTCCAAATTCATCATAAAAAATTAGGGTTTCCATTTAAAAACATTTTCGTTATCTCCATAACTCGGAAACAAAAGACGATCTACAAATAACGATTACACTAAAATATGTCTCCTTTAAGATAAAAGTCGACGTGTTCCAGGATTTTTCTCAAAAATATGTAATAAAAGATTTATTTGGATAGTTCCAGACTTTATACGCGCACTATATGAACAGCAAGTTTTGAAATTTTGTTTTACTACCGCTGTCAGAAGAAGTGACTACCTGCAATATAACTTGCTCGAACAATAGGGATTATAAAGGCTTATGCAGTTACAACTACAATATTTAGAAAGTGTTTTTAAAAGTTGCTTGCAAGATGTTTGGCAACCCCGTTGTCCATTGTCCATAAGAACACACACTGTAGTCTCAACGTGAGACTACAATGTGAGAGGTAATTTGGCATGAAATTAGTCAGAATAGCAGATATCTGTAGCAGAAATATTTTACAGTTAAACAGTGAGTGTGGTAGATACTTCAAACAATCTGCAACTTCTGAAAAATTATATAAGGTTGATTCATAAGAAAATTCAATTAGAAATTTCAATATAAATTTGGAGATATTTACAATTTAACATAGGTATGTATTCATCAGCTGATGTTTTAATTTTTTGCAAACCAGCTACTGTCACAAAGAAAACAAAGGTGATGTAGCAAATTATTACCTTGTAATAGGTAACTTGAGATAATCAAGAAAAACCTTGATTTTTAGTGGTTTTACCACAATTCAGACCCTCCTTGACATACCTACCTTCTTCAGTTTATTTTCCCGTACAATGACTAATATTTTATATAAAAAATTATTTAAATAGAGGAAGTTACACTTTAAATATAAACTGTTATATTAATAGCATTCTTTGTTTACAATAAATGAAATCCAAGGTTTGGTCATTTACGAGGTAAATTAAAATTAACTTTTAAAACACGGAATACTTACTATTCAATGACACTTGAACTGATTACAAAACGCACATACAGTAGTTTCGACCTCCACTTTCAATTAACTAATTAAAGCATGCGCCGAACGAATCGCATGGAGGAGTATTTTGTTACCTATCAAGTCCGCATCAAGATAATGCTCTTGTGGTTTATACATTAAAAACCAATCGATCAGGATTATTAAAGAACCGAAACGTTATACTTAAAAGATGTTATGCCGAATTTTACGAGCGTTATAATCAAAGTTTACGTAATATCGAAATTTATTCATCACATAAATTAAAATGTGTTTGCTAAGGACAAGAAAAATTGCATAACATACGTTGAGGAATACAAATGAGTTCAATCGCTATCTTAATCGTTAAAGAGTTAATTATTGTAAATTTGTATTGTGTAAGTTCAAAGCATACAATAAAGTACAGCCTTTTCAATTATCATTCAATCGTTCAACACCGCTCTAAACGACCGTTTTAGTTTCGTTTTATTCCTACCGTCTGTATGGTGCGACAGACCTGCTTGCATTCCTTTATAATTTTTATTCCAGATCCAATCTTACATTACGAACTAATACTAGTTCCTTCTCCTTTTAGTTATAGCACTATATTTATCTTTTACATATTTTAATCAACTTTGTTTTGTTTTCTTTGTTTTTCCTTTGTTATATATGTGAATAGAACACGTATAATTTCAAATACTTTATGAGTTTGTTAAAAAGAACAATAAGGTAAGAAATCTGGTTACACCTCGTGATTATCCGTGATAAGTTCAAGTACCTTCAACGTTTTACCATAAAATAATTTTAAATATCTAGCTTTACAGTCTATGGCATTAGATACTGTCGGGCGTGCATTACTGATACATGCAATGGAAGATATTGGTTTTAGAGACATAGATTTAACATAATGAAAAGTTTTCTGTCGGACTGAACAGTTTGTACAAATTATGGACGTTAAAAGTAGAGAACATGTAATTGAATACGGTGTGCCGCAAGGTACAATATTTGGACCACATCTTTTTTGTATTTACATTAATGATTTGCTATTTTTTACCAGGGTCATTGTTGGTGAGATGTAAGTAACTCCAGCGAGGCTTATAAAAGACTAGTTTAACATTAAGATATTAACGATTAATTCTAAACTAAATATTTGCATACTACTTCTTATAAACGCAAATTACCTTTAAGTTCCAAGTGTACCCAAAAAAAATTTAACGGTACATTCAAAAATTCTAAACAAAATCACAGTGGATTTACTTATATTGTAAATAACTGTACCAAATTAAAAAAAATCATTACAAAGGGGACATTTAGGCAGCCAAATACGATGCATAAATCTTAACCGCATGATTAATAATATAATCATTGTTTTTTCATAAACAATATAATAATGTGATAACTGGTTTTAAATTAATACTCTAGGAATGTTAAAACTTGCTTACCTATTTAATTTTAAATAACGATGTTTATTAAATAAATTATTTCACATTTTTTACGTGAAAAATTAATTTCGAGAAACTGTACTTTCAAAGGTAACCAAAAAATACCACTTAAGTTTCATAGTATTCGAACTATTTTCCCAAAATTTTAAGAAAATCGTATGTCTAGGGACTAAATTATTGCCAAAACGCCTTCTTTTTGCCAAAAAACTTACTTTTTTTGGCACAAAGCAGGTAATAATTTAGTTCCTAGACATATGATTTTCTTAAAATTTAGTTCAGTAAAAATAAGTAGTTCAAATACTACTGAATTGCAACTAGATATTGTAACACTCGAACTACTGTTAAATACCAATACGTAAATACTAAATTGTGATCTCTTGTATATCTACGCATCAGCAGAAAAAAATCTGATCAGACGTCAAATTCCAACACGTAGAGACAGAAAAATTTGCGTAGTCGGAGAGTTTAAGAATTAGTACTGTGAGTTGAGATGTAGTATTGGCCTAAACTTGTAAAATATCTATTTCGATTTAAAGACCACTTGCTCAATCTAAAGTGAATGAATGATATTACTTGATTATATTTCTTCAAGTTCAAATTTTATTGGAACATCTCAGTTACCACTGTCATGAACTCTTAACCACCAATGTCTTGTTCCACGTTTAGTTAACGTAAATTATGGGTTAGATTATATAGATCTGATGGTTTGGATAAACATATTGTTACCCACAAAATGGGGACTGCTTATTGGGAAACGGTAACAACTATTAACTGCAGTTAAGTCTGTCGGTTGCCAGTCAGCTAGCGTCAGGTCGTGGGTCTCACAAGAGGTCTTCTGTAATGGGCCTCAAGAATCGTCTAAAATAGCTACAGTATTTGCCGACAAAATCTGAAATGAACAACACATTTGCGACTACTACCAGTGTGGTCGACTTTTCCCAATAATGGCTCCTCGATAGCTGAAAATATAAACCACAAATACCACATATATAAATAAGAAATTTTCAAGTAAGAGGTATACAGTGTTTTATTATTAATTAAAACAAATTATCAGGTAGATCAATTCAAATAAATCAATCAAGTATGGTTATAGACTTTTATATACAAATTTGTACGGGTGAGGATTAATGCGGGCGAGATTGTTTACTCTAAATCTGACTTAACTTCAAGTCTCAAAACCGCAACTGGCACGGTAAATTAACGCGAATACCTGTGATGTAGATTGCGCAATTATTAATCGTCAGATTTTAATTGTTTAACCAATTCATTACGGAGCAAAGTAATACGTATTCACTCGCAAATATTCCTAACAATGTAATAAAACATATAATATGTGATAAAATTATATATATGAAATAGATACCTAGATATAAGTGCTACACGCACACTGGGGAAGAACCATTTAACACATAAAATTATAATATACAAATATACAGTAAATGCTTTATATACAATAAGGGTTGTCAAACGTTATTGTTGTTGTAAATAGTTGCTACAATATAACTGACTCACTATACAAATGTATGTTCTTCGAACTGAAGAGGAACGTCACCAACCAGGCTGAACGTAACGTGATTCGAAACAACAGCAACCAAGTCAGCGTAATGGTCTTTTAACAATTCAAATATACAACGTAGTGTACGAAGTTAACGTAAGATTTATTGAAGAAAAAGAAGAAGGTCTGTAACAAATAAAATCAATTACCAGAATGCACCAAGCAAACATTGAATAAATACCTTAGATAAAAGGTGACCTTCTGAAAGAGTTATACCGCTCCCAAATGCGGTTAACGTTGATTATATATCGAATCCTGTCAAAGAATTATAGTATAAGAGACTGAATGTAACGAAAAGTTCTCTATAAACTTACGAGAACGTGCTCCTAATCTACAAAAAAGAACTAGTGGAAATCCCTTACGGTTACCAATAACATTGGAAAGACACCAAAAATTAATTATAGATCTGCACAAATGCAATTCCCACTACACAACATAAAGGGAAAACTAATTTAACGGTGATGCCACTAAAATATTCTTTAAAGAATTTTGTTCACACGAACGATCAAAACGAAGTGAAGTCTCTTATCAACAAAAGAAGTTAGCTCCAAACAAAATGGCAACTAAATGGAGAGAAAATGCAAAAAATCCCTAAATGCTATACAAACTAACACAAAAGCATAGCTATACAGGGTGCTACGAAATTAGCACGTAACAATATCCATAGTAATTAATTCCTGCTTAGAGTTGTTCAAATGATAGTGGTAGTGGCACTCATTGGTATATACTTATAAACCCCGACTTGGTACACTTTTTACTCATTTATGTTTACATTAAGAATAATTTTAAATACGTGTCAAATATTTCTTATCTGCATTCATCTATTAGACATGTTATGATGTAGAGTAACTCTATCCTGAATTATTATTTATTTCTTATTTGTTCTAATTACATAATTAAACTAATGACCCTTTTTTGCATTATCCTTGTAAGAAACAAACATTGAAATTAATTTTCTGTAGATCGTAATGTAACATAACAGTACATAGTCATACGAAAATGAACTATACTCAGTGCATGCTACAATACTTACTTTAAAGGTATTGAATTTGGGAACTCAAAAAGCTGCTACTAATAAATATAAATATCAAGATACGCAATTAAAAATTAATTAAGCTGGTTTTTAAAAGAAACAAGCTTTTGACCGGTAATTAACTTTTTTGTAGTAGGAAAGTGTTTTGAAAAAAAAAAGTGTTTTACTTGTCAAAAACACGAAAAGACGAAATCCAGTTTACGAATGAACTATTTAGTAACGTTTATCTCTTTGTTAATAATTAGTTTTAACAATATAATAACATCTTTCATCTATTGTCGGATTGTGATTCGGCTTTCCATGTATCCATTTTTTCCATATCTTCTGGTCAAGAAGAAATCAAGAACAGAGAAACAAATTATTAAAGATCTTAACAGAAACGAATATTATAATATTACTTACGATCTCTGTAGAAAATGTAATTTAGATTACAACTGGCAACTGCACCACTAATGTATTTGGAACAACAAAAGAATAATAAAGTTACTCTGTTACATAACCTAAAAAGAATTGAGAGAGAAAATGTTTATAGATATTTAGACAGTTATAGATGGGTGGTAATTCTGTGTTAGAAAATGTTATGGTTTTTGTCTTCTTTCTGAATGTTGATTATTGGTAATACACTAATATTTTTAGTTGCGGCTCCAAATAGTAGCTTGGCTGATGGATAACAATACCCAACGTTTTGGAAGGTATTTTGCCAATAAGGTAAAAACGTATCTAAAGACAACAAAGAGCCTAGAAAAGAATTATGCATTAATTAACAGTTTAACAACGTAAACTACACTCTACTGGAAAAAGATGTTTTTATCGGCTTTTATAGGCACAGAGGGAAGATTCTTACCTCTTGTAAATACATAGTTGAAAGATTTTCTACAAGACAATGAATGGTTAGAACTAACCATAATGAATAAATTAGTTAAGCAGTGTACCTTGGTAGCGATTAAAGGCCAACAAGTTGGATTGCTGTGACACTAAACTAACTAATAATCAGGAATTATTACCTACTTCATCCACAAATAAACTCTTAAAGAGGGGAAATTAATAAAAGTTGATAATACAGGAATAAAGCACACACACTGGGGTAAATTCAGGAGAGAAGCCACCCATTTTGTTTGAGGGCTTCCAATAAAAAGGTTTTTGCATTTATTAAAGATTTTTATTTAATATTTTAATTAAACATTTATCTTTTTCAACAAATAAAAACAATTATAAAGTTTTCTAAAGCAGAATCAACAATTATATAAAAAAATAAAAAGGTTAGTCAAGTAGCGTCTATCCCAGATCTTGTAGGAGAGATGCCATCCTTAGGAGGTGAGATATCATGTGCACTACTTCTTCATTTTTATATTTGTTTTCTTATACCCTCTTTCCTACATTCGTTATAGTATGGAGCGTACATTGTACAATATTCATTAAGCCATTTTTTTAACAAAATAATATTTTCAGCACTCTACATACGAATATTCAGCATCGCTCGCGGGTCTACATTACCAGACTTAGAAAACATTCTTCATCATCATCATCTTCAGATCATTCCTTAGCTGTAAAATAATTTATCACTTTATTTGGCGTCTCTTCTCATTTCGTGGGAGAGATGCCAAGCTTAAAAAAATAACTAAATAATGTTATTGAAATGCGATATAACTATATCTCTTACCATACTACCAGAAAAATGGTTATCTTATCAAAAGTTTCTAGAAGACAGTGATAAAGCCGAATTTACCAATGTGGAAGCCTGAACAGAAACATCACTAAATAAGGAATAACCAATAAAAAGATGTGCCCACAAATACGACCATATTTGGGTGACAAACTCCGTTTGTTAAAAGATTTTCCTATATTGTGCTATACAATGTCTGATTACTTTCTCCTATAAGTAATATAAGTAATGGAAACAAACTTGATAATTTATAAGGTAAGTAACATCTTCAAAGGTAAACGTTTTGCGAAGGTAAATCACCATAAAGAAAAAGCTAAAATAAAATCTTTGTAGTCAAATGCAAATTAAGTACCCAAAATCTAAAGCTTTACTTCTTCAAAGTTGTTCTCGCCTGTTTTCATGTTATATTATTAACTATCATAATAGACAATCATAATTTAAAATAATATAACCCTTTATAACCAAAACATTAAAACAACATCAAACTCCTTACCTGACAAAAGGTATTGCGAAAATGTTGTAAAAATAAAAAGTGTAACACTTAAAAAAAAGTTTATCTTCGTTTATAACGGAAAAAAACTTTGTATCATGAGAATTTGAATATAACGACCATTCCACCAGTTGTGGAATTGAAAAATGAAAAATTGGAAAAGATCTATGCGTTACAAACATAGTAATGAGTTAAAGAGCTGGAAGACTAATTGACGACATTTTATTTGTTTTTAACATTTCAAGAACAATAGCCAAAATAGACGAATCGATATGGTCATGCTACTATGTAAATACTGTCTCGGACTCAGTTCTTCTTAAGACACTGTTAAAAACTAAAAGGGAATTAAGCTTATGTTAGATCAAAACAAATCTAAAACAATTTTCTAAAATCTTATTCAATTCAATCAATTCTTAAAAAATTAAACTCTGATGAAACTAAGCTCTGATAGCTTGACCATTTTAAAAACATAATATATTTGAGTGTAGTGAGCCTCATATGTTGACAGTTCAGAACCAATATTATTTTATTTTTATTATCACTGGTTTCAAAATGGTGAACGTTTTTCTATCGTGGCCCACGTTATTTCTGTCATCTGTTTAAGCGTTGACGGAAACTTTTTTATCTTAGCTGCGGTCAGAGGCAATTATAGTGTTAAGCACATTATAGGCTGCAATTATATACTTCTATATTATCCTAAAAATGATTCCTTCATAATCTAATACTCTTGAAGTACATGCATTGTGTTTTCATTCATTCATTCATGTGCCTCGGTACATATTTTCTGTGGAGACAGCCAACGCTGGATGACCCAAACCCTATTGAACTACGCGATGTAAGAGAGAGAGAGGTGAGGATCCGAGCTTGAATTATTTTTTCGTATTTCTACAAAACCAACCAGCAGTAAAAACAGCAGTGTTTTAAGAGTGCGTTAGTTACTAAAGCTTACCCATTAGGGTAAGCAGTTGGCACCTAGTAAACTTTAACGTTAAAGTTATGTATCGTTAACGCTGAAGATGCTATTTTTAGATATTTTTTTAAGGAAAATGCAGTCTGTTCAACACTTGAATTCTTTGCAATTACCTGTTTACCAAAAATCTGTCATAATTATTTGAAGTTTGCGACTTGTGAATTTTTTATACCTTTTTTTATTGACCCTGCCTTCAAATCAAATTAACCTAAATGTTTCTGTAATATAGTAAAATACTGGGATGACGTTTAACTGGGTAATTCTTCAGAAATATTAAATTTACTGTCCCTGTTTAATTTAATATCATATTACGAATACCTTTTTACCTGTTAGTTCAGTACAGTGAAGATGTAATAGCAGTCTATTTAGCCAAGTATATATTAACAACGGACCTATTTTTTTAACAATAAAAAGTAAACTTTATTATGTCATATATCATTCACGTGGCATGTCCCTAGTATGTATTCTCAAAGTAAAAAGCAGTTTTTCTAAGGCATCAGTTAATCATTATTGTTCTAATTAAGGAGAATTGTAAAACAAGTATAGGGCTCTCATCCAGAGTCAATATATAAAATATTAAGCATCGACTACTACACAATCAATTAAATGCTGTCCCTGATAGTTTCGCATTTGCGTGGATCTAACTAAGAGAGGAGAACATTATTAAATTTCACGTATAGTATCAGTATTTCTACAATATCAGCATTACACATGTATTGCTTGCATATGTAATTTTAATGAAATCAACATGTAGTATCTTGTTCAGTTGATCTATAAACTTTATAGAGGTAGTTTATATGGTTTGATGTAAGAGTACATTTATTTCGCATCATTCACGTGGTTATCATAATTTCTTACTGGTGTTGAATTTAGAAATGAATTTTTCGTAAGTTGATACACTACTTGTGTTGCTTCATTATAGCTAGTATGAAGCCTCCAAAGAAAATAGTCTAGGCGCTATGTTATATTAATGCTCTAATAGTCATTCGCGTGGCATTTTCGTTGCATCATTTGCGTGGATTTATAATTCCACGTAATACAATTTGTTTACGTAAATGACAACTCCTACATACATTATGACGTGCAAAGAAAATGTGGAAAAGAAGAGAAAAAATTAAAAATGATCCAGAAAAGAAACAGAGAAGCTAAAACATGATGACTGTTATATCACGTAAAATAAAAATTACTAATTTTTATTTTATTTGTTATCCATTACCAAGCAATTGTTAAGCATTATCGTGTTGGAATTATCTTTTTATTATAATATTGAAATTCAGTTTTTTTATTAAATATAATCTTTTCTGTCATTTGCATGTTATTTGGATCATTTACGTGGATTTTAACACTGTAAATTGCTGAAAATGTCCAGATTAAGCTCTACTAATCAACAGTATGTGTTAGTTATATACAATCAATTAATCATACTATTTCTTAGAAAAACAGATTTCAACAATTTTCTTTTCCGATAATTTTTCACATCCAAATTGTGATTTTCGGGAGAAACACCCAACTATTCTCGTAACAACTTTTCACCTTTAAAAGACTAATATCGTTTATATTTAAAAATCCAAAATTTTAATTAATCTCTATTTTTACCACTGACTAAAAATATGTTTATTAACGTAGCTAATAGAAATATACAATTTTTAATAAAAGCGAATGCCTCCAAGGTTCAAGTGGGTGGTGATATTTTAACCGAATTTATTTTTATTCTATAGCAAACAATAACGTAGGTAATATAAATCTGAAGCAGACTGGCTCAAAACAAAATTAAATAAAAGTACAATAATGACTATATTTAACATTTTCAAATTTAAATCATTTCACATTTGCAAAACAAAATTATCTTTCCATCCCTTTAAAGTTCAGCATTGAAGGACGCGACTAAAATATAGCGAATGGTTTTAGAGAATAAAGTTTCTCGCCTTTCATTAACTTTTCCGACTTAGTACTTGCGGATGAGAGTTTAGGGGTTGAAAGTTGTTTCAGGGGAAATAGCCTTTCTCGACTTTCTCAACTTAAAGTGTGCGAATGAAACGGTGAGAAATTTTTTGAGAGAAAGCGATTTTCCAAACTTTAACGGAGTTGTTTCGTTAATTTGTTTGGTTTAGAATCTAATATTTGTTATATAAGACTGACTACGATTCAAGATCAGTTCACTTATTGTTCCTTATGTGCAACGGGTTGATATTGAGCTTACTTAGTTTCAGGTTTAGGCACAGAAGTGCTTATTCGAGTTTTCAAATTGAAGTTATGGGTATTATGTTACTTTTCCACATTAACAGTTGCTTGCTATCAGCGACCTCGTTTTATATTTTACATTTGTTTCTTTTACATTCTTTATTATTGTGAGCTTTTCACATTAAGTTTATTCAAACCTGTAATGTTTACTTCTGATGTCTTTTTCGACAACGAATTTCTCTAAGAAAAACTAGCTGGCATATTTATAAAATAAAACGGTTAATATTAAGGGAAACTGTTATTTTATGTAAATAATATTTATTTATATTAAGCATTTAGAGTATAAAAGTATTTCTCCGGTATTGTTTGCCAAGATGTAATAGTTTTTAAGAAAAAGTGTGAACAAAAGATTAATAAAATCGTAAAATATGGATATCGTGCTGGAAATTGAAGAAAACGCTAGTGTTCCTGATGTTAGTTTTAAGAAACAAAAGTTTTAATATTTCCATGGATTTAGATGTAGAAATGGAGTGTTTTATGCACATATTTATTAAAATTTTAATTCCATATAAAATCTGTTTAGTTATTACTTTCGATTACAGTTACTGTAGTTGTCGTGGATACATACATTTGAAAACTGATTATTGTAGGTTTCATAACCATAATAGTATTTTAAAAGTAAATATTTAGTCGATGGTAGTCAGATATGTGTTGAACTTCTATGCTGTGACTACGTGGTAAATCGGGCGTGAAGGGTCGGGTGACATTTAATCAATATCAACTCTGTGGACACTTGGCGATTCAGCTCACTCTGGTTGTTCAACGCTACTTCTGTGTCCCTAAATAACCGCCTAGTTTGTCTCCGAAGTGATGAAATTAATCCTGTTTTGATAAGGGAAAGCTTTCATAAACGTCTGAAGCCTTGAAAAGCATAGATTTGCATTTAGTGTTTGCAAGCTATTAATCAGAAAGGAAGACTATCGATGAATATTTTTTATGTCGTTTAATATCCTTTGCTTTCAATTAAATCCCTCGATTTCATCAAAAGAATAATCTACGCTATATAGTAGAATATTAGCTAAAACACTGCTTTATCCTTATCTTGATTCTAACTTTCAATGTTACATCTATATGTGGAAGCCAAAAACAAGGAATATTGAGCTGTTATTTACACTTTTACAGCTTACCTACCAAAACGTGTATGTGTATCCTTGTACTTCCATTCCATGAAAGAATATTGTTTGTAAAGATAAACCTACAAACTTTTATACGAATATTATTCATATTAGTCTAAAAAATTTATATAATACTAACGGGAAACCAACTATTCAACATCATCATTGTTATGCATAATTACTTTTGTAGATAAATGTATTATGTATATTACCTGTCAGGTTGTTTAATAGCAGTAAACTCGTTTAAAGTACATTATCTAAAGAGACCTAAAAGATGTCTTCATCACGATTATAGTTTCCACTTCCAACTTCGTTTAATTTATCCCGAATCGTTTCTCTTAAATTTTCAAATAAATTAGAAACAGAGACAGAGGAGGCAGCTAAAAAGGTTTTGGTTACTGTAGAATACGCACTATATAAGGGGGCGAGGAAATGATTAGATTGGGTTCAAACCCTTAGTGTATAACAGTATTTTCTCGGGAGCAACAGTACGTCGCTTCTCATCTTTCTCCTTCGTAAGACGTTTGCTAAAGTTGTTAAGCGATTTAGTTTTACATTCATTAATGGCAGTCTTTCTTTAATAACCATAACAGCTATGCCAGTATTTAATTATACATTTAGAAAGAGATTAGATTAAGGTGGGTGTTACAGTTATGAATCTAGAAGCCAGGATTTAATTAATTAAAAAACATTGTTATTATTTACAATAACTGTAATTATGGTGCATTTTTCCTTATTCCAAAATGTTTTGAAACCTAGTCTTACTTCAGTTTCGTTGTGGGGAATTTCTTATTTATCATTCATTCTCTTACGTACTACTTAGATACATTATCGAATTACTCAACTTCTAGTTATTCTTCGGAAAATCTCAGCATTAAATATTTTCATATATTTTAAGCTCACATAGATAATAGCACTTACTTTAGAGCCAGTAAAAACGTAAAGTATACAGTCGATCTGACCGAACTACGAGAACTTGGAACGGCAAGCCATTCTTCGGACATGGTATATCTGTTCAAAGTAGATTCGTTGATGTGTACCTATCTAGTGCGTACAGCAACCTTTAAGATTTTTTCTGCAATGCCTAATAAATTTTATAATAAGTTGCACACATTCTCAGCTGTGTCTGCTATTATTGGGGATTGATTTTAGTGTTGGCTTTGAAAACAGTTAAAGAACAAGTTGTAACCCATGATGCATACTGTCAATGAGTGGGGGTCAGTAGATTCTTTAGAGGTGCCTTACATCTGTACTGACACTTTTCAGTTACTTTTTAATCGTCAGGTCCAAAACTTCAGTTACCAACTTTTGATAAGGTATGTTATTTACTACATTAACCTCATATAAACTCTAGAACCGTAAAGGAATAAATTTTCTAACATCTGAAGTTTTGGAGTAACTAACACAACATGAACCTTATGTCCTCACTGATGAGGAGACTTGACAGCAAGGTAATTGTGTACATATAAACGAAATTTCTTAGCTATACGGATAACACAAAAATTAACAAACCTAAAAAGCTATAGCAATTTGCACGGTTGATAAATATAATACAGCAATATTTCTTAAAATGGTTGTTTCTAAAATCGTCACGTTCTTAAAGTCGCAGATTCAAATATTGAATTGTTCGCAGTCCTCAATTATTTTAACTTTAAGTTCAAACGGGTAATTTCTAATGGAGGCTTTCTATTTGAATACAAAAACTTACTTTTCAAATATTTAATGGTAAGAGCTTCAGGAAGTTGCCTGGTTAATTGAATTGTTGTATAGAATATGAACACATACTAGATAGAAAAGTTACAAAACCTTTAAACTTGATGGAACGATAAGTGTCTTTTTAATTTCTCTCCACATTGATAATTCCACATATTTCGTTAAACTGTCGACATGGAAATTTCAGCGGTAAGTAACGGTAACATTCAGTACAAACGTTATGGATATAGTAAATGCAAATGTTTCAAAAACATTATCAGAATGAGAATTTAAAGCTAAACTCTTAACCAGAAACAGTCAGGCATGCAATGTGGTTGGTGCCATCGATTATAAAAATGAAACTCTTTTATAAAGCATTGTTTAGAGAGAATATGAGGCCAAGAAATAGACTCTGCAAAGTAGGTATTTCATTGATGCCATTATTCTTTATCAATAAACAAAAAAGTGGCTAATGTTTTTCGTTTTGACAAAAAAGAGCACGAAATATACTAAAGTAGAATTACTGTTTTAATGAATTTCCTCTCGATAAATGTGCCTGAACATATTTAGTGAATTCTAAAGGAGCAGCACCCATTATATTCATATATCCATATAAAATACCTACCCTAGCTGCATTTTTCATAAGGTTAGCCATTTGTAGTGCCACTTGTTTCAGTCAAAATCCTTAATTACGAATTGATAGTTTAAAGTTTTACACAAAATACAAAAAAGTGGAGAACATTGTTTTGAAAATACCCCGTACTCTGTCCATTTTAAAATCCTAAATGGAATACCTCCTATTTTTTGAAAATTCTTTCAATGATTCTCTCTTTAATATATTTCTAAAGTATGATACAACATTTTATATATAATCATATATCAGAATCGAACAAAATTACCAAAAAAACATCTCTTTCGGTAATATAGTATTAAAACATAAATAAAATGATGGTATGGATTTCAAAGTGTTAGTATTATATTAGTGGTATTAACTCTGTAGAGTAGTCAATACTACTTACTTTTTATTTTTATTTAATTTTTATATTTTTAAAACCGTTCCTTTTTTGTGGAGTGGAGTTTAATTAGTTTTGTGATTTAATTTTTAATTTAAAAGGATTGTTTGTAAGACATTCATTTCAATATTCCCAAGGCCGTCCACTTACAGCGTTTGCTTCGTCACATTTAGGAACAAAACATCCTAGACCTGCTTACTATTCCACCAACAATTCTTAGTCGAGATTCATAGTACTTGCTGTCGGGCATTTTCAGGAAATTCGATATCTCCGTTTGTCTCTGTGAGTGTGTCCGTTTTTTAGAATTTTAAAAATTTTGCAGATTGGGATATTTGAGGAAAAAGTAAAATAGGAATGTCTAAGAACTACTGTTTTATCTCTTAAGGGACATAAAGGACAAAATAACCGATAAAGTTTAGAAAGCTGTTATAACAAGCATACACTATGATATATGAATTCAATGTAGAATTTTATGGTAACAATGTGTGGGTAAGTCGCGGGAGAAGTCCGAGGGGAAGAGTAAGCCAGGAGAGAGGAGTTAAGTCTGAGAAAGAGATAAGTTTGGAGGGTAAATCGGAAGAAAGACTAAGACAAGAGTAACTAAGGGAGAATAAGTCGGAGTTGGTGGGAGGGGGTAAGTCAGAGGTGTTCAAAGGTTCATATAGGAATTGTAAGCTTAGTATTTTCAACTGTTTTTGTTCGATTGCGTTTATGTAATAAATATTAATATTAAATAATCACTTTTGGATACTCTAATGATTGTAATCACACAATGAACGTTGTATATAAGGAAATTCTGCAATAAATTGTCGTTTTGACCGTCATGTTTTGATGGGGTTTCTCTAGTAATAATCAATACAAGTAAACGTCACTATATCTACGCATAACTCGTTAAATGTAACTGCACGAACATATGTAGAGAAACTAACGGACCCGCGTATCATCGTTGGTGCCAAGACTGTCATTCTTGTACGTACTCGCGGGCGTGCATGTGTAAAGTGCACGTATACACCACATCGGTTTATTTTAAGTATATCAGTTTTTTTTTTGTAAAATCCTATAAAGTCAATAATAGCTAAGCTAATAATTACATTAATATAAATAATATTAAATTTTGATAAATTAATAAAGTATTTAGTATAAATTAATATTAAATTATACTGTGTCTGTCTTAAAGGTTAATAAACTATTCACAATTCTATATAAAGCATATTTTTGTAACTGCCAACTACAATGCCCACGTTAGTTGTCATTTCCAATATCAAAACAATGTTCGTTTTTCACTTTTTTAAAATGATGAAAATAGTACTTTTTCATTGTTCTAAGCTCTTTTCTCAAAATTTTTCAGAAAATTGCAAACAATAGTGTTACAAAATTTATATGTTACAACACGTACAAAATAAATATTTTCTTCACACATCGTATTCTTTCACGAGCAGTGAAAAAAAAACACTTTTTGCAACTTGTTGTATAAGTAACTATGTATTCAGAAGTCTAAAACGAACTGCTTGGAAATATGCAAATGTACCAACATCTTTATTACAACGTGTATGTAGGCAACAAATTTTCTGAATATAACTCCAACTGTTTTTATAACAACGCTATTCTGTTTACAATGAATGGGAAGCAATGCTTCCCTTGAAAATTTATTAAAAATAAAAGCCAATGCCAACAAAATTATTTTTATAAAGTTATGGTTATCGTTTATTTAAATTTTTAATATTTAATCAACTTAAAGCTCAATATCAATTCCGTACAGCAAAAAGTATAATTATTTAGAGTACCATTTTATATTAGGCTCATTAAACTTGCACGGAAAGGTAATACCGATTCAAATGTGTTGCATACACTGCACATAAGCACTGATTTCGTTGCTTATAACTGCTCTTCTCCTAGCCTTGATTATTAACCAGCGTGGTGATACAGACGATGCGGTTAACATTGTTTGGTCGTTATTTTTAGTGTGCTTCGTGCCCAAATGTTTATTTATTATAATTTGGTTAATGTAAATCCGCGAATGAGACTGTATTTTGTCACACTTTATTATTTCAATTTATATAAGTTCGATTCTTTTTAAAGCAAATAATTCCTATTTAGTTTGCGCTGTATGCAAATTTAAAATTGCATTATCATCATGACTGCAAATTCAGCTGCTTCGGTGGAAGGTTCGAGTACTTTCGATACATCCGAATCGAGACGATTTTTTTGTTCAGTTGTAAATTATTAATAAAGAATTTTCTGCATACAGTTTTGGAGAGAAATTACAAATTATTGAGAAAGGCTGATCAAAACCAGAACTTTCAAATTTATCAACAAAGATTAAAACCTTCACCGATATTTTGCTAAAAAAGACCGGAAAATCGAGTTGCATTATAAATACATAGTACATAGTAGTTTTTTAAAATAAAGAATAATAGTCAACAAATTCCATTAGTATAAAGCGTAAAACTTCTTCTTTGAAAAACTTTTAAGCTTAATAATTATAACATTGTTTTTTTATTGTACCTAGCAGGGGCGGATACAGAGAATTATTTTGAGAGGGAAATTTCTGGAAAAATAATTGTTTTAATAAATAATAATTAAACAAACATTATTCGTTTCTATTGTATGTATACTTATTTCTAAATTGGGGGTGGGGGGAATTTCCTCCATCTTCCCCTGTGAATCCGCGCCTGTACTTAGGTATATTAAAATTAAAATCGTGGTTGCTTCCCTAGCCTAAATTCTCACCGCACGCCACTGATGTTTGTACCATTAAGCCACGTTTTTATACCACCAAGCTGTTATAATATACCAAGTCAGTTGAATTCTATGTTCATGAAGACATGAATGTCGATCAAAGAGATCTTTCAAAAGCACCACTGTAAATGTTGTTTTGGTATATATAAACGGTCTTCACTCAAAATGAATTTTTGCCTACTACAGATTTCGTCTCGATCAAAGCACATTTATAATTAAAAATAGATCAGATTATAAATATATTGTATTTGAAATCATAAATTATTTCTAGAAAGATGTAATTTTTGTGACACCTAAACTTTCTCACCGATTTATTATAAATTAATCAATTAACTTAAGCCGGTATTATCATCAAATAGTCAACGTACCTGTTTGATGAGGTTTTTTAAGTAAAATTATCCGTTAATAAAACAAGCTACTCGTTACAGAAGACACAGACAGCAGCGTATGAAGGAGATAATTTAGTAAAAGATTTTATGAACCATATTATTTAATCATATTGATTAACAAGTATCTTCAACAAGTCAATTAAAACACCAACCAAGTACAACTTCTACTGTAGCTTTACATATAACTAAAAGATTAGGTTAGTTAGTTATTTAGGTTAGGCTATAGGTTAAAAATATCTTCTATTAAAGAGTCTCTATATAATGAAAAGATTGGTGGTCTGCTTGAATTTGTAACGAATTATGACGCACATGTGAAATATTGCATGTTATAGAAGCGATTTAGTTAGATATAACATGATGTTATACCTAACTAAATCGCTTCTATACCTAATTTCAAATACAAAATCATCAGTTTGTAGTTATATGGGTGGGGCAATAGTGTGGGGAAGTCCGATAGCTGCTAAACGGTAACAGCTAGAAAATTATTTTCAAATATACAGGGTGTTTCAGAAAAGTATGGCACGCTTAAGGTAATTTTTTTAAATAGAATTCTACAAATATTTTTGCATATTTAACACCTCTCTTGGCAGGTTTATTCATATCGAAAGTTTTAGCGCCATCTAATGACCGGTTTAGAAGTTACAAATTTTTTTCAAAAAAATTGAGTTTTACATTATCCCACTTAACAGTTTACCGCTTTCACGGCCGCAACTGTGGAGACGAATTTAAGTAGGGATTTTGTGGCAGGGGCTTTGGGGTGCTCTTCTTTAAAAGAAAATGGACCCACCATGTACAGGGTGTTCAAAACTAATTTTTAAATTTAGAGAACTTCAAAGCTAGAATTCACAACTTTTTCAAATGGAACACCCTGTATATTTTGTACCTTTGTGATGCAGAATTAAATAGCGAACATTTTTTGTATGTACATCCCTATAGCTATCTGTAAGCAATCTTTTGTAATCTTTTGATTTATTGAGAAAAAATTGCAAGAAGTACACAATTAAAAACAAATATTTATTTAGAGGGCCGGCGGCAGACGAGTGGTGTCAGTGCATCACTCGTGTTCCAAGTGTCGTGGGTTCGAATCCCACTTGGGGCGGTGGGATTTTTGTAATTGGAAAATTCCGCCACCTCAACTATGGATGTGTGTATTCGTGTTGCATGTTAGATGGGGGACAGATTACCTTAGATGTTGGTTCCCCCGTAGTGTAGGCGTGAAATAAAAAAAATATTTATTTAGTTGTCAAGTGTGTTGGTTGTTTTTGTTCAACAAAACATTAAAGCATCTAGCAATTGTTGTGTACGTATGCAAAACGTACATTTCTCGCAGTTATCGACCATCAGTGTTTAGTTCTAGTAGGTGTTTTAGTTTTTCAAAGTGAATTTTAGTAATGAAGAACTTGTAGACATGACTTTTGTTTTGGGCGAGTCGGAAAGAAATTGTTTGCTTGCCCGCAGAATTTACCACCAACGGTATCCTGAACGGAGGCTCCCTAAAGTTCACAGCTTTCAAAACCTGCTCGATAGATTTGTGAGCACCGGCAATGTACAGTATGAAAAAAGTGAACGAATTAACAATGTTGTGAACGAAGAAAATGAGTTATCTGTTGTGCTGGCAACGATTGAGAATCCCCATGTTAGTCAGAGAGAAGTGAGTACATCTATAGAAATAAGTAGACGTTCTGTTGGTCGCATTTTAAAGAAAAATAAGTTTCGTGCATATCACATTTAAATGCACCAGGAATTAATTGATGACGATTTTCTAAAACGTTTACAGTTTTGTAATTGGGTAACAATGTTTTGTTCACTGATGAGGCAACGTTTCATAAAAATGGATTTGTTAACAGGCACAATTTCCATTATTATGCTTCAGAAAATCTCTACTTTTTCAGACAACTTGATAACCAGCACAGATGGTCCATAAACGTTTGGGGGGGAATTATTGGAGAACATGTAATAGGGCCACATTTTTTTGATGGTACATTAACTGGAGCTATTTATCTTCATTTTTTGGAGAACTATCTGCCACAATTATTAGCGAACCTTCCTCAAAGGATCCGAAATGGGATGTGGTTTCAGCAAGACGGTGCTCTACCGCATTATTTACATGCAGTAAGAGACCACTTAAATAATATCTACCCATATCAATGGATTGGAAGGAATGGACCCACTAAATGGCCTGCGAGATCTCCTGATCTTACAAAAATGGATTTCTTTTTATGAGGATATGTGAAAGAAATTGTTTATACAGAGACACCAACCACAATCCAAAATATGAAGGATAGAATAATACATGCTTTTAGAAGTATCACGCCGGCATGTTAAGAAACGTAGGAAGATCGTTCCAAAGTAAAACTAACTAAATTCTGGGCCCACGTTGGACAGCCAATGAAACTTACATAATTTTCTGCACAAAAGTACAACAAGAAGGCCCCGCGTTGAAGCCAGTGAAACACTCTAAAATACTCTTAAACTAGGCCCCGCGATTGGGCGCCAGTAAAACACTAGTTTTTCTGTCAGACTAAATGACAATAAACTAACTATAAAATTATATAAAATAATTCATACTTACTGTAACTAAAAAACTCAAATGTCTGCCACAGCTTGAGATTTAAACTCTCTCTTACAAATTAATTAGTCAAGTCGTAGGTATTGGTTCCACAGCTGTATAAATTGTGAATAGGAATAGATAAAGGTTCAAACACAAATAAAAACTTAAAAGGGCGCCATCTGGTTATGAAGCTTAAGGTATATGAATACCCATTCAAAGATGTAAATTGAATAAGCATTAAAAATGATTAAATTCATTAACCAGAAAATGAATAAAATATTTAGTTGAATCAAAAAATTTTGTTAATTTAAAATTTTGAAGTAAAATGAAGCAGAGCATTCATAACTAATATGGTTCCGTTTTCTAGATCCTTAGTTTTGAATTAATAACATTTATTTAATCAGAAAAATGGTAACGACATAACTTTGCATATATATAAGAAATAAAACACACCTCATACATTTATTACAATTCCAATCTAAGTTCATTAGATTATAACTAAAACAGAATAAATCAATAAAAATTCATCTAGAACTTTTCATTAGATAACGGAAATAAACAAAAAGTTTATTGGATCGAACACAAAAATTGTTCAAACACATTAATTCAAATATTAAAATTTGTATCGACTGGTCTTTTTCTGGACAAAATTTATAAACAAATATCTAAATGAGATTAGACAAATTAAATCAATTCGACAGTATCAATATAAATGATTTGTAATTAAATTAAAGTTTAAAGATTTTTTAATACCGAAGAGAGCTCTCCCCTAAGAAAAAATTCTTAACTGTGAGATTCTTAATTAACTGAATTATAAACAAATCCTTAAAACTACAGTACCTTGAATATTATCCCTCAAATTTGTGGAATACCATACATATAGTCCAGTAGAAATTGGAAATTCGGCCTTTCATTTGGGGAAATTGTCGTTGAACTCGGCGTTGTATTGAAATGTTGATTCTCCGTACCAAAAATGCGATAATATTTAGTTATTGTCATTCGCCCATATAGTTTCATAAGCTAATTGGATCGAGCACGCCAAAAAAGAACCAATATTTTAAATTGTTCATACGTAATAAGTAGTAAGTAAATGGGGGTTCAAGACTAAATCTCCCCATGTTATTCTTATGGGAGTTTCGTTTTTAAGACAGGACAATTTTGTGAGGTTATGTGTGTCAAACTTGGCGTCCTTCCCGCTAGATGTCAGCATGGGTGTGGGGTTGAGTGTTTTGGCGGGAAAATGTAAATGTGATGCTTGCTCGTGATTGGTCGGATTGAATTACCGGTAAAATAGGTTGCAGCATGTGTCGCTAGATGTCGCTGTGGGCGTGGTTTTGGCGGGAA
This sequence comes from Agrypnus murinus, assembly GCA_929113105.1. Taxonomy (NCBI): domain Eukaryota; kingdom Metazoa; phylum Arthropoda; class Insecta; order Coleoptera; family Elateridae; genus Agrypnus; species Agrypnus murinus. The sequence continues at coordinate 69,300,378 of OV816024.1, forward strand.
AAATGAAATCTCAGGCCTGTTCGTGATTGGTCCGAAGTTTTGGCGCTAAAGGAGGTTGCAGGACGTGTCGCTTTGGAGCTGAATGTAAACAAACGGGGTTGCCAAATCTCATATTTGGTAAAAATGAAAAGTCACTAGATAATTCCCCAGGACTTGAAAGTGTGTGTTTAGACCGCGCGCAAAGGGGGCCTTCGCCCTGGGCCCCCATTCTGGGGCATCCTAGGGAGATCGTTAGGGTGCTTCGCTCTGGGCCCCCACTCTGGCGTTCCCGGGGAGATCGTTAGGGGTGCTTCGCCCTCCTCGGGGCCCCACTCTGGAGGGTCCCCCTGGGATCGACAGCGGTGCAGGGCCCCCTTGTGTGAAAGATGTCGGCGTGCGCGTGAACGCGGCCGGGCGGGGGGGGTTAAATGGAAAAATTTGTCGCGGCGTTGCGTGGGCGGGTGCCCCGGTGGGCCAGTGGGCCGTTGAAAGGGGTTAATTTGAAAAATTTGGCGGTTGCCTCGCTGTCGATTAATAATAAGGCGGTGGGGTAAACATTTTATTAAAGGGGGCTGAAAAAAAATAATATACAATCATCGTTTAACTAGATGTAAATACAATATTAACAACATAAGCGTACTGTAGATTTTTCTTTAATACAAATAATGAATAGTGACCTATAAAATACAATAATAATAATAATATTTAAAGGAGAATGCATCCTTTTCTTCTCTCTCGTGAATAGTACTGCTGGATGATCTCATCACTTAATTGTTGCATAGTTTGATGTTGGACTAAAAATAAAAACATTACATTTTATACATTAAATTAAAAAATATCAACTTACCTGCATTTGTTTTTTCCTTTATGAATAAAACAGAAGCCAGTAAAATACAATAATGATATTATTTTAAAGGAGAATGCATCTTTTTCTTCTAACAAAATATTTTATATTCTGTTGAATGATGTCATCAGTGAATTATTGCACTAGCATGAAAAATAACATGAATGATCTCATCATCACTTAATTGCTGCATAGTTTTGAGAGCTAAAAAAACATTACATTTTATACATTAAAAATAAAATAACAATATCAACTTACCTGCATTTGTTTTTTCCTTTATGAACAAAACAGAAGCCAGTAAAATACAATAATGATATTATTTTAAAGGAGAATGCATCTTTCTGCTGGATGATGTAATTATTCAAAACATATGTGCATACATTCCTTTTCTAGAATGATCTCATCATCACTTAATTGCTGCATAGTTTTGAGAGCTAAAAAAACATTACATTTTATACATTAAAAATAAAATAACAATAACAACTTACCCGCATTTGTTTTTTCCATTAATACGATAATAATATTAAAAGAAAAATGCATCTTTTCCTTCTAACAAAATATTATATATTCCGCCGGATGATGTCATCAGTGAATTATTGCACTAGCAAGAAAAAACATTCCTTTCATGAATTGATGTTCGACTTAGAAAAACAATACATTCGGTGTAAAATAACAATCTCAATTTAGCTGCACTTGTTTTTTTCGTATTTTACACGTTATAATGAAATTTTTAAGATCGCAAACAATATTAAGCGGTTGTATTGTTTTTAGTGCTATTTTTATTGATTAAAAGACGCGAGTTCAAACCGCATTACATATGTGCACAGTTTACCGCTTGTTTTAAAACTGAAGCGCTATTAAAATGTGTACTGTAAAATATTTTCTTAATGTCATGTCATAATTAATTAATGCTTTTTAAGTGCAAACATTAACATAGGCGATAAATTTAAAATGTGCGTCATTGCCACATCTGGGATTCGTTTCTTGATATTCCCCGTTTGATTTACAAAACAACAGGGATGTACAAAATCTCGCATAAAAAGATTATTTACATGTCTTTGATTCCATTTATAATTGAATCGTTGTTTTGGACATCCTTTAGAATATTTATTTCTTTAGTGGGATATTTTAGTTTGTAAAAATTGTGTTATATGGAGTATTTTGTTCGAAGTGTTGGCCTTGTTAGGGGTGGAAAGCGCGCCATTTTATGAGTTATTGCTTGAAGTTATTTTATGAGGGTGTTTTGCGTTTTCGATTTGTGTCAACAATTAAAATTAATTGCACCTTGCACTCGTATAAAAAGCTCGCTCTAAAGTGCCTCTGTTTTATTTGAAACAAGTGTTTGGTGCGGATAACATACTCATTTAGAAAAAACCGTTCGATTCAGTTTGTGAAATTAACGTGTTATTATTTTTTAATTGAAAGGCTGAATTGTATTTAATCCGTCTTAACAATAATGGATATTACCAATTTGCAAAATCAGGTTACATTGGTGGAAGATGATTTAGCACGTGCAACAACACCTGCTGATTTTCGAAGGTTATCAACCCTGATTGATGAAACTACGGAATTAACAATCCAACAGATAAGGAATTACTCAAATGCGGGGGGAATAGCTGATAAACGGAAACTAGAAACGATTTTGAACAGATGTAAATACTTGGATGCGAGGATAAAACAATCCCTTATTAAAACAGGCGAAGGAGTTAGTGGAGAGGGTGGGGAAAGCAGCGTAACGTATTATGACGTAAGTTTTTTCATGTTTTTTATTGAATATTCTCATTTTGATTGATTATAATTTGCATGTTTTAGCTGGAATCAGCGTTCAAAGGGCGTATTAAGACGGGTATAGTGATCAATAACAATATATTAGATCCAAAGGAGTTTCTCGAGGAAGCACAGCCCATTTTTGTGGATAAAATTGAAGCATCCCTCCAAAAGCGAATACCTAACATGAAAGCCAATGTCGTTCTTTGTGCCGATTATAAAATGAAGCTAGATGATACAGTACAGGCCAAGTACTTTAACACGTCCAACTTCATTATATCAAGATCCAGCGACCTTATTTCTATATTCGGGGACATGGAGATTTCTTTATTATCACAGGTGCGATATGAAGTTTTTTAAAAACTCACTTTTAATTAGTTTTTTTCCTTTTTTACAGATGGGATCCTTTGAAGAAGTGGGGTCAGGGGGTAGTTTTAGTCGTATTAATTCGTTAGCTATAAATATTAACAAATATTCGCCTTTAAGAGCTTCTAAATTTATCGAGTTGCCTACTGTAATTAAAAGCAAGCACGCCATTATAAATGTAAAAAATACGGATAACGAATGCTTCTATTACGCTCTAGTTTCCGCTCTTTACCCCTCCAATAGAAATAAAGAATTACCATCCTCGTATCCGCAAAATTTCAAACAACTATTTAATATTAAGGGTATTAAATCTCCGGTGAAAATTACGGACATTCCCAAATTTGAACGTCAAAATCCTAACATTTCCGTTAACATGTACGGCTTGCAGGGTAGTAAAGTGACGGGTCCTCTTTATCATACAAAATCCAAAAAACAACACCATATTAATTTGTTGTACGTGAGAAAGAGGAAAGCATCTCACTACTGCTGGATAAAGAATATGTCTCGTTTATGTAGATCGTCCATCACCAAGCATGCAAACCGTACTTTTATATGCGACAGGTGCTTAAGGCACTTCAGGAGTGTCCAATCGTTGAACAATCACCTGGATGATTGTGAAAAGTTCGATGCAGTTCGCATAGAATTTGATAAACCGGGTGAAAATACATTGTCTTTTAAAAATTTAAATTTTAATTTACGTCACCCCTTCGTTGTATACGCCGATTTTGAATGCTTAACAGTGCCGTGTAATCAAATTGATGATGATGATGATGATGTTACGCATTTCAAAAGCTGTACTATACCATATCAAAAACATATACCTTTCGCTGTCGCATACCAGGTCGTTTGTTCGTTCGATCCCTCCTTATCACATTATAAAAGTTATGTAGGAACAAATCCTCAAAAATGGCTGGTTAACGAGTTGATAAAAGAAACCGCAATAATAGAGGAAAAGATAAAAATTAACATTCCAATGCTGCCGCTTACATTGGAGGAACAGCAGGGGTATGATAATACCACACTGTGCCCCCATTGTTTGCAAGAATTCAATGAGGATTTGGTTATCAAAGTTAGAAATCATGATCATTTCACCGGGAAATTCCTATCGGCCCTTTGTCAAAATTGTAACCTGCAATACAAATGCGGCAATTACATTCCCATATTGTTTCATAACATGTCAGGCTATGATATACATTTCATAATTAATGAATTAAATTTCAACCGCGAACCGGTAAATATCCTACCCGTGACAAGAGAAAATTACATTTCAGTATCAAAAAAATGTGCTAAGATGACATGGAGGTTTATAGACAGTTATCGGTTCTTAGCTAGAAGCTTGGATGTTTTAGCAAATAATTTAGCCCCGGAAATGTTTAATTTTGTTCGCGAAGCCTTTCCAAATCCCGAACAATTTAATTTAGTACGACGTAAAGGCATATTTTGTTACGATTACATGAATAGTTGGGGAAAACTCAATGAAACGGAATTACCGCCGAAAGAATCGTTTTATAATGCTCTTCGCGAAGAACATATCAGCTGCGAAGATTACGAGCACGTTCAGAATGTATGGAAAACATTTAACATAAAATCGTTGGCGCAATACAGTGAACTTTATTTAAAGTGTGACGTAAAAATCTTAGCTGATGTTTTTGAACAGTTTCGCGATTTATGTATGAAAATATACGATTTAGACAGTGTACATTTTTATACGGGGCCCGGATTAGCGTGGTCAGCTGCTTTAAAGTGTACACGTGTAAAATTAGATTTGTTGACCGACATAGATATGGTGTTGTTTTTTGAAAAAGCGATAAGAGGCGGGATTACCCAATGTTCGCATAGATACGCAAAAGCAAACAATAAATATATGAGGGAAAATTATAACGAGAAGGAGCCTTCAAGTTGTTTGCTTTATGTAGATGCCAATAACCTTTACGGTTACGCGATGTCCGAAAGTTTACCGTACGGGAATTTTGAATGGTTATCGGAAAATCGGGTTCGCGAGATAGAAAATATATTAAAAAATTTTAAATGCGAGGAAAAACCGGATTGGGAAATGTATACCGATCGAGCGTGCATGCTCGCTCTAAACATGGCGGTTGACGAGGAAGAAGCCCCTACCTCATTAATTTTGGAAGTAGATCTTAACGTGCCCCGGGAAATTCAAGACAAAACGTCAGCGTTTCCCTTTTGCCCGGAGCATCGGCGGCCTCCTACGGCTTCAAATAATTCTCCCCCAAAATTAATGTTGACTATGTTTCCAAAATTTAAATACGTTTTACATGTTCGAAACCTGTTTCAATGTTTATTGTACGGCCTGCAATTAACCAAGGTTCATAGAGTTTTAAAATTCTCTCAACGGAGATGGCTCAAACCCTACATAGACTTGAACACGAGTTTAAGGGCTAAGGCAAAAAACGAGTTCGAAAAGGACTTCTTTAAGCTCATGAACAACGCGGTTTTCGGCAAGACGATGCAAAATATCCGGAAACATCGAAAGATCAAATTAGCGTACTCTTTTAGAAGCGCCCAAAAGTATATCGCGTTACCGGAGTTCCGTTCCTGTACGATATTTAAAGAAAATCTGGTCGCCGTCGAACTAAACAAAACCGTGGTTAAATATAACCAACCGGTTTATTTGGGGATGGTGATTTTAGACTTGTCTAAATTATTAATGTACTTTTTTCATTATCAGTTTATGTTAGAGCAACCCTGCCCCGCTATCTTGCTTTATACGGACACGGACGGAATGGTGTATGCTTGTGCAAATAGTACCGACGGATTAGATATTTATGACGTTATACGAGAGGAAAGCGCGAAAGGATCGGAGGGAATATTCGATACGTCCGATTATCCTCCAGAGAACCCCTATGGAATACAGAAAGTAAATAAGAAAGTTCCCGGTAAATTCAAAGACGAATTAAACGGAAAACTTTTATTGGAATTTGTCGGTTTGAAATCGAAAATGTATTCCATGCGGAAGGAGGAGGGTAAGGAGGTTTGTAAGGCCAAAGGCGTAGGGCAGCAGGCTCTAAAAAATAGATTAAGTTTCGAACATTATTTCAAAAGTTTATTTGATTCGGAAATTACATATGCCGTTAATAGAAGCATTCGTTCTGATAAACATAATCTTTATACATATTTTATTAGGAAAAAAGCTCTAGATTCATGTGATGATAAACGTTTTATACTAAAAAATAAAATTGATACCCTTCCATGGGGTCATTTTAAAATAAATGAAGAAGAGGAGGGAGTTATTTTATAATTTTTTATTGTAAATAAAATCTTAGTTTATACATTTAGATAAGTAGACTATTATTTGTACATATATTTTCTAATTATTATTATTATATTGTAAGTATTTAGTGTAAATAAAATCTTAGTATATATAGATAAGTAGACTATTATTTATGCACATATTTTCTAATTATTATTATTATTATATTGTAAATAAAGTATATACAAAAACAGACTATTTTTTATAATAAATCACTTTTCTTGATCCAGCTGTTGTGTGTGTTATCAAAACCCAACCATTTCACATATAATTGATCATTTTTTGTTCGTAATACACGTTCAATTAAAAAGCTTTTTGGGTGTTTAGTTTTCATCAATTCCGGTTCATAGAAGCAACCTTTGATTGGGGCACCTCTCACATCTTCTAACAGATAGGTTGTCGGTCTAGTTGATTGCATCCTGCTTATGCGAAATAATTCAGTGCTGAACTGGGGGTGATAACCTTTCGAAAAAACCCCTCTGTACTTAGAAATACGAACCATATCGTTTACTTTAAATTTAGGTTTTGGGGGGACCCCGTCATCATCATCATTCGAACGATTTAAAGGCGTGCGAAATGTCACATTGATGGGGGCTAGACCAATTGACCTATGCACGGTGCTGTTGTACTTATCGACAACATCTTGCAGTATATCCAACCATTTATAATTCCCGTTGAAACTGAACTCCTTGTAGAGATTAGATTTAAGTGTCCTAATCACCCTTTCCGCAAAAAATGCTTTCTTAGTGGAAAACGTTGAATAGTGGTTGATGGAATGTTCCGACATTAATTTCTTGAAATGAGTGTTAAAATATTCACCTCCGCGGTCAGTGGCCAAGTTATTAGGTTTTCGCAAGTTTTCATCCAATATGCTCCGCATAGCACCGGCAACTTCATTCCCGCTTTTAGATTTTAGAGGCCTTACCCACACATATTTAGAAAAAGCGTCTATTACCACCAGAACGTATTTATATCCCTTGTTGTAATGGGCATAAGAGTTAAAGACTGCTATATCGCTTTCCCAGAGGTCATCGAACCCTAGAACGATTGCTGAACGTCTGGGGAAATTTATTCTAGCCTGCCTGTGGATCTCGTTAACGATTGCTCTCTTTACATCGCTCATATTAGTACTAGTATTTTAAATATTTTACGTTTTTTGTTTTTTATGGTATCTTTCTAACGCATCCACACGTTCAGTCAATTTCGCAATGGTTTTGTTGAAATTTTCGGCAAGGGGGTTCACAAGTGAAACATAAAACGTCTCGAAACGCTGCCTTTCTGTTTTCATTAAATCGATCGATTCCTGCTGAGTGAGTAATTGCCCCTGTTTTTTAGCTTCGATAATTGGCTGTAATTGATTTATCCCGTTATTGATTTGCACTAACAACGGGTCTATTTTGTCGGTGTAGAATTTTTCTCTACGCTCCCAGGTTTTTACTTCTTCAGTTAATCGTTTTAACGGCACTGCATCGTTTTCTTCCAAAGGATGACCTATATTCGAAAGTCGTCGTTGTTCGATGTCAAACCCGCCGGTGCTTGTTAATGGAAACAAAGGACGTTGTTGTTGTTTACCTCCCGAAGAAGAAGAACTTCGATGAACCACCCGTCCAAATTTATCCACGGGCATCATGAAAATGAATTAATTTTTACTCATGTTCAAGCTATATAACCATCTTCTCGCAATTCCTCAACAATACTAGCAATTTCATTTTGAACATTGGAATTTCCGGCATTCTGAGAAGCAATGAGCAATCTTAAACGTTGAACGAGCTCTGAGGGTGTATCCCAATACACATATTCGATGGGGTTATCATTGACACGCTTCATACTGGAAAGTACACCTTTGCCCGTTGTTTCTCTCATTTCTTTTTTTTCTAATGATTCAATGATCGGTTTAATGATCTCCGTATATTTATAGCCAACATAACGTTTCGATAGCGGTATTTTATCGACATTGGTGGCGCGAAGTATACTTATGTAATTTCTAACGTCTTGCCTTGTATAGTTAGCGGGTCGTTTTAGAACTAAAAGTTCATACAACCCATGCGTTCCATCATACCTAACTCCTTTGACTTTAAAATATTTCTCTCTATTTCCAACGTCGAGGAAGGAATCTCCAAAATTCCATTTATCCAAATTAGCGTCATACTTAACACCGTACGGGGAGTTATCTATACTTCGATCGTTTCGCAGCATAAGAGAAAGATATTTCCTAGGTAGCGGGTGATATTGTTCTAAAAAGTCTCGCGTTGACACATTTTCCCATGCCGGATATATATCCTCGTTACCAGACTCCACCCTTTTGTCCACCCCTCCTGCTTCGTCGCCTTCTTCTTCTTCCACTTTTTCTTCCTCTTCGTCTTCACCCTTCATCTTGAACGATGTGTGTATTTTTTTAAGCAGTTTTGATCTAGGGGAAACCGATGTGTGCATTTTTGTAAGCAATTTTGATGTAGGAGAGGAAGTACTTGGAGTAGCCGCTACTGTGCTAAAAACGGGTGTGGACCAGGCCAACGGCATTTTCATCGGAGCGCTTATTTTTCCTTTTTTGTTAATGGTTTTCAGGGAGCGAGCGATATCTTCTATAGGATCCAGAAGGGGTTTGTGCGTTTTAGCAAAAGCGATTTCTTTAAGTTGCGCGCCCGATTGTAAGGCTTTAAATTTCCTTCGTATATCATTAGCAACTCGAATTAATGCTCTTTTACGAAGTTTATCGGCTGCGATGTTGTCCCCCATAATAAGGTTACAATATCGATCGCTACTTTAGTTCGACTAGATGAGTTAGCTAATTACTTCGAATTTATAGCGGTTAGGGTCTAATAAAACCGTCAAAATTTATTCTGTAACGTCCGTTGTTGACGTCACAATCCTTGTTGATCATTAGAAATCCGTAGCGACTGTCTTTCCAGCACCGAGTGCACATGTCCCGAAATTTATTAAAAGACATATCGATGCTCACATGATCTTCGTAAACGTGACGCATGTTTAAGTCGTCCTGTTTAAAAATCAATAACATGTTCGCGTTATCGCGCAGCAGATGTTTAGGAATTTTCGTGTAAGACTGACAGAGATAGAAACTGTCTATACCGTGATGTCGCCCCATGCTGAAGAAATGACGCATCGGATTCTGATTGTCCATGCTGACGTCGTCAAACACGAAAATCGAGTTAGGGCGCGCTTCATCAGGCATCATGACGGACTCGTTTTCGCTAAAAGTAAAATACCCCATGCCTTTTACACGCTTCAGCGCTTCTTTCAAAAACGTATACTTCGGTTGATGAAGAGACCGGGAATAAATATAAATATTGGCGAACTTCAACCCTTTGGGCTCCACCAACATGGAGAGCATCGCATTTGATTTGCCGGAACCGGAGGGTCCCACTATCAAGCACCTGATGGAGGATGGGAACAAACTGCTATGCTTAGCACCATCAACTTTTGCCCCAGAGTCCATGAGCAGCTCCTTTTCCAAATCGCGTACGGTTAACCTTTCACGTTGTTGCACGATTTTCATTCTTTTTTCCGCTATATCCGGCAAGTAATAAAAAATGAAGATTATGCTATAAATAAGCTTGTACGCATGATACGAAGTTATTCGTTCAAATGATCGTGCACGAAGGCGGAGGTGTCTTAAACAAGCTTATAGATAAACTACCCGTCGAACTACACCTTCCGGGGTATCAATTCTGCGGCCCCGGTACACGATTGGGGCAAAGGTTAGCACGCGGAGATCCCGGCGTAAATCCCTTGGACGCCGCTTGTAAGGAGCACGATATCGCTTATTCGAGTCATCAGGACGTGAAATCGAGACATCTTGCGGACGCAGTTCTCGAACAAGAAGCCTGGAAGCGGGTTAAAGCAAAGGATTCCAGTGTTTCGGAGAAAGCAAACGCTTGGCTCGTGACCAACGTCATGAAAGCTAAAAGAAAACTTGGAATGGGGTTTGGAAGAGGAGGTGGCGGCGGCGGTAATAAACAATCTAAAGTCGCTTTCGGTAGGATCATGAAAACCGGACTTAACGCCGTAAAAGGTGCTCAAGCGGAAACTATCGCGAAAGCTGCGAAAATAGCTGTGGGTGCGGCGAGAAGAGCCGTTAAAGAAGCAGGAGGTAGAAGATGTGTGAGACAACCTCGAGTAATTCCTATTCCAGGTGGGGCGGTAAAACAAGGTGGTCTACTTCCCTTATTGCCGGCCATTTTTGGTGGACTCGCTGCGATTGGCTCGCTGGCCGGGGGCGTATCTCAGGTGGTTAAAGCCGTGAAAGACGTAAAATCCGCTAAAGATCAATTGGTGGAAATGAAGGACCATAATAGGAGGATGGAGGGTATAGCGATCGGAAAAGGCGGAAGTATGATTATAAAACACCGGTCGCCGAGTAAATCGGGCCTCGGTTTGTACTTGAGCAAGAAACCTAAAAGCGGCGGCAGAGGGCTCTATTTACGAAAAAAGCCGACAAAAAACTAATAAATTTGCCTCGACGTCCTCTCACCAACATTGACATCTACAAATATGCCACAGGTATACCCCATTTTCGAGGCGTATTTATGCGCGATGGATTACCTTCGCGACCTTGGAAGAACGAAAGTGGAATAGTCAATTTGGATTCGACAATGGGGAAAGGAGCGCATTGGGTGGCATACAGGAAACACAACAACTTGATTGAATATTTCGACGGATTTGGAAATTTAAAGCCGCCGCGAGAACTTGTGAACTATTTCGGCAAAAATGCCGGAAACATGACCTATAACACGGAACGATATCAAAATTACAATTCCTACAACTGCGGACATCTGTGTTTGCAATTTCTGAGGAGATAAAAAGAGGGTATGTGACGCGTCCTCGTTTAATCATGTCCGAGACGTTCACTTTAACGGGTACAGGCAGTTACCTGAGTACTAACTATTATCCGCCGGTTGCCTTAAATGCCGACTACGAGTACACGTTAGGACTAATAGGTTACTGGACCTACAACGCTCTCCGAAACATCTATCCAGGCAATAATAAGATCTATTGGCGCAAACCGGGCGATAAAAAAAACAGACAGCTACTCATAGCGGAGGGGGCATATGAAATAAATTCGTTGAATGAGTACATATCGAAAAAATTGGCGCTAACCAATAATGAAACTCTCAAGCAGGAAGAAATATTTTCTCTGCAACCGAATACGAACACTTTAAAGTGTGAAATCAAAAGTAAATATGCCATTGATTTTCGCCCCGACGACTCTATCGGACGCATGCTCGGCTTCTCCCCCAAAGTTTTAGAAGCGGACGTATTACACGAATCGGATTTACCCGTTAAAATATCACCGGCCAGTAGTATACGAATAAATTGTAATATAACTGGAGGCGCACATTATAACGACACCCCGGTACATACAATATACGAATTCGCGCTGGACGTGGAGCCGGGGGAACAAGTGAACGAAAAACCTACAAACGTAATATATCTTCCAGTAGTAGTTGCGGATCAAATAGATAATATCACGTTATCACTCACGAATCAAAACGGAGAACGATTAAATTTCGGACACGAAGACGCTACTATACGATTGGAGCTTAAAAAGAAAGAACGAGAGAAAAAATGGGGTTAGACTTCACTACTAGTACTACTGGTAATAATAATAATAATATGATAATGAGAAAAACGGAGACGAATGAAGACATAATATCCCATTATAAAAGAGCGGCTCGCGCTCTACACGTCACTAATCGTTCGAACGTTAAACGATTAAAACCTCAAGACGTTCACTTTTTGAAATCTCTCGGATTTACAGTTCTGAAAGAAAGTGATGAGCAGTGAAAAATTAAACATATTCGACGACATCCGACTCGATGAGGATATTATCGAACAGAAATGGATCGCCCATACGCCCCCGACTCGAGCGGAAAACTTCAAATCTAGCGATGAAGTCACCATAACGGTGGAACAACGAGATTCGCTCGTCAGCATTTATGAGAGTTTCCTGTATGTGGAAGGACAACTTGAAGTTGCGGACCCCACAAAACAATGTAATCTAGTCAACAACGCTATTTCCCATCTGTTCGAAGAGGTCAAATTAAGCCTGAACGATACCATGATCGAGTCTATACGAAGACCGGGGATTACCTCCACCATGAGGGGTCTTGCAGCTTACAACAAGGACACCATTAAATCGCTCGAGATCGCCGGATGGGGTGCCGATCCCTTTACTCTTCCCATTTCCATCGAGAGTACGGATAAGAAGTTCTCATGCCTTATACCCTTATCATTGTGGTTTGGAATAGCCGAGGACTACAATAAGTTAATCGTATGGTCCAAAATGCAGTTAAGTTTGGTTCGTGCTCGTACAGACTCAAATTGTATTCAAAGCGCAGAAAGCGATGGGAACATTAGCCTCAGCAAAATAGAATGGCGAGTGCCACACTTCAGGTTGAGCGACGCCGCCAAGTTACGGCTCCTAAACAAAATCGATAAGGGCAAATTCATCACGATCCCTTTCCGAAAAAGAACCCTTAACATCATACCCGGGTTACGCAGCGGACGCGAGGATGTTATAGAATTGGGGTCCGTGAAAGCCTTCGAGAGACCTCATCATGTAATCGTGGGATTTCAAGTGAACAAGGAAAATATTGCTAAAGAAAACGCGAGCACCTTCAATCACGCCAACATAAAAAATATCACGGTCTATATCGATTCGGTGGCTCACCCCAATAGACGCATGAACTTGGACTTTAATAAAAACTTATTTACGGAGGCGTACAGAAATTACTGCGACTTTCAGTCATCCTACTACGGAAACAACCCTCATTTTCCCCACCCTCTCATGAGATACAGCGAATTTCTTAAATCCCCGCTCTACGTCATCGATCTATCGAAACAGGACGAGAGTGTAAAGGCGGGGACGGTTAGTATTAAAATTGAGATCGAAGCGAGCACAGCGTTCGCTAACAACACGTACGCGTACGTTCTATTACTTCACGACACCATAGTATCGTACGAACCAGTTACGAGCACCGTTACCACCCTGTAAACGATGATAATAATAGATTTGCAGGGCTTCGAAGCACCCCATTTTGTTCCGAAAGAAATGGCCATTACTGACGGAGAACGAACAGCTCATTATGTCTTTAAACCGCCGTGTCCATTTCATGAATTGACACTTTCGCAACAGACCACCGTCAACTGGCTCACCAGGTATCATCACGGATTGCGATGGTCCTTCGGTAATACGGATTTGCGAGAAATCGAAAAAATCTTAAGTGTCGTCACGTCGCGAGACAGCACCATATATTGCAAGGGTAAAATTAAATCCGATTACCTGCGAAATCACACGACGTTGCCGGTGATAGACTTGGATGATCGAATGTCCGAAGAAGAGTTCCTTGAAAAGATGGCTCCTCTACGTCACTGGAAACCACCATGTTTTTCACATATTCTCAATTATTGTCGGTGTGCTATTAATAATGTAAATCAAATATATTACGCACTGTCTCAAAATGACAAATTAATCAAACAAACAGAATAATTTCTTTTTATTATTATTACTAGCTATAATTATTGTATTATTTATGTGTACTTAACTAAGAATGAAATAAAAGATGATGATGTAATAAAATAATGTTTTATTTTTACATACAATTATCTACAAGGTAAAGTAAGTAAACAATCTAAAAATTATTAATACAACCATCAGTAGTATGACAAGGGCAAATACATTATTTGAAATTAACAAAACTTTAATAGTTCCATCCACCACACCTCCTCCTCCTCCTCCTACCGGTGACGAGGAATTTGTTCTATTCCACAACAGGGGTGTCCATTCTGATTCTTGCCAGCTTTCATTTTGATACAGATAACGTAATTTGATCCAAATAAAACGTTCTCGATGACGCTGATGAAAGGCCCCCAGTGCATAGGAAAATGCGAAGGTACTATTTACATATTCTGTTTGCATTCTATTCCACGCCTCCGGTATTGGAGATGATGATGATGGTGATGAGGTGTCGTCATTTTCGCTAAAATAGAACCCAACGTAGGCCTCTTTTGCTCCGACCGGATGAGCTACGTAAAGCACTTTACGGTCGGCAACAATCGACGACAACACCAAGGCCACCGTCGACAATAACATGATGCACGTGTTTTTCACTTGAGACGTACTCGATTACTACTGCTTTGTTGTCTCGGGAAACATCGGTATAAATTCCACTAGAGCGAACGAATTAGGAGCGAATTTTTGCTTCTTTATCCCCTCACCGGCCTCTTCCCCATCACCGCCATCGGTGACGTCATCTTGTGCAAGTTTCTGTCCTCGATAAGCCAAATAACACGTGCACATGTTTAACATCGCTATTTTTTCATTAGTTAAATAATCACTTATTCTTTTCGGCAAAAATAACACAAAATCTTCCAGTTCTACCAGCAACGAGCGACTATGCGTTTTCGTGTTAATGGCTCGGACGTCTAACATTAGATATTCCCGATCTACAGGTAGATCTTTCAATTTCTTTACCGGTTTCTGAACTGCCGATCCAATATTATTCAGACAGGAAAAAAATCTTGCTACGCCATCCATCACTGCCGATGCCGCCTCCACTGATGATGATGCAATCTCTGTCAAACTCGGTTCACTCATCGTCATTATCTTTGCCCTACTACAAAAACGTCTTCACTCAACGAATTCACTAAGGCTAATAATATATAATTGAAAAGAAACTTCACTTCACACGCCCCCCTCCGCATCGTCGGCGTCAACATCCCCCGCCTCCTCCCCCGCATCCCCCATCTCATCATCATCATCGATGGACGGTATTTTAAAAAACTTTCTCATCTCATCGGACAGATGATGCGTCAAATCTAATTTTTTTAATTCCTCATATAAAACTTCCAACGAGATTTCCATTCGCAAACACGCTTCACACAACTCCATCCCCTTCAAATACGTTCCGTGAAGCTTCATACAATATTCGTAACCGCCATACATCTGTTGCCAGTCGTAAACCGCTTCGTGCATAGCGTCTTTAGCACCATCCTCGAACTGCCTCAATAAACATTCCACCCCGCTAACGGCGTCTCGCACCACGGGATAATCCTGAGCACTATACATCATCCACATGTCGATCTCACAAGCAATACTGCACTAGTTTCCCTTAGGAGGCTAGAGCACTAGTCCACCCCCCCTACCCCCTCGATCGAGGTCGCGCGCAAACCCGTTTCAAATTAACCCCTTTCAACGGCCCACTGGCCCACCGGGGCACCCGCCCACGCAACGCCGCGACAAATTTTTCCATTTAACCCCCCCCGCCCGGCCGCGTTCACGCGCACGCCGACATCTTTCACACAAGGGGGCCCTGCACCGCTGTCGATCCCAGGGGGACCCTCCAGAGTGGGGCCCCGAGGAGGGCGAAGCACCCCTAACGATCTCCCCGGGAACGCCAGAGTGGGGGCCCAGAGCGAAGCACCCTAACGATCTCCCTAGGATGCCCCAGAATGGGGGCCCAGGGCGAAGGCCCCCTTTGCGCGCGGTCTAAACACACACTTTCAAGTCCTGGGGAATTATCTAGTGACTTTTCATTTTACCAAATATGAGATTTGGCAACCCCGTTTGTTTACATTCAGCTCCAAAGCGACACGTCCTGCAACCTCCTTTAGCGCCAAAACTTCGGACCAATCACGAACAGGCCTGAGATTTCATTTTTCCCGCCAAAACCACGCCCACAGCGACATCTAGCGACACATGCTGCAACCTATTTTACCGGTAATTCAATCCGACCAATCACGAGCAAGCATCACATTTACATTTTCCCGCCAAAACACTCAACCCCACACCCATGCTGACATCTAGCGGGAAGGACGCCAAGTTTGACACACATAACCTCACAAAATTGTCCTGTCTTAAAAACGAAACTCCCATAAGAATAACATGGGGAGATTTAGTCTTGAACCCCCATTTACTTACTACTGTAATAACGGATTTACTTTCATTTAGAAAAAATAACGATAATGTTTCGGAAAGTTAAATTGTTTAAATCACTAATAGCACTAAATGCGTTCAAACTCTTTAAGCGGAATTCTAATTTACAAAAGCACTGGAGTCGATAATTAAATTCGAGATCACTTTAAATGGTTATTATTTCATTAACAAACTGCACTTGTCTTAAGAACAGGCGGAACACAATAATTGTGGTTACAGGTTCTTCACCAAAGAATAAACCCGCTATTAATTATCCACAAAAGATTATAAGTTTTTCAAACACTACGTAACGGAACGTAATCTTCTCAAAAGGATTTGCACTTTATAACGAAATAACATTAAATTAATGCACTGTATATAGAATTTCTTTCAATTCTAAAGGATTAATACACTGTAATCCGTTAACATTGATTCAAAATCGATCATTCATTATTGATCCAAACTCAAACGATAAAACCGCACACCCCATAATATCGACCATTCGCAGTAAGGGTGCTTTTTCAAGTCTGCTAAGTGAAGCCACGCTACAACAACCCCGATCTCGCGGAGGAACCACTTTTATTTCCACGGAGAAATACATTCTTATTTCCGTGTAGGAATATCAGCCAATCGCGAGGTCTCACTCACGAATAAATATCGATCGATTTTGAAGTATCCAATCACAACGAGTCGCATGTTTTGACTTAACCAATTATGGCACGGCATCTAAAAAAGCTAATATCGATCTTTTCTCTAAAACTGCGTAAGCTTCGACCCCCATTTTTGTTAAACATTATATTTTAAAAAGAATGGAAATTTACAGAGCCGAACCTAGGATTTTTAATAAGAATAAATGCTAAATTTTGCGTACAAAATGCTGTTGGAAAATGTACCCGTTACAAAAGGCGCATCGAAATGTGTGTCCATGCAAATGGGCAACATATGGAGCATTTGTTTTAGTTTTTTCTTCTGTTTTATTTGAAAACCCTTGAATTTTTAAATAAATAATTTTTTAATTGTGTACTTCTTGCAGTTTTTTCTCAATAAATCAAAAGTGGTTACAGATAGCTATAGGGACGTACATACAAAAAACGTTCGTTATTTAATTCTGCATCACAAAGGTACAAAATACACAGGGTGTTCTATTTGAAAAAGTTCTGAATTTTAGCTTTGAAGTTCTCTAAATTTAAAAATTAATTTTGAACACCTTGTAGATGTGGGTCCATTTTTTTTTAAAGAAGAGCACCCTACAAGCCACTGCAACAAAATCCCTACTTAAATTCGTCTTCACAATTGCGGCCGTGAAAGCGGTAAACTGTTAAGTGGGATAATGTAAAACTCAATTTTTTTGAAAAAAATTTATAACTTCTAAACCGGTCATTAGATGGCGCTAAAATTTTAGATATGAATAAATCTGCCAAGAGAGGTGTTGAATATGCAAAAATATTTGTGGTATTCTATTTAAAAAAAAATTACCTTAAGCGTGCCACACTTTTCTGCAATACCCAGTATCTTTGAAAATAATTTCTCTAGATGCGCCTCTATCCACTGTTTACATCCGTATTAGAACGATTTCTCTAGCTGTTACCGTTTAGGAGCTATCGGACTTCCCCACACTATTGCTCCACCCGGTATAGGAGTATTTTTTATTACTTACTATTTACTATTATTAAATTCGTCCTTGCGGGAATGCCTTACTGCTTACAGAACACTTATAAGATCTTTTACTCATAACACTTATTTAAAGCGGAGAGTGGGCCACAATGGGTCAATTTTCAGTTTTTGATTTGTTTTTAAATTTTAATTAAACCATATGTTCCACCGCATGTTTCACGATGGGTCAACTTACAATGAAGTAAGAAAATATTTGAAAGTTGAAAAATGATAAGTTATATTTCAAATTATAAGCCTAACTGATAATATAGATAATAAATGACCAAATAATCGTGGATCCGAGTCCCAGTTGGGGCAGTGGAATTTTTCTATTTGGAGCATTCCGCCACCATGTTATATGGAAGATGTATGACCTTAGCTGCTGGTTCTCCCGTAGTGTGGGCGAAAAAAATTAATGTCTCAAAATACTTTTAAAAATATGGTACGTTTTGGTTATTTAAAATTTAAATAATTATTATTTATTATTATATTAATCAATAATATAATTATTAAATAATAATATAATAGGATCTGCATACGGTAGCAAATTATAATGTTACAACATGACCCACTGTGCCCCTTAAACTTCAACCCATAGTGTACCACTTGGCCATTTTGTAAACAAATTAATTGAACATATCCTAAATGGTATTAGGTTACTTGGTTAATAAGTGATTTTATAGCTTGCATATTGTCATGATATTTAGCATACGAAATGAATTCATCCACTTTATAGTTTTAAGTAAACTTATGTATGAAATTTCCAAACGACACGTTAGTTTGGTTGCATAACCTCAATTTAAAATTATAATTTTGGAATTGGTCTTTTATGAAGCTAGATATGGTTAATTATAATTAACACGCATACTTAGTACACTCTAGTCAGATAAAGGATATCTGGAAAACTGTTTTTTCCATAGAATTTAGTTAATTTTCCTTGTCCATTAACAATGTGGGAGATGTTTGTCTAATTTTGCATTTAAATTAAGTTTAGGCCAAAGTTAATGTAAGATTTAACCTAAACAGACAAGGTGTGTTGTAATAGAGAGGTATACAAGTATTTACTACCTTATCTGACCATTTAATAGTAAAAAAATGTGTTTTCATGTTAGCTAGATTCTCCATTTGCATAATTTTATTCTATTTCAAAACTTTACAGCTCTTGGGTAAATAATCTTGGTAGAGGATGGTAAAGCTGCTTCATTACCACATAACGTAACTATCTTAAATGTAGGGGCTGCTTTTTATTAATGATATCAGTTAAACAACATATAATTATGTTTGCGTTTTGGATCGTAAATTGAAATACTATAGTTGATTGGAATTTTTATATTGTTGATGTCTGAAATTATGCAAATAATGTTTGTTAGCATATTAATATTTAAAATTATGAAGATAGGAAAGTATAAAAAGATATTTTTATGTAAATTAGTTAATAAATAGTTGTGTGAAAATTAGGTTCCATCGACATTCAATGACGGACTTGTGTAATGAAAATATAAGTTTTATATAACATTAGTTTGATAATTTTTTTATCTATAATTAGTTTTTGTTAATTAAAATTTATGAATAATAATTTGGTTATGTTAAATTGATTTGTCAAAGTTGTTTTTGTTTTATGAAAAAAATGTAGCACATGCAATTGGTTCAACACAAAGGTATATAAACCTAACCATTTTTGTAACAAACTCTTTTACAGTTTTCAACTATCAAGAAGTGCACATCTGTTGTAGAGCACAAAATAAATTTAAGGATATGTTTTAAGTTATAAATAAAAATGTAAACAAAGCAAATATCAAAATTTTGAACTTATTGTTATGTTTGTGAAACGTGAAAGTGTTTAAAAGTTTTAAGGAAGTTCAATAAATCTAAGTGATTGTTTTTATAACAAGTGCTTTAAATTAATGCAGTGTTAATTTATTTTGTGATGGAAATCGCATTTTATAATCGATGGAATCGATTATAAAAGTAATTTGATAATAAAGAAATGATTATCAAATTTTTTTATGACTGGATTTTCTAAATGGATGTGGACTCTAATTATAAAATTAATTTACTTACCGCTATTACACAAATATATGGATTTGGAACTCAATTTATTAAAACCCTTTATATCGAAATATTTGAAAGAGGTCAGTGTCGTAGTTTCTTAATTTCATTGTCGAGACGAATGAAAGCAGAGAATGGCTATTTGGGAATTCATAACAATACAGTTGGCAAGCTGATGGCGGCAATTATATAAATAAAAAATAAGATTTAAATATATATAAACGGGAGTTTTTTAAACAGTAGTTAGTTTTGTTTGTAATAAGTAAGAAATATGATGATGCCAAGAGTATTAATCCCCAAATAAAAATATATGAAACTATTTTGAAATTAATATAAAGAAAATTTTATCTGGTTTAAATTTCCTTTTTGTTTCTTTGTTTTCGTTATTTGTTAAATTATAAAATAAATTTGTGCTATTATTGTTGAAAGATTGCTTTGCGTATCTGTTTTATTTTATAGTGTTCCTATATACATAATAATTTAGTGCCCTATTGAAGCGACCCGCCAGAGAGTCTCAATTTGTGGAGAGTTAGACTTTTCACAACAATTTTATCTAACCGGAGCAATTATTTTAATTGAAGGTAAGAAAGTGGAGTGTTGTGTATTATACGAATCTTTTTTACCCGATACCTGTATAAAATATTATAATTATTATTCAAAAACATAATTGAAATGAAAATAAAATAAACTGACGCAATATCAAAAATAAACTTACCGGATCATAAAATTTTGCTTTGAAGGCGTCAAAATAAGTTTTTCCTTGCTAACTTTTCTTGCAATTGCCAAACAAACTCAATAAAACCTTCTTTAAGATGACTTAAGATTCTTCTAAGAGTGACCACTAAAGGGCCACAGCTTTAGTACATATGAGCATGATGATAAATACGATAACCCATTGTGGAACATGATCCATTGTGGCTCACATTTTTATTGACTTTAAAATATTTCTAAAAATATAGAATTTTTAAAATTAGTTCTCTTGGTAGCCCTTAGTAGAGCTGCGTAGAAAATATATTTTAAAGCAAGTTTCTTTGAAAATGAAACTCCGCTAAAGGATCATATCATTTCAAGGATGATATCATCTGATAGTTTAGTTGAAGTCATTGAATGGTTTAAATATTGTACCGCATTCCATTAACTACTAACGTAAGATATTTTTATTTTCTTAATGTTTTTTCCACACGAAACAAAATTTGACTTTCTCTACATTTATAATAAAGATTTAAAGCAGAAGTAGCAAATCTCTTCAAAATTACAAAAGTACAATTAATTAAACGTTGTTTTTTCAGTAATAGGTGTGAAGTTGTAAAGATCGTCGGCTTTAATAAACAGCAACACTATAAAGACTTCTTTACCATTCCACATTGATTAACTACGTTAATTAAAATTTATCCCACTCGTTCTCGTGTCTAATAGAAGTAGGCAATACACCCAATTGCTTTACTAGCAGTCTCGAGTTAAAAAAGTTCTTTATTGCTAGGTAATATGTATATTTTTAAAATGGCACACATCTTAAAATAATACAATTGACAATTTATTCTATATAATAACAAATTAATTTACTATTGATTATTATATAGTTTACCACAATTGGTTACAGTGGGTAGCGTATATAATTAACATAATCTCTTTATTTAAACACCTTCCTTTCTGGCGGTTTTATTATTGTGTAGAATAACTTTTTATGCTGCATTTTTGAGGAGCTTAATTCGCCTCCTACGGCTGTTATTTATTAATTGTAAAATAAATGAAATTATAGCTTATTGTTTTAATGTAAACGTTCGCTTAGACTTCTTAATCCAAATGTATTAATTCAACTTGCAGTAAGGGTGCTACCAAGCTGACGGTTATAGCAGCTGCGCAGTGTGTGCAACAATACAAGTTCTATTCAATAAGTCCCTAACTTGCTTTTGTCTTACCGTACTTCGCGGTGGGGAAGTAGCTACCCCAAAGAGTTACGATACTGGGGTTAAACTTAATGGAAGGAGTGCATTACTGAAATAACTTTGGTTATACTAACTTGGAACTTTATATTTCAAACACGCTAAATTGAAATGCAAAATACATTTCCAAAACGTCTTAAAACTCCATAAGATACCTAGACGTTAATTTTTTATAAATAAAGAGTTAAAGGGAATTCATATTGTATTATTATCGTGATTGAAAATTATATATATGCACGAGTTTGGTGGCGATTAAATAGATCTATATAAATAATACAAATGGTGTAATATATTGGATGTGTCAACTTGCATTATTGAACATGCCACAGATCACCCGTATTGTAGCACATCCCAAACAATGTGATTGAATTGCAGTTCCTCCCTTACCGCTAATAGCAATAATTACATCGTGATGAACTGTAATCGATACGTACTAAAAATACTCAACAGACTGAAATTTAGTTTATTTGAATTTCGATCCAAATTAGCTTTTCATTTATAGGTAAATTGTAATATTAAATCCGTTTAACAAAATTATGGTTTTTAGTTGATCTACTTGACTTTCTTTTCCCGAAGACTAAATACCTTATTTAAGTACTAATTACCAATTATAAGTATACGTATACAGTAGGGGGGATTTATTATGAAGCAAATTTTACATAAAGTAAATGAACTTACCCTTTTTTCAGGAAGACACAAACGTTTTGTTCCTATTGTAACGTTCTTTTTAAAATAATCACAAAAATGGTGTTTAGTCGTCTATTAACAAGAGAAATATTATTTACATATACACTAATTCAATGTTCACTAATTATTTAACACTATAATTATAAACTGTTAACGAACTTAAATGCTGTTTTGTTCCTATTGTAACGTTCTTTTTAAAATAATCACAAAAATGGTGTTTAGTCGTCTATTAACAAGAGAAATATTATTTACATATACACTAATTCAATGTTCACTAATTATTTAACACTATAATTATAAACTGTTAACGAACTTAAATGCTAGATATTCACAAACTTAAAGCAGACTATATAAGGACTATTTATTTATTATTACAACATTTATCTATTCACTAATATTACTAATTACACAAACCACATTTCAATTCACCGATTGAACTCTAATTGATTCTCTTCTATGCGCGACGGTCGATTTATATCCCCTATATAAATATATATATAATCAAAACCTTTTACATACCCATAAGGGTGTAAGATTACACTTATATTCTATCACAATAGCATTTCACAGTTTTATATTTCACTATACGTTTCTGTCACTTAAACACAATAATTCACTCACTTCATTATAAACTATTTCCAGTTTCTCCTAGCTGCTGCTAGTCTTTTGGCTTCTATCCAAGATTTTCCCTTCTTCTTCAGTGCTTTTCCGATTGCATCGTCCCATGTTTGTTGTGGTCTTCCTCTTTTCTTTGTACCTATTGCTTTCGATTCCCAAATCATTCGTGTCTGCGCATTTTCTTCCATTCTTAGAAGGTGTCCCCACCATCCCAGTTGTCTCCTTTCAATAAAGTTTTCTACAGGTTCAATCTTTAGTTCCTCTCTGATTACTTCATTCCTAATTCTGTCACGCTTAGTTACACCTTTTACTCTTCTTAGATACTTCATTTCGACTGCCCTGATTTTACTTTTATCTCTGTCGGATAACACCCACGACTCGCATCCAAAGGTAAGAATTGGCCTGTATATTGCCTTGTACAATTTCATCTTTGTTTCTCTCGATATTTCTTTTTTATTGATAAGACCTATACTCAGTGCATAATATACTTTGTTGGCAGCCTCTATTCTTCTATACTTTGCTCTCCTGTTTCTTCTATAGTTGTTCCTAAATATTGAAAGTTACTCACTTGGTCTATCTTTTCTCCATCTATTTCAATCTGTACTTTTTTCTTTTCATTGGTTGCTATCATTATTTTAGTTTTATGTTTATTCATTTCCATTCCATTTTGGATTAATATTTCATTCCACACCTTCAAATTTTCCTTTAAATCCTTCTCATTACCCGCTATTAACGCTACGTCATCCGCGAAGGCACATTCAGATATAACAACCTTCTCCATCTTTCTGTATCCCACAGTCAATGGTTTTGTTCTTGTCCTCGCCGTTGGTATTCAATGGTCCATGAAGATAATGAAAAGTAGTGGACTGAGGCATCCTCCCTGTCTAACTCCTTCGTTTGTATGGAAAATTTCGGATTCTGCGTTTTTGTATATTATCTTGTTCCTTGTCACTTTATACATACTTTTCGTGACCCTGATTAGTTTTTCATTTATGCTTTTCTCTCTTAGGCACTTCCATATTTGAGCTCTCGGCACTCGGTCGAATGCCTTTTCCATATCCATAAATGCTAGGTAGATTGTTTTCGATCTTGCCAGAGTTCTATTCATAATCTCTTTAATTGTGAACAATTGGTCCTGTGTGCTTTTCCCCTTCCTAAACCCACTTTGTACTTGTAGTAGCTTTGATTCTACTTCTTTTCTTAATCTCTTTTCTATGATTTTTTCAAGGATCTTCATTGGGGTACTCAGTAGGGTTATACCTCTATAGTTTTGACAGTCCATTACATCTCCCTTTTTGTATATTGGCAAAATTAGTCCAATTTCCCATTCTCTAGGTATTTTCTCTTTTTGCTAGGCTGTATTAACTATTTTTAGTAGTATTTGTAGTCCATTTTCCCCAATATTTTTGATCATTTCTGCTGTGATTCTGTCGTCTCCAGCTGATTTCCCATTTTTCATTTCTTTTATCGCTGTCACTAGTTCTTCTTGGTAATTCCATTCTCATCTTTGCTTTGCTCTTCTCTGTTTCTTGTTCCGTTATCGGTTTCTTCATGTTTTTCTCTAGCGTCTGCTGAATCTGTTTCAAGCAGTTCTTGGTTCTTTCCATCGCTGCATAATTGCGGTTTCATTTCTTAATATTTCTCCGTTTTTATTTTTTATTGCAATAGCGTCTGTCTTCTTGTTTTTTCTTAGATTTTTTAGGATTTTGAAGAATAGTTTCTGATTTCCTTTCCTATCTTTCTCTAGTTTTTTTCCGAACACTTTCCATGTCTGTTGTTTCAATTCTCTAATTAATTTTTTGGCTTTAATTCTTTGTTCTTTGTATTCCTCATATTTATTTTCTGTTCTTCTGTTTATGTAGTTTCTCCACTTTGCTTTCTTAATTCTAACTTGCCCTTTAATCTCATCTGTCCACCACGCTGTTTGTTTCTTGTCTTTATTTACTTTATGTGTTCCGCAAACCTTTTTAGCGGTCTCCACTATTATATTTTTAAATATTTCCCATAATACGTCCATGTCTTTATTGTCTATTTCATCTTTAATCTTCTCTATTTCCTTTTCAGTATGTTCTTTAAACTCTTTTGCTATTTCTTCATTCGCCAGTTTATAATTTCTAATTGTTTCTTTGCTTTTTTTGGTTTCTTTCTTGTCATCTTGTGGATTCTTTTTCCTGTATTCTTGCTTCATTTCTGCTATTACCAGGTAGTGGCCACTGCCTATTTCATATTCTCTTTTGACTACTACGTTCTTTATTACTGCTCGGTTTTTCCTTTCTACAATTATGTAGTCAATGATAGAGTATTCTCCCCTGCTTGGTACTGCTTTTGTGTACGTGTGGTTATTCCTGTGTTTGAAGAAGGTGTTTGCGACTATTAAATCTTGAACTACGCAGAAATCTATCAGTCTTCTTCCATTGTTATTTTGTACTTCTTCTCCGAATTCTCCAATCACTTTGTATATTTTGTATTTTCTACTCTCGCATTTAGGTCTCCCGCTACCACAATCTCCCCCTTGGCTGCTTCTAATGTTAAATTTAATTGTTTCCAGAATTTATCTTTATCTTCTACTTTCTCATCTTCAGTCGATCCGTATCGTTTATCGTTTATCGTTTCTTTCTGTGTTAAGTTTTTTAGTTCTATTAATAGTATTCTATCGGATACTGCTTCCCATTTAGTTAACTTGCTTATTATGTCTTTGTGTAGAATGCAGCCAATCCCTGATTGCGCTCTGTCCTTCATATCCACTCCACTCCATATTATTAGATGTCCCTTATCTAATTCTGCTATTCCACTCC
Source organism: Agrypnus murinus (assembly GCA_929113105.1). Lineage (NCBI taxonomy): Eukaryota > Metazoa > Arthropoda > Insecta > Coleoptera > Elateridae > Agrypnus > Agrypnus murinus. The sequence goes on from OV816024.1 coordinate 69,326,284, forward strand.
CTTTCCTTTTAGTTTCGGATACTATTAGCATTTCTAAACCGGCTCTTACAAATTCATCGATTAGTTCTATTTCTTTCCCATTTATGCCCCTAATATTCCATGTTCCTATTTTTCTTATATGTGATTTTCTATATCCATGTCCATTGCCTCGGTTGTTGTCTTTATTTCCATCCTTATCATGCGTAATTAGTTTTTTCCCTATTAGTTCTTCTTATTTTGCGTAGCTGAGCTACTAACGGGTCTTCGTTTGGGGATCTATCGCTAACTGGTTTTTTGTTTCGTTCCTTTGTTTTTGCTGTTTCTGTTAGGAGTTGTTTCACGCGTTCTTCATCGTCTTTTCCATATACTTCGCTGTTTATTATTAATTTATTGTAATTTATCTGTGCCCTTTGTCCTTTACGTTTTGCTTCTTTCATCAGTGGGATTAATTTTTCCCGGTCTTCTTGCACTTCCTTGGGGTAATCTTCGTTTATCCATATTTTAGTATCTTTTAAATTCTTGGCCTTCTTAATTATTTCCATTTTTTTACTAAACTTTCCTAGTTTAATTAATATTGGTCTTGTTGTCGTTTCTTTGAATATTCCTATTCTGTGGTAGTCTTCTAAATCCCTCCCTTTGTCGAGTTCGACTCCTATGGTACTCAAAACCGTTGCTATTTTTTCTAAAGTTACATTTCCTTCTTCTCCTTGTTCATCCATCACTCCTGTTACCACTAAGTTGTTCTTTCTTATCTTTCTTTCTAAAAATTCGATCCTCTTGTCTTGATTTTCAACTTTTTCTTTTAACTGTACATTTTCCTGTTTAATTTGCGTTATATCAGTAGCTATTTGTTCTAGCTTCTTATCCATTCCATCTAGTCTGGTTATGATTTGGTTACATAAATCTTCAAGTTTCTCCATCCCCCATATAAATGTTCTAGAAATCGTTGGAACATACTCGTGTATTACCTCTTCGATGTGTCATATATCTCGAACATTGCAGATGGGCCGGGAATCCTCTAGTTTTGTAGCACGTCTAGCCGCCAGCCGATGAGTCATATATATCTCGAATCTTCCAGTATGTTCCTCGTGGCGCACAGGAAATTTCCCCATTCGTTACACTATATATGTATTTTTAGTTACTAGTTAGTTCTATCATTGTTGTCGGAAAATATTTAGTAACATTAGTAGCATTGGTTAATCAATGAGGTCATATGTGGGTTCTATGACTATATTTATTGTGTTGAAGAAAACAACTTGCAACTTTTGCTCTATTCTGTACAAGAAAGTATTGCTTAAATTGATTTTATTAAAACCTTGTCATTTTGGAATTCTAGTAAACTGGTCAAGTATGATTAGGATTTCTTGTTATCAAAGTAAGAAATTCCATTTTAAACTCCGTTTGCAACAGATACTGTATTAATAGTATCTGTTACATAGCTTCAAATTGTTGCCACAATGTAACTAAGGATTTATCTACATCCCTTTAGGAGGGAGGTTCACCCCTCTATAATCCCATCACCCACAAGAAAAACCATAGACGTGTGCTTTAGAGTTTTGGATAGATAAAATATACAATAAATAAATAAAGAATAGTTGGAATTGGAAGAATTAACTACGTTCATTCTAAGCGTGTAAGTACACTTTAGAACGGCCCAAAAATATTTTCTTTAGGTCAGTTTCTAAGAGATGTTTTGTCATGACTTTGGAGAAAATAAATACAAAATTGAACTTATACAGAAATATTATTGTTTTAATGTGACCCCCTGACTTTTTACACGCGATTTCCCAGTTTTTGTAAAATTAATCTTCTGGGTCATCAATTTTCTTTTAGTAAGAGATAACTGGAGTTCCTTTTTTCTGTGTTTATTTATTAGGGTAGATTATGATACTTTGAGACGAGATCTCATATATAAACCTTTTTTTATTAACACGCACTTGGTGCATGCATTGCAACTAGCAATTTGCTTTGAATGAATCTTACTTAAATCTAATGCTAATAATAGGTTTAACTCTAGACCATCCGTTGATGCATGCATAATTATATTCAAAGTAAAGGTTATCTCACCCATTTCCACTATTGGCTTTTGAAATGGGTACAAAAATGGCGCCTTTTTGGCGGCAATTTTGATTTGTCATGAATTTGTCAAATCATAACATACAGAAAAGGTTACGAATATTTTAATTAAAACAAATCAATAATACTATGTATTAACTTATTAACAAATAATATTTTTAGGCATTCGAATTATCTTCTGTTATTCAGTAATATTAACTACTATTACTGAATAAAACCACGAAAACATTAACACATTAAAAAATGATGGTCTAAAATGGCGAAGATTTATTAGTTATATGAAAAAAACAACAATAACAACTAAAGCGAATATTTTAACTGTGATACAACTAATTTATTAATGGTATCCTCCTCAAACAGTATTTGAGTTTCTCTTTTTTGTTATCCAAATATAAATATAAGCCGTGGACGGAAATCTAACTTCTGTAAATGTCTGTACAGGATGGAATATGATGCAAGTGGATGCTACAACTATTTTTTAGGCTTTTGTAACTTTTCCAACCAGCTAAAAATTAAGAATAAATTAAGTAGGTAATTGAAAATTATCCTGCAAATCGTATTTGTACTGCCATTTTCAAAATTTCCAGCGGCCACATCGGTATTTTTAAAACCTGAAGTCAATAGTGCCTCTGTTCCTTTTAGTATCTGCATGAATGTGCTGCAGTATTATCTTTTAAAGTATATCCAGGCTCTCTCTTTCAATCCTTCCATAATCTTCAATTATTTTAGGCTTTTCTTTAACATATCCAGTATTATTTGATGATTGTGTTTGGCAATTAGATGGCATGTTTCCTTTATTGTCTTTAAAAGTTTTATTTTTTTTATTAATTACAACTAAGTATATTTATCTCTTCATTTAATCTTTTACGTTTCTTATTAACTGTAACTATATTAGAAACGTTAAATAACGTAGGAATTGCGTTTCATTTCAATATTTGCCATTCATCTTTTCTTTTTGTTTCAAATTGCGTTTCTTCAAAATGGAACTAGGGTAAATGTAAAACGGTATTAAAAGAGTGTGTAATCCAAAAACTATCCTTTCTCTATGCTTAAATAATTTATATTATTTCTATATGTAATTTTATTAAGACTCAAACTTGCTTACTTTATATAATCTTGAGTATTCAGTAATTCCCAATTCTGACTTCTACGCATATCTAACAAATTTGTCTTATTTTCCTAACTTTTGGTAAAACAAACAAACGTGCACTATTCTGGGAATTGCAAGAACAGTTTGGTGCACTACAACCAGTCATTTTTTGAGGAATAGACTTCGGCGGCTCACTTATGTCAGAAACTGACAGATCGAACTTGGGCTCAAATATGGTCGTCTCAACTTTGATGAGATGACCTATGCATGTGTACTACGTATACATACACATGAATGGACCTTGCTCTAGACAAGTAGTAACGGTTTGATGGACGTACTCCCATTGATGCACTATACATATTGTGATGGTCTTTGAAAATATAATAAGAACTTGCTATTCAATATTTTATTACCTACGGTTAGGTATGCTATTTAAGATATTACTATTAAGATATTCTTCGAACCTTGACCAAGCAAATTGACTAATTCAGGAACAATTAATTCACCTAACTAATATATTGATAATGTAGATACGAACATTGAAATTAGTGTATGTTGATTTCATAACAAAAGACAGCTGCTCTTCTGTCAGGTTTTTTCTTCGCTAGAACTTAAACTTTCCTCCGCGAACTGGCTAGCTATAAGGACTACTCGGAGTATAGGATACATACCCCGAACAAGTTCGTTATAGTATGGATTTACATGGATTTATATGGATTTATTTTTTATAATAATCTCAGGGTCTTATAAAGGGACTTCCAGTTATGAATGAGTCCTTAACAAGGTTTTTTCATTAAGAACTCATTTTTTATTTAATAACAATTTTATACGATGGGATCGCCAGTAGTTTTGTTCTAATGCAATTTTTATCATATGAAAGTTCAAAGTGAGTGTCCAGAAATTTTTGTCAGAACTTGACAGGTGAATTTATATAAGCTATTTATACAACTCTACGAATTAATGTCATAAAAATCAAGTAAGTGTTGAATTTATCTCTTTGGTATATACATTTTATTTATTTGATTTATTCTTTCAGAGCATATAGTAATTCATTTGCGGTTTTTACAGGAATCTGAGTTTTAAAGGCAAGTATTCACTTTTATAATAAACCTTCTTTGTAACAACAATGTTAAAACTTTAATATAGACAAAATCACTAAACCTTGTTCTTTCTTTATTTACTTACTTAATACACTTTTTTCATAACACAAACCTGATGAACTTTGATTGATGTGTTTTTCTTCCTTCTATTCCTTCAGGTACTATCTACGGTGAAAGGTGTGATTGCACCCCTTCATCAGCTCAGCCTCCTACCTTGATGTCTGAGAGTTGCTGAAACGTGTAGGTTCCTTTCCATCCTTTTTAGTAATCCAATGTATGCCCAGGTATTTCGCTGTGTTAGAGTGGAGGATTATTTGATGATTGATTACTACTGGCAAATAATCTATTCTTTTGTTGGTGCAGTCTAAATGGGTAGACTTCATTTAGTAATGCAATTTTATCAGCTGTTGTCACTCCATCACATTTAAGGACGTCACCGGTGTACAGCAGTGTCACCTAGTACAAAATTGGTCAGAGGACGCGGTACACCTGTATCAATATCTATTGGTTCTGAGAACTCTTCGCCATAGCTCACTCTAAATTAGAGGATGGAGTATGATTTAAAAATCTGACTCATTGGTTTAGGCAGATTCTTACTTAACTTTTATTCAAGGCCCTCGAGCTATTCTTTATCAAAAGCGATGATAATCGATGATCAATCGATGATCGATGCTTACTTTGAAATCCAAATTGATGAGTTGGAATGAGCTGCTTTCCTCAATGATTGCTTTGAGGCGTTTAGAAACGGCCGGTGATCAAACTTTTACCATTAGACCATGTTGACTCGTCTCTTATCTACTAAAACACTTATAACTGTTACGAATGAAATAAATAAAAATTTAAAAATAACCATATTTTTATTTTATTATATTGTTATTTTCCATACTACATACTACACTAAAATTCGAATAAACTTGCATTAACTTAAATTTTTATTCCATGACATATTGAGATGATATTTAAATAATAGATTATGCAGTAGACTCGGCTAGCTTAAATAAAATTAAAATGTAAACACCTTAATAACACAGCCCCACAAAAAAAATAATGTTCTGACCTGGGAACACGACTATGGCATTCCAATGTATTTTTCGACGCTGAAACCGAATCCAACCTCAGAAAAACACGTATACCCTTAAATTCTTGCGCTAGAGAAAAGCAAACACAAACCAAAACCAACTCCCAAAATGAAGTAAAATCACTCCTGACATATAGTGACAATACATACATGCAAAAAATGGTTTAAACCGCAAAATGCTTTGTATTTGGAATAAAAGAATTGTGTTGAGAATAAAATCTGAAACTAAACAAAACTTCAACCTTTCTCCTCCATGATACACTACTTCAATTGACTGAATCAAAGCAATGGTGAAAAACATTAAATAAACATGAATAATATGACAAACTGGGAAATGGACCTAAAGCTCGATACTTAATTGAACTATTTTCTGTGAAACATCCACTCGAAACTGTGGTATCTTCCTGGGAAATGGAAAAATATTATCTGCAATACCCAACGATAGTACACAAATCTAACATGAAAATAAAATATTCGAATAAAGTTGAAATGATATCCTAATCTTGTAACATAAGCTACCTAAAGCGTGTTTAATTATATAACAACTAAATTGACTCATTCGTACTTTACTATTTATTCATTTCTACTCAAGTAAGGTTAAGTAAGCATGAAAAGGTCGAACTACCTTTATCCTACTCTATATTAATAATTGTATGTGTAATCTGGCATGTAAACATTTAAATCAATAAAACTAGTGTCCTAGCATGTCCATAGTTATTTTTATTATAGTTTAATTAGTTATCATAGTTTTTTTTATGTGCACTGTAAATGAACATAACATTTATTATTTCTTTGCTTTCTGAGACTATCGGAGACTTTAAAAGTTCTAACTTTATTATATTAATAATTAAATTTTCAATATGGTAATTTTACATCACCGCAATATACTTGTATAGTAGAATTTGAAAACGAAAATATAATAAAATAAACCAAACTATACCAAAATATAATAAAATATACCAAATAGGATATTTAAATTTTAAACTTAGCAGTAAAATATATTAATTGTGATTGGATGTTTTCAAATTTTCCGGACATTAATCATGATATACAAAATGACTATCATTTGTAGGGCATGCAACATTACCTGCGAACAATTCTGCAGAAAAAGCTAGTAATTAGATATACAGCGTGTGCGTAAATCGCTTGCCAAGTGGAAAACTTTTTATATTAATGGTTTTTTGAAAAACGTTAGTTTCGCTTCACTTAACACTTCAAATGCTGCCATTAAAGTGAACTTGTCGTAAACAAGGTGATCAAAACAGAATGTCTTTTATTTTAATGTTTGCTATTTCTTACATTTTACTTTTTTAATTAGCAACATAAGACGATCAATAATTTTAAAGTCATTCATTAATATTAAGAATAAAAAAATTAATCTTATTGCATAAAGAGTTATAATACCAGTGAATAAGTTACTAAAATAAGCCTAGTTCAATGTTTGATTTTAAAAAATTAAATAACAGAAACAATTATTTGGTAGTAACAAAAATATTTGATAAATGTTGAATAATTAAGACAGTAAAATTAAAAAAATGCAAACATTAAAATCAAAGGCTTTTCTCACCCTGTAAATAATAGGTTAGCTTTAATGGCAGCATTTGGTGTTTCAAGTGAAGCAACTTTTTTAAAGAGTGACTTTTTTTCGAAAACCTTGTAATAAAAAAGTTTACACTACTGCAAGGGAATTTACGCACACGCTGTGCTGTATACAATTAATAGTATAAGTTGAAAAAATTAAAATATGGATTTAACAATGCTACATAATTTTGTTACAAGCAACAAAAATTAGAGACTTACGCTAAAATAATCACAATATTTAAAGTTAGTAGAATTATAAATCACAAGAAAAATATTTTTTTGTATAATTGATGGTTTAAAAACAAATCAATTTGTAAACTTGGAATTTTTTATTTAAATAGGAAATACTGTAAAATATACGATTGTGATTGGATGTTTTTGAAATTCTCTGGGTCTTATTCAAAGCTAACCAAAATGATCCTCATGACATGTCAATCAGCCTGCAAAGATTTTTAGTATCTAATAGTTAGGTAGAAAATTCATTCTAATTTCGACAAAAACATTCTAAACTGATCTAAACACAGCATTCAAAGTTTAAAATATTATTTTATTAAAATTACTAGAAAGAAACTAAAAAAGAACCAGTGATACTTGTAAATATATATAGAATCAAATGGGTTTCGTCTGACATTCTCAATTATTTAGAAAAATCTTCCTCTGCATATGCAAGTTTTAATATGACACGGCTAAATTCTTGTGGCTCAGTTGTTGTACGGGTTGGATCTTGTACGGATGCATCTAAAGATCTTGCTTTAAAAAGCGCTGCAGTGACCGTCGTTGCCCCTAGCTGCAAAAAACGTCTCCGCGTTGAAGTTTCTGGTGCTTCACGAACACTTTCTTCAATCGAACGAATCTACGTTCTTACAACGTTCTAGCGTTTCCCACTGACCCAGTCTTTTCGAATTTGGCTACCATTTGCAGTTCTTGCCTCAATCTGAAATAAACGGATTTAAACAAAATCGATTTGAAAACAAATTATTCTAATTAAAAACTGTGAAGGTACTTTTGTGCCACCCTCTATTATTACCTTTAGCAAAGAATATGTTGAATCTGAATGTAGCTATCATAAAATGTCATACGGATACATAAAAACTAATGATTTAACCATTATTTTGTCAAATAACTGGCAAATAGCTTATAGATTCGAAGATCTTTTAGTTCGGTAAGTGGCGCGCCCAGAAAATTTTGTCGGGGAGGGGGAGTTATTTGATTAAATTTGCGTAATATATACTATCTTATTTATTTATGTATATTATTAAGAGCATAAGGAAAATCTTTATGATAAATACAAACATTTCTGGGGGGGTTTCGATCCCCAAAACCCCCCCATGGGTGCGCCACTGTCTCTAATCAACTTTCTTCGACCTTTAAATATTACTCTACTAATTCAGAAAACACTGTTAGTACATAAAAAAAGAACATCAGTATTAAAACTATTACTTAAATCAAAAAGCGCTACATGCTATGCAGTAAAGCAATAATGCAGTGAAACTATAAAAATGATGAATATTCATTATTATACACTTCAAAATATTCTAATTCATTCATAACTTACTTTTATACAAAAATGAATCATTTTCTTACAAGAACAGTGTACTTCTTGAAGGGTATCATGTGATATAAATCAGTTGTATGCAAGTATTTTAATTAGGTGCAAAATGAATTAATTTTCATTCATAAAAATGTACAAATATGTAAGTACAATCGTATTAATGCAGCAACATATAATGCAGTAATAAAAGCTCACTTCCCTATTAAATACTTCATTCTGTTTATGTTGGTTATTAAATTTTTATGAGGTTACTGAAATCGCATATGCTAAAGATTAATTAAAATCTTATTTAATCATTGCACGCGTTCACGTGCAAATGCGTGAGTGGTGTTAACGTGTATGAATTTGCAAGATAAATTTAAATTAGATTCCTGCTTTTTCTTGAGATTGCAATTTTGTAAAGTAGGATACTTCACATGAATATATTTAACACACATTACAGAAATTGTGAGAAATAAGACATTTCATATATAGATTGTTCAACTTATCAGTAATAGGCATTTTACTTTATTTTTACATGAAAGAGATTTTGTTAGTATAGTATTAACAAAATAAGTTTTGACAATCCTTAATAAAAATATTTTGTTGGCGTTACGAAAATTTTCTTTTTATTACGCAGATTTGTTGTTTCAAAATAAAATTTGTCAGTGGTAAGAAAAATTAAGAGCACTACTATCAAAACATCTTTCTAATTGTTAAAAAAATAATTAAAATTTTCTAGTTGATCACGTTGAATACAAAACTTTTCTATTCAACAAAGATTTTTTCATTCTGAATAAATATTTAATCAATATTTGCTGTGTCATGTGAAAGAAATCTTGGTTGAATTGTTGGTAATTGTTGGTCAAGTTGAGCTACTTGTAGTAAAAACGTTATTGATATTCAAATTTATACGGATTTTTTGTCCCTACATCTTTATATCAAAATCAGTTCCGATGGCACTGGATACAGATGGACTATAGCATAGGTACAGAGTAATATTACAATTCTAATTACTCAAACTTTTGATTCGGATCGGACTCTTTCAGGGCCGTTATCTGGAACTAACCTTCATATTATAATTACACGACCTAAAATATGAATGTTTGACTAATATAATAATTGTTTGGTGTTGGAATCATTCTTTTTATAAAAGATCTCCTTAACACCACAGCCCTTGGAACTCTGGAAAAATCGATCTCATGAAAGATGATGAGGCCAATTGTTGATAATTGCCGATCGTTTTACTCAACAGTAGGGTGCAAGATTTAGGGGGATTTAAAATCAATGGGTGTTTTGTTGAAAATACAAATACAGCCTGTAAATCGTTATTTAATATGTTCGTCGCATATTTCCAATATCTTTAGATTGAAATGAATAGTATATCTGCGTATCATCTGCATACATGTGAATATTACAGGTTCCTACTAAATCACAGACAACTCTGGTATACAAGGTGAACAGCAGAGGTTCTAGTATGCATCTCTGGATCTCTGATAACAGTATCAGGCATAGAAACATCTGTAGGTTTCTTGACTATTTGCGTTCTATTGTTCAAGTAATATTGGATCAGATTAACTGCATCATTACCAAAAACGTGAAGGTACAATATATATTGCGTTGTATTTAACTAATAAAAATTGCGTCACGTTCGGGGCAAACATAAAATATATGAGATGATCTGAAAAAGTAAAATAAATATGTCCACCGTTCCAAATATAAACATAAATTATATACGGTGGATTAAAATGAGAATACACCACAGATGTTATTCTTTATTAACATCTCTCAACTAGATCAGGTTTACTCAGTAAAGCATAAATTATTTGAATTACGAGACTCTAATTTATTCTTATGCCTGGAAAGAAAGAAAAACTTATGTTGTAAACGCCAAAGCTCCTGCAAGCTGGACAACCACTGCTAAACTCTGAATTCAAAAGAAAAGAACACTGGATGCTTGTATTTGCATCAATTAAACACATGTAAATTTGAAAACACATAAACTTTATTTAAAGAACGAAATAAAAATTCGAATGGAAAGTCAATGTAAAAAAATGTTATTCAAAATAATACAATTAATAATTGAGAAATAAATTCTCAGGCTTGCTCAAACGTTATTAATAATTGTAATGGCATGACATAGGGCCAATACGGTCATTCGTTTGAACAGACCAACACAAATCAAAATTTATTTATAAATAAAACTGTTTATCAAATAAAAATAAATTTTAATTAAAAGAAATTTAGTTGTTTTATTTAATTGAAATTAAATAAATTCTCAAAAGAACCTAGTAAACTAAACCAAATAAGTTTATTATTATTAAGGATGAACTTTATAAGTTAATTATTATTCATAAAATTAACGAGTACCATTTATTATGACCAACCTGGTATGTTATAAAATAATTTCCTTTTTAAAATATTAATCCTTTATTGGTAACACTGCGACGGAACCTGTCAGCTGACTTTCTTGTTTATAAAACATCAATACGTAGATCGATGTCAAAAAATAAATTCAACCAGAATTTATTTAAACAATCACGTTCACTTTATATAATTGTTGCACAATAATTAAATCTTCTTTTAATCCTTGAAATTGTTCAGGTAACACATTAGTTTAATTCAAACTTTATTCATACATGACATTTATGTCAAACACATATGGTTGAAGTATCTAACCTCAAATTAATTTACAGATTTTATCCGGAGTCGGGCATAGGTTTTGCCTTGTACGTTTTGTCGACTGATTTTGTTACAATTTGCTCCAGCTTATATAGTTTATGCCAGAACAAAAGCCAGCGGTGACATTTTTTCAAAACAAAAGCACCTCAAGTAAGCTTGATGACGTCACTAATCCCGCACAGCTGTTCTTAATCATCACTAATCTTAAATCTATGATTACAGGTAGCCCTTAAAACAAGGATTAAAAAAGTATAATACAACCATTGTCCAAAAATGTATCGTAACGAAGGTATTAAAGAAAAACGATTGACAATGTACCAATCTCGTTACGATCTAAATACATATAAAATTCAACAAATCAAGGTCCATCCTATACAAACTAGTTACAGGAATACACAATACAAATAATACAAATAAATCCTCCATAGGAGCATCTTTACTACAAACATAATCTTTTAGAGTACGAACAACAATGAATAGACTAATTAATGCATATGCAAGTTCCAGCTTAAATATTAATTCAAAATTAATCAATTTATGATCAAAATATCCAGCATACAGTACTCCAAGTACTTACATAAAAACAATGGTGAGGAAAACTAGGATAAGAGTCTATAAGAGTCACAATGATACGAAACGACAGGATTTAAACCTTCATTAATTAGAATGGTCAGAAATTTTATAACCAATTTCAAAAGTTAATTGTATTGTACGAGTCATAACAAGATTGACCTAATTTTTCTATTTTCAGCTAATTAACAACATGAAACTGAGCTGGTCTCCTGGAATATAGAAAAATTTACCTAACGTTAAACATCGTAATCTCTAAAATTGAATAAGGAAATTACTTCTTCCTAACAAGTGGAGAGCACAACCCAATGTGTAACTTGGGTTGCATAAATATATTTATGATCAAGCAATCTAATTAAATGATATCCTTTTTCTAAAAATGTGATCTATTTATTATGCATAAGAAATCTAGGTTATGTTTGCATGAAATTTTTAATTTAAATATGAATGAACCTAACTGTGGTCCTATGTATAGCCTTTATATTAATTATGCCCATGACATAACATGTCTCTTTTTTAATTTAAATCTGATATAAAATGTTTGTTTTAACGTTTCCGTTCTGTCGTTTATAAAATTTTCAATACGGTGATTTGATATCACCGCAATATACTAAGTAATAATTCATGATTTATTGTATCAAACGCTTTGCTAAGTCTAAAAGAGTCAGTGCAACCAGCCTGTTCAAATTGCTATGGTACTAATTGCCCAAACAGTATACTAGCTCCCCATACATGAAGATGAATTACAGGATGATGATACAAATAACGTCAAAACTGTTATTGTAGATAATGAAAACGATATTAATATTATTATTCATTATCAATATATTTTTTTAATATCTTAAGTAGATTTTAATTTTCATAAAAAATAAAAATAAAGGTGTGATTATAATTTCTTTCTTTTTTCTCATTTAATCTACCTTTTCCTAATATTCTTAAATACTACAAAAATTTATAATCAATTTAAACATAAAATGTTGAGCATGATCAATTAATAAGTTATTTTTTTAAATTAATTTAACTTTATTTTCTGTATAAAACAATGTCATAATCGCCATTTTTCCTTATAAAGGGTCAGACGTAGGTTTCTCATTTGGGGAGAGCGAAGGGGTTACATAATAAGGTAGCCAAAATAGTGTTTTCCTATGCAAAATAAGATTCTAAATACTGTTTCACTCTGTAATTTTTTTCTCTAAAATCAATAGAAACGGCGTAAATCGCATTTTCTATCAAAATGGCCGCCAGCTTGGGTCCGGCATTTTTAATTTTTCAATTTTCTCATTGGAACCATAATCAGCGACACAAAAACCCTCCCAACATAAATTTCGCTCAATTTGGTAAAAAACTTCCCGAATAATTAAATTGGGGGTGTGAAATAGGGATCTAAACCCCCCGGCGGAGCGTGCCCCCATTTTAAATATATTACATTTTATATTAGCCCAGTACTGAAGGTATTATAAAAGATTTCAAGTCTCTATCTTTAGATAAAAAAATAAGAACCTAGGCCTGTCTTTCTTTGCAAAAATTAATTCTACTATAACTATACTCTATAGGTTGTTCGAATTTTGCTATTGGTGTTACCAGAGCCGACTTCCAGCTGTCGGGAAATGTTTTTTTCTAAAATGCACGAATTAATCATATGTACTAAGTACTGTAATATGAAAGGGGAACAAAGTTTGATCATTAAACCATGAATCCACCCGATACCGTTGAGTTACTTTTTAGTGAATCAACAATTTTCGATATGGTACCATCATCTACGAGATTAAAATTAAATATCCCAGCTTTATCTAATTTATTGTTTTTAAGTCAAGTACATGTTGGGGAATGGATATTTGTGGAATACTGCTAAGAAAATAGTTATTAATTTGATTGAAATTACCATTATAAGAGGCGTTTTCGTCGATTTTAGAAGGTAGAACATTCAGTTTTCTGAATTCTTTCCGTAATACTTTAGAGTTGTTAGTGCGAGCAAGTGTAATTTGTAAGTAAGCTTTTTCCTCGTTTTTTATGGCGGTATTTGTTTAATTGCGCAACCTCATGTAATATTCCCATGCAGCCGCGGTTTTTAAGCGTTTGAAACTGGTTTTTGCCTTATCTCTCAAAGTCATTAGTAATTTGATATTATCAGTTAACCATGGAGAATGTTTTTTTGTTACTATAATAGTTTTCCACGGAGAAACTCTGCATGAGAACAGTGTTGAGGTTTTTCAAAACCATGAATTTAATAAATAAAACTAATTGCTGTAATGTATATTTCTGAACATAGACCTACATAGACTTTCATAACCGTTTATAATTTTAAAACATTTCTTCGGTGCATTCTGTCACTTTTGTTCAGATTTATTTTATAGAACCAGATTTATTTTACATGACTGTATCGTTGTGTATTCTCAGTATAAACTATCTTGATAAATACATCAGGGATATTTACTTATACAACCTGTGTAGCAGTTTTCCCTTCTAACAATGAAAATCAAATTTTTATTTATGTTTCAAAATTCTTACTCGAATATAGTTGCTTATTTTTAACAAAATTGGAAGAGAATGATGAAATGAATTAAAAATACTTGTCTGTATTGAAATGTTAAAAATAGAAGGTAGTCAAGTACAATCAGTCGCTCTAATCAATGTTATTAAGTGCTTGATAAAGCATTGAAAATTAAAAAGAATATATAACATTGGAAAATGTTGCACGCACATAAAAATAATTTGAATGTAGCCGAGATAAGATATTCGCACTACTCCATTTTCCTTTACTTCCTTTTTGTTAACTTTCATCTAAATGCGATCAATACTACTAGGTTTTCTGGAAAATATAAAGTCTTATTTATGGTGTATTGCCAACATTGAAATTCAATAAGCTTTGCATGATGACGTACGTATTGTGGACTCTCACCCCTGATGTATTAAACAACCACTCTGAAGGGAAGCCTTGAGGGTCTTCATCTCAACAAAGGGAATTCGACTCCAAACCGTATGTATCTGGGATTTTGACACTTATAAATCGTATTATATTTTTTATATTTTACACGTAGTATAACTTCCAAGAATTTGCTCTTGAAATCACTTACAATTCCATAATCGATTCTGAATTATTTGATGAAATAGAAGAAATTTACAATTGCAACTTCAAACAGAACATTTAAGATGTTTCATGTTGGAATTTCTCCTGTTTTGCTCATGTTTTGCCGGGTGCCACTTTGATAAAAAAAACTGAAAATTTTAAGACCAATACGAACTTCCTATCTCTATTCTATCATCTCCTATCATTTGCTGTAACGAGGAGAAATTTCCCATTTAAAATACATGCTTTTTTAATTCTTATGCATATATTTGACCACCGGGTCAAATTGTTGAGAAAAAATGATTTTAAGGAATTAATGGGCATCGATGCTACTTTTAGGTAAAAAAAATATATGGTACATTCTGCATCACTCGACCGTCACATATAATCTTTTTATACCTAAAAGTTCGTATTGGTCTTAAAATTTTCAGTTTTTTTTTACTCAAATAGGCACCCGGCAAAACCGAAATTCCAACATGACCCAAATAAGAACCATCCTAATATATAGTATATACATATATTTTATCTAATTCAAATACTAACTTTAATATCATCGTAAGAAGTGCTGGCTTTCTTTTTTTTATCTATTCCTTACGGCTACGTCTTTTCATCTTATCTGATTTCAAGAACACAGTTGACGGGTTTTTATGGTACTGTTTAAACACAATTTCTCACTACCCCACGTTCACCCTCGTAATACGTCCGGTAAAGATTGAAAAGCAATATTATCTTGGCAAATCTGCATTCAAAATAAAATTTACAATATACAAGCATGTTGAGTTTAGAATTTTGTCATTTGAAAATAACTACTTAATGAATACCTATTAAATTCTTAAATAATATGAAATTGCTTGCTCTGTCGCATAGCTGTATTTGGGATTCATATTAGTTATGTATTCTAAACAATTAGCGTAAACATTTGCAGTTGACAATCTAAATATTTCAGCAACAGTTTCATTTCTGTTGCGATTTTATTACTATGAAACAGACTTTTAACTAGGCCCACGTTGGACCGTCTGTGAAACAGAACTTTTTAACCCGAAACTAAAACAAAGCCCCTTTTTTCTTACTCTAATATTCTGAATTCTTGCAATAAAGCTCGTAACTTTCTTACTGAACACAAAATACGATACTTACTGTATATAAAATGCTCCGACTTTCTTTAAGACATCTTTTCACAAATTATAGCTCAGGATGTAGGTATTGATTTCCATAACACACAGATTATAAGGAAAAGTAAAGTTTTTTAAAAATCACAAAAAAGAATGAGCGCCAGTTATTTGAAATGATTCTAACACACCCCCAAATAACAAAGGGCTAGATTAAGTTGATTAAAGATTAAAAAAACGAAACTAATTAAAATTAGTTAGTTGATTAACGTTAACACAATTTAAATTATTAAATAATTTCAATTAATGCTATGTCCATTATCAATATGGTAAAATTTAATTTATAAATTCATTTATTCAAAAATAAAAATGTCCGATTATCTCCAATGACAATAATGAAGTTTTGATGGTAATAATTTTAATAAAAAAAACCTTGATAAGAATTCTTATTCAAAGGACCAAAATACGTAAAATTACAAAAACATTCGATGAAACAAAAAACAATACAAATAAATTTCAGTTACATAAACTTACTCTTATCAAACAAAAATCCTTAATATCTTTGATGCGGAAGTAGAATTTTACAATTCTTCAAAATGTCACAAAACACCTCACAATAAAAAGCCTTATTCACTAAACTTTAAAACTTTGAATGTTGGTAAAGATGAACTGAAATTTCTTGAATGAAGTTACAAAAATTATTTCTATAATAATTCGGCACTAAACCACCATAATTTAATTATTAATTTCAAATTCTATCAATAACTGAAATTCGTTATTAGAAGGCTATACTTTCAAATACATTAAATTCTCTTCTTAAATTATTAACTAATAATCTTCTGAATTATTCTTTAATGCGTTAACCGAGAAACAAACTTTAAAATTCAATAATAAATTGAATTTTCACTAGAACTTTTAGCGAACAGGAACGGGATTTGGTTAATTTTATTAACACAAAACTAAAACAGTAGGTTGAAGCCAATAAGCTTCCTGTATTAAGCGAAGAAACGCAAAACGGTAATCACACAACTTAATTACTTTTATTCGATAATAACACGAGAACTAGAATACTGGGGCAAGCCCGCTAACTCGAGGTAGACACCCATTGTCCGAACGGACGCCACTTCAGGGTACGAGACCCGCTGTCCGAATTGAAGCTCTAGTAGAGACTGCCTCTGCCGGGTGCAAAAATATTAAAAGGTTACCACTCCAATCTAGAAGGGGAAACAAAATTTTAAATGAATCAATAAGAGGAAGTGGCGTGAGATTTCGTGTCCAATAAAAATATATCCATATCATTTGTTCGAGAATCTTCCTAACTGAACTTAAGGGGAATCCCTTTTGAATTTGTACGGACAAAATTAAGATCAATAACACACACACACACACATGGTGTCTAGACAGCCTGTTCGAGAAAGTTTCTTTTGGCGGTAAATTATTTACTATAGAAATCGTAACTTTTATACATATTTAACTATAAGGAGATTTTTGTTAATTCCAATACTAGATTTTAACCCCTATAAGCTCGGAAATAAACTTTTAACACTGCAAAGGCGGTACTTTTAAGAGGAAATCTGCAGATTTTTCTAGAAACAAACTTTATCGATCTGGGAATGTTTCTTTTGAAAATGACCCCTGATATTTTAACGGGCATATTTTATGCAGAATACCAGCGTATTTTTAAATCAAGAAAAAATATACAATATAATGCAGGACTGCACTAAGGTGTAGGTTTTTATCAATTATGCAAATAAAATTGCATTTTTCGGAAGTTTAAAAAATGAACCGTTACAACTATATAACCAATAAGAAGAGTTCTGTTTGTTCGAGTGATCCATAATGAATTTGTACCCAACAGAGACGTGTACGCAAGCAATACCGACGATGAAACTATATCACTATGAAACGGTATCACAGAAACGAGCGCTTTCTCCGAAAGATGCTGACGATAACGTTCATTAAAAAAAGACGACCAAAGTAAATATAACGCAATAGTTTGACATTAAATCTACCGAAGTAAAAAACAATAAAGTGGGTATGTGCAAAAAACTGGAAAATAAACCAAAATTAAGATGACAAATTCCAATATTAGCAGTGAACATAAATGAAGATGAAGACGATTCATTTAAAACAAATAGCTGCAACCTTCGGTATCCAGCTCGCAGTTAAACTAATCTCAGGAATTTTCAACTCACGGACTTTTGGTTCAGGCACTGTGATCCTTTAAGTTTGGCTCCAAAGCTTTCTTCATCTTCGATTTTCATCTCGACATTTTACTCCCTTATCCTTCAACACTCGACATTTAGTTCCTGTTAATTGACCTGTTTTACTTGTAAATTTCTTTTGATTTTATTTCATGTTGAAATTAAATGATGAAAATGATTAATAATATGTACTCTTTAGGTTCATAAACAATTACAACACATCCAAGATAGAAGTTTTGATGTATTGTCAAGAATTCTTGATTTTAAAAATGAATTTCTTGTCTTTTCTTAATTTTTAATTTCAACTTCTTGTCTTGATCTTGTCTCGAAATCGAGACAAGTTCGAGATAAATTAAAAAACATTCTTCATTTAGTGAAACACTACACTCATTTCTAGCTTAAATGTTTTATATTTTTTATTAAAAATAAATTTTTTATTTTTTTCCTGGTTCCGAGAGATACACTTGGGCACAATTTGAAAAACTTTTATAAAACAGTAAAAATCTTCCAACGCGTAGGTACAAGTGTAATCTTCGGTACGATTTCAATCCTTCTATTTTCTAATAGAATTACGTTTAAAATCGTTTTACAATTTATAAACTCCCAAATAAAAAAAAATTATATTTTACCACATCATGCCAGCGGAGTAGTAAAGCATGGAACCGCTTGCTTCGCTAGCTCCTAGCGCCGGCCCTGTATACAACTTTGCATCCTATTTGATTAAGAACCCCTTTCCATGTAATTAATGACATGGAGTGCTACGTAGAAATCCGTCATATTATTATAGTAAAATATCAATAATCGTTGTATATCAGTTGCAATTTTATTTCAATTTTAACCTCAACCGATGGAAACATAATGGAAACATAAATAACCACTGAATAAACCAACCACATAGAAACTCACCAACATAATTTAATGGAACTGGACATGGAGTAGGTCTAGATACAATACTTCACTAATACATCACCAAGATGCTTATGGCTACTACCTATTTTATAGTCTGAATGGTTGAACTACCCATTTTGAAATTCTTCCGTAAAATTATTATTTGTATCAAATAAAATATATTTTTAATGTTTTTAGCCCTACACTTTTTGATCTTGATTTTACATTCATTTTTAATGTTAGCAACCCATGACCTAATGAGTCCAAATACAGCAACCAGGTAGTATTATAAACCTCTTACCACTAAGGTTCCTTGGAAAAGAATCACAGAGCCCTACCATTCGGTATACTTTTAGACACTCCAAGACCTGAGGAGTCCAAAAACACAACTAAAGACCCTTTTGAAACCCCATTTTCTTTATCCTCTTTAAGAAGACTTGAAAAATCCGTATGCGGTGTATCATTCCACTCTCCTCGAGCTAATGAGTTCAAAAACACCACTTGCGGCAATATTAAATCAAGGACCCTTAAATAAATCACAGAAGTCTAAATAAAACAACTTTAGCTATCTGGTCTTTATCTGACGTCCTCTCCCCTGTCCAGAAAACCAATCAAAGTTGTGCGCCACGTGTATAGCCTTCTGCAGGATAGTTACTGCACGCATGATGAGTGTGGCTACATGTAGTGTTTCATCGAGACAAGAAATCTTGCCTTGACGGCAACTTCTTGTCTTGGCTCGATGTTCCAATCAAGAAATTTTGTTACTCTAGTCTTAGTAGATTCTCGACTATCAATTTCTTATCTTGAAGTCGAGAGTTCTTGATATTCCTTGGTCTCGATAGCAGGATGATCCTCCAACAATATTTGCATTAAAGGCACGTTCGCTTTTAAATATTAGATTGCTTTTAATAAGATCCAAAAAATTGCAGTATTATTAAAATCGCAAAACTAGACTAAACAATTAGCGTATAAATATGAATGATTGAATCCGTCGTAGGCGCTGGGTGAAACATTCTAATAAGTAAATAAAAACACTTGGCTAAGTTTTACAAATAAGTATATTTTAGTAGCTTAATCGCAATTTCGGGTTTTCCACCTTCGTCAGAAGACTTACAAGAAGACTTAAAAATTACAAGAATATATAAAGACTAGGGTAGTAACTCGTTATAACTAAATATGTGATATGTACAGGCTAAAAGGGATTAACGGTAGTTTTATTTGCAAGAATTTCCAGAATATCGGAATGAAGAGTGTCTTCATTTATTTTTTTCGTATGCTTCTAAGAAATTCAATTTTGAATCTTTCTTTTCGAGGTGTCAATTTTTAAATTTTGAATGGAACAAGTGTGATTATATGTTAAAAGATTAAATTAGCTAAATTAGAGTCAAATTTTTTATTTTTCCAGGATTTCATATGTTCGTTAAACCTAATGAGAATACCAGTTTGACCTATATATTTATAAACACATTGATCACATTGAACTTCCTAACCCCCTGATTTCTTTAGAATATCTTCATTAATCAATACAGTTTACTGTAGAAAAAAAGATCAATTGCCAATTAAATTTTCTATATTTAACTATCATACATAAAGAGAACCTCAGTTCAGTATAAATTATACAGAAACGATACATACACCGATAGCATAATACCCAATTGTTCAAATCACCTGGAAAATATTAAAATGTCCGCATTCAATAATTTCATTCACAGACTTGTCACGATCTCTTTCTCCAATTTTTTAGCGGAATTAAACATGATAAAACAAATAGCTCTAAACAACGGGTATGATGAAAAAACCATCGACCGTATATTAAAAAACAAGAACAAGTCTTCAATTTTAAAAGAACTTTATATCATACAACCTGGTCTCAATAGCAATAAACATTTCACACGGTTCAACTTTTTAGGCAAAATTAATATACATAGATTTGAATAAGAAATTTGAAAATACCAATATTAGGCCTGCTTACTACAATAATAACACGCTTAAAAAATTAGTTAATAACAAAATTGCTACAAAAAATATTTTAAACAAATCAGGGGTTTATGAAATTCAATGTGATCAATGTGTTTAAAAATATATACGTCAAACTAGTAGAAGTTTTCTCATTAGGTTTAATGAACATATCAGATCCTGAAGAATTTCACTCTAATTTAGCCGCGCATCTTTTAACATATAATCACACTTCCCATTCAAAATTTAAAAGTTTTACACTTTGAAAAGAAAGGTTCAAAATTGAATTTCTCAGAAGCATACGAAATAAATAAAGCCATAAAACGTAATGACGAACTTATGAATGACCAGACGGACATTCTTCATTCGGATATTCTGGAAATTCTTGCAAATAAAACCACCGTTAATCCCTTTTAGACTGTACATATCACGTACTTAGTTATAACGGAAGGCTACCTAGTCTATATATATTCTTGTAATTTTAGTCTTCTGAGGATGGTGTAAAAACCGAAATCGCGATTAAGCTATTAAAATCTACCTATTTGTGAAACTTTCAATACGTACGTACTCCTCACCTTCATAATCAATTATAACACGTCAAGAACTTTCAGAAGTCTTGATGTATTGTCAAGAATTCTTGATTCTTGAAAGCGAATTTCTCGTCTTGTCTTGATTTTTAGTTTCAGCTTCTTGTCTTGATCTTGTCTCGAAATCGAGACAAGATCAAGTAACGTTCTAGATTTAGTGCAACTCTAGCTACATGCCACCATTCTTACTGAATAATTGAGGGGGAGAGACATGATTGGGACATAGAACTTAAAGTTGCTGTGTGGGACTTATGTGGTAAGTTGGAGTCAAATGATGTCATATTTCGTTCTGGTTTCAATGAGTACTTAATACTTTTAGTATTGGGGTAATGAGGATTGGAACTATCGAGAGTGGTTGTCTTGAGTAGTGTATCTTGGGTGATGTTTTCTAACTCCTTAAGTTTTAGGGAGTCTGATAGTATATATATATATATATATATATATATATGTGCAGATTTTGTTAACTTTTAATATATTCAAATCGGTTCCGCTGCTTACCTTAAAAATTAATATAAAATTAAATTCAAAAAGTTTAGGGCTAAAAGCATTAAAAACCTATTTTATGTGATGCAAGTAACAAGTTTAAGTAATAAGTGTAGAGACACCTCGGGCACTTCCCTTGTAAGTTGACTTAATTGGCCTTTTTAAACTTAGTAAGAGCATAAACGTAAGTATTAGAGGTAGAACAGTATCGATGTCTATAGTTGGTGCTGTTTTGAAGATGTTTATACTTTATACTGATTTATACTTTATACGAGTATCCAGTTTACAGCATTATTTCAGGACCATTCTGGTCTTCGCGCTTCGAAACTATGGAAAACTATGGAAACTATGGAAATTAATTATTTTATTTACTTATGTTACATACAAGTAATTTGTTTAAGTGTACTTAAATTTTTATTTATTATCTTGTCAATTAGATTCATAAAAAGCAATTATTACACGCAACCATTAAACTACTACTGCGTTTGCATCCGATAATGAACCGTCTGAAAGGTGTTCATTCATTTACGAGCTGCCTGAAAAACGCAAAAAAACCGTTTAGAAGCAACAATCTCGAGTGATTTTGTAAAGTATTTATTAACTTGTAAGATAGCTGTTAAATAACTAGTTCCGAGATAACATTTTTGGACAGTAGTTCACAGTTAATGTTAGTGCGGATAAAATTAAGCACTAAATATAAAGTGAAGAGGAATCAAGAAACTTGCTTTTAAAACATGTTTTAAATTTTACAAAAAATAAAATAAAATATGTCTTCGAGTTTCTTGGTTATTATTTCTTGGAACAAAAAGTTAATATATTTAAACCTCACACTTTGTGCTTCAATTTTTTCATACCAACCAAAAGTGGAATGGGAAACCATTTGATCTCGTGTTAAAGAATGAGCAGCAGTATTGTTCTGTAGAGAAACTTGTTTTCGGTGTAAGATTAAAATCCAGACTGTGATCGTGCAATTACAAATACCTTCCGATTCGTAACAGGTTGTTGAACTTGTGTAAATTGTATTTTGGAATCAAAACTAAATTATTAATAAGCTATTTCAAATAATTGGGATTTATAAGTTTTTACGCTGCTTTATTGGCGATTTCAAAATGACACAAATAATCGCACGTTTACTTTTCTTATATGTAGTTATGTAAGGTACTTTCTACCTACTCTTTTGCAGTTAGTAGTTACAATTTCAAAGCAACAAGCGGTATTCCTTCTCGATTTGCAAGCGTAATGTTGGCAACAATGACCGGGAGTGACCGTAACTGTCACCAGGTCAAATTAGTACGTCTTGCTACTTTCTAGAAACAGTAATCTTAATATCATAACACACATTTTCTTCATTATGCTGTTTTCCTTTCATAACTGTATTTTTTATGTCCTATTATCAACCGTAGATAGAAAAATGTCCAATATTCTACCATAGATCCTTTTATTACGAATAAATCTTATACATGTTGGTAAATATAATGGCCTATAGGTCTTCTATATTCAAATACTATAAATTTTCAAATACTATAAATTTTAGCTGACAAAATCCCACATTCAACATTTCAAATAAAAAAATTTAATAACCGTCAACAATCGTTAAACAATAAAATACGAACTTTGCTGATATTATGTGTTTCTTCTCATTGTGTTTATTAGCGCAATAATAGTTTTACGAACTTGATGTTTGTAAATCCTAAATGCTTACAAATATGACGTAGATTTGAAAAAGCTAAACACTTTCGAGCTTTTATGTTGTAGTGTTTATTCTTTATGTATTGTTTGTTTTTTGTTAGTTGTTTTGACACTCTCTCTTTCTGACTATTAACACTTCAATTTGCAAAAGCAATTTTTTTTATAGTCTAATTAACTTAAATTCTCTTATTATTATAAGAGCATAATAATAGCGCGATATTTATTGCTGGTTAATATCAATAATTTGATTTTCAAAACAAACAGATTATTCACTTAATATACCAGTACCAATTTACAGTTTTAATGAAATGAGATAGTTGAATTACATTTCCCTAAAATATAGTACGTCCGCGGTCCGCAGGAATGCCTAGCATTCTTTTAGGTTTCAGATCATGGTCAGACAGCAAGCATTGTATACACACACGCGTCTACTAACCACTCGTATGCATCGAAAAGACCTTGCCTGTTAGGTTTCTCTTATGTTAGTATAATAATAATTGGTGGTTCTATGACACATTTACCTAATACTTGTCAGTTTATTTAGGTTAGGTCTACGTGAAAGGACAATGTAAATGTACTTTTCAGTGTTAACTACTTTAAATTAAGCCGCTTTCGAGACGAGAAAACTAGGGAAATAATAACAGTAGCAGCCAGCAGTCTAGCTGACGTTCTAGAATATTATAATTGTATTTGCATTGTATTATTCACTTCCTTGATTCTCTTTTTGTTGGAATATTTTAATGCTTCCAGTTAATAATTCTTAACGATTTCAGAAAATGTTGATTGAAAATAGTTGATTTATTTACTTAAGCGTTCGTGAATTAATTTAAAGTTATAAAAACTAATTAAAACGTAGGTATTTACAAATTTAAAAATGTCAATATTTGACCAACCGCAATCCACCTACAGTTATCCCACGTAGAGCATTAATATCTAACAAGAATGTGTAAAACAACTCTTGTCTGGAATCTGCTCATAAAAGATTCTGAAAATATCCTGAAAAATTAGTGCTTTTAGATGAAGATGGAGAAGATTCGTTTAAAACAAATAGCTGCAACCTTCGGTGTCCCAATTGAACTGATCCCAGGAATCTTGAACTCAGGGACATTTGGTCTTTTAATTTTAATCCCAAAATCTTCATCACGGGAATTTACTCCCTTATCTTTCAATACTTCAGCATTTATTTCCTGTTGATTGACGTGCTTTACTTGTAAATGTCTTTTGATTCTATTTCATGTTGAAAACGATAAATATTTATTTCCTTGTAAATGAGTGACAGCTCAGGAAAATATTACTTTATGCGGGGGTGTTTATATACAATTCAAAATATGATCTAAAATTACAAATCATAATATAGGTATGTGTTATGTTTAAGATACCTCCATAGCCGAGTGCAGAGCGCGCTTGATTCCTAATAACAAAACGCAAGTTCTAATAACAGTTTAGGTAAACGTCTTTTTATAAAATTGTAAAATATTTAGTGTATTTTATAAATAATCAATTTTCTTTAATTCAACAATTTTCTCATGGGACAATTTGTATAAAAATTCATGATTTCATAAAATATAATTTACAATTATAAATCATAATGTATGTGTAATGTCTAATATTCCATTATAACTGGGTGCAGAGTGTACTAGATTTTTAATCTAGATTTCTAATTCCAAACACAAGTTCTAATCACAGTTTAGGTAAATTTGGCTTTTCATAAAATTATGAAATATTTAATATTTTTTTATAAATATTATATTTATAAAAAGAAATAAATACATAAAATTATCCCTGAATTTTATAATCATTGTTTAAACTATGTATATTTATTTTAACTGAAAATAACACTAATGGATTAGACTTACTATATGATATTACTATTTAATTCTAAAGCATAGATAAAACGTAACATTAGCTCCTATACCATACAATATTGACATATTATTTTTGAATTATTTATTTATACAATATTTTTAATTGTGTAGTGTAAATCTTAACATTGATTTATATTATAAATTAAATATTCAATAATTTTTTATACATATTACCATAAATATATAGGGGAATGAAAGAAACACAGACAAAAGATAATTTGCAAAAAGAGATGACATGGAATACAACTTCTTCCTTTATAAAAATCTTATTTAATGCTCCAGCTTTACAAATGTATTGTATAACATAATCCCACTACATTGAGACTCTCTTAGGTTATGGTCGCTGGTTGTTAAATAATATTACACAAATGACAAAATATATAATAAAGAATACAATTCTTTTTATTTATTTAAAAAAATTTTAATTAATCACATAGAAAGAAAATAAAAAGAACAGAATTGATACCAAATTAAATTTTGAAGAAATTCAGAAGTAAATTACCAATTACAAATGAAAGCAAATCAAATTAAACTTATTATTTAACAATAAATAAAATAATTTTTTCATTTATCATTTTATTTTAATATCTCAACGAAAATTACTTAAATTTGAAAATATTATCTAGGCCACAAATCTATTTTCTATAATTAATAAAATGTTGGCATCTTAATCAAATTAAACTTTGGTTCAATAACACACTTTTTTTAATTTGCCGCCACATATATCTCACCTCTATTTAGGTTAGAGTTGCTTGAAAGACTCGTTAATCGGCTTCCATCTCTAATCCAAACAATTCTGTGTAAAATTATTGTGGCATCTCCATAGATCAATCGAATTACGAAAATATTGATCGATCCAAATATAAATTCTAGACCAATTGAAAACCATATTATCGTTGTTTATTAAAAAAGGTTCTTCTTTTAATTAAACAGGTAAGCATAAAATTCAATACTTCCTTTGATATTTCCAAAATTAATTTAACATTGACAAGGTTAAATGAAATTATGAATGTTATTATTTTTAAAACGATTTTTAAAAGTTGAAAACAGCTGTATTATAGTCGATAAACAATTATACATTCAAACACACTTCAAACAAAATTATTACAAAGTTACGTTTCACATAACCTAACTTCCTTATTATTTTCAAAGTTGAATCCTAACTTTACAATTTTAATTTTTTAAGAAGCTAGAAATGCATCTTGTTCCTCTGACAGAATATTGCTACCTAATTGTTAAAAAATAGATTCACTCTTTATACTCTTTTGGGAAAAAGAATTTTCTCAAACAAAAAAAAATCTTGACATTTCAGATTCTGCATAACTCCATTATAATTTATTAACTTTCGTAACTGTAAAAACTAATTGTACAAACTTATAGAAAAGGAAATTTTGAATCCAACCATATACAGCACTTGGGTTAAAAAATAAAGTAATACCCTTAATTTTAATGTCGACGAAAGAACATTTTCTTATAACCAATAAATGGCTTTACTTCATAAATACTCATTTTTACATATTCCTTTCTCCACAAATCTAAACATTTAATCATTAGTAATATTATCCGAATGTTTTTAGATGCCAAAAACAAAAACTGGAAAGGCGCAGCTTGTTAAACATGTTTTCATGTGATACCGTCAACAAGATCCAACCTTTAGATTAAAATGTGTATCAAGTATGTGGTTATAATGTTACTCTACTTATTTTCAGTAAAACAAACTAGCAAACAGCTTTAAGTTTTGAAAATTCAATAAGACTGCAAAAGAAACATATCTCGTTAACATACATTTTATGTTACAACTATATTTCAACGGGTAAGTTGCTATACATTCGCATACAATACAACATATTTTGTCTGTTCGTGATGGTTTACGAGGGTAGATTGAAAAGTTTCCGGAATGGGCAAGAAAACGCAGTAATTGAACAGGTTTTTGTTTTTATTTTTCAACATAATATCCTTGCAGGGCGATACACTTTTCCCAGCGGTGCTCCAACTTTTTTAAGCCTTCAGAAAAATATGATTTCGGGAACTCTGCAAAATAAGCTTTAGTGGCGGCGATGACCTCCTCATTTGACGTAAAGCGCTTGCCTCCGAGCCAAGTCTTCATGTTTGTGAACAAAAAGAAGTCGCACGGGGCCAGGTCTGGAGAGTACGGGGGATGCGGCACCACCTCGTAGCCCAATTCAACCAATTTAGCATTGGCGATTCGGGATGAATGGGCCGGCGCGTTGTCGTGATGGAAGAGCACTTTTTTTCGCTGCAAATGAGGCCGTTTCTCCTTCAAAATGCCGTTGAATTGATCCAATAAATCGCTGTAGTATTGTCCCGTGATAGTTCTTCCCTTCTGCAAAAAGTCGATGTGTATCACACCTTGCGAATCCCAAAAAACGGTGGCCATGACCTTTCCAGCAGATGGGACAGTCTTTGCCTTCTTCGGAGCAGATTCGCCTGGAGAAATCCACTGTTTCGACTGCTGCTTGGTTTCTGGTGTGTAGTGGTGGATCCATGTTTCGTCCACGGTCACGAATCGGCGAAAAAAATCCGTTGGATTACGATTTAACAAGGCCAAACACTCTTTCGAAGTGGTCACACGATTTCGCTTGTTGTCCATAGTCAGCAAACGCGGCACCCATCGCGCCGAGAGCTTCCTCATGCCCAAATGTTCGTGCACGATATTTTGCACACGTTCATATGAGATGCCCGTGGTCTCTACTATTTCGCGCAACTTCACTCGTCGATCGGCTAACACGAGATCATGGACTTTATCGACCATTTCTTCATTTGTGGCCGTTTTTGGACGTCCACTGCGTGGTTCATCCTTGGTGCTCGTACGGCCACGTTTGAACTCGCTCACCCAGAAACTAATAGTCGAAAATGAAGGTGTGGATGTGCCATGAACTTTCTGCAAAATATCTCGTATCTCCGTCGCCGTTTTCCCGTCCATCCAGAAATGTTTGATGACTGCACGAAATTCGTTTTTATCCATTTTTGCAAAAGTGCCTGAATTGCTTCACAAGATATCCTAGTAAACATAAACGGAACGACGCACGTGTCTGAAAATTTGACAGCTTTCCTAAAATAGGTTAGCCTTGACAACCATCATAACAATTTCACGATACGCGCGCCATCTCTTGCCCATTCCGGAAACTTTTCAATCTACCCTCGTATAACAATAAAATGGAACTAAACTTTATTAAATTGAATGCATAAACGAACCTCAAATCGTTAAGTTATGAGAAAAATTATCTATTTTCTATGAAAATCTGGATTACAACATCGTTAAGCTGCTTTAAGAGTTTTTTTGTGTTTTTGTGTGCACGTTAGTCTTAATTAGCAATATTTATTTTCATTAAGAAAGTCTTTTTAACAATTTACTATTTTAAAAGTTAGGTTATGCAACCATTAAATTGTGTAGTTATGTAATTGCGTATAATCTGCCCATTAAATATTATCGTAAGAGTAAATTCTCCCTAGTATGATCAAATGTAATGACAATATCTATATATGTACTTTCCAAACTGTGTAATACATTTGGTGCATACAATAAAATAGAATTTACATTTTTATATTTCTAAAATAATAAATTTGTTATAATACTATTTTGTAATGTAGAATAAAAAACACATTTTTGGTTAGACGTTTAAATATTTAAAAAAACATGCAATTACTAAACTTGCACCTTGTAGTTCTACATTTCTTGGCTATGGTGGTAGATATTAAAAAATAAAGCGTCCATATGTATTTGTAGATTATATTTTGTGAAATAATTTGTAGACAAATCACTTCCTCAGAAAGAAACTTTTTAGAATTGAATTATTTAATTGAATAATATAGGTACGAGTATATTAAATATTTTATAAATGATTCTATAAAAAAATGCCGAAAGCGGGAACAGAACCAGCATTCTCCATTTGGAAATGGTGGCTGCTGTCATACCTTTCTTTTTCAATGAATGTGCATTTATTGTACATTTTTGTTTGTTTCTTCTTTATTGTTAAATAATTTTTAATTCATTTTTACAATATTACTAATTACAGTACATTAACCAGCAATCGATTAATAGTAATTAATCAATAATTAATATTAATTCATTTACGCATGTAAAATATGCTCTGAAATCTAGAATTTGGTGCGTTGCGGTGTTGGAATTGTATAGCAACGAAAAGAATTGAGTGCTTAGGAAAGAGATGTGTGATTTCCACTACTCAAGGTGGTCGTGTAATTTTAGCAAACGAATCCATTCACATTACAAAAGATTATTGCGAGGTCGGGAAGGTTATGTCAATACGCAGAATGCTTGTGCATACTATAGACTTACTATAGACTATAGTTAGGCTAGCTAGAATATACCTTTATTCAACAAAATATTATCGTATCTATTACAGGTTTTGCAGGAAGCTTTTCGGCTAGAGGCCGTCCCTTAGTAATAGATAATATAACTAACAGCTGAAGTAGATGCGAGTCTAAACATTATACATGTGTACATTAGACATATTACATGATATCACAATAAATGAGATGTCATAAAACAATACAAAAGAAATGATAGCTCGCAATCATAGACAGTTTGTTAATCGTGTAAATGCACACGTATATGTAATCAATAAGATAAACATTGGTTTAGCCCCAGTTACAATAGAACTAAATACAACAATAATAATTAGTGGGGCTGTCAGATAAATTACAAAAATAAATAAAAAGATATTCAACAGTATATCGGTATCAGAAGCACAATTTCTACTGTCTAAAAGTAACGAAGATGGCATACAGGATGTTAATAACAGTAATGGTCCACATAACCGGTCACTATACAGGCTTTTCACCTATACCATTTCACTACCCTCACAAAACCAGACACTTTAAAGGCCGTACATGAATCTTAACTATCACCACACTATGATACTGCAGGATGGGCATGATGGTTGGTGGTGTAAGGTGTTAGCGGCGTCTCCAAACCACCCTCATGAACTGCTCGTGAATGGAGATGCTTACTAAGATGGTTTCATTTGTGAGCATCTTCTTCTGCGAGCTGTTCAGCTGGAGGTGATGGCATTGTTGGTCATTTAGGTGTGACCAAATGCCTCTTGCACTTATGATTAGTGGTAGGACGTATAGCTCGTTGTTAGAAAATCGTCTTTTGATGGTGTTGATAAATGGTTCGTCTGAAGAAATGGCGACCTTGGTGTGATACGCAGTCGCCAGGTTACGGGACCCTACTAATGGATGGCGATGTTGGAGATTATGGTGGTAGTGCCTTTGATAAGTATGAGATCGGGTTTCCTTCTGATTCCGTCGGTACCCCAAACATTGCATACAGTTTGATAATGGCGAGCTTTTGTGGAGGCTTAAGCGGAGCTCTTTCTATTCTCTCCAGATAACTATTGCTACCGCCGCGCTCTGACACTAAAGGTAATTTTTATCTAATCAAGTTTCCCAAGGAGGGAATCATAGTAACAAGTTAGGTACTTATAACTTCTAAAACATGATAAACGAAAAAATGCCATTTAATAATAAATTACTGAATAGTATAGAGTGTGTTAAATCTGACAGATCAAAAGTATAAATCTTTGAACAGGAAAACCTCACTGTCTCAAATGGGACACCCTGTATATTTCAATTTTATGCGATATAGTTTTTGATTCCTACCAATTCATGTATATATGTTCTATCCAAAAGTAAACAGTTTTAAAGTTATCAGCGTTTTCCTGGTTCTCTCGATATTTTCCTTGCAAATTTAGGTGGGAAGATTTTTTTAGCGTTACAAAAGCAGCTTTATCCATTGGCTAATCATTTTCTTGGTTAAGAACTAGATTGACTTTTGCCAGTTACTTTCGATTTGTATTTGTCATGCATCATTGAAACATAGGTTTTTCTGCACGAAAACACAACTATAAAAATGCCCCGCGATTGGGCGACAGTGAAACAAAGGTTTTTAACCACGGTAAAATAACAATAAAAATTATCATACTTACGTTATCATATATGCTCAAAATAGTTGCCACAGCTTGAGTTTTAGCACTATCTTACAAATTTTAATATTCAGGTCGTAGGTATTGGTTCCACAGTTGTATAAATTATGAAAAGGAGTAGATAAGGGTTTCAAAAGACAAATAATAACTCGAAAAGGGCGCCATCTGATTATGAAACTTAAAAGTGTTTATTAGTATAAACAATCAAAGATGTTAAAATATTAAATCCACTAAGCAGAAAATGAATTAAATATTAAAATGAAAACAAAAAGATTTTGTTTGTTTAAAATTTTTGGAATAAGAGTGAAATAAAATGTTCATAATTATATGGTTCCGTTTTTAGATCCTCAATATAAACTGAAAACATTTATTAAACAATAAGAAAAGTAAAACGGAGTAACAATACACATAAATAATAAAACACACACAACATAGGTTTATTACACATAAGATCAAAGTTCATAAAATAATGATTTAACTGCTCTGAAATAATTTAAACCAAGACAACTCAAAAAGATTTACACAAGACGTTAATTAACCAAAAAAGAACAAATTTACTGGATATTGACAGACCAAAGATTATTCAGCAAAATTTAATTGCTTGTTGAAATTATATTAACATAACTAAATTGCAAATTCAATAAACAAATATCTGAACGATATTACGCAAATTCGATTACTCTAATTATTATCAAAATTAATTATTCTGAAATTCACTAGCAATAATATTGAATTGAATTTTACATGCTAATGAGAGCTCTCTTCTTAAAGAAAAAATCACAAGATTCTTTACATGAAGGATTCATAAACTAAATTGCCATAAAAATCTATTTTCTATAAAGTACAATACCTTAATTTTCTATCCGCATTAACCTGACGAAACATACTGGATCTAAACCATTAGAAATTGGAAAGTTGCCTTTGTTCTTGAAAACCATAATTGACTCTAACTGCATTCAAATTATTACGTAACGGTAGCAGATCCCAAGGATAAAATTCATTTCAAATACGACCAGTTGCCCAAATAATTCCACAAACCATTTTCATTAATGCACAAATTAAACAATCGTAGCATAAAGATGAAGTCTTTCAAAAACATAAAATGATTTTAATCACGAATAGCGCTTGCTATTATTAAATTCCTCCCGTAAAGCACTAATTATTAACTTTTAAATACTGGAGAACTGGAAACTGTCTTTATATTTATAGATCAATCTATAAAATTCTCATTAACCAAAACTGTACTAACTTTGAGCACAAACAGCAAGAAGTAATTGTCTTTAATAGTTCGGCACGATAAAACAACCCCAGTTGTTTATTAACGAAACGGTAGTGACAAACCTTTCAAACGAGATTTCTCAAACATAAATTGCTTCCAAAAATTTCACTCATTACGAAGGTGAACTGGACGGTACGAAACTGTATATAGAATTTTCATTAATTCTAAACACACACTAACAAACGGAAAATCGATAACATCGACCCAAGTCGACTGGTTTTTTATAAATTTTAACGGAAGAGTTTTTCAAACACATTTTGATTGATCCACATAACGAAATTTATAAAAACTGCACCCTGCCGAGGTCAGGGCACATAATTACATTAAAACTGTAGTCGAACTGTATTTTTAATTATTTGAACTAAAACGAAAATTCAATAATAACAACCTTCATTACTGGAAGATCAAACGGGAGTGGTCTAACACGAAGCTCAAGCGGGAAAGAAGTGACGCTACCCTGTCGCCGCGCGAAAGATGTTAACATATGCGACCCTAATCATCCGCGGAGTAATGCATTTTATTTGTCCGTAAGGAAGTTTTTAGCTAACATTCTGCAGAAATTTCGACCTAAAGAAATGAAAAATAGTAATGCGAGAAATAGCGCGCAAATAACCCAAATGTTGTCTAGACTTGGAAAAACATCTTGCCTCCGAAATGACTACGCGCCAACCCGACTCAAATCTCAAACACGTGTACCAAAGTCACCTTTTAGACAAAGAGAAATTGATCCCAAATCCATGCATTCTCAGAATATTAACAGAGATATTTTTATAGATGATGACCGAGTACTTCCCATAGTTTTTATCAGGGTCTTGCATTAGCTATCCCACGATGTAATTGATATTAACGTAGAAATGTGAGCAAACAAAATACTAAAAACATCAATTTATGATGCTACGTTCTTTAGATGTATACAAATTTACAACGATCATTCCTAGAAATATTTTTTATAGGAAATATTTACGTGACAGAATTTTATTTTAAATAAAGCACAGTCTTACAGGATCGAACTTTAGGTTTTTCTTATAAATATACGTGCAAAATTCACGTACTTAAGGCCGATAGAAAATGTACCGTTACATCATCAAAATCAGCTACAGAAGAAAATCTCCTAGAAAACGGTTGTACGCGTCTTAAATTGTTAATAACTTTTCTGTTGTCAGTACGATTTAGTACTCAACTACATTTATATTATTCTACACACTATTCAGAGTAGGTTTGTGCAATAAAATAGCTGTTAGCACGAAAGAACCAAAAACAGATACTTTTGGTTCCCTGCCGACTGGATTATACTGAATTAAGTGTACTATGTTTGACTTCATGTGCTAAGTCTGTCCTGTAGATCTTTGGCATAAGTTGCTAAACCATGTTCACATTTCAGCTGCAGCCCGTCAAAACACAGATTAGCATGCAATCGAACGAATTGGCCAGCTCCTTTTTTAGCCCGCCGCCACGTTTGCTTGTTTTGGTGGGCTGCGAACAAATTTTAATGTAATTTAAGGTTCGCGGATGTAAGAGACTATTAAGTACGAGATTTTCCCAATCGAATTATCTACTTTTAATTATGCGATTCATGTTTTACACAATTAATGACTGGGCTAATTCTACATTGGGTGAACGGGAGACCACACGACGTTCACCCCTAGAACTGGCTGCCTTCTACCCTATCCCTTTCAAGGGCAATGGACGAAGCTGTCAGATAAAGTGTGTGGTAGAGAAATTCGTGAGAATTCTCGACGGTTACTCATACCGATCAGGGGGAGCCCTGGTAGATGAGACCGGTGTGGGCGGATTCGAATCTCGCCTAAGAGAGGAGGTCATTTATGGTCACCAAGGAACCCGCTGCTTGGCCGAGGGCAATCATGGTCACCAAGGAACCCGCTGCATGACCTAGGTCATGTAAGGTCACCAAAGGAACCCGCTGTTGCCCGAGGCCATTTATGGTCACCAAAGGAACCCGCTGTTTGACGGAATCTCTAGTGCGGTGACTAGAAGTGAGGTTCATCCCATGTGCTGGGAAACTGCAAGCCACCAGGTAAATGTGCTTAGGAGCTGTCCTGGCCACCCTTTGATCCGGACTGCAGCTGGGTACGGTGATTGGGAGAAGCTCCGAAAGCCATTACACTTAAGGATAGTTGAAGCGAATATATAGCCTCTCACTATTAAGACAACTTCACCAATATCGGGTACGCACCGGGAGTCTATAACGTGTAGACTTTAAAGAAGCTCTGTCGAGGGCCCACCAAGCCTAAAATTGGTAGATCGGGGTGGCAAAACCGCTTAAAACCAAGTCCTGCCACAATTGAGGTTGGATTCGATCGGGCAGTGGTCCCACTTTGCAAGAGGGCATAGCTGGGGAATAGTCCTATGCTGGACGAGGTACTCCGGTGCCGGCGGGTGAGCAGCGTATTAAGTCAACTGCTCGGTCACTAGTGAACGCTTAGCTAGTAGAGGGTGGATAAGGCTAACTGTCCGCGAAAAGGAACTGAATCCTTCTCTACAGTGATCTATTAGCCTATTACCTTTTAAATATACAATAGGCCGTAGTAATTGTCTATAAGGTACTTGATGCATGACTAATTTAATGAACGTTATGGGTGTTCATTCCCGCCTTTAAGACGAGCCGAAGCTCGAATAATTGAGTTACGCTCAATTAGCGCGCATTGTCGCTACACTAAACAATGCTACCAGTATTAACTCACTGGTTGGAGCGAGATACTATCCATACTCTACTGACTCTCCAGGTCAGTACCGGAGCGATAAACGTGCTCACCCGTCGGCTCCATCTCCAAGGAGGCTGTGAGGGACGTATCACACGACCAAGGAGATTTCACCTAGTCTAGCTTCAGACTTTTCTCCCAACATACTGTCCCTAGCTGTTGGGAGCCACTGCCCGATCGAATCCAACCTCAATTGTGGCAGGACTTGGTTTTTAAATGGTTTTGCCACCCCGATCTACGAATATATAGGCTTGGTGGGCCCTCGACAGAGCTTCGTCTATGGGTCTACAGCTAATAGACCCCCAGTGTGTACCTAGCTGAGGTGAAGTTGTCTTAATTGTGAGAGGCTATGTGTTCGCTTCAACAATTCTTAAGCGTAAAGGCTTTTAGAACTTCTCACAGCCACAGTACCCAGCTGCAGCTCGGATCATAGGGTGGTCGGGGTAGCTCCTAAGCACAATTACCTGGTGGCATGCGGTTTCCCATTGGCATGAATTTACC
Source organism: Agrypnus murinus (assembly GCA_929113105.1). Classification (NCBI taxonomy): domain Eukaryota; kingdom Metazoa; phylum Arthropoda; class Insecta; order Coleoptera; family Elateridae; genus Agrypnus; species Agrypnus murinus. Next base: position 69,362,288 of record OV816024.1, read on the forward strand.
CCTTCACACCGGGATAAACCTCACTTTGCTTCTCCTCCTTAAGATTCAGCCAAACAGCGGGTTCCATAGGTGACCATAAATGACCGAAGTCAAACAGCGGGTTCCGTTTGGTGACCATAAATGACCTCCTCCAAGGCGAGACTCGAATCCACCCACACCGGTATCATATTACCAGGGCTCCCCCTGATCGGTATGAGTAACCGTCGAGAATTCTCAGGAATTTCTCTACCACACACTTGACCTGACTACTTCGCCCATTGCCCAGTCATGTTTCCATGCCCCGATTCCAGGTTCCAAGGATAGGGTAGAAGACAGCCAGTTTTACGAGTGTGCGTCATGTGGTCTCCCACACACCCTAAGAGGGTGGATAGGCAACCTCGCTCCTACCAGTGAGTTAATCTGGGAGCAATTGCACGATTGCCGGTTGTGCAACTTGCGCGCTGATTGGGCGTATCCCAATCACTTCCTCATGGAAGGAACGTGGGGGTATGTTAATACGGGTACCCCACGTAAAACAATCTTGGATCTATGTGCTAATTCTGCAAGACATGATGAAGAGTAGAAACATGTTTTCCAATGCAGGAATTGAAATGGAACGTTAACTAGATTGCTAATAAATTTCTGACACGTTCATCACTGAAATCCATCTCATGATACAGTTAATTACACTAATTATTGTAAGTAGATATATAGTAAGTGTATGTAATAGCCTAAAACAGGTATACAAAAGCCTATACATACAGACTGTTTGTTATAGTTACGTTATGTTCTAATTTAGAACAACAATAATTTGTTCTCACATCTAGATAAAGGAGTTCTAGCTAATAATATAAGTATTAACAGAGACATAAGTGTTAGGTACTCAAAATAATATTTTAACAGATTCAAATAGTTATAGATATTAATTTAATACTTAACTAATGCTTATTTCAAAATAAAATCGGTAAACAATAAATAATCTTATTTAAAAAATTACTTCCTAGAAGGTTACTTCAATTACAATTTCTTCTCCTATTATGTATAATCAAACAATATCTTATACATCTTTAAAATATCTGTATATCAAAAACTCCCACGTGTCTACTGTGGAAACTCTCAGGGATTTAATATTGTTACGTTGTCTTCTACTCACTTACTTTATCGCTGTTATTAAAGTAAGACGGATACAATGTCCGTTTAATAGAATTTACAATTTATATGGTTAGTCGTCACTATCTGTTGGCGCCAAGATCTGGACATGCAATGTTTAATACCAGAATGTCTATTGAAGTTCTCTCCTTATTTGAATGTTCTAAAATGGATGCAGCAATTATAATAATAAATATTTTGACTCATTTATTTATCAAGATCTTGTCTGGATCATTTTAAGATAGTAAATCTCTTGAATCTTTCCCATTTTGTTTCAGTTTTCTTACGTTAAAAGACATACCTACGTATTAAAATAAACAAAAAACCATCAACGTTAATTTAGTTTAATTAATTACATTTTGTTTTTAATGGAGTTGTTTCTACATGGATAAATAATTAAAGGAAAATGTTATTTATTTCTCTATTGCGAGTAGTAGGTAATGCTTGTAGTAGTTTTCCGTGACAACGAGTCAGCAGCAAATCAAATATAAAAAAGTTGCTTTGTTGTTATAGTTAGAGCTTTCCAAACTAGGGTATAAATGGAGCGGGTGGTTAGTAAAGATGACGCATGGACACGTGTCCAACGCTAAAAGTATACAGATGGTCACATCTGCCATTGTATTGTGATTCCCGATTCATAATACATATTTACTCACTTGACATACAAGAGTTTTACATTTTTCTTTGATTTTTTTAACACATACTAATGATTTTGTTAAAAGAAAAAGCTAGATAGTCAATATACCTGATTTTCAGATGAATCAGACTAGCTTTCGCTTTAATCGTTTCTTTCAATGAACCTCTTAAAACAACAAATTATAGTAGAGCGCACAAACGCTAAAAAAGCCTCTAAAAAATGATTTGCTGGGGGTTTATAGACTAAAAGTTGACACATATTTTAAATTTAAGTTTAAGCTTATTATATGCTAAATCCAAATTTGCGCCATGATTGCCCTGTGCAAAAGGGCATTATTCAAAGTATTAGATATTTCTATGGTAAACGACTAATTAGTTGACAAGCTATATTTCCGTAAAAGGGCATTTTTATGTCTGCAGCGGCATTTGTGAAAACCGAAATTCAATTTTGAAATTACTATTGCGGCTTATCGAGTTGTGAAACTTCACAAGCCGTTTTCTCGGTTTGATGCACCGTAGAAAATCTTGCTACTTTTTAAAGTTTATCACTCCATATCTCGTAATCTAAGCCTTTAATCAAAAAAATTCTCTCTTGCAAAAAATCTTCTGATTGAGAACAAGCGAGCGACGGTGTAAGCGGAGTGGGAGAGGGTGATCGAGGGACTTAGCGAGTCATTGTGCAACACCTCATGTTTTCTTCATTTTTATTCTTAATATTAACTAAACAATTATTCCGCGGGAATCATCGTCATTCCAAGAAACGAGGAAACAATTTTTCAAGAAATTTTTTTTTGATTAAAGGCGTAGATTGCGAGATATGTAGTGATAAACGTTAAAAAGCAGCAAAATTTACGATTTTTTACGCTGCATCAAACCGAGAAACCGCTTGTGAATTTCACAACTCATAAGCTGCAATAGTAATTTCAAAATTGAATTTTGATTTTCACAAAACCGCTACAGACATTGGAATACTCTTTTACGAAAATATAGCTTCACGACTAAATAATCGTTTAACGTATAAATGTCGAATATTTTGAATAGTGCTCTTTTGCACAGGACAATCATGGGGCATATTTGGATTTAGCATGCAATAAACATAACCAACTTCAATTTAAAATGTGTCAACTTTTAGTCTTTAAACCTCAAACTCATGACATGTTTCAAGCAGTTTGGCACTCTACTATTAATGAGAAAGTTTTCAGAATAATTCTAAGAACGTCAACAAAAACTATATAAGAATATATGTTTTTAAACTATATGAGAAATTAACTATACCACATCCTAAAGAATCCTTTCTGAATCTGCAAATACTTGAAAAATTATTTCATAGAATTTCTCATTAACTTGACTTGATGTCGACATAATTATTTCCAATTCAAAAATTCATATGATCTCTTGCACTGTCATTTTCACCCAACAAATCAATGGCGGAGATCTCCTACAATTATGTTATAATCATAAGAATTCTTCTTAACTCTCTAACGTTCTATTTAAAATTTCTCAACACTAAATTTTCTTTATATTTTCTAAAATTTAACTAGTAAGCAAAGATACACTATTTATATTGGTACAACGTAACGTAACGTAAAACGTTAAAGCAATTACTAGTATTTGATAAATTAATCTATAAATTAAGATATAAAGATTATTATTAGTTATCTATATACTTAATGTAACAGATAGTTTTTTTTGGTCTACCTTCTTATAATCACCTTAAGATCAGCTCGTATATTGACAAAAATCTTATTGAGTTATTCTTTACCCCCTTTAGTCACCCTTTGTACTATAAATTTCAATTTTCAATGTTTATTTGCAACGCCATCTAAGTTTAGTATTATTGACTGCAAAATTCTTTGCGATAAGTTAATTCTTATTGTATTTTTTCTCTTCTGTTAATTAGATTAACATTTTAATTGCTAGTTATTGATTTTTCAAATCATTTTGGTTGCCAGTTTTCATTAAATGTTTTGTAGCATACTAATTCGCTATCAAGCTATTAAATGTTATGCGCTTCTTGTGAAGGGAAAACAACTCTTCCCGTGACCCGATTCTCTTCTAAAACATGCTTTCTTTTTGAAGATTTGTTGGCAAGGCAAGATAGTAGATTTGATGCTGTTTAGTCTTTTGTGATTTAAATAATAAATAAATAATAGTGAAATTATCTTTTCATGGGCTAATGATTGGGTAACTAGTGCACAAAATGGTTTTGTAAAATACTGAAAGTATTAAATCATTGTTTGGAAGTTTGGAATATTACGAAATTATAGTTTTCTGTGTATTACGAAGTTACGTTTTGGAACGTCCATTTTGGAAAAATCTCTTTGGAACCTGAAAACTACAGTGACTAAAATTCCTTCAAAAAAATTAAACAAAAAAATCTGAGATATCGAAGCACGGTCATGTGTTTAAATTATGCGATTTGGCATGGAATTAGCCATATGTAAATCACTTATTAAGTGATCGCTCAATATACGCTCAAAATGCCGTAGGTTGTTATTTATACAGGCTTCTAATAATAATCCCGTTGCGTAACAGTTTGTAATATATTTGGCGTTTCTGTCTGAAACGCTTCACTAAGGTGAATTTTCATATATTCACTTTGGCAGCTGTACGGTACAGTTTTGCGATTTAAGCCCAGACAAAAGAATCATAGTACGGTACAGGATCTCTCTACTTCTCAATTTTGCAATCTCTTTTTCAATCTTAAATATCGTATTTACGTGATTTATAATTCACCTAAGAATGTAGCATAGCTCCATTCATCTGGGACATGTACTATAAGACAAGAAAGAAAGCCGTATCAGTTAACAGTTCTGCAAAAAAATTTAACCTAACAATATAACTGTGCCTCCCAATACGTTAGGCTCCATTTATGTTAGAAGTAATAAATTATTGTGTACAAAATGTGGGTTATCGGTATCATAATGATTGAAATTGTAGTCGTTTACAAATCCAGTTCTATGAAACGTATTGCCATGATATTTGATCATACTAGGGAGAATTTACTACCAGGATAATATTTTATAGGCAGATTTTATGCAATTCTACAACTACCCAAATTTATGGTTGCATAACATCACTTTTAAGAAATAAATTTTGAAAAAGATTTTCTTTATGAAAATAAATTTAGTTAATTAAGACTAATATGCACACCAAAACTTTTTAAGCAGATAAAGGATATGTGGAGATCGTTTATGCGTTTTTTTTTCTTAATAAGGTTTGGTTCACTTTTAATGTTAAAAATCATCTGGAACAGACAAAATATGTTGTATTGAAAGTGTATGCGAATTTATAACAACCTACTTTGTTGAAATATTGTTGAAACATAAACATGTTAACGAGACATGTTTAATTTTCTGTTTTATTGGATTTCAAAATTCTAAAGCTGTTTGGTAAATTGTTTTATTGGAAAAAGGTAGAATAACAGTATATCTACCGAATTCATGCACTTTTTAATGTAAGGGTTGATCTTGTTGATGGAATCCATAAAAACATGTTTGACAAGCTGCGCTTCTCTAAAGTTCATTTGAATTATGCAATTTGGCTTGTAAATCAAAGTTTGGCATCAGATAATATTAGTAATGATTTAATATTTAGATTTGTGAAGAAGGGAATGTGTAAAAAGGTGTTTTTATGAGATTAAGTTAGTTTTTAGTATAAAGAAAATATTGCATCGTCGACATTAAAATTAAAGACATAATTACTCTTTTTGAACTAAGTGTTGTATATGTTTGAATTATGAATTTTATTTTCTATTATAAGTTTTTCTAATTTGTTTTTACTCCAATGAAGATTTATTTTGACAGTATGGTTTTGTACAGACATAGGGAAATAAACAGTTTGTCAAGCAACTCGAAACTGATTAGAGATGGAATTCAAGTGGCGCCAAATATAAAAACGAAAAGGTCCAACAGTACCCAAAAAACGTATGTTGTTTGTTTAATAAATAATATAATAATGTGATAACTTTGGTTTTAAGTTAATAGTCGAGGAATGTTAAAAACTTACTTACCTAACTTGTTTTGGAAAAAAAAGTTTTTTAATTAAATTATTTCACGTGTTATACGTGAAAAATTAATTTTGGAGAAACTGTATATTCAAAATTAATCAAAATAATACCACTTATATTTCATAGTATTTATTCATACTATTTTCCCAAAATTTTAAGAAAATCGTATGTCTAGGGACTAAACTATTACCTCCTTTTTGCCAAAAAAGCAGTTTTTTTTTTGGCAAAAAGCAGGTTTTTTGGCAATAATTTAGTCGCTAGACATACGATTTTCTTAAAATTCTGGGAAAATAGTTCAAATACTATGAAATATAAGTGGCATTATTTTGGTTAATTTTGAATGTACAGTTTTTCTAAAATTCATTTTTCACGTATAACATGTGAAATAATTCAAATAAAATTTTTTTTTCCAAAACATGTTAGGTAAGCAAGTTTTTAACATTCTTAGACTATCAACTTAAAACCAAAGTTATCACATTATTATATTATTTATGAAACAAATAACACGTTTTTGGGTACACTTGGACCTTAAACAAAAATTTATTTAATTTAATTTGGATACCTACAATTTTGGTTATAATAGAAATTGATTTTGTAGCATAGATAATATTTTCAAATTTAAATCTTTTTAGAGTTATTACAAAACAATAATAAATGAAAAGATTATTTATTTATATAATTTTTAATATCAGTAATTATTAATTTAAATCTGATTTCTTTTTCTAATTTTATTTTGGTGTCAATTTAGATCTTTATGTTTCGTTTCCTTTATGTGGTTAATAATGTTGTTAAAAAAATAAATAAAAACTTGTGTTCTGTATTTTGTATTCTGTTAGTTGTAGAATATTCTACATCAGCGACCCAAACCTGAGAGAGTCTCAATACAGTGGGATTGTGTTACTCACTATAATACAATTATTTAGTTGGAGCATCATATAAATCTTTATATAAGGTAAGCACGTTATGTGCTTTTTGTCATCTTTTTTTAGTTAATATTTTGTGTGCATATATTTAATTCTTGTAAACCCTATATTAATATGTAAAAAGGACAAATTTTCTAACCACACTTTAAATGTAACCCAACCTAACTTCTAATTTAGCCTAATACTTAATTTAGCCTAATCTAACCTATAACTAATCTTCCTACATCATTTAGGAACAACTGAAATAGAAGAAATGAAACTTTGTTTGTAAATGTACATGGAATTGTACATTTAAATGACGCCCATCACGCATGATAAGGAATATGCTAAAGCATGTGAAAAACTTTGAATTTAACTTTCGTTGGGTTAATATTTGTGATACCTTTACCTACGGTCAGTGGGAATATAGCTTATAAAATAAGGGTAAAGAGTACAGTCATCAATGTAAATGAAAGCCATAAAATTCATATTGAATCAAATATAGGCGTTGTTAAGTCTTAATTGATCTTTTTCTTTAATTAATTTTTTATTTAATTTTTCTTAACTAATTTTTTCTATTTTTTTTATATATATTTATTTTTTAATAAATTCTTGCAACTCTATAGAAGTTAATAAAATAAACTTGTCAATTCACAGTGCATCAGTGGTAAGCACATTTTGACTCTTATATGCACTGCTCTTCTATCCGAATCCACATGCACTGAAATGGAAAGAGCTTAGAAACAACATCAGGCTTCAAATAGCAAAACCATTTCCTTCACATCCAATGTACTTTTCTACCTCCATGCGCAATGTCTCTTTGTAAAAGTTATTTGCTTTACCATTTTCTTTAAAAGCTAGTTCATACCCTTACGTTTAATATATGTTACAGTAGTTTAAATATGAATATTTCTTATTTATGGTTAGTTTTAATTTATTATCTTTTTATTATATTTTAAAAACTTCACATATTTTAAATAATTCTATTCTAAATACAATAATAGTTCCCTCCAATTAAACGATTCCACTAAAGTATATGCACATTTTATATTTAGTCTTTCTAAGTGACGGTTTACAATCCAACAATAACTTCTAAGTAAAATAATTATGGTAAGTGACATGGCGGACTTCAACACCTATGTTAGCGAAATGGGTTTTAAGTAAATTCTAATCTGAACACTTATGTAGAGATTAGGAAAAACTTGAACTTAGCAAAACCAATCGTAAAAAGTCGTAAATATAGTGTGTGTATTTTTTTATTTACTCACCTGTATATCTGTACCTTAAAATACACATACGCAGCAAGACCTATATTCGCACGAGGATTTTTGAACTATAAGACAGAGAACACATTCCGCCATTTTCTAAAAGAAGTTCAGAAACGCCCTGTACAATACAAGTCTTAACAATAGCAATGGAAATATAATAAGAAGATAAACAGTTTCCTTGGGAGTATACTTACTTCTATTTATTATAAAAATTATACACTGTAAATAAACAAACACTGTTCAAACTGAATTAATTATATAAGTGAACAAACTTTGTCTAGATATATAGAGGTATTTACATATACTTCAGTCATGCATATACTCTCTAGAGAAATTAAATTTGATTGCCTCTGTTAATAACTATGTTACATCTAAACACTAAAAGTGGTTTTAAATTCAATTCTTATGGGAGTGATAACGTAGGACTTCTAGACGATATTAAGTGCATTTTCGTAATATATCCATAACTTCTTAAGTTGAATTACCCAAAATTGATCTGTAATGTTATTATGGTAAGAAGTTAAACTCTTATGTAGAATCCAATCACAAGAGTAGCTGAACTATTGGTACACGTGTAAATTACATATGTAACTATGTACTATCAAAGTAGATTATTATGTTATTGTTATGCGATATTCCGTTTTTTGTTAAAGTTGACATTTTGACGAACATTGATCAGTATCCTTGTATACAGGGTGTCCCGTAAACTGCATGTGAATGATTCAGGGGCGTGTATATGGAGTCAAAATAAGGCCAGTACTTTATACAAACTGTTTTCTTACTTTTCCTTAATTACGAGTCTTTAAGGTTGAAAAAATGGTTTCTTGTTTATTTTTACAAGGTTATCGTGGAAAAGGTATTCTTGTTTGTTGTCAATAAAGGCAAATATTTTTGAATAAAATGCACTTGTAGTCGCTAAGCTCTTCATCTTGAGACATAATAAAGCAATTAATATATCACAATACATAATAGCTCGTAAAAATAGCAAACAAACTGTTTTTTATTGTAATATTTGTAGGATATAGTACATAAATAACATTGATAATGTTTATTCAGATATAATTTACAAAATTTAAATATAAATAATAATAATAATAATTACTACAACCCATAACCTGGAAACCATCCCCCAGAAGCTATGAAGCTTGTGAGGGTGGGAGGGGGCGATTATTATTATTGATTATAAGATAAGTATACTGGACTAATCAGTTATTTTTTAAATAAATCATCCTGTGTATATCATATCTAGATAGACTATTCACGTTTTCAAGAGTTCAAGTTTCTAAGTCGACGAAATACCGAAGAAGCTTTAACCGATGCTTTCGTGTTATTAATTTTAGTTACGACTATGGATCTTTCTCTGTACCGGGTTTCGTAGATGTGCTCAATTCTAGCTTGGTGTTCTTTGGTTTTACTTGTAGTGGAAAAGTATACAGTTTTGGGCTACTTCTATTTTTTCCAGGTAGCGAATTGCAAAGACCTCCCGACGCGATTATATAATAACAGAGATGTGATTGCACTAGAGCATAATACGTTGTAACTAGTTGTTTAATATTACAGAATTTACAACAAATTGTTTTAGGAATAATTGATCTTGTTTGATAAACTGGTGATATGCACATTCCATTGCATGCTGATATCTACCTTGACACATAAATACTTGAAATTTTTTCTTAATTTAATTTTAATTTCAGAATTCGTTAGATAGATTTTCAATGCCTGTATGATGCATTAATTACATGAATATCTAGAAAATTTAATAAAAAAAGCTTTATCAAAGCTTATTCTTAATAAGCTTATTCTTATTAAAGAATTCATAAATGACGCAAAAATCGTGTTCAACTTTGAGCTTTAAGGAATAGCAAAATTTATCTATTTATACATAAAATATGGCAGTGTCGTCGGCGTACGCAGTTACGAGGTAAGCGCTATAAATTCTCGTCCCCGCAGGCTTCTACAGGTGACACTCAAGCATCGTGACAAGTGCTTGAAAATGTCCCAGCTAACGAAAATTGAGTACCGCGCGGTCATTAAATTTTTAACAAAAGAAGGGCACACACCTAATCAAATCAAACAACGTTTAGACGGCGTTTATGGTGATTTATCTCCTTCATGTTCTACTGTAAAAAAGTAGTCAAAATGTTTCCGTTTGGGACAAGAATCTCTTGAAGATGATGAGCGCACCGGTCGGGCAATTGAAGCGCTAACGCCTCAAAAAGTTGCAATCATTGAAGATATGGTATTAGATCGCCGTTTAAAAGTTAAGGAGTTAGCAGTGATGTCTGACATTTCGGAAACAAGTGTTCGCCGAATTCTTCATGACCATTTGGGTATGAATAAAATTAGTGCAAGATCGGTACCGCGTCTTCTTTCTGCTGTTCAACGTCAACGCCAACGTCGCATCGATTGTCACTGGAGATGAAACAATGGTTCTGTATTATGATCCTCTATCCAAAAGGGAATCGATGGAATGTCGACGACCTGATGAACATCGTCCCATAAAGCCGAAAGTCGTTCAATAGACAAAGAAAGTTATGGCAACAATATTCTCGTATTGTGACGCCATTTTACTGATTGATTTTAAAGAACGCAATACAACTGTTAACAGTACATGTTATGCGTCTTTATTGCATAAATTAAGAAACAATATTCGTTAAAAACGTCGAGAAAAATTGACAAGAGGTGTTCGATTATTACACGACAATGCACCCGTTCATACTGCCGCAATTTCACAAGCTGCCCTTCCCGAATGTGACTTTGACACATTGGATCATCCACCGTACAGTTCTGATTTGGCTCTTAGTGACTATTATTTATTTTCCAATTTAAAGAAAGACCTTAGGGGACGTCGTTTTAAGGACGAGAACGAGTTGCAAGCAGCTGTAATTGAACAATTTGATCGAGAAACTTCAGATTATTTTTACAAGAGCATTGAATTATTAAATGCACGTTGTAATAAGTGTACATTAGGGGAGATTATATTGAAAAATAGAAATTATTATATTTTACCAAGTTTATTTTTTTCTATATCAGGCGGAGAATTTATGGCGCTTACCTCGTATGTCTCCACATGTAGGTAGGTTAAATAAGGCCTAAAAAAGTTAAAATGGTATGCACCGTATGGAAAACTTTTTTATTTCGATTTCTGAAAAAGAGTTATTTCTGATAAAAGTTGCTGCTTCTAATAAAAAGTTAGAAAATGTTAAATATTTTATCTTAAGATTTTGATATAGTACGAAGTAAGGTTGAGAAAGAGTAAACTACTCCCAAATTTTAAAATAGCAAAAAGAATTTATTAAAAAAACTTATTTATGCTAATGATATTTTATCATCAAATTTAAATTATTAAGAACGGACCTTGAAAAGGAATTTTTTTGATTTTAGTTTTTTTTTAATTTATTGCTGTATAAAATCAGCCAGTTAATTCCAAACAATTGAATTAAATATTGTAGCACTATTTTAGTTAGGACAATAAGCTAAAAAGATCTGCTCAAACCCAAGGAAGATTTACGAATCAAAAAACGTACACGCAATTAAATTAAAAATCAAAATTATTAAATTAAATTAAAAAAAAGAAAAACTTATTTTTCAAGGTCGGACCTGCGTAATTGGAATTTGAGGATAAACTGTTATTACAAGTAAGTTTGCTTAATAACACATTCCTCTATTTTTAAACTTAAGCGAAGTTTACTCTTGGAGTCATTTCAGTTTTTTGAACTTACCTCGTATACCATAATCGCAAGTTTAATTTTTTTCAACATTTTCTAATTTTCTAAAAAATACAGACATTTTGTCAAGAATACATTTTTTCAGAAATAGAAAACATAAAAGTTTCCCATATGGTGCATACTTTTTCCGCTTACTGTATATTGAATAATATAGGCCCTAGAATTGTACCTTGCGGTACTCCATAATTAACTTTCTTAAAATTGCTTGTTATTCCATTTACTCTAACGCACTGTAACCTGTTAAGAAGACAATTTTCAAAAAGTTTATAGCTCCCGTACATTTAGGTGTTCGAAGTGGCTTACAGTATCAAAGGCTTTGCTTAGATCGACAAAGATGCACATTGCTGATGATTTTTCATCTAAAGCTTTATCAGTATGCAATTGCACCCTGAGTGGACCTGCCTCACGAAAGCAGAACTGTTTGTTTAATAACCAAATTTGTTTAAATATCCTGTACCTCTAGTTTTTAAAACTTTTTCAAATATTTTAGAGATAACGGATAGAGATAAGGTCTATAGTTACTTAACTCTTCCTTCTACTTATTCAGTTTATATATTGATATTATAACCACCTTTTAATCGTCGTGACAAAAAAGCCTTCATCAATTAAAAAATGCAAGTGGTTTAGCCACACTATTTTTTTATTAATTCAGTCGTTAGACCGTCTATACCGGGAGATCTTCAGCTTTTTAATGTATTTATTAATTTTGTTATTTCTTCTCTTGTAGTAAGCTTCAGACAATGGAGGCAAGTGTGTTAGTGTAAAAAATTTTTTGTTTGTTCTTCCAGTGCTTGGGGCTATTTTTTCACCTATTTTTAGTAAACATATCAGCAAACATTCTTGCCAAGCCTTTCGAATTCATGGTTTTATCACGACTACTATTTTTCATAGTTTTTACATGGTTAGTTTTGTATTTATTCTCCAGATCTTTGACTAGTTTTCCATAGATGTTAAGGATTATCTTTGTTCAACTCTATTTTATTTTTGTAGATTCAGTTTTGTTTTACTTATCAAAAACACATATAAAAAATGTAATTAATTTTTTTAATTTAATTAATTCAGATAGTAGTTATAGTACAATTGATAAACTTTTTATATTTCTCGTTTTAAGTTAATTTTTAAATGTATTAGTTTATGATCAGTAATCGGCTGCATACGACTTACATCTTTATTAAGCATCTTTAGCGTTTTCTTAGTGACCATCTTCTGGACTCTAATGTTTTTTGATTTTGTCGGATTTTCTTTCTCTTCATTTTTGTTTCCTTTTAAGCGAATTTGTAGTTACAAAAGAAAAAATGTATGTTTATTTGCCTTGACATCTTTTTCTATGGACTGATTTTGAAAATGGACGTATACGTTCAGGTGTAACTATAGTCTGAAAACTATTATTTTTTCTCTTTTGGGAAGCAACTTTCGATTAGGAATATTTTGTTTCGCATCAAATTAGAAGTAGAGTAAGAATTTAGTTCCTTCTGAAACGGCAAGTTAGATTGTTATTTTTTTAGAAAATGTCGGGGACTGGGTAAGAGAAATTCAATCTGGAGCAGTTGAGAGGCATTGAAGCTGTATAGGTTAGTTTGGGTGATATGTAATTTACATTGCAAAATTAGAATAAATTAAATATGAGAATAACAATGGCCCTTAAGATACTACCTTTTCCAGAATCTTGTTGGAGTTGGTTTCCACCGACTAAAGCAGGTATAGAAGTTATTGCATATGGCTGCGGTAAACAAAGATCTGTTGTGGATGTTGCAGTTGTACCAAAAAATGAGATGGATGTGATGGTTGGCAACACTGTTGGGAGCATCAACAGTGGTTTGGTTACAATGGTAATAGAAGTACCAAATAAAGATTCAGCATCAAATAATGATCGTGAGGTACTGTCAGTAATATCAAACACGGATGATGTAGTAGGTGCAACAGCTGCTGCGCCAATAATTGATGAAGTTGGAGTGATAAATAATGATCCTGGAGTAACAGCAGAAGTAGTAGGAGTAGTAGCAGTAGCTAATATTAATGGTGCTGAAGTTCTTGGAATAGTTGTAGTACTAAATATTGATGTGGCATGTGGATGACGTAGTTAGACTACTAAATATAAACATTGAAGTTGCAGCCAAACTAGCAGTAGGAGAACATTAATATTGCATTTATTTATTTATTTGTTTATTTATTTATTTATCTATTTATCTATTTATTTATTTATTTATTTATTTATTTATTTATTTATTTATTTACTTATTTATTTACTTATTTATTTACTTATTTATTTATTTATTTATTTATTTATTTATTTGTTTCTTTATTTATTTATTTATTTATTTATTTATTTATTTATTTATTTATTTATTTATTTATTTATTTTATTTAACATTAAAAATATGACATTTTTATATATGTTTTTAAATAAATCTTACAGCAATAATGATAATAACAAAAAAACAATTTATGTAACCAGATCACTAGATCTTTTTTGTTGGGAACTTGCTGTGGTTAAACTTTAAAGGGCTCTAACTAAATTTAAATTTCGGTCACATGCACAAACACTTTTGTAGCGTGATTTGGGCACCAGCTGATTTACACCCGTGGACAAAACAGAAGCCGTAACCATAATAAGTTTTTAAAAATAATTTTCATAGTTTTAGTCTTTAAAGCTTTTTAAGAAATTTACATTTATAGTTCTCCAAATTGGAGAATTAGTGACGGAAGTTTGTAGCTACTGCTCTGAATCACACTGTATATGCAAATATACAAAGGAATCGTTTGAGTATAATGCTTTAATTTTAAACTATATAAATATAAACAATATATTTTTCTCTTTTACATGAAACATAAGTTATAGTTCAACCAAAAATACAAGAAAAGAGTCATTACAAACACGTGGGCGAAAATGTAAAATGCATCTAGAATTACGCGAAGGCCACGCTGTAGTCTAAATGATAAAATAAGCTAGAAAGATTCAGTAGCGGAACAAACCCGTTTTTAATTAAAAATAAATGTGAATGAAGCAATGAAAATCTGTTGGTTCTAGTGTACGTCACTGAATTCTTAGCAACGTGAAATCTGCACTCTTATCTTATGTCACCTCGGGTTTTATTTCTTTATTCCGATGTGATTACGAAAATGTCTCATTTTTTGTAACTTTGGTTGAACTATAGAAATTAATTTCATGTTTGTAGTTGTCACTTACAACATAAGTAATAGAAAACGGATAAATGCAAATAGTGCAGAATATGTAAGGTAACAGAGTGGCACAAGAATAATTACCTTTTAATTGAACCACTACTGGTTCCTTAATTTCATTCGTAAAATAAATTGTCGTTTTGCACTTTTATAATTTTATTTCAATAAACGCGTTTTCTATAATAAACAGCTTTTTCAAGCGTTCACCGTTTCAGTAGGCCCTGCCTATTAAAATTAATTGAACTGATTGAAATTAAATTGGCTGTTAAATAACTTTTAACGTCCTCCTCTTGCCCCATAATATCTTCTCAATAGTCTTAATGTGCAACGGGGATTCTAATCGCTACAATACGTGAAGTAAAATAAAGTTTATGAAAGTAAATTAATATGCTGATAAGTGTGGATATCCTGCGGCTGTGGGGTGTCCGCGAAGGGTATATTTAGCGAAGTGTAGTGGGATGGCAGAGGCAGGAAAAGCGTCCCACATCATCTGCTCGTCATCTACTAAGCAGCTGGCGACGCCGATGACGCATCGTCGGAACGACGCTTTTAAAAGTTGTCGTCGGTGAACCACTTGTACGCTTTTTATTGTACTGATTCTTATTTATACGTATGTACGCTATGATAAAAACAATTGGCATTACAATACTATCATAAGCTACAGGGTGATCTATAAAAAGAATAATTTTATTTTACACGAAAGATTTTCAAACAGATAAATAACTATTGTTAGCCACATGTTTAAAAATATTTGCTAAGGGCTGTGTATAGCGTTAAAAGTCATTAGTATCACTATTAGATGTTGACTTAAAAGTAGATGCATAAAAATAAATAGGAGGAGACGGAGAAATAATTTCTATTTCTGTACTATTGATAATTCTGATTACATTATTATGTTATAACATTATTAACTGATTACACTTAGGCTACTGGTTGAATATTATATTATCGTTACTGATTTATTTTTATTTTGATTATATTTAATAGAATTACTGCATTGCGTCTTACTAATGATTAATTACTATTAAATTTGCTCTAAATAAAGTCTACTCTAAATCTAAGTAAGTCATTTTGTAAGTAACTTTAGTTTTATGTTGAGGGGGCTACACTGTGGGACCAAATACCCCAAAAGCTGGTCAAAATTATTTTTCTTAGATTTATCTCAAAATAAGGTTGATTTTAAAATGAAAACACAAAAAGATACATTGTTAAGTACTAATATGGATTTATTTAATTTATAGATTATTGATCACTTTGATAGTACATATTTACTCGATCGATATTCACATAAACTATATTTTTTGTATTTTCATTAAGAATATAGATATTAATATGTTAAATCATCGAAAACAAGAAATAAATACAAAGTTGGCATTTAATGCCCCAATTATTATATTAAAAAAGTGTGGTATTTCAAGATTTTGCAGTTATTAAGTATTGAGAATTCATATACGTTAAATTAAGTAAATAACTAATGGTACGGCAAAGTACGGCAGGTAGATTTTATATATGCTATAATTTAGAGTTTTAACTAAAAAATATCGTAAAAATTGGATCTAGAGCTTGTCCGACTAATTTTGTATCTCAAGCTAAATATAAGCTTCGTCAAAGGTTTACAAAAATTAGTAGCGTTGTTTATAGTTCGAATTTTAAAAACGAATATACGTATTAAATAAAAAAATAATGTTTATAATCTCAAGTACTTATATTTAATTGATCCATCGCTTATTTGACCAAAAAATATATAGAAAAGTTCACACAATCGATTTATAGTCACTAACTCAATCAGTCGCTTTTTAGACAAGTTGCATTCAACACTACGACGAAAATGTGCAACCTCCTACAATGTGCAGAAATTGATCCTTCTTCCTAATAACGTATCCCGTTATAAAGCCCAGATATTCTTCTTTGAATGTGTAAGGGTCTCAGCTTAATTCTGAAAAGACGAATTTTTTAAATTTTGACCAGCATTACAGGTAGTTTGTCCCTTTGTGGGCTGGTGGGATGTTTGGTGGCAACAGCTTTTGGCTTTTCTATCTTTGGCATAATTTGCCATAGTTTCACTATTCACTTTTGACTTATCCGTTATTCTATCCTCTATCTTCTTCTATTAGTTTTCTTTTCGTTGCCTAGGGTACCCTTTACATTCTTGAAGCAACGTCTATTCGAAGTTGTTTGATGACATGGTCCAACTTCTGCATATTTTCTTCATTTTTGTAATCAACAGTTTTCGGACTATCGCGTGGTTGGTTGTCCCACGTCAAAAAATTAGTTACTTGCTGATGAATAGTAGCTTTGTCTCTTTTTCGAAGCAAGAGGAATTGCGCTAGTTTCTATCAACCTTTCAACTGTCCGCGTCCTTTTTGTGGTATTTGTGTTTGCAAGGTTTGAGGGGGGATGTTAGATTTTAAGGTGGTATTATGGATCTCGGTGGCATTCATTTCTTTTGGTAGAGGCAACTTTTTAAGAGTTGTTGGTAATACTCTTCGATTGCTGCTACCAAAAACTCTGTTCTTGATAGATTCTTATAGTAAATCGTTCTTGTGCGTTGGATTATTTAGTTTTGTGGTTTTTGGTCTTCAGACCCCTTAGTCTTAAAAGGTCGTTTTAGATTTACATTTTACATTCAAATTCAGATGAGTTTGATTATTAATAATTAATAAATTAGAGATTCAATTTAGATTTGTGGTATAGGTTGGGTTTTATTGTTTTTTAGTTTTTTAATACTGTATTCAATATTCTAAAACACTGGTGGTTTCCACTCCGTTTGTTGCTGTTAATTGGTTACCTATGTAAAATACTTAACGTTGGATTTAATTGTCTCCCTGTTAGTAATGAAATGTTTGAGCTGTTGGGTGTATTATTTTAGAGCTTTGTTACTCGTTGCTTATTTTTTTGGAAGCATTTGATAACTCTGTTAGGATGTTTTTCGCTGAAGAAGTGTAAAGTTGTGTTGGGTTTATTGTTTAGCCCTTAGAGGTAATTAGCGTGCAGGCAATCTTGTTGGTGATTGCGTACACTGTTGGTATTAGATCTGTATTACGATATTAATCTTAATAATTAATTTAACCGAAGGATAATTTATTGCATTAATTTATTTCTTTTTACGAGTAAAGTGTTGCAAAACTTTCTTTTCTTTTATCATTTACATTTTTTTGCGTTTGTTGAAAATGGTAACTACAGATTCCTGTGTGTTATTCCTATAAGAGTATAGTATCAAGCTTAATAGTTAAAATTAGGTATAGGATTTCTATGCATTTGCATGTTTTTTCTGCTTATAGCAAACATATGCAGAGTTATATTTCTACATGTTTAAACCACATATGAATCACATATGTCAATTTGAAAGTGCATATAAATGCATATTTCGGTGGTTTTTATAAATTCATGCATATTTTAGCATTTTTGAACGAGTGTGCATATTTTACCACTTTTTGAGCGTTTTACATGCTTTAATTATGAAATTTCTAATATTTTTTAAATAATTTTAGCATTTTAGACAACCAACCAAGGGCGGCTTAGTGGATTCTAGGGGAAACCCATAATTTAAGCTTATTGTTAAATACTAGGCTTTAAAATATTTTACTGCCTTAACCATCTGTGTACTTGTTAATATTTTCTAAGAAAGAAAAAGTTTCAACTAAAATTTAAATACTTACATCCTGCGGTATTGTGATAAGTAGGTATTAGGAAATTCCAAACACCCTTTGACAACTTCCTGTTCATAGAAAAATTTGCCTGTACTTTTGTTTACTAATCTTGTAATATTTCAATTAAGACAGTTCAGAAATTGCAAACTGCATTTCAGTTTGAAATTTTAGAGTGTAAAGATAGGTAAAGAAAAACGGTCTGTGTCTGTTACACTTCGAAGTTATGTTAAGGAATTCAGTGTTCTTACAACTGACGATAAGGTGTTGTATTGTACAGTGTGCGACGATAAAGTGACTGCAACGAAACGCTTACAAGTTACACAACATCTGAACACGGTTCAACATCAAGAGTGTGTTGCCCTGAAATCAAAAAAACAAACATTGTTACCGGGCTACCTTAATAATTCACGCGGTGAGTCCAGCAAATCGATCGAATTTAATAAAAAACTATGTAGTGCATTAGTGGCTGCAGATATCCCGTTAAGTAAAATTAATCACTCAGCATTTCGTAATTTTCTGGAAGAAATTTCAAAAATGCCAATACCCGACGAGTCTACACTCGACACTCGTATACGAAGAGACCATAAAATCAATTAGAAAACATGTAGCTAATAACTACATATGGGTTTCCATTGACGAATCTACTGACACTACTGGAAGGTGCGTAGAAACTTCATTTCCTTCGTT
Organism: Agrypnus murinus; assembly: GCA_929113105.1. Lineage (NCBI taxonomy): Eukaryota > Metazoa > Arthropoda > Insecta > Coleoptera > Elateridae > Agrypnus > Agrypnus murinus. Next base: position 69,381,476 of record OV816024.1, read on the forward strand.
TTGTTAGTAAAATTTAACTAATTAAAGACAGCAGAGCAATTTACGGATGTTTTATTTTCTATTTTGTTAGTTACATATTTAATCACAACAATATCTTTGCTTGATTAAAATATATATTTTTTAAATAACTGTTTTGCGCTAATTGTTTGTAACCGACTAATTATGTAGTTCGATAAAATAAAAATCAAATTTTTGTTTTCAGATACGTGGCTAACGTTATAATTGGCGTTTTAAATTCGGAGAACAATCCCAAATCCTATCTATTAGCAATGGACGTTTTCAAGAGAACCAATCATTGTTCTGTGGCAAAATTTAATGATTCGATGGCTATTTTGTGGTCGGACGGCATACAGTACAACAAAGTACTCCTGTTCGTCACCGACGCGGCACCGTACATGATCAAGGCTGGAGCATGCTTACAAGTTCTGTACGAAAAAACGATCCACTTAACTTGTCTTGCCCATGCAATGCATAGAGTTGCGCAAAAAGTGTGGGAAATATATCGTAACGTAAACTCTATAATTGCAGATGTAAAAAATTTGTTTGTAAAGCTCCATATCGCATACAAGTATTTAGGGAAACTGCTCAAGAAGTGCCTCTGCCACCTGAGCCTGTAATAACAAGGTGGGGTACTTGGCTTCCTGCAGCAGAATATTATGCAACTTATTTTGATATTATTAAAGCATTTGTAAATAAACTTAATAAACACGATGCACTATGCATACAAAGCGCACAGGATGCTTTTAATACTAAGGAGGTGAGGGCAGAATTATTGTTTGTTTTGACAAATTTTGTGCGTTTAGCTAAAGTAATTCAGAAATTAGAAAGTCAGGGAAATTTATTAGATGAATCTCTTGAGCATGTAAAATTGTTAGGTGTTTCTTTGAATAAAGTAAAAGGGCCAAAGGGTTTGACTATAAAACAAAAATTTAAATCCGTTATAGATAAAAATCCTGGTTTTCACTTAATTAAACGCATAAACGATGCATTATCAAGCCAAGACGTTTTAGACGAGCTCAAACATTATTCCCTTGTAGAATTAAACAATTTTAAGTATGCCCCAATTACGTCTTGCGATGCGGAACAGAGTTTCTCAAAATATAAAACAATATTTAGGGATAATAGGCATATGTTTACTTTTGAAAATTTAAAAATGTACGTCATTGTGAACTGTAACGCTCTATGTTTAGAAAATATAATTAATTAAATTATTGCATAGGATGTGTAATTAAAATAATTTCTGTAAATAACGCTAAACAGGTGTTTTTTTAATAATGAAAGTGCATATATCTATTAAAACTTTCTAATAAACGCATATTTTATGATTTTTAAGTGCATATTTAAGTGCATATTCCACGTTTTTATAGTGCATAAGTGCATGCATATTTCAGCATTTTTAAGTGCATACAAATCCTATACCTAGTTATAATACTGTAAAGTTCTTATTAAATAATACTAAAAATGCTGTTTTAATCGTCTATTAACAAATGAGAATATTTACACTAACTAATTACAAAACACAATTATAAACTAACTATTAACAAACTGAAACTTGATTATTTATATTTAATTACATTTATCTCGCATTAATTACACGTTGCGTGTATTCAATTCACTCGTTTACTAATGAATGACTTCCTTCTTCTACGCGGCCTGTATATATATCCATACATCCACACTCTAGAACAAATCCGCCGCCGGCTTCGAACATTGTAGAAGTGCTGGGAACCTTCTCGCAAATTCGCCGCCCGTGTATAAGGGTATTGTTTAGCGGTTGATGCGTCATACAGTATCGAATGTTCGACGGCGGCTTATAGGGGTTAATCTCGTTCATTACAATACTATGATTATTATGATAGTATTATGAACTATAGTATCATTTTGTTCGTGGTTAATCGGTTAATTGTTTTCGTTTCACCCCTCCATATTTATAATGTATGAACCGCCATATTTTGATCAACATTGAGGAATCAATTTCAAGCTTTCGAACCAACTCCGTGTGCTAATTAAGTTTCAAAAGTGGCGTTAATTTTTCCCAATGAGTTTCCTTATGAAAGTTTGAATTAACTTATGGGCCGAGAACTTCGTTGTTAGACCTAGAGGACCTTGGGTTTGTATCTACCTGTTCTCCGATCTACAAGAATTCCAAACCTAAAGGCGCTGGTGTTGGTACTCATTAAACATTTTGTTGGCGTTTTGGCTATAACAGATGAAGATATTCACTAATAACAGATATTCAGCTATGTATTCATTCATGTGCACATATTCATATGTATATAACAGATATTTACTGATTAATTAAACAAGGTATTATATCTTATAGGTATATCTTATAAATAGATCTTAACATACATTCAACTTTGAGCAGTAAACTGAATGGAGACTTGATGTTTTTTTAATTAAAACTCTAAACAATAAGTTTAAGCATTTAAAACTAATTAAAGTTATCGATTGTAAGCCGATTTGCTAAAGCCGATAGGTGCCTTATACTCATAATAGTATTTAGTTAATTATTTGAAATAATTAAATTCATATTATAATGATACGAAAGTATCTTTAAAATATCTAAGAATCATTCAAAATAATTGGAACTTTCCAAAAGGTCTATGCATACGTTTAAAATCCTTTAAACAATATCCCCGAAAATAATTGGTTAGTTAAATTATGTAACAAACGTAATAGTAGAGAAACTAGTTAGTCAATACAACAAAGAAATATGCACAATGATCATCTTTAGCAAGTTCAAATCTAGAAGGGACTGTTTGGCCAGAGTGAACAAGTCCAAGTAAATTATCTTTTCACAGTTATTGTTAGTTATCAACTCATAGCTCATGTCTTCTCCGAAAAAGGCCAAACCAAGAGCTCATTTCAGTATAAAATCATCTGCTTCGCCATTAAACAAGAAATAAGAAGACTTTATACAAACAAGTATACAAGCAGCTAGCTTGTATGTATGTCATATTTAGCGAAGAAAAACTAAAACATGCCTTCTAAACGTGCTATAAATTTTATGTTGAGCATGCTAAAATGAAGAACCTAGATCAACGCGTGATCAACAGCTGTGAAACACATTATGATAAGATAAGAGTGTAAGCAGCATCTTATGTTACTAGGGCTGTTAAAAAAGTAAGAAGCGTACGTTTGTCATCGTTGAATGCCTACACCCTAATAACGGGTTATAATTAAAAACTTCATTACGTTTTAAGTGTCCTAAGGTAATGGGTAATGTAAAGAAAAGTAATTAGCAAAATTTTTAGATATCACACTTATAACCCATTAGAAGTATAAAAATAGGGACGATAAAATCAATTTAATAAGGATGAAAATAAATTTTATTATTATTATTAGGTGAAATAGAATAATTTAGTGTCAACGTTAATAATAATTATTATTATAGTGCAAATTGATTTAATTTTCCCTATTTTGTATGTATATTCGATTATAATTGAATGTACATGAAGCATCACGTTAGCTTTTCTTAAATAAAATAAGTTTTTGACGCTACTCAAACATTTACTGGTCAAGCACGTGATCGTCGAGTGATCACCGCGTGATTCGCGATACGGTTTGCATTTTCGCTCTCCTGATTTCTGTAACCCAGATTCTATATTTGTTTGTTGAGGATAGCAGTCACTCATATGATCTAAGCAATTTTTCATGGGATGTTAACCAGGTGGGCAGCTTTCAAAATTAAAACGTCTAAGGCAAGATACCATTGTTAGGAACAATCATCAAGAGGAAAAGGGGTTTTTGTATTATTTGTATTTATTGAGTAATAAACTAATTATTAAAAATGCAATTCTCTTTTTTTCAGACAGCCACCACTTCACAGCATATAGAAAAGAAACTACATCAGAAGCTCGATCAATCATTTGGAAATTTGCAGTAATTGACAAAGGCAGACTGAAGAAGCTATGTGAGAATGAACCTAATAATAACTTAAAAACGTCAAAATGGTGATAATTTAATTCGTGGTTATGATTTTAAAACCAACTTTGTACAACCATTTCGATGAAATCTGAAAGAATCTATCTGGGTGTATACATATAATTTGCCTAACGCCTTAATTTTTTCAAAAATAATGGGCTGCTGCATGCATGCGTTTGTACTGATTTATGAGATTAAGGTTTGCCGATTTCTGGTGCAATAAAATAATGTTACAAGCTCAAGGTTTATAAAACGAAGTATTAATAAATATTATAAATGAAAGCAAACTTTTCAAAAATGCTTATTATCCGCATTCAAAAACTATTAGTACGTAAAGTACTGTACTTGTATTCTATTTTTTTTAAATCCAAATCTGACAGGTCCAAACTAAATCACATACTAATAATAAAAAGTAAACACTTGTGTATCTATACACACCTTTTTCTGTTAATAACCATGAGGTTATGATTTCAGGTTACCAGTTATTTAGAAAGTGTTACGTCTAGTAAAGAAAAATGACAATAAAATTTATTTAATATTTTAAGCTTCAACAAATTGATAAATCAGATCTGATTACTTAGACATGGATATATTATTGCAGTCACATGCGATTGTCAGATTTGATAAAATAGCTTAATTGAACAAGATTCGGCGAAAAGATACCTTCACTACTCTCTATAAATAATTGCCCTATATTAGAAGTGCTCGTTATCAAGTTATTAAAATATTTGAAATCACATATTTTTTATGAAGAAAACTTGTTCTTAGTAATCAAAGACTATGACTGAAAATCTTTAAAATAGCTAATTCTTAAATTAATTGTTAAAAACACAGAGAACTAAAATACATAAATAAATGCATAACTATAGTACTTATTTTTCACGCTTTAAATCTTTATACAAAGAAGGGAGTGTATTATGTTCCTACCGGTAGGTAACGAATTTCTGAAAAAAATTGTTCCTACCGGTAGGTGCTTTGTGTTTCTTTAAAAATTTACCTACCGGTAGGTGAGTTCTTTTTAAATAATTTTTCACCTACCGCTTTACCGATTTGTTATATTAACTATCTATATAAAGCTTAAAGGAATTGTACTGTCTGATATAAAAAAAAAAACAAAAACAGATTTTTTTCTCAAAGATATGTAAATATATTTTGTATACTGTATCTATTACAAAAATAATATATTATGGAAATATTTTATAGTATAACCAAAATAAATGACTATTATAAGGTGACCAGACGTCCCGCTTTTGGCGGGACAGTCTCGCTTTTGTTTCACCTGTTCCGGTGCCTACCATTCGGTAGGTGAATTCTTTTTAAATCATTGTTCACCTACCAAAACTTAACCTAATTCAACAACAAAACCTAATCACGAATACATTTTTGTAACGTAACTACATACATGGGTCATTTTGACATATTTTTACATTAATCAAATGATACATGCTCATTTCAAAACTAGAATGCAGTAAAATTTGCCAGACAAAATCAGCAAAATGTAACAGTAGCTTACTTTGTTTCTTTTAACATGTGTTGTTATTGATCAGGCTTCATTCAAAAAAATGGTTATGTGTTAATTGTAAATGCTAATAAGGTGGTCTGAGGTGGCCAGATTTCTTCAGAATCGATAAGACGGTACATTAGGGATGCCCTCCCTCATAAATAATTTATTAAGCAAGCTTTTTGAACAATTTTTGAATGATTTTTCGATGTGCAATTCATTGACCGAAAACTCTGATTTTTATTAATAGTATAAAATTCAAACAGACCTTCAGCTAACGCTAACTGCTTTTTTTTCCGCAATTACTTTTACGGAAAAATCTTGTAACTTAGAAAAAGAGGCAGCAACATTTACATATAGTTTATGCTTATCGGCAGCCAGATGCTTTTGCCCAAGTAGCGCTGGAATAGAAATTAATATGAAAATTAGTGCCTCTAATAATTTTTGCATCCCACAATTAATATTCCAAAGTGATGCTCAATGGAATGTTATAATGAATAATTACGTGCCTCTCGGTACATTTTTGACGCGTTAACATTAATAAGTAAAAAATTACATCTTTTTCATGTCTTCGTCATTGCCAAGAGCAACTTTTGTTAGTTGAGTGGGCTTCCCCTATTTTACAGATTTTAATTTTGTTTGATAATAAGTGTGATTGGCATTATATAGATACAACTACGTTTATTTCTTGTAATTAATGTTAACTCAGCGTTTGTATTTAAACCCAAATAAAGTGTGCGATATTTATTTATATAATTGGCACGGTCAAATTAAATTAAGTTAAATGATATCTAGTTTTTGAAAAGAAATATAAATCCGTTGGATACCAATATTAAATATAGTTTACTGCAATTTAGAAGTTAGATGAAAATTAATTAAAAAGTTTACATTTACGTTTATTGTTTTAACCAACAAACGTAATGTAACTGTTTTGCTGTCTATGTTCGTCAAATCATGATTATCCATGAAAAGTGGGACATTTTGAAGATTTTGGCACCGGAACAGGTGAAACAAAAGCGAGACTGTCCCGCCAAAAGCGGGACGTCTGGTCACCTTATAATAGTCATTTATTTTGGTTATACTATAAAATATTTCCATAATATATTATTTTTGTAATAGGTACAGCATATAAAATATATTTTTCTGAAATCGTCAAGAAAGCTTGTCATGACAGAACTCAGGTTGGTCATGAAAGTGTCACTTTAAAGACTAGTCACTTTCATGATTTTTACAAGACTCCTGTCACTTTACAAGACTCATCTGTTATTTTTAGACTGCAATTGAATTAGAAATCGTCACTTATCTTATGAAACGTTTATTTAATATAATTAAAAACACTAACAATCAAATACAACAAAATATTTTTGATTTGTTGTTGATTCATTGTCATGGATATTAACTTCTCATACGACTCTGATGTTGATATATTTTTTCAGTTTAAAACTATTTTTAGTTTTGAAAAACGATTTCAGAAAAAATATAATACATCACTGGTCATGAAAGTGTCTCTGCTTGACTCGGAGGCTTTAAAGAGATACTCGGATGCTACGCATCCTCGTACTCTTCAATAAGCCTCCTCTTCTGCAAAGTTTCACTTTCATGACTTGTAATGTAATACACTATTACATATCTTTGAGAAAAAAATCTGTTTTTGTTCTTTTATATCAGACAGTACAATTCCTTTAAGCTTTATATAGATAGTTAATATAACAAATCGGTAGAGCGGTAGGTGAAAAATTATTTGAAAAGAATTCACCTACCGGTAGGTGAGTTCTTAAAGAAACACAAATAGCCTACCGGTAGGAACAGTTTTTTCCAGAAATTTATTACCTACCGGTAGGAACATAATACACTCCCTACAAAGAATGTACATTGGTACTACCTGCAGTTCGGTACAAATTTAAAGTATCCATTATGTATCTGCAGTTTTGTATTAATTTGTTATTATATGAAATAGTAAACAGTAGATACGGTGTTTTATAAATTACTAGCTGTAACAAAAATATTAAAAACCTGGATTATTCATTGTTCAGTACTTTTCAAAATTTTCAGAATTCTTGGAATATCTATAATAACAGGAGAGAACTTGAAGGACAGGTAGGAGCTTTGATTATAATAATCTAGGGTATCTCGGTAGTAGTGAACGGGGCGAAATACCTGCACCAGCTAAAAGTTCAAAGAAAATGGAAAGGGCATTCTATAATTTATTTGCAACAAATTGCTTTTCCGCTTTTAGAGTGTAAGTTGTCCAGGTGGTTTACTAGGGGCATATTCGAATGAAATATCTCCTAAAGGTTAGTAAGTGTGGGTTAAATTCTTTCAAAGAATACTGCTATAAAATATTTCCAAGAATTATTTCATTTTTTAAATTTCCGCAAATTTATTTTAATATTCCAGGAAAATGAATGAGTATTAGCAAGTAAAAATGTGGGCTAAATTCTTTCAAACAATACTCCTATAACAGATAATAAAGCTTTATTATCCTTATTGCTTTATTATCCAAGATAATAAAAAGCAAGTTTAGCTAATTTGAATTCTAAAATTACTAAAAAAACAGTGCAACGAAACCTTTAGTTGAATATAATTGGTATAAAAACAAACAGTCTCAAAACAATACCTAAAGCTTCTTTCTTAGATGTATCTAGATTACATCCTGTGGTTTTTCTACCACCAAAGCTGTGCTTAAGTTGGCGACTGACGTAGTTGAGGGTCTTGAGAAGGGTAAACACTCACTGATTACGCTTTGTGACCTTACCAAGGCCATTGAGTGCGTTAGTCATGAAATACTTCTCTATAAATTAGAGCACTATGGAATTAGAGACTCAGCATTAAATATTCTTCGTTCCTATTTAAATAATAGGATTCAATTTGTCTCGCGCAACGATGAGAAATCTGTCCCCGTTGCCATTACTCATGGTGTACCGCAAGGATCAGTGTTGGGGCCCATTCTTTTTATTATCTACGTAAATGATCTGTATTACTGCGCTTCTCAAAATTGTTATATGTTTGCTGATGATACTACTTTCTTAAACCTTCATAATAACACTAATGTTCTTAAGGATGAATCCTTAGAAAATTTAGAATCTGCAAACACGTGGTTCATTGCTAATAGATTAAAAATGAATGAAGAGAAAAATTAGCATTTACTGATTTCTTCTCACATTGATGTCACTCAAGGTAATGCAGTCAAACTGCTGGGTTTTACTGTAGATGATCGACTCACTTGGCAAGATCATATAAATACTTTAATTCCCAAATTATCTAGCGCCATCTTTTTGATGCGACAGCTTAAGCATTGTGTTAGTCACAACCAGGTGTTAATGTCATATCATGCATTATTTCACGCACACCTTACTTATGGTGTAATTCTTTGGGGAAATTCCTTTAATTCTAGAAAAATATTTATATTACAAAAAAAAGCTGTTAGATGTTTAGCTAACGTTGATATGAGAACTCACTGTAAACCATTCTTCATTCATTTTGGAATAATGACCCTAACATCTGCTTATATATATTTTACTCTCATTGAAATACATACTCATATCACTAATTATATACAAGGATCAGATTATCACAACTACCATACTAGATCTTGTAATCTTTTAAGAAACAAGCACATGCGATTAGAAATATCTGTAAAAAGTTCTTTGGATCTTAATCTATATAATAAATTACCAACTTCAGCAAGATTTCTGAACTTAGTTACTTTCAAAAGGAAATTAAAGAAATTCCTAGTTGATGAAGCCTTCTACACAGTGGACGAATTTTATAAATGTAATATTAATATATCTAATTTTCAATAAATGCACTCTTTGGTCTACCATGTTAAATTTTTAAACAATGCAAGTTAATTCTTATATCTGTCTACACATTACATGATATATACCGTTTGTTATCGTTATATTATTATTGTTTTATTTGTTTTTTAGATAATTATTTGTTAAATTGTTGTACCGCTTTAAACATACATTTTATTGTTTGTATTATATAGGACTTGCAACAAACAGCACTGTAACAGTTGCCAATAAATATACCATATATCATATAAAATAGTTCCAAGAATTATTTCACCCTTTTTAAATTTCCACGAATTCATTTTAATATTCCAGGATGTAATATACTAATTCGGTATATTATGTACATAAAATATCAAATTAATATTTAATTTTATAAATTTACTACACGCGTAAGTATATTGTATGCAAAAGGCAAAACCTACCTAAAGTTAAAAATAAAAATTTCCAAAAGTCTCTAATCCAGCGAAAGTAAAATTACGCGCAACTGAGATCACTGAACAAAAATTAGCAATATACAAAAATAATTAAAGGAATTATCTAAAATGTTGAAAAGATTTTGCAATTCCACAGTAAAATACGTGTTTATTTTACTGAATGACTCAAAGAGGCAAAAGCAATAAAATAATCTCGATCCGTTCTTCGGTTCTATTGATACCCTTGACGTCTATCCAGATATGTACTTATTAAACATTTAATGGAATTTATTTGGTTAGTTTCAGGTCAAAGCCCTTTGTGAAGTATGTATATTAACACTTTCCAATAATTATAAAATTTCGATAAACCTCTACAAAATCTTTTTACAAAATTTGCCGCCCTAGGCCCGGGCCTCTCGGGCCTATTGGATAATTCGACGCTAGTTTTATACTGTCGGTCTGATAGGTCAACTAAAAGATAATTAAACGTTAATATTATCAGAGATGAAAGACTAACTTAAGTAGATAAGGCATAAATAAAAGCACATGATCTTTTATCGAAATGCAAGTAACCGTTTTTATAAAAGAAATAAACCGATGTGTTGCACGTCAATTACGAGCGATTTGTGCGCACTGTCCCTAGTCGATTATTCGCAAATTTTTAAAAATTTTAGAAATTGTTCCAAAGTTTTGTTGAAAATATTTTCAAAATAAATCCCGGAATAAAATACTGTATTACCATCAAAGTTTCTTTACCAAAATTATATTGAAAAAATTCAGCAAAAATTTTAAGAATTTTGCATGTGTAAAACAGCTCTTTTTTTCGAGAGCGATCATGGTTACGCTAAGGGTTGGAAATTATTGTGTATAATAAGACTTTTATACTACATCCCAAAATCCTTTTTAGGTATCATTTTTTGAGCGGGTATTTTCTACATTATATTTACGGAAAGGTTTTGCTCTTTAAAATGCGGTTTGAATAGTTTTAAAGATTATTTACTGTAACGTCATTTTCATTCAGAGACACGTGATTAAAATCGATTCTTCGTCTGAAACCCACCACATACATCGTACAGATGCTAAAGTACAATTCACATCGAAATGGGATCGAACTCGCCAAGCTAGTGTGTAATAGGGTGGAAAGTAAACGTCTAATCTGCGCAGCCACTTACCCACTAACTCAAATTAATGAAACTGATAGGTCGCCAATATTTTAATTAAAGTTTTCGCTGCTATAAAATAAGTATATTAAAAAATATTTATTCTAGATTCTTATTTTAAATAGCTTCCCTTTTAATTTATTAACGAAAAATGCATATAGAAACATAAAAGAATTAATAAATTTTAATTTTAGAATTAAAAAAATTGATTTCTTGTATTGCTTCTGAAAAATCGACACAAAATGTTGTGATAGTGCAAGATTTATAAAGGGTTTACCTAAATAACCGAAGAAATATTATCCCAAGAACTATTTCTCTTTTTGTTTATTTTGGAAACTCTCCATTCATGTTCATCCATCAAAATCTTCAGTTGAAATTCTTTACAAGGAATACAATACTTTGCGTCCTTTATAATATATACGTACACCTTACATGACGAAAATGTGAAAAATGAATGTTTTATTCAAAAGGAAAATTTTTCTATTTAATTTGGACTGAAACGGTGGTAAGTGATTTCTCTAGCAGATAACATGCTATAAATTTAGAATTTTGAATTAATTAAAAATAAATAATATAATATAATCCTGTGCATTTTTAAACCAAAGATAGCATGACATTTTTGCCATCTATGTGTCATACGTTAAAAGCGCTTTCTCCTGTGCTTGGGGCGTCTATTTATGTAAGGTATTTAATATTAGTAGAACAAGAATACGTACTATACGGTTTGCGTGATGCGCAAAGTAATTTTATATTCAGTATAGTATGTAGATTGTGTAAATAAGCAGGTAAAATAATCACTAATAGATGATTTTCTTCGTGTGGCAAAGGGAAAGACTCTGGTCGGCACGGGCGCAGTGCAGCGCCGCGACGGCCGCGCTGGCGCCTCCTAGCGCCACCACCCACTCGGTCACACTTCCGGCACCTTTTATTTCGTGATTAACCGCTGATTGTGTTATATTGTGTTTGCGGAGTTGTCACGACTCCCTTAACATAAAATTTTAATGTAACAATATCAATATCTATTTTAGGGTTTTCTAGGTGTATGTCAACAAATTACTCTATTGATTATTATTATACTTTTTTGTTTTTCATGGGTTTATATTTGACCTTCAATAGAAATTAAGTTGTAACTTTTGTGTGCTTGTTTGTATTAATATAAATTTAAGAGGGGAAGCGTTAAGTATCCATAAAAAGCTAAATTAGGGGTGGTTTGAAAGTAATGGGAACTTTTTCTTGAGTGAAACACTCTTTTATGATCGATTAATTTAATTAAATGAATCTAGGCACTGTAAAAAAAATAAAATTAAAAGCTCACATGAATATCAGCTACAGTAGCTGCAACTAATTTGATATAAACTTGCTTACATTTTGATTGTGAAATGCGGAAATACATACCTGAGATATTAAATATGTGACTTTTTTTCATACTTTCAGGAATTGTTATGCTCGTTGAAGTAAACACAAAACAACAAACGACAAAATATAACTAACAGTTTACTACAACAACAGGATAGATATTTGACTTGCCTTGTCAAATTATTTTTTAAAACGAGCTCTATTACTAACGTTTTCTTTAGGTCTACAATTATTGTCGTGTATTTCTTTAAAATGCCAACTTTTCCTCTGAACTGTTAATTATTTTAGCTTAAATGTTATTGAGAGTTTCTAGTCAGTTTTCGTCTGGACATGTGCTTGTAAATGTTGTTCAGGTACCAACTTCTTCTTAACATTGTGTTTAGCTAAACTAATCGGAATGTCACTATGTAAACCATTACTTTTCCAGAATTTCAATGAGTTTATGACTAAATTCTTGTATTAGCACTCATTATTATACATTTTGTACAATGATAAGACTTGGTTATCAAGAGATGTTAATAATCACTATTTTAAATAAGAAAAAATCACTTATATCATCAATTTTGCTTGTTTAGAACTGGCTATTAGATATCGTCTTTTTAATTGGTTATAACATATTTCTAGCAATCATTTAGTCCGTGAATCCAAAAAGTTAAAAAGTTGATGAAAAGTGGCATTAATTTTTTTATTTTATAACAAAACCGTTAAATTTATCTAAAAAGATTAGTCGATCATGAATTTAAAAATCAAAGAACGTATGGCAAAATCGACATATCTAGAGATCCTTGATGAAAATTTTATTCTTATACTGACAGGAAACGGTAATAACTTGTGAAAAAGTTTATTATATTATGTTGACAGAGGTGCATTTATAAATATTAGAAATATTTTGCATATGAATATTTATTGGGAGATTATTCTGTCAAAAAAATTTTCACCTTTTGAATTAGTTCATTATGGTTGTCTGCCTATAATACATATATATTTACCTAAAAAACGATTTAATATACCTCAAAACTGATTACGTCATTATGTTCCTTAGATACATGAAGGGGAGGATAAGTATTTTTGGTTTTTTCATTAATAACTAGGGATCGTACTCTACCCCCATCCAGACATGACGGCCAAAAGGCTAATTTAGTGAACGTTAACTTAACCTTAACAATGTTCGTTGTGTGATTACAATCCTCCGGATTTTCAAGAGTGATTACTTAATATTAATATTTATTAAATAAACGCAATCGAGCAAAACAGTTGAAAATACTAAGCTTGTAATTCTCAGACGAACTTCTAAACGCGTTATTTAACAAACACCCCCGACTTATCTCACCTTCCTCCCTTAGTTATCCCCGTATTACTCCTTTTTGCCACCTACTCCTCCAACTGATCTCTTTCTCAAATTTACGCCCCCTATCCTGGCATACCCCCGTCCCGACTCATCACCCTCTCTGACTTACCCCCTCCGGCTACCCACCTTTGTTATCAAGATGTTATAGCCAATGTGCAGTAACTATTAATGAGACCATGCAATCGATGTAATCGGTTTTCAAAAATCTTTATTAGCATAAAAACATTTGTTTTACAAAAGGAAACATTAAATTCAAAACTATGCTTAAGATAATATGATTATATTACACCAACATATATTTTAATTCCGGAATATATTCCTAACCAACCGTACTTTCGTCTTCAACAATTTTAGTGTTCCATTCTTCTTCTTCAATTATGGCAGGAACAATATTATTATAAAATGTGAGGTTTTCTATTGCCATCCAGTATTTCCCAAGATGTTTGGTCAACAGTTTATTTACATGTTTTAATTTTAATTCTTTCGCATCTTGCCCCTTTTCTATTTGCTCTGGATTTATAAATCCAGATGTTTTCCCTCTCTTTGTAACACCCTTACACTTACCTAGATTACTTTTATAATATAATTCTCCTCATATGGAAACATTTCCAGCTTGGTGGCGTTTTAATAGGTACTAAATATTACAGGTTAAATTTGAAAATAAAATACAATTTACAATAGTATGTGCCTTGAAATAGACACAACAATTTTTTGTTGGTAAGTATAGCAACTGTGATTGGCTCATATCGACGTTAATACGGAAGAACGACGTAAGCGCCACTGAACGAATTGTACAGGAGACTGAAAAATCTTCTTTTCTTAGTAACTTATAAATTTATAGAACGTTATCTATAAATGTACAATTTAAAAAAAATACATTACACACTCTTAGACTAAAATTATTTGATTTGAATGTTGCAGTCAAGACAAAAGAATAAAAATGTCGTTTAAGCCATTCATTATACTTACGTGGCGTTTATGCCATTTATAGAAAGTCGTTTACGCCATATAAACCCAATTATTCTTATTGCGATTGGCGCTTACGCATTCCTTACGTCATTTTACTCTATCCTAAAAGGACGTGAAAATGTCGGTTACGTCTAAACAAATTTTTATTACAAAAATAAAAACTAAACTTTATTTTTAAGAAAAACTACAATACTATTAGGTATTTAAACAAAATATTCTGGCAACACAACATAAACTATATTCCTATACCTAATTTTGGTACTTACTGTACAACCAAAAAATAATACTGCCGGTAATTACCATCAAGTATTGGAAATCTAAGAATAATGATTGTATTATAATACAATTATTATTCTTAGATTTCCACTACTTGGTCTTCTATATCCGATTCGTCTAAAACATCTGGTATGTTATTGCTAGTCTTTAGTGTCAAGTATTCAAAATGATATTTGGGATCTATGGCCAAAGATTCACAAAGCCCCTTTAAGTTGTTGTATTTCAGTTTATTGATGGGTAACTCCCCCTTGTAACAGTGGACAGGTGCGGATCCATTTTTGGTTTTCAAATTAAATGTTTTTTCTATTTTGTCATCAGTAAATGACGTAGTGTACTTAACTTCAGTCAAAAATTTGTTGAAAGCTACCGTTTTTACCTCAGAAATTTTGATTTTTATAGGCGCCACCAAATTAATCGATTTGAAGTCCTTAAAATCCTTGTAAGTCATTTCTTTTACCACGTAGGGGAATGGATTTTTTCTTGCATTTCGCAATATAGTTGGCCATTCGGAGGGTGCCTGTATTATCGTTTTTTTAATGTACTTCTCGATCACTCCATGCATGGAATCCACAGGCATGTAGGTGTGCCCCGTTATTAAAAAAGTCGAGCAGATGTTTTCAATGTAATTAGCCTTATCCAAGAAGTGTCTGATCATAGCAAATATAGCCTTATTTTTATTTTGGCCTGCGCAGTTATCACAGAATAATGAGATCTTCTTAAATTGCTCTTCACTATCTAGTTGCTCCAAGTAAGTTAGTAAATTGCTAGCGATTTCATTGGATCCTCTTTTTCCATCTTTCTCGCCCCATATGTAACAGAAACCTCGTCTAGATTTTGTCTCGTATATGGTGAAATTGTAGACTGCATACTTCCTACTGAAACCAAGTGTCATTGTATCTCCATGGGGTGTTGCTAACACTTTTTGCAAATCTAGGCTAGCCACAAGAGTTCCATTTTCTAACGAAAGCGCCTGTTCTTGCAAAAACAAGTTTTTGGCCCAGTCTTTTTCTTTAATGTGATCTTCGTAAATTTTAGTATCGGTTGGAGATGCACTGCCTCCTAAATTTTTATACCTTTCACATTTGATGCATTTATCTTTCCTTGGTACGTGAATACCAATATTATATTTGGTTTTAAATAAACGAAAAAACATACAATTTTTTAAAGCAGCAGATCTCTCTCTACTTTTACTGTGACTATCTAAATATTTTCTGTACAAATTGCTAACACTCTTTACTTCTGCTGGCAGGTAAGTTTTTGAAGAGGAACTTCTGCAATAATGGCTAGGAACTAGTGGCAACGATTTAATGAAATTATCAAGAAATGCCAGCTGATCTACAGCGATTTTGTTAGGAGGATTCTGGATTCCTCGTAAATCCTGTTTCGGAAATTTACATAATTTTTTATTCTCAATCACAGTTCTAATAAGGCGTTGAGTGATTGCCAAGGTATTTATTAAAAAGTGCTGGCATACCTTAAGCCGTACGTTCTGTTTAAGTAGATAATATTCATTTGATATGTTTCGGTTCACTATTCCTGCCGACCGTCGTCTTCTTTTTACTTCTTTAACTACAACACAGTCGTTCACAAACGATTTCTGTTTATTACTATCGCCTAATTTCCAATAATAAGTGAACAACTCTTGTCTTTCCTCATCTGAAAAACTGTTGCATTTGTTTACACAGTTTCGTTTTGCACAAGGATTTTCTAACATTTTTTTTTCTTTTACCAAGTTTCCCCGTGTATTTACATATTTTTGACCAGAATCTTTCAGTGTCTTCATTTTTCGCTTCTTGGTAATTTTTCTCGGATGGCGTAAATGTGAGTCTTGTGTTCCTGGTATCTTATTTGTATTTTCTTCATCAGGTATATCTTCATCACTGCTGGTACTGCTGTTAGAATCTTCTTTGGAAACAACATAGTCTTCATCGGATTTGTCACGTTCTGCATCAGACAAATCTTGTTCATTATTAATATCCTCTAAAACATTGCATGAAGTGAGATCACATTGTAATATCTTTGGTCCTACATTATTTGGTTCTGTTTCTTCTTGATTATAACTATCTAATATTAATTGGTCACAGCCGTTAATCCAGTCTTGTGGTTCAAGTTCCATATCCTTCATCGTAAAAAGAGTTGTTTCTGTGTTAGCAAGGGGTTCGGCCTCAATGCTATTAATAACGTTAGAGCCTTCTCCCATTACAACATCTTCAATAATAACGGCACTTGGTGGAAGAATTTCGTACACAGTATTATGACTGTCATTTTCTTGGGAAATAACGGGGATATCCTCTTGACTTGGATATATGATTTGGTTTTGTAAAATAATAATGCTTTTTTCCGAAGTTCTCTGAGTGTCGGGCGCTTGAAGGTTCAATAAACTGAGAATTTTTTTCCCTCTTGATAAGGGCTCAAAACTCTTAGAAGTGGAACTCATGATCAAAACTGTAAAGTAAATAAATGGCGTAAGCGACAAAATGGAAATCATGTTTTATGTGAAAAAGTTGGCATTTCAAACAGGTTACATTATTTTCTTTATAAATATATACCTACAATTAATCATTTTTTATCGTTTCATGAAAGGAAAGCGACTAGAATTTTAGAAAAGCAGAAAAACAAAACGTGTATACTAAGCATAGGCAATTGGCGCTTACGCCAAATGAAATATGGTTTTACCGTTTGGCATAAACGACTTTGAATTTTAATAGGATTTTAAGCAAGTAAACAGACTTTATTTATACTTATTGTAACTGCAAGGCATGCAAGGAACATGATGTTTCCATGGTTGTTTATTACTTACATTATTTGTGTCCAAAATCAACGACACTGCCACTTTAATAACACTGTGCTTTTGTTATGGCGCAGGTGTCGCTTACGCCACAAGGAAATTGAAAAAGTTTATAGGTGGCGCATACGCACACTTTAAACCAGAATATCTCAAACAATTATTTTTTTGTAGACATTTTAGTGGTATCAAACAATCCGGCTTCGAATGGCGTTTACGCCGATGTGAATAACTCATTTTCGGTATATTTGGCGCTTACGTCGTTTTTCCTTATAAACGTCGATATGGAGATTGCCGCTTTTGAAAATACCGCATCTATGGAGATTGCCGGTTTTGTTTCTAATAGGCAACTTTAAATATACCTTTAGGTGGAATATTTCCGATTTGGGCACCACCTTATGTAGCTTAATAGAGCTTGAAAAACGAACAATTTGAGATATATGTTTTACCTAAAATTGGAGATTGCCGCATTTGATATTAGCACCCTCATTTGTACAATTTGTTTTCTTTCCATGGTTTATTTATTTATTTAATATAAAGTATTTACAGGAATAAATCCCAAGAACAATTACTTATTTATAAACACCTAGTTTATGTAACTAACAAAGGCTAAGTGAAGAAAAAACATTTAAGAAGTAGAATTTCCATTAATCATAATAATATTATACTAATAGTATATTAGGCCAGTAAAATAGAATCCGTTGGTGGAAATAAATGTTGGAAAGCGGGAGATCGTTTCGATCGCTTCGTTTGAGGTCAAATATAAGTATCCTAGGTTTGCACGGTCCCTCGACTCGAGCTTACCTGAGGGCATCAAAAGAACCACGAAATCTTCGGATCTTTTTTAGTTTTTCGCTTATAACTTCAAAAAAGTGCTTTCCAACGAAAACTTTACTATTACAATTTACAAAACTTTACTATTATTCTGCGTCGGATGAGTATCCAACACTTTAAAATCGGTCTAGTGGTATGGTCGAAATCGACGGTCGAAAAACGACAATTTTACAAATTTTCGATTTTTCGTCATACCGGACGCCCAGAGGCTTTCCGTATTAAAAAACCCGTTGGACTCATTCTGATTGTTAATATAAGTCGAGAAATATCTAAGCTTTGATATTATAGAGGTTACCGGATTAGATTAATGGCCATTTTTCCATCATTCCCCATCTTAGCAATTAGGATCAATCCATATGAAGTAGTGCAGTACTGGTGGCTCGATCATTTCGAAAAAAGATAATTTTTTGTGTGTTATCACCCCTAAGTATTGGTAGATCAAAACCACTGTCATTTTATTTTTATTCCATTTAATTGAAATATGGCAGCCATATTTGTTTCGTGGTGCACGACGTTGCTTGCAGTTTTTGATGTAAACGTAACTCTTGATATCTCAAGAACGGTTGATCCTAGAGACCTGCGGTAAAAATTATAGTATTGCTCACATGTCGTACTACATTTTTAAATCTAAACATAATTTTTGTAGGACGCTTACTTATGGGTGTGATTTAATCCAGAAGATTAAAGTTTTTACAAAAATCTCCGCTTTTATGGGGGCATATTTAATATATCCAGATAAAAATGAAGTCTTAGGGAGGATTTTCTATTTAAACGTACACGGTTAGAGGTAGTTTATGTATAAAATATTTTAAATCTGAAATTTTACTATTTTGGTATTTACGGGTTTTGAAGTTCTCGTTATGATACGTCATATCAATATTATGTTTATAATTAAAAAATGTAGTCCGATATGTGAGCAATACAATCATTTTTACCGCAGGTCTCTAGGATCAACCGTTCTTCAGATATCAAGGGTTACGTTTACATCCAAAAACTGCAAGCAACGTCGTGCATTACGAAACAAATATGGCTGCCATATTTAAATTAAATGGAATAAAAATAAAATGACAGTGGTTTTGATCTACCAATGTGTAGGGGTGATAACACACAAAAAATTATCTTTTTTCGAAATGATCGAGTGACCAATACTGCACTACTTCATATGAATTGATTCTAATTGCTATGATGGAGGATGACAAATAAATGGCCATTAGGTTAATCCGGCAACCTCTATAATATCAAAGCGTAGGTATTTCTCGACTTATATTAACAATCAGAATGAGTCCAACGGGTTTTTTTATACGGAAAGCCTCTGAGCGTCCGGTATGACGAAAAATCGAAAAATTTGTAAAATTGTCGTTCCTCGGCCGTCGATTTCGACCATAGTACTGGACCGAATTTAAAGTGTTGGATACTCGTCCGACGCAGAATTTAATGCTTTTTAATTCTTGTAATAGTGAAGTTTTCGTTGGAAAGCACCGCTTTGGAGTTATAAGCGAAAAACTATAAAAGGTCCGAAGATTTCGTGGTTCTTTTGATGCCCTCAGGTAAGCTCGCGTCGAGGGACCGTGCAAACCTAGGATACTTATATTTGACCAAAAACGAAGCGATCGAAACGATCTCCCGCTTTCCAACATTTATTTCCACCAACGGTCCAAAACGGGTCTTATTCTACTGGCCTATATGCTATTTTTATTATTGCAATTTGTTATTAATATATATCTACGCAACCTAATAACAAATCAAAGGTTAAACACTTTAATAATGCAAGTACAAACTTTTATATCGTGAATAGTTTCAAAACTTGCCACTGTGGAAAGTGAGGTGGCGCTGCAGAGGATGCAAGTTTCTCGTGTGCTTCCAAATAAATGTTTTATATTTATTTAAAAATGTTAAACTAAAGTATATACAGAAATTAAGTAGTGTTTACAAATCTACACAACAAAACCTTCAATATGAAAAAAGAATCACGCAAATCGGCCTAGTAGAACCCTCGAGCAAACTGGAACAAAAATAAGCCTTGGTTTTAAATATATAGATAATGTTCGTCCGAATAGCGTAGTAAAACTGAGTTTTGAAATGCAAATTAAATACAAAATTAAATTAAATAAAACTGTTTTATTATAATAGACTACACATTAATAAAGTCGTTGAATATAGCCTAGAAAACCTATGCTCATATCATAATCCTTATTCTTATTTGATCAAGTAACCAGAGCATTTAAACTAGATAACCTGGTCGCTCTCTATATAAGAATAAAATCGTCATCCAGACTCTCTAGACGTATTTGTAATTAGTACGTTATACAAACCGTTCTTGTCCTCTCGGATAACAGTTATATGCATTCATTTTTACTGAGCTCAAGTTGTTCATTCATTAAAGGTACCCTGAGTTTGTGTTTGTATAAAATGTCAAAGGCTTCTAAAATGTCTAATTTGCGTTTGTTATTACAAAAATGAAGGAATTTAATATTATTTTGAAGAGTCATTGTGTGATTTTGTTCTAAAAGGTGTTTGGCATAATTAGATTTTTCAGGATGTTTATTTTTGTAATGACATACGTGTTCTTTATATCTTATGTCAAAATTTCTAAGTGTTTACCCAATATATACCGAACTACAAAAATAACAATTTAAACGGTAAATGACCGATTTCATGATATTATGTGTTCTGTCTTTAGCATTAAATAAAAATGAAAAGGTGGTTAGTGTTGATTTTAAATGTTATTTTATAATTGTTGGTTTTTCTTAGTATCTGTGCAATTTTTTCTGATATTTTGCCAAAATATGGTATAGATATGCAATTTGTGTCTTCGGTTTGATTGTCAATGGGATATATTCTTTTGATAGCTAACCTATAATCTTTTTGTTTAATTAAGGTGTCAATCATGTTCGGATTGTAATGATTTGCATGTGCTAGTTGTTTAATGGTTGATTTCTCTTTGCTAAAATCTGGCTTTGTTAGTGGAATAGTTAAAGCTCTGTGTACTAATGATCTGTAGGCTGCCATTTTATGTGCTTTATGGTGACAACATTCATTTGGTATTGTTATGTCCGTTTGTGTTGGTTTTCTGTATATGGAAAATTCAAATAGATTGTGTTCGTTAATCTTGATAGTTAAGTCTAGGAAGTTTATAGCCCTGTTTTGTTTTCTAGTGTAAAACTAATGTTTTGGTGGATACTATTAATAAGAATTAAAAATTCATTGATAACCTGAAAAGAACTAAATATTTTTATTATTAACACATGTTGCAAACCAAGTATGGCTTGACTTAAAGCAGTTTCAAGATCGTCCGTCCTATACGCAAAACATTTAACAAAATTGATCTTTTTGTCTTTCTAACGTAACTCTTATTACAATAATTGCATTTAATTTGGTATATTCCCGATTTAAATTTTTTTCAGTTATATCTGTTGGATTGCCTAACAAGTTTTTTAAAAATTTGATTTGATATATAACACACTCCATGCCCGCCTTATTAAATACACTTTCCAAACTTTTGGGATTGGGTTGAAAGGTAGTTTAATAAACTACTTTGGCTCATTTTCTCTTGCTAATAATGTACTCGCGTTTCGAAAGCTATGTTTGGATTTTCTGTAATAATTTGTCGATGTGTTTAGAAGAGTAACCATTATATAAGACTAATTCTTTTCTAAAACTTAATTTCTTGTTAAACCGATATTTGTTTAATGGGAATTTCACCAATCTGTTCAGAAGCCACAATTTAAAATATTCAAATCAAATTTTTCCTGCCACCAAACATAAAATATCACTTTCCAGACTAGTAATATAAATAACTATTAAATCTATCCGCACCAAAATTGATATACAGTGTGTCCCCGGATGGAGTTGACAAGAGGAAAAAAAATTTTATTATTGATTTTACGACAAAAAGTCATTCTTTATAAAAAGTTCTGCTTGTTGAATAACTAAGTTTACCATCATAAGATCTAAGATTAAATGTACACAATGTCCATAAATTAAGATAACATGAAAATTCTTCAAGAGAGAAGTACCATTTATTGCATTTTTTATTGCTTTTGGAACGGCAGTGGTTGACAGATCAATTCGATGAAAGATGGATGGGAAGATTTGGACCAATAAATTTTCCTGCTAGATCGCCTGACCTTACACCTTACACCGATTTTTTTGTGGGGTACTTATAAAAAGATTACGCAGATGACCTGCCGCATGATCGAGAAAAACTAAAAGCACGAATACAGGACGCGGTGAACGAAATTAATTTAAATGGACCACAAAACATACGTAAAGTCAATGGTGAATTTATTAAAAAGATGGAGATATGTGTGGAAGTTGCAGCGGGCCTTGTAGAATAATTTTTGTTGACGTTTTTAATTGATTGAAATTTTTTATTTAAACTAAAAAAATGCAATAAATGTACTTCTCTTTTCATGTTATCTTAATTTATGGACATTCTGTACATTTAATCTTAGATTTTCTGATAATAAACTTATTTATTCAACAAGCAGAACTTTTTATAAAGAATGACTTTTTGCCGTAAAATCAATAATAAAATTTTTTTTCCTCTTGTCAACTCCATCTGGGGACACACCGTATTTATCATATTATATAATAAATGAATAGGTAGGGGAAGAGGGGTAACAGTGTTACACGTACTACAGTGTTACACTTAAAGTTTTTAGGGTTGCTTTATATTAAACATTGTTCATATTTTCATGTTAGAAGTACTTTGGTGTTAACCAAGTGTAGGTACATTTTGGTTAATATTCACTGATGGGTTTTCAAGAAATTAAGCTATGTATATTTTTTTAATGTCAAAAGTAATTATTTCAAGTAAAATACAATTTACTTCAGGATTACATTAATTAAAGCTAGATTATTCAAAATTTATTTATAAGTAGTTTGTAAGCTTATTTACGCCGGAGAAGCACGAACTTAACCTCAAAACTGTTTATGCCCTTATTAACTATTCGAGTATAGATTTTCGATGATTGGCGTACAGTGTTACAGTGGATAGTGGGGCTCGGTGTGACATTATTTATGTAACACTTGTGCAGACAGTGATCAGTCCAAGTTTCAACTAAGTGCCAAAGATACATTATTCCATTCAAATGATATCGATGTTGGAAACTTTGTGGTAATACAAGAAGAGATTCATAATTCTTAAACTAGGAAGAGAATAAATTTTAAAATTTTTATTTGGTTCTGAATTATATCAAAATATATTTTTTGTGTAACACTGTTCCCCCTCTTCCTATACTGCAAAAAAACATTAAAAAACATGGATAAAAACAACATAGTTGATTTGGTTTTATGTATATGGTGCTTTAGTAGGCGTAGTAGAGTTAGTACTGTAGCTATAGTCTCACTCCCATCCTATATGGGCCCTACTATTAAGTATTTTTCCTACTTTTAATCATTATATATTTTATTCTTTAGATCGTGGAATGTTTTTATAAACATACAAATATTTGTTTTTGATCTTTCTTAGCTATGAAAAATTACTAGCCCGTTCAAGAATCGAATCTGTGATCTTTGGATTAAGAAGGATCAATTCACCGAAGCTGGGTAAATATATTATAAATAAATACCATTGAAAAATATAAATATTACGGTTTAATTATAGAAAGGTTCGTGACCCTTTTGAACGTGAAATTAAGTCTGCATTATTGCTGACTTTGTTATTATTAAAGATATGAAGTTGATTAAATTAACGAAATTCCTTGATCTTTTCCCTGATTACGATGGTGGAAACAGAAAAACAATTGAACATCGGATTTTTGCGTTATAATATTTAATAGATATTTAAGAGATACTTAATATTTTTAATGTTCACTTTCGATAATTACTTCAAGAATTATTTCTAATGGAACATCCGATACATATATTTCACCATTAGAAAGGGTATCAAATTTTAAGTCAAAAGCTCAGGTTCCTTATTGTCCTAATAGAGTTGAGTAGGCCATGATTTCATTTCATTTTTAAGTGATAATAAATTCAAATTCAATACTTAAATAATAATTTAATAATTTATGATTCTACTGAGAAAATATAGGACTTCGATATGTCAACAAAAATAACAATCTAACCCCGGCTCCACACATGCGTATACGAATATTCGTGTGCAAACACGAATATTCGTGACTGAATGTTTGTTTACGAATGTATCCGAACAATTTCCTACACACTTCGCATACTGTAACCGAATATTCGCGTATACTGTATAGAGGCTACCCAGAGCCTACGGCTACCCCGTGGAGGTTAGACGAATGTTTTATCCCTTTGACTCGCGCTAATTTACCGCTACAAGACGGATCGTGCTCGTGTTCGTGGACGAATAGCAAATATTCGTATACGAATACAAAAATTCCATCCACACTTCACGCATTTGTGTACAAATAACAAACATTCGTCAACGAATAACGCATGTGTGGAGCTGGGGTAAGCAGATTAACCTGACCCCAGCTCCACACATGCGTTATTCGTTGACGAATGTTTGTTATTTGTACACAAATACGTGAAGTGTGGATGGAATTTTTGTATTCGTATACGAATATTTGCTATTCGTCCACGAACACGAGCACGATCCGTCTTGTAGCGGTAAATTAGCGCGAGTCAAAGGGATCAAACATTCGTCTTAACCCTCACGTGTCTGCCTTATATACTATACGCGAATATTCGGTTACCGTATGTTAAGTGTGTAGGGAATTGTTCGAATACATACGCAAACGAACATTCAGTCATGAATATTCGCGTTTGCACACGAATATGCGTATACGCATGTGTGGAGCTGGGGTGACCAGCATACAGAATAGAAAATATTCCTACTTTGCGAAATCAATATTGGCAGTAAATCTATATTAGATGTTAATTATATGGTGACTAATTACCTCTTCCTTGGAACTCTATTCCTTTTAGAGAACTGCTTGTCGCTATGGTAATACAAAGTATACTATAAATAAGTAGATAAACTAAAATAAATTAAATATGTAAACAGTTCCGGTAACAGATTAGTTACTCAATTTGTTGTGAATTTATTCCTTCATTAAAGGTTCCTTGTATTTGTGTTTGTATTTCTCCAAGTTTCTAAAATGTCTAATATTCGTTTTTGTAGTTATAAAAGTGTAGAAATCTGATGTTACACAGTAAATGATTTAGTGTAAGATTCAAACACTAGAATACCCTAAGAAGTATTATAGGTTCAATACATTTATAGTAAAATATGTAATTTGTACCTTCGTGTAGACTATAGAGTTAACTTCAATACAATCTTGGTGTAAATTTATCACCATTTAAAACAATTATATCTTTAATCATTTATGGTAACTAAAACAGTCAAATTTTTAATCGTTTGGGAGTAAGATTTTATTCTTGACTCTCGAATCTTTTACTCTACTCGGGAAACATTTGCCTACCTAGAGTGGGTTTATATAAAACTTTTGTATAATTTGGTTTTTATTTAAATTGAAATTTTATTCTTTAGGAATTATTCTGGGGTAACGGTTAATAATAGTAGGCTCATAATAGTTCAGACACTTCTATTTTTGTTAAAGGACACCATTATCCTTTACTACAAAATGTTTTTTTTGTACACGATATTCCTCTCCCAAGCAGCATTTCTAGTCATGGCTACGTACCAGCAACTACCAGTGGAACTATTAAGTTTTTGCCAATAGCCACAAGCATGCAATTGCTACGGTTTCATTACGTGCCTGGAACCAAAATGGGGAACAATTTTTGGGTAGCAGATACGTGGCAGCGTAGTAATTGCTACTTTCGTGGAACTTCTTTCCTCTTCTGTTCTTCTCTTTTCTCTTTGACACATCGTGTCGCGTGGTTACTCTCTCTTACTCTTGCAACTTAACAAATATTTTATCATTTTCTATACTAATGCTGAGATCGTCACAAAATGGATTACTATTTTATTTGTAATACGTACTTAATAAAACAAAGAGCGATTAATTGTTTGATTATATTGCCCTTCCAGTGTTCTTTTATTTGTTTAAATAAAAGATACTCAATTATTGTCATTAATTAACTTTATAAATATTGAGTGAGCCGGGAGCATTACATACACAATGCATACATTGTACAAGATGTGTGTCCCTCAAGCCGACTCAAGTGGTACTGACGGACGCCGTCGGACGGGCCAGGATTGGATAGTTACATCACTACACATAAATGTTGCAACTTCAAGTTACATACATAACAATTCCTAAGGCACAATTTGGCACCAACTTGTTATTTTTATTGAAGGTTATCTAGTAAAACATCTAATAACAAATTGCAAATTGAATAATGACCTTCAGCGTTTTACAAGTAAACATGGAGATGGAGTAGTTTACGAAAAATTACCTTAAAGTGATTCTCCTGGGTTTCAAAAACGTAAGTTTTGCTTTTAATATTACTGCAAGATTCGGTTACTTAAAGGGTTAAGCAATGGTTCCAGGGAGGTGGCAGGAACTTTCAGTACTACTTTAAAGTTTTAAAAACTTTAATGTAGTTTCGGGCAAGTTACTGCTACAATCTGCGATGTTATGCAGCTATGCAAATAGAATACCTTCCTATTTTAATTTTATTATGAACTGCACTCGCTGTATTAAAGTTATCTCTCAGGGTCGCCTTTATTTTTTTATTTGCCTTTACTAAATTTTTCTTTGCAATGATTATTAAAATAAGAATAATCGAATTTCCAAGTATGGGTTTTTTTCCTTGGAAAATTCAAAATTTATCTAAAAATATTATAGTACAATGGAATTTCAAGTAACCTTTAACTATTGAGAAATTTCTTTAATGGAAAACTTTGCTTAACCTTGAAAACTAATATTTTGACGTGTCGTCCATAACCACACATATGAACTTCAACAATTTTATAAAATGAGGTAAGTTTGATCAGTATTTTGTTCTAAATAAATTAATTAAATTCTTTATTATTTTTAGGTTATGTGCATCATCTGCTTGAAACTCTTTACAATAATAATGGTACGTTGATTTAACCTTTAAATTAACTTATAAAATTGCACTTTAACCTTCTGCTAGGACACTAATGCTCTGCTTTTTAATAACACTTTCACAAACCTTTTTAGTTATGTAATTGATAATGCTTCTCCCTTCTTGTAGCACGTTCTCAGGAACCTGTATGTCGCCTGCGCTCTTGAACTGCCCTGGATTCAGGAATCTGGTGTAACTCAGGATACAAAGGATTGCCAGACAGCTAAAAATATCGTAGGTCAAGAGTACCTGTTTGTCTTTACCTTTATTATTAAAGTAACTAATCTCTTCTTCTAGGATCAAATGAAACTTTGAAGATACGAAGATTGGATCAGATTCGAACCTCTTTTTGGTAGTGAGTATATTTCCATATTTTAAAACTTCTTCTTCATTGAAATAAATAACACCTTTTACTATATTTTAAACTGCTTTTTTTTTATTTTCTCATTTTAAAGAATTATTACATCCATTAACAAAAATGTTTTTCTAACAACCCCTAGCAACCACCATTCTTATCACCTTTATATTTTTCTTTCTTTTTTGTTTTTTGATTTACAATACAAAATTAATTTTTTTTAAATGATTAATTATTGTTTCTAATTATTAGATATCTCTATTATAACCATGCATTATTATTGATGGATGGCTGTTATGTATAAATTTTGATTGATATTTCAAATGGAATGTTATGTTTTGACTATTGTTAAACATGCTAAAAACTATTTTACAACTTTTCCTCAAGTCTAATAACAATTTTCTTTTCAGGTTTGAGCTTCAGATGTAATAACCTATTAACCCAAATACTTCTTTTATGTAACACCAATAAACTAAATATATAAATCAAACTTGAACTCTGTTTTCATGAATTATTTTATATGAACGTCTGCTATATATTATGAACGTCAAACATCACATCTACCTCTTCTCTGTTCATCAAGCAATTTTAAAACAATAATGAACTTTTATTAACTTGAACAACATCGACTTGAGTAAATAATTAAACTCGATCGAAATATCATTACAAATCATAATACCACTTTAAAGTTGCAACGTCTTTAAAGTAATTATACTAAGTGGCAATACCGTTTAAAAGTTACTTAGAAGTAATGAAACTACATAGTTTCAATAAATAGTATATACAACTACAAAATTACTAAAATATTCTGAATTGAAGTAATTAAATCTATAAAGTCAGATCTTCAAAAGAATTCCCAGTAGGACCGCAGTGTAATAGATAGACGCTGACTTGGCGACGCATGCGAGATGCGATTTCACATCTCGCATGGAAGTATCATTTTTTTTATTTTAGGTTCAATCAAAGTCAACAACATATCAAAACTACTTACTGCTTATCTAAAACGTAGAGAATTTTAATAATCACTTGACTCGCTAAATTTTAAATTGTTCAGTGTAAGTTCACTTAAGTTCTCATGAGTATACTTCTCGTTTCATCTACCATTTCTTCATCCAATTTCTTCCTTTTTTTGTTTTTTATTAAAAAGTGCCCAAGCAATAGCTAGACATGCTGAGTCCATATCACTCAACATTTTCATATAAAGTGAATTATTGCACAATATTTACTGCACAATTTTTTTATGAATTATTGAATTGTCTGGAGGGTGCATCAATAATATTGCACAATATTGTTGAGCGCCTAGGGGCCCGCTTTATTGAACCAAGTCTTATAGAAAATGAAGGTTAATGCAGTGGTTCTAGAGAAAAACTGGTAAACATGGTCATATGTGGTAAGGTTGAAAGTGGCGTAAATCTCGAGTTTACAGTTCTAAGAATGTTTGCTCGCCCGAACGAACAATTCACCACCCGCGTCTGAATTCAGCAAATAACCTATTTATACTTGATAAATTGTTTTTAGTCTTATTTCCTTTTTATCCTAATCCGAAAAAACGCTTGTTAACGTATAGACAAAAATAATCCGTACAAAATAAAAACCAAAATTAAGCACAGATTATAATTTTATTTTGTAGTTAATGTGTATTACTAAAAACTACAATATTTCTAATTTAATGAATAAAACTGTTAACACCAGTTCTGTGACTCATTCTAATATTATCAGGAACTGATTCCATAGCTTGAATCCTGCGAAGTCGATTTTCTTTAATTCTCTTCTTATCTTTACAATCATATTTTCAACTGTTTTTGGCTGATAACCATTGCCGTAAACCTTTCTTGTTGGCGTTGTCTTTAGAATAATGGGCAGATGCTAAGTCTGGCCAAAATAATAAATTTTTGCGTTTGTGGTACTTATCAATAAAATATTCACTTTTGGTAAACACAAAGATATATAATTCTTGCTAGTGACTGCTAACAGCAAAACCTTCGTAGGGAATTTTTCCTTATGAAGATACCGAACCGATTCATCTACTGGAAGTGTTCATAGTAGTCCTGAAGTTGCCATTAATTATCATTGAGAGTGAAGTAGCTTTCGTCATCTTGAATTAAAATTACATCTTTGTATGGACTTAAACAATTTTTCAACAATCTAGCTAATCTTTCTTTTTAAGTTTTTTTCTGAGCATCAGCACTTTTTGTGCTGTTTTTCTTGGTTTCCGGACAATGTTTAATTCCTGTAAACATTTTTTAATGGTATTTTTGTGGCACTTCAATTGTTTTCCTAATTCGCGATATGATTTTGCAACTATGCCTTCTGTTACCCAGCCACCACACTGACGTAATAATGTCGCCGTTTTTCGGCAGTAACGACGTCAAATTGTCGTAAAACTGACATCATTATGTCACAGCCCAAAGACGTCATTAAAACGTCCTATACGAGGACTAAGACAGGAATTATAAATAAATAGTTGAATATTGGAAATAACATTTATTATATACTACAGTCAAAACATCGCTATATTGTGACCACATGCTTAATATGACCAGTATTCCTTGGCCCCGGTTAAAATAATATCTATTTAATGAAACTAACGTACGTATTGTATTGTACGTCCAAAAAACGACGTTTTGAATACGCCTACGTACGTCCCATTATATGACGTCTCATAGATATCATTTATTAGTCATATGATGTCGTCGACCAATATTGACTTAAAAATAACGTCATTATAAGCTCAGTGGCTGGCTGGGTAGACGTTTAAGTTTAGCCTTTTCTTTTGCACGACAAAGAACACAATTTACCAGATCCGACCCTTTTTGCCGGTTCTGTATTATTATTGAAGCGTCTAATAATTTCGTATATGGTAGTTCGCGCGATACCATGGCTTTTAAAGTATTTAACTACATTTGATTTTGAAACTGAAGGATTCTCCTCTAAGTACTTGTAAATTAATTTTCGAATGATTAGCTCTAGATGCCAAGTTTACAAACAAAATTTCAAAACAAAACAAAAGTGCAGCTATTTTGTTTGTCAAGGCGTATGCTATGTTATAGCACATTTTATTTTTTCTAATCAGCCTACTGTATACGAGGGTGGTCCCAGAAGTACCCGACCTGACCAAGAGGTGGCGGTAGTTGTTTGAAAATATCACTGTATTGGAAAGTACGCAGTCTATAAAGCATATGTTTCAAGTTTGAAAGCGCCACGTTGTTCAGTATTTGTTTGGCAGCCATCAATAGTGAACGTTGTCAGTGAATTTGTGAAAATGGAGAAAATTGGTCATCGTTATGTGATACAATACTTTTATTTGAAAGGCCTCAGCCCAACCAATATAAAAGCTGAACTGGATTCTACTCTGGGCGAGTCTGCTCCTTCGTTTACAACAGTTAAATTTTGGGTAGCTGAAAAGAAAATCCACAAAGCGGTACTTGATGATCGTCGACTGAAAGTGCGCGAGCTAGCAGACATTACGGGCATTTCAGAAAGTGCGGTACATCGCATATTATTTGAAAATTCGGACATGAGAAAGCTGTGTGCAAGATGGGTGCCGCGTTTGCTCACACTCGAGCAAAAACAGTGTCGTGAAAATGTTTCAAGTGAGTGTTTAGCGAAGTTTCACAGCAACAAAGCAGAATTTTTGCGCCGTTTCGTAACAATGGATGAAACATGGGTCCATCATTTCACACCCAAGACAAAAGAACAATCGAAACAATGGACTCAAAAGGGAGAACCGGCTCCAAAGAAGGCGAAGACCGTTTCATCTGCAGGCAAGGTTATGGCGTCGGTTTTTTGGGATGCGCGTGGAATAATTTTTATTGACTATCTCGAAAAAGGAAAAATTATCAACGGCCAGTATTATGCAAACTTATTGCAACGTTTGAGCGAAGAAATCAAGCAAAAACGGCCGCATTTGGCTAAAAAGAAAGTGTTGTTTCATCACGACAACGCGCCAGCTCACAAATCCGTTATTGCAATGGCCAAAATTAATCAATTAAAGTTTGAATTGCTACCTCATGCACCATATTCGCCAGATTTAGCCCTCTCGGATTATTTTCTGTTCCCAAACTTGAAAAAATGGCTCAGTGGTCAAAGATTTTCCAACGATGAAGAAGTGATGACAGCAGTTAATGGCTATTTTGAGGAGCAAGACAGTTCTTATTATAAAAAGGGTATCGAACTTTTTAAACACCGCTGGGAAAAGTGTATAGAGCTGAAAGGAGATTACGTTGAAAAATAAATAAATCTTTTTCCAAAATTTTTGTGTTTTCTTTGTTGGGTCGGGTACTTCTGGGAACACCCTCGTATTTTTATAGAACTTTTACACGGATTTCTTTGCCCATGCGTTAGTTGTTTCGACAAGATGGTCAATTAATTTCAAATTGTGTAAAAATTGGGAAGCATATCCTTAAAGGGTAAATTTACGTGTAAATTAGCAAATAAAATTTATTAATCAACTATTAATACGTGCCATATAATACAAATACTTATAAAAGTTAATAATAAACTATTTCAGAAAAACGTAGTTGTTTGTTTAAACCAAAATTAACATGGATGATCCATAAATTAAATTTATATTACATTCCTTAAAGGTATTACTGAAGTTAATGAAGATTAAAGTTTCACTTTGGAGTTTAAACTAGAAAAAGAATGTCTGAAATTAAACTTATGCTCTCCTGATAAAAGCATCTTCGAAAGAGAATTCCTCGAGAAAGAAAACTCCGCATATTTATTGTTCTAGAAGGACAGACAATCCAAACAAAAAGCAAATTATACACGGTTTAATTTTTTGTTTTCTCAAAATTGCACAAGAGAAATAGATATCAAAGATAGTACCTACTCTTCGTTACTTTCAGTGAAAGTGAAACATTAATTTCTGTGTTGATAATGGATACAGTAAGAAATGAAACCTAAAGGAGTTTGCGTGAGTTCATGATGGAAAATTGGAAGTTATTAAGGATATTTATGGAGAATTCTTATTTTTAACAATATTTACTGATTTAGTTGAGCCAAAATAGAATGAAAATCGATCTTCTAATAAAATAATCTTGCAATTTGAAATGATAGCACATCGTATTTCTCCCATAACAGTCACTTTCTAAGGATTATTAGCCGAAGAGGAAATTAGTTTATAATCAGTTGAAGTAAGATAAAAAGCTTCTAACTAGAGATACTATGATTAATGATGTTCTAGAAAATATTAGTTTCTACAAAGAAATAATAATAAATTGAAGCATAGAAGAATGCATATCATCTTGAAACGTACAAAGTAGTACACACTTAGTATAAAACCGACTTTAATTTTAGAGAAAAGTCGGTTTCCCTTCTGTTCGCACGATTTTACAAACAAAGTGAAAGAGCCTCTTTTATCCACAACGCTAGAAGCGACATATTTATGTATACATACATTTCCACTGTTTTACAAAATAGATTGTTGAAATAGAAACTTGGGCGGAAGCTGTCTACTACAAGTGGTATCTGCGATAGTCTGATATCTTGCGCTAGTATCGATCAGAGCTTGTTTCACCATTCCGGGGAAGTCCTCGGGGGAGCTGGCGTGACCTGCAACCCCGAGTCCGCCCTTGTGCTCCTTGCTCACCGGCTAATTAAAGGTCACGTGACGCTATCACCGCGTAAACTGCTCTTATATTAGCAGCAGCCTTCATGAACAAGTCTATTTGCAACAAGAAGGAATTATGAGAACGCCTTTCGCTTTTAATTCTCATTGAAGTACTATGCTCTATAAATTATAGTGAAGTCGTGTCTGTTAAGTATGTAGCTAATAATTTTAGAAAATTCATAACCAAATACATTTTTTTAGTCCTTTTGCGTCAATTTCACAAATAATTTTTTAAGAAGACACGAGGTTGTTTTCATTAACACACTGTAACAATTTTTAACATTAAATAACAAACAAATAATAATTAAAAGGGTTTTACAACATAACGTGAAGTTTATTATGTTATTAGCTATTCATGACATGGTCAGCATCAGTGAAACAAATAATCTTATTAAATTTCATTATGATATAGTAATCCTAAAGCTACTTAAATTACAACATATTAAAGAAGTTTTGAGCGCCACTGTGTTTTTAATATGTTTGACCAATGACTAACGTTTAATAAACAAATGTTTTAATACATTTCCTATAAAGTTGAATTGCAACCAAAAACTGAAATAGTGGGAGATAAAAACTGGGAAACGATAATGCACGTAAACGTAAACATATCTTACAAAGTAAGACTAAACAGATTATGGTACTTTTGTTTATTAAGTACGCGTACGCGTTATTAACCACTAAATACAAATAAATGTTAAGTAAATAATGATAACCTATAGGCACCTTAAATATTCAATTTAAGTACCTCAGATTTAAAAATAAACTCTCATAGTCAAAAGTTCAAAAAATTCTTATTTCAACTAAATAAATTAAAATACACTGGTTAAGATATCAAAAATAAAACATTATGTAAAATAGTATTAAACCAATAATAAAGTAATGTAAAATATAACTCGGTATTCTTCTCTGTTTTATTCTGCTCCATATACCCTTCTTGCCCATTCTCTCCTGTTACGTGCCATTCTTTTCCCCACGTCCCATGTGATCCCCTTGCCTTTTAAAGTCTCCTCTACTTGTCTGTCCCAAGTTTTCCTGGCAGGTTGGTCTGCCTATAGGCCTTCTCCGTTGTGGTCTTTCTTGCCATATTTTTTACTATTCTCCCGTCCCCGATTCTTACTAGGTGCGCGAACCATCTTGATTGTCGTCGTTGTATATCTTCTTTTATTGTCCTCACTTCCAGATCTTCTCTTATTTTACTGTTTCTTACTCTGTCTCTCTCAGTTCTTCCCATTATTTCTCTTAAGAACTTCATTTCTAATACTGGCATCTTACTTTCTATACGTTTCGTTAATGTCTAACTTTCACTTCCATAGAGTAGTACCGATTTAAATATGGTTTTAAACACTATTATCTTGGTTTTCCTTGGCACTTCTTTTTTCCTTATAAAAGTATTACTGATGGCATAGTATAGTTTCGTCGCTGCTTCTAATCCGTCGTTTAATTCCGCCTCCATAGTTCCCCTTTTCTGAATTTTCATCCCTAGATATTTAAATATTCCTTGTATTTTTGTAAACGGATTTAACACAATTTATTAATTTGTCACGTACTCCTCTTCTTCTTAGACTGTTCCATTCTAATTTTCTGGGTATGCTGTCAAACGCCTTCTTTATATCAATAAATGCTACATATATTTTGTTATTAGTGTGCTTTTCTATCAGCTGCTTCAGCGAGAATATATGATCCTGTACTCCTCTACCCTTTCTGAAACCACTTTGGGCATTCTCTAATTGCCTTTCTAGCGTTTTTCTAGTTTTTTAGCCAGGACCCATTCATATATTTGGCTATTATACACAACAAAGTGATCCCTCTGTAGTTATTGCAGTCTCTCTTGTCTTCTTTCTTATATATTGGTATCAATATTCATATCTCCCAGTTTTGTAGTATTTGTTCTTCTCTCCAAACTTTACTTATTAGCTTTACTATATGGTCTCTGTAGCCTTTGTTCCTAGATTCGTGACTATCTCAGCACATATATCATCATGACCTGCTGCTTTTATTTCTTCACTTTACCACCTAGTTTGATTTTGGTGTTTCTTAGTTTTTATTACCCCACATACCTCTTTTGCTGTTTTGTTTAGCACTTCCTTTATACATTTTCACAACTCTTCTGCATTTAACATTTATATCTTTTCTTTTATTTTATCAATTTCGGTCTCCACCCTTGCATTGTACTCCTTTGTCGTGTTCCTTTCTTTTAACTTGAACCTTTTGGTTTTTTTCTATACACATATTCTTCATCTTTTCTCGATTTCTTCTTACTTGATTTTGTTCTATTATCTGCATCTTTACTTTGAATACAACTAAGAAGTGGTCTGAGTGTATTTCTGGTCTTCTTTTCACTCTTGTGTCATAATTTCATATCTGTTTTTTATTTGCTAATACATAGTCTATTAAGGCCCTTTCGTTTCTACTACTTACTTCTCTTGTATATTTATGAATTTCTTTGTGTTTGTAGAAAGTGTTGGTTACTATCAGGTTATTTAATACCCAGAAATCAAGTCAAAAGTTAATAAAGTTAAATACTTGAAAGATATTTAAAATGAAAGAAAATAGTAGCAGTCATTCCATTATTATTCCAGTGTTGCCAAAAAGGGGACTGTTTAACATTAATAAACAAGCTCAAAAAGATTGCCATACAAGAAATAAAACATACAATTAGGATTAATTAACCATACGTGAGAGCCACATCATTAATTTTGATAGAAAAAGTTTGAAATTTGACTTACCTAAATAAAAATTGTGTTAGATTCTACTAAAAGAAGATCTGCAATATTTAACCATAAAGTTGTAATTTTATAACAATAATTGAAACTGAAAAAGACTGAATAATTTTATGTCCGTCTGTCGCAATATCTCGAAATAAAAGAGATATTTAAAAAAACTTGATTTACTGTAAAATTAAAGTTGTTAGGTAAGTACAAATCAACTTACTCCAAAAAATTGATATCTACATAATATAAATTAAATTGCAAATATTCCCAAATATTTCAATTGAATTTATACAACTCTAATAATAATATAAACCATTTAATACAAAATTAAACTTATCTAAATTTAATTTTCAGCTAGATAAGGATATAGTAAACTTACATGAAATTTTCCCCTTATTCTCATTGAATCAATAAATTTTAGATTGTATGTATCATTAAATTTTTCTGTTATTATGAAAGGACCTTCAAAAGGTAATAGAAATTTTCCTACTACTCCTCCCTTTGCATCTGCCCTCCTTAAAGTCCTTATTATTACCTTATCACCTACCTGAAAAATTGTTCTAGTTTTAATTTTTTTTTTTTGTTTTTGCACATATTTTCTAGAATTTTGCTCTAATCTATTTCTGACTTTATTTAACTTTTGCTCAAAACTTATATCTTGTTCTTCCACAATCGTCCAAGGTCTATCCGGATATGTTCGAGTCATTAACAATGTTGGACTTTCTTTTGTTATAGTATTAGGTACATCATTAATAAATGATTCTATCCTATTTAAATAAGCCTGCCAATTACGATACCTTTCATAAATTAACAATATTCTAAGATATTTATTTATTTCTTGGATATATCTTTCGCTTAGCTCATCTAATTGTTGTTGTGTTTTTAGATAATTTAAATTAAAAATACCGTCATTATTTTCAAGTGCATTTGCTTCTATTAATATTTCATTTGCCCTAATTTCTTTTTCCTGTTGTCTCGATAGTTGATCCGCCGTAATATTTTTCTTTTCAGGGATGTATTTTAAATCAAATTTAAATTCTTGCAATAACAAAGTCCATCTATTTATTCTACTGTTTGAGAACCTTGTTGTCAATATATGTGTTAGAGCTGCATGATCTGTTTCTACTATAAAATGATTACCCGTTAAATAATACTTTAATTTTCTGACTGCAAAAACTAACGCTGCCATCTCTTTTTCAGATACTGTATAATTCTTTTCATAAGATCTAAGCACTCTAGAAATAAAACAAATTGGGAAATAGGTATTGTCCTTTCTTTGTATTAATTCTGCTCCCAGTGCATTCTCTGAGGTGTCAGTTCTTAAAATAAATGGTAAACTATAATTCGGGTGAAATATTTTAATATTATTATAAAAACTATCTTTCAATTCCAGAAATGCATTTTCCTTTTTTTGATCCCATTTCCATTTAACCCCTTTTTTCAATAGTTCCAATAAACATATAAGTTTCGTGGACAAATTAGGAACGAATTTTCTATAATAATTTAAAACTCCTATAAATCCCCTTAAAGTCTTTAAATTCTTTGGCCTAGATTTCATACCCTAAAAATTTAACTGTATCCTTAGAAAATTCACATTTATCTATATTAATTTTTAATCCATTTAAATTTAATTCTTTTAAAATCATCTCAATGTGTTTTTTAATGCACTGTTTCATTTTCACTAAATATTAAAATATCATCGATATAATGGAAACAAAATTCATTAAATTTATCTAAAATACATTGCATAGCCCTAACTAGTGCTGCACATGATGTTGACAATCCAAAAGGTACTACTCTAAATTAGTAAACTACTCCATCTACACTGTAACCGGTAAATTTCCTAGAACATTTTTCTAATGGAATTAACCAAAAAGAATTTTTTAGATCTATTTTTGAAAATACATTCTTATTCCCTAATCTTCCTATTAATGAATCAATATTTTGAGGAGCTTCAAATTGTGGTATAGTACGTTCGTTAATTTTCCTTGCATCAAGACAAATTCTGATACTATTATCTTTTTTTTTACAATGACCAAAGGATTAATAAATTCTGTTCGTGCTTTTTCTATGACTCCGTCTTTAAGCATAGATTGTAATTCATTCCTTACATTTTCTCTATACGCGTATGGCACCGGATATGTTTTGCAATTAAAATAAGATTGATTATTGACTTGTATTTTGTGCTCATAATTTTTTGCAAAAGAAGTTTTTTTATTACAAAGATCTATATTTTCTTTTAATATTTTAATCATTTGATCTTTATATTGTTCATCACAATTTATTTTATTAAATGCATTTAAATTATCATTTTGAAATGTTTTAATATTCTTATTTGCATAAACTAATTTACTTTCATTCTGATTAATAAAATTAACATTTGTTTCAGGATCTATAATTTCCTCCTCCAGATCATGCTCATATTTAACCCAATTAA
This sequence comes from Agrypnus murinus, assembly GCA_929113105.1. Classification (NCBI taxonomy): domain Eukaryota; kingdom Metazoa; phylum Arthropoda; class Insecta; order Coleoptera; family Elateridae; genus Agrypnus; species Agrypnus murinus. The sequence continues at coordinate 69,419,932 of OV816024.1, forward strand.
TTTTTTTATCACCTATTTCTATTAAAGCTCTTTCTACATCAATTTTAACATTGTATTTTTTTAAAGTGTCCATACCTATTATTATTGGAATTGTTAAATCTGGGACGATTAATAATTCTAAAGATAATTTAATATCCTCGACATACACATCAAATATAATTTCTTTGTAATTGCAGTTAATTTTTTTTTATTTGCTGTGACCAAATTTATATTTTTGATATTGATAATAGAATTTTTAAATTTTTCCAGATTGTCCAAAACAAACTTTTGATTAATTAAAGAACATTCTGCCCCGGTATCAAGTAACGATAAGAAAGTTTGATTAAAAATGCTTATATTAATAAAAGGTAAATTTTGTATTAAAATATTTTGATTTAAATTAAATTCTAAATTATTTTTATCAGTACCATCGTTCGGAATTTTGATGAATTCTTTTGGATGAGTATAACAATGTTGAATGATGGTACTATTATTTAAAAATCCTGACGTTCTTCAGTTTCGAATAATTTATCCTCTACCATTTCTTATTCCCTATTTTGACTTGACCTAGCCCCTAAATTACATTGAACATCATTCTGATTCCTATTCCTGTTTTGGTTTTTATCCTGATCCCGATCCTCCGTCCTTCCATTATGATTTTGATGTTCCCTCTTATAGTCCCTATTCTGTCTACAATTATTATTATCGTTATTTGAATTATAATAGTTTGTTTGCGGATACTTTTGATTCTGGTCTCTTCGATAGTTGTTATTACCATTGTTTGGATTATAATTCCTATTTTGATTGAACCTGTTATTATAATTATTTCTATTTAGATTGTATCTATTATCGTAATTATTTCTATTTTGATTGTATCTATTATTTTTTTTTATATATATAAATTGCGGCATCAACGTCTATGATTATTAGCCGCATTTGAACATATATTAAAACTCTTACGTTCTTGTTGCCTTCTTGTTTTATACACAGAAAATTCGATCACGGACATTTATAAACATATGATCTAATAAAATATACATGTATATATAGACATACTTTTCGGGAAAGGTTTTACGAGGAGACACAGATAAGTACATTAGTGTAATAACAACGACTTCAAAGAAAAATTCGTGAAAATAGGAAACTAATGGAAAAAGAAGGGGTTGCGAGACGAAGACAATAAAATGTTTGTATATATAAAATTGTAAAATTAAGTAATAAATAAATAAATATAGATATGTGTATAAAATAAATAAATATCAGGACTCTGTATCACAGACAAAATATCACAGTAAAAGGAGACTCTTCTATTTGGTTCATTACAAGCTATATCTTGCAATACAAATTTGTTGCTTTTAAGAACCTGATTAGTTTTTGAATGGACTCGAAATTATTCTCTAGGCATTTTGTTATATTATGCGAGAGTTGGAGATTTGCACGATGGTTTGCGTATTGTGGACAGTCTATAAGCACATGACGTACATCAAGTGTGCCCCCACAGGTGTCACAGATAATCGGTTGCCTACCTGCCAGTAAGTGAATATTGGTTAGGCGCATGTGTCCTATTCTTAACCTGCAGACTACCACCTGTTCTCGTCTTGTTAACTCCGGTGGGTATCGCAACTTGCCCACTCTCGGTTTAACCACTTTTAGTTTTGAGTGGTGGTTAGACCACATGTTCTGCCAGAGAGAAACTATTTGTTGCTTAAAATGGCAGGATACGTCACTATATCGAATACGAATACCCTGATCCGTCGCATCACTATCTGCAGCCTGACGGGCTGCCTCGTCGGCTTTTTCATTTCCACCGATGCCAATATGACTAGGTATCCACACGAAAGCAACTTTTTTTCTTATGTTTTCAAGCCACTTTATAAGATTGACGATATTCTGTACTAGGGGGTCAGTAGTAAAGCTATGCGTTACACCATCTATAGAACTTTTGGAGTCTGTACATATTAATACATCTGTGTATGCAGACATATCAAAATACCTCAAGGCCTGCCAGATGGCATATAGTTCAGCGCTGTAGATGCTGGAGGCTTTAGGTAATGACCAGGAGTAGGAATTATCCTGAACGTAAATGGCAGATCCTACTCCCAGATTTGTTTTTGATCCATCTGTATAGATTATTAGGCCTTGAGGATAATTGTTAAGAACCGACATAAAGGTTGAAACATAAAAGTTGCGATTCATTTCTCCTTTTTTAACTGCAGTGCACTCCATGTGACACTTTGGTCTTCGAAGGCTCCATGGAGGCTCTTCACATGAACTTGATTCATACACATAAGGTAGACTAACTTCTATATTATTTAAAAGTTCCCAAAATCTAATCCCTGATGGTCGTGTAATAGTACGACGCGACGAGTAGACCGTGTGCAATTCATCAGAGAAAAAGGTGTTGTGATTTGGGTGATAAGGTTGTGTCCATGTTCTTACGGCATACTGAGTGAGAAGATATGTTCGCCTCTGTTCTAATGGAAGAAATCCCGACTCACAACACAGGGACAGAGAAGGGCTGGTACGGAATGCCCCAGTAGCTAACCTAAGCCGCATGTTTTGTATCGGTTCTAATATCTTTAAGACTGATTTGCGTGCGGAAGCATATACAAAAGATCCATAGTCCAGCTTAGAGAGTATTGTTGCTCGATATATGTTAAGCAACGCTTCTCTATCACTTCCCCAGTGAATATTCGACAGAACTCTCATTACGTTTAGGGATTTTTGACATTTTGCACGTAGACTGACGATATGTTCTTTCCAATTCAGCTTGGAATCAAATGTAAGGCCCAAATACCGGACCGATTCTGAAAACTGAATCGGAAGGTCGTAAAGAGTAAGGCGTGGATTGCCTTGGCAAGACCGCAGACGACAAAAATGTACGCAGGAGGTTTTCTGCGCCGAGAATTTAAAACCTATGCTACTAGCCGCAACAGAGATTTGGTCTATTGCGCTTTGCAGGTCTCTGGATATGTCTTCCATTGCCACGGCCGATTTATATATACACAAGTCATCTACGTACAAAGTCTTTCCTACAGAATCTCCGACTGCATCTAAAAGTTTATTCACAGCTATAATAAACAGAGTGACACTTAAAGTCAATCCTTGAGGAATTCCATTTTCCAAGAGCGCAGACGATGATACTGCACTACCCATTCTGACACGTATTTTACGTTCTGACAAGAAACTCTCTATCAAACGACCCATTCTCCCCCTGATTCCCCAATCATGTAGTGTTTTTAAAATATTGTGGCGCCAGGTCATATCATACGCCTTTTCGATGTCAAAAAACACAGCGACTGTGTGTTGGCGTAAGGCAAAACCGTTTTGGATGGCGTTGTCCAAGGCTACTAAATTATCCATTGTGGATCTGTTTCGCCTAAACCCATGTTGGTATAGAGATAATAGATGATGCCTTTCAATATGCCACATTAGTCTGTAGTTGACCATTTTTTCCAGTAGTTTACCCATACAGCAGGTAAGAGAAATGGGTCTATAGCTTGTTGGATTTTCTGGGTTTTTCCCCGGTTTCAAAATTGGAACCACTTCCGCGGTTTTCCAGTTTTGCGGATATTCATCCGAAAGCCATATCTTGTTGTACACCTGTAGCAAAGAGTTCTTTCCAGAATAAGGGAGATGCGTCAGCATAGAATAGGATATTCCATCTGGGCCTGGAGCTGATTCTTTGCAAGACCTAAGTGCGCGTTCTAGCTCCGCCATAGTGAAATCCTGGTTATAGTTGTAGGAGGCTTCTGTACTGAAGTCCATATGCAGCTCCGTAGCGGCTATAGCGTGTCGAAATTCTGGAGTATAGTTATTAGAGCTGCTAACGGTTTCAAAATGTTTCGCCATGATTTCAGACATCATTTCTGGTTCTGTTGCTGCTGTGTCGTTGATAACAAGCCGGCAGATTATTTATTTGTTTTCCAGAAATTTTTTTAATTTTATTCCAGGTTTCACTAGGTGGAGTTGCAGGTGTGAGAGATGAAACATATTCTTGCCAGCTTTGACGTTTTGAAGACTGTATTAATCGCCTTGCTTCGGCGCGGCATTTTTTAAAAATTATACAATTCTCGGGTGTAGGATTTCTTTTAAAGTTGTTAAATGACTGCTTCTTCCTTCTAACTGCACTCGCAATCTCATCATTCCACCACGGAACTGCTTTCTTTGGTAAACGTCCCGACGACTTCGGGATGCTTCCTGAGGCTGCCCCTATAATAGCTCTTGATATATTGCTAACGCATTCACTGACGTTATTTGTAAGAGGAACCTCGGGTGTATCTATTATTATAATTATTTCTGTTCTGATTGTATCTATTATTATAATTATTTCTATTTTGATTATTAAAATTTTGATTTCCTACATTCCTATCTTGTTGATTATAATTATCTCGATTCTCCCTTTTTATCCCTGTGTCCCAATTATCACGAATATCATATCTTTTAACTAGGTTAACTAAACATTCTATTGTTCTTATCTCATCTAACAAAACTTTACTTTTTATTTCTTCTTCAAAATGAGCAGATAATTGTATGACTATCATTGCTTCAGTCAAACCAGCATTCAATTGATTATATAAAAGGAATTTTTTTATGGCATAATCTTCCCTTGACATTTCTGCATAACTATTATATTTTCCCTGTCCTAACTCTATTCTTACTCTTTCCTGTTTTTCTAATCCCCAATATTTATTTAAAAATAAGCTTTCAAAACCCTGAAAATTCACACATTTATCCTCTATCGTCTCAAACCATAATTCAGCGTTACCTCTCAATGCACTTTTAATAAAATTTAGTTCTGTATTATTGTTATAATTATTTTTTAACATCAATTTCATTTGTAAAAGATAAGCCTTCAAATTTTTTATAAACGTCTTGGGATTTATTCCATAATTTCCATTAAATTTCGTTAGGTTATTATCATTAAAATTTCCTATCACTATTGTACTAGCTCCTTGGTTATTAATATAACCTCCCTCAATAAATCCTTTAACCTGCCCATCTAACTGATCAACTTGAGCCTCTATCTGATCACACCTTGACTCTGTATCTTTTATTACTTCACTGATAATCCCATCAACTTCCTTTTTATGCATATTTAACTCCATATTAGAGTTTTCTATTTTGTTCTCTAAATATGAATTTATTTTCTCCTGTTCTCCCCTTACATGTTTAATTTTTTCTTCAACTATATCTAATTTAGCATTTATATTACGCTCCAATTTATGTATTTGAATATCTATTTTTTGTTCTATCCCATTAATATCTTGTTTTATATTGTCTTAGTTTTTCCTGTCCCTGATTAATTTTCTGTTCTATCCCACTAATAGCTTTTAATAACATTTGTGTCGCATCTGAATTCCCTAACTGACTAGCTTCTACATTCTCTAATTGTTCATCTCCTTCCATTTCAACATTTAAAATCTCATCCCCCTTATCTTCATCACCTTGCATCATCCTACGTTCTCTTAAACTTTCAAATTTTAATAGGCGTTTCTCCCTCTCAGTTTTTTTTCCATTTAAAATTTTTATTGTTACAATTCCCAAATCGTTTTGGTCGCCAATAAATATATATGGTGGGCTTAAATTTTGACAAAATTAGCCCCACGTTGGTTCGACATAAATATATATGCAGTGGTATACACTTTAATAAAACAAAACCACAATACAACCGTATATCACTACAATATTTTTTACATAACAAATTTTTGCCCCGTCACTAGCTCCAACTTTAGTTTCAGTAAAGCAATCGACAAATATCTCTTAAATTTGTAATACATCAACCTTATCTTACCAATTTCCAATATCAGTGGGTCCACCTGTAATACTAACACCCGGGCTGGGAAAATTGTAACACTCAAATATAACACGTAACACGCAAATCACAAATTATTTCCACACAAGGAAGAAACATGAACAATAAATAAAATTTAAATATATCGATAGAAACACAATTTTTATTTCTGCACACATAAATAATAAATAAACAATTAACAAAACTACTAATCAGCCTTTTATTTTATTTATGTTATGTTAGGGATATCTACGTCAATTTAGTTTTTTATATACCTTATAACTAAACTACTAAACAAAATAATTTAAATAAAAATCAATGTAGCAAATTTTCTATATTCTTATTTTTTTAATATTTAAACAAATATGTTAAGTTCTCTCAAATGTTACGTTTTATTCTTTTCTTTAATAAAATATTTGTCCTAAATGATATATTTTACTGGCCAGTATAAAATTCAAATTAATGTCACTTACGATTTTTCCGCACACTCGACACTTCCTTAAAATTGGTGCCGTGAAAAAAATACCGCTATAATATCCACAACCAACCTCTTGACTGGTGGCGAGATTTCAAAATTGCAAGTTTGCAGAAAATTAAATCTTCTTGAAATACTTTCCAAACCAACAAGTTCCATAAGTTGTGAAATTATCCAAATCAATTCAATAAATTATTATTTTCTTGATATATCGACGAACAGGTAAGTTATATCCATTTATATGCACAAATTTCTTCTATTCAAAAATTTGTAACCTTACTTTATTTTTCTAAATTATTAAAATGCGTGTTTTTTATAGGTTAATAATTATGCAAACAACACGTCCTCCTCTCAATACGTTCTGGAGATTACTGATTGTTTTTCACAATACAAATTACATAAAAACATATAGACACAACAACTATGTAACATTATCAAGTAAACCATGGACAAAAATTGACATTTAAAATTTTATAATTAAAATATTATTTTCTTTAAATTTTATATTTAAACACATAAAAAGAATCCCCAACACTACCTTAAACTAATAAAATAACATATTTATCTCTAAAACCCAACAATAACTCACAATTTGAGTCGAACAAACAAATTTTCACGCTTGATTAAAATTGTCATAATTTCGATTTAAATCTGTCCAACCACCAATTTTACCCTTTAATCTTTACACAATATGCTTATATAACTATACCCATTAGTTTGACATCAATAACTAACACTTATAATACAAAATTAACTTTAAATGAAAATTTCTTCACGGCACAGGTATATGGACATTTTTAAATTGAATTGGCTGAAAAAACTTTATACAACTTACACAGCCAAGATGTTATCCAACGAAATCCCACAATAACATCATGAACCTAAATTAATTAAATTAGAACGGTGGCTCGACAAACCAATACCATAAATCGCAAAAGGGAAAATCACCCATTTTGAAAATTAAGCAAGGTAAGTTTCTTTTATATATGCTAATTTACTCAAAATAGCCCGTTTTATTATATTCTAGGTGCAGTTTACCAAGTTTGAGCTATTGACGGAAGATTAAAAAAAAACACAATTCAACGTACCAAACGTTGTATTAAGATTTACAATTATTAAATTATATACACACTTAAATAGTATCCTTTTGTTGAAATATAAAACTTTTTATGCATGTTAACATCATGTGAATAAATTATTCCTCTAAAGAAACCCATTTTGAAAATTATTTTCAAAAATTGAGGTGAAAAATGAATAGATCGGATCGTTAAATAATCTTGCATGAAATGCAACTTTAACAAGAAATTATCGCGAATAGGATGTATTTAACCTAATTCCTGTATATAGCTAGCTTCAACCGTACTTCTGAAACTATTAAATAAACCTTTTAACAAAGATTCAATTACGAACGCCTGAAAGATAGGCAACCCAAATTACCTATTTAACATTTCTACCTGCAAATAACACAGCAATATGTAGATGAGAAAATTTAATAATAATAAAAATAATAATAAAGTTATTATTAAACACTTCTAGACGTGTACGCCAAGGCGGCCTTTTATGGGCACCACTCACGGTCTTCCACGACCACGTTGCCGACGACGTCGGGGACGTGGTCATGTTAATAATGCAATGTTTAATTTATTGCAAGTTTGGCCTTGAGCTGCTTTGCAAATAAAATTATAGGTATCTTATTTTGTTAAAACATTTTTATCACAATGAAAGACATTATTGACTGCATAATACTAAATACTTCTAATTAAAGAAAGAGATTTCAGTCGACCTTATATTATGAACTCAATAATTATTTCTTTCCTTTTAATACAAACGTTTTAAAGAAATACGATACTTATAATTTTATTATACATAGTAGCTCGAGCCCAACTAGTTTATGCAATAAATTACAGCAAATGTAAACATTGCTACATTATCTGGACCACTTCCCAGACGACGTCGTGCGTCGGCGACGTGGTCGCGCTCCGTGTGCGCTCTACATTACACTGCGAGGTGGTACATCCCCGTTCTACGATGCAACGCATATGAGCGCCAAGTTTATGACCGACTGTCATGAGTCATACACAGGTGCAGTGATACGATAGAAACACTTGGAAATATATTTTTTATAAATTCGACATTAGATATTTATACTTTAATTTTTTTAATATTTTCGATTGTCTGTTCTCTCTTTTATGATATAAAAAATAAGTTTATAAAAATCAACGCGTGGGTCACTTAAAAAACCTTCGTGGGTCAGTGTCTGACCCGCGGGTCATAGGTTCGCTACCACTGACCTATACTCTAACTTAAGCTCTAATCTAAAGGATATAACTTAAGTTCTATCCTAGTCTCTAATTCTTGCTCTATCCTAACCTCTAGTTGAAGAGATTTATTATCTTTGTCAAGTCTTATCTAACCTATAACCGTCAATCAGCAGGGAGTGTCCTCGAATTATTGGATAGGTGAGGATATCAGCCAGTCTACACACTTTGCATAGGTTTACATTATGTCTGTGAAAGCTTATTGTTTATTAACGGTACATAGATAGACTCTCTCGTCAAGTACATACATACAAACATACATATTGACATCGATGATTCTGTTCATTAAAGTTAAGTTATTCAACAAAGGGTTATTTTGGGGACTGAGCTCCAGCCCCTGAAAATCTCCGTTTTCTACTTAACAAATTTTATTTATATTTTACAATATTTAAAACCATTGTTTAATGTTTATTGATATAGCTGGTAATTATTTTTATCTTTTAATACTATTGGTCGTCAATATAAATCTTTTATTGTCAATATCAATATTAATTCTTATACTTGAAAGAACAAACTTCCTCCTCCCCAATCAAAATTAAACGAAAATGTTAATGGATATTTTAATACAAAGACCTAGCTACAACTGGTAGAGATTGATCTGGGGTTGTCGATTGCACAGAGAGAAATACTTCATAAGAGCTTTGCACAATATTGTTCAAAACGGTGTTGGAGAAATTTATATTATAATTGTAGAATCGTATTGTCCAGCGTTGTGTAGGTTTTCGTTACTGAATTGTCTAACAGGAACGTACGACAATTATTTAACACAGTCAGATTTAGTTCTGCATTCTTTGGAACAATGTTGTAGAGGATAAGCTAGCATATTATGTTGAAGTATAATTGTAAAACATGTTTAGAAAAATACAATATTTTGTTTGAATGAAATCATAATCCAGTGTTCAAACTGCTTGCTACTAATTATTGTGTTTCGCAAAGTTTATGGATGACATCTTATAGATGTCACCACTTTTAATTGTCGCTATTAATGTAAATTCGAGATTTATATATAACATCACATATAGTATATGTGAAAATATATATTTTATTTGTGATACCTAACCTTCTGTATAGAATATTTGTACCAGAGTATTGCACAATTTGTATAAATGTGAACAAGTAATTGTGTTAAATACTATTAAGCAATTGTGGCGCAACTAGCGCAACAATTGTACAATTTTGTATAAAATTGTATGCAACATTGCACATTCTGTTTTAATAAGTAACACAATTTGTTATGGAAACTTATAGACAACTATTCATTTGATTCTACAAAATTACTATTGACTTCCACAAAATGTTATATTTGAGTTTATACACATCCTTACAAAAAATTTAAAACATTATTTAAAAAATCTTGACAAACTAAATGACACAATCTTGTTTTATAATTCTACACAAATTGTCCCTGTCACTTTTTTAAGACCAATTTGTTTTACAATACCACACAATTGTTGATGAAATTTAAATATATTTTTCTCTGTGTGGGAATACTCTGTTCTAATAAATATACTCTCCACGAATATAAATGGGTTCAATTTATTGCTTATGCAAACAAGTTCATAGCAAAAACATAATTTCACTGCATGTGCACATCTTTTTTAAGTAATGGCAGTCAATTCTGATCCAGTAATTAGTCTGGAGTCAAATTGTGCGTCACGGAACTCCGAGTTTTCTCCAAAATCTTTTTTGTTTTGGATGAGCAGTATAATAACAGTAAAATTACTGCTATCTTTGGCATTATCTGATTTTAGAAGTCGTTTGCCCTTTTGTAAAATGTGAATAGACTTGAAATGATACGTATGATGTAATAATACACTGCGAATCCTTGAGGACAGTAATTTGGTAATGTCGCGCTATACCGGGCGACACAGAGAGTAGGGACAGATTATATCTACTTTGTATATGGATTTTGATGAAGTTTGGTATGAATATATTAAACCTAAACTCAAATTTCCTTAATACACACCCTGTATATTTTTACATATTTCGTTTTCGGGCCGAAATTAGAAAGAAAAGGTGAGAATTTAAATTTCAAGATAAATCTTTAAAAAAACAGTCTTTTAATTTCTTGTTTAATGGTAGCGACAGGTGGCTACTGTTTCAATTTAAAAAAATCAAGTTATGGGTGAAAGACTGCTTTAAAAATATTTAAGCTTTAATTAGCTTTAATCAGTTTTACTGATGAAATGGCATTTTTAGGCGACTTTTAGATAATTTCTTAACATTTCAGACTTTTTGGTCTTCTAAGGTTAGAAATAAAAGAAAATTAAAAATATACAATTTAAAAAAGTAGATTTGGCAGGGTGGCTCTAGAAGCTTTGCCCCGTAAAATCTAAATATGTAAAATATTCAGGGTGTTCCATTCAAAAATGTAAATTGGGGTCATTTCCGGCTAAATCGGAAAGCATTCATCTAGGATCTGTATGCTAAAAAACCTGAATTTGCATCTAATGTATCAGTATCAAATCTCATCAAAAATCACTTATAAACAAAGACTGTAAAAGTTTGACTGTGAAAAGTGACTCCCTGAGTCACCCGGTATATCAAATACACCTAATAAGATTCATGCTGACAAAAAGACGTAAATCGAGTTGTGGCAGTTTATCTGTCCTTCAGCTTTTAGTGAATATTTCTTCTATTTCCAAGGTTTATTTTTTGCATTTTGACAAACAAATGAGCATAAGAACATTTATTATAATTCTGAAGTAATCCGTTGAGAGGTAACCCAACACGAATCTTCCATCTGCTTATTGTCGCTCTAATAATAACTGCATACAGTAATGCAGCACATATTTATATGAGGGTTATGCTGTTTCTAATTATTTCAGCAATTTTAAATATTTAAATTGGAAAATACTAGTCTAATTGCAACTCCATGGCTTATCACTTAATGTCTAATCAATGTATTCAGTTAATTTCGTATGTTAGTTTAATGTTAAAATTAATTTAAAAAAATTGTTAATAGAGAGCTGTTCATATAAATTAATAATTTACTGCTACTTGAATATCAGCATGACTGATGCAATCACATGCTATCCGGTTCATGCACAATGATACAACTTATTTGCTAACAAACTTTTCACAGATAAAATTGCATGTTGTAGTCGTCATATTATATTAAGTCATCATTTCAATTTAAATTAGTATTGCAAATTACGCATGTACACAAAGTAATTGCTGTGGTTGAAATTATAATTTGTAAAAAAATAAGTTTATGGCATGCACACATCTGCATTTTCACACCAACATGTAAACGTAAGCATTTTGTCTTTTAAAAGAATTACAAAATAAAACGATACTGATATAAAACACGTTATAAAAATTTTAGTGGTCGATAGAGAAATAAATCTTAATAAATTACTACCGTATTAGTTTTAATTATTCGCAAACGCCTCATATAGTGTCTACAATGTCACTTTATTATTAATATTTTTACTTTATTTTGAACCTTATCATAAATAATAATATATGGTTTATTATTAATTTTATTTCTTGAATTACAACGCAGCTAATTCAACAGTGTTGCATAGAGTTTGATTTTGATTGTATACTATAGTTGCAAACTGTGTTTTGAAAAATGTACCATGCTTTTATTGAGACTTCTATTATATAAAATGTGTCACACTAAAAATTGTAAAGCGAAAAACAAATTTATTTAAAGATAATTTATTTCTATTTGTAATTTTAATGTTACAGTGTAGTATGTTCAATGCTTGAATGAAAGTACGGTATGTACTGAAAAAGGGAAACGGGATACTGAATATTTGTACTGAAGAAGCACTGGTACTGTCTATATTGTAGGATATTATCTATTTTTTGATAGATACTATTTATTGATTGCTATCATTAATCTGCTAAGTAGAATAATTAAGGATCAAATAAATTGCAATTGATAAAATAAACAATTTCTTACTTGCTACATAATAATGTAACAATCTGTCTACTATCAAACATGTTCTACATAAACTACGACAATTAGAAGTTTTTCAGAATTGTTTTGTCTTATGTTAATGTAATAAAAAGGATACTAAGGAAAGCTTTGGAAGAAAGACAATTTTATTCATAGGTTAATAACTTACAATTACATAAATTAGTCATTATCATATGTTTATTTTTTTATGTTAAGTACGTTTATGCTATTGAGAAGAATAAGTAAAAGGTGGAAGATTTTGATGACAGATAATAATAACACGGTACAACACAAAAAATTCCAGGTTCTCATACAGTTTTTCTATAGCTTCTTTCTTTTCTTTTTGGTATGAAGATCACGAATTTGCTATTGGTTTTTTCGGGTCAGGTCAAATACTGTTGTTTTGGTGTCATTCGCGTACAATGCAACCAACACATACATGCCTCATGAATCGTAGCTCAAACTTGTTCACAAAGTGATTTCTACCTTACGAATGCAAAACACCAATAGAAGAATAGAATGCATACAACACATGAACAGGATTGATAGTTTTGATCTTTTGATGCTTCCTGGTTCTACAGTTTTTTGTTTTAGTGCTTGGTACTGTAGTGATTCAGCATGCCTTGATTTAGTATCCAAGGCAACAGTAAAGAGAGTCAGATATTAATTCATAAGTAAGCCAGTCAAACATTCATTCTCATCTCTCCAACATTTGATTTGGCTACTATTTGTATAGTGTATAAGTAGGGTACCCCGACTCGACCTAACGACAGATAAAAACGACGGGCGTAGTATAGTTTGGTTTTTAGAAATTGGTTTTTATGGCTCTAAGATTCAAATAGCGACAGTAATACCTATTGTTAAAACCTAGGTAGGGAAAGTGTCCACTGCTTGCGGTCGGCGTAGTGTCCACGGTCGGCAAAGTATACAAAACCGCCAGTTGGTGTAGTGTTCATAGCCGACGTCCAGTATTCCACAAGTTTGCACAAGTAATACATTTTAAAAATTATACAAACATTTGTCATTTGTTGTATAAAGAAAATATAAAAAATTTATACAAAAAGTTCATATATAACTAGAATAAAAAACAAAGAGAGGTGTTACCGGGCGGTATCCCAAATTTCTTGTCAATGCTTTCAATGGCATAAATTGTGAAACTATGCCCATAAAGTGTCTGTCTTTAACACACCCGACGCCGACAGCAGCTACGAGTAACACGTGAACATTTTGCGTGGGCATGCTTGTGACGTTTGTGACGTATTATTCTGAAAGATCTCGAGAATTATTAGGAGAACGTTCGCGAACGTGCTTGATTATGCTCCCAGCAGCTGCGAGTAACACGTGTACATGAGGTTTAAGATCGTTTAGTTTCGGTTTTATTCTTGGTTTTTAATGTTCTTGTTTATACTCGTTTGTGCTGTATTAGTCTGAAAGTTCTCAAGAATTATGAGAACGTTCACGAACGTACTTGATTATCCACGCCAAGAGAACGTTGTTTTGATACGGTTTTATCATGCGCAAACGTTCGCGAACACATTCACATCAGCATTTTCAGAATGTTCTTTCATTTACAATACTAGTTAAGTTGTATCTGCGTATCATGGTATTTTAATATAGTATGTACTATTGTACATATGTATTTATGTGCATAACTTGCAAAATTAAACTTTTATATAAAACAAATGCAGATCTTGTACTAGTAAATACTTAACTGTATTTAATTTCTCTGTTCCCCCATTCTGTTTAACTAACCACCACAGAGAAAGCTTTATACGAGTTTACTTTGAGCACTCTAAGGAATCATTAAAAAACTTTGAAATAATTTAGATTACTCTTACTTATTCTCTTTATTTGTAGTAAACCAGAAAACGAAAATCTAATATTTGAACTTAAGCATTTTCTATTCACCTGTTTTTTGTTTCATTGATTATTTGTTTTTGAGATAAAGATATGAAAATAATTGACACTAAGCCACATGATACCCCAAAATAGGTGGTTCTATGGCTCAAATTTTATTCAATGTTTTTATTTATCTGTAAACACATTTAAGTAGGTTTAAAACTAATTCTTTGTTTCATTTTCTGGATCAATCTTCGTTTTTTACGTTTATACGAAAATCTAAAGTAATAGATGTAAAGTAATAGCCACATGATACCCCAAAATAGGTGGTTCTATCGCTAAAATTTTATTCAATGTTTTTATTTATCTGTAAACACATTTAAGTAGGTTTAAAACTAATTCTTTGTTTCGTTTTCTGGATCACTCTTCGTTTTTTACGTTTATACGAAAAGCTAAAGTAATAGATGTCTCTTAAAATTAATTGATACGTATTTTTATTTCTGCAATAGAATAGGTATTTATATTCAATTTATATTATTTTCGTAGCAATGATTATAAATAGCAAAATATTACAAAAAAAACAATAGAATACAGCTAGAGTTTTATGTAGGGCACACACGGTCGTCCGCGACCACATCCCCGACCATGTCGGGGACCAGGCCGAGGATGAGGTACGGAGAATGACGACATATTTATATTTGCTGTAATTTATTACATAAACAAGTTGGGCTTCGAGCTGGTGTGTAAAATAAAATTCTAAGTATCGTATTTCTTTAAAAACTGTAATATATCGCAATGAAAGAAATAATTATTGAGTTCATAATAAAATGTCTACTGACATCTCTTTCTTTATTTAGAAATTATGCCGTCAATAATGTCTTTCTTGTGATGAAAATGTTTTAAAGAAATACGATACTTATAATTTTATTAAACACGCCCATTCCGATGCCCAAGTTGTTTATGTAATAAATTACAGCAAATGTAAATATTTTGTCATTATCCGGAGCACACCCTCGACGTGGTCGGGGATGTGGTCGCGGACGACCGTGTGTGCCCTACATTAAAGCTGTACCATGAAGATTAATATTGAAAAAATAAATAAATAATAACATATTAGAAGCAATTGTCCAGCAAAGACAATAGATAACTACATAAAAAAGTCACAGCCACTATTAAAAAAACAACACCAAATAATAACAAAGAAACCAAAATGAATCATAGAGTAATATAAAAGGTTCACCAGAGAAAAAATGTAAAAATAATTAAATATACAAAAAAAAAACAGGAAACCAGTTAAAATATCAACTTGCACATAAACAAACAAAATAAAACATAACTTCTTTACTATTAACACTAAAGACAAAATTCCATATCAGAATAGTTATAACATCGAATACAGAACACCATGTACAGAACAAAATCAGGATAAATACTATTTTGGATCCACAACAAGGCATCTTACAAGTAGAATTAAAGAACATAAGAATGACATCAAAACAAAAAAGATACATACAGGATTATGTAAACATACAATTGAAGAAACCCATAAAATATATTTTGATAATTCAAGTACATATAATGAATAAAGATAATAAATTAGAAAAACTAGCAATAAAAGAAGAAATATACATAGAAAAATTGCAAAATAACCACAATTCCAAATTTGAAACAGACCTAATTAACAAAAAATACACAAATGTATTAAATAAATTAAAATTATAAACCAATCAAATCAAAAAATTAAATCGATTACAATGCAAACTGTATATAACAAAATAAAACTAAACAAGAATGCAAATTGGAGGTGAACCAACCAAATACTTTTAAATACGAGATAAAGTCAGAAGGAATAGTTATCATCTTCGCACAATAAAATACAAAAATGGTGTTAGTTTAAATTCTTATTAATAATATTACGCTCAGACAGTGATTAAAAGTAAGAAATTAATAATCAATTATTATTATAAAAAAAAAACATAAAACTATTTTAAGTGAGAAAAGAACTGAAAGTAATTAATTTATGCTAGAAAGAAAAGTACTTGCAGTACAGGGTTCGAGTAGAACGGTTTGGTAGCGTTTATCACGCATTCAATACATAGTTAGAACAATGAGAACATTTATTGAAACGCATGATATTATTATTATTATTATTATATTATAAAAATACGCCTGATGATTACTGTAATTATAGCATACAAGCAGAAAGTAGCATACGAGTGTGTATTATTGCGTAGTTATAGTATAAAATTGACTGCGTATATAATATTTACTGTTTTTAAAAACTACATTTCAATAAAAAGTCTGATAATCTGTAATCAACAGAATAATATTACCATAATACAAATATATAATTTATTTAAAAATGAATCTTATGAGTGATACCGGGGCTCGATGCAAAACTCAAATCGCCCAACTATTCTAAACGAGCATTTTAATTATCAGGCCGTGAAGCCGAGCAATTAGAAACACAAATAGCAGTCTTTTCTTTCTAGTAAGCCTTAAAATTATTATGTTTTAAATTTGGTTTTTATTCTTTTTTAGTAGGTTTTACATTACTTTATCGTGTTATCAAGTAGGGGTATTAAAATTAATTAATTTTGGATAATAAAAAGTTATGTTCCTTTTATTTGAATGTATAAGGTGCATTGCATACTGAATAGGCGCACATAGGAGGCGTCGCATTACTTACTTCTGTAGCTGTACATAGTGTACATGTCGTACATAGAACATGCACGAATGCAATCCGAAGTTTATTATAAACACAGGATACGTACAGGGTACAACAAAAGCAATGAAGGGCAATAATTATCCCAAAAATCTTCACAGAATGAATTAAAAAAGATTATGGAATATGAAATAGTACAAAATTAGTACACAATACTGAAAATAAAAAAAGTATATATAAAATGTGTGAATATAAACGCAGGTTTATAAATACAAAAAAACAAACACATGATATGAAAAAATAATAGTTATTTACGGTACTATAAAAAAAAGAACTTTTTTCCGTAAAGGGAAAAGGAAAACACAATGGGCGTTTTCGTTTTAAAGACATCATTTTTGTACGTCCAATATAATTCGATACATATTATAGTGGTCGTTTATGTTAAAAATTTAGTGGTTAAAAGTGTATTTTAAAAGTTTTTCTATTCATTGGATGACAGTATACTATAATAGTTCGTTATATCGTTAATTATTAATCATCTAATATAATCACTCTCAGAATAATTAACCATTTTCATAATAGTGTGGTAATGTAAGGTTTATAGTTGGATACAACGTCTGTTTTGCATATCTGCAGTGTATTTTTACCGCAATCTTTAAAGATTTGATATCTCTTGTGGAGAGTAATTTCTTTATTTATTAATAATTTTTTGAATAGTACCTCTATACTATCAATAATGTCGAACCATTGTTCAGCTTGCAACAAATTAATTAACAGTAAATCTCCGGGTCTTCAGTGTACTGGTAAATGTTCATTGTTTTTCCATGCCAAATATGTTAATTTAAGTTCTTCTAAATTAAAATATTTCTCGGCAAATGATGTAGCATGGAAATGTGTTAAGTGTAGAAATTCATCGTCTCTTAACAAATCATTCATAATTGACGATAATGCTGAAGATCTGCCTGAATTATCTACACTATTAGATATGGTTCGCAATTAGTGATAGACTCGAGTCGAGTCGAGCCGAGCTTTCCTAGAAAGCTCGACTCGACACGAAACTCGACTCGAAATCGAGTCGAGTTTCGAGTCGAGTCGAGCCGGCTCGTTTTGGAATCATAGTTATTTTCCGAATTCTTATAGCAGTCGCGAAAACTTTTTTCTCCTCTTAGTCAGAAAACGAGCCGTTTGCGGCGACTAACTATGTCAAAGTCTGCCATATTGAACATAACAATTAAAATTTCAGTAAACAAGAAAAAGATTAATGTTTGAACTGATTCACCACTAAGTCTATACGTTAAAACAGATCGTTATTAACAACTTGAAAGAAATCTGTAGACTGGTTACAGATATTTACTACATATCTTTTTAAACTTTTGTCGGTTCTATTTATTGCACTTTAAACCAAAAATGTGAATTCTTAGCAAATCTTAGGTAGTTTTCTTGTGATTATGTATTTAAGGTGCCTAAATAAATAATAAGTGTATCAGTGAGTAGCCTGTAATAGTAAACAGGTTTCAAAGAAAGGATTAAGGGATGGTTCATTGCGGCTGCTTTTCATTACCCATCCGGTTTAAAACCAAATGTTAAACAAATTTTTATAAAATCCCGAAATAAGTAGGTAAACCTTTTTAGATAAAGTGTTTAATTGATTTGTTGTTGAAGAAGATTCTGGAATCCGGTTTGTTTCTTTGATCTTGTCCGTGTACTTACACCAAGGTGTCATTCACAATTTTAAACAATTTTACCGTAAACAAATTGTACTGCAAATGATAGAGCAAATGGACAACAACCAACAGCTTAAAGAAATAAATGTTCTCGATGCTGTAAACTGTACAATTTTCTCGAGCCGTCTCGAAAAGCTCGACTCGACTCGGGCTCGACATACGTGAAGCTCGACTCGACTCGAATAAAAAATTGTCGAATTTATCACTATATTACCAGAACGTGCGTGGTGTGCGCACTAAAACCAACGATCTTTGCGCTAACACCATCAGTGATGAATATTATTATGTAATCTGTCTTATAGAGACTTTTTTGAATGATAGCATATCCGATTCGAAACTCTTTAGCCCTCGATACACTGTATATCGCCGTGATCGACAATCAACACGATCTACAGCGGACCATGGAGGTGTCCTAATCGCAGTACGTACGCTGTATGCTGAACTTAGAAAGCGACTCTGACGATGTGTGGGTAACACTACAATACGGTAATTGCAGACTTTTTTTGTGTTGTGTGTATCTACCACCACGTGATCTTAATGCCGCGGATAACTTTTGCAATAAGCTTATGCATATCTGTGATCAATTTTCTGACAGTGCATTGTTAATCTGTGGTGATTTTAATCTTCCCAGTATCGTTTGGTATCCGACAGAAGACAATTCACTCAAACCCGTGGAATACAACTCACAAGTAGTCAATTTTGTCAATTTGTTCTCGTATTGTAACTTACATCAATTTAACAATGTAACATAGTCAATATTAATAACAGAATTCTAGATCTAGTTCTCTCTAATAAATTTTGTATAAATCTAGTTAATAGATGTAATAGTCCTATTTTCCGAGAGGATCTACATCGTCCTCCACTTGATGTGTATATAAAGCGTACATTCTTGTTGAAGTAACTTTCAAACAATTACGAGATCAAATACAGTTTTAAGAAGGCAGACTACGACACTATCAATCAGTGCTTAAGTAATGTTAATTGGCATAATTTATTACATAACCTTAACTGTGAAGATATGTTAAATACCTTTTATAATATTACAAATGATATCATTGATGAATATATTCCAAAAAAGATCATACATCAGTCTTATCCTACTTGGTATTCTTTTAGTACTATAAAAGTAATTAAAGAAAAACGTAAATTTCACAACAAATGGAAATTGTATAAAAATCCATTGGATTATTTAACATTTTCATTACTGCGCGGTAGATCCAAATATTTAATTGCGTCAGATTTCCGGAATTTTATCAATTCAACTGAAACAGAAATCGTCACCAACCCCAAACGTATTTGGTCGTATGTTAAAGCAAGGAAACACAGTTCCAACGTTCCACACATATTGAAACATGAAAATGAGGTTGCAAATGATGGTTTGTCTATATGCAATATTTTTCTTAAACATTTTAGTTCAGTCTTTATCGATGGCGAGTTATTAAATCCCGATATAAACAACCTGCATGTACCGGCTTCCACTGTATTAAGCATTTCATCTGATACTGTTTACAATCATCTTTTACATCTTGATGTTAAAAAGGAACCTGGGCCAGATGGTATCCTTCCGGTATTTCTGCGTTGTTGCGCTGTTAATCTCGCTTATCAAATCTCCAGAATTTTCAACTGTTCCTTACAAGAAGACGTGTTTCTGATGATTTGGAAAAAAGCGTTGATTGTCCCTATTTTTAAATCGGGTGACAAGGAACTTGCAAAGAACTATAGACCAGTTTCTATTTTATCTGTTATTGGAAAGATATTCGAAAAGATTGTGTATGAAGTAGTCTTAGGTACAATAAAAGATAAAATTTTTATTCAACAACATGGATTTTTACCTGGTCGGTCGGTAGAAACTAATTTAGTATACTACATAAATTTATTGGAGAAGTCTCTTGAAGAACGTGACTCTGTGTACACAGATTTCAGAAAGGCGTTTGACAAAATCGATCATAATATTTTGATGCGTAAACTGGAGATTATGGGCTTACCGTCGGATTTATTGAGGTAGGTACAATCATATATTTCCAATAGATTACAAGCAGTCCGAGTTAATGGCTATGTTTCGGATTTTGTTAAGACGACGTCAGGCGTACCGCAGGGATCACATCTTGGCCCGTTGTTCTTTATAGTAATATATCAATGATATAATCAATAATATTAAAAACAGCCATCTTCTCCTGTATGCCAACGATATCAGAATTTTCCGCACAATAGAGACTATAGCTGATTGTCGCCTGTTACAAGAAGACCTTAATCATTTCTATAAATACTGTTCTGATAATAAACTATTTTTAAACTTTGAGAAATGTTTACTATATCATTTACAAGAAATTTCAATGTTTACACATACCCTTATTCTCTTTCGTCATCGACTGCAATCAGTTCAATCTATCAAAGCTCTAGGTATCATAATTGACAGTAAATTAACTTTTGCTAAACATATTGATTATATTGCTAATAAATCTTTTCGTAATCTGGGTTTTTTAATAAGAATTTGCAAGCCATTTACAAATTTACGTAGTATAAAGAGTCTATATTCTGCTTATGTTCGCAGTATAATCAACTGGGCTAGTATAGTCTGGAATTCCTGTTACAATATTTATATTAATCAATCAATTTTAACGTGCCGTCATATTCTACTAGAAACAGAAACCTTTTTGCATCGTCTTTCTCCAGAACTAACACCTTTTATAATTCACCACTCAATCTGCTCGAACTTATAATGTCGGTTATTCACGGTTAGACCCTTTTTCTACTTCTCTAGCTTCATTCAAAAACAAATTAAAAGTAATGTGTCCACAACATTTGAGATTTACTTTTTTTAATTGCTTGTTACATTTTTTTTAGTTCTATGTTTGTCTTTATAGTGTTGTTTATATTCATGTATGTAAATTGTATATTATATATTAGTAAGTAGTACTGTCAAGTATTTTCTATTAATCTTAATTATTGCTATCTATCTAATATGTATCGAAAATATGTGTTCTTATTTTTTGTTTTCTAAGGAAGTATTTGTTTTTGGGAACATTCCTGTAAATACTTTGTAATTATTAAATAAAAAACATGAAAATTAAACATAAAAGTTAAAATTTACAAAATTTTAACAATTTTTTTGTAACTTTGTTAATATACCTAATTATGGAATAAATGGACATTTTTAGACATTAACAATCTGTTGCGAGTAGAAAGTGCTAATCTAATGTGAGCTAGTTGATTATTTCTTTAACAAACAGTCCATTGTTTCTACATCTTAAAGGTGTAACCGTTGTACTTTCAATTTGACAAGTTCTAATAATAAAGGGCTGTCTATCTATACAGGGTGGGATTAAAGTATGGAATATTAAAAAAAAGCGAACTCAACCGGTTTTTTAAAAAACGCTGAAACACGTCGATTTTGTTTTTTAAAAATACACATTAATATGTGCGATTCACCTTCCGACTGTCATTTGTTTCTAAGTTATGACGTCATCACAAAAGATTTAAATGACAATATAGATTTTTAATAGTGGAATCCGATAGTGATTTTTCTTCCCTTTATGGTGATGCAAATAAATCATAAGGTTGCATAACAAAAATTCTGAGAAAAATCGAGCTGAACTTTGTAAATGTTTGTTAGTTATGACGTCATCACAAAAAAATTTAAATGACAACATAGATTTTTAGTAGTGGAATCCGATAGTGATTTCTCTTCACTTTATGATCATGCAAATAAATCATAAGGTTGCATAACAAAAATTCTGAGAAAAATCGATCTGAACATTTAATGTTATTGATATTATGGTATCAATGTATCAATATATCAGATCGATTTTTTTCAGAATTTTTGTTATACAACCTTATGATTTATTTGTATGATCATAAAGGGAAGAGAAATCACTATCGGATTCCACTATTAAAAATCTATATTGTCATTTAAATTTTTTTGTGATGACGTCATAATTTAAAAACATTTTTAAAAAACAAAATCGACGTGTTTCAGCGTTTTTAAAAAAACCGGTTGAGTTCGCTTTTTTTTAATATTCCGTACTTTAATCCCACACTGTATATGTGTAATTGTGTAAATAATTTATATATAATTACAGGATACAGGAACAGGCACATCTCTTCTCATTGTTAACGTGGTGATTACAATGTTACATGACCTTAATAAGTTTTCATTGATCGACATAAATCAGAACCTATGCATGCACCTTTTCTATGTCATTATTGGAATGTGTTTATTTAGGAACCAAATTGTAGCCAATCGTAAACAAACAACCAATATTTTTATACTATTGCTGCTTAATAACAATTATTATTTAATTATGGCTTATTTTAAAGTTGTAGCGACGAAAGAAAAAAGGGGAATATATTTCACTCTTGTTTACTACACGATGGTTTACCAGTGATCTCAACCCTATTTTTTTCTATTTTGTATTGTAAACAGTTGATTTTGTTTCCACTGATTTCACCTATGTAATTGCTGTTTTAATTTTCTATAAAAGGTGGACGTATATCTAAAATTCTTCTTTTTTTCTTATTGCATTTGCCTTTGACATTTTTATTAAAAACTTGCAAAACTACTACCACTGCAACAACACAATTAACCTCCAAATTCCAAACTAACCTACAGGAGATATGCCTCTTTAGAAGTTATTGTCACTTCATTGTAATTTTTTAATAGTAACTGGAACTTTCTAGTAATTCTGATGCAAAATAAGTAGTGAAAATTACTTTCAAGTGATTCTCCTGGGTAGTATAAACGTAAGTTTTACTTTCAATACTACTGTATAGTTCAGTTACTTTAAAGGTTAAGCAATGGTTTCAGACCGGTGGCAGGAACTTTCGGTGCTACTTTAAAGTTTTAAAAACTGTAAAGTAGCTTCGGGCAAGTTACAGCTACAATCATAATATCACTTGAAGTTGCAACAACATTAAAGTAATTATACTAAGTAGCAATACCGTTCCACATACTTTAAAAAGCTACTTATAACTTATAGTAATGGAACTACATAGTTGTAATAAATAGTAGAAGTAACTACATAATTACTAAAATATTCCAAATTAAAGTAATTAAACCTATAAAGTCATAAATTTAGTTGTAGTTACGTAACAGCTACTCGATCAAAGTTCCGATATCAGTTACCGCTACTTAGATGCTGCTTGGGACATGTGGCATGCGGTAATGACTCATGCTTCACCGAGTCTTTCAATCGAGTTTTCAAGCAGCATGAAGCATGCGTCTTTGCAGTATGCGTCACGTTGATTGTCGTTGCCCATCACATTCGTCATTTTTTGACAGGATTCATAATAGCGTCGCCCAGCAGCTATCACACTTTGCGTACGAGCGCATACGTCGTATCGCGACTGCATCCACTGTTTCGTATGCACCTCACGCTACAGGCACAGACGACAAAGCTTATGCGGCATTGGGCGACAAGTTTCACACGAGTCATAAAAGTTTTTGACGCTACTTAAGTCACACATTAAAAACTGGCAACACTAAACGACATGCGGCAGGTTACATATCGGCTAGTGTTGCACCAGTGGAATTGCGCCTTAATAAAACTCGACGACATAACCTCGCTGATCGTAACGAAGTCTTCTTTGTTCACTAGATACTTATGATTTCACTAAAACCACACGGAGAGAAAGGTATTAGTACTTAGTAACCATATATATTATATAGCATAAGAAAATATATTTATCTAGGACCACTTATAGAAAATTATACATTTCGCTCAGTCTATTAACCATGAAAAGGACTCATTGCTCACAATTTCCAAACTGAAAGGAAATGACCATGTAAAATGATATCGCACGATCAGTAGTTCTATTAAAACGCCATATATGTCAGCACATGCAATATTATTAATTATTTGAAATATAAAAGTTATAAATTTTAAATAAACGTTAATTTATTCTTCATTCTGCCCTTTACGGAATTGTAACTTTCCAACTTGCCAAGGCAATTGAAAGCGAACGTAAAACATGCTAGGTGATCAGTTGCGAGGAGGTTGCTAGGTATGAAACAATATGCATGACAAAATAGTAAAACTGTCGATTTAATTAATATTTATTTTAAATGAAAATTAAATGTAAACGTATAATTGTTGTGTGTTTCAGAAAGATTTAAAGGCAAATTTTCATTAAACTATTGTTGGACAAATGCAACGGCACTGAAATTTACTTCTTTGTCGATTTACATAACATGTTCATTAGAATCTGCTTCTTGAACTGTTTCTTAATATTTTTTGATGAATGGGTATTGATTCCTGCATGATTTTATTAGCAACTTCAATTATATGGCGCTATACATATATCCTCCCGCCACCGCTGACGACTTACACCTTACCATTTCTTTTCATATCTAAAGTATCCACGTTCGGGGTATTTACTAATAATGTAGAGGACGTTCTTCGAAACGAGTGGCCGGTGTAGTGATTGGGGTTTGGAGGTTTAAGAAATTTGGCTATTTCATGAGGCATTTTCGAGATTGTATGTTTTCCAACTAGTTTGATTTACACAACTGCCATGCTCATACCGATGAACCGATATAACAATGAACAAATGTTACCTATTCTTCTACGGGTGATTTTTTAAATTTCTGATCTAGAAAGCCATGACATAATTTTAAAACAAAAGATGCGGAAAACGTAGGGCGTAGTTTGAATCGTTCGATTTGTCACAACTGTCAGATTTCAAAATTGTTGACATAAACATAACCTACTCCAGTGTTGTTCTCGCTTTTGCCGTCTTTTGTGCTTCACTGTTTCCTCGTGTTTTGAATTCCGTTTCGCCAGTTATTATCTCGGTTATTATCAAAAATTAGTCTTTTTCAAGACTAACCTTTCGTTTGTGATTGAACGCTTAGTTTTCAACGTTATTTTGGAGTGTTTTTCATCACAACAAAGTGTTCGAGAATATGAAGCGCCGAGTTAATTTGTGTATAGATGCTGAAGGTCAACATTTCCAACAGTTGTTGTAAATTTTGAATAAATATTGTGTTAACAATGTAAATTGTTATAATTGTGAATAAATCTTGCTATTTCTTAAATCCAAGGAATAAAAATTGAAGCGAGTTGTAACCATAACCTAAACTTCTCAAGTCAATAATCACATCGAAATTGCACTTAAACTCGCAATAAAATGCACACTTTGGTAAAAGCATGTTTCGCAAATGATCACTGTTTAAATATTTATCAATTTGTTTAATAAATGTAAAAGTAAGTAGTCAATTTGTCACATAAATGACATTTGGAATAGCAGTGTGATCAACGCTACGCCCTACGTTTCGGTGACCTTCGATACGGCGTAAAAATCACGACTTACTAGATCAGAAATTTAAAAAATCACCCGTATTACTGCAAATATTTTTTGTACATTGTTTTTTGTAGTGAGAATCTGCACCAACATGGCACAATTTTTATGTTCCACATCATTCACTTTTAGATTATACAGCACGTTAATTCGACATGCTCCAGCTACCCCAAATATCGCCACGACTTTGTTCATTAAATATATCTAGTGAGGAGCTTCTAACAAAAACTTTGAAATTGTATCCTCTGTAAATAGTTGAGACTTTCGAGGCTGATACCCATCATTTTTTTATAAATGCCTTGAAGCAGTCAAATCTTGATTTTTATTTATAGAAATAGTCAATTTCAGCATGGGGTATATTGATCATAATGTAGCAGGAGATAATGTCTTGGATTTTTCTAAGAAAAACGCCAATAACCCATCTTCAGTTATTGTGGAAACATTATTTGTTGCACACCATCTGTTGAATGTTTTATAAGCTTGATTGTAACGGTCTTTAAATTTGTACGCCAACAAACTTCTGCACGCTATTTGCAGCTTCTTGAATGAAATGAAATGAAACGACATTTTACTGAATATCACTTAATCATTTTATTTTATTGTAATTTCTTCTTTTACGGTGGTTAAATGTTAAGGGAAGAATGAAAAGTTTAATACATTACACGCTGCGAAAGCCCTTTCATGTGTTCGAAGTTTTTAACTGGTCTCGCTTTGACCATCCAAAAACACCTTACACCTAAAAGTAAACTTTGGCAGCTTGTAATATAAATAACTATTGTTTAATTAATGTTTTACGTTAAATTATATTTTGAATGTAAATCCATCTAGAAAAATTATCACTACATCGGGAAACTGAACCCTGGACCGTCTGCTTGCTAAATCAGATCTCAAATGTTGACCTATCGACTTGCCACTATTTAGTTATTATTACAATATAAAGTTATTATAAAATGCCATTGAATTAACGTAGTTTTTTTGTTTTAAACGAGTACATACGTATGATTGTTTAGCTGTAAATTCTAAAAAATAAATTAACTAAAATTATAAAGTTTGTAAATGTATTATTACTATTGTGTTTCAGCATTGAATATTTACTTTTGACGTATTTGAAATTCTAGATTTATCATGAGTGAATCCGATGATGGAAAAATGGAGTGTACACTTGTACACCTCCAAACATCGTGCAAGCTGCTCCATTACATCTCTTACTATTTATTGCCAGAGATTTTACATAAAAAATATTAATGCGAGTATAAATTCAAAGTTAAATATTTTTCTTAGCTTTTGGTGTTGTGGGTAACGCGTGCAAAAACGCCAATATCACACTCGTGAGAAATTGGCACTTTTCTGCAATTTTCTGCTTATACTGTTGTCAACAATATTCGAATACAGTAGCCTTACTGTATTCGAATATTGTTGACAACAGTATAAGCAGAAAATTGCAGAAAAGTGCCAATTTCTCACGAGTGTGATATTGGCGTTTTTGCACGCGTTACCCACAACACCAAAAGCTAAGAAAAATATTTAACTTTGAATTTATACTCGCATTAATATTTTTTATGTAAAATCTCTGGCAATAAATAGTAAGAGATGTAATGGAGATATTAGATATTAGATATTAGAATATTCGTATTGTTAATTTTAAATTGTTCTAAAAACAATAACTTAAATCACGTACTTCATCTCGGTCACGATATGTATTGTAACGCTTTTCAACAATATAAAATCGTCCCAGAGGCAATGCCGTATTTGCAAACTAACTGTATTTTTGTAAAAACTACAATATGATATATTATTATTGATTATTGTTTCCAGCCTTATTTTGTAGAAACTCCATATTCATGAAATCAATAAAGATTAATAAAAAGTTTCACAGTATTTATTAAATTATAACCTGACGATATTGTTTCGACAGCTAAGCTGTCATTATCAAAGGTAATATAATTATAAACAAACACATCGCCGAGGTAAATACAAAAAATAGGTAACTAGATAAAAAGATAAAAATCATCAGAATTAAATATCTAACACTTCCAGTAACGAAAAATTACTGAGCTCAATTTGTTCATTAAAGGTACCCTGAGTTTGTGTTTGTATATCTCAAAAGCTTCTCAAATGTCTAATTTGCGTTTGTTATTACAGAAATGTAGGAATTTAATAATATTTTGAGGAGTCGTTGTGTGATTTTGTTCTAAAAGATGTTTGGCATAATTAGATTTTTCAGGATGTTTATTTCAGTAACAATCCACGTGTTCTTTATATCTTATGTCAAGATGTCAAAGTGTTTGCCCAATATATATTATTATGGCCATTATCGTACAGTCTACAATACAGTAGCGTTATCGAAAACGATTTATATTGTTGCTAATTTATTTTTGAGATAGCAACACAGAATACTGTCAATATTGCAATAAAACAGTTGCAATACGTGTATTGTTATCATAAGGACTTAACAAGAAACTCTTGTTATCATTATTGATTCTTTTTCTCTTCGTGCAAATGTTTTGCTGATGCCATTACGGGTATACTCAAAATTGGCAATAATTATCAGTTTTCTTAAAAATAAGAACTATCTTGGAAGTTTTCCAGCTACTAGGGATAAATTTTGGTAGCACCTTCAAAACTTGTGATCTTTTACCTTTTCACTTAGCTAGTATTCATTGCATTCATTTGGATGTCTAGTAAATAAATTTTCATCTAGGAATTGTAGTTAAAGCTGTGAATCTACATTGTCTTAGAAAGAAGCAGTATTTTTATTTTATATATAAACTTCCATATGTTAAGAATTTATATAAGCTGATGCTTCTACTTGTTGCTAGTCTCAACTTGAAGTCTTACTTTTTCTTCCTATTAATGTTATGTAAATACTAAAAATTTTCCGAAGGTACTCGACAAGATTATAATACATAAAAATCCTGTTGTCAATTCGCCATGGTCGCATGTCATTGAACAACATTTAATCATAATTGCTTTTTAAGCATTCATTGTACTTTGGTACTGTAAAAGTGTTTATTGAAAAACAGAATGATGATGAAATTAGATAAATATTAGCAAATTATTGGTAAAGTTTAAAAGGCAACTATTTATTATTGCCAACTATATTACGTCAATCGGAAGATCTATTTATTGCTTGTGTATTGAATTTCTGTAATAAATCAAAAATATGCACACACGTTTTTGAAAAATTCTAATTTAACAATACATGCCATAATTTATTCGTTCTTGGAAAATAAATAAAACGAATAGAAATCTTTAATTTACAGACAAAGAATTAAAATTTTCAAGTAATAAATCAATTAAATGTCTTTCTCACATCAGCTCATTTGCGTGAACAAATGCACCTGATTAATTATAGGTATCCATCACCTATATAACCTTGAATCTTGTTTGTTAACTCATGTATTATAGTAAAACAATCACGTAGAAATGTAATAATTTTTATCCTTGGAAGATGTGAAATGACAAAGTCATATAATTTTGATTACATGCCAATATATGTATTTTCTAATACGTACGTACTTAATGTGTCTGGATATTTTCCAAAACTATTTTGCACTTATTGTTTGATTTGTTGGTTGACGTTGAAGAGTTTCTACATTTCTTTCTATGGCTGAAGCTCTTATATCTAGATAGAATATTTATATAGCAGATGCAACGGTAACAACAAGCAACAGAACACTGCCTCAAAAAATTTTTACACCCATTTTCATAATAAGTTTTAGAAGCCCGTGGCTTGAATAGTTTTTCGAAACTTTTTACTTCATCGCTTCTGTTGTAAATTGTTTTTTAGAATAAGAAAGTCTCCCCAGTCCAATATTGGATTAGTTATTTGTTAGTGGTTGTTAAAGAGGAGATTTAAGGAGCAGTAAAAATAATGTTTATAGTTACAATAATAGTTGACAGTTTATTACATTTTTTTGTATATCTTTTGTCAAATACAATTGAACAAAAGTCCTAATTCAATATTTTATCCAGTTAAACTAACATCCTACCTTCCAATCTTATTAGTGCAAAGACGCAATCTTGTGCTTTCCAAAAACTCGGTTATAAACCGTACTTCTTCATATGTGAATTTCAGTGCCAGTGAAAAGGTTAATTTTTTGTAGATTATAACAACGCTTTTTTCTCTCATCAAAACAAAGCCCCGCGATGGACGACATTTATAACAACATTAATTTAATACAAAAGCAAAAGAATATGCCTCACGATCAGGCGTCGTTTAATACTCAAAATTCCTTTAAACACAAAATATTTGATACTTACTGTAATTGATCATAATATGATACATACTAAACTAAATGCTCCGGCGGATACCTCTGATTATGCAAATTTAAATACATGTGTGGGCGTTAACCCCAAAACTTCAAAATTAATTAATGGAATAAGGAATAAATAAAAAAACGTGTTGAGCGCTACCAAATTGATTACAAAATCTAGGAATTTCAATTTGGAAAAATTCCTCTTTTAAAATTGACGTTAGTTTAATCAAATATATATCAATCGATACTACTGAAACCATATCATACGATAAATTAATTTGAAATTTGTTTATTGAAACATAAAAGAACAAATTGAAATAATAAGAAAATTAAAAAATACAAAATTATCATTATCAAAAAACTGTCATACTAAAAGTAATTTAAATTTCGGGATCCCAAATAGACTTTACAAAAAAAAACTTAATTAAATAATTTAATACCTTACATTTTCAATAATCCATCAAAGTTTAAGATTTCGTACACAAATGACTCCATACACTAAAAACAATAACGACCATACACAAAGCACAATCACAAACTGCTGACCTGGAAAACCAATACGGGAACAATTCTGAATTCTGAACTATTATTATTTTTCTCGAATAAGGACGAGCTTCAAATTACGATAATTTCCAATAACTAATAATTCTTTATTAACACAATCATAACTGGAACGGTAATTATTTTATTAGCTCTAACTTCCAAACGGAACAAACTCTCAAAAATTTTAACGGTAACTGTATTAATCAAACTGTATACTTGAAGGTTACTTAATAAATTCTTAATTGGTAATAGGGAATTATTTTCTTCCTTAAATTAACAAAGCTTTACGAAACTATTCTTATTTTGGATCTATTTCCAAACAACGGAATCGGTACGATACAATACTAACTTAGATTGAGGCATTAACAATAGTACGGAATATTTTGTCAAATTCTTCAATTCCGAACTAAATAGTTATTAATTAGGGCGTACATTCATCGTAACGACTCTCTTTGTATCACTGGAGCACGAAGCGCCCGGAAATTCCTTAAGACAACAGCCTTCTCGATGGTGGTCTATTACAAACTTTTTAACTAAAAAGACTTCAACTAGATATATATATATATATATATATATATATATATATATATTGATAAAGGGTACCTTGTCACCTCCAAAGTAGATACCCAGCATACGTTGTCACCTCATATATAACGTTGTGACCTCCGTTTTCGGAGGTCACAACGTTTTGCCCTGTTTTCGACTGTATAAGCATATAGATGGTGTTAGAAGCCTAAATTCAAATTTTTGTCTGGAGGTGATAACGTCATACTTATACTCACAAAATTAATTTTTAGTTCAGCTGTAGATCGCTGGCGTTGCCGTCGCTGTTAGTTGTATAATTGCCAATACGATGTCACCTCCGCCTGTATATGTTGTTTTTTGTATCATGTACGGTACGTTGCAGGCTCCACACATTGGCAACGTTGTGTACAAGACCTAAACCACTCAGGTATATAGAATTCCATCGAAACCAGTACCCCTGGCGTAGTTTCGGCCATTTCACGCTACCTGAATTTTTGCAGACACTTTTTGGGTATAGTAGCAGCATTTAAATAAATATTTGTAAACTACTCAGAAAATTTAAGGGATCTCTTGAATTGTACGTCATTTTTAAATAGTTAATGATACTTAAGAACAATAAAATAATAATTTCTATTTTATTTAAAAAGTTTTGAATTGAAAATGACTTTCTTTGAGATATGAAAAAAATTAAATAGGAAATACGTTTTAGTCGTAATTATGTATAAATAAAAAATTCATCTTTTTACAAAATGATCATTTCGGATTTACTGGATTATTATTATTTGATTATTATTTTAGGAATTGTCATATGACATATGATATATTCATTCTCGTATCCACAAAGAAAGATTTAAAATCTTCAATATTTTTAGTATTACAATTAATATAATAATTAATATAATTTTCAAAGAAAAATAATTTTACTAAGCAAAATATTGTAACATTTGGTATGTAGTTTGCAAATTTCACCAAATTACCCGGTTAATAAAGTTTTCATTGACATTCTAACTATGTTTACATTTGATGAAGGAAAGAATAAGTCTGAAATACTCATTTTGTAATATACAGGGTTATGATAATGTAATGCACAAAATTCATAAAACGTACAACGATCACTTTGGAACAAAATGCAAAAACACGTCAAATGTTTTTTTTTA
Organism: Agrypnus murinus; assembly: GCA_929113105.1. NCBI lineage: Eukaryota > Metazoa > Arthropoda > Insecta > Coleoptera > Elateridae > Agrypnus > Agrypnus murinus. Next base: position 69,452,416 of record OV816024.1, read on the forward strand.
TTCCGCATCTTTTGACATAAGTTACAAAAATAACACGTCAAATTTGTCAAAGTTATGACGTCATTAACATATTTTTTTAATGGGAAGCTAAGATTTTTATTACATTATTGGAGAAAGCTTGTTTTGTTACACCAGGGAACAATAGTTGCAGTAGGGCTCACATAAGAAAAAAAAACGAGAAAATGAATAAAAAACGAAATAAACGTAAGTTTCATAATAATCGTTGTACGTTTTATGAATTTTGTGCATTACATTATCATAACCCTGTATATTATGTAATTAGGAGATCAAGCGATATTTTAAATCCAAGAAGATGTTTAACGCCGAGGCGCCAGCCGAAGGCGTTATAACATCTTTGAGGATTTAAAGAAGCTTGATCCCTGTATTGCATAAGTTGTTTTATTTTATTTCGTATTTCAATCCTAATTTCTCCCTTTTAAAATCCATCCGAATTTATTGTATAAAGAAGCAAGTTGCCTTGTCTGTGTCATCATACGCGTAACTAAGGAGATAAAAAGCAGCATGGATGCATGCATGTGGCTATAATGCAACATCAAATTATTTACGTTGCCAACAACAACGGAGATCAAGAACGTCTTGAACTCCGGTATCATTGACAACAGAGATCAAGATATACTTTATATTACTAATTGTGGTATATAAAGAATTGTTTGAAATACGAAATGAAATAAAAAATATTAACTGTTTATATTTTTACATAATTACGACTAAAACATATTTTCTATTAAATTCCATATTGTAGCGGAAAATAAAACATTACGTCATAATCTTGACATGAAGCTTTACGTACTGAAAGGCTTAAACAAACGTCAGTTTAACATAAAGTGTCGTATTTTTATTATTAGTATAGTCAATTTTTGCATTAAGTTCTTATTTTTTACTATCTAAAGATCTTTTCTAATGCCTTTAGTACTGGACCAATATAAAATGTAATATGTTTAATATGGGGGCACGCCCCCCTGGTGGTTGAGACACCCATTTTGTACCCCTGATTTAATAACGCAACCAAATTGAGCAAAGTTGTGTTGGGAGTGTTCTTGGGGTCGCTGATTATGAATCCAATGAGAAAATTAAAAAATTCAAATAGCAGACCCAAAATGGCGGCTCTAATATAACGGCCTTTTATATTGAGAATGCGATTTACGCCATTTCTATTGATTCTAGAGAGAAATTCAAAGAATCAAAAAGTGTTTATAATGTGATTTTGCAAAGGACTACGCTATTTTGGTTACCTTATTATGTAACCCCTTCGCTCTGCCCTAGTAGTAGAGTCAATTTCTGCATTAAGTTCTTATTTTTTACTATCTAAAGATAGAGACTTGAAATCTTTTGTAATGCCTTCAGCACTAGACCAATATCAAATGTAATATGTTTAAGATAGGGACACGCCCCCTCGGGGGGTTGAAATCCCCATTTTAAACTCCCAATTTAACAACTCGGGAAGTTTTCAACCAAGTTGAGCAAAAACTATGTTGGAGGGAGCTGTGAGGTCGTTGATTATGAATCAAATAAGAAAATCACAAAATTCAAAATGGCGGACACAAAATGGAGGTATTTTAGATTGAAAATGCGATTTACGCCGGTCCTATTGATTTTAGAGAAAAATGAGAAAAGCCAGAAAGTGTTTAGAATGTGATTCTGCATAGGAATACATAATTCCGGTTACCTTATTTTATTTTCTCATTGAACTCATAATCAGGAACACCAAAACCCCCCCAACATGAATTTCACTCAAGTTAATGGAAAACTTCCCGAGTTATTAAATTAGGAGTGTAAAATGGGGGTTTCAACCCCCCGAGGGGTAAAACCGCCATTTTAAACATATTACATTTTATATTGGTTCAGTACTGAAGGCATTAGAAAAGATCTCAAGTCTCTATCTTTAGATAGTAAAAAATAGGAAGTTATGCAAAAATTGACTTTACTACTAGGGCAGAGCAAAGAGGTTACATAATAAGGTAATCGAAATAGTGTATTCCTTTGCAAAATCACATGAATTTTTCTCTAAAATCAATAGAAACGGCGTAAATCGCATTCTGAATCTCAAAGGCCGTTATTTTAGGACCGCTATTTTGAATTTTTCAATTTTCTCATTGGATTCATAATCAGTGACTCCAAGAACCCTCCCAACATAAATTTCGCTCAATTTGTTTGCGTTATTAAATTAAGGGTACAAAATGGGGGTCTCAACCACTAGGGGGGGCGTGCCCCCATTTTAAACATAGTACATTTTATACTGGTCCAGTACTGAAGGCATTACAGAGGATTTCAAGTCTCTATCTTTAGATAGTAAAAAATAAGAACTTAGGCATGTTTTTTGCAAAAATTTACTCTACTATATAGAATGACTAGATTATTATAAAGCAGGGGGTGAATGAACTTTCGTTCAAAGAGAAAAAATTGCAACACATGAAAAAAAACGTTATAGGTCCTGTAAATGATTCTCCTTAGTTATCGTTTCAAGATTTCAGACGCGACTTCTGTCTTCCTTCAGAAATCAAACTCGTTCTGTAAAGTTTCATTGCCGGATTTATAACATAAATAACTATAAATCAAAAATGTTTCTTTTTATAACATTCTATTCGTAAAAAAAATCCTATACTAACATCCTATCCTATTCGTTTGTTGGCGAAGGAAATGGACATGAGCTCCAGAACTATGTCGCCACTGATCAAGGAAGACCTTAGTATGAGGACTGGACACTTGTTAACAGCTCGACATAATGAAATAAGAAGAGTTGGAGACAAGTCTCATTTGCAGAGATAGGTGAAAAATTTTCATCGCCCAATCTTGTTTCCCTGCATTTTATATTTGGATTTAGGATTGATGCATTATGATTACAATTAAAGTAATTGTCAAACAATCCACATAGTTGATTTGGAAAACTCGTTTGCACATCGCAGCTAGGATGCGTGAACTCTCCTAAAGTCATTCTATTTAGATTCCTTATAGGAATCGAGCCCAATTAAGTAAAATACTTGTATTTACCCTATAGCGGAGTTGTTCACATGATAAGATTATTATTTATTTATTATTTAGGCGGAGTTATTTATCGCTCGTAAATAGCAACAAACAAAGTCACTTTAAATCCAAATAAAACATACTATTTTTTTCCACTAGGGTAAAAGTGCCTCCTCTCTATGATTAGAAGTTTAGTCTAGCAATACCAACAATTTTTTATTAGAAGAAAAAAAATTAAAACAAAGGTCTTTGAATAAACCCCAGCGTGGCTGAATACTGGACAGTCAAATGTCATTTTCTCGACATTGATCCAAGTGTAGGCGAATTTTCAGATATCGAATCTTGGTTCTCTAACTCATGTTTAATATGTATTTATTTTTAAGCGTTTTATATGTATAAAATGATGATGTACTTCAAACAATATTATTGCTTGGGTGATTGTTAAATCTACGACGGCTGTGAAAACTGCTGCAGCGCTATATTTCCAGCGGTGTGTTGGACGCACCGATTTTCACCCACGTTTCAAGCAATTTTCAGATTCTGAGTCTCGGTTGTTTAATTGTCACTCGAGGGTTAATCAACAACCTGATACTAATTTTCGGTTCACTAAACGTTGTACAAGTCGAAGCCAATGTTCAGAAACCGTTTCAGGGTTCCTTACAACTTGCCCAAGCTTCAGCCAATTTTCACCCGTTAGGTCAATGCCAGTTACCCATAGAATATACTTAAGTCAAATATCAGATACTATTTCGCTAATTTGCTTTAGCTAGTCTAAAGCTAAGTACTCACAGCAGCGGATCCGCAGGCGGATGTCATACGATTGGTCGGATTGAGTCGATTTGACTCAAACCGACCAATCGTATGACATCCGCCTGTGGATCCGCTGCTGTGAGTACTTACCTTTAGTCAATCTCTACATATCAAGTGCCGGTTACATACTTATCACCCAAAACCTTAGCCAACTTTGAATCTTAGGTTCGCTAAACTAACTCCAGTTTTAGCAATCTTCAAAATTCAAAATCTTGGTTTCTTACCCTTCGGCTAAGGTTGGGTCAATATTCATATTATATTTTGCTAAATTTCTGTAAATGTGGTTTATTGTAAAGATGGATTAGTGGTTGCTAACCTACTGAATTTTTATGAACTTAAACTTACACTGGCAAGACTAAAGTGTAAACTATATTGACTTACCGACTGTACATATGTATTTGCACAAGAAGACGTACACTATGAAAGTGTTAGGTTTGTACGGTCTCAATATGTGTTGAGAGTCTAAGACATTAATCATTTATACGAATTTTCGATTTCTTCGTATTTATTTTGTTAATGAACATTTTATATCCAACACAAAAATCGACTTTGCATTCAGTTACGGCGAAACAGTAATGGTAGACTTCGTTGCTTGTTTGCACTAGCATTCATTAAAGGAAAAGGATTGTGTAATAGTTGCTTTGTTTCTCAATTACCAGCCTTGGTACTACATTAACATTCAAGATCGGTCCAAGACTAACTTTAGTTTTATTGCGATATCGGTGTCATTTATTGTCCAAAACATTGCATAACGTATTGGTTTTAGCCAATAACAACCAATATTGAGTAACTCTGATCTTTCCATGTCTGAGACCAAGCTTGGTATCAAATTATCATCCCTACTTTAGTCTAGCAGTGGGCCATTTTCGGATATTAAGGTTGTGCCAAGGTTGATAAACATTGTTTCAAACAAAAGCTTATAGTGGTATTTTGTTTTAAATGGAGAGCCGCGATTGCTAACATAATTAAGTGTCAAATAAACTGCCACTTTTAATTCTGATAACGCAATATAACTACTATTTATCTATGGTTTATACAATGTTATCAAAAAAGACTACATTAAGTTAAACCTGTCTTTAATGTGGACTTAAAGTACACGTTCCATAAAACGTACATGTTTTGTCGTTAGTAAGTGCTTTATTTAAAACATAAGTTAAAACATAAATTTACAAGAGGTAGGTACATGTATAACAGTGTAACATACGTATTCTGTATTTCGTTAGATAAACAAATGCTGGAAAAAATGTCTTAAGCAAAAATTCTATAAAAATGTTGATTAATTTGTTGTGTTTCGATTTGTTTTAATCTTAATAAAGTTGGTAACTCTTTTTGTTAATCAAATCACGGGAAATTCAATGGTCCTACATGATACGTGCGTGACTTCGGAAACAACAAGCATTTGTTGTAAAAAACACAATATTTAATTTGTTTATATTAAACTCTTATCGAGTTTAGTAAAAATTAAAAGAGTATCTGCCTTTATTTCAATCGAAATGGAATCTGGATAAAAGCATATTCAATTTAACCGTTATTCCCGAGATTAAAAGAAACTTTGTAGAATATCATATTTATACAAATACTACGTTACATAACTGATTTATGTCTAATACATCTAAATTTCAAAAATGTGCTATACTAATTATACGCAATATTGGTACTGGTTGCGTTCTTATTGACTTTTATTGACAATAACAAAAGAATTCCCTTTTTCTGGTTTTGTTATATTTTTAATTCATTATAGAAAGAAATTTCTTTCTAATATATAACCGATCTAAGTATTTCTAATCAAATTACTAAAGTTTTCATTTAAAAAATACAACTTTATGAAGTAAACCAGAAATCAATGATTATAATTAGAAAAGCCTTATTCAACTAGTCAGTGCTACTCATAAAGACGCTTTAATAGTGTCGAAACGGCTTTTTAATATCTTTAATAACAATTCATAAGAAATACAAAAACGACAATTTCCTATAACTCAAAAAATAAAAAATAAGTAAATCGAGAATGCTCGCTTGTTTTCTTTTGTTATCTGGCCACTAAAATGCCCTCGGCGAGCAATTTAAACCACCCGATTTCAACATCTGGATACCCACAAGAGAACCTTTTTATGAAATGTGCATCTATGGAATGTGGAGTCAACGCTCTGTATATATAACTGCACATAACGGTGGTATCTTCTGACCTCCGAACACTTGGCAGCGCTGCTGGAGGTAACAGCGAACTATAAGTATCTTCTTATATATAAATTTTGGAGGTCGGTTCGTATCTTCTGTATACTCTATATATGACAAAATAAAACAAGGGAAATAATTTCCCCTTTCTTGAGATTCGGATTCTAGAGGTTCCCCTCATCACAAATATAACAAATTTTTAGCAATATATCCACGGGAATACCCGGAAGTCAGGCCGTCTCCTCTGTATGACGGAGGTGACAGCTTAACAGGCATCAATATATATATATATATATATATATATATATATATATATATATATATATATATATATATATATATATATATATATATATATATATATATATATATATATATATATATCAATATCGGTTTTGGTAATAATGCAGTTGGTCTGATTCAAAACTATCTCTGCAACAGGATGCAACAAGTTAAGACTTCTAAGGATGGCTCTATGTCTATTGATGTTACCAGAGGGGTACCGCAAGGATCCATATTAGGTCCTCTGCTGTTTACCTTGTATACCAGAGGTCTTTGTGATAGTGTGGAGGCCTGTAATATTCACATGTACGCAGATGATACACAATTGTATTACTCATTTAGTCCAAATCACATTCAAGATGCAGTTGATACATTGAACAATGATTTGAAAGCTATAAATGAATCTTCTGCTGATCATGCGATAATATTAAATCCAACTAAGTGTTGTGTTTTACTTTTCGGTAAATCGGTTAATAATTATCAACTGACATCCATAAAAATTGGAGACGTTAATATTCCGATAGTTGAAAGTGCCAAGAATCTAGGTTTAGATCTTGACAAAACGTTCAGATTTAAAAAACAAATTAATAAATATATACAAAAAGCTTACTATAATTTAAAACTTCTTTACCCGCATAAAGACTACTTAAGAAAAGACGCAAAGTTATTACTAAGTGAATCGCTTGTATTATCACACTTCAATTATTGTATACCTGTCTATGGCCCTTGCCTTTATTTTGAAACATCACAACGTATACAACGTGTCCAAAACTCTTGTTTACGTTTTGTTTTTGGAATTCCTAAGTTTGCTCATATATCTTCAAAATTACTAGAAGCGGGTTGGCTAGACATGAAACAACGACGTTATATACGAACAGCAACATTCTACCATAAGATAATAATCAACAGGCAGCCACCCTATTTATACAATAAGATAAGGTATAGAACAGATGTACATAATATAAATGTGCGACATAGAGGTTTGTTGACTATACCCAAGCACAACACTACATTCTACGAGCGCTCATTTAGTTACAATGTCACAAAGATTTGCAGTGATGTACCTTCATCTTTCAAGGTATTATCAACTTAACAATTTAAAAAAGCCTTGATTGAACAATTCACACCAAATCGTAAACAGTCTGACTAACGAACACTAATTAATTTAAATTATGTTATTAATATTATTCTTTTATATTTTTCTTTTCTCCTATAATTATAAATTATTATTATTACTGAATTACGACTCCTAGTTTGACTATGTTTTTTTATATTTCAATTACTGTACAAGGGGGGAATGGAAGAACAACTCTGTTGAATTCCCTCCTTGAGATTCTGTATTTTTTATAGAATAAATATATTATTATTATTATTATTAGAACTTTAATTACAAAATAATTCTCCACTTAAATAATTTTATTCAATAAAAAACGAGAACTAGAATACTGGGGCAAGCCCGCTAACTTGGGGTAGAACACCCAGTGTCCGAACGGACACCATTTCAGGGTACGAGACACGCTGTCCGACTCTCTACTAAACTAAAACTATTTCGGCACTAGAATAAGCTTTTTGAGGAGGGTAAAATTTGAAATTATCCAATAAAAATATAGCGTGATTCTCATTAGCCAATGAGGTATATTTACGTAATTTTTTTCTAGAGTGTTTTTAACAAAACTTTCAAGGATTCCCCTTTAAGATTTGCCTACAAGAAAACGTAATGTTATTTACAGATGGCCGTCTAGACGAATTTATTCGAGTGCATTTTGTTTGTCGGCATTTTGTTTACAAGGGAATATTTCAACCCAGTATGTTTTAAAGCTATAAATTTAAGGTTAAATGCATTTTAACCATAAGGAAATGTTTGTTAAGGCTAATATTATATTTTAGCCCTTATAAGCTCGGAATTAAAAACAATTTTTGTTCTGGAACATTCTATTTCTCAGAAAATAAGCACTTGGTTAGTGTGAGAACGTTTCAAAATAAACACTCGCACCAATAAAAATTTTGCTGAAATTTAAAATATTGCTTACGAATATGTTTTGAGGTGACTCTTTTGTACTTGAAAGAAAACATTATTTAGCTTAATGTAATATTTGTGGTTCCAACACAATTGAATTTACATAATTGAAACTGCCAGGACCGTACTAGGATTGCTTTAATATTTGTTAGTTTTAAAAACGTAATGTTACAAGATTCAGAATAAAGTATTGTAAACCAACTTATTGAGATAAAAAATGTGGAATTTCATTAAATCTGTAGGTAGAAAATAATAGATTCACTAAAACATCAAAACCCAGTGTGAACTGAGAATATCGGGCCTCTACCGATAATTATTATTTAGAGATGATTATTATTTCGAAGGAAACTTGCAACGTTTTACAAACAGTTATCTGTAAATTTCCAATTCTACAAATCCATACCATTAACCTATTAAAATTCTGTGTTTGGTTGTTTTTGTTTTACAACCCATCCTACCAGCGACAGTCATTATATCGAAGGAAACTGTTTAATCAGCTCCCAATGTAAAGGAAGGACAACACCCGGAATACAACCAGGCTTCAACAGTTCATTTTAAATTCGTCATAGGCATTGGCGGATTTAATACTTAAGGGGCCTGAAGCGTTACAAATTTTGGGGTCCCATAGTATAAATCAACTACTACAATTTATATACCTTTTATTATTTTATCAAAAATTAAGTTTGTACACATTATGGCCGCGACCGAAGTGACCTGCCGAGGTACTAGGGCGGCCAGGTGGCGCTCGCTGTATGTACGCACTTTACTTTTCAGGATATACGGAATTAGTAAATTATAAAAACTATTATTGTTTTTATTATAATTTAGCAATAATAAAGAATAATATTAATATATACTAACAATTAAATAATAATATTAGAATTAATCAATTTCACGTTAATTCAATAACAATTTTATAATAACTTTATATGCTGGTAGTCGACATAGAGCTCAGAGATTGAAATGTCGCTCGGAAAGCCGAAGGTCCAGGGTTCGATTTCCAGCCGGTGTATATAAAATGTGAATTGAGTTTTCCAACTGATCTTGGGTGTTTGAGTACTGATTTCTAATCTGTTATTGGTTTTTCTTTATCACGTAAGGTTTTTGAACAAAATAGGAAAACAATAGCAAAAATAGAGATATTTATATGTATTTAGGGTAGAAAGGCAAAGTGACAAAGGCAACAAAAAAATTACAAAAATCATAGAAAAAATAGAAAATAACATATATTATTCCTTTATCTTTTTGGAAAGCTTAGCCTGTCCTGAAAAAGTTTCCTTTCGTTTTTTTCGTCTATATTCAATTTTTATGCGATACCAAAAAAATGTTCTTGGAGCAAGCAATTTGTTTCGCTTAGATGGATCCTAAACTCTCGAAAAGACCTTTTGGAAGTGTTAAATATATAACATTTAGTCATTTAGTTCGTCTCGAGAAAATAGCTGCGGTTTAGAGTTTCTTAAAAATGATGGTTTAACAATGCTGACTGATGATTGGGATAGTTAATATATTTAAGAGTTCTTGTGTTATTACCCTTAATATCACCAAGCAAAAATACCAGTCGTCGGTGGGTGTGATTTCTTGGTTCTCTCCAGACCACTGGTATTCCAAAACGCAGAGTTTTCTTGTTCTTTCAAACCAATGCCTTAAGTGTGCTCAAAGTTTATCAGTATTTCCGTTCTGAAAGTTTCGGAAATGAGTGAAACATTTAATTTAATTTGAGCAACAAGAAATATTTATTTATTTATTTATTTATTCCAAACAGGCATAAAGCCTAATTAAATGGAATTAAACTATAATTATAACATGAAATTTAATATACTTAAAGACTAATTATCAGAAATTGAAGAAAATGTAAGAATCGCATGAAGTAATATACAATAAATTTAAATTTTAAATAATATAAGATGTGCATAAATTACATTGAGTTTGAACAGAATGATTTGTTAATTACTATAATTTTAGGTTACTTTGTACCTATATAATATAATATTACCAAAATATTTGAGGATGTTAATGATTTTGAAAGTATTCATATATAAGCTTTTTATAATTACTAAATTTTATTAAAAAAATATCAAAATTTAACAGAGACAGAATGCAATTGATTAATTTGAGCATAGTGATCAACGGCGAATGAAGTGTTCGAACAGCAGGCGGCACCTTAAATAATACAGGATTTCTAAGCAACCGTCCCTGCACTTTAAATCTAAAAAGTCAAAGGATGTCTGGGCAATCTGTCAAACTATTTAATATTTTAAATCCAAACATTAAGATGGCGTATTGCCTTCGGTTAGATAAGGTCATCAATAAGGTCATATCACAATATTGGTTTACAAAAAAATGTACGAGATGGAAACAAAAATGGGTTTGTTTTAATTAAATATACGTACCAACTAAGCTAAAAAACAAAATAGTTTAATCACAAAATTCTCGAAGGCCTGTGTAATTTATTCTATATGGATTTGCATTCAAAATATAATTTAATGTAAAACATTAAGTAAACAAAATAAATTAACCTTTTTCTAAAAGTTATAACTTTATACATTTCAAATAATTAGAAATATTGCATGTGCTGGCATCTATGGCATTTTAATAGAACCACTGAAAATGCGAAATCATTTCCCAGAACCATTTCCGTATAGTTTAGAGATTGTAGCAATGAGTCATTTTCATGATTAATAGACTGTGTGAAATGTGTTATTTTCTATATAAATACATTCATTTCATAATCAGTTCTTTTATAATGTAACTTTTCTGCTTTTAAAAGCAGCAAATGTATCAGTAATATTTTCAAAACATAAATTTTGCGTAATGCCATTTTCAATAAACACCATTGATACATTTTTTAAATGACTTTGTCCAAGATTATTTCTTAAATAATTTTTTAGACGTTTAAGAACGGAGAAAGATCTTTCTCCAGTTGCATGACATATCGTCATATTGGTAATATTAAAAATGTTTTTAAAATTGTTTCAACATTGGAAAATGTTGATAATTTACAAATGGCATTAAGGAATTTCACTCATTCGAAAGCGTGGTACAGTTCCCCTTCCCTGAATGTCAAGTCGGACGAATGCGCAGATTTTGCTAAAAGGCATTGAAGGCAAGCATTCGGAGCGACAGAGATGATACATTTCTTGCAGGTCGGCTGCTATACAGTATATTCCGTTACAAAACTTTGCCTATCACTCTGAATGCTTGCCTATTCGCACGAAGCTCTATTGCGTCGATCGTACACCTTTTTTACCAGCCTGTACAAGATATGAACTGTTTCATGTTTCACTCTTCGCAACAAAGTGAGTTCCCATGCCAATAATTCTTATTTGTTGCGTGGGCCTAAAACGGCCGCTTCAAACGCTTGTGCCTAAATCCGCCACTGGTCATTGATTCCTCATTTGGGTAATTTGTTATATGCTGCTTGTTCAATTAAGACTGTAGACAGGACATGATAACATTCCATTTAAAAATCCAGAATTTATGTTTTCGTTATGGTTCACATCAGCTTAAAACAATAAAACACCAAAGAAGAGCAGGTCTGACTTTTTGCTTTCGACTGAATTCTTTGGAGAAAGAATACTCAAGCATGTTCAACGGTGTACAACAAATTGCTTAAGTAGCGTTTATGTCATAAAAACAACTTTGCAATAAAAAATGTAATTACCATTTCTGAAATGTTAGACAGTTTTATTTCAAGTTTGAACATAATTTCTGTGTTCGTATTTAATTTAGGACACACACGGTCGTCCGCTACCACATCCCAGACCGCGTCAAGGACGTGGGCCGGATAGTGACGAAATATTTACATTTGCTGTAATTTATTACATAAACAGCTAGGGCTTCGAGCTGATGTGTATAATAAAATTATAAATACCGTATTTCTTTGAAACGTGTATATCGAAATCAAAGAAATAATTATTGAGTTCATAATAAAATGTCTACTGAAATTTCTTTCTTTATTTAGAAATTATGCAGTCAATAATGCCTTTCATTGCGATAACAACGTTTCAAAGAAATACGATACTTATAATTTTATTATACACACCAGCTGAAGCCCAAGTTGTTTATGTAATAAATTACAGCAAATCTAAATATTTCATTATTATCCGGACTACGTCTCGATGTAGTCCCCGATGTCGTCGCGGACGACCGTGTGTGACCTACATAAAACAATGTTAGCAATTATAAGATGGTCTGATAGTCTGTACCTTACATTATCTTTACAAGTTATGATAACATGCGTATATATTACATGACATATCCTCCTTGCATACAAAACATATAAGTATTGTAAGTATTGTAATGCATACATCCATAGGCGACGACTATGTGGAGTCTACGCACTTATCCAACTGGGATATTTTTTGGTATTTTTTTGCATAAAGGGCAAAAAACATTGAGTTCATTAAAGTTTTGATGGCCATACCTATATCCACATGTAGGGCTGAAAAATTCTGTTCTGCATTACGCAGACTAAAAACATATTTGCCTAAAAGCATTGCTAAAGAGCTATACATAGAGTAAATTGCAAATATCTTCATTGGTAGAAGATGTACTCTTGAAGGGTATGTGATAGCTGGTAGCTCTAAAGATGTGGCCCTCATTAAAATAATGTAATAAGCGCTGAGCTTTCATTGGTTGTATGCATGATCAACTACTGCATATTGACTAAATTTTGTCTAATTTTGTTGTACAACGGTGTCTATATTTATTAAAGCGTCTCAATACCTACAACGTACATATTCCTGGTTTTCTGTTTTCCTGTAAGAATATACTTTCTGTTTTTAATACCGTATGTCTCATTTGGAAAACAAATAGATATAAGGATTAATTTATACTTTTAAAAAATCGATTGTAAAATCTCCCCAAGGAAATAAATCTGTTATTTCTGTTATCACTTTGTTTATTAGGTTATATCCAAAAAATGACGGAAAAGGTTACATTTGTTTTTTGAGAAATCAAGAAAAATGACGACACTACTTTAAAAATAAGAGTAATCGAGTGCCGACATGATACCGTAGCTTAGTTAGCCAGAGCAGGGTTATAATAACCCTAAGTCACAGCCGCCCCAGGTTTGATTCCAGCTGGTACAGTTTTTAAAGTTTATTTTTTTACAATACACAATTTAAAATGCGATCTTTTTCGTCGAACACTGTTATTCTGCATGATTTTAATAAATTGCGTAATTTTGATTTTTGTTTATTTCTCGTAAGACTGGTAATACTGTGGAGTAGAATTAAAATTTACTAAAATTATGTACAAAATGAATATTATCGAAGAGAATATCTTTTTTATTTTCGGGATGAGTACCGTTTAAACTAATCAACAAAATAATAATTTTATGTACTTGGGGAGATCTTACAAACAATCGTTTAAAAGCACAGGTTAATCTCTAAATTTGATTGGAGTATTTTAATTTTTTACATTGTATTGTTATTATATGCAGAAGTTTAATTAATAATGCCTACATGGACATACTTATACTATATGCATACCCTGTTTAATACGGTTAGTAAAACTCTAAACAGGCCAGCCCTCATTAAGATTGTGAAAAGTCGGCGCCTATGCATACATCAATTTTTTTGTTTTAATGTCTTTTCCTAAAATTAAAAGCTGAAAAATAAAGTACAATTCCTTGTTTTATTTAACATAATAAGCTTTAATATTGCTCGAATGAGTTTATAACAGCCAAAATAGGCAATAATAGAGAAGGAAATATGAATAAGAATGAAACGCTTACATAGGTTGTAATAGAATAGAATTACAAATAGTAATCTTGAAAAAAGTAAGGAACTGGGTTCAAGTCAATCTAAGGCAGAAGTTATAATAGACCAAACTGGAAACAAATGTGGAACAAAATGGCTATTCTATTGGATAGATTCTTGGCAGTACAGTACAGTACAGCTTTTCGAATGAATTTAATAGCTTCAATTGTATTTTTGTTGTATCTATGCAACAAGAGTTTTTTTAAAGAAAATTAATCTATAGCATAAACATAACCTTTATTTGCACCCGCAATGAATTTATGTTGGAAATGCTGGATACGACTGCACCGCTGTTCTCCACATTTATAAAAATTATGTGGATCACTCTTCTGTTTAACAGGTATTGGAGTTGTGAGATCAGTAGGTGGCCTAGACTAAGGGTTCTTGTTCCACACTTGGTGAATTTTCTTGTGCTACTGTTTCTTGTTTTTGGCTTTGTGAATTTGCATGGTTTTGTTCCTGAATTGGTAAATTTGTTTGGTCTTGTGTTTTCCATTTCTCCGACCAGTTTGAGGTTCGAAGACCCGGCCTTATTATTGGCTACGCTATTCTGCACTTGCTAAAAAGCTTTAAAATGGAGATGGGAATTTAGGTCCTCGCCAACTTATTTAGTCGGTGAGGAAATTCGGTTTAAACATATGCCTGTTGTGAACGGTTCTGTGTTTCTGTTTTCGGCCAGCCTGCGCTTGCGTTCGCAATTAACGCCTCGGGTGTAATGGAAGACATCCTCAACCACTGCTTAAAAATAATAAAGTTTATTTCCAAAAGAAATCAAAACAATTGTAAGAACAACCAGAATAACTAATTAAAACTAACATTATTTTAAAAAAGGATAATAGTCATTACGTAGGTATAGGATTTCTATGCATTTGCATGTTTTTTCTGCTTATAGCAAACATATGCAGAGTTATATTTCTACATGTTTAAGCCACATATGAATCACATATGTCAATTTGAAAGTGCATATAAATGCATATTTAGGTGTTTTTTATAAATGCATGCATATTTTAGCATTTTTGAACGAGTGTGCATATTTTACCACTTTTTGAACGTTTTACATGCTTTAACTATGAAATTTCTAATATTTTTTAATTTAGCATTTTAGACAACCAACCAAGGGCGGCTTAGCTGAGTCTAGGGGAAACCCATAATTTAAGCTTGTTGTTAAATACTAGGCTTTAAAATATTTTACTGCCTTCACCATCTGTGTACTTGTTAATATTTTCTAAGAAAGAAAATGTTTCAACTAAAATTTAAATACTTACAGATGTAGTGACTCTAGCTAATAAAAATGATTAACGCCACCTATGACTAGTGGTAGAAGTATTTGCAAAAATTGCCCGCCATTATTCAATCGCAAAATTTCGAAAAATTATTTCTTTTTTTATAAAAGATGAAAAATCGCAGATCGTACACTGTAAAATAGTGATCGAGGTTCTGGGTGCAATATCTATTAGCCACTTTGTCAGGAAACGATAGTGGCAAAAAAGTTGGAATTTGAGAAGGCTCACGAAAGGGATTCGTCAAGTTATTCAATGCAGCACCAAGACTTAAGTATGCTTCCACCCAATCGAAGGTAGCAAAAATTATATTTATATTCAAAAACCGGGAAAATCGCTAAATGAACTTTCATTTTACATACCTATCGGTCTTTTGTCTAGTATATCAAAAATCATTGAAAAACTATAAGGAAAAAGATTAAAAAAGATAATAGAACGAAATATTCTAATACTAAATCACCAATATAAACATGCTGCAACCTAACAGAAACATCGAGTAATTGATGCAATTAGCAAAACATTCGAAGAAAAGAAACATTGTTCGCCTGTACTCATTAATGTTAGCCAGGCCTTTGATAAGATCTGGTACGAAGGGTACTATATAAGCTCAAAAAGAATTTTCCAAAAACAATGTATCAAACTTTTAAATCTTACGGAATCAAAATATATTTTGGAGTAAGATATGAAGAACTAACAACACTATACCCAATAAGGTCAGGTGTCGCGCAGGGCACCGTTTGTGGCCTACTATATTCGTTATTTACAGCAGATTTGCCTCGGATGAAAACATAATCACATCAAGTTTTGCTAATGACACTTACATCTGACACACTGACATCATTTTAGCGATACCCAATAGTCGCATCGAGACCATTACAGAATATCTTCAATCAAAATGGAACTTAAAAAAAGGCGAATTAAAATCAACGAATTCAAATAAAACCTCACGGTATTCACAAAATGCATATGCAAATCTCCTGCCATCACGATCAATAACGTAATTGTAATTCGGACAGCATCAATACTGGGTAGTGGGTATGAACTTCGATAGAGACCACACGTAGAAAAGGCGCATCTGGAACAAACGGAAACAATTTGGTATACAGATCATTGGCTCATTGGCAGGAGATCTCAATTACCAACCCACAATTATTGGCGCACAATGTCATTTTTATACCAGTGTGGTACTATAGGATTCAGCTCTTAGGTACTGTCTTGAATTCTAATACTGCAATACTCGAGCGATTCTAATCCAAAGTAATACGTTTGTTGGTGGATGATGACCCACCCAATGATTTTGAACTACACGATTGTGAGTGATGTGATACAATTTTATTAAAAGTTGCTTCGATTGCTTTCGAAGCAATACAATATTTACAATGAATGAAACAAAGCTAAATGCTCAGCTTTGTTAAAACTTGTATTAATAAGGATAAGCAATTTTTAGATTAAGTGAACCTATACTAACTAAACCGTGAACCTACCTGTGAACCGTAAGACAGTCAAAGTTTTATTTACCATCATAGCACTCCCCTTTTAACTATGTGCTATCGAAATTTTACAGAATAATTACAAACTAGTAGAGTCGAGATTAATAGTCACTATAAAATTATATTACCAACATAGACTATTTTATTATAAATTCTAACATTATTAAACTTATTGATATGTAATAAGCGTTTATATGATAGTAGTAATTATTATGATTTTTTTTCTCAAACTATTTTGAAGACGTCCGTCATTACCAACTAGATTTAGTTGGTAATGACGGACGTCTTCAAAATAAAAATAAATAAATTAATAAAATGGAAATGTCAAAACTGAAAATATTGATCCACATCTGTTATCTTCTTCACCTGTTGTAGAATATCTTCATTGTAAAATAGGTCAATTCTTTTAGTAGAGTAATAGGCAGTTGACTCTGCTAGCATTTCTGTTAATTTTCTGAGTAAATAATACTAGCATTATATAAACTAGATATTGATTCTGAATAATATATTGCGTTTCCTATTGATGAACATTATGTGACAAAACGATATTGTTATTTTTATATAATACTGATAACACCATTTCCTCTGACCTTACTCGCTTTGATTAAATACACATTCATAATAATTTGTTCACAATCATTCATATTATATAGATTAAACATTCCACTTTAAGATAACATGCGAAACTTCATGAAAAACTTGAAATTAATAAATTTTGCCTTTTAAATAGTTATTTATTATCTATTGCAGTTGCAAATTCATACTAGATAATTTAGTTATTATAAGTAATTAATTTCTTAATTAATATTGATTTAATTGGTAATAAGCAGGTTAGGTTTGTTGCAAATAATACGAATGTTGGGAACAATTCTCGAACTTCAGAAGAAAAAAAACTGGATTTATACAGTGTTTTTCTTTTGGTTTTCACCATTTGTCAATTGTGTTTCACTATTTATTAATAGTAGATTACATACCGAGGCGGGAAGTGTTTCATTCCTGTCGAGAGCTAAGATAGCTCACCGAGGGCCCAGGCCCGAGGTGAGCTAATGCTCGAGACAGGAGGAAACGTCCCGCCGAGGTTTGTATACTATTTTATTCGGAATCATCATATTTTTTAACAAATAATAATTATTTACAACTGACAACTGAAGTGACAAACTTGACCTAATAATGCACCCGCCCTCTACCGAGCAAACTACGAACTTACAACAGGTCGGGAATGATCACATTCCTGACCAAGAGAGGGATAACAGGTAGGGAATGATTACATTCCTGACCAAGAGAGGGAATTAAAAGTAAGTTAGGAATGGTTAATTTCCCACCCTCTGAGGCGGTTAGGAATGCACATATTACCATATGATTCCGAATAAAAGTAATTCCCTCATGACAAATCTTGTCAAATTTGTATCAAATGCTTTCCCCTTTTGTCAAAACCATTTCATCTTTTGTCAAATGCTTTTCCCCTTTTCTAAACGCACGAAACTATATAGAATATGCTTTTCCAATTAATTTAGGTAATCGATTTGGATGTTTGTTTATGTAAACAAAAGTGCTATTTTTTCTTTAGTCATAGAAATAAATATATTTATAACAATAATACATGACAAACATGTATGTAACACATATATGTACATACATAACACATAACAATAATTAATTAATTAAGGCACATAATACATCAATTTTTAATTCAATATTTCATGTCTTCGAAGGCAATCATGCAAGTATGTTTCCATATGCTGAACATAATTGCGACAATTTTCCGGACTTATATGTTCAGAAGCATTATGAACTGCTTCATATAATTCATTTTCGTTTGTGGGCTGGGCTCTTTTTATTAAATGTTTCCACTGATTAAATACTTCCTCTATGGGGTTTAAAAAGGGACTGTAAGGAGGTAAAAATACTGCAAAGTGGCCATGAGCTTGAATGAGGGTCACTACTTCTTCATTTCTATGAAACCGCACGTTATCCATAACGAAATGAGCTCCATGCACACCGTCATTATTTAAATGATTAATTAAGGAAGTGAGAAATTCAGAAAAATGTTCGATATTATACGCTCTATCTTGCACTTGAAATAAATATACAGAATTTTCATTCATTGCTGCAGCAATGGAATAGTTGCGTCCTCTTAGTTGAGCTTTAACTTTCGAAGCTCTAGAATTTCTTACTGATCTTCCATATGAAACTCGAGAATTTACTTGAATTCCATACTCATCAATGAAGAAAATTTTATCTCGTTCAAGCATAATTCTATTATACTGAACTGCATAATCAAAACGAGCTTGAATGGTATCAGGTGTATTTCTTCTCTCGGGAACGAAGGAAATTCTTTTCACTGAATAATGAAAATTCTGCAGAGCTCTGTTAACTGTAGACAAGGATATGTTATTAATATTTGGCCACTGGGTCAAACACTTTTCTGCCAGTTGCTGAAGAGTTAAGGAACAATCTTCATCCACCCAGTCGCAAATCTGTTCCTTTTGAGCATCAGACAATATTTGTTGTCGATGTCCGGCACTCATTTTGGCAGTATTATGAGTTTTCTGATAAGTTGAATAAATTTTTCGTACTGTGTTTGGCAGAACATTAAACTGTTGTCCAATATTACTTGCCGTTGAACCATTATTCATTGCATTTATTATTAAACCACGTATTTCATTACTAATCTTATTATTTCTTCGTCTCCGATGATCCATGTTTATTATTAAATTAATTAATTATTAAACAATTACTATCACAATGTGAAACTTAATTGACAAATAATGAAATACATTTGACAGAAAAGGAATTTGTTCTCAAAAATCGCCTACTACCACAATAAATGGGAAAATCATTTGACAAATTGTGAAACACAATTGACAAAAGAAGAAAAGCAAAAGAAAAAGACTGTAATGCGAGGTAGAATACTTCTATGTATATGAACATATATTACATTTTATTTGCTAGATGTAATTACTGCAATATTTTTCATAATATTTTTATTGTAATGCAGCTAAATATGGAAGACTAGACTAGGTACATTTTTGTTTTTACTATACGGACTGGAAACGCATGAACTTCATATAGGGATATAAAAGTAGTAGTAGGATAGTGAAACTAGCGATTTAATTTTTACAATTTGCGAAAAATTTATAGTAGACGTTAGTCAGTATAGAACATCCAGTTGCAAAGTTTTATCAAAAGCTTCTATCCCGCTACTACTTTTATGAACGCTTTTATATCTCTATATCAAGCCCGTGCGCTTCCAGTCTGTATATTAAAGCCAGTGTCATATATCAGTAGAGAAAAACTTTTACTAGCTTGCGAAAACGCTTTCATAATAGTATGTAATCTGCGGATTCCAACCATGTAGATCGAGATTTAAAACGAAATGTTTAACTGACACAGTTTATATAATAAAGAGCACATTAAATTCGTGTTTGTTTCAAAGGTTTTAATGTTTTTTAGACAAATTAGTACCTTCCTATTTCTTGTTATATACTAACTATACGATTTTATACTATATTAGAACTTAATATTTTTGATATATTATAAACAAATAAAAAATATGTCATAATATATGATTATCTTCAATAAATAATAATAATTAATCACTAGGTATAGGTTTATTGTTTCCAGCCTTATTTTGTGGAACTCCATAATCATGAAATAAATAAAGATTATTAAAAGTTTCACAGTTTTATTAAAATATACCTAGGTATAGGATTTCTATGCATTTGCATGTTTTTTCTGCTTATAGCAAACATATGCAGAGTTATATTTCTACATGTTTCAGCCACATATGAATCACATATGTCAATTTGAAAGTGCATATAAATGCATATTTAGGTGTTTTTTTATAAATGCATGCATATTTTAGCATTTTTGAACGAGTATGCATATTTTATCACTTTTTGAGCGTTTTACATGCTTTAATTATGAAATTTATAATATTTTTTAAATAATTTTAGCATTTTAGACAACCAATCAAGGGCGACTTAGTTGAGTCTAGGGGAAACCCATAATTTAAGCTTATTGTTAAATACTAGGCTTTAAAATATTTTACTGCCTTAACCATCTGTGTACTTGTTAATATTTTCTAAGAAAGAAAAAGTTTCAACTAAAATTTAAATACTTACATCCTGAGGTATTGTGATAAATAGGTATTAGGAAATTCCAAAGACCCTTTGACAACTTCCTGTTCATAGAAAAATTTGCCTGTACTTTTGTTTACTAATCTTGTAATCTTTCAATTAAGACAGTTCAGAAATTGCAAATTGCATTTCAGTTTGAAATTTTAGAGTATAAAGATGGGCAAAGAAAAACGGTCTGTGTCTGTTACACTTCAAAGTTATGTTAAGGAATTCAGTGTTCTTACAACTGACGATAAGGTGTTGTATTGTACAGTGTTCGACGATAAAGTGACTGCAACGAAACGCTTTCAAGTTACTCAACATCTGAACACGGTTCGACATCAAAAGTGTGTTGCCCTGAAATCAAAAAAACAAACATTGTTACCGGGGTACCTTAATAATTCACGCGGTGAGTCCCGCAAATCGATCGAATTTAATAAAAAACTATGTAGTGCATTAGTGGCTGCAGATATCCCGTTAAGTAAAATTAATCACTCAGCATTTCGTAATTTTCTGGAAGAAATTTCAAAAACGCCAAAACCCGACGAGTCTACACTCAGGAAAAATTATTTACCTCGTTTATACGAAGAGACCATAAAATCAATTAGAAAACATGTAGCGAATAACTACATATGGGGTTCCATTGACGAATCTACTGACACTACTGGAAGGTGCGTAGAAACATCATTTCCTTCGTTTTGTTAGTAAAATTTAACTAATTAAAGACAGCAGAGCAATTTACGGATGTTTTATTTTCTATTTTGTTAGTTACATATTTAATCACAACAATATTTTTGCTTGATTCAAATATATTTTTTTTTAAATAACTGTTTTGCGCTAATTGTTTGTAACCGACTACTTATGTAGTTCGATAAAATAAAAATCAAATTTTTGTTTTCAGATACGTGGCTAACGTTATAATTGGCGTTTTAAATTCTGAGAACAATCTCAAATCCTATCTATTAGCAATGGACGTTTTCAAGAGAACCAATCATTGTTCTGTGGCAAAATTGTTTAATGATTCGATGGCTATTTTGTGGCCGGACGGCATACAGTACAAAAAAGTACTCCTGTTCGTCACCGACGCGGCACCGTACATGATCAAGGCTGGAGCAGGCTTACAAATTCTGTACGAAAAGATGATCCACTTAACTCGTCTTTCCCATGCAATGCAGAGAGTTGCGGAAGAAGTGCTGGAAATATATCCTAAAGTAAACTCTATAATTTCAGTCAAATATTTAGGGAAACTGCTCAAGAAGTGCCTCTCCCACCTGAGCCTGTAATAACAAGGTGGGGTACTTGGCTTTCTGCAGCAGAATATTATGCAACTTATTTTGATATTATTAAAGCATTCGTAAATAAACTTAATAAACACGATGCACTATGCATACAAAGCGCACAGGATGCTTTTAATACTAAGGAGGTGAGGGCAGAATTATTGTTTGTTTTGACAAATTTTGTGCGTTTAGCTAAAGGTTAATTCCACATCAAGTGATCCAATTTTTGCAAGTTTTGACCATCACCCACTTTGATTTTTTTTAAATTTGGCACAACTGTTATACTCCTAAAGATAAGTAAAAATCTAAAATATTGTATTTTTGACTCAAGTGGTTTTTGAGTTATGCCCTTCTAAAATGTACAAAAATGAATTATTTTGAGAATGTTGGCGTTTACGTTTTCCTTTATAACTTTTGAAAGAAATAAGATAAAGGAATGAAACAAAGCCGTTTTAAAGTCCATCACTTGGGCTTTAAGACGATGGGTCGCATGGTATACTGTAATGTGAAAAAAAATTATATTGCGCCTCTGAAGTTTTTGACCTTGAATTTCTCAGAAAACGTATGATTAAAAATTTTGAGAAAAATTGGACATAGAGCTGCATATCTTTTAAATATGTGTGCGAAATTTTAACTTGGGATCTCAATCGGATCGTTACTAAATTATTTTAACAAAATAGAAATGTTCAACATTTTACCATTAATAATGTTTTCAATATTGGGAACATTGGGAGTTTTCTTTTATAAATGATTATTTTCTGTTTTGGTAATTACTTACAAAGAATCGGGGTTAGATAAAACATTAATTAACAAATTCCTGTACGAGTTTTTAAAAATTTTTAAAATATTTATTTATTAAACAAATAATATTTAAGGTACAAACCCTGTTTGATTGTTAGCAGAATCAATTTTAAAAGAAGAATGATTTATTTAAAGGAGCAAACAATTCTTAACCTGCCTCCTAAAGGATGTCAAGTTTAACTCTTTAAACCTATGAATAAAAGAATTATAAAGTTTATAGATATTGTATGTAAAAGATCGCTTGGCATACGTTTATAACACTTTAACGTATCGTCTCGTAATGACAACATGAATCTTATATTATCTGTAATTCACGGAGCTTTTGGTTTTTAAATGTAATTGTTTTATAAGGAGCAAACATATCAAAGATGGTAATCAGAGTTTCATTTAAGAATTGAACCTTATCATTGATGTTTGATATTTCATGGATATAATTCCATCTACCAGCATACCCTAAACCTTAGGTACTTATCCAAATTGGATAAAGATCTATATGTATGGAGCAATGAGTACTGCTTGTTTTTTCCATTTTAAAGTTACAAAAGATCAGTTCATGATCTGAGTAAGGATACAAACTTTTAGTACCTGAATCATCAACTATGGAAAAGTTTGTAGTGAGAATGTGATCGAGCAAAGTCGCTGTATTATCGGTAATTCTCGTTGGTTCATTAATTACTTGAGTTAATCCAAATGCCTCTAATGTTGTTAAGTATTTTACTACTGCTATAGAAGACAGATCGAAACTATGTAAATTTTTGAATCGCCCCACGCGTATTATATCTTCATAAAATATCTGGCTTGTATGCCATTTATGACATTTCAGATGAATAAAAGTAACGTCTCTTATGAGAATTGAAAAGTCGAAATTATGCAGTCGCAATAGACCGTTGAAATTTTTTCGGCCGCAAATGTACAATGTGTACATATATGATCTTTAAGGATATTGAATTTATTAGCAAGTGAACGAGCATTAACATGTGCAGTAAGTACTTAAACGGTTTGTAAGTCAGGAATAACAAAACAGAAAAAATATGTAATAACTAAATGCAAAATAATACAAAATTCAAAATAATTTAAATAGTAAATATTTAATGTTAATTTGTACGTTTTCAAAATATTTAAATAAAGTAATGAGTAAAAATAAAAGAAATACTTTAACTTCCGTATCAAACAAAGAAAAACAAGATAGTATGTAAAATATAAAAATGGTACCGATTTCAAAAGTAAATAATGTAGGTGTGTATTTAAATAGAAAATTTAATACAAATTCAGAAAAGTATAAAAGTAAAGATAACTCTCCACGTGAGTGTTTGAACCCATTTATAAATTAAACAAAGCTTTATATATTTCGAAGTTCATATTCATTTGCTACAACAAATTCCCTTTTTTTTGCCTTTACAAAGATCCGACCATCCATAGTCCAGATATTATCCCATCCGTAATTCTTCACTGCTTTCTGAAATAGTGCTAATCTTGTTTTGGTGAGATCTTGGTATTATCACCCTAGATCCTTTTAATGGCTTTTTATTTTTATAAACAGGATCCCGTGTTTTAAAGCTACAAAATTTCACAATAATTGGCCTGGATTTAGATTTCCTTGCTAACAACTTATCTTCACAATTCAACACAATATCTTCGGTTTTTCACCTTTTTCTTCTAAAATCCCAAAAATTCGTAAACTATATTGCTAACTATATAAGCTATATTCTAATTATTCCAACTGCAGTTTCTGTTCATTAACTGTCTTTTGCAAGTGATAATTATTGCTTTGCTTTCTATTTCTCAACAATTTTTTAAAAACAACCCTAAGTAAGGTAAAGGACAATTAGAAAGGACTAAAGCAAAAATGTCAAAAACTTTTCTTTCTGAAAAGCCTGGGTCCGTGTACTGTATCACTGAAACAAAGCAAATAAAGTTAGAATACAAACCCAGTTCGTTCGATTTACTTCTGCTCGCTGTAGTGTGGTTAATAACTACAATAATTAAAATAGAACTTCCTTTAAGTTCTATTTTAAGTCTTTAATAGTCTTTGAAGTCTTTAATAGTGTGAAAAAGCAAAGAATTGGGAAATTACGTTTAGTGAAAACACGCATGCAATAAAGATAGGACTAGGACACTAGTTTTATTTATTTAAGTGTTTACATGCCAAATTATGTATAAAATTGTTAATATAAATCCGGAGAAAAGTAGTAGGATCTTTAGTAAAAATTATTAAATAATAACGAAGGAATATGAGCCAATTTAGTTGTTATATTATAAAATATGCTTTAGGTAGCTTAGGCCACAAGATTAGGATAACGGGTAATGCTTAAAATCTGAGACTGTGTTTGAACGCATATAAAAACTAGAATAATGTTTAGATTTTAATAAATTTTATTGCGTTATAGTACTTACTACATTTTAATCAATTTGAATGATAAAAGTTAATACATTTTTCAAGAACGGTGAACCTAATCCAGTTTTTTTGGGCACACATACCACCATTTTCTGTACGAGGTTCCTACCTATTTTCTTTAGCTATAAAAAATTCTATTTTTAAGATTCTCCTCATGCTTTCCAACTTTTCTCACATACAAGACCTTTTAGAATAGATCAGAAGTTCTCCATACGTTGCAGATCTGGGGACACATGCATGAACTCTCTTCCTTTACCACAAACACAAGCTACAACTGATAATTTGATCAGATCGGACCAAAACACGTAATTATCATTAGAATGAGTTTCCCGAATGAATGGAATAAGGAATCTCTTAATACATTCATTTAAATAGGCTTCCTGATTGATGACTATTAGTGAAGAACATAAGAAAGAGTTCGAAATTCCAGAAGGTGTTAGTGCCAACCTCATTACTTTTTTCAAATTTTCTGGGAATTTCTCTAACATGCATCTGCACCTTGGCCGGCTTTGTTGTTGTTCTTGCGCAGATCTATTAAGAACTTCGATCTTCTTTCTGTATTTCATCCGGCATTTTCTTAAGGGTCCCGACAATATGAGATTGGCTGCACTTGAATTGTTTCGCTAACTTTCTGGTTCATATTCCACATTCATATTCATATTCATTCATATTCCTTATTCTATCATATCTTCTATTCAACTGATTTTCTAAATAACAAATGTTTAATTTTATCATCTTCACCGCTTTTTAGCCAGAATCTGACGAAAAGGCGGAGATTCTTCTTGCCATTGTTTAATGTATCTATATATTGACGATATTGATACACTTTCTCCCGGTTTTGCTCAAGCTGACAAAACTTTTTGTTGTTTGGGCAGTTTAACCTTCAATTTAAAAAACAAAGCAAGTGGACATTCCATCACGGAAGGGAGATCACGCTGCAAAACCGCCTTTTCGTGGTGGTCAGCTGGGTACTTATGCCAGGATGGTGTAAGGCTGACAAAGATATTCTTGAAGTACGGATATTTCTCTACAAAGCCAGTAAATTTCACCTGGATGTTATGTAACGGATGCAAAATACTGACAAATTAACCTTAGTAACTACAATGGCAAGTTAATTAGGTCATTAACCACAATCGTGTCAGGATTTGCTTATAGGCCATACGAGGTTTTGTGTTACCTATACTGTCTACTTCCACATTTTTCATAAATTATCCGTATGTTCGATGAAGCTCAAAATCTTGCGGTCACCGCTTGGACTATTAGTATTTATTTATGATTATTGTAAATTTATGCAACGAAATTGCTATGTGTTATAAAGTAACTGTTTCATGTAGTAGCATAGCTGAGATTTGTATAATTTAGGGTGTAATTAAGTCTTAATTATTTTTTGCGACAGTTGGCGGTTTTTGTTAATTGATTCAATTAGAAATCAATTTCGATCCGAAGTGTACTGTGTCGTTTTATTCGTCTTTTTACCAGCTATATTTCCATGGAATTAGATTTAAGTAATTCGCTAATTATGATCACATGTTTAATTTATGTGACGTCATTTGATGTGAAGAAAAGTTCAGATTTTTCGATTGTTTTAACAAAACGTATAGAAGGACCAATATGAAAAAATAATTTCAGTCAGCAAAAATCAAAAGGCCGAATCTATGACTCTCTGACTTCAAATTTATTAAATAAAAGTTGGGTTATGTTTTCTGTAAACAATCGAACTAGTATAAGAATTATAGGAATTATTATAAGATTTATACGTACCTGTGTGTATTACTGAACTGAAGAAAAACCAGTATCACCTTATTATGCAATTGTAAAGAATTTTAATGAAATTTATTTGATTTAAAACGAGATCTTCCAATAGATAAATTTTTTGGTGTGTCAAATTTAAGCTAACAGTTGATTTCATCAAGTTTATGTAGTGTGTACTTTACCGCTAGTGTCTTGTGACGGATTTTATTTCAAAGTAAGTGGGAATATTTAAATATTTTCTGATCAGAAACCAAACATTTCTTTTTAATAAAAATTAATTTAAATTAAAGGATAGAGCTTTTTAGCAATATTTGTAATAAATTAACTTTAGTTATAGAGGTTTGCTGAAATGAAGATTGTCATGCTATAAACAAGCTAAAATTTCATTTTAGCTTGTTAAAATGATTAATTAAATTTCATTGGATTTTTTGTGCTATTTTTGATTTATGTGTTCTGTTTCTGTATTCAACCATTTTATATCACAGATTATAACAGTTTTTACGTTATAAGTCCTGGAAATGAAATTTTACAGTCGAGTAAGATGTTTAAGATGGAACATCGAAACGAGACTGTAATTACATTTCCAGGACGTATGACGTAATGCGTTTTATTTCATACTGAATTTATTGGCTTATTGATTTAATTTAAAGAAAATTATGTAATAGTATATTACATGTTGAGTTGGTAAAGGATATCTTTACAAGCCAAGCGATAATTGTTTGACCGAGACGGTACGTCGAGGTCAAACACTATCGCGAGGCTTGGAAACTTTACCAACGAAACCATTTACCATTTTTGTTTATTTTAAATTTTGATTAAATGAAAGTTTTTTTTTATATTGAATGAAATAATTACTTATATACATTTTTATTGCGGGATTATTTTCTGTATTTGCATATTTTTATGTTCGTTAAAAATTTTATGTTTCGTTGGTTTATTACACACCCGTTTCAGTAGATGCTTTAAGAGCATTTAATATATGTTCAGAATTACTCCACGGTATGCGACACTTTAGTTAAATTTCTGATTATTACTTATAGTCATTAGTTTTAAATTTCATATGCCCTATATATATATTAAAATAATGCTGTATCTGTGTGAATATTTTATCTGCATTTTGATCTCACTCTGAAAGTCCGCGATTCTAGCTCTCTCTAAATAAGATTACAATATGTAGGTATTTTCGAGCATTATTATAACTATAAAATACTATTTTATTTATTACTATTTAAATCCCAATCATTAAATTTACTAAATTTTCTAACTATAGAAACTGTATGGTCAAAATACTGCATTAAAATAAACTATATCTTTTTATATATAAGACAAAAAACAATATTGTTTTAATAGGTATTTATATTACTACACATTTGTATATGACATTCCACGAAGTACCATTCAATTTGTCGTCATTGTTTTTAGTTATTATTTATTTTTGCTATTCCATAATACTACTCTACGTAACATTGCATAACAAACAAGTAATATTAATCTTTGCTATTGTTGCATTTCTTTACTATAATTAGCTTTTATAATTCGTTGATAGTATACCGTGACGGAGCCTGTAAAAAAGTTGGATAATACACAAACAATATTTTAATAAAAACTTGGACTGTTTTATTTCTACGTTTTATTACTAGATTAGTAACTATACCTACTACTAATACTTTATTTACTACAAAATACTTTAAATTTCAAAATTTAATTTTTTAAAGCAATTATAGAAAAAATATTAATTATATTTTGTGCGTGAACATGTTTTTAGTACATTCAAAGAATCTTGTAGTCTCGAACTGCGGTCTTGGCTAAAAGACCTTTTCATACACTAAAAACCTTACTTCACGCACTTGATATAAAAATTACTATTTTTATTTCATAGCCCATACGAACCTGTACAGATAAAATCATACTACAAAATAATGGGTATTAACTACGAGTATAAGGACAAATTCAAAATAATAAATAATAACATTTCAAGCGACACTCCAGGACAGCTGTTTCGAGCTTTTAACTGTCATCAGCTGTAGGTAGCCGATTGCGAATTATATACACACACGCCGTCCAAACCTATATACTAAGCTCAAAATACCATTAATGTCATGAAATAAAGGTCCTGACACCTATAGAGAAATAACTGCATTATCCGCAGTCTTAAAACATTATCTACAGGAATTTACATAAATGGTTTTAAACCATTAAAAATAGAAACTTATAATACAAAATTATATTATTAAATATTAATAATGGGTATTAATTATATATAAGAATAAATTCAAAATGAATATGTCAAAATACTCTACAATTATATATGTAAGCTTGGATGGGGTGTGTGTGTGTGTGTTTAATACACAAGTGACTGCCTCTAGGTGATGAGAGCCAAAAGCTCAAAACAGCTGTCCTAGAGTGTCGTTTGTTATTTATGCACACTTCATTATATTTGTAGGGAAATCTTAATAATATGCAACCTGTTGCTAGAACTTATTAATAAAATAAATAAACACGATTATAAAAGGTTTCACAATTTTATTATATTTTACCTGATAATTGCTTCGATAGCTAAGCTGCCATTATCAAAGCTAATATAAATATAAACAAACAAGTCGGTAAATACATAAGTCTAAGAAAAATTCAATAAATGGACAACTAGATAAAAATAATAAAAATTAAATATCTAACACTTCCAGTAACGGAGAATTACTCAACTCAATCTGCCCTTCATTAAATGTACCTTGAGTTTGTGTTTGTATATCTCTCTTTTGTTATTACAAAAGCGTAGGAACTTGATGTTATTTTGGGGTGTCATTGGGTTATGTGATCTGTTCTAAAATATGTTTGGCGAAAATAGATTTTTCTGGATGTTTATTTCGGTAACATCGCACTAGTTATTTACATCTTATGTCAAAATTTCGAAGTGTTTGCCCAATATATACCAAATAGAACAATTCAAACAGTAAGTACCCTATTTCACGATATCGTGTGTTTTGTCTTTGGCCTAAAACATAACATCATATTATCCTTGCTGTTCTAGGTCATTTTGAAACCAACAGTACCTTATATCTAAAAAATCTATGTTTAAAAGATCTATAGCTGTCATTTGATATGGAATAAAATAACTTACAAACTCCTGTAATGACTGGGCTGTTTCTAAACTACAATTGGTGATTTCGCATTTACAATTCTCATTTTCTAAGCTACGTTTTTAATGCCGGAGAACATTTGGCCTTTTCTAATCTACATCTCCTCAATCTGATATACAAATGATATTTTCTGAACTACATTTCCCTAATCTAAAATACAATTGGCAATTTCTAAAATACATTTCGTTAATCTTAAATACATTTCATATTTTGTGAAATTAAATGAAATACACTCGGAAATGGTGTAGATGAAGCTAAATAATGACTTGTATCTACTATATATATTTCTTTTTCATGAAAAACTTTGATTCAATGTTTTTTTTAATCGCAGGTAATAGTATTACACAACACGGCGCTATAACAATTGCTGCTTCCCTTCAGAATATATACACTTGTACATTCTCAGTTTCTGTTAATCAGGGGTGTATTGTCGCTCGTTTTCTGAGTATATTTTAAGTAGTTCTGCCACTTTGTTTTTGGCATCAATAACTAATTCAAACTGGTTCCCCTTGAGTTGACAAATCTGATAGTAAAGAGGAGCAGCATGATGCGTTTCTCGGCTTAAAACTGATTCAAGATTCCAAACAATTTTATTTTTTAAGTGGACTTCTCTTGTTTTAAATACGTAAATTAAGTAAAACTTTTTAAATAATTCGTAGTGGATATCTAATGCTAGTAAAGTACACTTACTTCACCATATTTACTACATCTTTGCAGATGTAAGTAAGGCAACCAGTGGGTTCAGGGGAATTACCTCGTTCTCACACCAAACAATTTTTTGTAATACAACAAATAAATATATTTACTACGAAATATACACGGTGATCCAGTACTCAATGATCGGACTTTGAGGATAAGCTTCTCTGGTTATTAGAAACATAAAACCTTAGTAACTTTTTCTGATTAAATGAACTTGAAAATTTCGAAAACTTTGACCGACGTTTTCAGAAAAGTACGTATAATTGATGCAGGTCAGTGTTGTTAAGTCGAATAGAAATAAATGCAAGATCTTTAGAAATTGACACCATCAGTAAAAACGTAACATCTGTTTAAACAAGCACAACAAGAATGCAAACGACGCACATTCCATTTTAGATGTTAAAACAAAACGATCTATTAATCCGGGGGATTCCCCTCTATTCTAATAGTAAACGCAGACAGAAATGACATCATTTTAATACAGACCCATTCAATGATATCATTAAATTCGATGTGTTATGCGTTAATAAACATATATTAGTTTTAATTAAGTAAAGACATGTTTAGCTAATTTGATCTATCCATCAATAGGTATTGTTATTTTTATTGGAATTCTAGAATGTTTCATTATTAAAACCTTATTATTCTTTTTCATGTTTTAATTCAACGACCCTGAATGCTTGATGGATTTGTTTACATAGTCAAGTACAAGTACTGTTACGTTTTATTACTAAAAGCTGCAGTGTAAGGGGCTTGCAATTTGTTATCATTTGAGAAACCAAATATGTGTCACTATCACAGTACTATAATCTTTTATTCACAAACCTGCAGTATTGTATTACACATAGGGGTTAATGTGCCTATTAAAAGAATTTGAAATTGTCTTAGTAATCAGAACCAAACAAAAATATCATTTTTGAAACAATATCCATCGAGAGGTCGTTCTCAACATGCTTTGTTTATTTAATTCTGTTTATCTGTTGTTATTCTACGAAACACTTGGCCAAAATAAAGACGTTTTTATTACTTTATTACGCTATCCTTGCACATTCTAGTAGTATTGAATATCTGCTTGAACTTTTAAAATATGTGTCATGTGCATTCATACTATTAAACTTGAAAACATTAGGCTGAACTTCGATGCCGTTTTTCTTTAAAAGTATAGAAATACGAGAAAAATGATATATAGGAATTTTCTTTCTTTAATGGTTATCTAACCACTGGCAAAGTCCGATTACTCCGTAATGACTCACCGTGTATAAATAAATAAAGATACCTTGTAATGCAGGATGGTTTATATGTAAATAAAATGATTATAATTTTAGTAGTAAAATGCGAAATTATTCATATACCTATATACAGTGTGTTTCACTTCACAACTTGACACTCATGTATTTTTGTTATTTATAACTGAATCAATTTCAAATTTCTATCTATTCTAAGTATAGAACCCCTTAAAATAAATTTATGGGCAATTAAAAACCCCAATTATTATAAACCAAAAGCCCACTACATTCGAAAATACATGAAAAAAAATTTAAAAAAAATATATAATTCCTTGTTTAATCGGAAAGTTACATAAATTTGTTCTGGGCCACTTGAAAAGCTCAAAACCAAATTTTGGTTAAAGAACATTGGGTAATAATTATGTGAAACCTTAGCTCGACACCCCTACGTTTATTCTATTTATAATCGAATAAATTCCAAATTTCTATCAGCTATAATCTTAAAACTCTTAAAACAGATTTGCGTGTAATTAAAATCTCATTTATTAGAAATCACCAGCATACTACGATCAAATAATCATGATAATCCAAAACAAATTTCCGTAATGACTTTTCCGATTAAACATGGCCTAAACACCTTTACGCAAGAAGGTGAAGAAATCGCAAGTCGACATATGTTCTTAAATTACACTTGAAAAGGACCATTCAATGATAAATTACAATCAATTAAATATTTATAAATCCCAAATGTGGGTATATCATTCAAAACGAATGTGATTGACGATTGAAGAAAACATGTCGGGAAAATAAATCATGCAATTTCTGCTTTGCTTCTACTATTTTGTTACACTTTTAACCCACTTTATTTTTGTTAATTATTGAATTTTAGTCCCATATACCTATATTAACGTCAGGTCACACGGTCATAACAGGTCATATTCACATGTGTCATTGAATTACCCTTTAAACGGGCTCGTCAAAGATATCCCACATGAACATGATCCTTGACTTAGATCACTACGGTTCTTCGAGTTGTGTTATACATGAGCCTATGTGGTCCTGTAAAATTCGATTTAGAAACGGACAGTTACTTTTCGAAATCTAGAAGCTCCACAGACAGACAGTGACACAGCGCTTCCGATAACTCATACCCAATTTAAAATTGACAGGTATGTAATATGTATAACTATTGCGTTATTGAAGATTGACCACACCTAATGACCATCTATTCTGTTCTGCGTAGGTTAACGTCTCTTTTATACGAACTTGAAGTTGGTAGCTTGTGCTATAAAGTTTAAATCATCGTATGGGAAATCTGTAATGGCCCTGAGTCCCACCCATTAGACTATCACAGCCCAAATTACTCTACCCGCCTAAATTTCAAATATTTAACAAAACGGAAGTTGGCACAGCACTACCAACCTTACAAATAACATATTAAATATAACAAAAAAAAACAAACGGGATCCTACGTTGTGATTATTTTTTTATAACATGTAATCATAGTTGATAACGATTGACTTACTTCATAAGGACGGAAAAAGAGAGAAAAACACAAATAAAAGAACAGTTAAATATGATTGTATTATTTTATTAATTTATTCTTAATCTTGAAAGAGGGGGGGACGGATTTAAACTGACAAAATAAAAGGCTAAAAAAACCTGGAAAATATGCTAGCCCAGCTTAAATACGTCAACGCTTCAAGTTCAAAAGTGATCGAAGTATTCATTAGTTCGATTATAATAAACAATACAGAGCAATAAATCAATTTATCAAGTTGATACAGTTGTATATTTTTAAAAGGTATTTATAAATAGATAAAACGCAAATCTCTCAAGGACAGAAAAAACATCAAAAATAAATGTAAATTGAGTCAAGCAGGTAAAATTAAGTACAAACTAGAAAAGGTAAATGTGCCAGTTTAAAAAGAATACACAAGAATTACTGAACAAAAGTTATATCATATTTGACATAGCAACAGATACTTTGTGATTATACACATACATATAATAAGAAATATCAGAAATACGTCTTTTACAAGACATAGTCTTTCTGTCAGCAACAGGAACAATTACCTAGATAAGCAAGCAAAAACAATAGACACATAAAAATAACATAAACAAAAACATGCAAGTGTTCACAAAATAATGGTTTGAGTGTTCTACAACACGCCATATCAAATGGGCTTAAGCCACCGTGGAGCCTCCCCTCTCAAATAAATAAATCAGTTTATACCTAGGGAAAATAACCTCTTAGTCACAAAGTATGTCATTTAGTTAGGTTAGAAGTCAACCAAATCAAAATACTGAAAGTGAGACACATAAAAACAGTAGTCATATTTAAAGCTCGAATAACATGTCCAGTTAGCAATAATTAGCTGTAATGATACTCGAAACGTTGATTAATCATTATTTTCTAGTACTATTTCCACTTCGAAAGGACAAATTTGCAAATTATTATAGATTATCAAACGAATCTTTTAAATTTTAATTACCATTTAGAGTTTGACTTATCTACAGATTCAAACGAGAAATTTGGGTTTTAGATTAATCAAATAATATAAAATTCACATCACACAACTAGAATCAACATAAATAAACAAATAAAAATGAACTTACACGAAGGAAAATACTTTACAAGCAAAGACAAAAAATGGCTACCTACTTCTTGTTACATTTAGTATCAATCGTCTTCCCAAAACAAAACACAACGTCCCTTAATATCAAAAAAATCAACGAACTACTAACTTTAAAGAAACTATTGTAAACATCCCTAAACACAAAATCCAATTACCAACTTTAAAGAAACTATAGTAAACATCCCTAAACACGAAATCCAATTACCAACTTTAAAGAAACTGTAATAAACATCCCTAACATTTTATATTTAACCAACTACGTAGTTGTTATTTTTAAAATCAATGGGCCGTATTCTCATGCCACTATTAAAGATGTATTTAACTTTAACTTTAAGTTAAATTAAGATCAACAAAAAAAGAGATAGCTTTATCTAATTCTAATAGGTGGGAAAAGGTTAGAATTGGTCGCCATGGTAATTAAACATGCTATTAACTTAATAGTGACATGAGAATACGGCCCAATATCTTTTACCTCAACCTGTATTTAATAACACAACCAGCTAAATTGATTATTATGCAATTTGTTTTGCGATTAAATGACTTGCTACAGCTACTTTGATAATTTTGGTCGACTGTAGTTCTGACCACTGCAATACTATTGTAATAATGTAGTCTTAAATTGCCTTACACGTTGTGTATCATATTTACATAAATGTTAATGCTATGCTTAGTCGTTTGATTATTGTTGTACTCTACTTGAAATTTTTCTTCATATGCCCGTTTGAGAATTGAATATCCTGCAATGCTTATTGTATAAACTAACAGTTTGACACAAACTAACACAATCAGAATTTTGTTTGTGAAATGTCAAACAAAGTTATGAGAAACGTCAACCTTGACTGAGGTTAATCTACTGGATTATATGAGCAGATATGACTACCAAATAAAATGAAAATATACTTTTTTAATAGTAATAATTTTCTTTTATAAATTTCATAATGGATTATCCACCAGCAACTTAACAGTTTATACTTTGCTGACACTTTACAAATCTGTACTGAAAGCTGCAATGAAGATTCAAAGGAAACAACGATGTATACAAATTACTACTATTTATTTTAACAATAAAGTGGTAAACAATAATAAAATAATAAAGTTATCTACCTAGTTGCACGCACAATTAATAATATAGAAAATTTTAAAGAGCTATTTAATTTTCTCTTTAGAAATTATATTATTTAAGAAGTTAACAAATCATTGGTGTTAAAGAAATTTACATGTTACAATAATAGTTTACTAAACCCTAATTAATCCAAAGGTGAGTTCCTTTTCTAAAAGATCTGATCAGAACTAACTTACTACAACTTAATACAAACACTTACTAACTTAATACAAAAACCTATCAAATTATGAAGATTTAGAAAGAAGTACAGATGTCAACACAGACGCATATAGTTAAATTAAAATTGTGCGCGTGTGTAATAAACTCTAAAATAAAACTTATTTCTTTTTAATTAATATTGAAAAGTGCAACTTAGCATACCTCACAGGAAAACAGTCTTGTTACATACAAGACATCATTATTTGTAATAAAGTATAGTCAGCCTCGGTGGATTAGTGGTTTGCATGTTTGCTTTATAATCCAAGGGTCGCAGGTTCCATCCCCGTCCAAGCTAGTAATTTTTCAAAGTGGAGAAAAATAAACCATAGAATTTCGAAGTTTTAACAACTAAAGAAAATACTTTCCGGTTTAGAATTTACATTTCACGTGGGAAACAAATTTTACAATTTCTTTATATTATACAAAAACTAAATTTTGAGAAGTTGTACGTCTGAGTTTATTTAAATACCTTAAAACGCTAAATAAATATAATTAGCAATTGTTTGCCTTTAATTAGTATTTAAACAGCCTTTTGTGTTTAAATGGCCCTGCACAACCTCTGACGCTACTCATTGTATGCGGGGCCACTCGCAATGCACAACTAACGTTATACGGCTCTGGCGTGCTGTATGTATGTATTCGCTTGCGCGTATCAAGCATAAGTGCTGCCTACGTCAACGTCCCGAGAAACGGTTTTCAATATTTGCGAGAGTTGAGCTACTGTTTATAACTATACTGTGGTATTACTATTAGATAAAAGAAAATGTTTGTTTCTATGCATTTATAATACCTGTAACGGTTATTAGGTTTACATTTAATTAAGTTTACCTAACGGTAAATCCACGAACACAATACCACCCAGAAATTTTTAGTCGGACAAACGTAAGAATTAAGGACCTACAAGAATAGGAAGTTTTGTGACATTGTGACAGAAACACCATTGACTCAGTTAGAATAACTGAACTTTTAAGTAAGTTTTGTTTTTCTATAATTTTATTCAGTGTGATTAAAAATGTGTATTTTAAAAAAGAAATCAAACAAAAATGAGGCAATGGTTTTATTAACTATGTATGACCTTTTGAATGAAATGGAATAATAATCCAGTTACAATTTGAAAGCAGGATTGTTATTTAAATATGCACAATATCCCGTTTTAATATTTTAAGTAGATCGAACTTTTAAAAATTTCATGCGCTACTCAACAATTTTGACTTGAACTAAGTCTTTAATTTATTGATTAAGACGCCACTGTATTAAAATTAGTTAAATGAAACCCAATACCTAATAATTAAAATTAATCATCGCTATTTACAAAGGATTATTAAAGTAAAAGATCAATGCAGTATAATAACAACTCTTATCCCCATATGAAAGCCATACCTATTTGTCTGGAGGAAATAAATATCCATAAGTACAATAAAAATTTAGTTGCTATTTAAATATGTAGATATTTAAATTAGGGAAATGAAACCGGTATTGAATCAGTTTCTGTAAATTACAAACGTGTCGTGGTTGCTTAGTTCGGCACGTGACATCCCGTCTCCGCTGATTGACACTGACAAGGTGAAACCTGGCGCACGGCACGCCAGTTATGACGATCTATGAACGACCTATGATGTGAAGGTGAACAGGGAAATATATGCGTCAAGGTGGTACAAATAATAATTAGGCACTTTCTTTATTACTAGATGTCGACTCTTGCTCCATATTTGAAATTCAAAAGAAGAGTAAAGCAATGAAAACCGTTCGTTATCTCTCACTGACTGTGCATCGGTAGCAGCACGTAGTAGCTACTAATAAACGTGTAAAATTAAAGATAATTTCAGATGTTAGACTTCTGGTATTAACCATGATTATGAAGAGAAATGAAGAAAAAGTTTTAATTTTCATCGTTTTGTGCGATTCTTTTTTCTTGACCTAAATACTAGATTTTAAAGTACTAAAGTAGTAGTACTGTAGCGTACGTAGAATATGAAGTTCCATGGATGTTTAACTAATAGAACCATCACTATAGTATTTAAAGGTGCGCTAACCACACATTGTATTTGACCAATTGCCAATACGTATTTTGGTAACGATGTTACCTTTTTTCAGCATTAACATCGTTACCGAAATACGTATTGGCAATTAGTCAAATACAATGTGTGGTTAGGAGACACCGTTAAATATAGTGTTGTGATAAACACAGTGTTATATAAACCATAATCCATTATTAGTAATAGAACCATACCAAACAGTTCTACAAATAAGGCATTTACTGATTCCAAGTTGAAGATATTATTGTTAATCATAATGGACACGGCTTACCATATCTCTTTGACTCTTTCTTTAAGTGATTATATAGAATACCAAAATATCTTTTATCTTTTCTAACAGTATTTGTGTTCTAGCTTTTAGCGTTTTTTGGTAACGTAGCTACAACTATATCACTGTTCTTCATCTCTCGCAAAGATTTACTTTCACATCCCTTAAAAATAGATATGATATTAACTTAATATCTTTATAATCGTACATTCGAGTACAGGATTGTAAAGTAGATAAATAAATTCCAAATTGAAGGTATCAGCTACACCTCAGAAAGATTAATCAAAAGATTTCATGAATCCCACCTCTTTCAAAAACTGAACATACTCTTGAAATGAACTTCAGAAAAGATTAATCTGTATTTGGCCTAAACGTAAAAATCTTGAATTTAACATGAAAATATAAGTAAATAATAAATTTTAAAATAGTTGTTTTGCTTTGCTATCTGGTTTCCCCCTTACCTTCATCGCAGGTGAAGTTGATTCTCAGTAAACTCTTGCTATGGGTGTTAAATCTACAGGTTTATATTTGGAATTTATATATTTCTTCATAATCAATTGTAAGTTTATTTAATTATTAATAATTTTATTTATAATAACTGCATATTTAATAAATGACCAATTCAATTTAGATTGTACAAGACCGCTACCGTATGCTAGCAATACTTTGTTAAAAAAATTGTGAAGATGTTTATTTCCATCCATTTCCAACAATTAAGGTGCGGTTTCCTAGGACAGTCGGCCAGTGGAAATCAAACGCGATTAATTAAATGGTGGTTTCCTAAAGTTCACTACCATCCGTCGCGTAAAATTCCGCTATGTTTGTCAATTTTCATGGTGGGTTCTTTTCGGTCGCAGATAGATTCCAGCGGAAAAACGCCGAGCAAGAACTAACTTATTGTTAATAATATGACATATGGGCTTGCATTTTTCATGCAAAATGAGTCAAAAATTTTCGTTTAATGAAGACGAACAATTAATTAATTTGGCAACACAGTATTCTGCTGTTTATAATTGCAAATTAAAAATCTACAAAGATTTAGTTACGAAATCGCGGTTGATTCGGTTTCCATTCCGCTTTCTCTCTGCTTTCGTTCCGCTTTCGCTATGGTCGATGTCAGTTTCATCCTAGGAAACCGCAGCTTTACATAAAGAGTTTACTGCGCCAAGCCTTACTTCGTAAAACTCCATAATCATGAAATAAATTAAAAATAAGAAAATAATTAAGAGTTTCGACATAAAATGGCAAAGGAGAATTTGTTCATTCATTAAAGGTACCGGTTGTTTATTTTTGGAAATTTCAAAAGCTTTTGAAATGTCTAACTTGTGTTTATTGCTATAAAAGTGTAAGAATTTGATGTTGTTTTGAGGCGTCGTTGTGTGGTTCTGTTCCAAAAGCTATTCCAAAACAAAAAAAATAATTTAAACAGTAAATGTAGGGTTTCCTGATATTGTCTTTATCATTGAAATTAAACATTAAAAATGGTATTGGTTTTATAGGTTATGTATGTATATTTATTTGCAATTTTTCTGATATCTTGCCAATGTATGTTCTTGATATATAATTTGTGTCTTTCGTTTGAATGTCAAATGGCTATATTCTCTTGATAACTAACCTATAATCTTTTTGTTTAGTTAAATCGTCAATTATGTTATGGTTATAATGATTTGCCTGTGCTAATTGCTTGATGATTGAAATTTCGTTATCAAAATGTAATCGTTTTATTGAACGTAGTTAGAGCTTTGTGTACTGCTGGTAGTCTGCGGGTTTTTGACAAAAGAGGACAGGACAACAGAATAGGAATGTCTGTATGTGTAGGTTTTCGGTATATGGAAAATTCAGTGTACGTGTGGAAAAATTTTAATGGTTAAATCTAGAAAGTTAATAATGTTATTCGGTTCTGTTTCTAGTGTAATGCTTGGTGAGAGATGTTTGGGTGGAGACTGTTAATAATAATTAAAAACTCTTTGGTAACCTCAAAACAAGCTAAAATGTCACCAATATAACGAAACCAAGAAATAATGTGTTTAGATTTAGAGAGATTTAATTCGAATATTTTAAATGATCCATTGCTATGTAACCTAACATGGGACTGAGAAATTACCCATGAGTAAACCATCTGTTTGCTAATAAAGTTTATTATTAAAAGTGTAGTTGTTTTGAAGGATAGAAAGACAAAATAACTGAATAACTCTCATCTTTTTACTTGAGGTAGTATCTTAGAAAACTTACTAGATACGCCAAAGCTAACAACTTTTTGAATGTGTTCGAAGATCTATGTTCTACAACGTTTCTACTAGTTCTCGTTAATAATGTGGTTGAGTTTCTTCGATAAAATGTGATTAGGTTGATTGATATATTATGATTTGTTGCTTTTCTAATTTATAGCAGCAGCATTTATAGCTTTATCGCACATATTGCAGTTTGCTAAAGCTTGTTTTATTTCTTTTTGGAATTTTGTAGTAGGATCCTTGTTAAAATTATCTAGATTTTCTTTATCAAACCACGTTAACCACGACTAATTGGAAACCCATGTTTAAACAATTATGGGCAAAATGTATGGATTTTATTTTGTATAAATGTAACATAGTCACAAACAAAACTGTCCATCTAGGATGGATCTGTCTTCTTACATTCGAGGGTGTTTTTGATAAGCGCCAACAAGTGTGACACGTTTTATTACTGCAACAGGAAATAGAAATTTTGGTTAGTCATTGAACTACGTCAAAACGTGCGCTAATTTTGTATTGCATTTAAAATAAGAAATATTTAAAAGCATAGAACTTGTGTGACGGTTAGAGTTAATTGAAGAAGTCTTTTCAATAGACCTTTGTGTTGGACATTTGTGTAGTTCAAGTAGACCAAATGTTGAAATACAGTATTCGAGTATGACGACTCAGGCTAAATTCTAATGTACAAGTGGTGTAAACATTTCCACGATAGCCGAAATGTAGCTGATGATCATTATGAACGGGGATTCAGAACAATCGCAAATTCTTACGTAAAATTTAAGACTGCACCTCATTACATACAAATTCCTACCTCGGTTTTTCAACTAATGTATAAAAGCTCATTTGGGTTAATATAAATCAAAAGCTCTTAAATCCAGCTAAAAAGGGTCCATACTTAATAATGAGTCATGTGCTTGCAGCTAACTATTACGTTGAAATAAAATGCTCGTTCGTCACAGTGGGTGTCAGAAGGATTATAATTCATCTAGAAATTCCAATATAGTCCAGAATCAATCGGTGTCCAAATAGGTACAAATATTATTAATGGTTCGTTTAGTTTCCGAAGCCGTTGTTTGCCTTGAAGACTTCTCACAAGTAAGGCAATCATCAAAAAGTATTATCCTGAATGTGATGTCTTCGTTGGGTTAACAGAAAAAAGTGGAAATAATGCTCCTGCGAATACACTCCCACTAAACTGTTAGTCTTGTCTTGTTTCTCACTAGACCTTGCACCAACAACGTTTTTCTAATTTTCCAGACGTTGCAAAGCCGACGTTTTGAGTACGTTGATTACTTATAAAAATTCATTACCAGAAGGCTAGAAAAAACAATCACGCTGGCAACGGTCAATAGTAGAGTGGAGGGAAGTACTTTGGAGTGGACAAGGCCGAGTAGCTTTTAAGTAGGGTGGGAAGACTTTTATTTAATAAAGTTTAAGAATTCCATTCCTACGATTTTCTTATTCTGTGTGCAAAGTTTATATATTATTTTTATTTATTTTTCTATTTTTGAGCGAGGAATCAGAATGACGTAGTATCCCTCGTAGACCATCGACCCTACTAGAATTTAGCCGAATCTAGGGGAATTTCAGCATACAAACCACTAATCTACTGAAACTGGTTTAACTATACATTATTATTTGACTTTTGACGTAATGTTCTTAAAACTCGCTTAAACGAATACTCAACCATAAAAGTATGTAAAGATCCTTACAATTTTATTTAAATACACAATTTATTTATTTAATTAAGTAAATACATACATCCCATACAGGCTTTTGCCTAATTACGTAGAAATAACAGACTTACAGGTTTATAAACAAAAATAAAATAAGTGCCCCTAAAATACAATATAGAAAATACAATACACTTGCAATGTACATTGTGCTACTTAATGTTACTGCGCAAGCTGACTGTCAAAACCTTTTCTTCTACATACAGTGCTATTAAATTAAAAAGCAATATGTGCAATTTACTATATGCTGCATTTGAAAATAATCAGTAAATAATAGTAATAGTAATAGTAAATAAATAATATACGCGCATATTATTTTAATAAATATAACAGACATTTCTACTGCGCAAGCTAACTTATGCAATAAACATTTAATTAATAAATAATAAACATGCCAGTCTTCAAGGATTTTCAGGGCCATTTTGCAGAAAGAGGAATTAATTAATTATAACTTACGAAGTTTGTAGGTATCAACATATTAACTCCAAAACTATTGCTTCATCTTATTACCAACTAGGTACTCAATTACAATAGGATCATGTAAGACGGGAAAGTTCTGAAAGGACGAATGTTCCGAACTATAAACTTTGAATTGGAAAATTAGCATGCGGTATTCAATGGCCAACTTCAACTACCGCTAACTAACCCTTTCGAAAGATCAAATACGATATAAGGAGCGGAGCATTATGACCAAACGAATTTCAGAAAACTTCTTACAGAATAAGAAAATTATTCTAAATTGTTTATCAGAAATCTGTAACAGTTATTTGTTAACAGTTAAAGTATACGTAAAACAATCAGTAAGGTTATTCCGATAATAAAAATTCAATTTCATTCGTCTAATTTCCTACAGATTGAAGCGTTCTGTTTTACATTTGAAGCGCTCGTAAAACTTGTTTCCAAATTTGTTACGTGCTTTAAAATTTCATAGAAGCTTGTGTTAAGGCATATTAGATTAAAGCACTAAGGACTATTAATACATACATACTTAGAGTAGACCAAAAATAAAAATCAGAAATATCTTGTGAAAAATTTATGTAGGTGTAGAAAAATACTAGCTTGTTGGAAAAACCAAAGTGAATAAAAAATAGATAAATAGGAACATGGTATACTCAATTTCAATACTTTATTAATATTTTCTAAAATGTTCACCACCTCAAAACTCATGAGACTCCTTTACCTTATGATCTTGAATTATTGCTTGCACATTTGTAGTATTAGCTTTAAGAAAGAGTTTTTTTACAATAACTGCAGTTTTGCCTTCAGTCGTCCTATCCTTTTTGCTGTACAAAGTAATGTAGAAAGCTCCCTAGTGTCCGTTGTGTGAATCATATATTTTTCGTCCAGTTCTCCTGGCAGAGCGGAGAAGTGCTCCATAATTTTGCAAACAATGCTTACGGGGTACGAAGATTCTACAGCCAGAAAATTATTCGTGTTGGCGGAAGTCAAGTTGTCAGATCATGTAAGCGCCTAAAAACTCAGGAAGTGCCTAATTGTCTGCAGACTAACTATTTATATTCAGGGTAGTGTAAACCCTTA
The DNA here is from genome assembly GCA_929113105.1 of Agrypnus murinus. Taxonomy (NCBI): domain Eukaryota; kingdom Metazoa; phylum Arthropoda; class Insecta; order Coleoptera; family Elateridae; genus Agrypnus; species Agrypnus murinus. The sequence goes on from OV816024.1 coordinate 69,496,383, forward strand.
TAGGTACTGACGTACTACTGAGGTACTGTGGTACTTGCGCAGCAATTGCGTAATTGAGTTTTCTACAAGTCGTACCGTAATGTGACTATGCACGTTCTTGGTTATTAAAGGTGCCCCTGTAAGTTACGTAAGCAGAGAAAAATGCCTCCATAAGGTTTTTCACTTACCGAATATCTGATTCTGGACTTGCAAAGCAATCTACAAACGTTTAGCTGTAGCGATATCACCGGTCTAATGTTTCTGTTCTGGACCATATGTCATTTCGTAGAATGCGCTGAATAAAATATAATTCGTCGTTCAAGTATTTCTTGTCTATATGGGATATTGATTTCTACGAAGGCTATATTGAAGAAAACTGAGTAATAGCGTACCGGAAGTGTGAGCAATGACTGAATCATCGGAATGCTAGCACAGCTACCGTGCAGTCAGCGAGGGTGAGATGAGTTTATTCAGTGTCAGAAGTCTAGGTTAGTTTCGGGTTGACGAGAACGAAAGTGCAGTAATGAATTGTTTTTCGTAATACTATATTTGTATTTTATCTTTTCATAGCTCCTGGTTGAAAAAGCTAAGTTATAGTGGGAGCTCCAGGGACACTATCAACTCAAAAATTTTGAATTGCAAGGTCGTGTTGTACATCAAATGTGAACAGGTGTAATGTATCTTGCTGCTCTACACATACAGTTATCCGTTCACTAATTACTTCAAGTATTTGATGTTTATCGCGTAGGTCTGAAATACCTATTTTAACATCAAGTTGCATTAATTTGTAGTAATTTTCTGAAAGTTTGTTATCAGAGTTCCTAGCCAGTTTAATTTCCGATTTTAATTCTTTGCTTATTTAATTCAAAATTACTCGTTAGCTTTGATGATAAAATTAAAGTAATTGTTATATTTTTTGAATGTCGGATGTGATACCATGTGGCAGAACGGTTCTTCAATGATCCAAATATTCTGAACGTTCCATCTACAGTCTCTACAGACAATATTGAAACAGTTAATTTTTAAATTCTTGAGGACTGGTTTCTTCCACACTGAAAAAAATGTATAAGGAAATTATTGTTGTGGCGGAAATTATAGCTAATATATGCGATATTTGCACGAGAAAAAATAAATTCCATCCGCAAAAAAAGATAGTTGACTGGAGACGATCAGAAGAATAGAGCCCTGTGGAATCATGATTGAAAGAATTGCCTGGCGTTCTGATTACCTTAGGGCATTAATTTTAGAAATAAATTCTCATTTTCTAATAGAAATGCGAATAGACAGAATAAATTGACAGATTGGAGTGCTGAGAATTTGCATTGGTAGAATACAGAGGCGGTACACACACAATGAACCAAGAAGTTGAATGTTTGGGCGGGTATTCTAGGCGATCACATTATAGAAGTATTTTTAATTGAAAAAAACTTGACAGGGGCCTTATATCTTAATAAACGACATCATACCTATCAATGACATTCAGAAGTTAGTAGAGGAAGGGGAGACTTTAAATAATAAATTAATTAAATAAATAAAATAGATGTAAATTGAGTAAGTACTTTATGAACTTCTAGTTATCCAGGATTAATGGTGCGCAGTACCTATGGTGCCTACACACAACTTCCTCCTTCTGTCTCTATAAGCTTGTTTCCGTAAAAGTTCCCACCAAACAAAGTAATGTTTGCATATTAGAAATGGGAGCAGTTAATTTTTTTCACCTTTATTTAAATTTTCTGTTATTATTATTAGGGTCGCCTAAAAAAATTAATACACAACTCACTACTAAGTGCCTTTCTTAAGCTCTTCCGCCTAGATCTGCGGACTCTCTTAGGAAAGAGAAACTCTTTCATTCAAAGCTCTTTAAGTAGATACCTATAGCACGTGCCCGCCTGTATAAGCATGAATCATCTCTTGACCAGTATTTGGTAAATATACTCATCTTATCGTTTTAATAAAAATGCCGATAAAGTTGAACAATAGTTAAATATAGATATCTAGGACCAACTGCACCATCGCCCCCTCCAGATTTGCCCGAAACGTTCTTTTTGATTGTAAAGTTTTTCTTTTCTTCCAGATGTGGACATTCGAAACTTTCTCCTTCTTTTCTTTTCGTTCCCCTGAACTTATTCGTTATCGCTCTTCTCTGCATTCAATCTCCTCTAAGTATATATGGCCAACCCAACTTGTCTTCCTTTTATTTACTTATTTTTTAATATTTCTCTTTTCTTAAACTACCCCTTAAAGCTTCTTCATTTCTCAAACTGTCTATCCATTTATTTTTTAAATTCCCCTAAAAGTTCACTTTATATCTTATCCACATTTCCCGACTGCACAGAATCACCCCTTGCAAACCCTTTTCTAAGATATATTGAGATTCTCCTTGCTGTAAGTAGTCTCATCATTGTACTAAATGCTTCGTTTTTTGCTTGGATTCTACTTCCTGTAATTCTTCTAGCTGTGATCTAATCATCTAAGTACGTAAATCGCTTTTTCTAGCTTCCTTCCAATGCTATACCTCACTGTAACGTTTTCTTTGTCAGTTCTCATCATTTTTGATGCCTGTTAAGGTAGCGTAATAAAGTAATAAACCCGTCTTTATTTTGGACAAGTGTTTCGTAGAATAACAACAGATAAACAGAATTAAATAAACAAAGCATGCTGAGACCGACCTCTGGTTAGATATTATGTTTCAAAAACGTATTTTTGTTTTGTGATTTGTAATTGCAAGATAATTTCATATTCTTTTGTATAAAGTACAGCTGTTTAGAATACGTTTTACAATGCCTCGACTGCTTTACTTTAGTCGGAGAGAGGGATTCGTGGGTTCCAAAGATTTTCATAAGGTCTTTTTATAGGTACAATTGTACAAATTTAATGAGCGCCAGGTGTTCTTTATCATTCCCCAAAAATACCAAAAAGGGTTGCAAACAGGAAAACAAAAATAAAGAAATGAAATTGATATCAATAACAATTTAATTAATATATAGTATGCAAAGTTATTATAAAAAGCGAGTTAGTAAACAATTTCATTAATAAATAATTATAAGCAACAATTCAACTAATACATGGCATATAATAGATCATAGATAGTAACAAATAATAGCAGACAAAAATCTATAACATAGAGGAAAAAATACAACTGACAGAACGTGGCTCTTTTTTTAAGATAAACGAATTGATGGTTTTCAATAAGGAAACATGAGACTAAATAGATAGCCAAAATTAAAGAAATCTAGTCATAAAACAGGTTGTACTTGTATATCAAAACAATACCCAGGTATAGAGCAATAAGATAATTCAATCTTCATATAGATAATGACTATATCTATCAATAAAGTGGTACCACCCCAATTGATTTACATTTAATATAAACAACAGATTGTATATAACTATTTAACTTGATGCAACAAACGAGTAGGTATATGTACGTAACAATATCTACATATATATGTAATAATATAATTATAGTAGATTTTATCTGAAGGTCCCCTTCATAAACTCGATAGTCTCCCAAGGAAGAGTAAAAAAATTATACGAGTAGTGACCTTCATTCTCAGTTAAAATGCATAATTGTAATTACTGCTCTCTCTTGAATGATTTGTCTCAATAATTTCTCTATGGGTCCATCTACAAGATAATTTGGCTGATTTTCCTTACTGCAGATAGATTTCTTAACGACATCTGCTTAGCTCCACATTCTTTTAAGATTGGTTTCAAAATCGCAAACCAGATTAATGAACAAAAATAAAAAACCTAAATAAAATCAGGAAATAATAATATTGAATAATAACGTATTTTAACACGTACCTAGATGTTGTAGGTTTTTTCCCTTAATAAAATTAAATAAATAAAAAAGGCAAATAGGTGTTTAGCAATGAAAGGCCTCCATCATTCTAGAAATTTTACCAAAGAATTCTTATCACCCTTTGTGTTCCTGTTTGACCTCAACATATAATGATAAAGATTTCCCTCTAAATCATTTCAAATTTAAATAAGTTGTAAAGTGGAAAATGATTTTATAAATAATGAATTATGTATATTAAAGAATTGTTTAGCGTAATTATTAAAGTTTGTTAATAATATAGGAATATGTATATCTAAATTACGTAACAGTTACAATAATAATAATAATAATAATAATAATAATAATAATAATAATAATAATAATTGTGTATTAACCCCTATGTATAATACAAGCAGGTCTCTGAATAAAAAAAATATTTTCGTATTAATTTTGTTTACAGTATATCAAATAAGATATATTTGAAATTTCGCTGCAAGGTACTTATTACAAGAACATTCAAACCACAATGCGTGCATAAAATAAATGCGTTTTGGGGTCATTTCAATTTTAATGTTATTTTTTAGTATTCTATTAGTAGTATTATGGGTTTTGATTATTAGATTTTTGTTTCTGATAGCCGCGTGCAAATTGTGTTATTTTTTGGGCATTCTGTACTGTATTATTTTCTATCTTTTATTTAAAATAATATTTATTTCCAGAAAGTACACATACTATGTGTACTGTAATAAATAAAGGTTACCGATTTCTAGTAAAAAGCAATAAAATCATCACTGTAGATACCGTAAATATTCCTAAGAATTGGACACAGCTGCATTAGTAATAAAATAATCAAAACAACCCGGCCAGCAAATTTTATTTTGAGTACATATTATGTATGTTGTAAACACTTGGTCATGGTCAAGGCCTAACAATTTGCAAATCCCTTATTACACTGCAGTTTTTAGTAAAAGTACTTAAAAGTTTATTTTTTTACGAATTGTTTTTATACTATGTAGTTATTTTCTATGTAAACAAATTACCATCCATTAAGGTCGTTCTATCAAATCATAAAAAAGGTTTTATTAGAGGCACTTTATACTACTGTATTTAGATTTTAGACTTCCAATAAAATAAATAAAAAATAACAATACCTATTGATGGATAGATTAAATTATCTAAAACATATCTTTATTTAATTAACTAATATCTGTTTATTAACGAATAACCAATTGAAAATGGTATCATTAAATGGGTCGGTATTAAAATGATGTCATTTCTGCATGCTTTTCCTACTATTAGAACACACGGGAATCCCCCGGTTTAATAGAGCGTTTTAAGTTTCAACAATATCTAAAATGGAATGTGCGCCGTCTGCAACCTTGTGTTCATTCAACAGATGTCACGTTTTTGTACTGATGGTGTCAATTTCTAAAGCGTTTGCACTTAATTCTATTAGACTTAAAAACTGACCTGCATCAATTACACGTACTTTTCTGAAAACGTCGGGTAAAATTTTCGAAATTTTCAAGTTCATTTAATCCAAAAATGTTACTAAGGTTTTATGTTTCTAATGACCAGAGAAGCTTATCCTCAAAGTCCGATCATTGGGTACTTAATCACCGTGTATATATGTAAATCGTATAAAACAGCGGGCTGTAAAGCTGGTTGCCTATCTGTGCACAATGATATTTTTGTTTATTTTCAAATGCACCATAGAGTATACTGCACATATTGCAATTCAATTTAATAGCACTTTATGTGTTTAAATTCACTAGCACCGTCACTCATTTAAATTTCATAACCAATTAAGAAAAAGGCGAAACTACTCTACGTAAGAACAAACTACATTCATTTTAGTACATGTTTTTGTTACTTTTCTCAAGTGTATTTATTTTAAGTGATCCTACTCGCGTTTAAAAGTATTCCTTTTGTTTTGTCTAGGTATCTATTTTACTATGTTTAATTCTTATCTACTTTTTTATATTTTTTAAAATAAACTTTTGTTTCAAAATGTTGAGTTAGTTTTTTGTTAGTGAGTGAATCGTTAACGTCCCTATTCCGTAGGTACACATAATCAAAACTTCCTAGTGCATACTTGTAAATAAAGGTAGTATTAGCAGTAGTTAGCATAAATCTTACGACTAATTTCAGAAGTAAGCGCGCTAGGTTGCAGATTCTAGTTTGATTAGGCACTATCTTATTTAAAGATGTGTAAAGTGGTTTTATTTATTATTCGTTTACTCGCATTTTTATAGGATACCTTAACTATATAGAGGAATGAATATACGTAAATTGTTTGACTATAAGTTTTGATGGAGTTCCTCACAGTTGCGTAACTATTGGAGAGGGAGTCCCCCAGGGCGCCGGGATAGGGCGTTTGTTAAAGCAATAATAAGAAAAATCAAGAAAAATTTATAAATTCGAAGAATTTATTAAGATTTTATTAGTGTTCTGTTCCATGAAATTGTGCTGAATAATTTATGCATTTACACGTAATGTCTAAATTCAACGCGGTAAATTATATGTAGTTGAAGGTTAATAAATTTACTACTTTTTGTATTCATGTTATTTTTTAGTTTGTTGTTGAAATCGTTTGATATTCGCTCATTAAGATCATATACGCCATTTCGTAATATATTAAGCTACTGCAATCATTCGTAGTAAAAAAATGTATTGTTACATAAAATTTGACATAAAGAGCAGAACCATTAAAAGTCAAAATAACTAATTGTAACGGTTTAAGGTTCCCGTTTTATGCTATCTATGATGTATTGGCTCTTTTACTCTCAAGAATTATTAATTACATATTAATTTAATTCTGATAATGCAATAATTGTTGACAATTTTTGTTTTACTGGTTTTATTATACCTCCTTTTATTGAGTATAGTCTTATTACGGCACACTTTCGAATTGAACGGAAGAGTAGGTTTTATTTTTATTTGCATTTCAATAGCAACATAAATGTTTTCCATTTGCACATTTATCTCATATTAAAATAATTTATTGGAAAATTTTTATGATTCGTGTTATTAAGATCATAAAACGAAATTAATATAAAATATAATCGAAAACGCCACCTGTTGGTAGCTGTGTTCATATATTTTAAGACTTCTTATTTTATTCTTTTCTTTGATGCAGTAATAATTCAAGAAATTAATAACTCTAAAACTAGCTACAAATTAAAATATAAAGATTAATTATTCCAATGTTCCCAAGTTTATCTAAAAGCAATTTACTTAACTGCTGCAATGTGATTAATTAATAATAAAGTTGACCTTTTCTAACAGTTTATTATGTTTTATATCTATAAATCCTTAATTCATTATAAAGCTGTTATTATTAAAACTGCAAGATTAAACAGCGTTATAAAATAAAAACAGAATATATTTTAAACAATAGGAGATACAGGTGAATGTAATAATTAAAACAATAAATTTAAAATTCTTAATTATTTTGGCATTTTTAAGTAAATGCATGTATGTATATTTGTTTAAATAAATTGAACTATCAGAATTACTTATTTAATTGTTAAATTAAGACTGGCGCTCATTTGCTTACTCTTACAAACACAATATTAACATTTACAGGGTAGGTAAGTAATGACTCACGAGACGTCACTGGCATTAATGACAGCTGACATAACCTGAAAATGAATTTCCTGGCTTTGTTCGCCATTATCAATTAATTAGCTGTACCAACCCAATTAAATAATTGTAACCATTAAAGGGCACTTTGTGCTACAAATAGTATCCAGGGTTAATATCATTCTAAAAGAATAAAATATATTCCATTTTTTCCGTTAAAGATTTTATACCGAGCTTTGGTGTTTTAAACTATTCTGTTAAAATCATTTGGTGTTCCAACCTGTCCATGGCAATGTATAAATTGCGTTTTTAACGCGTTTGTTTAAGTGATGACTGGTGTCGGTAGTTTGCGGTGGCTGCTTCCTTCCTGTACCCTTTTACCTCCCGTCGCCAACCCCTCCATGCGTTACATCCTGCTCCGTGAGAACAACTCACCACTTTAACTGCGACTGAAATTTAGCCGTGGGAAAGGCTAAACAAACGTTGATATTGGTTGTATATATCTGTACACACTGTCTTAAACTCAAAAACTTCCCATTTCCTATTTAAAGAGTTTGTTGGGATATCAAAGAAACTAAATGGTAAACATAACATAATATTTAATTATTCAGGATTAATAAGACAAAAACGTATAAGGCGATTGAAATCATAATTGTACTCCTAATTAGTAGTGCTAATTGCTACTTCATTAAAATAATAATGATTAATGTGCTGGGATTGAAAACACGACAAACCACAAGATCGTGTTGATTAATTGAATGATATAAAAAGTAATTCTGAAAATGAATAAGAAAATAAGAAAAAACAGGATGCTTGATATTGGCTTAAAGCGATCCTATTAATATTTTTATACGTTTATTAAATAAATTATCAGAACGATTTCACGGCGATAGAAACCAGCTTTTGGGTAATCTGGTAATAACGGAATGATGGTTAGACAAGGTTTTAAAACAGTATTAAAATATAAAAGAACTTTCGTAAGACATACGTAACTACTATCCAGTATTTTTCGGACAGTAGGAAATAATGACAGTATTGTAGAAGATACAATGAATAAATACTATTCCCTTTTTTGCTATTTCTGTTCAATTCACACCAAAATAAAACGTTGTAAACAAAACAGGCCAGCCTAATTAAATACTAAGTAATATTTAAGAAAGATTAAAATTAAAAATTGAAATAGTTTAAATATGTTTACATCCTCCCCCTAGTGCCATTAATTTTCACGTCTCAGTAACATTACCGCTTGCGGCAGAGTTCCCGATGTTCCCAATCAGAGATCGGCCTTGGTGATATACATCATTCACAATTTTAGTACACAAAAAAACATTTTTTAAAGACCACGTACTAATTTTTTGACAATATCCATCAAAAGGGGAAAAAATAAGAAGAGAAAATAGTAGAAGCAAGAAAATTCAATGGTATCTATCGTTAGAGAATGTCTGTAGAAATGTGATTCTTATGTCAATATAAATACTTACTAGAATTGTCTGTTCGAACCAGGTGCCTACTGTCTATATTGATAAGAAATATTTACAGTTCTACAAATCCACATTATCATATTAGAACTTCCTGAGATACGTAGAGAAGAAACTTTTCGGATACTATTTACTAACAAAACATTATTAATAGCGCAAGGGGTATATTATTGACATGTTGAAAATTCAAGCGACTACAAAATTGATATCATGAAAAAGGGTGTGAGGAATATACCGCCAAGAATGACCAGCCAAGAAGGCCTAACATCTACTGTGAAATTTTGCATTAAAACATCAAAGGTAATTGCGTTAACTAGATCTTCATAGATATTGCTATGATATGATTAATTTAATTTATGAAAAATAGAAACTGTCTTGTTTGGGCGCCATAAAGATTTTATCCGAATAAGCGCTGTACTAGAATACACTTTACAACACTTGATCACAGATTAATTTATTTCTAAAAGACCACTATCAAATTTGTTTAAAGAATTGAAGGCAAACTGAAAAGTTATACCAAAACAAACACCACTTACCTTTATAATGAAAATAAAATTCTGCAGTGGCATTGATTTAACAAACCACAGACAAACTCAAGAAAAATAGCATGAGAAAAATATTCAGGCTCTTCGATAAAGTAATAAAATATTGTTCATATTCTTTCTGTAAAATACTATTTAGGACACACAAAATAAAGAAAAACAAAACACAAATAAATTTCTTTTGAAAACATTTAAATGGAGAATTTTATTTATTAACACACAAAAAAATCAAATTAAATTTAAATTACCTGGAGAAAAACGAGAATAATTATAAACAACTAAGATTACATAAACATGAAACAAAATTAAATAAATATTGGTGTCAAATGGCTTTAATGAATTAAGAATTAAGAGACAATCTAATTCCCTTTTCCTATTTAATTTTTAATTGATTAAACCAACAATCTTAACTACTATTTAATAACTAAAAAAATAAACGAATGAAAAATTTAAAGTTGAAGTTTGAAATTAAAAATTTCTTTTAAATTTAAAAAACTTCGCGCTACACAAAATTTAAAAGACACACAAAGTCGAATAGCAGTTTCCTGTAATTATTGGTGAAGTTACCTGGCTATATGTTGACAAACTGACTTATCAAACCAATCTCCAAATTGAATTTTTATTTGTGCAGCTTGAATATAATTATTATTTTATAAAGATGATACATGAATGTTCCATAACGTGAGTACATTCTATACATTAATTGCACAACCTTTCCAATTTCCAACCTCATTCCCATTTAAAATAAGATTCCATAAATTTCCTCAATAATCTTTAAACCATTTAATCCACTAAACGTTTACGACATTTTAATTAATTCACTTCCACTTTAATAGTTTATTCAAATGTTACTTGTTATTCAAACTTAAAATTGACTTAATAAAAAAATTTTTTAAATTTTCGTGACATTTGACATAACGTCACTTTTTGACTTTGAATTGACGTAAGATTTAACACATAACCTCAAAATTTTATCAAATTATTGTGCCAACTGTCATGGCTTCTGCTTCGTATCAAAATCGAGAAGGAAGTGCCCAAAATTTGGTGCTCTTTTTATAGTATTTGAAAAACAATTGAACATGGTTATTGATTTATTTAGTTCGGAACTGGAAAATCAATATCTCACCAGAAAACAATCGAACATCGATTTGAAATAAAATTTTTTAACCACATTCTTTAAAAGAAATTAACTTAAATGTTAAGATAAATGTTATGAACGGAAAGATGACAAATTTTCCTTTCTTTTGATATATAATATGCCTATGACAAAGCAATTAAAACTGCAGTATTTGAATGACAACCATCTTGGATTTCCTTACAATCATGGTTTGATAAAAATTCAAAGAAAAACATTTTCATACCTTTTTACCTCCTTTTCCAAACATAAACTTAAACCTAAGATCCTATTAACTACTATTTACATTCACTTTGACACCAAAATCCTAAATATAAACAATATTTTACCATTGTAGCAAAACATGTTAAATCGTTCAAATTTTGAACTACAACGGCTGAGATCTTCTTTACAAAACTTGTTTCACTTGAAACTTCTATTGCTAAAGGTGCAGTAGAATCTAATTATCAAAATTACAGCAAAACATTTTGGCTGCAAGTTCAAAGATTAATGAAAATTATGCAATTATGCTGAAATTTGTTGCATCGTTAAACCAACACGGGGTTTACTTGAAATTTAAGAATAAAAACTGTAAGTATTGTGGTGATTACTTGCATACACCTTTCCAATTATGCCTTTTATAAGGCATAATTTTTCCAGGTGAAAATACACCTTACGATGGCTTCAAATATGAAAAACCAAGTCAACCGATCTATCTACATGTAAATCGTAGCTTGTCTAAATAAATTTTCAATTTTAAGTGAAAAATCCAATTAAGATCCACTTTTTATTATCACCAATTGATGTAGAGTGTATCCTTTACTTATTAAATAACAAAATTATTCAATTTTCTCAAATTTAAAATAATTGTTTTATGAACACCTGAAAGATAGGCAACCCAAATTACCTATTCAAAATTTTTGACTGCAGATAACACAGCAATACGTTTAAAGTTTTTCTTCAAAGATTGCAATAGTTTTGTTTTAATTTACAATCCAGCGGATAATACAATTTGTCGTTATCTACTTGCAAATCTGAATCTGATCGCCAAAAATGCGTCGGGGCCAAGATTTCAGGCATTCTAGCGTATTCCTTGTTTATAACTAATCCTGTAAAATGTTAATTTCATCAACTAACTGTATACCCATTAAAATTGCCTGTGTCATGTCAACTGAAAGGCACTACTGAAGATCAACAATCTAAACTATTGTAAAGTTTAAGAACTCTGTAAGAAATGCTTCTTGACTATTCTACAGTTAAAGTAGTACAGCAGCTAAGGGTATTTTTCTCTATCTGAACAATTATTCGATTTTATATCCTTTTTATAGGTTATGATCAGCATCTGTTACTACAAACCCTTTGGCATGTTCTGTAAGCGAGAAGCGAGCAACAATCGTTGTGTCCGTGTAAACATCAGCGAAACAATCGGTTAATATGCTTACCGCCTGCTAACAGAACATCCAGAAGGGTACGTAGAAACCTCCGCTGGTTATGTTGTTTTTAAAAATAAAGATGTTGCAGTGCTAGTGTTGATTTCTAAAACACACTATATATTCGCATTTCTGTAGAAGTAATGGTACGAAATACGTAGTATATTACGATATGACATCGATAAGTGCGTCATAACATATCGAGAAACAGTTGGAAAAATGAGAAGGGTCACATTTTTTCAATTTTCGGGATTTATTGTAACTACTTCACGATAAATATCGTATAATGTTTTATTTATTCTTTATTTCTTTAAATTTTTTTGGGCGAGGAATCAGCATGGTGGAGCATCTTTCGTACCTCATGGAACCGATTACTATGATCATTTGGTCGACCCTACTAGAATTTAGCCGAATCTGCACAGTAGGGATTTTTATCGTGCCAAACATCGCATTGATACGAGATCTACAGTTTTACTTCCTATCCGAGAAGAAGGCATGTTTTTTAATTTTCCTCCGCTATGAATTACCAGCTAGGCCGGGGATCGAACCTGCGACCCTTGGATTATGAAGCAAACATGCACCCGAGGCTGGCATCGTGTAATGTTATTTTGCTCTAACGACACTTTAAAAATAAAAATGTATTTATACAGTATTCGTAAAACTTAGCATTGGGTTTAAATTCTGGTGTCTGAGCAGCGGAAGAATAGCAAATAGCAGTAGGTACATCTGAGAAAGATAGATATTTATAGCATACTCGCTATACTGTCTTGCTAGGTAGAATTTTTTTTAAGTAATTGACGTTCAAGTCATTTTGGCATTTAAGGCTTGACAAGTACATAACTTGTACTTGTACTTGTACTTGGAAACACGTAGTTCAGATGCAAATCTGCAGACAAATTTTTTCTTGATCTTCCGTTAGATTCTTTAAGTGCTTAGCGGTTAGTTTACTCAGAATCAGAAGCATCTGAATCCAGACTACCATTAGAAATTAAAATACAAAACGATCTTGTACTTGGAAGTGCTATTTTAGCATGCTGTTTAAAAATTCGTCATTTCTAATAATTAGTTTTAGATAAAACTTAAATCATTTGTTTTGAATTGAAAGAACGATAAAACGGTAGGATGAAACTTATCGAAATGTACTATTAGTTTCATAATGATCTAAAATAGCAAGGCCAATATGATGCTATTTTTAGTCTTTTTTATATAAAAAACAGCATCATATTAGCCTTGTTGTCCCAGATCATTATGAAACCAATACATACTAGTACGTGGTATATTGGTACGGGCGGTTATTTTACGACAAGCACAGAAAAATGTTTATGTGATTGTCGAGACCGATTGTTGAACGTGTCCATCTGACAGCACGACGAAGTGTGGTATTATCGAAGAGAATAGTCTTCTAACCGGTTCCGGGGAACGACACGGCCCGCCAGAGTAAGAGTTGGACTCTTTACCGCACTTATGCTTTAATGGAAAGTTAGTTTCCAATAGGAAAAATAGCATTTCTCTGAACCAAGAAAGCACTCGTGTACGCGAGAAAATTTCATATTACATGTGATATTATGTATAACTGAAAATACGCCAGAGTTTTCAACAAGCAGGTCTTGACGTCTTGTGACTTTTAAATGAATCTAAAGAATAATTCATTTTCCAAAAATATTCTGTTCATTGTTTTTGCAGTATAGACATAATCATGAATTTAATACAGAAACCGGCAGTTTTTGGAAAAGAGAACATGATTGTTTGTCACACGTTTAACTTTAGAGTACTTATAAGGTATAAATATTTATTCTTCTTGCTGTTGATTCATTCGATTGATGTAATAATCTTGCCTTGTTATTTAATTTGGTGCTACTTTTATAGTTTTATTGTCTTATATATATGTCAATATATTTTTTGATTAACTCAAAAGTTTGCTTAAGATGCTTGTTTCTGTAATATTAGATTTTGGTAAGCTTTTGACAAAATGCGAATATCACAAGGAAGAGCGAAGAAAAATACCTTACAAATATCCTTCTAATTATAAATAGAATTATTTAGCATTGAAAATATAATAAATAGTTAGACTTAAAGTTTGAATATGGGTTTCATTATATTTAGAAAAAGCTGCCCCTTGTATTACACGATCTATTGCTTCTATCCCCCTTATTTCAATGTTGTAGGGATAGATGGCGCTAAGTGCTATTTACATTTCTATTTTCATATTTTTATTCTTGTTCAACACGAATACGAAATTAAATTTATTTCTTTGCTGTTATCTTCGGAAATTGCTATTTCAATGAAGTTGTTTTTATCAATTTTAATATAATCAATTAGACCGAAAAGGTGTTAGGGAGATCATGTGAAATATACAAGACATGCAAAAAACGATACCAAAATAAATTGAAAACATGTTTAATTATGTTCAGAGAATAATAATAACAATGGGCAATCTAATTCTACCCTCTGATCCATATATAATGAGTGCAACATTAAAATGATTTTGAAGAATGTAATTCTGTTTACACGAGGGAGGGAAGTGACAGCCACGTGGATAACATATGACGTCATTTCTCAAAGCATCCCATTTTGTAGGAGATTTAGTATTTACTTACAGAATGCATTTTTACTTTTAAAAATTCTATACATTCGGGTTATTTATATGTGTTAGAAAGAAATAATAAACCAAAAACATAGATTATAAAAATGAGTAAGCGAGTAGAAGTCAATATTAGTTCTGGCATGTTATTTTCAGAAAAGTGTGCTTGATTTGCGAATTGAAATATTGCAACAGAATATAAAATCACCGAAACCCCTTCTAAATAAATCGTTAAGGAAAATCCGTTCGCTTTGCTTAAATGAATAATAGATTTTAAAGAATTAAAAGCCTTATTTACAGCAATAAAAAATAATAAAATAATCGACTACTCTGTATGTAATTGAAGAATAGAACGGAACAAAAGCTGTCTGGCTTCGCGTAATCAACTCAGAAATTGGGGGATTCACTTAGCAGGGGTTGTCAGCGTAAAGGGGACCTGTATGTATTGTCTCACATATGGGCTCCCTTCATTTGTTAGCAACTGAACCGCGACTCATATCGGTATATCGTTATCGATTATGATTGTTTGACTAAGTTTTGCTTCATTCATATTTTGATTGCGAAATTATACGCGCTAGGCATCCCTTATGCTTTCTTTATACTACTACTACTACGCAAATCCAGACTAAAGGGCTATAAAGAAAAACAATAAATATCTGAGATATAAAATATATTGGGAAGAAAACAAAATATTTTTCTATAAAAAATCTTTATAGAATATTTTATATTTTATAAGTGAATCAGTTCGAAGTAAAGTTGGGACGAAACTGATATATGAAGTGAGTACTTGTATTATCTATAAACTAGAAACCTTCATAAAAATTTTGTGGTCTACAGATTTCGGATCTTGCAATCTTGAACCGCAAAGAAATTTCATTAGGTTGAGTAGACTTCACAGTTTCCGAGTAAACCAAACAAACATTCTTTCATTTCCTTAACTTCACATTCTACATACACCGAATTTTCTGAAAGGCTTTGTTATATTTTCTTTTATTTCTTAGTGGCGTTAACTTTAACGGATGTATTTTTTAGTTAGAGTTATTTATTTTAAGCACATAGATTCCTGTTGACATGAAACATGAACAAGTTTATATAAATTGCTAATTATATTTCATTGTGATATACATATGTAATTTCCTAGTGTTATTCATGCAAACTTCTACGGCAGGTTTTATAATCAGTTATTCAATAAATAATACTGCCATTGATAGAATTCTCTTGAGTCTACCAAACTGTTCTTCTATTTCTATATATCTTTTTCTGCTTCTTAAAAAATCGATTAAGTACAATTTGGATTAAAGGCTTCCCTTCTTTGATGGGCCATTTATAAAAGGATTCTGCCCAGAAGTACTGAACTAAAGGACACTGAAAAAAGATTTTTTAAAGTTTATCCAGTAATTTTATACATCACGGTATAAATATTCTAAAAACCATTTCGATTTCTCATTTTAAAGCTCCACAAGTGGAAACTCCTAAGCATTATATAGTCCTATAAACGCTTCACTTATGAAATATAAAGCTAAGTTTTATCTCATTCGTCTCTTCTACCTCAGAATGATCTCATAAGTACATTCACCTGTAAATATTGTCGGTATGGAACCTTTCGGTGCTGCCGTTTTGGAGAGGCCGTTTCGGCACCAGACCGTTTTGGCACTGGCGTGTTCGACGAAAGTATGTTTCGGCATCAGTTATGCTATTCGCGTTATTTCTATGTATGTATTTATTATTTTATGAATGTCGCTTTGCTTATAAAATAGAAGTAATTTGATGATGGTTTAACATTTTTGTTGGACACCTAATTTTCAATTCTGTAATTTCTTTGTAGTTCTTAAAATAATCTCCATTGTTTAATTTTTTAAATTTGTATGTTGCAGGTAAGATATTTTTTCCCATAATCAGAAATATGTACTTTGTTAGTTTAGAAATTGATTTCTTGTAGACAACAATAAATTGATTTTTTTATAATTAAAGTAACTTGTGTCACTATCGACTGATAAAGATATATGTAAGTTACATTTCAATAACATAGCAGCTGCATACAACTTCTTAATTACGCGCTTTTACACAGCTTGTAATATTTTAATAATTTAACCTAACTTGACTTGAGAAGAGCCCCCCCCAACTTCAAAAAATTCTGGATCCGCTATTAATTGTTTGGGAATGTTTACGGTATTTAGATTTTAAACTAATAACATTTTTAAAATTACATATCAAATACATGCAAGACTAATTGCAATCTTTTTTTGATAGGTGATGTAGATTATGATAGGTTAGAGCTTGAGAATTATAAAATTCTCAAAATATGAGTTTTTCCTAAAGTTTAATGAACACATGAAAAACTGAAACCATTATTGGTTATCTAATACATTTTATAAAATCTCACTATTAACACTGGTTTTAAAATTGTTGGTGCCGAAAAGACCCCGCGCAGAAACATCCTACCACCGAAATGGCATCACCGAAACGTCCTAAACCGAAATAGTGTAGTAAAAGGTTTATAGTATGACTCTTCATAATAGACAGATACTTCTACAAACTAACGTAAGTATTGTTTATTGTTTCCAGCCTTTGTGGAACTCCATAATCATGAAATAAATAAAGATTAGTAAATAAATAAAACTGTGAAACTTTTACTAATCTTTATTTATTTCATAATATAAGTATTAATCCATCTAACACTGGGCATAGTTCAACATATACTTGTAGAATTGCTTTACAAAAACTTCTTTAAAGTCTTGTTCCGAACGTGTTTTGCAACACCTTTAGCCAAATTGTATAGATTTAGTGTGAAACAGGATATGCAGTGACCGAAAAAAAGTATGCACCATATAGAAAGTAACTGTTTTATTTTAATTTCTAAAAAATTTCATTCTTCATAAAAGTGCCTGCTTTTTCTAAAACATTAGAATATGTTAAAAAAATTACCCCGCAATTATGGTATATGAGGTAAGTTCAAAAAACTGAAATTGCACAAAGACTAAACTGCATTTAAATTTAAAAATTGCGGAAGATTAAGTAATTTAGTAAGAAAGCTTATTTGTAATAATATTTTATCATCAAGTTCCAATAATTATTTAGGTACGACCTTGAAAAACAATTTTTTCCAATTTCTAATTTCTTAAATTTAGCTGCGGCTTAAACGAACTATTTGTAGCATACACTATTCGAGTTCCACCAATGTAGAATCAGACACCAAAACGAATGCTTGCTTTTACGCATTCGTTAGTTATCTGTCGTTTATTTTACCATACTGCGTTATTTTTCCTAATAAATTTCTCTAAATTTTGGTGCATTTGCAAAATATGCACATACAGGCTTTAATGGCTAGGTGATAATTATATTATTTCTTTATACGAGATTATTATCATATCATGTAATTCTTAAGTTTATTCAATAAATTCTATTATTCTATGATTATACGGTTTGTATTTTTTAATCAGTTGTAAATTTTTTGATTTGCAAATTTTCTTTGGGTTTGCATAAACCGTTTTAACTTATTTTCCCAAGTAAAATAGTGCTACAATTTGTTTTACTTTAATTGCTTCGGATTATGTTATCTATTCTATACAGCAAATAAATTATAAAATAAACCAATTTAATCTTAACTAAATATTTAACACTATAATTATAAACTGTTTAACGAACTTAAATGCTAGATATTTACAAACTTAAAGTAGATTATATAAGGACTATTTATTTATTATTACAACATTTATTAAACACTTATTTATTCACTAATATTACTAATTACACAAAGCACATTTCAATTCACCGGTTGAACGCTAATTGAATTTCCTTCTGTGCGCGGCGTTCAATTTATATCCCCTATGTAAACGTTCTAGAAGACGTTCGAACATACTCGTGTATTACCTCGACTAGCCGCCAGCTGATGAGTCATATATCTCGAACATCGTAGATGGACCAGGAATCTTCTAGTATTGCAGCTCGTCTAGCCGCCAGCCGTGTGTCATATATATCTCGAATGTTCTAGTATGTTCTTCGCGGCGTATAGGGAATTTCTCCATTCGTTACAGTATTAATAACATTGTTATTATATTACACACGGATTAATATATTTAACTTATACTTAAATACACGTATTTAAAATAAATGTATCTTCACAATAAAGCTGTTGATATTTAATAGTTAACTTTCTTTTATCGCGGAATCTCTTTTTAGTAATTTATTATACAGGTTTCCCAGAATTTCGTGGAACAGAGGTGCAGTTAGTAATATATAAAAAATGCCATCATGTCACGCACAAAACTTATTTTCTCTTCCTTTCTTTTTGAGTTAATTAATTTTATTAGTTAAATGTTTAATATATACTTACACATACTGGAACAGTCAACGTTCAATGCATATAAACAACAATGTAAAACAGGCATTTGAACATCTGTCTGGACAATTTATTTCCCTAGTGTGTGTCGAAGAGGTATCATGCTGATAGTTGGAGGTAATATGCTTTGAGATATGAGGATTTTTTAAAAGAATTTCCAGAAAAAGAGCATATAGACCTATACGCCTGTTTTCCGAATAAGGCCTCAATTATCTCTCTGACTGGAAGCAAACTAATTTTAAATAATGTACGTTTTGATTCCTCTCTATGGAGTGTGGAGTGCCACAAGGATCAATTCTGGGTCCTTTTTTGTTTACGCTGTACATATTGCAATTTATTACTTATATAAAATGCTCTAGTTGTAATTTTTACGAGGAATGATACGCAATTATATGTGTCATTCAACCCAATCGATATGAGCATTGCATGTAATAACTTAAATACAGATCTAGAAAAACTTTATCAAATGAATTGTTTTGGGAAGGCTTAAAGAGGAAATTGCTCAGTTAAAAGTAGTAATTAAGAATTCAAGATTATTAATACCCCTTTAAATTTCTCAACGTAGTAAAAAATTGCCTATAGATTGATAATGAATTGAGGTTGCAAACTCACATTTCTAAGTGTATATATACAAAGAGCTTATTGTAATCTGAAACAAATATAGCAGGACCCGTATTCTCGAACTCATACGAACCAGTTTCGCATACGAGATGACGTAATTTTTACGTCATAAGTTGCATCTTAGCCAACCAAATGTGAGAATGTAATAGAAAATTACGTCAATTCGTATGCATAACTTTTTTCTCAACGAGTTCAAGAAAACGGTCCCAGAGCAGGCATATACCAACTTGTTAGCAAAAAATTTATTTATGTAATGGCTGGTACTGTCAATTTTTGATTATTGTGATTAAGTCTACAGTCCAAATTTGTTGAATTCAGATACATTTAGAATACAAAGAGTTCAAAACTCGTAATTAAGGTTATTGTATAGTATTCGTAAGTATCGGCATATTTCCCACAAATTAAATGAAAGTAAATGGTTAAATATTTTTACGAGTAGATATATGCACAGTATTACTTTATACCATAAAATTATTATGGTGTAACAAAAATTCCTATTTATCGGTACAATACCATACGTTCCCGAACTGATGTTCATATTTCAAATCTAAGATTTAAGGGACTACTCACACCTCCTCAGCATGTAACTGAAACGTTTAAGCGCTCATTTGCATATGGCATAGTTAAATTATATAACAACCTTAAATCTCATTTAAAACAGTCACCATTACTTCGCACTTCGTCTTAATATCCACCTGAAACGAATGCTCCTTAGCCTTTAAAAAAGAGGTATTTTTTAAATATATGTTTCCTTGTAGTAATTCTTTAACTAAGTTTTTCTAAATGTTCATCTGAAATTGTACATTTATGTCTGAAACAATTTGCAACAACTTGCTGGCATGCTTATGGTTATTGTACAAACCAAACAGGTTCTGTGGACGAACAGCACTCAGGCAACTGAGTGACTGAACTGCTCCTTTTGTAATTTATTTGTTATCATATCTAGTAGGATTATAGTATTGTAGGAGGAATATTTGTTTAATAATTTTTTAAGAAAAATGTTTCAATTTCATAAAGAAACACTCTAGAAGACACTAGGTAGAAAAAGGAAAAATTCTAACGTTGATTTGTCTTGCTATCTTGATAAAATTTCATTGTTTAACTGACGATGTGTAATCGCTACTTAATTTTGTACACAAATATGAATTTGAAGCCATCTCACGGTTTGTTTTGTCCTAAAACAGACAAGATACATGGTTGTGATGATGTATGCAAATATTTATTACCTTACCTGCAGGTTTAATATATAAAATATTTCTTACAAGTCAACAATTTGCTGGTTTCATTATAATTTTCTTATTTATAAGGATTAAAAAACTTGTGGGCTAAAATATTTCATTAAGTTGTTGTCAAGCAGTTCGTTGGGCACAACTGAGAAATAAATGTAAATGTTGGGATTATTTTTTATAGAAGATGTATTGGTTTGAAATTACAGATTTCTGCGTTTTAGCATGGTAATCTGAAATTATGTAATTTAGTTGTTATTTTATAGTTTGGATATCTAAAATTATGTTCAATAGGATGTAAGGATGAATTTTGTAGGAATATAAGGATGTAACTAGATAGTTTTAATTAATTAATTAATTTGAATTTTAGTTTATAATTGAATGCATTTGAAAAATGATTTGGTTGACAAGTTCGTCATCTTATTATTGTGTTTTAGTACAAGTATTTATTATCATTGAAAAGAGAATATCTTTCGCTATCTAACTATAATTTTTGTATTTTTCCTATGTATGTACAACCCCTTACCCGAGGCCTCCCTGTGTTGTGCTGTAACATAAGTTCAATCCTGATAGACCCCAGGACGAGAAGAGAGTGCTCTGGTACTCTGTAGATTTTGGAATTAAAGAATTTTATTTACCTATATTCGTATCAATGTTATTTACAATATTCTTATATACTTAACAGATAGAGGCTCACTTAAAGGTCAATTTGGCTATCTCAGTTTAAAAAGTCATATTTTGGAGTTTTCCACTAATTGATTCAATAATTACAATAATCTTTTAGAGATTTGCTCTGCTCCCTTCCGACTGAGTCCGAATCAGAACATGTTCGAGAGGTTTAATTTGACACGGCTCATTTCTAACACCTTCTTTAACGTATTCTTGTTTGGTCGGTTTTTCTTGTCTTCTACAATGTTTTTTTGCAATCAAATAGTTTTTGCGAAGAGTATTAAATCGTGGTGAGTTTTGACGTAATCATTAGGGATAAGAGTACTCCTAATTAAAATATAAAAATAATTTTAGTTAATAATATTTACTTTCTCAATCCATTTCGTGTAAGAGTAATACTGTTTTTATTTCTAACTTATGTAATAAGCAATCTATTTTAAAAGATTGTGGAGTTGTTTGTTCAAAATAAATAGATAATTAATAATTGTGTACTATAAAAAATGTTTCATTTCTTAAACAACTTTCAAGAAAAACTTGCTTTAGTTAAAGGTTATTGTTTGTGAATCCCTTAAATTTGATATAATATCAATGATAAACGAATATCTCTTCTACGTTTCTATACGTAAACTGCACAGTTTGCAAAAAAATAGCGTACAGCTATTGTTGATTGTATGAAGCCGGTCTTGATTTTTAATTTGTCATTGTGAATCATTTAACATTATTTTGTTATATTTCTTAAATAACATATTTATCCGTCAAAATTGTAATGTCAAAAGTCAGAAAGGTCACGTTTATATAGTAAAAACTAGATAAAAACTACTATAAATACTCGTAAGTTTAGAAAATACTTCTTTATTATTTACTTAGAATCGATAGTCAGCATAACACTATTTTTACAATGCGTTTTTTGCTTAAGTTATTCTTACTGCTTGTCGCAGTAGTTTATGTTTCTGGTGTACCAGATGAATATTATTTGCTTTATAAAAATTTATTTTAAAACTTAACTACTTTCAAATTAATTAAATCCTTAATCATTAAGAAAAACTTTAATTTTACAAAATTTACGAAAGATACAGACACGGTAAAAGTCTGCGTTTAAAATTAAGATAGGTTGCATATCTCATCTGCCTATTATTAACAGTAGACGAGTCAGTGGCGGATTTAACACTTAAGGGGCCTGAAGCGTTAAAATTTTTGGTGTCCCATAGTATAAATCAATTACTACAATTTATATACCTTTTATTTTTTTATCAAAAATTAAGTATATAAAATTATTAATATCAGGCACGAATTCACGGAAGGGGGGATGGAGGAAATTACCTTTCTCAAGATTTTTTAAATAATCCGACTTCGTCTCATGCCGCAGTCACACGAGAGTAAAACTGACGTTTTTGTACGTGTTACACACTATACTTTCACTTTACACTATACTACTATCTACGACCACAAAAACGTAATAAAACGCTAAAAGGTAGGAAAAATATTTAACCTAGACTATGATTTGAGATTGAGCTGCTGGATTGTCAAAAGTACACAATGCCCACAGTTTGTGGAAAACAGGCGTTAGTTGTAAAAATTAAGAAATGCGTATAACACAATGTAATAATATTTTATTATTTAAAATTAATACTGAAATTTGAACAATTATTTAAATTAATAATAGTAGTTTTGTTGGTGTCTTCAATTTTTTAAATGTCATAGACGCATTTTTAAATGTATTTTAGACGCCGTGTTGTTCCGCCGCTGCTTTTTTGTTAACGTAAGCTAATCATAACCTCAATTTTACAAATACATTGAATACCTAATGCTTCATTTAAATGTAATTTGAAATAATAAATTCCCAAAACATTTTTAGATTTCTATGTAATACACCGCTTATTCTAAATGTATGCATTAAAGCCATCAGGAGGATATATCGTTAAATCAATTTTACGTTAATTCAAAAACAATTTTTGTAAAAACTTTATATGGTAATAATAACTTTATATGCTGGTAGTCGACACACTTACTCAGAGGTAGAGATGTCGCTCAGAAAGTGGAAAGCCCAGGGCACAGTATAAATAACATACAGTAACGTGACTCTCGCAAATAGTTACCATCCACCACACAAGAAGCTGGCTTGTGCCGGCAGTACATAGAGAGCAGTTATACTTCATACACGCGACCGAGCACATCGAATTAGCCAGTCCTGTATAACTCCAATTGTGCAGTGCGGATTATTTTAATTGACAAAGATTACCAAACTTCCGATAAATTAGAAAAAACTTTATTCGATATATATGCGGTTATTTGATAAAAAATGTATCAGTACATACAAGTATATGTAAACCTGAGTTTTATTTAATTTATTTTATCTATAGAAATACTTTTTCAACAACACTTCCAAGATATTCGTGTAAATGAAAATGTTGTCAAATGCGTTTTATCCATCTTCAAATCATTAACATTTCTACATTCGTGCAATAATTTTAAATATAATAATAATGTAGTATATCATTTACACGTTCGACTGCGAGTGTATTACACTTTAAAAGACGTTAACAGAAATTCTAAATCATCCAAAAGTAGTAAAAAGATAATTATATAGAAACATAATTAACAATAAAGCTTTCGTTTTGTAAATGAATATTCAATTATGTACGTTAATTTAAGTTCAGTTAATAACAAACTAATTGTTCAAAGGCGTCAATTAATTTTGTTGATTCAAATAATTCTATTTCGTATTTTATAGAATACGTTACTGGATATTATCTGCAGGCGATGTCGACCGATCAACTCCGGTGCACTACTTCGTTTATGGACGTGATATTCGAAGGTGGATTTACAACATCAAAGACGCCGCACACAAGTAAACCTACTGATTGTTATATACACTGTGCCCAGGGTTCGGTTTCCAGCTGGGTGATATGGCTTTTCTATATGGATTTGCATTCAAAATATAATTTAAAGTAAAACATTAATTAAACAAAATAAATTAACCTAAATAAAATACAAAATGAACACAAAGTGTTTTAATAAAGTGAGTTTTGTTGATGAACGACTATTATACTGACAATTTTATAGTGATATGTGTATAAATCACAGACGAGCTGCACCTAACTGATGAAAATTAAAAAATCGAAACAGCTGTCTTATACTTCGTACTTATACACATATCACTATAAAATTGTGAGTATAATAGTCGTCCATTAACAATTTTTAACTTTGAAATTTATTAAAGACTAACTTTATTAAAACACGTTTGTGTTCATTTTTTATTTTATTTATATTAATTATACGATCGGACGCTTGATCGGATTTTATTTTGTATATTCCTGTATTGGATAATCAAATTATGCTGCTTAGTACGGTTTGATACCTACAGGAAGCAGTACAGTTATTTGATGGTGTTAATGATATTTCCGAACTTGTATATACCCTCGGGTGATACGTAGAATTCACAGAATAGCTGCCCCTAACTGAGGAGAGCCAAAGCTCGAAATAGCTGTCTTAGGATCCGTCTGTGATCTATACACATATGACTATAAAATTGTGAGTATAATAGTCGTCTATTAACAATTCTTAACTTTTAAAAATGAATTATTCTTTATCTAAAAGTTATAACTTTGTATATTTCAAATAATTAGAAATATTGCATGTGCTCACATCTATGGCATTTAATGGAACTACTAAAAATACAAAATCATTTTCCACGGTCATTTCCGTACAGTTTAAAGATTATGAAAATGAGTCATTTTCATCGTTACTAGACTGTGTGAAATGTGTAATTTTCTGTAGTGGTTTATTACATAATCAGTTCATTTATAATGGAACCTTTCTTCTTTTAGAAGCATCAAATTTGTCAATAATATTTTCAAAACACATTGGGCATTTACGATAATTGAATCAGGTTAACCGGGTTAGTTGCTATTTCTGACATTAAAAAGAAAATGACAGAATAGTGACCGAACTGAACTGCTCCAATTATCGTAAATGCCCGTTGAGAGTAGAGATTTCTGTATCTAAATTTGCAGCCGGCGTCGCGACAGAGATGATACATTCCTTGCAGGTCTGCTGCGAAACGGTATATTCCGTTACAACATTTTACCTATCACTCTGAATGTTTGCCTTTTCGCACAAAACTCTATATTGTGTCGACCGTACACCTTTTCTACCCGCCTGTACACGATATAAACTGTTGTTTTCACATGTTTCACTATTCTCGACAAAGTGAGTTCCCATGCCAATAATTGTTTTTGTCGCATGTCCATTGCGATCCTGGGCAAGGCCCCTCTGCGGGGCCTGGAACGACCGCTTTTGTGTAAATCCGCCACTGTTCACCGAATGTCTATCAGAAACCATTAATTCAAGGAATTAGTTATCATAGTAGTCGGATGAACGCGCTGATTGTGCGAGAAGGCCAGCATTCGGACCGACAGAGACGATACATTACTCGAAGGTCTGCTGTGAAACAGTATACTCCGTTACAATATTTTACCTATCGCTCTGAGTGCTTGCTTTTTCGTGCTTGCGTCAACCATACTCTTTTTTTTACCAGCCTGTATACGATATGATCTGTTTCTTGTTTCACTTTTTTTCGAGAAAGTGAATTCCCACGCCAATAATTTTTATTTGTCGCGTGTCCAGTGCTGTCCTTGGCAGGAGGCCTCTGCGGGGCCCCCTGACTTGTGGGGCCTGAAGCGGCCGCTTCCAATGCTTGTGCCTAAATCCGCCACTGAGACGAGTTATTTTTAAATTTTGACAATATGAGTCTACTAATTTTCACAAAGTTGAGAAATAATTCTGGAATCTTCGAGTGGAATGGGAGTGTAATGGTGTAGTCTAATGCGTATTTTTAAAGCTTCAAAAATTATTTCTCAATAACCCTTCTCATTCAATCCTTATGTCAAAATAGTAGATTCAAATAGTAGCACACCTTGTGAATTGTCTATTGCCAAATCTATTGTTAGTAGCACTTGTTTAGTCAACTTATAAAATGCAAACAGAAATGTTTATAGTTCATGTATTAGCTTATTTATATTATTTTGTTTTATTAATGTTATTCATATATTATACTATTTGCTCGTTTTTAAAATATTTAATTTAGTTCAGTAGTTTACTAGCAATACGCTTTTAAAATCAGAGGACTGTAGAAAAAAATGGATAGTAGTTATTCTCGATTTTTATTGTTTATTTATGTACTATGTTTGTTTATTGTATAAATTTTAGTATTTAAGCTGTACTGTCATTTATACTGTCTTTCTATGTCTAGTTTGCACTGGAGAGAACGAAAACTACAGCAGCTGCTATGCTCCTTGCTTTCCTACATGCGAAACCTACGGCAAACTGAACAATAGTCCATGTCCAGCATTGTGTCTAGTAGGGTGCATCTGTGAACCTGGCTACGTCCGAAACTCTGCTGAAAAATGTGTCCTCCTCAGCGAATGTTGAAATAATAATATTCAGTTGTAATTTCTACAATCATAGTTGATTATGAATGTAGTATTAAAGTAAAAATAACCAAATATTTATAAATAAATAAATAAATAATCCAGAATGTTTAAGTTTAGTTTAAGAATGTTTAACACCAATTGATTCGAAAAATTGCCATTAAAGTCAATAAAAAAAGAGCAAGTAAGAGTTAGCTGTATTGTAATTTTGTATTTAAACTAAAATGACATCTTCGATGAAGCATAATCAATTGGAAAAGCTCTGAAAACTGAAGTTATGAATTACTGTAAGAACATAAACACTTCATAAATATTTTATGAGAGGAAACTTACTTCATTTTTAGTTAACTTTCTTTTACTTCAATTTTACTTGTACTCCTATATAGAAAAATAACTTCTTACAAAAGGAACAACTAGCTAGTGAAGAGGGACGAATTAGGAGTTAGTGCTTTAAAAATATTTGATGAAATAGAACTAAACTGTGCATTACAATAAAGTACCAAAAATATGTTAAGAGTGAAATGTGAAAAACAAGCTTTAAACGTTTGCACAACCTAAATACGGCGAATAAAAAAGTATAGCATAGGAAAAAACATCATTAAAGATCCCAATTTTTTAATTTTAAGACATTAGCGGCCTGATAATGTTTACCAATGTTTTAAAAAATTTCGATACTAACTAGCCTGCCAATCTACACCACCAAGTCTTTCACTCTGAATTTACACAATCGTTCCGCAGTTGCTGAATTAGTTTACACACAATACTAGCATTACATCAGTTCTATAATATAACAAATATTCCTGAATAACTATTACGCCTTAAACAGAAGTACCTTAGTTTAAAATAGTCTCTGGCGCGGTAAAAAGGCATTGAAAACATACTTATATAATGTACTACTAATATTTCAAAAAACTAAAAAACTAAAGTTCAAGTAAAGTAAAAATTCATTGTAAAGGCAGTTAAACGCCATTTAAAGAATTTTACGTTAGATCAGCGATTCCCAACCTTTTTGATTTGCGGAGCCCTTTTTCAAATCAATTTCTATGGCAGAGCCCCTTCGGCCTACCCTATGTTTTATAAGTTAGGCAGTAGTGTTACGCGGGGGGAGGAAGAGGGGATGGATAGTAAGGGAATGGGAAATGAAGAGATCTCTAATTCCGCAATAACCATGAAATGAAATTATATTTTAAAAACCTTGAAATTTACCATAATGTCTCAATTTATCCTCAACTACCACGAATACACATGATATTGTGAAAACTTAGTTATTTAATGGGATTTAGTAATGATGCGTAATGGGACACCTGTGTCTCAACAAATTGCACACACATTGGACACAAATTGTACACAAACTGTACACAAATTACACATAAATTGTACACAAATTCCACACAAATCGCAAACTAAATGCTCATAGATTGCACCCAAGTTACGCACAAATTGTACACAAATTGCACATGAGTTGTACACAAATTCCACACACACTGTACGTAGATTGTTCATCATCAATTGCACACAAGCAGAATACAAATTGTTCATAAATTGTACACAAATTACATATTAATTCCACACTAATTGCATATAAATTGCGCACAAATTGTTCACAAATTGTATACAAGTTGCACACCAATTGCACACAAATCGCACGAATTTTTCTCAAATTGGACACAAATTGTACACAAATTGTTCACAAATCGCAAACTAAATGCTCATAAATTGTATACATATTGTACATGTTGTAAATCTCACACAAATTGCAACCTACAATAATTTTGGAGCTAGTGACAGAAGAAAGTGTCGTCTGCTAGAAGAGGCACGAGATTCAACTTAGCAAATTTTTGAATGTAACTTCTAGCTTTCTTATATTTAATCTACTTTCTGTTTCTTATTTTTTTTATCTCGTTTGATTTTTTAAATTTTATTTTCCTGGAGTGATCGTGAAGCCGAGAGCGGAGCCCCTGGGAGAAGCACGAGGCTCCGCGGAGCAAAGGTTGGGAACCGCTGTGTTAGATAAACATCGAAAAGCAAATCAGTTCAAAGATTTAATAAAAATTAAAATTTAAAACATTCAAATACAGAGATGAATTTTTATCGATGATTAGAATTATATAGTATGCACTTGCTAGAGTAGAATAAAATGTAGATTATTAACAAAAGATTCTGTGTTACCATTTCAGCAAGTAGCACAGAAAATCATTATTATTCTCTAAGAAGATCATGAACTTTAATAGTATAACAATAAATAAAGTTAATCTGTCGATTTTCGGAAATTTTGATCTAAAGTTATTCTTACATTAAACGCAAAGCTCTTTTAGTAGTCTCTGAGCAGCCTTTCGTACAGACTCGTGAATAAGACATGTTTGGATGTAACAATAGTTGCTAAATTCTAGGATCTTCTAACCTTTTATATTACGTTGTTTTATAACCATATTTCTGAAATTATAGCATTTTTAAAATCCTTTTTCTACATATCATAAAAATCAAACCAAAGCAAGAGCTTGTTTGTTTGTTTGTTTGTTTTTGGGCGAGAAATCAGGATGGCGGAGTATCCTTCGTACCTCATGGCACCGATTGCTATGATCATTTGGCCGACTACTAGAATTTAGCCGAATCTGGGGGAATTCCACCTCCAGTAGGGATCTTTATCGTGCCAAACATCGCATTGACACGGGACCTACAGTTTTACTTCCTATCCGAAAAGAAGGCATGTTTTAAATTTTTCTCCGCTATGAAAAATTACCAGCTCGGCCGGGGATCGAACCTGCGATCTTTGGATTATGAAGCAAACATGCAAACCACTAATCCACCGAGACTGGCAGCAAGAGCTTGTGTCTGTCTATACAGTGCATGCATTGTGACAGTTTGCCTTTTTTGCTCTACGCCTACGCCATATTTTTCTTTGAAATATTTAGTGTATTTGCTGGTAAACTTATTAATTTTTGGTATGACTTAATTCTCATGTTTCTTCGGTAATGAATACTTTAAAATTGCGGTTAAGAATATGCTGTTAAATCACATCTCTCTGATATTATAATTTATTCTAAGACAAGCAGTTGCATTGTAGAGAAGTGTAATTTATATCTAAGAAGTTTTAGTACAACAGAATGAAGACGTTAGACTTTGGCAAATCGGCTTATTTTTGCTTGTTTTTAATAAAGAACATACATTCAGCAGTAGTTTATTTCCCTTACAAGATATGCACATCCCTACTGTGTGTTATTCAGTTTGTAACTTAATGTTGTAAAATCTCCTCAGCAAAACGGATATCGCTCTTATTACAGTTCAATATACAGTATTCAATGGCAGACTGGCCCCTAAAGTGATGGGACGATCGCTCGATAAGTAAGTTCCAAATGGGTCGAGAACATCGCTAAAGTTCTACATTTTAATATTTATCTTTTTGGAATTCCGTTAACACCGACTTAGCCAAAATTAGATTTTAAATATACAGAGATTGGCAAATTTCTAAATAGGTAACACAAAGAGCAGCTAAAATAACTTACAACCCGATATGTGTTATTTACATATTGTATTAGATGAAATTTCGTTCTATTTTTCGAATATTGAAATTTACATCCGCTACTACACAATATGTGCCAAATGTATCAGCAAATCGTTAAATTATTTCATCGATCGTAAAGTATTTTAAAATTGGAAAATGCGGATGTTTTTCGCACAAATTTTGTTTGAGACCATTTCCAGATTCATCAGATGTTACTTAAAGTTATAAATATAAACACCCAGAAATGCTAAAAAATAATCGAAATGAAAAGTGAAGACATACTTGCTCTATTTATAAATTTCCAGTTATTTACAAATATAATTCATGGAGCAGGCGCTTCTGTCCATATATATTTCTCGTTAATTTGTAATAGATTTCAAGATCTATTTATGCGCTATTTCTAAAAATGTCGGTTTCGGCTCCACTTCACTTCTACCAGCAACCAGCTAATGGTAATAAACTAATAAATAACGTGTCTAATAATACCAGTGTTCAAATAGAGCTTCCTTCCTCGTGTAAAATTAGACGCCGATATGGAGTAGAAGGGGCGAAGTGAGCGACAGAGGGCGACAGAAGGGCAACCCCACTCGTCACGCTGGCAGATCAGCGCTAATAATACACCCCCATGTTGCTAAATACAGACCCTCATCAATGCTCTTCAAATGTGAATTAATACATATAGTATTCAATAAGCTAAACTATTATTTTATACTCAAAATACCAAGTATTACCTTTTGCGGTTGTTAATAGTAGTAATAGTGACCTAAATTAGGGTAAACGAAACAAGCCAGAGAACAAATCGCATAAGAAATTGTAAACAGTTATAATCTGTTACCGTGATAAATTATTCATTAACATTTTAAATTTTATGTCATTTTAATTTATTAATACAAATTTGTTAAAGAAGTTAATCTATCAACGTTTTAACATTTACAGTATTACCAACAGTTAAAGGATTTCCATAAGATTGAAGAAGTGGGTGTGATACATAAACATACATAAGACATAACGGGTGTTATGTCTTATGTGTTAAGAAAACTTAACATAAAATGATTTTTCTTCGGTGAAAAAAAAATGAAACGGAATATCTTCCATGCCATACTACGAGTTCATTCAATAAAATTCGATAAAAAATATATTTCGCTAGATGGTATTCCTGATAAAAGCTAATAAAAGTCCCACACTTTTTCTTAATAAATTGTAATCCCCATAGACACTGTTCCTGTATCTATCTTGCACGTAACCTAAACCTCGTTGCATGTTCGATATAAAGAAAAATTGCATCTTTACGAATGAATTACAATGACTCATCGCAGATGGAATATCGCTGATGGAGAATCATAAAGCAAGTAGAAAAATCTTTAGAGACTAAAACATAAATGTATTGGAAGAAGAAATTGGTTTAATATATGTATTATTGTTTCTTGATTTTCTTATACGTACTTGTTAAATTGGTACATATTTATCTATCTAATATTCGTGTGCGGGTAGTGGGCATAATAAAATTCAGGGATTAAAACAGATCAAATTAGACAGAAGTAAACGTCAATAACACAAAAATATGGTTTTGATTACTCATAGTTACAATTTTTGGAAAATAAATAAAAATAAGAATTTCCTTAAACTGTTTTTTTCTGAAGCTAATTAAATCAGTTTTCATAATTGTGAGACAAAATTGAAAATAAAATAATAACGGTTCCAATGCTCACGCGTTCTGTAATGCTGTTGAGTTTTTATCAATTGATGTTGTTGAAATAGAGCTAGACTTTATCACAACTATTATTGGAAAACTAAAGATTGAAAAATATTTCGCTTGTCGATATGCAAAGCCTCAGTACACTTCGCCGTGCTGTCGGAGGAGCACGTTAAGCAGTCGGTCCCGGCAATCACACAAACACCTACCTGTGGTTGTCGTTAAGAATAACACCGCCCTATATCACGCACAAGAGTATATTCATACTTCAATGGTTTGGCAACGTTAATTACAATTAACATTTATACATAAATATTAAGATGATATAAAAACATCATATTGAAAGTTCAATTACTACAATAACAAAAATAGAACTTTTAAAGTCTATGATAGTCTCGGAAAGCAAAGAATTAAGAAAACTATGTTTATTCAAAGCACGTACGCAATAAAGATAACTAGAGACATGGTAGAACACTAGTTTAAAGGACATGTCAGATAATATAAAAAAATATTAATATATAGTAGGATAAAGTAGTACGATCTTTTAAAGCTAGCTTACTTTATTAAAAATTAATAAATAATAAGGAAGGAATATGAGTCAATTTAGTTGTTATATTACAAAACATGCTTTAGGTAGCTTAGATTACAAGATTATGATATCTGTCTTTGTATCTGGTTAAATTTCGTTTGTCAATTTTTCTGTTTGAAGATGCACTAAACCATGAGATGCGTTAATATTAGGCTTTTCCACAAGGTCGAAGTGGCCGATTTATAATTTGAGTTTTCCGTTAGTATTTATTTGTAATCATTGTAAATATATGTAAGGAAGTTGCTATGTGTCATCAGGCAACTATTTTATGTTGTAGTATAGTTGGAATTTGTATAATTAAGGTGTAATCAAGTCTTAATTAGTTTTGTGACACTATTTATTTATTTAATATTTTAGTTAGCATTTTAGACCATAAGGTATATCGATTTATTCAACTTTTTACCAGCTATCTTGCCATGTAAATAGATTTAAGTAATTCGCTAAATATGATCATATGTTTAATTTATGTGAGATCATAAACATTTGAGTTGAAGAAAATTTTAAGTTTCGATTGTTTATAAAAAAATATATAAAAGGACCTGCAACAAAAAAACAACTTCAGTCAGTTAAAATTAAAAGATGAAATATATGTCTTCCTGACACAAAAACTACCAAAATAAAGTTGGGTTATCTACCCTCTTATTGTTTGTAAACAAAGAAGCGCCAATTATTACAAGAATTATACGTACCTATATGTACTTCACTGAATTAGTATCATTTTTATTATGCAACTGTATGGATTTGTAGTAGAAATTGTTTCATTTAAAACGAGATTTTCCAATCGATAAATTGGTTCATAAAGTGTCAACGCCAAGATAACAGCTGATTTCATCTAGTTGTGTAATGTGTACAATACCGCTCTATTCATTAGCGGGAATTTAAGGATAGTGTCTCGTGTAGGATTTTTAATTCTTAAGTATCTGAAAATATTTACGAGACTGTCTCCGGGAAACTGAAATAAATTTGCATTGAATGGAAACAAATAATAATCTTATGTTCTCAAATTTGCTTCAAACTTTTAAGGATGATTCTTTAACCCATAAAGGCCGTCTGACCGAAGAAGGCATCACTTATATTGATAAGATGGGCGTAACAGGGCGGTAAAGATCAAAATGCTAACCTTCCGTAGCAGCATCGTATACTCACTTACTATAGCTCATTTCGACGGGCTCGGCGAGTAGAACAACTTTTGTCTTTCGGTGCATTTGGAAATTCCTACTGTGCACAAAGTTATGTCAAGAAAACTACTGAAAAATGGTACATCTTGGTGGTTTTAACTATTTTCTCATTTTCTCCAATCTTGAATTGGACACGTAAATAACAAACTAGATCAAAATCAAGAGCGTTATTAAAAATATAGTAATATGCAGGGTGTGCTATTTAAAAAATGTTTATCAACACCCTGTATATAACCAAGCAGAATGAGGTATCACAGAAAAATTATAAATTATTTTAATAGAAACAACTTTTATATAAATTTCTTTTTGCCACAATTTTCGAGATAAAGCATAGGCCCATAATAAACGGGTCACCCTGTACATAAATTAAACATTATGGAGATTTTTTATTTCATGTCCAAGGTGTTGGAATTGTGAGACGAAGAAGTTTGATTTATCCGTACAAACTGTTATTCAACAAAGAACGTGTTTTCTTAGTAATTCCACATGCCTCAGAGAAGTAAGTAAAATCGGTGGCCTCGTGTCAATGAGTTGTCTGACTAAAAGCAGAGTTTGAAACGTTGTTAGTCTCATGATAACTTGAATCATATGTAATTTCATTAACATAATGTATCAAAAACCTCTGCATCCCCAAATTACATTACAATTTCATAAAATAGTGTAATTGAAGGTATGTACGACCGCGGTCAAAAAAACGGAAACATAAATTTTTGCTATTGTAAATGAATATATTGAGTTACAATCAAGATTGCTGATGTTAGATTAATTTTTGATATATGTATTTGTCAGTTTCTGCGCTTTTAATAACATTTAAATAATTTATTGCACTAAACCCCACAGTGCGTAAAATTATAAAAAAGCGTTGACTTGATAAATACTAATGTTTACATTTTTTGATCGCGGTTGTACCTATTTCTTTAATTAAATACAAAAAAATCAGTGCACATTTTGTAGTACCTAAACTATGGGCAAGAAACAAATTTTTTAATTATTGTGGTTGTGACGACTCTTAGAGGTATTAGATAGTCCTCTGCAAACCTCTGCAAAGTTGGTTACTATTCATTACCAAAGAGACAAACCGCATAGTCTTTTATCAGTCTTACTTAAAAGATGATCCAATCGGATGATGACCAAAAACTGATGCTAGCGTTGATTTGTCATATCAAAAAAGAAAATATGCACTTATCAAGCTTATAGAGTTTTAGTTTTCAGGAATTTTTGGATTATTGGTAATCACATCAATTCTTGAAAGCTATTAGATATTGGAGTCAAAGGACAAAACGCAATTTTCTTATAGATATCTGTATATTCCAGCCATATGTATTAACAGCCTTGGTAGTGTAATGTCTGGCGTGTCGGACTTTCACCCAGGCGGCCCGGGTCGACTCCCGGTGCCGGCAGATCTGGTTAAGGTTTTCTGCAGTTTTCCTTAGCTGTGACACAAATGTGGGATTTGCGCTGTTCCATCTGTAAGTCGGCTGCAGCCGCACTTAGGGCCTACGTAATAATAATAATCGCCCCCTCCCTCCCGCATAAGCTTATAGCTTCTGGGGCCTGGTTACCAGGTTATGGGTTGTAGCAATTATTATTATTATTATTCCAGATAACGTTGTCTATCAAAAGTACTACAGTCCGAAAAACCAGAGATATTCACGAAAACCGAACAAGATATCGCTTCACTATGTGCACGTGCACAATTGTTTTGTAGAAATAACTAAGTAGTATTACTTAGTTGCTTTTACAAAATCTTGAAACACAAGTAAATCTCAAAAAATTACTATAAATCTGGATTCTACTGTCGACCTTTATTCTAAGAGTTTTAGTTAAATGCTGTGTCTTATGGCTTAAGTTATTTTGCCCGGGATTCGAGAGAATCAAAAATTAAGTCGAGAAATCTCGAATCAGAAACATTAGCACTGACCAATCCCGATGCACGCAGCAGCTTTCTGTATGCAACAACAATACACGGTGTCCCATTAAGAAATAGTCAGACTTTGCCAGTGGTTAGATAACCACTAAAGAAAGAAAATTCCTACATACATTTTTACCAAAATTTACGTTGTGTTTACACTCTGCGATTATTCGTTTTGATAGAGGTGTCGGTATTGAAGATTTCTCATACATCGGCTCAATTTGCATTTTGCGCGAAGCACTTTCCTTAAGAGACTTCCTTCGCTTGGTACGTGACATCCCATGTACGACCCGCCATATTTTTCTGGATTTTGCTCCCGCATCGTATTGATGGATTTTATATGGTGAAGTCGATAGAAAATATCTGGTTAACAGTCTTCTGTTGGAGAAATTATTTTTCGGAAAAGTTGAGTATTTTCTTCTCTCGTTGGAGGATTTAAATGCATGTGGCTTAAACGTATCTTCTCGGTGAGTGTAAGTGCACTCTGTTTAATTGTTTAATCCTAATTCCTTATCAACCATTTTAGAAATACATCTAAATTCACCAACTTCGTTGAAAGGGGATACTTAAAAAAAACCTTTCGTAAACAAAACCCTCGTTAGAGGTAAGTGGATTTTTTGTGTGGACTGTCCCGAGATTAATTTTGTCCTTTTGGTTTTAAGATTTATTTATTTTTTATATATTATTATTCTTGTTGGAGTGGTATCTTTTGGGCAGAGAGTCCGCCACCGCCACTCAAAAGAGAGCAAGTTGGAAGAATTGTTGATTTTTTGGGGTACAGCTTTATGGAGATTCTAGGCAAAGCAGCAATCAGGTTTTTGGTGAATTTTTTTTCATACTTCTACATGTATGTATGATATTTTAATTACTGTTATTATTGGCACTGAAGTTGATTTGATTAGTTAATGAATAATATGTATTAATTAATTTGGGTGGTATAGCTATCAGGAGTCAATTATTTACTTGTTTTTTTTTTGCATGTATGTAAAGCAATACAAGGGGTTAAACATTTTATTTCGTGTCTATCTTTTATCATTATCATATAAGACGTTAATACTAAGCATTATAAAAGTATGTAAACGTATGTGTCACACACGGTACGAACTCGGTGTATTGAACTACTTAATCTGAACCCAATCATAAGGTAATTTTTATATCTTGTTGAGTATTATACAAGAATACTGAGACACGATAATAAATGTATATATATAGCATTCAGCGATTTATTTATTTATTTTTGAAGCAACTTTGAATACTTAATCGAATGAGCACAACTCTAATTGCAGCCTGAAGTCTCTTGAAGTGGATGAACCCCATCACCAAGAATTTACCGCCCTGTTGATAACCTCATGCTAAACTATTCGAGCTAGCCTTTATAAACCTTTATAAACCTTTTTCAATTTGGGCGTAATACATACTTTTGGAGAAAAACGGCATCGATGATTAGCCTATGTTTTCAAATTTAATATTAAGAATGCACATGGCACATATTTTGAAGTTCAAGGAGATAAACAATACTACTTGTTTTCTAGAAAGTGCAAGCTAGCGTAATAAAGTAATAATCCGGCTATGTTTTGGCCAAGTGTTTCGTAGAATAACAACAGATAAACAGAATTATTACGTTTCAAAGGCGGTATTTTTGTTTTGTGATTTCCGATTTGTAAGACAATTTCAAATTCTTTTAATAGGCACATTAATCCCTATGTGTAATACAAGTCTGCAGGTTTGCGAATAAAAAATTATAGTACTACATGTAGTAGTGACACATATTTTGAAGTTCAAGGAGATAAACAATACTACTTAGTTTCTCAAATAGTAACAAATTGCAAACCCCTTGCACTGCAGCTTTTAGTAATAAAACGTAACACTACTTATTTTTATACTATGTAAACAAATTACCA
Organism: Agrypnus murinus; assembly: GCA_929113105.1. NCBI lineage: Eukaryota > Metazoa > Arthropoda > Insecta > Coleoptera > Elateridae > Agrypnus > Agrypnus murinus. The sequence continues at coordinate 69,533,935 of OV816024.1, forward strand.
GCCATCAGGGTCGTTGTATCAAAACATCAAAAAGAATAATAAGGTTTTAAAGGAACTTTCTAGAATTACAATAAAAAATAACAATACCTATTGATGGATAGATCAAATTATTTAAATTATTTCTTTAGTTAATTAACTAATATAATTATTAACGAATAATAAATCAAATTTAATGATATCATTAAATGAGTCAGTCTTAAAATGATGTCATTTCTTTCTGTGTTTCCTATTAGAATACAGGGGAACCCCCCGGATTAATAGAACGTTTTAAGTTGTTTCAACAACATCCCAAATGGAATGTGCGCCGTCTGCATCCTTGTTGTGCTCATTCTACCGATGTCACGTTTTTACTGATGGTTTAAATTTCTAAAGAGCTTGCATTTACACTGACCTGCATCAATTATACGTACTTTTCTGAAAACACCAGACAAAATTTTCGAAATTTTCAGGTTCATTTAATCAAAAAATGTTACTAAGGTTTTATGTTTCTAATGACCCGAGAAGCTTATCCTCAAAGTCCGATCATTAGGTAGTAAATCACCGTGTGTTACTTACCAATATTACTTGTAAAATAACAAAAGTCAAGCTGCATTTACCTAACAATCTATGTAGATTGCTCAAGAAAAATGCCTATCTCTTGTTGACAGAATAAATTGAGAAAACATCAAGACTTCTTTTGTGTTCATTTACATTTGCGTTGTAAAATCCTATGTGACGCGATATTTTTTTTGGATAGTGTCATAGTATAATTTTATTACAATGTTTAATTCATATAATTTTTATTCCAGAGAGCTTCAAATCGAATGTACTTTCGAAACATTTGATCTTTAACTTCGATACAGTAAAGTTTCGATGACATCCTCGGTGGATTAGCGGTTTGCCGGTTTACCTTATAATCCAAAGGTGCTGGGGTTCGATTTACGACCGATCCAGAGTGGTAGTATTTCATAGCCAAAGAAAATATTTAAAAACGTAACCGTAGATCTTGTTATTGCGGTGTTTGGTACATTAAAAATCTTTACTGGGAGTTGAAATTTATCCAGCTTCAGATATTTCCAGTGAGATTGGTAGGATTTGGATTATTATGGTGAGTGTGTTTCACTACTCCGGTACCTCATGCAATAAAACAAAATTAAGTTTCGATTTTTTATTTAATAGTCTCACATCAAAGCTTACAGCTTGACAACTACAAATTATTCAATACCTATTGCTGAAAAAAATTTTCACGTAAGTAGAAACTTCGCCTTCTAATATGCCAGAAGTAACATTTTTTTTATAAGATAAATATTAGTGAAATAGAAAATTTGTAATCGATAAAATATAATTTAGAAAATACTTCACAAAAAACGTGAAGAATATATAAAATAGGATTTAAGAAAAATCAACTTTCCAGAACTATCTCACATGACGTCATTTAGTAGAAGACATGCTTTTGATAAATCACAGACTTTCTCATTGAATTTTTGCTGTATGATCCATTGTTTTAGCAATTTCTTGTAACGTGATACATTCAATGATATTTTCTACAAACATTATGTTCAATAGAACAGCTAATAAAGGTGTTGTTTAGTCATGATTAGCTATAGGGAAGCGTAAAACCGCAAGGATTTTTTATGGTGACACCTGCTTTAATTACGTTAAAAATATTATTGCACTTCAATAAAACTATTGTATGACTGGGTTGTAAATACTTTCACTACGATTGTTTGGGAGTATCTGAATGGTGACTGTTACAGAATATTTGCATTTCAACTATTTCACGCCATTCCTTCTGTTAGAGAAATCGAAGAAGTTACTGTTATGTAAACTTTATATTGAAGCTAGTTTGATTTCTTTAATGAAGTTCCTATTTCCTTCTTAGCTTCATTGTTAGAATGGTAATTTGGCTTTCAGTATTAATTGATATAAACTGCTTAATTTATATCGCCAATTTTTACGAATTCTAGTCATTTTTAAAAACCTATTTAGGCACTAATCAAGAATTATTATATAAAGTATTAATGACATAATTTTATAGTGTTTGATATTATTCTGTGTAATTTGTAGCCTTCTAATAGCAGCATACATACATATAACGACATTTTTTCAGTATACGTGTGAATGTGAAAATAGTAGTTTGTGCAACAAGGGTGGATATGATGCCTATATCGCACGAGAACGAAGTTTGAGGCACGACGCCGAAGGCGAAGTGCCTTAATCGTTCGAGGGCGATATAGGCATTCCACCCAAGTTGTACAGTATCTTTTTTCTTCGACTAAGCAAAACAATTACAAAATAGATTGCATATCTCCTTGAGAAATCGAAGGTAAGGATTAACCTATGCTTTTATCCATGCTAAAATATGGTTTGTAAAATCCTTCTGTCATTGTAGAATTTTTAAGAGAATTATTAAAACTTTGCAGAAATTAACATTTTCGGAGAGAAAATTATTATTTTAAATTTTGTTTTATAAAAAAAAATTAAAAAAGAATTTTTCTCCCAGCTGGAATTGAACCTGCGTCTGTCAACTTCAGTTTATTTATAGTATTTATACGAAGCTTCTACAGACTGAGCCACCAACCCCATCACAAACTTTGTCTACTATACTTATTATAAAAGTAGGTTGTAGTTATTTAAATGATTTAATATTTATGTATTGTTAATTATAAAAGTATAATTGTTAAAGCTACAATTTCACAAATCACGTTATTTTCAAATGCTTTAAGTGTTATTGAAAGAAGGAAACATTGGTTTAACTTACTTTTACTTCTATATTTATGACAGGAGTTGTCAATAAATTAATTATAAATAAGGAAGTGTCAAATTGGACTACGTTGATTGGTTGTTTTCATATCCGTACACCTTACTGGAATTGCATACATTTTCATTGCGCGATACGTGAAGAAAACGGGTGATTTACAGGTAGGAGTAGAAAAAGAATTTACCTATACAGAGGATAAAGGCGTTAAACCTTTATACGATGTATCTACAAGATCCTAATTTCTATCTCTGATCTATCTAAGATCTTACCTATAATATTATCTATAAAAATCAAGAACTGGATGTATTTAACAAAAACCAAGTCAGCTTTTTTAATGTTCTTTACACTAATGATAAAACTTTTTTCGTTACTACTAAAACAGTGATAATATTTTCTCTTGAGATAACTACGTTCAAATTTTATAATCAAGTTTGTAGGCAGATAACAAAGAATGAAATACGCAGGCAATAAAACACCATGGTCAAGCTAAATTTGAACCGTGAAGATCGAAATAAACAGGATACGAAATTAAGCAAGTTTAAAAACAAAGATATCCTGTAAAGAAGAATGAAAATTAAAATAGTATAGTAATTCAATATGCGTGTATGAACCATGAAGAAGGTGAAGCCAGAAAGTTTTATCGAAACTTTTATTTTGTCACAAAGATAGATTGTTTAATTAATTTAAATCTTAAAATTTTGTAATCTTTATTAACATCTGAAAATCCCACCATTCTATACTATTCATCAAAATCATAGACATCCAGAGTCCACTATGTGCTGTATCCGCCATATTAGTCCAGTCAATTTATAACAAATTTTCATAAATTGCGGAAGTCCTTGAACTTTTGCATAGGCCTTCCTTGTTGGTTCTTAAATAACTACCTAAAAGTCACAACCTGTAGGTGGTGAGTTCGAAGAGATAATGATGGTAAACAACGCCTCTTAACGGTTTTGGTCGTTTTTCTCCTAAGAATTAACTTTCCAATACAAAATTTTTCATCCCTCTAGCACCAAGAATAACAATAATATCGCATGATGGATTTTGCCGAAGAGATGCTAAGGTAACAGCCGATTGGACCACGATCGCGTCCGGCTCTCAATGACTTTTTCTTAACTACTGCATAGTGAATATAAGGCCACACAAAGTTTTCTTTCAGTCCGAAGGTTTCTTTGAGCAAATTGATGATCCGTGTATGACATATGTTCTTTCGATAACACAAAAGGGAGGTGAGGTACGAAAAAACATTCGGGCATTTTTGGTAGAGGATTACATAAACTTTGTTTTACACCTTGATCATCTCAATAAAGCTAATAGTATGCGAGAAATACGACAAAAACCATTAGTGGACAAGGTTTACGCTCATTATTTCATTCATTTTTCTTTTTAATCTCTCAGAAAAACAACCGACCAAATTTGTAGATGTATTTACTTAACAGTTATGAGCACATTTTTGTCCGTGACTGACGCTCGTGACTGAGAACCAAATTAAACAAAGTAATAATACTATGTATAAATGTTAATTACAATTACCATTGCCAAACGACTGAAGTATGAATACACACTTGTGCGTGATATAGGGCGGTATTATTCTTAACGACAATCACAGGTAGGTGTTTGTGTGATTGTCGGGACCGACTGTTTAATGTGCCCATCCGTCAGCACGGCAAAGTGTACTGAGGCTTTGCATATTGACGAGAAATATCTTTACCAATCTTTAGTTTTGCGATAATACTTTTGAAGAAGTCTCGCTTTATTTCAGCAGCATCAATTGATGATAATTTAGAAGCATTACAGGACTCATGAGCATTGAAACCATTAAATGTTTGAATATCATTTTTATTTTTCTTACAAATATGAAAACTGATTTAATTAGCTTAGAAAAAACAGTACCATTTAAGGAAATTTTTATTTTTATTTTTTTTTCAAGAATTGTAATTATATATCGGAACTTTGATTAAGTAGCTGTTACGCAACTATAACTAAATGTATGACTTAATAGATTTAATTACTTTAGGTCGGAATATGTTAGTAATTATGTAGTTATTTCTACTATTTATTGGAATTATGTAGTTCCATTACTTCCGAGTAATTTTTAAAGTATGTGGAACGATATTGCCACATAGTATAATTACTTTACTGAACCATTTCTTAACCCTTATTGAAAGTAATAGTTTTTGCTACCCAGGAGAATCACTTTAAAGTGATTTTTCGTACACTACACTATCTCCATATTTTCTTATAAAATGTTTTACTATATAACCTTCAATAAAATAACAAATTGGTGCCATATCGTGCCTTAAGAATAATATAAAAGTGGTTTCTATCATGTGTATCAACTTATAAGTATTTTTGTCATATTTTATTAGAGACATTTTTCATTAAAAAATATATTTAATGAAGGCGCGTTGTTATTTTCCGATATATCACCATCACATTTAAGAAAAGTTGCAATGGTTTATAATTTTGGTATACTGGAATAACAAAATAATCAAACACTTCATTGCTCTTGTATTATTAAGTATTAAAAATGAAATACTAATCCATTTTATGACACGATCGCAGCTTTAGTATAGAAAATGACAGACTATTTGTTAAGTTGCAAGAGTAAGAAAGAGCAACACATGTGGGAGACACGCTGTGTCAAAGAGAAAAGAAGTTCCACGAAAGTAGCAATTACTACGCTGCCACGTTCCCGCTACATAGACTAAACGTAACCGAAACATAATTGGACAAGCTCCAGAGAGATTACTGCAACGTATCTGCTACCCAAAAATTGTTTCCCATTTTAGTTCCAGGCATGTAATAAAACCGTATCAATTAGGTGCTTGTGACTAGTGGCAAGAACTGAATAGTTCCACCGGTAGTTGCTAGTACATATCGATGAGTAAAATGCTGCTTGAAATGTTAGTTCACTATGTAGCTAGTTAGAAATAATGATAAGAAATAGCTTGGAAATTATAAAGGTTTGAGTGTTTCACGTTTAAAGAAAACTATGATAGTATGCCTTTTAGATCTTTCTAGTATAGTAAAGATTAAATAATAATGTCATGAAAAGTGAGAGTTCATTTGAACCAACACAAACTATTTGAATACTTGATTATGAAATTATTGATTAGTTTCTCATTTTCCTGTAAGTTCTTGAAAATACATTTGAAGTCAGTTGTTTCTAATACGCTTGGTATAACTGCATGATACAGATAAAAGAGACTGGTAAAAATATTAACCTAAACGGCAGAACCAAACCTCAATGGGTTGCGTCCCCATCATGATATTGGAAATCGAGTTGAACGAAAAACATATAAGTGTTCAACATACTTACATATATTGTAATATTCACAGTGTATTGATTGGTTTCCAAACATGCTTTGATTTACCCTCGATTCCGTTCTTTTGCCACTATGGTAGTAGACATAATTCCGAACACGGAAAACGAACTTTCTGAAGAGTGTTCATTTAGGGCGAGTGGCAAAATAACATAAAAGACACGAGTTAAGTGTATAACATAACATAAGCTACATAAGTACCTTTATCATCTCGGGGAAGAATTTCTTCCGAACTGAAAACGTTTTTTCCCGCATTACCAACAGTTTCTAAGATGGACTCTATTCAGATTGTCGGAAGAAGTGGTAGCACAACGCACCTCACCGTTTCCAATAATCTGCCGACATCCAACACATTCTTTCATTTCCATTTCATTCGTTACCCAAGTAACGAGATTTCAACAACGTTTAATTAAGTAAATAAGTTTTTTTAGTAAGAGTTTACAGGTAAACCGTTTAAATATGTTTAACTATTAGGAAACTGATGGTCATCTGACATACGCAACTCGATTTTCACAACTTCCAACTTAACATAGTCTGCCTCTGGGATACCTATATATGGATGGATGGGGAGTTTTTGTTTTGTTGACCTCGGTTTGTGGTAATTAATATATTTCTAGAGGATACGATTTTGCTTTAGACATATACCATTATTTATGGAACATGTAGTTATGTCTTCTAAAACTCTGGTATTTCGTAAATTTAATTTTCTTTAAGCTTATACGCAACAACAATATTCTGGACTTACTACTTTTTATTAATGAAGCGCGGCCACACTTATCTGATAGCGGTAATTTACAAAAAATACATTTAAGAAGCTAAACATTTCTATGCATTTGTTGAGACCCCTTTACACTCTCAGAAAATTGGAGTGTTGGTGTTATATCAAGCATGGGCGTAAAGTCAAGAACTGTAAGAGCATAATTTTTCAAAAATGATTTCAAGAAAGCTGATAATGAGTTATAGGAAACTGTGTAAGAACACAATGCTTTATTTCAACAAGATAATACAACGACCCATATAGCAAGAAAAACAATAGCATATTTTGAGGAATTTTACAACAAAATTAGTGGCGATCTTTGGCTCCCAAGGTCGGCTGATTGAACTCCCCCAGATATTTTTTTTGGTCAATTTAAAAATAAGACCTTATAAAATCTTATTTAAGATCAGGCTTCCTACTCTGAAAAACCATCAAGAAGCCATAACAAATAAAATTCAGCAAATTACGGTAGGCAAGTTGTGTGTAAAAAGTGTCTTTGAAAATATGAAAAAAGGTGCCAACATTTTTCCGTCTTTCCTCCACCCCCGTTTCTGAACATTCTCAAGATCACATCAAAATGAAAAATTAATGGATAATCTTCAAGGTTAAAGTTTAATTTAGTGTATTTGTTGCCTTTCTACGTTGAGTAGTTCTAGAGGAGATGGGCAATGGATTTTTATATTTGGATTAAAATATAGGAGTAATTTCTTTAATTAATTCAAGGGTGTGTGTGGAAGACTCGTGTGCTGAAAAACTAGTTGTTTAAAAACCACTTATGCATAATAAATTAAATTAATTAATCAGTGTTAATAATCAAGTTATTCAATTGAATTTTATTAACAGTTTATTATTAACCTTCAATTAATTTAATTCGCTTTTTAATACATTAAAAGCTTTCTTTATAACTGTTACAGAATTAGAATGGATAAGATTTGTTTATATCTTTGGAAATTGTGAGCTGATCAGATTGATAAAAAGGCTCATTTGCATAAAAGCGTCCTTAAATTAAAATATCTTTAAATAAAATATATAAGTCGATTGTTTGCACTTTTTAAAAACCAACTGAGATATTTATAAACGTAAAATTCAAGGAACACTTACAACTTTTCAGTTACATTTAAAATAACGACAAAGATATGAAAATTAATTCAATGATAAAAATACGTATATTGTATCATTTTTTAAATAATAAATCTATTTTTTCTACAACAGTAACAGAAAGTTCCATTTTGCTCCCTGAAATAATGGAGCTGCATGGTATTTTGCCGTCCTAGAGAGGAAAGATATTCATCTTTGTCTCCCTAGTGAGGAAAAACTTCCAGTTTGCTCCTTGATTTTGAGGAAAAAATGGAAAAACCAGACGAAGATGTTACAAAATGTAGAGATGAGAAAGTTACTAAAATCTTCTTCTCTCCTGTACAATTATGTAATTCTTCGCCAAATGAAACATCATATGCACAATCAGAAGCTTTTTTCACAAGGACATATAAATCAAATTCTTTCATTCCCAAAGAATTACATAATTGTACACATGTTTTTATTAGAAATGATACACATGACTTAAATATTAAAGATACCTATGTCGGCCCCTATAAAGCGTCTAGGACATTTGGGCGCAGCCGTTTAGGCGCGGCCACTTAGGCGCGGGCGTTTCGGCGCGAGGACAGTTTGGCGCTGGATAGTTCGGCACAAGGACACTTCGGCGCAGGACCACTTCGGCGCCGGGACACTTAGTCGCAAGAACACTTCGGCTAAAAGCAGTTCGGGGCATGTACATTTTTCCGCGGTAAATTGGGGTAAAACTTTCGGAAATCTTAAAAAAACGGTTTTTGGACCATTAGTCTAATTTTTGGGACCAGCTACCCTATTTTCTGAGTAGCCTTTTTTTATTTTTATGTAAACACATACACCTTCTTAATTCCAGAATTTCGCTTGGATTGGTTAAATTGCGTTATTTTATTAAGTTTTGTTTTTAAGCACTGGAGTATAAGCACTAAGCAGTATCCATTTATAAGTGTTACCTACTGAGACAATATTCGTGAAGAGAGGCACGTATTTATCAGTGGTATGATATTCAATGTTAATGTCAATTTTCCTATTTCATTTAGTTGGTTTTATAAAATTTTTGATTTTTTAATATTTATATTAACATGATTATCAAACATAACATTCTTATAAACAATAAGAGATTTACAATAAACAAATTAAGTTCTGATTACAAATTATTCCCTTTTGCAGAGATTTGCAGAATAATTTTGATTTTAATGCTTTAGCAGCTTAGAGAAATAATTTTTTTCTTAAATCTGGTAGTACATACGAGCTTTTGTGATGGTAAATATTGAGTTTTTTTCTCATCATACCGTATTTATCAAATACTATACTTCATCAATTATTCTGTGTTTATTACCTATACGTACTTACATATTTTGTTCATTACAATAATACTAGACAATTTCTCGCGCCGAAGTGTCCCTGCGCCGAAGTGTCCTCGCGCCGAAGTGTCCCGCGCCGAAACGGCCGCGCCCAAATGTCCGGCTCCGCCTATAAAGTGTTAACCAGAACTGCAAAGTATTTTATGCTAGATGAACTAGATCAACCCGTATCAATAGACAGACGCCTGCTTCTTTTAGATGAATAAAATTTTCATTCGTCTTCTCTTTTCGTTCTAGAAAGAATTCAAGAGATGAAGTGCACCGGCTGTTACAAATTAGTTTTAATTGTTCAATTTAATTATACAATTTCAGTTTAAGTGTTTAATTGTATATTCTCCAAGTCTGTTTTATTTAGGTTAAGTTTGCCACATTTCTTCGCCATCAGCAATACATGTTTTTTGCCATCAGCAATTGATGCCTACTTGCCATCGGCAGCTAAGGCTTTTCAATCCTTTGATTAGCATTACTATTCCTAGCATAAGTTTTATTGCCATGACAACGATACTCAATAACAAGAAGAAAATAAATAAATCTCATCAATCTGCACGTATTTTATTTACTCCAGCTAATAATACAAAATATATACCTTCTAAATAATATAACGACTGGTAAACCAACCCAGATCGTTATAACTGGTGACCCGCGACGAGAAGAAATCTGAACACATGCAGCATATTCTGATCAAGGCTATAGAGCATTATTATTAAAAGAGCAAAATTATTAAAAATTCTAGGTACCTGTTTACATTAAAATTTTTCCAAATTTTCTAAAGCCAGTAGAAAAACGCATATGTGCTACTCAGGAGAAAAGTGTCTATTCCTCCCTCCAATTCACCTTCAGCAGCAGACTTTCCCCCCTTGTTGCACAAATAGCTATTATTTTTTATGATAGTAGTAGGTTTTAACTTGTATTAACTTTGTATGCATTGTACCAATCTTTTAATAGATATTTAAGATACAAGTATAAAAAGTCCTTCCTTATTTCGTCAAATAAGGTTTAAGACACGAGCGAGGTATGAGCGAGTGTTTTAAAAGACGTGAGTGCAATGAAGATACTTTTTACATGTGTATCTTACAATGTTTTATCCGCGATCATAACCCTTTACTATAGAGAACTCATTTTACTTAATATTTTTTAAAATGTGTGACTTATGCCATTACATCAGCGTGCTTTGATTTTTACGTGCTAAGTTGTTTAGCAACCATTTTGTAAAATATTCATAAATCATTTATGAAACGTCTCTTGTTGATATTAGCGTGCAATAAAATTTTTATAACACTAGCTCAATAAACGTTAACTTTTTACACAAAAATCAGTGTAAAAAGTAGTCAATTTTTATATGATCGTAGATAATAGATATTTAAGATACAAGTGTAACAAGCCATTCTTTATTGCGTGAAAGGTTTTACACACCAGCGAGGTACGAGCGAGTGTCTTAAAGGATGTGAATGCAATGAAGAAACTTCTTAGACTTGTATCTTACAATGTTTTATCTACGATCATAACGCTTTACTAATGTATTCATTATATTTGATAAATTTTATTAAATTTGTGATCTATGTCATGTACATAATTATATTAGCGTGCTTAGATTTTTATATACTAAGTTGTTTAGCAACCAGTTGGTAAAATATTCATAAATCATCATTTATCAATCATAAATCTCTTGTTGACATTAGCGTGCAATACAAATTTTATAACACTAGCTCAATAAACGTTAACGCTTTACACGAAAATCAGTGTAAAAGTAGTCACTTTTTGTATGATCGTAGGTAAATTAGTTTTTCTCTTAGTGCACATAAAGTATATTACGTATATTTCCATTACCTGATTGTGCATTAAATAAAAATTGTATTTCAAAGCTAGTTGTGCGTATAGTTATTAGTTAAGTACATTTCATAATTAAATTTTTTAGGTAAACGTTTCTTCAAAATTACACTGTAACGTGAACAATTTGTAGGGACAGAAGAATATCGGAGTTTGTTGGAAGTATATTGGAGTCGAGTAATTTACAATCAGGATAATTAAGCAGAATTATAGCTACCCTAGATAATATTACTTTAAAATATAGAAAATATATTTGTAATTTAAGGTGAAAGTTAATCTTTTAATTAATGTTTTGCATTAAAGCATATTCTGAATGCAAATCCATATTGAAAAATTATTATCACTCTAACTGGGAATCAAACACAGGACCTTACGCTTTCCGGGCAGTACTCTATCTCTCAGCTACCTAAGCTGGTTATCACCAAAATGACAATTTTTCTATATGAACTAGAAAATTGCGAACATATAAGGTGTTCTTCTTCTGCGTGCCGTGCTCTTGCAGAGCGTTGGCATTTCCCTCCTATACTTGTGTTGTGCGTGTTCAGTGATCACAAGTATAGGGGACCTACAGCTTAAGGTGGACTCTGAACCACCCCAAGTACATAGTACTTGGATTTTTTATTAATTTTAGGGAAATTTCCTGGGCAAAGTATACCTCGGTGGTTTGTCACTGCCTTCCGAGGGAGAAGCGATTTTTAAAAATCCGGTGATATATGGGCTGGGGTTCGAACCCGGCTCCCTTGGTCGGTAGTCCCGCACGCAACTAACCGAGCCACAATCGCTCTCATATAAATATATAAGGTGTACTAGATATAAATATTTGCTTCGTTAAGTTAATTGATCGACAATTCGCCGGCAACAAATCAACTATCAAAGCTAATCTAGATTTGTTTGAATAGCCCTATAAGGAATTTAACATTATAATTTAAAGTGAAAGCTAATTTTTTAATTAACGTTTTATATTAAATCATATTCTGAATGCAAATTCACATAGATCCTGAGTTCAAGTCCCAGTCGGGGCGTAAGTTTTTTATATGAATTTGCATTCAGAATAAGCTATGCAAATCGGTTGTATCTACTCATTTTGGATTCTTATGCAAAAAAATGAAATTGGTGTTAAGTTTTTTATTGTAGTACGTAAATACTATACTGCTGCTTTACATTCTTCTGTCTACAAAATAAAATAATAAGTAAATCTGATATCGGAGAGATGATGAATTTTTCGTGACTACATAATCTTTGATGATATAGCGTTGACAGTTCATAAATTATATATGTTCATAAATGTTATATAGCACTTTGCATAATTTTTGTATATACATAAGGACTTAATACATTCCCATAGCTGAATACCGATATACCCATATGAGTTTTATAATATTTGTACAAAACAATTTTTCCAAACATAATTTTGATTTACGGCCCAGGATCCAGGATGATGTCCGTAGTCAATTATTGACGCTTGGACGCTTTAACATGCTTTTGCAATGTTAATTTTTGATTGAAATGTAATTCGAAAAACTTCTTTCTTTGACTTTGAACCGGTATTTGGGTGTTGTTGATAGTAACTTCTTGGATAAATTACATGTTTCCTTATGAAAATAACTTGCTCTGATTTACTTTGATTTGTCTTTATTCTCCATTTGCTGATCCAAAGTTGAATGTATCACATCAATATGGTGGTGTGTCGTTTACAAAGGTTGCAGTAATGGTAGTGTTTATTATGGATAAGTCAGTTGTATACAGTCCTTCTAGGAAGTGTTAGTAGAGCTCATTTGCAATCGATTTAACCATAATGTCACTCATAGAAAACCCAATATATTTTAATTTTTGTTTTTTTTTAATCATACTACTACTACTACTACTAACATTTATTATTAACGAAAATAACGATTTACCAAATGTTAGAAATAAACACCTGAATGAAGCATAGACGGTTGGGAAGTTTTCTTTATAAGCCTAGATTTAAGTTCTTTTATTTTAATAAATTATTTAACTAAATTTTTGATGCATAGCTTATGTTACTGTGTAAACCAACAAGCAAAACTGAAATATTAAAAATATTTTTCTTTATTGTTTTTAAATTTTAACATTAGTAGTTCACAAAAGTTCTCGTTTGATGCATTAGATTAAACGAGAACTGGAGTGGATTTGCGCAGACGGTGAAGAAGGACGACATTCGGGGTAAACGAAATGCAGCTCGCTCGCACCGCAAGACGTTCAAGTAAAAAATGCGCTCTCAGCCTAATAAGGCAGTTTGCCACTGCGTATCCTCAGGCCACACAAAAGTTTTCGTTTGATGGATTGTGGACTGTAGGGAAAGGGTTTCTAAAAAAACTGAAAAGGTGAAATCTCTCAAAAACCATTGAAGATTGCGTAAAGGGCATTGTGACTAAATCAACTGTAACTGAGCTCTACTAACACCTCCTAAAAAGAATACGTAGACTTGCCAGTCACCATGTACTGAGATCAAATATAGAATATACTGGAGGACTCAATACGATCCCTTGTGGTACACCTGAGTTCACTTGGTTTTAGTTAGAATATGCAGTAATTAATTATTTATTTTCAAGCACCTTTCAGTGATATACGCCTTTAATTGTAAATAATATGAGCTAGGAAAGTATTTTTAATTTTACATAAGAATATACTATAGTATGTAACACCTTATGAAATGTAATATCAACAGTATCTTTTCTCCAAGGCTTCTTGTGATCTCATTTACAATTGTATCTGTTGGATTGTACAGTCATGTTCTCCAAAGTCAAATTGATAATCAGGAATAGTTCAAAAGTCTTGGCAGTTCAAGGCCATTTTTCATTAATTTTAGAAGTTTCTCAAATAATTACTCGTCGTTAATTACTAAGTAATAAAAAGCATCTGCAATCGCAAATCTCGGCTCATTGTTAATAAATAAAATGTAATAGATGATATTTATTGCATTATTTAAAATTTTTATTCCATTCTTTTAGTTTCTAAGTCAAAATACCTCTCTTAGCTATTATCTAGCGACGTACAAACCTATTATGTTTTGAGTTAGTCCTACCTTTAGCGTTAGTCTGGGCCTAACGGACCAGCAGGTTCGGCTTGAGAATGAAATATTTTTTTAATTTCGTAAAGTTGTCCTATTCTGGTTGCCTTATTATAACATGAATTTAAAAGGATGGTCACAGATAAAATAATAAATGCCGCTAATATAGTAGCCAGTATTGCCTTAATCAGGGTTTTTAGTATTCTAGAAGAAAAAGACTTTACTCTGGAACGTTTTTTGTTGTTGTCCTTGCACCTATTTTATACCAAATTTCAGAAAATTCTGTGGGGAGATACCCTCACACTACTTCTTCCAAGTCTTTGGTTACTTTGTCAATCTGTATCTTCAAAAGTAGCTACAAAGAAGCCTCTCAATAGATTTTCATAAAACTGGACATGAATTACGTGTAGGGGCACACTTCACGAAGTACCGGTTTTATTTGTGGTCAACCTTTCGAAATCAACCGGAATGGATTTAAAATGAAAATCACACTTCTTGTGATATCAAAATACCATATTTTATTGTTATGTATACACTATATCACTTCAAAGTGCCATAAAATACTTTCGAAAAATGACATTTACTTCGTAAAACATCCACTTCAGGTTAAATATTACCAATTTAAATAAACGATAACCATAATTTTATAATAGTATTTTTGTTAGCATTGGTTTTTATTTTTAATAAATTCTCAAGGGAAGCATTGCTTCCATGGACCGCACGTCAGTGGAAAACAGCCTCAATAGTTCGCATCTTCACAACAAACTTCATTACTTACCGAAGTTATGATAGTTACAAAATTAAAGGACCCCGCAGAATCCTTATGGAAAGTTGCTTTCACCAGATTGCTCTAAAACTTTGTTAAAAAACAGCTTTCGATGTGTAGATCTAAAGTGTCAATGGGCCCAAGGTCCAAAAAATTATAGTTTTCGATTACAGCCGTTTGAGGTTGACAATTTTTGCAACCGGTAGAACTTTATTTTCGGTTAGAATTCGAAAATTTTTTAGACTTTGTGTCCGTTGACACTTTTGAGCTACACATTAGGAACTGTTATTTACCAAAGTTTCAAGAATTTTGGCCGAGAATCATTTCTTATAAGGATTCTGCGGGGTGCAATTTAAAGATTATCAACAACTGCTGTAATTTGAAAACTGTAATTTTCTGGACTTTCTGTCCATTGACACGTTTGGTCTACACATTAGGGCAGTGATTCCCAAACTGCGGGATGGGGGGGGGGCGTAACGAAACGTTAACGGGAGCGCGAGAGCGCACAGAAAAAAAAATTATTTCTGGATAAAAATTCATTTTTTTAACAAAAATGTAGATACATTATATAAATTTGAAAAAGTTATTCCTTGCTTACAAATATTAGAACCTACTTTGCACATTTTTAACATAGCACCGAGAATTTTATATCTCGTTAAGAAAATTTAACACCATCCTTCACTTGAATGATTTTGTATTTTGATTTTTTTGTTAAATAAATGTTATTGCAGTAAAGTTTTTGCCTTAATTATTTTCATGATATCAAAAAGGGGGTGTTATAGGAAAAAGTTTGGGAACCGATACATTAGGGACTACAATTTAGTAAAATTTCAAGAATTTTAGCCGAGAATAAGGTTCTACCGAGTGCAAAACAAAATAGTTGTAATTCGAAAACTATAATTTTTAGACTTTGTGCCCATTGATATTTTTGTGATTTACACAAAACTTCTGAATCTTTCAGCAAAGTTTCAGAACTATGGTGAAAGCCATTCTGCATAAGGTTTCTGCGGGTTCTTTTAAACATTTATTTCTCGAAAATCGAAATTTGAATAGAAAAAATAAAGAATATGACTCTTTTATTTTGTAATAGGAATCTTGTAGTGTAAAAGCTCAAAAACGTGGGAAATGTGCATTGTAAGCAATCTACGAAAGGTAAAAAAACAGTAGCAAACGTTGCAGATCTGCTTTTATGGTTGCTGTATATGCTCCAGGGATATCAGTTTTATAGACTTATTATTTTAAATATTCTTATGGGCACCACTCACGGTGTCTCCCCGACGACGTCGGCGAAAACGTCGTCGACGACGTCGGGGACAAGGTCGAAATAATGAGGTAATGTTTACATTTACTGTAATTTAATGCATGACTGTGTATAATAAAATTAAGAATATCGTATTTCTTTTAAGACATCAAAATGAAAGAAAGTAGTTTTGAGCATAATAAAATGCGTACTGAATTTCTTTAAAGTATTTCGAAATAGCTTATGCAATTAACAAAACTTTTCATAAGCGGAATAATATTGATATCCATCGATAGAATTACAAGTAACCCTTTATTATAAAACGAAAACTCTTTGTTTTTTTTATTAATCTCATTCTTAATTTAGTTTAAAAATGGATATAATTAACGCAGGATTTAGGATTTTCTGAGTTCTGGTGCGCAAATAATGATTTCCTATAAAGGACTTTTGATAAAATTTGGTAGTGATAATCGTCGGAAAAATATCATATTTAAAAATGTAATGGTTTCACCGTCGCTTCCTTTTCCGTGTAGTTTTAAAATTTTATGCTGATGGTACATAACCTTATACTATATCTATCTTTTTCGGGTTTACTTGAATTATTTCATTTTTATTACATTTGTTTACAAACTGTTTACAACTGTGAAAATAAAACCCTTGTCAACTGTAAATTATTATTAGGCAAAATAAACATATACATCTGGGATTACTAAAAAATATATGCTTTCTTTATTATACTTTTTAAGAAAACATTATGAATTCAATATGCTGTGACACTTTCAAGTGATAAGATGGATTTTTATAAATTATCTTTGAGAAAAAAAATTGCAGTTGGTGTGGCAGTTGCCTTGTGCTTCGAAGAAGAAGAAACTGAAACACCACGAAAAAAAAGAAAATAGGCAAAGAATTGGTTTTTAGATCGCAAACAATATTCACACATGTCCTTGTTAAAAGAATTGCGACAAAATGAGCCGAAGGATTTTTATTATAAGGTTATGTACCATCAGCATAAAATTTTAAAACTACACGGAAAAGGAAGCGACGGTGAAACCATTACATTTTTAAACATGATATTTTTCCGACGATTATCACTACCAAATTTTATCAAAAGTCCTTTATAGGAAATCATTATTTGCGCACCAGAACTCAGAAAATCCTAAATCCTGCGTTAATTATATCCATTTTTAAACTAAATTAAGAATGAGATTAATAAAAAAAACAAAGAGTTTTCGTTTTATAATAAAGGGTTACTTGTAATTCTATCGATGGATATCAATATTATTCCGCTTATGAAAAGTTTTGTTAATTGCATAAGCTATTTCGAAATACTTTAAAGAAATTCAGTACGCATTTTATTATGCTCAAAACTACTTTCTTTCATTTTGATGTCTTAAAAGAAATACGATATTCATAATTTTATTATACACAGTCATGCATTAAATTACAGTAAATGTAAACATTACCTCATTATTTCGACCTTGTCCCCGACGTCGTCGACGACGTTTTCGCCGACGTCGTCGGGGAGACACCGTGTATGTGCTATTTTACACGATTTTGGTAGCTTACATGAATAAGAAGCTTCTGCAAAGACTTTTTGCAAAATAATATTTGAAGAACATTGTTGCAACAGCTAATAAAAACAAAATAAAGTTATATTTACGAGCAATTACGATATGTTGCAAGGCGTGAGATTATAAATTGTTTTGACACTATTTATGATGCGTTAAATTGCCGAAGAAATAACATTCCTCGAATGAAAATGAGCTTTTAAAATAGGCGTTTACAAATCCGTAACGAAATTGAATATGTATAGGCAAGATAGAATTTCATAATATGTAATTACTATCATATAGAACTTAACCCTACTTGGTGTTATCATAATAATCAAATTAATCTGCTATTACTTAATCTTAATTTTAAAGTTCATCCTCCTTTTTATTTATTTTTAGCTTTAAATAAATTAATAAATGTATTCAACACTATAAATAGATCAATTTCATTCTAGCTTATTAACGAATGATACAATAATTAATTCAATTAAGAGAACAGTGAACATAGTTTATTTTAAGACCCACATATATAGTCGACGAAAATATATTTATATGAAAATAGATTGAATTTATTTTCATTAAAAGTAATATAATCGTTGATGTAACTAGTATATATGTAGTCTTTGGGTACTTTATGGGGTCACTCCCAACAACAACCTTCAACATCTCATCCAGCAACTAAATTCACACCCCATTTTAAATAACGAATATAACAGTCGTTTGAGAATGTATATTATAAACCCGAAAGCTTTTATACTTAAACCCTTATTATGATTCTCATTCTTTTGATCTCACTTCCGGTTTACCTGACTACCTACAAGATTTTTGACTGCAAGATGTTGGTTCCTGGAAACTAATGTGAATATGATTAGTTTAGCCTTCGTGTTAAACGCGTAACAAATTTTTAAACCTTCCATAAAAACATAGGTTTGTTTAATATTAATACTTTAAAAGAATATGTACCACAAAAGAAGTAGGGGGCAGCATCCTTTGTAAGCAACTAATCATAGTTAGACTGTATCAAAAAAAAAATTATTTTTCGATAATTTTCAAAATAATTTGAAATCGAATCTTAAAAAAACCCATGTAAACTGACAGCATTCTGAAATATCCTTGCTGCTCTTCTTGCTGACTATTTGAAAACAATATTTTCCATATTTAAATGAGTTTAGGTCTCTGGTCTCCGAAAATATAAAAATCTATATTAATAAACCGGGTTAACGCTGTTACCATGTAGCGGAAGCAAAATGGAAATATCACGATTTATTGCAATATGTTACAGATGTAACATTGAGGCTTTTCCTACTTGAGTAAAACTACCAACATCGTCAATTCTGCACTACTCTTACATTTATAACAAGAGAAATACTGGTTTTACTGGTAAATGTGGCTTTAAATGTGACAGAACTTTGAAAAAACGACTGCCGTTTAATATCCAGAGCAGCTATAATGGTCTTGAAATGTGGCATCTGATCAATTAATGCTTGGAAGACTTTTTATAATGAAATCGGTAACGTACAAATACGTATCTACAAATTCATAATAATAGAAATAGGCCTTTTCGGTGTGTTTTCTTTAATTACTACCCATATTCATTTTCAATGATATACCCACACCATTTATTTTTAAATAAGAAGATAATGAACCCGCAAGTCATGACAAATACATAACCCACGTCGCAAGATGGCCATATAAGTAAGCTATTTTTATGTCACACGTCACAACAGGTCATGTCGACATGTCATTGAATTACCCTTAAATTAACACTCTTCTTTCTCTTATTTCTCGTCGAATCGCAAAATTGACATCTGCCAGAATTCTTAAATTGCTGCCCAAAATTTGTATCAGATATGTCAAATTAAATAAAATTAATTACAAGTTATATTTAAAGTCATGTGATTCAAAGGATAGCTTAATTTTTCGAATATTTCTCTCATTTCTTGTTGGAATCGAATATTTCCTGAATGTTTTTGACAGAACTCTTAGCCTACTACTCAGAACGCTTCTTCGTTAGCCCTGTGTGGTCTATCTTTGAATGTAGGCCTCTCCCTTTTGTCGCCAGTAATTTATATTTTGGGCATTCCTCATCCAACAAAGTCTTTTTCAGATCGTCTTTACAGCGTATTTGTGGTCTTCCACGCGTTCTCTTCCCCAACTAACGTCTCCATTGCAGTATGTCACATGTCATGTATGCCAACATGTCCAGCGTATTTCCACTTTAAATAAGCTATTCGTTCTGCTACGACTATTACTTTGGTTTTGCCTCTTACCCAGTTATATCCCAAGTAGCACACTCATATTAGCCCAACGTTGGCATAAATACATAGACATAACATTCAAAGTGTTAACGCTTGACTATGTTGTTCATGCATTGGCTGCCAAACATTTAGCCAACATGAAACCTATGCATTGGTCCAACATTAGTTTAAAGATGATCACACTATGTTGGTTTAAGAATGTTGGCCCTCTGTTTGTTTAAGGATGTTGGTGCTACGCTAGCTTAGTACATTGGTGAAATGTTGCTTTAATGATGTTTGCCTTACATTAGCCAACCTTTAGCTAATACGAAAAACGTTCCACAGATAGGTATTAGCGATCAATGACGGTGTTGAACACCTATATGTATATTAGGCTATTATTAGAAATCTTCTATAAAATTACAACAGTCGATAACACTATTTCTGATAATTACGGATAATAACCTTAGAATGCACGAGATTTTTATGTCAAAGTTCAATAAAAAATTTTAAAAATACTCTGTATCATGTTTAAATTTTAGCTGTGAAATATATATAGAAAAATATTCAACACCAGAGGAACTAGAACCATCGTCACCACGTATTTGGCGCTGCATATATGTACTTACCTTACTTATTATAGTTTTCAAAACCCCTCCAAAAATATTTGAAAGATGCAAACTTGTTATACATTAGACTAGTAGCCATAACTTGAAGGTAGGATAACTACTAAAGAAATCTTAAAAAAATATATTTAAAATATACATATGTACATGTTTTAATATAAAATATTATAGTTTGTATATATATTAATTATGTTATATATTTTTTATATATAAACTTATTTAAATGAGATTATAAAGCATATAAAATATCTAACCTAAAAGAACAATAATCTTAAGATATTTTTAATAAAGGCTGAATGGTTACTCGCACGGGTCGTTGACTGATCTGTTCCTGTAATAAAAGATAAACAGCATGAGACCACCAGTGTCGCCCTTGGATTTTGAGGCACCGGGTACAAATATCGAATAGGGCCCCCAGTAAATAAAAGTGTTGATTAAAATAAGGTAGCTGACGAATTTTCTGGAGACCTTTCGAGACCACCATCTGCATCATTCAGTTAATCTGTCCTACTGACTTACAAAGTTATGCACAATTACAAATTAAAGCTAACGAAGAAGTCAACACTTACGCAATTATTTATTAAACAAAATAATGAAGTTACAAGCTCACTGCCACTCTTTAACAACTGTGAATTTTTGACGTACAAACAACAAATATGTACCCTAAACAACCGATTTCTTAGAAATTTGCCTTTCTTGGCAGGGGGGTGGACTGTTAGGGCATAACGAATTGCTTACCAAACGGATCTTCTATTTTTAGATTTGTTAAAATCATCGTAACAATATAGTATATGTATCTATTAGTATAGCTATAAAAGTAAATTAATTTTAGACACATCTTATCTCCTAATTTTTGTCGTCGCTGCTCACGACAATATAAACAATCAAAGAATGTACATATTTTATTTTATTAGCGGTTAAGGGAACAAAATTAATAAACAACTGTTTTATTCGTATCGTTTTATTATGCATACGTTAAGTACTATGTCCTCACGTCGACAACATATTCTAAAGACTGATGTAAAAAATATTAATTCCAACATTACTATTAGCTATAATAAGAAAAAACTCCTGAAAAGAAATATAATAAGAATATACATTATAGGTAAATTCCAATATATTTTTAAATGCTTTGTCAAGGTTTTTTTCTTATTACTTAAATATTTCCTAAGTTAATTAATAAAAAAAACGTCCCGTATGGTGTGTACTTTTGGCTAAGCGACAGTGCTTACTATATCTATATTCGCAAAATATTGTTTTATTAATATGTGGGCAGAACCTACGGCAACTTTTATTAGCTAAATGTTAAGTTTATATTGCTCATCTGTAGTGTTGCAAAGCATAACCTCGCTACTACAGTGGCAAAATATTCTTCTGTCAATGTTGGGGCAATGTGGGGTTAACTTCACTGCATAAACATTTTATATAGGTTTCACCGCCAGTGTTGTAAAGCATTTATTGCACATCCATTGGTACAAAGTTGTTCTAACAATGTTGGCAAGACGTGAAGTAACCTTCATTGAATATACAATGGGATTTAATGTCAACGTTAACGTTGGAAAGCATACCGTACACGTATGTTGGCAAAATATGGTTTTGGAAATATCTTCAAGGGTGTCGTTGCATGTTGGTTTGTAAACATATATCCAATATATTTCCCATATGTAAACAAATATGTAGAATCTCCAACGTCGCTAAGTTATATAATAGTTATTGTCAGAACAGTAAAACCTTTAGCCAACATATCATGTTTATAATATGTTGGCACAACGTTTGTACAATATTTTGTGCTACTTGGGATGGTTTCTTTATTTATTTCATGTCTTTTAGTTTTCGTCTACCATACTGAACTGAACTCCCGAATCACAAGTGAGTAAATCAGGTGCACCAAAAATAAAATTACCGAATCTTGCATATACTTAAGTATTGTAGAGATTTTTGCATTACGTAACGGAAAACAAAGTGTAAACTTACTGAAACAATCTGTAGTTACCAAAATGTACGTATAACCACCTTTCGATCTTGGTAAAGATCCTACAAGGTTAACAGATACAACTTGCCAAGCTCTCCTTAGTTTTCTAGGACCTTCCTCCATTGTCCCTGCTAAACGTTTCTGTTCAGGTTTCGAACATGCACAAATCTTGCAATTTCTAATGCATCGACTAACATCCGTACGAAGTTTAGACCAATAAAAGTTCTGTAATATTCTATTGTATGTTTTAAAAATACCTGTATTTCCTGAAATAGCTAAATCATGAGAATTACGTAAGATTTCTAATCACCTTTCCTTATGTATTACTTCCTTCCAGTAGTTCTTCTTACAAAGTTCTGGGTAATTATTCTCTACATATTTATATATAAGATACCGTTGTCTACTCTCCATTCTGGAGAACTTGTAGGATTACTAAAAACTTTCTTTGTCATATTGGTATACCATCGATCTTCTATTTCTTTGGTGGTAAGCAGTAGCGGTCGCTGCATACGTAAACTCGGGGTACTCGCAGTGCAACACATGATGATATACTGCTTTAATGTGTGCGTACGAGCATGATAGCGATATTCCAGTTTGTCGTGTGCCCCGAGTTTGACGTATGCAACAACCGCCACTGGTGGTAAGGATATTAACTTCTAGTATATTTCTAAAAAGTGTGTTCGCTACGACATGCTCTTTGCCTTATCGATGTATTACATTAAGGTCATGCTTTTGCATTGTCCAAAAACCCATTTTCCTAAACGTCGGATATGATCCTTCATGCTATCGAACCATTTTAAAGAATAATGATCTGGTATTACTAAAAATGTATGTCCTTTAAAATAAAGACGTATCTTCTCGACACTCCATAGAACAGCTAAAAGTTCTGTTACACTCGTTTCGTTTTTCGTCAAAGTCCGACTGACGTAACAAATTACATGTTTATTATTTTCAAATTGTTATATTAATACAGCCCCGATAGCGTATTCACTATTATCACACTGCAAAGAAAGAGTTTCTCAAAATCTGTGCATTTAAGAATAGATGCAGAAATCAAACAATTCTTTATAGTGTAGGCCGGAGGCGTAATTCAATAATGATTTAAATTTTGTTAAACATTGTTTTGGTACATTTATTTTAAAGAATTTCTAATTTTCACAAATCAAAGTTAATCCCAACTCTGAATGTTACATTTGACAGATCCTTTCGGGATGTGTGACTGCTTGCTCCTGAGAGGGCGGGAACGGTCGGTTATGCTTCACTAGCAACAGTTCATATGCGTTGCATTTTGAGACCAAAACGTAAAATACCACAGAGCCGGATTAAGGCACACATGAAAAGATAATTATAACAAATTAGTCGCTTACCCTTTAAATGGAAATTAGCAGTACTTACGGGGGTGTTTCCCGTGCCATCTCACGTTGCTTCTGGATGCTTGGAGTCTTCGGGAGTGAAGACTTTCAGTGCACTATCACGATCATGATGACCTGAAACAGATGCTTGCCGCATCGGGCGCCCTTTAGCCGAATTGCTAACAGCAAGGTACACACTGGCGCACCGTGATCAGTGATCAGCTGGAGCCACTGGTGTAATTCTAACTAATTACCCAGTTCGAGGCCGACTTTGAAACGTGCTCATTTCTCCCTCTCCAAGCAAACAGTATACTGTGCGGTTAATTTTACAGAGCTCAATTCACATATCATCAACAACAACGGCAATTCTACAAATTGCTAACAAATCAACACAACAACAAAACAACAACAGGCAATTCCTCAATTGCCAACACTTCAATATAATACAGCAATTTCACCAATTGCTACCATCAATATAAAGCCAATATCACACATTGGTCAACAATCACAATTCAAGCAACATCTCATGTTACCTAACAACAACCAACGAACAGGTACCAGCACATATAAATGCCATTTCCATTTCACAAACACAGTAAATATTAGCATTATGCATATCTACCTTTTTAGTCTCAATACAGAATACACGCACTACACTCGAAACCGCTAAAGGCCTTTTTACGTTCGAAGCCGCCGACCGTTCGCCCAACATTACCAGAAAGCGACTGTCGCTAACCGCTACCCCTAATTTTGTAAACTTTTGAATATGTGTTTCTACAGCCTCAGACGATGTTACAAAGACTATTAAGACGTAGGGTCAGAGGGGTGGCTAATTTATGGCTACACATTCTTTCGTATTTCGTAAATACATTTTAGGTTCCTACAAAGAATTCAAAACGGAACTTATTTAAGACATTACGTATTATCATTTATTAAATAATTAATCACTAAAGATGCTAAATTTTCATACAGAAAATAAATGTCCCACAATAGTACTAAAAATCACACACGACTGTCCAGTTAAAAGTATTATTCTTCCTAAGAAGTGACGTTAATGGTGAAATCTCTTCAGCAAAATCAGGTATAAACCTCTTAAGCCAACTGGCCATACCGACAATACGTCGTATTTCTTTAATATTCCTTGGTTGAGGTATGTCCACAATAGCTTGTACTTTTTCAAGATCTACATGTAATCCTTCCTTGCTAACAACATACCCAAGATATTCTAGCTGAGGTCTGCAAAAGTGACATTTGTCTCTACTAAGCGTCAAACCAGCATCGCGAAGTCTTTTAAACACTTCTTCTAATAATTTAATGTGAGCTTCAAAATTTGGTGTAGCTATTATCACATCATCTAAATAGATAAAAACATATGGCATAAAATTTAAGTTCCACTTGCTAACCGGAACAGGTTTAATACCCGAGTGATAAACAAATTCTGAAGCATTCCCGTTACCATCAGCTGCTACATTTTCTAATCTTTCTTTACCTCCATTATCTTCATCTTCATTAGTATGGATAGAAGATTGTTTAGTAGGAGTAGAGGATTTAACTTCACTAATTGACCTAAGTAATTCTGGATCAGGAGGTATACTAGCAGCAATACTCTTACATGGCTGCGACCTAACGTTTTCTAATTGATCCGAAAGCTCCAAATTTTTAACTAATAATTCTGAACGAATCGTTACGAGATCCTCGTCTTCATCAACCTCAATATGCTCTAGTCTATTCAGAATATGTACTAATTTAGTATTCAATTTTCTAAAAACAGCAGCAGGAATGTGAAGTTCTAAATATGTAGTTTCGACATCATCCAACTTTTGAGTGCATATGACAGCTTCTGCATTAGGATCCAAAGCCGGTAGATTGCTAGTGAAAATTTTACCTAATGTTTCTAACCTTCATAATTCTCTTAAAGTTTTGAGCATTCTATCCACAGTACCTACTTCTGTTATTTAGCGAGCTGATAACTCATTGACCAATTCCTCTTGTACCAGGTAACTAGGAGCGTCGCCATTTTGATATAATATACAGTATAAACAAAAGATAAACCAACTAATAAAAGAAAAATAAATATAAGTAACAAATTTGAAACAATTACGATTAATAACGAATTACCTCGTATATTCCTAAAAAGATTTGTGCATACATTACTCCTCATAAAATGAAGCAGTTCTAATATAACTCCTAGGAAGAGTTTCAGTTCGGCCTTTCTATCCAAAACAAGAAAAGCAACACATCCAACCAAATATTCAAAAAAATATGTGACTAAAGTTCTCCAACCTCAGGCGTTTGATCGTTTTAACGCTTAAGGCCCTGATTGTTAATGCCCCACGTTGGGCGCCAAATTAACTTTGTGCCGCGCAAAGAAGTATTTCAGAAACGTCTATATTGAGGAGGGTAGTTCAGTACAGACGGTGTAGGTTCCTGGTGTAAGCTAAACTTACTGTACTTACCAACAAGAAGATCCGCAAATCGATCCTTTTCAACAAGAGCAACAAGAAGATCGTAATCTTTGCGGGAGAATTACTAAACTCCAATATAAGGCAAGTAGCCAAGATGAAGGAGTATATGGGCAATAGACATTTGTGCGAATGATATAATAATCAAAACGAAAAAATATTTTAAAAAAATTACTTTGTTTTATTTTATTTAACGACTTCAGACTTCTGCACATTTCTTATGGTCGTATTCTTGTTCCTCGTGTTCGATATGATAAGATTACTACTTTCTGGCATGGTAAAAATTACACCAATAATTTCCTATTGTGGCTCTCTAACTATAAGTAGTATATAAAATGAAACATTTTGTGAATGACTGACAATTATTGCAAATTATTGTAAAAATGCAGATGGCAATAGTTTCTAGCAGCAAGAAATTCAATGAATAGTCTTGGTAGTGTAGGGACTCCCGGTACCGACACATCTGGTTAAGGTTTTGCTGCAGTTTTCCTTAGCTGTAACCCAAATATGGGGTTTGTGCTTATACCATTTGTTAAGTCGGCTGCAGAGGCACGTTGGGCCTGCGTAATAGTAAGAATCGCCCCTTCTTCCCGCATACGCTTCATAGTTTGTGGGGCCTGGTTCACCAGGTAATGGGTAGTAGCAATTATTTTTATATTATTATTACGGATGTTATTACTAAAAATTTGTACAAAACAATTTCAGGTCAAAATTAATTTTATTAAAATCTAATGTAAGAAACACAACTATAAGATTGTTAAGTAGTTATTTTAATAGAGAATCCGCATCATGGGCAGCTACTTTCCTCACTTTTGTTTTAACGGAAGCCATTAAATTGGCAAACACTGATTTCGGGGTTTGGAGCAACTTTGGCTTGATTCTTTTTGCCAGTTCCGCTGTAGATTCTGTCGTCCAACTACCTGCGTATGTTGATGTTTTCAAGTAGTGCCAGTAGCGCTGGATTGGCCGCAGTTGGGGTACGTTGGAAACATTGTCAGCATGGTCGATGAAACGGACGTTGTTCCTCGTAAAACTTCCTTTGTGACGGTCGCATAATGCGATGATGCCATGTCCGCCCAGAACACATACTTTCCATCCGAATGATATTTTTTAAGGAAAGGAATCAATCGCTTCTGTATGCATTCTTTAGAATAATTCTCGGCGTTTGTAGAGTTGTCAGATGGAATAATATAAGGGGTAGACCGCCCCGCCTCCGAAATTGCCATCCATAGCAACACTTTCTTTGGAAACTTGGTGTGACGTTTAAATTTCACCTCGGGATCCACTTTTAAGACCGTTCATATGATAGTATTGCCGTCGACCGTGAAGTAAAACTCGTCATCCATGACTACCGAAAAGTTGTTTGAAAGTTTCAAAACTCCTACGCGAAGTTTCCGCAGTTTCGTTTGCTGTGTTTCCAATTGCTTCTGACTGTACTTTGCTGAGATCCTTTTCTTTAAAACAACATTTCTTTCCCTTAAAATGCGACATACATTTGACTGGAAAATGTTGTATTTCTGGGCCATCCGGTTCTGCGTAGGTTCAAGCACCCCAACAACGTCCTTGACAAGCTTACCTCTCTTTTTTTCTGGCATTTTTCGAGCACTACGACCAGATCCTGATTGCCGGGTGAGAGTCTTGCCTTCATCCACTCTTTTCGTAATGTCGTATATTGTTTGACGCGGACTTTTCATCTTGAGAAAGTGATTTACAGTGTACGATTTACCCTTATCCTTGTTCCTCGAATAAAATTCCCCAATGACATTTCGTCTATCATTTTCTTTTAAGTTTTTCATGTTCAATTTGACGTGACTGAAAAAACAATTTTTGTTTTTGTTGTGTTTATAGAAACAAAACAGTTACCATAGTTCAACCAAAAATACAAGAAATTAGTCATCACAAATTACGTGCTGAAAATGGGTAAAGCTATCCGGTATCACATGAATATCATTCACTGCGAGCGTGTCATGCAAAAGTAGTGCAACATTTAGTTGCGTTCTCGACTCCCATGCAATTGTATGAAGAGTAACTATCCTAAACATGAGTACAGATTGCGATGCGCCACTGATATGTGGTAACAGGTGCCAGATTAAAGTGTTTTCGTTTCGTATTGTTTATTCAGGTGGATATTAATGGGTTATTAGGCTGGTGACTCATTTTTTTATTCTTGGTTGAACTATAGCAACCTCTAACTTTATAGGTACACCTAATTTGAGTTGCTAAAAATGGAACTGTCATGTGTACGGATTTTTAGTAATAACACCTATATAATCAAAATAGTTTCTTCCTTAGTTTCAAATTCTTATATGATATTTTTTGAAATGACGAAACATTTTCAATCTGGATTTTACTTCAGCCTGTAATCATATTCATTGGATGTTATAAGGTCCTTACATGCTTTGTAGATTAAATACCTATTAAAAATCTGGATTATCGTTACTAATACGTATTATAATTAACTATTTTTTGAAATTTTCATTTCTTCTTTTGTTTACTTTTTTATTTTATCGGTTAGCATCGTGTATAAGTATCTTTGTCTATGTTAGTCACGTTAGGTGGTGGTATGTTAGGTTACGTTTCGTGTTAGATTATGAACATAAGATTTCAATCATGATTTGAAAGTTTATATGCATTTTTCTTGGAAATGGTGCATTTTATCGACTTGAACTTAGTACATAAACCTTTGTACAACTTGGTAAACGTAGCTTCCTGGCCAATAGAACTGCGCCGTTATCCTGTATCGAATGGTATGTTCGTCAATTTGAAAATCATAGCAACAGAAGAATTACCTGGCGCCCTCTGTGGTTACCAAATATAAAAACAACTTTAATTTATTTAACACCAAAAACTTCTGTATATTGTATTTCATCTAAATTGAATCGTTAGTTATTTAAAACTGTGAAACTTTTACTAATCTTTATTTATTTCATGATTATGGAGTTCCACAAAGTAAGGCTGGAAACAATAAACAAAGTTAGTTATTTAGTTATAGCGAAAAATATAAATAGAAATTTCAGCTTTGAAAAACTGTAACTCTTAACGGTTCACATATGGATTTAGGTTGACATTTTAGGTAGAACATTTGGATTGTGTTTAATTGATCTACGGTATATATCTTTAAGTATAGACATTGTTCTAACTAGACATCCTGTATGTTGTTTAATTATACAATATTTCTCTCAGTTCAATGTGTCGATCCACGAGAGCGAAACGTCTGAAGAAAAACAGCATTACAACTGTACTTCAACCTCGTCACATACACTTTTTTCATTCTCGACACGTGTTTCAATAGCTAGGCTGACATCTTCGGCAGTCACGGAAAAACTCGAAGATAGCCTAAACACGTATCCAGAGTAAAAAAAGTGTGTGTGTGTGGTGAGGGTGAAGTACAGTTTTAGTGTATTTAAGTACGCCACTGCTTTGAGCTTTTTTCTTTAGCATTATTTATTGTTTACGACAGCACAATAGTATATACTGGCTATAGTACACAAATCAAATTCACGAATAATGAAAAAGGTAAAATTTTACTGCATATAAGAAAGAGTAAAAAGATAAATAATTAGTGAAAATAAAACATACTGTAACGAATGGGGAAACCCCTATACACGGGCGGCAGAACGACAGCGACATACACCCCTGAGAACATTCTAGTATGTTCTCTACACCTCCGTATGCATATATATAAGGGCCGCCGCGCGAGGAAGAGAATTCAATTAGGGCTTGACCGGTGAATTAAACTGTGCTTTGTGTAATTAGTAATCAAATATATTAGTGAATAAATAAATGTTTAATAATTGTTGTAATAATAAATAAATAGTCCTTATATAATCTACTTTAAATTTGTAAATATCTAGTATTTAAGTTCGTTAAACAGTTTATAATTATAGTGTTAACTAATTAGTTAAGATTAAATCAGTGTATGTAAATAATATTTCTCTTGTTAATAGACGATTAAACAGCATTTTTTGTTATTAATTTAAAAAGAATGTTACAATACATATATTATACAACTAATGGCGAAAGGTAGAGTTATCAAACAAAAACGGCATATTAAGTATTTTTTTAATGTTTCTGCGTTTCATGATTTACATTCAAAGAATGTATGGATGTTGCAAATTCATTTGAAAAAGAAGGTTGTGGATAATCGTTCAATGATACATACCCCTATAAAATATAAGTCTGCACACTTTTTATAAACAGGTTCTTACTGCTGCACTGTAATAACTCCTAAAAAGATATTTTAAGGACTACAAACATCTACAATAAGAATCTTATATTAAACAGTACAACACGTGGTGTATAAAATATGAATTATAGATGGTACAATTTACGTTGATATTCATGTGTTTTGAAATAATGAAATGCACAAAGGCAAGATCGTTTTTATAGTTAATGAAAAATAATATAATAAATTACAACTCTTCAACAAGCTAAGTTCGCCGAAGGATTTGAACCAATAGTACTGAAATATCCACATATATCACAACATGAACATAGAGGTAGTTTGACCAACTTATCTATAATGGTATGAATAAGAAAATGCCACAAAAACCACAATCCATGAATGAAGAAATATATATCGAGTGTTTTTTTAAATTTGACGTCGAAGGCGGCTATGGGTAGTTGATTGTGAACGGATCTTGATCGTATTAATAAATGTCATTGTCAAAACGTTCAAATCCAACCTCTGTCCAATAATTCACAATCGACTATTCACAGCTTACGTTGACGTCAAATTTAAAAAAACACTCGATATTATTTGTGCATATATTAATAATTAGTATAGGTATGATATTAATATAATAGTCACAGCTAATGATAGCCAAGAGACAAAAGATTCCTTGGTTTTTTATAAGCATTGTCTAGACTCTAGATCATCTCTTGGAACGATAATTAATATCAGGTAGATATTTGTAGAAATTTAAAGCTATCACCTCTGCAAATCTATTTGTATAAGTTTATTTCTTATAATAAATAAAACACAATCATCTAAACAAATAGACAGTAAAGCAAAAGAACCGAGCATAATATCTTCAATTAATTAGTTTAGACATTAACAATTCCACTACCTTTATATACTTATTTTGCAAATACGGATAATTTTAACCTTGGAAAGATCCTGTCTTTAAGTCAGTTAAACAGCATTTTAACATTTCTTTGTTTTGCTGTCTGTAACACTTTTTTGTCTTGTCTCCCTCGCCACACACTCATGTAGCAACCGTATGTGATACGAATATCAAGGGCGTAAAGCAAAAACTTTTTAACATCCGAGCGCGAGCTCTGTTGTTTTTTAAGTTTATTTAGCGATCAAGTTGCAGATTTAACTTTTATTGTTTGATTACTGTTATTTTGTTAAACGCGGCACGAAGTCAGTTCATTTAACAAAAAGATGTTTTAGTTCTTTTATTATATTCTACTAGCTCAGTTTATTATTGAGTTGATACTTTGTAGGCAGTCCTAGCTAACTTTTTAGTCTATACTTAAAACTTTATATGCAACGTTAGTGTTGCATTA
This sequence comes from Agrypnus murinus, assembly GCA_929113105.1. NCBI lineage: Eukaryota > Metazoa > Arthropoda > Insecta > Coleoptera > Elateridae > Agrypnus > Agrypnus murinus. Next base: position 69,565,767 of record OV816024.1, read on the forward strand.
TAGGTAGGTAGATTTTACATGGTAATTTTGTTAGCTGGCAATGTTACATTTAGGGCGGGTTCTAGCATAGTTACACTGACTGATAGATATCGCTGCTGTCAACTTCATCATGTACGTGTAGTCCTATATTACTAGTTAATAAAATACTAGTCTGGCATGCATGCGATATAATCGCCTTTTTTATTATGAAAATTATTAGTTAAACTAAAAGATATCATATATTTATTAATATATTTTTTACCCCAATCCGCAAGATAATTAACAAATTTCATCAATATTCAATAAACGCTGTTACCATGTTTACATGGCTTTTCATACAAGATATTTACAGAAGCCAGGTTAAAATCGCATACATGCATGCATCGAAGAATGCTGAGTAGTTGTTGAATGGTAATGGCTACTATCAGCTATTGTAATCTTTGCAATCTTGCGGCTGGTGCCTTCTAGATGTTATTAGTGTCAGTCAGAAATACAACTATCAGAGCACGGCATTTCTTATAAAGATAAATATTTAATTGTATAAAATTCTAGTTGTTCACACTATCTTCTTTTAGAAGGTGTTTTTTAGGGCTTTCATGTGATGGTTATTTTCTACTTCTTAATATTTCATTCCTATTTAAACCGTATAGATTTCTTCAAAGATCACGAAATTAATTTTAACTGCAAATACTAAATATCTTGTAAAGAAGCAAGTAGTGGTAACAATATTGAAAGAGTATTTAGAGTTTTAAAAAGAACCTTAATTTCATTTTGGAACTATTATTTTACGGCCACTGATCGCTGGGCAATAATCTCCCTAATAACAACATATGGGTCATTCCGCACTTTAGTATTTTATTCTGCAAAACTGTTAAATCTGTATTAGAATAATTTATAAACTATGTCATTAGGCATACCCCGGTAATACTTAATCGAATTTCAATTCGGAGAGGCTATATAAAAAATGGAATGTGACGTTCCAAAAAATACTTACCATGGATTGTGTAAATATATATTGTATTCATTGTTTTGTCCATTGTTCTTGTTATCTCCTCTATAGATTACATATCTTAGAAGAAATAGAAGAAAACTAAAAGATCACGTCATTAAACATTATAAAAAATTTTAATGGACGCTTTAAATAACTTATTAACCATTTGGATGTAGTTCTGGTACCAAGAAGAACGAGATCCAAATTGTTGCTAAATTTCTGTTATTTTCCTAAATACCCAGAATATACTAATAGTACCCTATATGATATTTTTCATATCCTATGATCTACAAATCAATTCTATGAACGAAATGTTAAAATATCACATATGAAAAAAAATATACAGTATGTCCATTTAGAGTACAATTCGATATTTCCTAAACTATTAAATACCGAGAAAAGAATTCTATACAAAAGTTTTTTGTTTGCCAAAGACTATACTTTAAAAGTATTTACAACACTATCGAGTGTTTCACAAAAAGCAGAACAAATGAATAGAGCTCCAGCTCATTGAAACATCCATCCATAACGGATAAAACTGTTGGAAGAAGCGTAACTATCGCAATGAGCTTTAAAAGCGACTAATATGACGTCAGACTGGTCAGACCTAAATCTGCTTTTCTGTTAAACTCCGACAAATGAGAGGAAGGGAATTACATTTCATAAGTAAGTATTCGTTTGTTTAAAATATTAAATATACACTATACATTCTAAGATTAATTTTAAAATACTATGTTTTAAAATTGAGGTTATATATAGTTTATGTGCGCATTTCGAGATAGTGAGAACCGCCAATGGAAATATCTAATTACAAAACCGGAAAGACCTACTCCGCCATATCCCGGTCGTATGTGATAGATTATTATGTTCCTTCCTACAGTTTTATATTCTAAGGGCTAGACCGTGAATTCCAGGAACAATGGATTGACAGAGATGCTTCTGTAGCGTGATCTCGAAGAAGCCAAGATTTGAGTTGTTTGGATTTCTTCTTGTGAAAAACTTTAAAAAATATTGTTTATGAAGAGGAAGTCCATATATTAACCAGGGAAATTCCCTCGGCTTCAGTTCCCAAACATTGTTTCAGAAAAAATATGAAAAATCTTGTATTACAAATTAAAGCTTGTCAGCAAACAAAATACTTGCCATTGGAACGATAAATACATGTAAATATATCTGTTCAATTGAGACATCACTCAAACAATCTAAATGAAATGCAGACATCACTCAAAGACTTTATCACCAACCTTACTAAGATGGCGAAAGAATTTCTTAAAAATATTAGTCAAACAGCCAGGCAACTATGTGTATAAGGATATTTGCAAAATTCCTGAATTTAGAAAATTCTAAACCTACCCGTATACGTATAATGAAAAAATTTATTCAAGCAAATTCCAGATGACAAATTGAATATTTGTGACAGTGCAACAAAATAACTGTTTTGGTATATTATTTAATTGAACTTGCGATAAAATCGTGTTATAGAGCAAGCACAAGCTTTAGGTAGCTTCTTTGTTCAACACAATGTATAATTATCAAACAAACAAATAAATAAATAAAAATACCACTAAGAAATTCCTATAAGGTATTAGTCCAGGCGACAGGGTAAAAAAAGTTACAAGACTTGATAACAGCATTTTTTTTTAGTATGTAGGGGGGTGTGGTAAGTCTACATTCAAGTTTTCGTATTAGTCGGAGGCTGCGAAGTGTCCACCATCTTGGAAAAAGAAGTTAAAGTGTTTTTTCAATTTATCTCGTTAACCGTAACTCTGAGGAAAGAAGTAATTCATAACGTTTTTGTCGGAAATCCGATACTCTACAACTTCCAAACGCACTTATTTGAGAAATGTTTGTAATAAAAAAGTTATAAACAAATAACCGTAAAAATTTAGGGGTTGCAAATCTTTGAGGTGAAATAACCATTTCATTTCTGATCGTACGAGCAAAATTGTTCTTACCTTTCTTGTAGGCAATTTAAAAACGAACAATTTAGTGTAGTCACTTTTTTGGTTCCGTTCTTTGGTATAGTGGAAGGCAGCGGTCGAATGGAGGTAAGTCGAAAACGAGGTAGTAAGCTCGTATAACGTTCTTCCTACTGGTACGTTATTTATGTCCTTAACCATACGTCTGAGTAAAAAGTTTGTTACCACCATCTTTGTCGGCAATACGATTTTCTACAACTTCCTCCATACACTTCTTTGAGAAATGTTTGTAATAAAAAAGTTATAAACAAATAACCGTAAAGATTTACGGGTTGAAAATCTTGGGGTGAAGTAACTATTTCATTTTTGGTCGTACGAGAAAAATTGTTCTTACCTTTCTTGTAAACAATTCTTTGGTATAGTGGAAGGCAGCGGTCAAATGGAGGTAAGTCGAAAACGAAGCAGGTAAGCTGTATAACATCTTTCCCACTGGTAAGTTATTTATCTCCTTAACCGTTCGTCTGAGTAAAAAAGTTTGTTACCACCATCTTTGTCGGAAATACGATTCTCTACAACTTTCATACTCCACTTTTTTGTGTCATGTAAGTAGTTACAAAGCTATTAAAAATAAACTGCTAAGATATAGAGGGGTAGTCATTTGTATTGAACGTATTGGATGAAATAAGTATTTCATTTTTTGTCGCACGGAAAAAGTTATTCGTACCTTTCTTGTACACAATGTAAAGACGGGAATTTTGATATACTTACTTCTTTATCACGTTCTTTGGTATAGTGGAAGGCAGGAGTTGAAAGTTTACCCATGGCATATAATACCGAATTTGTTGAACATATGCATTCTATACGCAATTAAACAATGATTCGATAATAATTACATATAATGTATTAGTAGGTGTACTTCTTTAGCAATTCAAATTCTGCTCAATGGGTGGGAGAATGGTCCTGTGCCTTTAATCACTCGAGGCGAACTGCACAGGCGCATAAAAGTCGTAGAATACACCATGAGTGCCATCCACTCAGGTCAGTCCCATGGGTCAGTCAGTTTTGCCTAGCCTAGTCGAAAGCCGGTAAGATAAGCGTCTGTTTCGTGTGCAAAACTTCTTTACGTGAAGGTGAAGTTTGCATTGTGAAGGAGTAAAATGTTTGCTCCAAAGAAGCATTGAAAGAGGAGATGAGGAGCACGAAGAATTTCTAAGAGAAGCATTGACCTGAGTGGATGGCAGTCATGCTGTATTCTACGACTTTCGTGCGCCTGTGCAGTTCGCCTCGAGTAGTTAAAGGCACCGGGCCATTCTCCCACCCGTCGACCAAAATTTGAATCGCTAGAGAAGTACATCTACTAATACAGTTTTTTTAATTTATTTGATAATAATTGATTATAAATTGTGCCAGACAATGAAGCTAATAAAAGCTTGTGCTTGTTCTAGAGCACAATTTCACTATAAGGTCAAGTCCAATAAATATAAATATTTCAAAATAAGGTGCATTTTATGTAATTATTATTGAATTATTGTTTAATTGAGTATAGAATGCATATGTTCAACAAATTCGGTATTATATGCCATGGGTAAACTTTCAAGTCCTGCCTTCCACTATACCAAAGAACGTGATAAAGAATTAAGTATATCAAAATTCCCGTCTTAACATTGTGTACAAGAAAGGTAAGAATAATTTTTTCCGTGCGACAAAAAATGAAATACTTATTTCATCCCATACGTTCAATACAAATGACCACCCCCCCTATATCTTAGCAGTTTATTTTTAATAGCTTTGTAACTACTTACATGACACAAAAATGGAGTACCAAAGTTGTAGAGAATCGTATTGCCGACAAAAGTTGTGCTGACAACTTTTTTACTCACACGTACGGTTAAGGAGATAAATAACTTAACAGTCGGAAAGACATACGGCTTACCTGCTTTGTTTTCGACTTACCTCCATTTGACCGCTGCCTTCCACTATACCAAAGAACGAAACCAAAAAAGTGAGTACACTAAATTGTTCGTGTTTAAATTATCTACAAGAAAGGTAAGAACAAGTTTTCTCGTACGACCAAAAATGAAATAGTTACTTCACCCCAAAGATCTTCAACCCCTAAATTTGTACGGTTATTTGTTTATAACTTTTTTATTACAAACATTTCTCAAAGAAGTGTATTGAGGAAGTTGTAAAGAATCGTATTGCCGACAAAAATGGTGGTAACAAATTTCTTACTCAGAGGTATGGTTAAGGAGATAAATAACTTACCAGTAGGAAGAACGTTATACGCGCTTACTGCCCCGTTTTCGACTTACCTCCATTCGACCGCTGCCTTCCTCTATACCAAAGAACGGAACCAAAAAAGTGAGTGCACTAAATTGTTCGTTTTTAGATTGCCTACAAGAAAGGTAAGAACAATTTTGCTCGTACGATAGAAAATGAAATGGTTATTTCACCCCAAAGGTTTGCAACCCCTAGATTTTTAAGGTTATTTGTTTATAACTTTTTTATTACAAACATTTCTCGAATAAGTGTAGTGTGGAGGTTGTAGAGAATCGGATTTCCGACAAAAACGTTATGAATTACTGCTTTCCTCAGACCTACGGTTAACGAGATAAATTTAAAAAACGCTTTAACCTCTTTTCCAAGATGGCGGACACTTCACAGCCTCCGATTAATACGAAAGCTTGAATGTAGATTTGCCACACACCCCCCTACATACTAAACAAAAAAATTGCTGTTATCAAGTCTTGTGACTTTTCCCATATACCAATTTCCCTGTCGCCTGGACTATATAAGTTGTACGAAATTATAAATAAAACAAAAGAAAGTAAGTTATATCATCAGTGATTGAGTTACTAGTAGTAGAGTGGAGAAACAACTGAAGAAATGGAAATAATTAGCAACTGCAATTTAGAAGATTAAAAGATTCTTTGACAGAAATTTCAAGATTATACAATCATAATTATATGATTTATATCTACATACTATAGCATAGACTGTATAGAGCATCTGGCATCATATAAATCAACAGGAAAAACAGAACTAAGATGAACTAATAGGAAAATCTAGATCTATTTGGAGGCTTTAACCATGTCTTTGCCTTTGTTCACAGTGTCACAGTTTTTAAGGCAAAAAGTAATGTTGTAAGTTATAATTTAAGTAAACAAATGCATGGATATTTAGAAAAAATCACGTGGTTGAAATCCTCTACCTACTAATAATGCAGTGTAATTGTGATTGTTATAATACCACTTATAACTGTTATAATTATAATTTTAATTAGAATTATTAGTATTTAACTGTCTCAAGTTCCGATACCTCAGATTTTATTGGAGTCGCATTAACGAATCTACCGGTGGTATATTTTGCTAAAATCTAGGTGATTCTCTTTAAGTTTTAAAACTCAAGATGATACAAGAACGATCATAAATGTAGTAAGTTGCGATCATTCGTTAAGGAACAATGGAATAACCATAACCTCCGAGTTTCCAGTTTTTTTGAACAATGTAAATGTAAGTTTATTATAGAGTATTTAAGAACACTTTATTTTTGAACATTATAACGGCTTAGTTCATATCAGGTCGAGTTACAGCGTACATTGTACAAAACAACTACAAAAAACGGTGATCACTATTATTTCATTCCTTAGCGAACGATCGCAACTGTACTACAACAAATTTCACACAAAAGGAAAGAAGTAAGCAAATTCAAAATGTGTGTTAATTAGGTGTAGCACATGAAGGGTGGAAGCATCTATTAACGTACATAAATTACAAAGATCTAATATAGTACAAAATTGACACATTATTCCTTTACTATACAAAAAAGCAGCAAAGATCAGTACAAATATGTTAAAATCAGTGTGTACATAATGAACGGTGTCTCCTAACCACATATTGTATTTGACCAATTGCCAATACGTATTTCGGTAACGATATTACCTTTTTCTTGGCATAAAACTGTCTCTTTTTACACGGTAGACTTTTGACCTCTAGGAGAATGGGAAAAATAACGCATCTCCTTTTGGAAAGGAAGGGAACCCAGAAGTTAAATGCTTTTATTTCCAGTGATCAAAGATTCTCATCAAACAATATGATGAAACCGGATTATTTTGCTTGAACTTCAGTAGAAGATTCCACAGCAACTGATAACAGCTGCTAACAGTAACTAGTTACATAACAGCTACGTGCAATGAAAGATGGTGGCTCAACTTTGCACTCAGTAAAGTACAAGAAGCAAAAACCGTGAAAGTGACATTTTTTCGTTCAGCTAGTTCACCTTCTTCTTTCATATACTCTACACATCCCGTTGTGCTGCGAATTCCGTCAAGAGATATCCTTTGCTGAGTGAACTAATGACTAGCTGAGAAAGTTAATACTACAGAAAGTTAATTTCCAAAGAAAAGCACTAACTGTTTTAAAAACCAATAGCTGTAGATTTTCTAGGATAACACATACATGCTTTATTTTATGTACCCATAGTCAATTGTCAATTAAAGCTGAAACTTTGACTTTTACACTCGGACTGCATAAAATTGCATAAAACTATATGTAGATTCTTATGTACTTTATCGATTGTTTCTAAACAAAGATTAGAATGTCGCATTTGCCACCTACACTATGAGATAAGTATAGTGAACGAGTATATAATACCTATGTATATGAAAGACCACTACAAAAAGTTTAAAACGAGCTTTCTTTAAACTCTGTAGCAACACTGTTTCAGAGTTCTAAGCAGTTTCGTATATCAAACACGCATTAAATTCAACTTTATTGGGATCTTCAAAAGTTAATAAAGCAAAAACCCAGGCTTTAAAAAATCCGAAAAAAGTATTTTTTACATACTCCATGGGTGTCGTAAACAAAAAATCGATGGAATCTTAGAGAGTGAGATAGAAAGGGTATGTTACAATTGACATAGAAGGATCCCTGTAACAGTATACATAAGCTGTACGCATTGAGGCGATGATTTTTCAATAAAAGAATTATTTGAAGTTCGCGTTGTTCAACGTGGCTTGAAAACCAGTGGCGCACAAGGCTCTGACTTAAACCCACCACTCACGCTCGACCGCGACCACATCCTCGATCACATCGCGGACCAGGTCGGGGATGTGGTCCTGATAATGGCAGGAATGTTTACATTTGCTGCAATTTATTGTACAAACACTTGGGTGTCATATAATAAAATTATAAATATCGTTTTTCTTTAAAACATCAAAATGAAAGAAAGCATTATTGAGTTCCTAATAAAATGTGTACTGACTACTGAATCTCTTTCTTTAAATAGAAGTATTTCGAAATAGCAATTAACAAAACTTTTCATAAGCGTAATAACCTTGAATCATTCATCGGTGGAATTACAAATCAAACCTTTATTATGAAACGAAAACTCTAGTTTTTTCTTAATTTAGTTTAAAAATGGATATAATTAATTAACGCAGGATTTAGCATTCTGAGTTCCAGTGCGCAAACGATGTACAAAAGGACTATCCATAAAATTTGGTAAGTGAAAATCTTCCTTTTTCTTTCGGAAAATATTATGTTTAAAAATGTAGGCTTGTTCCAATTCATTTTCTTAGTTTCACCGCCGCTTCCTTCTTTTAAATTCCCTTGCATTTTGTCATATTCTTCCAATAAAATAAACTATATTTTACTTCATTTTACAGTAAAAAGATATGCAAGGTCACGATTACATAAAATTAAAATCACGTTGTAGACAAAATCAAAAGCTTATTATACACAATTTTGTATATTTACGTTTTGTATTACAATTTAGTCATCATTGAGACGTGGATTTTATTAGTGACGTAAAAACCACTATTACGAAGCGAAGCAATTTAATTAGTAATAAGCTATGGCTTTTTATAAATTATCTTTGAAAAAAAATGCAACCTTTACTAAATTTTAATAAATATAATTCGACTCTTTTTGTAAACAAATGCAAACAAATAAATAAGTAAAATACAGTTTGTTTTATTGGAAGAACATGACAAAATGCAAGGGAACCTGAAAAAAGGAAGCGACGGTGAAACCAAAAAAAATAAATTGGAACAAGCCTACATTTTTAAACAAGATATTTTCCGAAACCAAAAGGAACTTACCAAATTGTATGGAATGTCCTTTATAGGAAATCATTGTACATCGTTTGCACACCGGAACTCCTAAATCCTGCGTTAATTAATTATATCCATTTTTAAACTAAATGAAGAGAGTTTTAGTTCCATAATAACGTTTTGATTTGTATAATTCACCGATGGATGATGTCAAGGTTATTACGCTTATGAAAAGTTTTGTTAATTGCATAAGCTATTTCGAACTACTTCTAATTAAAGAAAGAGATTCAGTACACAATTATTTCGAACTCAATAATGTTTTCTTCCATTTTGATGTTTTAAAGAAATACGATCTTATAATTTTATTATATACAAAACAGCTCGACGTCGAAGTTGTTTATGCAATAAACTTAAGCAAATGTAAACATTCCTGGCATTCTCAGGACCACATCCCCGACCACATCGCGGACCACGTCGGGGATGTGGTCGGAGACGACCGTGAGTGGCCTACATTTAGTCCTGACGGATCAAGATTGATAGCAACCAGATTGATTGAAATTCGAATTGTTAAATATATTCTGTAGTTTGCCTACCATCAAGAAATTAATTTTTATGGTGTTTGCAAGAGTTCAATTCGCAAGAGTACCATTCAATTTACATGGATACATTTAAATTTCTGATCAAATAAAATCACTAAAATCACATCACTCCAAGCAAAATGCAAAATTCCTCTGCAACTTTATAATTTCGCACGCATTACACTCATTCATTGTTTTATTATTTATTTTCAAAGTATACCGGCTAATTTAAGAAGACATCATGTACAGATGAGCCATCCATTAACGACCAATGAACGTGTTTATTACTTTTTAATTATAGTTATTATCTGCATTAAGCAGCCAATCCTATATGTTACACTACTTGTAACACCCTTTTGCCATTATAATACAATAAAGCAAGTGCTGCATGAAAATAACATTTGTAAGCAAAAATATGGATATTATCAATAATTTTGATAATATTTATAGTATAATTACTTGGTTAACTCAGATAGCACATTAATGTAAGCAATTGATATTAAAATAGAATTTTTCATAAACCCTAACAACTTTCAAATAACAGTTCTCGCAGGTTTATCAACTGAAATTAAAATTTTTTTTTAAAATTGCCGTTTGTTTCTAATTAATTGTATTAATAACGCGCATATATACATACAGTAAGTTATTTTTTATGTCTGTAATGTATATTCTTTTGCGATATGTAAGTTATATAATTTATTAGGTATTAATCCTACTACTCTAATTACTCAAGGCCGTATCTTATTGAGAATGTAAATATAACCTAAATGTTGATGATACTTTAATATTCATAGAGGTGGACACAGATTTTTAAATGGGCATGGGTGGACTTGGTTTTAATTAAGCGTATCGAAAGACCTGTGGAGGAGTTGACCGTATTGAGCTTTGTAGTACATTAACAAAGAACAAAATTTGTTTTGATTTTTATATCATTAAATATAATTTAATATGTATAATTAAATATATAATAAATAATTTAAAACAGGCTGTTAATAATATTGCCACAAAAATATATTTTTAGATTTTCATTTTTGCAATGACAGATGCCCTCCTGTGATGATAAAATATTTGTATGCTACCTGCATATCTTTCATAGAGAATTTATTTCCTTATAAATCTTTGCCATGGTTATAATAGCAATATTATTTAATTCTCTATTACTTTTAGATTTTATAAATAATACCATATACAAACAAGCAATTTCCATTCTTAAAGATTTAAGAATGTTCAAATACTTTATCAATCAAAATCTTGATTTTTAACAGAAACGTTTAGCTCACGCTTACATTACAATTGCTGTGTAATCATACCATCACACAACTGAAAGAATACGAATACCCCTTCTCTGGATGAAATAGTATATTACATAACGAGAGTGGAAAGTGGCATTTTTCATACGAGTGTGAAATTTATGCACGAGGCGTCAGCCGAGTGCGAAATCACACGAGTAAGAAACACGCTTACCACCGAGTTATGTACACTATTTTTCCTACGACCAGAAAAATACAGTTTTTCAAAGAAAAAATTATTTTAATGCTAACCAAAAAAAACGTTTTATTTAGTAATTTTATTTTTATGATTATTTTCAGCACCAATAAAGTTTATAACTATATGATTATTGTAACAATTTGTGAAGTTAATTGGAGTTTGTGAATTGCGTGATAGCGTGTGTGTAAATGCGTTTTGAATATTTTCAGTATTATTGGTTATTATTTTATACGTAAGGGGATTATTAGAACAATTAGTTAAATTTCTTGGAATTTAAGAGTTGTGAAAAGGTGTTTGTAAAAATGAGTTTTCATTATTTTAACCATTTTAAACATTTTAAACCAAAGAAAACTTTACAGTTACCTACTAACAATAATAAATTAGCCTTTATACTTATGGCGTCTTTAAACAAAAGACTATCATCCGCATATTGAACATTATACAAAGCCGTCTCTGATTATTTATTTATTTAAAATACTTTTAGAAATTAATTATACTCTAAGTAATTATTAAAACTTTTTAATAATAAATCTAAAAAATATGAATTAAAACTTACATTACCAATTTAAATTAAAATATATTGTTGGAAATGGAAAACAAGATTAAAATTTTTATTTTGCAGTGAAAAGTTCTTCTGGTGTAATGACAATTGGTGCAGTGAAAATATGTTATCAAATATCCCTCAATATATCTAATCAATAGTTTTTCATGAAATAAATACAGCTAGAATTAATTAATTATTGTGTTAGTAGAAGATTAATGTATCAAAATAGTCAAAAAATATAAGCAGGTTCTTATTACTTATATAATTTGCTATTTACTGCATAGATTTCGACCGTGAGATTTGCGAAAGTAAATCGCACAGCCGAAAGTAAAATACACTATATAGTGTGTTTTACTTTCGTGTGTTATGTTCGGTTTTCTAGGCAACTTGATTGTGCGATATGAGCTACTTTCTGATATGGTCGGTAGGAAATAGTAGTTTGTGCAACAAGGGTGGATATGATGCCTATATCGCACGAGGACGAAGTTTGAGGCACGACGCAGAAGGCGAAGTGCCTCAGTCGTCCGAGGGCGATATAGGCATTCCACCCAAGTTGTACAGTATTTTTTCTTCGACTAAGCAAAACAATTACAAAATAAATTGCATGCCTCCTTGAGAAATCGAATATAAAGATTAACCAATGTTTTTATCCATGCTAAAATATGGTTTGTAAAATCCCTCTGTCATTGTAGAATTTTTAAGAGAATTATTAAAACTTTGCAGAAATTAACATTTCCGAAGAGAAAATTATTATTTTAAATTTTGTTTTATAAAAAAAAATTAAAAAAGAATTATTCTCCCAGCTGGAATTGAACCTGCGTCGGTCAGCTTCAGTTTATTTATATCTAGCTCCTACCCGACTGAGCTACCAAACCCCAGCATAGAATTTGTCTACTATACTTATTATAAAAGTAGGTTGTAGTTATTTAAATGATTTAATATTTATGTATTTTTTATTATAAAACTATAATTGTTAAAGCTACCATTTCACAAATCACGTTATTTTCAAATGCTTTAAGTGTTATTGAAAGAAGGAAACATTGATTTAATTTACTTTTACTTCTATATTTATGACAGGAGTTGTCAATAAATTAATTACAAATAAAGAAGTGTCAAATTGGACTACGTTGATTGGTTGTTTTCATATCCGTGCAGTGTATGGAGATGAAAACAACCAATCAACGTAAAAATTATATCCGTACACCTTGCTGGAATTGCATACATTTCCATTGCGCGAAACGTGAAGAAAATGGATGATTTACAGGTAGGAGTAGAAAAAATTTATTTTTTATTAAGCCGACCGACGCAGGTTCAATTCCAGCTGGGAATAACTCTTTTTTATTTTTTTTTTTTATAAAACAAAATTTAAAATAATAATTTTCTCTTCAAATGTTAATTTCTGCAAAGTTTTAATAATTCTCTTAAAAATTCTACAATGAGAGAGGGATTTTACAAACCATATTTTAGCATGGATAAAAGCATAGGTTAATCCTTATATTCGACTTCTCAAGGAGACATGCAATCTATTTTGTAATTTTTTGCTTAGTCGAAGAAAAAAAGATACTGTACAACTTGGGTGGAATGCCTATATCGCCCTCGAACGACTGAGGCACTTCGCCTTCGGCGTCGTGCCTCAAACTTCGTCCTCGTGCGATATAGGCATCATATCCACCCTTGTTGCACAAACTACTATACTATACATCAAAACTATAATTGCCAGAAGCTCTCAGATTTGGAACCGAGACAAGGTAAGTAAGTAGATAGATATTACACATGTACAATGTACGACTATGGGCCTTTTTTGTACAAACGTTCTTCCTATCAAAATAACCTAACTTGATATTATTATAAAATTAAAAATTAGTTTGATAGGAAAGATTTTTGTACAAAGAAAATTTTTGATAGCACTTCATTATATTTTGAGCTTTTTACATATTTTGTAGTGTATGCATACAATTAGTGACAACAAGAAAGTAGCGAGCTCCTCTGTTGTCCTACACTCCGGTCACAACAAATATGTATATTTTTTAGTGTCCAAAATGCTGCAGAATTTGACTTCGATCAAGCCGAAATCAGTTCTCATCAGATTATCTAGCACCATCAGCCAATATCATCTCCCTGCCCTGATCCTGGCTTGATTGTTCGTGGCTTCGAGTTTTGCTGTCGAGCTTACTGTTTACTACCACCAAGCACTGAGGCAACAAGTAGCCATATTTAAAAATAAATTTTATAAACCTTAAATTTTAATAAATCTTAGCTGCGAGAGCACTTCAACTGGTAAAACAGTTGCTGATTATGTGGTTGATTCTTCTCTGCTATGCAAAATCGAGCCTGCGACCTCCGGATTATAAAGCAAACATAATAATCGCTGATCTACCGAAGATGGCTACTTGTTACTTGCATATACTTTGCACGTATTGCTCGTGGATGTAATGGCTGCAGGAATAGAAACAACGCCAGATTGATTGCTGGTGCAGAAGATGTGGATAGATGGCTTTCCAAAGACATTAAAGATCGTAGATCTGGGTATGCGATATGGGATGGAAACCTGGGATACGATGGAAACATGATACAATAACTTTAAAAATTACAGGTGGGCCATACTTCTTTAGTCATTTAATTAATCTACAATAAATACAATTGCATGTAAAACCATGGCATAAATATACCTAAAGTATCTTTTGAAACTATATACCACTTGTTGCACAGACTTATAACATGCACGTTTTTCAATGTGGTATTCCGAGTGGTGTTGCCAACGTGTTAAATGTGAAAGTGTATACAGGCAAGAAATACTCGCAGCATATGTAACTTTTGGCCAGAGTGAAACAAAAGTTAAATTTCAAGCATTATAACATTTTTTTTGCAAGTTGTATACTTTCTTGCTTCGATTCTTGATCCTTGCAATTTTACAATATGACGTCCTTACGAGAAGTGATGCCTTTCTGTTATTCATCAAGTTCTTTTTTGTGGGCTGAATTCTTTCAAATATTTTTCATAATTTCTTGTAAAATAAATTACTTAGTGAAAGTGTGTAACTAGGACAAGTTCACATAATATATACTGTTTTTGTTCTGTAATGCACACTGTAAAAATTTACTAGTATTACCGTTGGCTTCTTGTGACCAACGATAACTCTAGTAAATTTAATTTCCAAAAGTAATTTTACAAGACGTTATTGATTTTACGTGTTAGTTTCTTTTTTCCTACGTACTCGTATATTTACGAAATGTACGTAAATTTACTATATAATTTTACAAAATGTATGTAATTGTACTACGTAAAATCCAGATATTCATGTGATTTCACTGTGTATGTGTAAGCACAAATTGTATGTAATTTTACTGCGTTATATATATACTACCTTCGCCTACGACAACCTGGTTCTTCCAACAGGGGTAATATTTACTGCTTCCATTAGCCGAATCTCTGGAAAAAAAATGATTTTACTACCGAGCCGATCCACCTTTTCTAAGAAGTTATTGATGTGAATTATATTTTCGAATGGCATAAAACCTCTGACGACAAAGACCACATTGAAACATAAATAGACAACATCGGAATACATCGGAACGCAATAATAACTATTCATGCATATTACATAATACCTTACACTGTATTAAATTCTAGAAGTAGCACGTGCATTTTACATTCCTTGATAAACTTTAAAAACACTAAAAGCCTTCAAGAACACTATGAGGATGCTGTCTGTCATCAGTCTGGCCTTGAAGTGTCTGCATTAACAAAAAGAGCGCTCCATTTTTTATACGTTTCTACTTGTAAATATACATAATTAACAGTAAATTCACAAGTTACATTATCAATTTACTTACGATATTCCTTTTTTGCATAATTACTTAGTATTTTTACTTACATAAATAAAAAATGGTGATTTCGCACTGAAAATTAGCATTGCCTATTATAATATCCATTACATTTACTAATTCAACTTTAAAAATACTAGACTTTTTATGTAAATTAATTTTACTTTAAAAGAACAGTACTTTTGTCGATTTTATAATTGTAAATTTTTACATACGAGCATGCAAAATTACTTGAACTTTTTCAGTGCAGTGGTGCGATTATGATCAAAAACCATATCTCGTACGTCGTATTCTGAATTGACTCACTCCGTTTAATTATGACATCACGGAATTACCCCAAGTAATTTATGAACACTCAATTGATATTTCCAAAAACAGTTCAATTTTTCATTAGTTTCTCATGAAGGACATGTCGCTGCAGAAATGCTACATACAGCTACAAACTGTTTTTCTTTCATAATTTAATACAGAATCCTTTTTCGAATCACATAATAGATATTATACATCATTGCTGAGAAGTCTATTACTACCGCCGAAGTGCCAAGACTGTCTGTATACAAGGCACAAGGGCTGCCATTAATAGCACAGTAAATCATTAAGTTGAGAAGTGCATTATACCAAAAGAAAATTATAGAAGTCAAACTGAAAATCAACTATATTTTCTACTTTTTCTTTGCTTTTTTTTGTAATTTCACTCATAATATGTTGGATTTTGGATATGGTATAATGTAATAGTTTTTTCGAAAAAAAAAAGAAAGTAAGAAGTTAAGTCAAGAAAGTAAAAGTTTTAAGTCAAACAAATAATGACTCCATTATTAACCTCTTCTAAACAAACGGTGGTGAAAAACAGCTGAATGACTCAAAAATACCAGCTACCATCTCAACCCCTTTAGCTGTTGGTGATAATTCTTCATCATGAATAAATATTTCAAAATAGGCCTTCTCTCAATTCTGTGCCTCACACTTTCAAAGAAATAGCCATCCATATTCACACTATATAATAACAATCTGTGTAAGTTCATGTACATATATGTAAGATGTATGATGCAAGTTAACACAAGATATCGCTCTGTTTTTGAAACACACTGTTTAAGTTTATGGCAATTATTAGATGAATTCTATTGCCACCGTTTATAAATGCAATCTCAAATCGCACAAATCTGAACTCCGTAACTCAATTCTTTCGATAGATTAATTTATTGCTCAAACCTTGATTGGTCTAGGTCTGAATAATAAAACCTATTATGAAATACAAAACAATTTTTTACGATAAAAGAATAATACTAAAGGTAAAATAAATAAAACCCTTCAATAGGCAAGCATTGTGCTTGTAATAAAATATAAAATAAAACAAGCAACTTAATATGTATCGAAAAATATTTAACAAATCAAAAAACTATATTATTTATTTTGAGAAATTGAAATAAGAAGGTTTCTAAGGCAAAAGAGGTTTAAATCAGTTTACTTTAGAGTACTTAAACCAAAAGTTACCTAACACCAATGGCTTTATTGGTATCGTAGACACAAAAAATAAATTATAAATAAAATCCTACATGCCTAAAGGTAGATCTTTACTATTTTTAGTACTTTATACTTGATACTTTACTTTCAAACTTCGGAGCTCTACATCATTTCGGGATTTCTACTTAGGATTCAAAACGACTTATTTGAAAAGCATATAGAGGAGAAGAATACCAGTGGACAGAAAAAACCGTAGCGGGAAAGAAAAAGCTAAAAATAAAATCAATTTTTTAACCACACACTATTGCTCTAATTTCTAAATGGCTACCCTAAATTAGTGAATTTTTCGATAGATCAAATATTAAAGAATAATAAAATAGGTTTTTATTGTAGATTTGAGTAGATTAGATTTTTCAAAAAACCTCACCTGTCATACTTTAGGAGGAAATCTTTAGATAATGTGGTGATTGCACCACAATTTGGGATAAGACAATTTTATTTCCTTATTAAAACAATCAAGCGCCTTGTCTCAAATAGACGAATGAAATTCCCAAATATTTATATTCTACTATATCATAATAATAATAATAAGGTATTTATTCTGTGTGTTTTATATGGAGACTCCAATCTCTTGTTTTATAAAATACCTTGGTAGAACCTTGACTAACAAAATTAATATTTATGTTCTCCTTTGTTGCTAAGTTCTCATTAAGTTGAATGAAATATAAATGATATAGTAAGAATTTTTCAAAATGACGGGATTCTGGTTTCTTTTTAAAATTTAATTATACCAATTCAAGAACTGCGCTTTCTATTGAGTTAATCAAGAAAGAATTATCAAGCTGCCAACAAAAGCATAACCTCATTTTATTAGGTGAATCTTGAATTTTTGTAATTAGTTTTTGTAATTGCTTAAATGAGATCTAATCTTAATTTGAGGTAAAACTTTAATTATTGATGAGGTTTGCAACTTACTTTACAAGGTCTTGATATAAACCAATAAAGAACTTCCAAGATATACAGGTAAGTACGTAATATTAATTCTCCTCTTCTGTTGCCAATTTTCAATAATAACACTCACTATCCTTTGTTTCAGCAGTGAAGACAACGCTAGCTTTCCAATGGGATAATGTATGGAAAAATCCACTTCTTTTCCTTCTTTGAAAATAGTTGGTTATACCTTGCTTATCGAGATTGGCTCAAACATTAAGAAATCCTAAAACTTCTTTTTCAAATTAATGATTTTTGCAAGCCCTATAGTATAAGGAATATGATATCCAAAATAGTTTAATTTGTGGTAAATATTTTGATTGTGATAAATACACATTGACATAATTATGAATATTTATATAAATGTATTTACCCTTTATAATTATTTAAATTGGATAATTAGCCTTGGTAATAAGCCTTGGTAGTGTAGAGGTTAGTGGCTAGTCTACCCAAGCGACCCCCCGGGAACTACTTCCGGTACTGGAAAGTCTGGTTAAGGTTTTCTACAGTTTTCCTTAGCTGTAACGCAAATGTGGGATTTGTGCTATATCATGTTTAAGTCCGCTGCAGCCGCAATGGGTTTGCATAATAATATTAATAATCACTTCTCCTTCCTACACAAGCTTCATAGCTTCTGGGACCTGGTTTCCAGGTTGTGGGTAGTAGTCATTATTATTATTTATGACTTCTTTCATTATAAAATTTATAATTTCACTTTTTTGTTTAAAACATTTCTAAACTTAATTTTTGTTTTTCTAACTATCCTTGGAAGACTTTTATTGTCCAACTTGGCTTTCAAGACTACACCTTAACATTCAATTAATCGTCTTGAAAGATTTTCTCACCTTGTGAAGGTGTTCATTATTTTTGACGTAAGATCAAATCTTCATGCAAGCCAAAATTCTCTATAACCTTACAATTTACACCGTTTAACTTTATAAAACGCAACACAAAAGTTACAATTTATTTTTTTCTTTTAGTTCTGCTGCATTCTTTTAGTTCTGCTGCATACCCTGGATGTGCCGAAATGACAATAAGGAAAACTTTGAGGACAAAACTTCATACGAATAAGATATACGTGAACAGTTAAAATTATGTTGATCATTCTCATTTTAAAAAGAGAACCTATTGTAATAATTAACAAATAACTTTAATGTATCCTTTTATTATATAGTGGCTATGCATGAATAAAACAACCTTTAAAAATAACATTACAATATATAATAACAATAACTTTTAAATCCTCTTTTAGGGATGAATAAATATTTAGGGCAAGGAAAAAAATTAGATCCTTTTGTTTGGTTTTTCAAACAAAATTCGTTTCTAGGCTGTATTTTACTATTTTACCAGTGGCGTGCGGTCCATGGAAGCAATGGAAGCGATGCTTCCCTTGAGAATTTATTAAAAATAAAAAACAATGCTAACAAAAATATTTTTATAAAATTATGGTTATCGTTTATTTAAATTTGTAATATTTAATCAACTTAAAGCTCAATATCAATTCCGTACAGCGATTATTTAGACTACTATTTTAAATTAGGCTTATTAAGATTGCGCGGAAAGGTAATACCGATTCAAATGTGTTACATAAACTGCATATAAGCACTGATTTCGTTGCTTATTGCAATTCTCCCCGCCAGCCGGCCAGTCGCGCCTTCGTTAGTCAACGAGTGTCTTGTACATCGTAGTAAGGTCACGTTATTTTTAGTGTGCTCCATGCCCAAATTGTTTATTTATTATAATTTGGTTATTTGTTCGATTTAGTGTTTGTTAAATGTAAATCTGCGAATGAGACTGTGTTTTGAAACATTTTATTATTTCAATTTATATAAGTCAGATTTTTTTAAAGACAAATAATTCTATTTAGTTTGTTCTGTATGCAAATTTAAAATTGCATTATCGTCATGACTGCAAAATCAGCTGCTTCGGTCGAAGGTTCGAGTACTTCCATATACAACCGAATCGCCACGTTTTTGTTGTTCAGTTTGTAAATTATTATATAGACTAAAATTTTTCTGCATAGTTTTGGAGGGAAATTACAAATTGTTGAGAAAGGCAGATCAAAACCAGAACTTTCAATTTTAACAACAAATATTAAAACCTGCACCAGGTATTTTGATAAAAAAGACCGGAAAATTGAGCCGCATTATAAATAGTAGTACTTTTTTAAATAAAGAATAATAGTCAACAAATTCCATCCATTCCAAATTCAACAAAGTATAAAGTATAAAAGTTCTTCTTTGAAAAACTTTTAAGCTTAATAATTATAACACTGTTTTTTATTGTACCTAGCAGGGGCGGATCTAAAGAATTATTTGGGGGGGGAATTTTTTGAAAATAATTGTTTTAAATAAATTAATAATAATTACTATACAAACATTATTTGTTTTTATCCTATGTATATTTATTTATAAATGTTATATATTGCACAATATTTAATAAACATTAATTACTTTTACATTCAAAATTTATTTAACTATAATACTAAAGTATATATAAAAACTTTGGGAGAGATTCCCCCCCCCCCGTGGATCCGCGCCTGTACCTAGGTATATCAAATTTAAAATCGTAGTTGCTTCCCTAGCCTAAATTCTCACCGCACGCCACTGTATTTTACTAATATCTTTACTATATGTTATTTGATGACTAGACTAGCCCTGCTATTGCCTGTTTGTTGTCTGTTTGTTATAGTTTGTTATCCACTTGTCTATGTATTTTCAATATCTTATAGTCATATGTCTATGTTTATTTATCATTATATCTACAATTTATTGTAAGTCTCGTATAGTATCTACGTCAGTAAGAAACTGTTACAGGTTTGCAACTCCAATGCTTCACAAATAGTCGTTTTGTCACGGTATTTTGTTTCTCTTGCTCTACAATTTCATATTCAAACTTATTCAATTTCTTGGGAATTTTTCCTACCAATGAATATAAAGATGAATTAGATATTTCCATTTATAAGCACTAAACGCTCTCGTACTACTATTTCAATTACCTGTAACAATAGAATCTACAAGTTCAATGTCACTATAAACAAAGAAGTAATACGTAGATTTACAACTGAATATAAGGAAATGTAAGGCAAAACTAAGTTTTAAAAATGCAAATGCTACTGAAAAAGAATGAAATCCCATCACGCGCTATAATCTAACAAATATTGTACTTGTTTAACAAACAATAGTATGCAATTTTAAACTTCTCGGTTATAAAAGAAATATTTTCTCAATGTGAGAACAGAACAAGAATGTGTATAAAAGAAAATGGCAATGTTTTTCGGAAAGCGATACTTATTATAAACGAATTACAGGGAATGGGAGCAGTTCGTTAGCATAAAGCGATAGTCACACACCGCGTGTCGATATTTCCTGTTGAACGTCTTCGTAGGTCTTTGACCATGGCATTGTAAAAGAGACGGAATTATTATATGTAATGAATTGAACAAGGACGACATCGGAAGGAGAAGCTCAAACCGTGACTTGTTCACCATACGCATAAACATTGTTGGCTTTACGTCCCATTTTTCTTCTTCTTTCACACTCACTTGGCCTTTAATTAGAACGAGGGTATTGATACACAAATGGTGACTGAAACCCTTTAAAAACAAACTACTTTTGGAAGTGTTCACCCCTAGTAAACCGTCGTTGCAAATTAATGGTTTCGAACACTCATAAAATAACGCAGAAAGCGTTAATGTGGCCAGTATAAAAAATATATGTAATTATGCGTTATATAGCGTTTCCTTTATTTTAGGGTTGGGTATTATTACCAAAATGTCCATTTAATTCTGTTTTTTGCCAAACAACTGTATACCCTACATATTGCCAATCGATAAATTCTATAGACACAAAAATCAACTATGCAATTAAATAATCTGGATTTAACTGTCGCACTGCCGCTTCATTAAATCCAATTAATGTTTAAAAAAATGTTAAAGACTACTGACATACTAATAGATACTTAAAGGATTTGCATAACTATCCACAAGCGGCGTATAACTAAGTTAAGATAAAGAAAATATGCAAGTAAATAGGTATCGTACCTCTTGTAGATCCTATTGTGTGCTTAATTGGGGGGGAACAAATTTACATTATTTCAAACGCTCTTGTACTTACGTTAGTATTAAAGTTTTGTTTATTCAGATTAAAATCTGTTATTTGAAATAACTGTTTTGAGGTTAGGGGGAATTTTAAGTTCACATTTATTAGCTTTTTGACCCACTACTAAATTGTTTTCCTTAGTTATTCAAATTTATTAAAACAACTATTACATTGCAATAAAGATTACTATCTAAAATGGCAATGCCTATGTTATAAGGGATGGGAATAAAGTTGTACCTACTTCCAAAACCATTTGATGTTATGTCATGCATGATGTGTATTATTTTAGAGCTCGTAAAAAGTTCACATAGTATAACGGGTATACTAATTAGTTTGGTTAGAATTTCAAGGGTTACTACAGATCAACTATATTTAATATGACAGAGAAATATACACTAAAATATAGGTGTTTTTGATCAGAGGGTTTATTACATTATATTTTGAATAACCATTAACCTGTAAAAACAGAGTAACTGGCGGATTAGTTATTAGAGTTAGTTAAATATCGACAGTTCGATTAAAAGACTACCTCAGTGTTTTCAATATTAATCAGCTAAGAAAGGTGGTTTGAAAAAAACAAATTATACACTACATCATAGAAAAGGAAACGACATAAAGGCGCTTTAAGATGATATCAACAAAATCATGTCAGGGCCGAATTTAATATACGAGGTGTGACAATTTAATTCTCGGAATGGCCGCGTAGTGTCGCTCGTGGGGTAATTTGGTAAAGATTGCAAGAGTAGATATGTTCAGACATGTTTTAACCAATGCGTACATAAATCTCAATCCGATGGAGCCATTTGTTAGTTGACTATTGCGAAAACAAAAATGGTCTACATGCCAACTTTGCCGTGAAAATGGCTGATCGAAATTTGAAGCAGCGTGTTGACATTAAATTTTGTGTGAAAATGGGTAAAACTGCCACTGAAATCTTGGGGCTGTTGAAAATGACTTATGGTGTGGATGCCCTAAAAGAGTTGAGAGTCTTTGAGTGGCATAAAAGATTCAAAAATGAGCGAGAAGATGTGTCAACAACACAAGTAACAAACACAAATGTGAACAGAGTGCAAGATTTGGTAAGATGTGACAGATGGTGAAGTGTGAGATTAACAACCAACAGTGCTATTTAGAGTTGCTGACAAGATTACTAGATTCTGTTTAAAGGAAAAGATCTGAATTGTGGCCTGACAAATGGATCATTCACCACGATAATTCGCTCAGTCATAGTGCATTACTCATGAAAGAGTTTCTGGCCAAAATATCGATTACCCAATTAGATCATCCTGCTTATTTACCCGACTTATATCCCTATGATTTTTAACTGTTCCCTAAACTAAAGACTGCGTTAAAAGGACGAAGATTTTATAACATAGCCGATATCCAACAAAATGTGATGAAGGAACTGAAGAGTATTCCGGAAAAAGCGTTCCAGGCCTGTTTTCAGAAATGGGAGCATCGCGAAACTAGTGTAAAGTTGCACAAGGAAATTACTTGTCACAATAGCCACTAGTGTACAGCTTTGAACATATGTTTCTTACAAGTGCATTCCGGGAATTAAATTGTCACACCTCATACATCAAAATAGGCCGATGCCTAGGGGTCCCGGTTCTCAAGGGGTCCCTTTCAATTCAAAACGCAATCTAAAATCCTAAATAGATCTGCAAGATTAAAATGAACTTACGCCTGATCAATTATCCCAAGCAGCATATAAGTAGCAGTAACTGAAATCGGAACTTTGATTGAGTAGTTGTTATGTAACTACAACATTTATGACTTTATAGGTTTAATTACTTCAATTCAGCATACTTTAGTAATTGTGTAGCTGTCTATACTATTTATTGAAACTATGAAGTTCCATTACTTCTAAGTAACTTTTAAAGTATGTGGAACGGTATTGCCACTTAGTATAATTACGTTAAAGTCGCTACATAACGTTCAATAAAAATAACAAATTGGTGCCAAATTGTGCTTTAGGAATAGGTATGTATATAACTTGAAGTTGGCAACATTTATCTGTAGTGATGTAACTAGCCAATCCTGGCCCGTCCGTCAGTACCACTTGAGTCGGCTCGGAGGATATACATCTTGTACAGGGTTTGCATTGTGTATGTATGTTCCCTGCTCTATACTATACTGTTGGTGAGATAAACGGTAATTGCCTTTAGAAAACACCGATGAACAAGATTAAGATGGTATAACTAGAGTAGCTTCTCCATACTACAATCCAGAACGGTCTTAGGAGTTTAACGCACCCTGATATGTTAAGTCGCACCTACACTGACCTACACATCCCATATGTGCAAAATCGTATCCATCAATATACTATCAAACATCATATTACCCTGGAAGATCATCCAGGTAGCAGATCCGCAGATTCGACGACTTCAGAAGGAATGGCCAAAGGATCTACTTCGCTTAAAGTAACTATTAAATGGTAAGAAATAAATAGAAAGCACTTAAAATAGTTCCCCGTCAATTGAAGTAAAATATTATCTACTTAATAATAAAGTATCTCACTATTGGTAGTCCTAAGTATTTCCAAAGATTCTGCTACATCAGTTAATAATATTACACTAGATTATTTTAACCGTAACCCTAAAGTCCATTTGACATGATACCAATTTACACACAAATTTAGGAGTGAATTTTGTAATAAATTGTTTGATAAAATTTCACAAAAATTGGCATTTTTCTGTTTGCAACGAATCTCAGATTTAATGCAAAAATCTTTAATCTCAAATATCTCAATCGCGCATGCGTATTATTCACGTATCTTTTTGTGGTTGCAGTATCTGTAGTCTTGATATAACCAAGAGTTGACTTCATGTTTGTTTATTTTGTTAATATTAGGTTTTGAAGTTAATTATCTTTGCATTTAGTTCTGTTTACTATTTATTACGTTATTTGGAAAATGTCTGATTCTATTGAAGATGAAATCAGTGGCGTAGCAACACCTTTTGGGGTTTGGGGCGGATTCTTCCTCGGTACTCTCATGAATCTATCCAAATATAGGTACTATTATACCAGCGTTCCGCAACCTTTTTTATCTAAGCAACCAAAAATATCAATAAAATTATAAGGCAACCTATACGAAAGGGAGACAGGGGGGACTTAAAATTACAGGACCGTATAGCATATGTTTTTAACCTGAACCTAAATGATATGATAAAAATAAATATTTATGCGACCCATTTTAAAACTTTCGCGACCCAAGATTGGGTCGCAACCCTATGGTTGCGGTCCGCTGCAATATATACCGTAAGGAGTATCCGCACAGTCTTTTACCAATGAAAAATCAGTGTCACCACTGACAATAATTTTTATTATTTTATGGCTGTACGATATAACCTGTGGAAGCAAATTTTTTATTTGTGTAATATTTAGGTATTTACAAAAATTAAATCGGGTTGATGAAATTACTATAATTTCTGTCATTGTTATTGATATTAAAAAGTAAAAGATAGAAATAGTGATCTGACCGAGCTGATTCAATTTTTGCAACCGCTTATTGTACATGTATCATGTAATTTTCCTAATGTACAATTTTTAATTTATTCACTGTGATATTAGGAAACATAACCATAGCAACCTTAACTAAATTCACAATGTTCAATTTTAAATTATTCACTACATTCTTTGTATAACAACTGCCATTACAATGCCGGATTTACTTGATATAGGGCCTTAGGCTGAATATACAAAGCAGACTCTTACTGTAACAATGAAAAGTAAGATGAATCTATTTGAAGAACTAGATTAATAAAATTTTCATTATTATAATTCATATTTTTTATAAATACAATAAGTACAGTAAGTAAGTTTTAAATTGAAATAAATTATATAATATATAATTTCTCTCTTAAATATATACAAATATTACCAGAAGTTAAATTCATTAAAACTTAAAAACTACTGCAACTTCAATTCGGGGCCCCTAGAACTCGGGGGCCCTAGGCTAAAACCTTTTCAGCCTAATGGTAAATCCGGGGCCGAAAATTATTCTGTCAAAAGACTGGTTAAAAGTATTTTCGAATGAGGTTAGTAAATATCCATTAACACCATTTAACATCCATTTTTAGAGAGAAATTCCATAGTCTGTAGAAAATACGTATAATATGAAAGTTTCTAATTTTTTAAATTGTTTATGTAACAGTGAATTTGACAATTCTTTTGGTCAAAAAAGGTAAAAAGAGGTAATCAAAAATGCAAATAATCATATTCAATATTTCCTATAGCTAAAAAAACAATGTCATCCTGCGGTTTTATCTTCTTTTCAGGAAAAGTAATTGTTTAAAATCATTATAAATTAAGTGTTTCGCAGTAAGCATTCCTGAGCTCTAAGTAATATTGAAAAATATGAACATTTAGATTTTAAAATATTTACAAAAAATATGTAAAATTAAAAATCTTGTGTTGGCCCCCCTTAGTCGAGGGCCCGGGACGGACCGCCCCCTACGCCTCCTCTTGCTACGCCACTGGATGAAATATCTGCAGCGGTAGTTGCATGTACGTTACTGAACAGGATGTCGGTAAAGAACAGAAAATAACAAAATAAGAAAAAAAATGTATGCGATCTGAAGTTAGTCATGGTGCTGTGCGCACATTTACGCGAAATTTTACTCACAGATTTTGAACAAGATCTAAATACTTTACCAAAAAATTTACTCCTAAAAAAGTCATTGAATTTGAAACTTTTACGAAAGGATTTTCATGATTTTTTTGCGACTGAAAGTTGCAGTTTCATGAAAAAAACATTTTATTTTACTTAAAATTTTAAAAGTTTAAAGTTTATAATTTTTATGGTTTATGGTTGCATTTTTTCAAAAAAAGATCAAAAAGCACTGTTTTCTTAAATATGTCTGAATTATTTTAGAAAAAAGTGAATTTTTTAAATATTGTTTTGGGGCTCTGGCGGCACAGATTAATGTTGAGCTAAATATGTAGAGATAATAAATTTTAGAAATTTAATTTATTTGAATTTCGAACACTTTTAAGGGGTGGCGCGGTAAAAATTCGAAAAAAAATAAGCCGCAGTCTAATATACACATTATATGGCTGTCAATGAGAAGTGAAGTACACCCTTCCTTGCTTGCAAGAGAAACGATAGGTAGATTTGATATAACAAGAAGTGCTGTTAAATATCTTATAAAGTGTGTTAGCACATATCCCAACAATAATTGTAAAATCAACTATTGTTAGTAAAATAATCGTTTAAAGCTATAAATCTTTTGGTTCTTTTCAACATAATAAATCAAGGTAACTGCAAAAGCTAGTCCATTTACATTGCGAAATTTGCTATTTTAGATGTAAAACACGAATTATAGTGAGTTGGAATGAATCCAAGAGAAAAGAAAAAGTAGTTTCTTCTCAAGATAATTTTATTTGGATAAAAAGAACTTATTACCGTACTTTTTTATGACAATAATGTATAAAAGGTTTATTGTCACAAACCTTATGTAGTATGTATTGCTATTGTTAAACATTTTGGTTCCAACACAACGGTGCTAGATTCTACACTACCTGTTGGCTAAAGTTTAAAGCTAAACTACTTGTAGGAGTTAAGCATTTTTTTCTCGATCTTGTGGATAAGATGCAGAAATCTGCATATTAGTGTTACAAGTAGTCTAATTGAATAAAATAATAACAACACTTTCAATAGTTAAAAGCTTATTGGCAACTTAATATAAAATAGAAAATAAAGTTCATGTATCAGGTAATCATAACATTGTAACATTTTTTTTTTCATTTTGGTGGTAATACAACGAAAAAGAAAAATATGTTTTTATCTTTATTAAAAGAGATCAACGTCTCAGATTACAAAAAGTAGTGGCTGAATCGTTTAATTAAATTAGAAAAAGTTTTTCTCGTTTTAAGTTATTCTTTTATGGAATTTAAAAAGTGAGGAAGTTATTATCATTATCAAACACTTTATATCCGTGACTAAAGTACAAAACTTCCCCAACTAAGCATCACCCAATAGATAACTTTGTTTGCTTAGGGGTGAAACCAAATTGAAGGGGAGTTTTTGTGTAGTATAAGAATTAATCTGTATTCAAATTTGTAACTGATTGTGGTATTTAAATTCGGAACGCGTAAACTATGTAAAGTTCAATTTATTAAAATCCTTTTAAAATAGTTCGTCACTTAAACGGTTATTGAGGTGATTTTGTAATTATATTTATGTAGTTTTCGTGAGAAGTATCTGTCCTATTTTCGCTATCCTTGTTCTCATTCCGTGTAAACTTGAGATATCAGGTCAGGTCCTCGCGGGCTCCAGGAGTCCTTGTGGTGATCGCGTAGCAAGTGGTTCCTATTGCGCCGCTGCGAACATCTCCTAACACTGTACTCACCTCCTCCTGCTACCAGTTTGCTTTATTCTGGCATTTGTGTTTCTGTACACTAACAGTTGAATATTTTGAGTTGATATCCTTAATTGATTTATTGTCTAACGCTAAGTCGTTAGGTTGTTGTCCTTTTCATTTTCTTATTATTCGTCACTAGACTTACCTTGATCTCTAACCTATTTGATCCAAATCATATTGGTTGAGCTTCATTAAAAAGGCTGCTATTATCTCATTTAGTGGTATATAAATATTAATAAGAAAGTTCAATGTATCTCTCTTATCTTATAGCGAAGATGTTAAAAATAAAACGTTGCATAACAAATGTCATGAAAAGCCTTCACGAAATTTTAAATTTGAAATGCGTAACGCTCTACTAGGTATGCGGAAGTCATTAGTGGGCTATAAAGTGGTTAGTATTTGATGGGGATAGTGTACAGATGCTCTGCTTTGTTCCAGTCACAGCCACCGCGACCGAGGAAATCTTCCGCATATCGATCCGCACTCGGCTGTTGCCCAGCAACCAGAGTCAATCTGGCCAACACAGGGAAAAGAAGGATATTTTTTTATTTATTATCCTCCATTATCCCTTTTGGATCGGACGCTTTCGGATTGCGTCGGTATCGCGAGCGCTGACAGGCGGGGTGATGATGAAATATGGGGCACGTGGTTAGACTTGAAACGACGTCACTCGACGCCGAATCGACGCCACGGCGCCCGTATAATGCCGCATTACCGGGGAGGCCAGGCGAGAAAAGGTTTTGCTATAAGCAATTCCAGACCGACACTTGTAAAATATGACGTAAATATTTATGGATAGGTTACTTGCGGATTTAGAAGACTTGGTTTCTGGAAAGGATAAACTTCAAAGTCATTTTTATGCGTCATTGCACACGATATAGTATACTTTGCAATTCGAGATCTCACAAATAATATACTTTTATATGTTCAAGAGCACTAATGTAAGTAATTGTCTCTTCTACGTTTTGTTTCCGTGCTGCAAATTATGGAGGTCAACATCTCTTTACTATTTCTTTCTATTCGTATCTGTCCATATAAATAAACCTTTAGTTTTAAACGAAACCAGGTCAGTAGAATTATCGTTTATGAATCCTACTCTCTCATTTAGAAATTAAAAATCTGTAACATATTTATTTCATTACTTGTAATGTGATAGTAATTATTAATAGAGTAATGGGATGAATCAGTTCAGAACCGACGACTTGCACAAGCGCCGCCGTTATGATTGATCAAGGATAGATACATACATACTATATACACTACACCAAGCTATTTGGAGTGACTGGCTTCCATTTAGGTTCAAATCGGCAAAGTGATTCCTACTAGCATCAGCATCGCATCACAGAATACACGCGGTTGGCATGGCAACATGCACTGAAATACTCGGCATCTGAACATCATTCAGGATTAAACAATTCTAAAACAAAATTGAGTCATCCAAACCAATCCAGGCACGTCAAGTTCTTTGGTTTTGGCCATTGAACCGCATCTTAAATTTAGTTTAATTTCAATTATTGTTACGAGCTCTCTGATATGTCATCCTAATGTATCTTTCTATATCGTGTAATTGTCTGACAAAAGGAACCCATAAAGCTATTTTCTAGTTTTGTTTGTACTTGAAGACAGCTTTTAGCACGTGTAAGCTAAAAAGTTTGTAATATGTAATGTAATTGTGAAACTAAAAGCATTTTTCAGTAATAAATAGTACAAGGAAGATAAGAGCTTTGAAAACGTGTATGATTCAGTAAGTTTATTCCACCCTTTTGCTCCTTAGAGCGCATTTATAAGGAATTATAGCACATTTAGATACAGTATTTTGCACGACACGTTTTATCGGATACAACTATAACGTATCGACATCTTCTTTATTATATAACCTGTAAACGAGACTTTTATTTACAAAAATTTCATTCGGTATGAAAATTTAATGCGGTAAGTACGTACTTAAACAATGCTAGATAAGAGAAGCTACAGATGAAGCAAATGCATTGAACAACAAATAACATCGTTATAAAATATTGTTCATGACGTTATGGTAGAGGAAATCATTCTAACCATTATATTAGAATCATTACAGTAGCTGAACAAAATGATTGACAGTAACATGGATTCACATTCAACGTACAGCGTTTAGTGCAGTACTAATCGAAGTACGTGCTGAAAAATGGTATTTTCCGATTTGTTGCAGGTCAAAATATGATAAAATAATCGGCAACCACAAACTTCTGGAGCTTTTCCTTTGCTCCAGTTTGCAGTTTACCAAGAAAGTATTGATCTTGAAACCAAACGAATGCAAAACATCCACAAGCTTCTAAATTAATGATACCAATTTCAAGATAGATTAAGAAAGGTTCTCGAGGTATATACTATGGTAGCAAAAGATCCTTACCGATAGAATTACCGATTAATTACTCATTCTTTTGTTTTATCAATTTTACAAACTTAATGGTGACTAAATTAATGACACATTCAATAGAAATTGCTGCTTCACCGAACTAAGTTTCAAATTTCTTTGTAGAAAGATAATTTTTAAGTTCTACCTAGTTTAAATGTCAATACCATCTTCACAATGCCATCCATATTATTTGCTACATATAACAAACCATGCCAATGATCTTTCTGTCGAGAATAAACTCCCATTCCAAAGTTCATACGAATAGCCGTCAAAATCAGTTACCATATGTAGATTTGCATGTAGTATTCTAGGTAATTCCAAAACAAATATCAAAACTAGAAGATATTAAAAAAATAGTAAATTACTTTGGTCATTTTGTAAATACGTTGTAATTTGTACAACTTTCTTCTTTTCTTTAATATTTTATACGGTAGTAAACAGATGCTTAAATGGTTTTCTTTCTTTTTCTTAGTTACATTAATGCACTTACATCAAAGAGATTACAGTCAGACGTTTCTTTCAATAATAATAATGAAACACTAAAAACACGTATTCATATTGTATATAGTTTTTGCAGTTAACATAATGATCTATACTTTTCCATATATATAAATCAGGATGAATTTTACTTCTCCACTGCCAAAGGTAGAGTGAGCATTACTTTTCTACTGCTTATGCAGACTGGCCTTTTTACTCCTCTACCTCTCCTGACCAACTTAACTTGCATCTCTACCTTAACTTAACACTTAACTACCACTTCTACTAATATGATTATCTAACCTACTATTAACATAATGATTGTGCTTTGCATGACGATGAGTTAAACACGAATAAATATATTACATAGACTGTGACTACAAGTACACTATCTATACTGCGAACTCTCGATACACTTACATCTAACGCCCAAACTTCTCTAAGTGTATTTGGGTTTCAGTAGAGACAAACTTGCTGTTTCTCAGCGGAAATGACGGCATAAAACGGTCTTCAACTACAGCCTTTTTTTTCTACAAGATCTTGGCTTCCATATTGTTCGTTCCAGTTTCCATAAACCTTTGTTGAATCTTTTTATTTTCTGTATGGATAACGCGGAGAAACTTAGCTACATAAAAAATATCATACATCCTGCACAAGAGCTGAAGCTCTTGGACAATCGCCAATGTTAACAGAAAGTAAGCTTAACAAACCTATGACTGTTTATCTACGAAATATCACCTGTGTAGTAATTGTACCTGTTTATTTAAAAAATACAACACATCGTGATAGGGTGATGAAATGAATGCAAGTCCAAGTGAATGATAGTGTAACAAGAGAGAAAAAGAAAGAACCTCATCTCGAACAACAAATGGAATATTCTACAGCAATCGAGAGGATTACTCATCGCACGAAACCTGTGAAACAGATGCGGTTATTCTAGAAATATATAGTAGTTTCTAGCGGCTTCTAGTACGATTATAGGAGGGTATAAAATCGACTTCGCCGATAAAAAGAGGCACTCAACAGCGAGTAGTTAAATGGGTATCACGAAATAAATAGTAAATGTAAAGATAAATGTTGTATTAGAAATTCATAGTCTGTAAATAATAGTTTTAGTGGTTTATAATCATAGCGTTAATTTATAGTGTATTCATTAGTGTTTGTAAATAAATATTAATTATTAATAGACGATTTAAACAGCACTTTTGTTATTATTTTAAAAAGAACGTTACAGTGTTGTCAGGCGTGGAGTTTTAAAATAAATAAAATCGCGTAATAATTAAATAAAGTGCTGTGAGAATAAATTTTTAGTGTCAAAAATAATTTCAACAAACATTTAAAATGGTGATGAAATTGTTAAAAGATCTCAAAGTAATAGTCTTAAAACACGAACTTGAAGAACGAGATTTAGACACAACGGGCCTTAAAAACGTGTTAATAAATCGGCTAAGAGAATGGCTTTTGGAACAGCAAGAAGACCCTGAAAGTTTCCTCTTCGAAATACCTGGACCCGCAATTGATACTAATTTGTTATTAAGTAAAATGGAAGAGAATTCTAGAAAGTCCGAAGAAAATGTTAGAATGCTTAAAGAAGAATTACTGGAAAAGTCCGAAGAGAATTCTAGAAGGTTTGCAGAATTACTAGAAAAGGCCGAAGAAAATGTTAGAATGCTAAAGGAAGAAATACTGGAGAATTCCAGGAAATCCGGAATTGTTGGAAAATGTCAAAGCGTTGGAAGATAAAGTTTTCGAAGAATTTTTGGAGAATGCCAGCGCGTTAGGACTATTGGAAGGTAGATTGGCGGAACAAGATAGGGTAATAAAGATGGTAGAAGAGAAAATAGCCCAAATGCAATTACCATCAACAGCTAAGAAAGACGACATAACCGATATGTTGTAAGATAGAATGAGGCAACTACGGTTTCCCTCAACTTTTGAGTTTAATGAAGTAAAGAAGCAAATTAAAGAAGAAAAGGGTCCTGCCGTAGGGATAAAAGTAAAACCACCCACGTTCGATGGAAAGATACCTTGGTCCACCTACTACAAACAATTTGATGCGACCTCTGGGGCCAACGGATGGACAGGCAAGGAAAAGGCTGTTTCTTTAACTGTGGCTTTGCGTGGAGACGCGTTGAACGTCCTGCAAACAATCCCAGCAGGACAGGAAAATGATTATCAATTGCTAGTGGCTAGATTGGAGATGAGATATGGAGACGCGCATCTTCAACAAGTGTATCACGCGCAAGTGAAGAATCGTATCCAGAAGAATGGAGAAGGCCTGCAGGAGTTTGAAGCCGATGTTGCGCGGCTTGTCCGATTGGCGTACCCTACGGCACCCGATTCATTTCTGGGACAGCTCGCTGTGCAGACCTTCATTGATGGGTTAAGAGACGGGGAAACACAACAATCATTGAGGCTGGCACGACCAAGAACAACTGATGATGCGCTTACTCACGCCTTAGAATTTGAAGCTGCAAAACAAGCGTCCCGAGGTCATGGGCGTGTTCGAACCGTTGCGGAAGAAGAGGAAGGTTCCAGTTCCAAAGATCGCCTAGAAGAATTATTAATGAGAGTTCTTCAGAAGGAAGAGAACCGTAAGAAGAATTAAGAAGTTCGAGGGCCTCGTTGTTGGAATTGCGGCGAACAAGGTCACATACGACGTCGTTGCCCTAAAACGGGTTCAGCAGTCGGAAAACTAAAGAAGGTCGACGAGAGGGGGCGAACGTTGACCTTGAGTAGAGATGCCCCGAAGATCACCATTCATGCCGTAACATCAAAGAATAGTACCAGTAGTTTGTTCGTAGATGGAAAAATTGCTAATCGAACTGTTCCACTACTTATTGATACGGGGGCTACAAAATCCATCATACGCCCTAATGTTCTACGAACAAGTATGAAGCTGTTACAGACAACTACTCAACTCCGTACAGCAACAGGTGAAGTGATACCAACACGCGGAGTGGTGAATATGAAGATTGGCATTGGAAGTGAAGAACGTGATCATGAGGTGCTGGTAGCCGACATCATTGACGAATTCATCTTGGGAATAGACTTCCTGAGAAAATTTGGTTTTACATTGGACTTGAAGGAGGGTGTTTTGAAGGTTGGTAACGAAGAACTTCCGTTGCACCCACGAGAAGATCCTGTCGTAAGGGTTTTGCTGACAGAAGATGTGGTATTGCCGGGTCAAAGCGAGATGGTTGTCGAGGCAGGTTTGGATGGAGATCTTCGGGTAGGATGTGTGCGAATGATGGAGTCTGTTTGTGATAAGAAGATCAATGGTGGCATGCTGGTGGGAAAAGCGCTGATCAAGGTTGGAAGGAGAGTACCGGTGAGGCTTATGAACGTTAATGTGGATCCGGTGACATTGAAGAAGAGTACCCTTGTGGGACAGTGTGTGCCAGTATTCCAAGTAGCCAGGTGTATGGCCGATGTTCCAAAACCAGCGCCCAAAGACCATGGTGGAAAATTAGTGGGTATGGTCACT
This sequence comes from Agrypnus murinus, assembly GCA_929113105.1. Classification (NCBI taxonomy): domain Eukaryota; kingdom Metazoa; phylum Arthropoda; class Insecta; order Coleoptera; family Elateridae; genus Agrypnus; species Agrypnus murinus. The sequence continues at coordinate 69,600,417 of OV816024.1, forward strand.
AGTTCGTGCGAAGACCTTAACAGAACGGAAGTGAAAGAGGTACAGGGTTTGGTTCACCGATACCAAGATATCTTCGCTCTTGACGATAGTCAGAAGGGACGAAGAAATATAGTAAAACATAAAATCAATACAGTCAACTCTATGCCTGTCCGTAAGCAGCCGAGGCGTCTACCTCTAGCAAGGCGAGCAGAAGCCGAAAAGATTATTACTGATATGGAAGAACAAGGGGTCATCGAGCAATCCAGCAGTCCATGGGCATCACCGGTGGTCCTGGTCAGTAAGAAGGACGGGTCAACGAGATTTTGTGTGGACTATCGGCAGCTCAATGACGTGACCAAGAAAGACAGCTATCCCTTACCACGCATCGACGACACGTTAGATACCCTGTCTGGTTCACGATAGTTTTCGACTTTGGACTTGAAGAGTAGTTATTGGCAAGTTGAAATGGAACCTGAAGACCGGGAGAAGACCGCGTTCACTATTGGTTCCGGACTATGGCAGTTTACAGTTATGCCTTTCGGTCTATGTAACGCTCCGGCCACCTTTGAGCGTCTAATGGAGACCATCCTGAGAGGGCTGTCGTGGAAGACCCGCCTGGTATACCTAGATGATGTCATTGTAGTCGGAAAATCATTCAACGAACATTTGAAAAATCTAGAGGAAGTGTTCCGAAGACTACGTGGAGCCAATCTGAAACTGAGTCCGAAAAAGTGCCACATATTCAGCAAGGAAGTGAAATATCTCGGGCACGTCGTATCACAAAATGGAGTGGCAGCCGACCCCGATAAGATTCATGCAGTCCAAGAGTGGCCAACACCGAGAGATAAACACCAAGTTCGTAGTTTTCTTGGTTTATGTACCTACTACAGGCGTTTCGTTCCTGGGTTTGCCAATATAGCGAATCCCCTGACAAGGTTAACTGTAGATGGGCGCGAGTATGTTTGGAGCGGAGAGTGCGAAACAGCTTTCCAACAGTTGAAGCGTGTCCTGACAACCGCACCAATATTGAGCTCTCCACGGACAGAAGGGAAATCCATACTTGACACAGATGCAAGTAATCTGGCCATTGAGGGAGTACTTTCTCAGATACAAGATGGACCAGAAAAGGTCATCGGCTATTTCAGTAAGGTTTTGTCAAAAGCCGAAAGGAATTATTGTGTGACCAGAAAAGAATTATTGGCGGTCGTGAAATCCGTTGAGCACTTCTACAAATACTTGTACGGACGGAAGTTTTTATTGAGGACGGACCATGCAGCATTGAAATGGCTTCTACAATTCCGTAATCCTGAAGGCCAGGTCGCAAGGTGGATCGAACGATTACAAGGATACGACTTTGACACAGAGCATCGAGCGGGCACTAGTCATCGAAATGCCGATGCTCTTTCAAGAAGACCCTGTCCAACGGATTGCCGTCATTGCTCTCGTTTGGAAGAGAGGGTTTGCCAAGTATTAAGGACTACCATCGTCAACGACAATTGGTTGCCGGAAGAATTGCAACGACAGCAGGAGGCTGATCCCGAACTAAAAATGGTACTGGAATGGAAGCGCGTGGGAGAAAGGCCTGCCTGGGAGGCCGTCAGCCCTTTCAACAGGACGTTCAAAGTATATTGGGCCCAATGGGAGTCCTTGAAGGCGGAAGACGATCTCCTGAAGCGAGTACTGGAGAGTGAAGATGGCACCACCATTAGGTCTCAGTTCGTGGTTCCAAGAAGCCGAGTGGCTATAGTATTGCGACATCTCCATGACGGTGCCTCAGGAGGACACTTCGGTGTGAAGAAGACTGGAGAGAGTTAGAGAGCGTTTTTATTGGGTCAATTGTAAAGAAGACGTGAAAGAGTGGTGCCGTAAATGCGAACTATGTGCCACTGGTAACGGACCCTTGGGGAAACGAAGAGCACCTATGAGGCAGTACAATGTTGGTAGTCCCTTGGAAAGAATAGCTATAGATATTGCCGGACCATTTCCCGAAACTGACGATGGGAATAAATATATCTTAGTAGCAATGGACTATTTTACCAAATGGCCAGAAGCATATGCCCTACCAAACCAGGATGCCGCGACTGTTGCTGACGTACTAGTCAAAGAGTTCTTCAGTCGCTTCGGAGTGCCAATGGAGCTGCATTCGGATCAAGGCCGCAATTTTGAGTCTGTACTCTTTGGAGAAGTCTGTCGATTGTTGGGCATTCGCTAGACTCGGACCACACCGTTACATCCGCAGTCCGATGGAATGGTAGAACGCATGAATCGGACAATGGGCAAATATTTGGCCAAGGTCGTCTCCGATCATCAACGAGACTGGGACCAATACCTGCATCTGTTCCTGATGGCTTATCGTGCATCGGTCCACGAAACAACCGGTCAGTCACCAGCGTCTGTGATGTTTGGACGCGAGTTACGGTTACCGTGTGATCTGGAATTTGGGTCTCCACCTATAGAGCAGGAGGTAGCCGGGAATGATTATGTCATCAACTTAAAGAAGAAGTTGGAGGATATTCACGACCGAACCCGAAACAATAGCCGAATCTCGAGTGACCGAATGAAGACTTTGTACGATGTGAGAGCCAAAGAAGGAGGGTTTCAACCTGGACAGCTGGTTTGGTTATACAACCCGCAGAGACGTCGGGGCTACTCGCCAAAGTTACAGCGAAATTGGGAGGGCCCATACCAGGTGAACAAACGAATAACTGATCTAATCTATCGCGTCCAGAAATTGCCGAGAAGGAAACCAAAGGTGGTACACTACAATCGTCTGGCGCCCTATGAGGGAAATAATGACGCAGTCCCGGATCGGGAGGACGAGGCTGAGGTGGCTATCAATACCGTAAGGCCTGAAGATAATCAGCCAACCTTTAGAGAATTTATGGCTGCGTTTTCTGGAACTAGAAAAGCGCGATTCGGAGTCACGACTGAGGCAGACCTGCAACAAGATCTCTTCCGGGTCCCTGGTGATTATTCCATTGCCCACTGTGTCTCCGAGGATCTCCGTATGTCCAGGGGGATCGCAATAGTGTTTAGAAATAAATTTGGACGGCTGAATGAACTTCGAGAACAAAATCCTTCTGTTGGTAAATCCTTACGCTTGCCTGATCATGACCGATCCATTTACTACTTGGTAACCAAGCAGTTTTACTACCAGAAACCGAGTTACGCCGGCTTGTGGAGGGCATTATGGAATTTGAGGATCTAGTTGCTTACCAGGGGTATTAACAAATTGGCAGTTCCCAAACTCGGCTGTGGGCGGGACCAGCTGGATTGGAGAATCGTTAGAAACATGCTGGAAGTTGTCTTTAGAGGTACGGATGTCAAGATCTTCGTCTGCAGTTTTGAACCACAGCCCGCATTAAGGCCAACGAAGAGTGTAGACTGTTACTTCTACCGTAATGGAACGTGTAGTCGAGGTGAAGACTGTCGATATCGTCATGACCCGTTCTACAGGAACCAGATCATAAAACCTGTTCTGGGACAGAACAGACTTGAAGAAGGGGGCAGTGTGACAAGAGAGAAAAAGAAAGAACCTCTTCTCGAACAACAAATGGAATATTCTACAGCAATCGAGAGGATTACTCATCGCACGAAGCCTGTGAAACAGACGCGGTTATTCTAGAAATATATAGTAGTTTCTAGCGGCTTCTACTACGATTATAGGAGGGTATAAAATCGACTTCGCCGATAAAAAGAGGCAGTCAACAGCGAGTAGTTAAATGGGTATCACGAAATAAATAGTAAATGTAAAGATAAAGATAAAGATAAAGAGCGTTAATTTATAGTGTATTCATTAGTGTTTGTAAATAAATATTAATTATTAAAAGACGATTTAAACAGCACTTTTCTTATTATTTTAAAAAGAACGTCACAATAGCATCAGCTGAAAATATATTATTTCAATATATTCATTGAAATACTGCAAAATACATTAATTTATTACTTAAAGGTGAAAACTTGCACCAAGTGTACCTTATAATAATTAATTTTAGTCTTCTACTTCATGTATTAAATATATTAAGTTACATTAAGGTTAATTTAAGGTTATTTAGTATATTATTATATAACTATGGAGTTTCACCAAATAAGGCTAACAGATTAAACTGCCATTAGATTCCATTAAGTAACAATGTGACCTTTTAGGAATTTATTCTGCGTTTTCTGTATGTTTAAGGACGCTGTAAGTGCCATTTGTTTTGTTGTTTTTTGTTAATATTTGTAATTTTTTGAAAACCAAAAAAATTGCGCATTGTAAAAAGGTATTGTCATGTATGTAATTTTGATTGCACTAGTAATAATTTCTATTCGTCAGTTTTCATTTAACTTATAGGTCTTAAATACCCTACGAAAATCCAGAAATACAGTTTTTCTGACAAGTCAATTAACATTGAAAGTAGACTTTTGTTACAATAATGTCGATACACTTTTCCACACTTACTTTGGCACTAAAAATTTTCCACTCTCTAATAAGAACTTATTGAAAAGTTCATAAAGTTTGAACATTCCAACCAATGTAGCATGTAATTGCGTAAAGCGTCATTGCAAAACCTGTTGACAAAAATGACAACTTTGAGAATGTAATTATTTAGGTCTATAGCTTTTACCTGGTGGTTTTATTGAAGTAGTACTTTTACTGAATTTCATTTATTTAGCTGATTTATACTAGTTAGTCGAAATAATATATAGTGATTCATAGTGTTGTAAAATGCCGGAGCATTTATGTTTGAAGAATTTTCCCGGAGAACCAACGAGAAAAAACGAAAATAATTCCCACAAAAGTAAACAAAACTGAATAATATACCTTTAACTTGCAAAGATATTACCGAAAATAAGGATAATTTTGAAAGTTCTTGAAATATTCTCAAAATGCCAAAAATGTCCTAATGTTTTCGAATTCTTCTATTCTCTTTTATAATGCTGCTAATAATGTAGTTAATTTGCCTGTTGGAAGGTAATGTGTTGAAAAGTAACGTAATAATAGAAAATTGAAACATATTAAACTCATTATATTTATGAAGTAAATAAAGATTAGTAAAAGTTTCACAGTTTTATTAAAATACAACCTGACAATATTGTTTCGACAGCTATGCTGTCATTATCAAAGGTAATATAATTATAAACAAACACGTCGCTAAGGTAGATACAAAATTAGGTAACTAGATAAAATAATAATAATCAGAATTAAATATCTAATACTTCCAGTAACGGAGAATTACTGAGCTCAAGTTGTTCATTCATTAAAGGTACCCTGAGTTTGTGTTTGTATATCTCAAAGGCTTTTAAAATGTCTAATTTGCGTTTGTTATTACAAAAATGTAGGAATTTAATATTATTTTGAGGAGTCATTGTGTGATTTTGTTCTAAAAGGTGTTTGGCGTAATTAGATTTTTCAGGATGTTTATTTTTGTAATGACGTACGTGTTCTTTATATCTTTTGTCAAAATTTCGAAGTGTTTGTCCAATATATACAGAACTACAAAAAGAACAATTTAAACGGTAAATGCCCGATTTCATGATATCATGTGTTCTGTCTTTAGCATTAAATAAAAATGAAAAAGTATTAGTGTTAGTTTTAAATTTTATTTTATAATTGTTGGTTTTTCTTAGTATATGTGCAATTTTTTTTGATATTTTGCCAAAATATGGTATAGATATGTAATTTGTGTCTTCTGTTTGATTGTCAATGGGATATATTCTTTTGATAGCTAACCTATAATCTTTTTGTTTAATTAAAGTGTCAATCATGTTCGGATTGTAATGATTTGCATGTGCTAGTTGATATCTCTTTGCTAAAATCTGATTTTGTTAGTGGAATAGTTAAAGCTCTGTGTACTAATGATCTGTAGGCTGCTATTTTATGTGTATTATGGTGACAAGATTCATTTGGTATTGTTATGTCTGTTTGTGTTGGTTTTCTGCATATGGAAAATTCAAATAGATTGTCTGCGTTAATCTTGATATTTAAGTCTAGAAAGTTTATAGCCCTGTTTTGTTCTGTTTCTAGTGTAAATTTTATGTTAGGATGGATACTGTTTATAAGAATTAAAAATTCATTGATAACCTCAAAAGAACTGTCAAAACAAGCTAAAATGTCATCAACATAACGAAACCAGAAGATAATGTGTTTAGAGAGGTTTAATTCAAATATTCGATCTTCAAACTTGTCCATAAATATGTTAGCTAATAGAGGACTTAGAGAATTACCCATAGGTAAACCATCCTTTTGTAAATAAATTATGTTATTAAAAGTGAAATAATTTTGACTTATACAAAGGTCAAATAATTGAATTAACTCTAACCTTTTAACTAATACTATATTACTAATGATCAAGAAACTATCTAATAAAGGAATACATTCTTGTGGGGGTATTCTGGAGAACATGTTGCAAATATCAAAACTAACAAGTTTTGTATGTGGTGGAAGATGTATGTTTTGCAGCTTATCTACTAATTCCAATGAATTTCTAACAGAGTATTTCGATTTGTAACCTATCGTGTTAATAATCTGATTCAGTTTTTTGGATAAAATGTGATTAGGTGCATTGATGTATGATACAACTGGTCTTATTGGCATATTCTGTTTATGTGTTTTGACTAGTCCATATAGTTTAGGTGGTTGTGAGTTTTTATTATTGATTTGTTGCTTTTCTAATTCTGAAAAGCAGATATTGCAGTTTTCTAAACCTTGTTTTACTTCTTTTTGGAATTTTGTGGTTGGATTTTTGTTTAAAGTTTCTAAATTTTCTTTATTAATAAATTCATTAACATTTTGTATATAAATATCTTCAGAAAGAATTACCAAAGTGTTACCCTTATCTGCTTTAACAGAAATTAGATTGTTCTCTGTGATTTTGTGTTTTATAGATTGAAGAAGTGATATGTTAGATGTGTTGTACATTTTGTCCTGTTTCAAAGACATTTCTTTTAACAAATTCGAAATTTGGAATTTTGCATAGTTATTATGATCTTTCTTAAGTATAGTTTCGCATTCAACGGCCAAGATTTCTTTAATTTTGTTGGTAAATTTTGGAAAAGGGCAAAATTTGAAACCTTTGTTAAGAAATTGTGTTTCTCTGTCATTGAATGTTATATTCGACAAGTTTTTGAAACGAGAATAAAAGTTTGTAGTGTTCTGACAATTAAGGTTATTTTGTAGTGTACGTTTTTGTTGTACAAGTCAATGAAGTTTATTTTTCTGTGTGGTGTATTTTTTGAATTTAATGTGACTGACGGTTTCTCTAATGTCAAAATCTAATATGTCAAATTGGATATTGTGTAATTTATGAGTAAGTTCTGTATGGAGTACCTTTATATAAACGTGCATATTGTCTCTTATACTAAACCATTTCTTCGATTCTTCTTTGAGCCATCTTCTTTTGGCATTCCTAATCACTTTTTCAGTAATCGAATTCTTGGTTCTGGTAGTGATGTTTATGTAGTTAGGAATAACCTGACGTTTCAGACATTCTTGGTTAAACCAAACATTCTGACTTGCGATTCCGTGTTTGATCATAAGTTTCTTGTATAACTTGGCTTGTTCTTCTATATTTTATCTAGTTACCTAATTTTGTATCTACCTTAGCGACGTGTTTGTTTATAATTATATTACCTTTGATAATGACAGCATAGTTGTCGAAACAATATTGTCAGGTTGTATTTTAATAAAACTGTGAAACTTTTACTAATCTTTATTTATTTCATGATTATGAAGTTCCACAAAATAAGGCTGGAAACAATAAACATCATTATATTTAAATTATAAACTCAGGTAGGCACGGGTATAAGACACCACGCCCACCGTACACAACGCCGATCGTGAACAGTACGCCGACCGCAACCAGAAGACACTTTATCGACTGTGGACACTAACCTAAGCTAACTTAAAGTCATTGTGAAAAATATCACAGAAATCATACTTGTGAAAACAATATCAAAATAGATGAATGGGCTAATTAGTCTTTGCTTCGGAGCTTCGTTAACATCCCTACAAAAATTGTAATATTGTAAATATAGATAGTTGGTTCGTAAGAGTCGGCGTAGTGTCGGACGGCAAAGTGTTCACCACTTGCGACCGGCGCGGCGTCGTGTTTACGTTCGACTATTTGTCACTATCTGAATAAATAATATTTAAATAAAAAGTGCATGTTACAAAACTAGAACAAAAAACAAAAGAGATGGTACCGGACTGTACCCAAATTTCTTGTCAATGCTTTCGAACGCATAAATTGTGTAAAACTATGCTTATAGAAGAAAAACACTGCATGCTTCTAAAATGCACTGCAACTACTGAAAGGCGGAAACAGGCAAGGTTGTTTTTAATCTGCCTTTTGAACATCCGACGCCGATGGCAGCCGCGAGTAACACGTGTACATTTTGCGCGAGTATACGGTTTAAGATCATTTAGTTTAGGTTTCGTTTTCGATGTTTAATGTTCCTGCTTGTGCTCTTATTATTCTGAAAATTCTCCAGAATTATTATGAGAACGTTCGCCAATGCGCTCGATTATGCTCCCGAAGAGAACATTCTTTTGATATGGTTTTATCATACGCGAATTTCAGAATTTATCAGAATTTTCAGGGCGTTCTTCTAACCGTTTCTAGTTTGTTTCTATCAATCTGGTTTGTGATAAGAATCAAAACCAACGATTTCCATCGCAATTTTTAATATTAGTGTTTTCTTAGAGCTTAGACGTATGGGAAGTTAATTTCCACATTTAACTGTTATTTCTACATCCGTGTAGGATTCATCTACCTTATTAACAATAATTTTTGATTAAACCAGATAAAGTTATAATAAACAATATTACAAGGGTTAATAAAGGATCGGGTTGTTATAGCAGTATCTGACAGTTTGTTGAAAATTATGCGTTCAGATACTATGCAGTGTAAAATACACACGTATTTTATCACGGTTATTTACAAATTAAATTTTACCTCATGGAATGTTATCAGTATGACTGTCATAAATTCCTTTTTCCATATAATAGGACTTTTTTTAAACCAGAGCATTTTCATCCAGAATTAAGTTTAAAAGATTTACTGCAATTTATACGAGTATTAGATTAATAACAATTTGCAAGGGAAGATAGAACGCTCGAGCATCTTCTATTTCATCATCATACTATACGCATCGCATATAATCAAATAAACATCGATTATAACATTTCACTCGGTGATTCACCAGTGATGGGGTCTATTACATTGAGTGCCGCTGATTTGCACTTTGCCGTTCGTACTTTAGTTCCAATAACATTTAGATAAAGCTGAAATTGATGTTTATAGTATCTGTACGTTACCGTCAATTGCACTGTAAATTTTAATACGGCTTGTTTAGTACAGAATATTATCAGCAATCTCAAATCTTTTTATTATTTTGAAAATTGCAACACGTTATGAAACCTGTGACACGAGACGCCTCTGTTGACAGGAGGGTTGTTATGATTTGTAGCCCTATTCTAGCTGTGACTGTGGGAGGCGCTATGTTCCCATCAGCCTCCCGAACCCTACTTATAATGTGTTACGTTGGAGGGTAAATGACAGACAACATTGTAGTGGATCAAATTTGTGGCATATGCCCCCTTGTGTTCATAATTTTCTAGATAGTATTCTGCAGAAATTGTTGTGATTTCATTTGCCAACTATTGCTTTTGAAACCACAACAATTTGTAAAATAGAATTATATTCTTCTGTTTGATTTATTATTTTACAATTTTTTGTTTTGGTGTTTTAATAAACCAGCAGTTTGTACCTTTCATTCTTATTTCTAAAACAAAAAATTGTTTCTTTTAAGAAAAACTACAAAATAATAGCTGTGATGATCTGATGACATGTTTCAGAAACCTGCAAATAAATCATGAAATAGTAAATGTAATATCTACTATTATAATATTTATTTACAATCTCGTTGACTGCTTGTTGTAAGGAACCGCTTTATTAAATTTGTCAAAACAATAATAAATGACATATATGCGTGAGTGAGGCGTGAGAATTCAAGTAGAAATTGTAGCGGAATTTTGCAGTAAATTAAGTAGCAGTTATATATAAAACCTAGTATTTGCAAAAATATTCGAAGGAATTTTATTTCTCAGGATTGTTGTAACTAATTCATCCAAAAAAAGGAAATGATACTTTTAGATTTAGTTGATGTTTTAGAAAATATAAAATTAGATTTAAAATAAATACTTTGGTATATTAAAGATGCTGTATCTAGGGTGTCTGACTCGGGAAATTCCCGGGACACAAGTCCCGGGAATTACTCTATTTTTCCTTGTCTCGAGTCCCAGGAAAAATCATTCAAGACTTTTGTATACAAGATGTTCAATTAAAATTCTTATTTTAGAATTAAAGTTTTATTCGTTTCAATTTCTTGAGAATAATATTATTAGTTAAAAAAGATAATTCTGAACAAAAGTGTTGCTTTGTGCACATATGTTTTCTTAACCAGTTTTTCTAAAATTACTAAACAGTCTTTGCAAACACATACAAATCATTTACAATCTGTCTATAAACAACCAATAAAGCTAATGGGGTTAGTTTCAGTAAGAAAGTACAGTTAGGTATGGTGCCTCGTCAGAGCATTCTTTATAGGTGAACTTGCAGTTTATATTCAATTATATTCAAAAAGGGTTTCCATCCGGAATTTCCTCTCTTATTTATAAACAGGTAGGTAAGGTATTCTTCTTAAAGCCTATACAGAATGTATTTACTTAAAAGTTCATATTAAAGTATAAACCGGTCGTTTTCAATAGCCAAAGGGTTTCAAGAAAATTTTACGACAATAGTTCGCTTTCATAATTGATTAGGTATTTACTATACCATTTACAGTATGATTTCACACATATGAAATATTATTTCACATTAACGAAAACTGATTTTACATAAATGAAAACAGAATTCATAATAACGAAAACTAATTTATCATTCACGAATTATGATTTTGCAATAATTAAAACAGAATTTGCAATTTTGAAAACTAATTTCAATTAAATGAAAATAGATTTTGCATAATAGGCAATAAGTTGTAAAATTTTATTATAAAGACAAATTTTATTTTCTATAACTGTACTAAAAATGCCTCTTGGTAAATACGACAAAATTTAATAATAATAACAGAGCTGGATTGTTCAAGAATATATACCATTTACAGTATGATTTCACACATATGAAATTGATTTCACATTAACGAAAACTGATTTTACATAAATGAAAACATAATTCACAGTAACGAAAACTAATTTATCATTCACGAATTATGATTTTGCAATAATGAAAACAGAATTTGCAATTTTGAAAACTAATTTCAATTAAATGAAAATAGATTTTGCATAATAGGCAATAAGTTGTAAAATTTTATTATAAAGAAATTTTATTTTCTATAACTGTACCAAAAATGCCTCTTGGTAAATACAACAAAATTTTGCCGAATAACAGAGCTAGATTGTTCAAGAATATATGATGAAGACAAAGATTGGAGAAGAACAGCAAAGCTTTAGGCAGTAGCGGATTTACCTTGTGCGGGGCCCTAGGCGCAATTAGCTAAGGGGGCCCCTATTCTTTTACGAAATATTGGAAATAGGTGTAATTTAATAAACACTTTTATAAAATAGATTTTATTTCCAGTCTACACATTTAAAACATTAATCATGGCAACAAAAATATATAAAATTAAAAATTAAAATTAATATCTAACACAATAGGAATTAAAGATTCTTTTCAAATATGATCGAGATTAAAAACTAAATAAAATAAAACTAAACTCTACCTATGTAAACGAAATAAGTAAAAATATAATAAACGAGCCCAGGCCCATAATAGTTCGGACATTATATAATAGTTCGGCCAGAACATTTATTACGAATTTTTGTTGAGGTTCACGATAATGCCATTTTTTGTTATTAAAATACTTAAACAATACAACACTAAACAGAAAAGGGTTTGGCATAAAAGAGAGAGAAAAAAATTTTATAATATAAGAATTTATTTATGTACTGCCGTGCTTTTCATTAAATACTTACGGTTGTTTTCCAGTGAGAACTTCTAGAAGAAAGTGATTAGAGGATTAATAAAGCAATTTTAAAAATGAATATTTGGATTTTTGTGTTAGGTACCTATGTGATATTACTATTCGGAATTTCCGGGACTTTCGGAAAAACAAGTCTCGAGTCCCGGGAATAGCAAAATTGTCGAGACCCAGAAACCCTAGCTGTATAGTGTAGGTAGGATAGTAAATGTTAGAAGATGCTATAGTTAACTTGTAAGCTTGGTCAAATTATATTTTTAAGCAATTATGCTATTATAATGATTTTTGCAATCTTGAATTAACATTTCTCAGTAATTAAAGGTGAATCTGGGATGGGGGAAAGGTATTGCTGTGGCATGTAGCCACCCCCAAAAATTACCATCTGTAAGATGTCTCCATTTGTTACGTATTGTGTTCACCTACGTGTAGCATATCTTCACTGTTAGAATGTTTGCTCTATACACTACACATTTTACCAAGTACCACTGTCTGTTTACTTATTTGTATTCCTTTGAACATGAATACGATTTCTCAGGTTGGACTGGTGCAAAATATTTCTGATAACAACTAGATACAAACTGTTGTGCTGTTTTAATTTGTTTTGATGGTATGGCAATAATAAATAATCAAATTATTTCAACTGTTGTATATTTTTTCTTTTGTATGCGTTTTGTTTGTATACAGAATAGCTAACATCCCTAGTTTCTCTCTGAGCTGCCAACGGGACTACACGTAATCATAGATCTGCTCGTCGAATCAGACTTGCACTCTAGCCCCGTATCTGCCTTCTATGAGGAGGGTCATGGAATATTCTGGTGTCTTGAAAATGTCCATAGAGTCTGTTTTGGCAATCACCGTCTAGATCAATAGCGTAGAAGATACCTTAGTCTTTTTCTTATTCCCTACATTATTTTCTGTTTCATTTACATGTTATTATCATTAAAATTAGAAAGAACTGGTAATCACTTTGTTGGTTGTTTCTTCGGAAAAAAGTATTCAGAAGTCGAAAACCTTGTAACGCTTCCTATTTTTCAAAGTTTCTTAGAGCACCAGATATTTTTGGAGGTACGTATTAGACTAAATCGGCGTTAATAGTTCGTGGCCGCCTGGCCGATTTTCAGTCGCTCACACACGTTGCAGCTGAAAGTTTATGAAGAGTAACAGGAGCGTTATAGTTTTCAAAAAAGAATATATTTTTGGATTTTTTTTAAATTGCTATTAGTTTATAGTTAGGCATAATTTTATTGATTTTTTTAATTGATTTGATATTTGCTTCACACTGCTCGCAACAAAAGTTCACAATGACATAAACGCTAGAGCAAATTCTGATTCTAGGGGTTAGGGGGTGATTCTATACCTTCTAATATACATCAGATGTCCCTCTCGAAAAAGAAGTTTACGTATCTGGGCGATTTATCGCATTTCTATCAGATAGTTAAGGCGGATCGTTTTTGGTGGTATATCAGGTATAGAAATCTCTAACAGTAGTAGGTACTTGTATGAAAATTTAAAGAATTATCTCATATACCCAACAATAAAGCTAAAGAAGCAAATTACACATTAATTATTATTAATTTGAAATTTTCAATGAAATTTGTAAAAAGTAAACGTTACTATTAATATTTATTTATTAATTGTGTAATATGTGTTTTTCTCTTTTGGATAATCAATTAAAGTTAGTTTAGTTAAAACCTAGACTTCGATTCGTTTTGGATCTTCATCAGGGTAACAATAGTAAATATGACAAAACTTAGTAAAAAGGCACTTCAAAGTTGTCAATTCATAATACAAAAAATCTTGAAACGTTTCTGTCGTTGTTTCTATTGTTTCTATGATGCGTGTGTACATAGGGTGTAGGAGAAAGGAAAAAGATAAGAACAGATAAAGAAAAGAGAACATAGCAATAAAAAACATTACAGACCTGATTAACTGATTTTTATTAACTGATTTTATTTCCCCTATGTAAATAACACTTTACCGGCCTTTATGTAACTAAGTAAACGAGTAATTACAGTCACAGCCCTGTAAAGTTTACGGGCTTCTAAAAGAGACCTGTAAAGTTTTACAATGCTCATCAACAAAAAGCTATGGCAACTAATGTGTTGCTTAACCACAACACCATGGCAACGCCTAGCTATAAATTGTGCTATCGCCTTTGATTCCAAAATGTCTTTTTATAAAAAATATACAATTAATAAAAAAATGCTGGTGAAGGTGGAAATAAAAGTTTGTACGCGACACGCTTTGCAATTAATCGTTACTGGGCTCGCCGGATTATGGATGCTCGCTCCTTCGTCGCTCGCCCCACAGACTTTCCAGCTCGCCCGTAAAGATTAATTTACAAAGCTTGGCACGTAAATAACTATTACTACTTTGAGAAAAACGAGCAACCTATCTGAACCTGCCATGCATTTTTTTGTGCCAGTCTATTTTCTTATGGGTTAATATATATCAAGTAGTACAAAAAGAAATTCATTGGTTGCTTGACCATTTTTAAAACAAATTATATTTTGTGTGTAGTGAGCCTCATATGTTGACAGTTCAGAACCACGATTATTTTATTTTAATTATCACTGGTTTCAAAATGGGGGACATTTTTTTATCGTGACGCACATCATTTTCGCACATTGTAAGCGTTAACGGTAACTTTTCTATCTCAGTTGCGGTAAGTCCTAGGGCAGTGAGACAAAAATTGTGGTGTTAAGCACATTATAGGCTACAATAATATGCTTGTATATTACCCTAAAAATGATTCCTTCATAACAGATCTTAATGTCAAAGTTTTGTATCGAAATCGCTGAAAAAGCTATTTTCAGATATTTTCTTACGGCAGAAGGCAGCTTGTTGAGCACTTTTTAATTTTTTTGCAACTACCTGTGTATCCATAGTCTGTGTCATAATTATTTGAACTTTGAGACTTGTGTATTTTGTTTTCTACAGGATCATAAACAATTAAAGTTTTTGCGAATTTCTCTAACTTCAAGGTTAAATATCTCTGGTGGGCAGTTGTTGAAAAATTCTAAATTGATACAAAATAAAATACTCTACGGTAGGTAACTTCCGTTAAGGTAACTTCCGTTGGAGTTTGAGATTCAACTGGTTTAAGAGATACGGCCTTCCAAATGTCTTGAAAAACTCAATAATTTGCGTTAAGTAAAGTATGCCTAATTTAACTATTTTAATAAAGTATTTTAAGATAAAGTGCTTTAAACTAACATTTGGAATGCAAGCAAGTCTGGTTACATGGTAAAGTAATTTTGAAATGGATTTGGAATTTGATATAGAATAAGTATAGGTTTTTAACAGGCAACAAGTTAATTTACAAAATATTTTAAATAAGATCACAAATGTGTGTTATGCTTTTATCTTATTTTTTATGCTTGTGGAACAGCACTCAAATATCTTCGCATAATGATACTGAAAGAGTGTATAAACATCTAGTTGCTGTAGATGGCACTGAGGGAGTAAGCTTTCCCAGTACGTTTGTCACTGGCATCCATACTTTATCTTTACATGACATCGTGAATGACGTTCTACTATGTAGGTCCACATAGGTAGTAGCACCTCACATAGACATCTTTATTTCCAAACTTAATACCTTCAATGACTCTTAGCCACCACTGTTCACCATAAACACATGTGATTATGTCACTTTTCTGAGAGTTAGTGAAACAGCTTTCTATTGGTAAAAATATTTTTTATAAGTAGGCTACCAAGATTTACATACGACAAGCTTGAAGTCGTAGTTCATTTCTTTAGAAACAGGTCTAAACGAATTTCCCTCTTCTAGTGATAGCCTTTTTATAGATTTTTAAAAAATTGATGCAATACCACCCAAATATATGGTGATATTTCAGTTACTTCATTTCATGGTACTTGCAGATAGAACTCACATCATGGGAAACTCAAGGAACAGGCAATCGTTGTTCTTGTTCACTTACCTCACTGATTTTTTATTTCCTCTAGTACTGTCCAATAAACACATTTGTGACAATCTTCATTTCTTAAAACACATGCAGAACACTGCATCTCCATGTTTGGAAAAAATAAACTTAGACAGTGAAAAACAAATCAGCTTTCCTGCGTCACAACAAGTAGCACACTGACAAACTACAACACAAGCAGACACTGCACTGCAAGTTTGTGCCTGTTCAGACTTGTTACACTTGTTCAAACTTGCACATACATTAGGGCTAAGTAAACATTTAAATGCTAGGTTGATTTTAAACAGCTAACAATATACATTTGTGACCTTATTTAAAATATTTTGTAACTTAACTTTGCTGCCTGGTTAAAAACTTCTAATTATCCTAAAGTCTGTTCAGGTGTATTTCAGAATTACTTTACTTCGTAATCATATGTACAGTGCCGCCCATTTGAGTGCACGACTTTTTATATGTAATATTACAAAATGACATCGTGTAAATCAGGATTCTATTGGTTATGTGTTTATAACAGCTGCGGCGGAATGAAAGGTTTATTATTATTTTCAAATACTCGTTTAAAATAATTTATTTATCAGCTTAGAGTAAGTTATAGTAAATATAACCGAGGTAAATAACTTGCCTACATTACAAATGTCTTTAATGTCTGTTTACATGTCAAATGTGTTTAAAGCACTTCATCCCAAAATACTTTATTAAAATACTTAAATTAGACATATTTCACTTAATGCAAATTATTAATTTTTTTACGACGTTTGGAACGCCGTATCTCTTTAACCAGTTGGATCTCAATCTCCTCGTTTTAACGGGAGTTGCCTACCATGGAGTACTATATTGTGTATAAATCTAAAATTTTTCGATAACTGCCCACTAGAGATATTTAACCTTGAAGTTAGAGAAATTCTCAAAAACTTAATAGGTCAGTAAAATTAGACCCGATGGGGACCGTTGGTGGAAATAACTAAAATACAAATATAAGTATCCTAGGTTTGCACGGTCCCTCGACGCGAGCTTACCTGAGAGCATCAAAAGAAGCACGAAATCTTCGAACCTTTTTTAGTTTTTCGCTTATAACTCCAAAGCGGTGCTTTCCGACGAAAACTTCATTATTACAAGAATTAAAGCGCATTAAATTCTGCGTCGAAAATGACTACAGAAAGAATAACCCATATACAAATACCTTCCGACACCAATGTCGAGGTCCGCGAAGAAGGTAATTATCCAGCTGAGTTAAAAGAAGGAAAAATTGAAAAATTGCTAGGTTTATATTCAAGTGAAAATAAGGGTGGTTATTTTTTAAATGCAGAGTAAAGTGAGAGTGCAACCGTTATAATACAATTTTTAGAAGGCGCAGAAATTACTTACCTTAATAATCCGTTGGAAGTTATTATAACTAGATAATTCAAGGCTTGCTCAGTTAGTTGCAAACCTATTCAATAAGTAATTTATGTCCTAAAAATGGAATTTAAAAGCCATTAACTCATAAAGAACAAGTAAGGTAATATCATAAGACAAAGTAAGGTAATGACCTTTTTGAAAAATTTGATAATTCTTTTTAAATTGACAGAGGGCGCTCAAATGATTGACAGTAATGGTGTTTCTGATCTGTTGATATTAATTATTAAAAATAAAATTGATGAAATTCTTTTAGTTATTTATTTAGAATCACATACAATATTAAACAAGGGGTTTGGAGTCTCTATAATAAGAATTCATGGGCAGAAGATTATAATATTAGAATTTCATTCTTATATTAAGAAAATGCCAATTTTATAGTTATCCAAGGAATATGATTATTGAAAAAAATGTATATGCTATTCAGCAGAACACATACAACATTACGTATGTCGAATTTTCCATCCAGCACTTTGTTTTTTGCTTTGATTTAATTCCTTATTTCTTCTAAAATTCGTCGAATCTAAGCAAATTCGTTAATTTGATATTATATAATACATATGATAAAGTATCAAGGGTTAAAATATGAATTTTATAACTTTTATCAGATCAGTACAAAAATATAGTTATTGATTTTAATTAAACAAATGGAAGTAATGATAACAAGCAGTGTAACAAAGATATTGATTTTATTACTACCCAAAAAAGGAAAATGGATAGGTATAGAAATTTATCACTCTGTCTTTATTTAAATATATTATCTATGCAAGTCTTTTTCTATTTAATTAATAATACATACAGGGTGTATTATCGGTTTTGTTACATAGGCGAATAGCATGTAAGAATACATTTTTTTAAATATTTTCTGCAGAAAAGTCAGTACAGCAAAGTTTAGATCTTCTTGAGTACTGTGAGAATTATGTAAGGTATTTATTTTTATAAAATATTGCCTTTTTACATGTAATTCGCGTAGGTAACAAAACCGGTAATACACCCTGTATATATGTTTTGTTATAAAGTGATAAATATTATTGGAAATCACGAGTAATAATAAGAAATAAATGATATGATTATGGTTATCCTTTCCTAATGCTGACACCAATTTGTAATTAAGATTTATTTAGCAAACATTTCAACATAATGTTGGGCAACTAATTTCGGCAATTCGAAACGGTCGTCTTTTTTTCTTTAAAGGTTGATACACAAAAGGTGAAAATATGTGATTATTCGACAGGGTCACTTAAAGGTCTAAATGTGTTGTGTTGTGCAGCTACCTGACTATCCTTTTCACGTGTCTGAAAACACTACTTGAAAGTTATGATTTACGCTTCTATGTTATATACATGTTTCTTGGTTGGTTTACCATCATATATCATTTCCTATTTCACATAAAGTAAGTTTTTTGATAAATGTACTTCAAATATAGATAAAAGTATAATAAGACGGGAATAGAACAATAAATATAAACAGTAATCTGTTGCTACTGCTATTGCGCACTCTTTGGTTGCTGTTACATTTATTTCTTTTCTCAAACCACTTGTTTTAAAGTGGTTGGTTAAAGCATAGGGGAGCTAATGCTATATACAACATCTCAAGTACTCAATATTTGATTAAGAAGCGAAGGATTTGTCACAGCATTAGAGACTCTGTCTGTGTATACGTGCATTTAAATCTATTATCCTAAATGGTTGACTGAACGACTAAACTTAACGGTATTATTTATTACGTTCTAACATTTTAACTAGTTTCCTAAAACTACTGCTATTGTATTAAATATAGCCATCGTAAATATTTTACAACGAATTTCCAAAGGAAGAAAACAATTTCACGGGTCACTTTTAAGTTACAGAACAACGTTCTTGCTCTTTTAGTTCTATTCTTTGAGGGTCTTCCTTTTATTATTATACATGAACATACAGTTGTGTTAAATATTATTGATACACAAGATATATACGTGCTAATGCATTATTAAATAAGAAAACAAATTAATACATGTAATAATTAGGTGAGAAAATATAAACAAGAGAAAAGATTCCATTGTTTTATTATAAGAAAACAATAAATTTGTTACTATAATGATTAACAACGACATAAATAAGCTTCATATACAATAAAAACACTAAACATGCGAATGAAGATATAATCAAACTGTCTTGAATTATTTATAAAACCAGTGAGATTGAAACGTATACATATAGCTGCTTTACAGCAGTAAGTAGTACGCCCCTGGTGTAGCAGTCTCCCACCGCATTCGACAATTCCCAGTGCGTATCGGACGTTTCTCACGTTCTCATCTTTTCAAACTTTCGGCCCTTTTTTGTGTTGCAATCCCATACCCAGAATGGAAAGTTCCAGTGCCTTTACCTTTCCTTTCATCTTTACATTCCGATACAAAACCAAAGATATTATTAAAAAGGTTTTTTTATACCCACACATATTTTTTTTCTGAACCCACTTTTAACTGATAGTTCCAGAATTTAATTATGGTTTATCAACGTCTAGTAACTTAATTATTTAAGATATGTTTTAATTAAAACACAAAGAAGTTACAGATTCTTAAATTAATTTCGACGCTTATTAAGAATAGAATGAAGAGTATGATACGAGTAATTTTGTTGTCATTTATAGAAACCGGATTTGATTCCGTATAAATAAATTAAAATTCATCCAAACATTCTATTGTTGTACTCAGGTATCAATTACATTTTAATGATTGGAAATATAATAAAGTATTTGCAAACAATTTGTACAAATTAATCAATTTTAAATGGAAATTAGTTTATATTAAATTTAATATTGCACGCATTCGTTATTGTATTTTTTAATACTTAATGAAACGAAACCAAAAGTATTCCGCTAAAATAGTTATAAATTTAATAAGATTGCCATTTTACAAATGAAATGCTTAAACCTATCTTACAAAAGGTTTTCATTTCCTTTGACAAATTCTTAACAATGAGGTAAATATCTTCGATTATTTGAAGTTGCTGATTAGTGAAACTACTCTTTGGTAGTTTCTTAGTTTTTAACTTTTCATCAAAATTATCTTTCTATTTTTCAACGTAGTCCCCTTTAACTAAATTCATTTAATGCGAATGAACGTTGTGTATGTATCTTCAAAATGAGCTTCAGTTTTTGCTATAATTTCTGTTTTCTGTCCACTAAGAAAGTAAGAAAGTGTTTAAACGTGCATGGCCAAATGCTTTGAAATGTCAACCGAAGCTCACTTTTGATCAGTGGTTAGCAACCGTGGCACCTATCTTGCAGAAAGCTTTTTCATACTTCCTCGCAAATGTTCATGTAATATGCGATAAACACTATCATATGAGATATATTTGTCATTTCAGCGATCTCAGCGATTTTCAATCTTTAATCGTTCAATACAATACCATGTACTTTGCCAAGGTTTTCTTTAGTAACTGCCTTATTTGGACAACCAGAACGATATTTGCGTTAAGAATCTGTTTGGGTGCAATGAAATCTACGCCAGTCAAAGCCCTCTTAGTTGAGGCCCTTGAACCTCCCTTAAATTTTAGAAGAGTTTTTCTGTGCGGGAGATTTCTTTGTAAGCATAAATATTTCGCTACCCCTTTGATTAGGCATATTACCTTGTTAAATACATTTGATCTCTGCAACAAATACTGGGTAAAGAAACACTCTCCTCCATTATGCATCGCATTCAGAGACTACAATCTTGTACTTCAAAAAATACAACCGGTTTCTGTTGAAAATATAAATTTTGACAGTCTTGTCGCAACAACAAATGTTATAATTCCCAGCTACAACGAAAACCCCTTGTTTAGCTCGTTAATGCTAAACAATGAAATTGGGCAATTTATTGAACCACTCGTAATCTTCACTGATGCTTCCAAATCTAATGAAGGTAATGGAGCTGCATATTTTGTGCCCATACGAAGAATAGAAGCTAAATTTAAAATCTCCGATGAAATTTCTATATTCTCCTCAGAAGCTATTGCCATTGAGGAAGCTCTTAAACATGCTGTGTCCACAAAAAACCGGGAAATAGTAATTATATCCGATTCGTTATCTGTTTTATTGGCTTTATCGAGTATTACAGTGTGGACATATAAGACAAATCCAACTTTGTACCACATTAAACATCTTATTCACAAACTTGCCCTTCGGGGACAAGATGTTAACTTTATTTGGGTGAAAGCACATATAGGTGTGACACACAATGAACATGTTGATTTGTTGGCCAAACAAAGCATTACAAGCGGCGCTGAGGTTAACAATGCCTTTAGTATTGGAGACTGTTTTAATAATCTAAAACGTGATTTAAACCAAAAGTGGAATGATTCCTGGATATCTCTGTGCTCTTCCAGTCCTACTAGGTTATCGTTTATACTTCCAGAAATACCTAAAAGATTTTGGCATGATTCATACAATGCACCTAGGAGATACATTTGTAGTATAATTCGTTTAAGATTTGGTCACGCCTGCTATCCTGCACATCTTTGGAAAATAAATGTAATAAATTCAGACCAATGTGATGTGTGTCACGTTAGAATTGATTTGGACCACATTTTCTTCAATTGTCAGAAATATACGGAACACACTAATAAGTTACTAAGAACTCTCCGAGATAGTTGTCATATCTGCTTTCCGATCAATCTAATGTCACTGCTAGCTCTTTATGACGATAAGAAAGTATATGAAGCAATTATGTCTTTCCTTTATGATGCTGTACTCACTTTGTAGAAATAGCTAGAGTTTGCAACCTTTGTATTTTTCCTATGTATGTACAACCCCTTACCCGAACATAAATTGAGTCCTGATAGGCCCCAGGACGAGAAGAGAGTGACCCTGTTTCTATCCTTATGTTTAGGGTCAATTTACTTAGTTTGTGCTAGTATTACTAGACAATAAAACAACAAGAATTTGGCTGCATGACTAAAGGTCCAACGCCAAGAAAAAAACGATATTTATCTTCCGTGCCACTACGACCACGCTTAAATTCATTATACCTACCTACCAATTGTAAACTTCTATCGGAAAGTGCAGATTCGCCTAATGTTTTTCTGAAGTCTTATAAATTCTTTGGGTGTTAAGTATTTCAAGCATTGATACTTCATTATTACACGTAATTCGATTTTTTACAAATACACAAAGCAACTTAGCTGCAATGGTTGTCAAACAAATACTAATAGACGTATCACAGCTGTTTCCTCCATAAAACCCAAGCGATAAAGATGAATTAAAGGTGAAATAAAAAGTGGGGCGTATTTTGAACCAGTTAGAATGTTATTTAAATAACGATCAAGTGATACGATAGTGGTACTTTAATTAATTAACAACTGAAGGCCTTATTCTAGTTCACTATTAATCCAATGAGTGGATTAGGAATTTTGTGTAAATAAATAAATTATATTATTGGAATTATTTATTATTTTTCATATTGTTTCATATCCTTGTGTCATAACAGAATGAAGGAAATCGGTCCTTGCACGATTGAGACTAATTCATCCTAAGATCTAGAACTTCGTGATTGTGGAGCATTACTGCTAATATTTTCTTGGTTTAAATCAAATGCCCTTCTCCATAGCTCTATGAATTTGCTGATATTCCAATTGACCGACAACCTGCTTTAATTTAACAAGAGACGTGTTTGCTGTTTGCTTATTGTTCAGGCTAAACCGATGCCTAATTAAGTATAACGTAAGTGCGTACGAGGTAGTTAATGAGAAAGTTTTTCGTATAAATTTTACTTTACTTTCCAAATTATTTAAAGTTCAAGTTTTCAGTCTGGTGCTGCACGTACTGTTAGACATTCGCCTTATATAACACAATGCTGAGGATTGTAGTTTGTTGAACTTGAAAGAATTTGTCAATACATCACGATTTTGTCTATGCCGAAGAATAAGACTGTTGAATTTGAAATATATTTGTAATTAAAACATATGTTCTTTTTGCTTATGTTGCAATTTGTTTATCTTAAAACAAATTAGAGATCTAATAATAACTTTAAAATACAAATTTCTGATTTTTTAAAAGAATATTTGACTACATAATGAGATTAAAGGGCAATTTTTATTAGCATGGGCGGCTTTGAATTTAATTTAAAAACATAAAAACCATTCGACTTCGTAAGCAAAAACGAGTTCTAATCTGCGATATTAACAGATATTGTTTGCAACCTGAATAATTACTTGATTTAGTAATCATTTTTAGTAAAAATGAGACCATCATGGAATAAATAATCATAAACGGTAGGTACTTGTACCTAGATATAAATTATTTAATCCTCCAACACCCTCTTCTACCATCATTTAAGAGATATGTATCACTTCTCGTTTTTAGATTCTGAATATTTATTGGTTGTTTTTCGAGGCGGTTTAATAAATAATCTATAGATGTAATTTTGCACCCTTTAAAATCACCACATGGTTAATAAAATAGATCAAATTATTTACAAATAAAGGCTGATTCTCACTATACGGCTAGACGGCGGCAGGCAACCGACAAAACATTCTATTAAACATTTTTATGAAGGTACATCAACCATCACCGACATGAACCGTTTCCAACAGTTGTCGGTCACCATTGTTTGTGAGAAAGTTTCGCAGGTCGGTGTCGGTTCGTTCCTGAAAGGAACGGTTATTGTGAACACTCAGTGAACAGTCGATCGCTGCAAACTGTGTTGTTGCCAGTAACGTACAAATTTCCTGAACTTTTTTGTAATCAGTGTTTGTTTTTACATTATACAATGAACGATGAAAGATATTCTAAATAATCTGTGGCCTACGAAACGCATAGTTAGAATTTTGAAAGGGACTGTTGGTCCGGTACCTGTTGGTCACCTGCCGCCGACTAGCATCATAGTCTGAATCAATACAATGTTTTGTCGTCCGGTGGCTGTTGGTTGTCTGCCGCCGTGTAACCGTATAGTGAGAATCAAAAAATAGGCTACGAATTTCAGTAAATTCGTTAATTATTTCTTTAATTAATTTACTCCGCTAAAATATACCGGACGCCTATGATTTAAAAAGCTTTTTGACAATATTAATCCTTATCATTTCATCTTGATCTGGTCATTAGTGTAAATAGTTTATTGCGGTTATTTATTACAATCAAAATAGACTGCACAAGACAGTTGTGTATTGCACAACACTTTTACATTCTTTAATAGCATTCGAAAATAAACAGAAAAATAAATCCTACTTGTAATCTTAAATTAAAGGGCAATTTTAAATTAAAATACGTGTTTAAAGTAAGTAAGCAATTAAAGAAAAGTGCTAAATTAAGTGCGAGCGATTTATTTAAAATAGAAGTCACCATCGAATATACTTTTGATAATAAACATAATCTGTTTAGGATAGTAAGAAGTTACGGTAATCTCATCGTTTACAAAGACTTAGCCTTGACTAATATTCCCCCTCTGGATTTCCTGACAACTCGGCAAGCTAAAATTAAATACATATGGCATAGGTATCACTTTATATTGGTTGGGTTATCTCAACGCTCGACCAATTTTACTTACTTCTTAAATTGAAACAAAATATGACAGGACCGTATTAGCAAAAAGTATTGCAAGCAATTTCTTACAGATTAGAGAAAATTTTTTCAAGCTAGAATTTTTTCCTCAGTCTTAGATTCTATCTCTGACGCTCTTTTAACCCTCTGCATTATCTTTCACCTATAGTGTCGCAAAAATGTATAATGAGATACCCTTTTCCACCAAAACTCTTGCTATTGTAACGAATAGTAAACCCACATATGACGTCATCAAACATTCTAGATGTATGAGTCATCAACTGTATGACTCATCAATAACACCTGCATGTATGACTCATCAAACAACACCTGCAAGTATGACTCATCGCACGCCTCATCGACGTGACTCATCAACACGTCATCGAACATTCTAGATGTATGAGTCATCGTATGAAAGATATAAATTGAGTCGCGAGTAGAAGGGGGCAGTTAATGTTTGACCAGCATAGTGAAATGGACTGTAAATAATAAATGTTAATAATTATTGTAATACATAAATAGCTTTATATAAATAGTCCTCATATAAATTTGTAAATACCTAGCATTTAAATAGTTGTTAAATAGTTTATAGTTATAGTGTTTTTAATTAAGTGTATGTAAATTAATATGTCCCTTATGAATAGACGATTTAAACAGCATTTTGGTTATTATTTTAAAAAGAACGTTACACTATTAAACAATTTAAAAAAGCTTTGTATAAAAAGTTACTACTAGGGTTTCTGGGTCTCGACATTTTGCTATTTCCGACACTGTTTTTTCCGGAAGTCCCGAGAATTTCCGGGAATACCGGATAGTAATTTTACATAGGCACGTAACACAAAAATCCAAATATTTGTTTTTAAAATTGCTTTAATTAATCCTCCAATCACTTATCCCAGAAGTTCCCATTGGAAAATAACCGCAATTAGTTAATGAAAACCACAGCAGTACATAAATAAATTTCCCAATAATAAAATTATTTTTCTCGCTTTTATGCCAAAACTTGTCCTGTTTATTGTTGTATTGTTTACCAGTTTTAAGTTACTCATAGCTTTTATAAAACACTTTTCCTTAATATGAACATGATAAATAAATATTATTAGAATAGTTCGAATTGACATTCCATCTCCGACTGCGACTTATTGAAATACATACAATTTCACTAAAATTCCTCGAGTCCTCTGACTTTGATCCGTATTGCTTGAAAGCTACTGCACCAAATTAAATATTTTAAAAACGAGCAAATAATACATTTATTTCTACATGTAACTTACTTTTATTTTTATCGGACGATAAATAGTAAAAGGTGCCCATTTTTAGCAACAATTTCATTGAGAGTGAGTTAAAGATTTTTTTCTCAGAAAGTATATCTCATATATCTATGAGATGTTTGTAGGGGTTAGAAAGAGACCTTGCGGTTGTTATCCTATTAGTTTTCGGACAAAAAAGTGTTTTATCTACGACCACCATAGAAAGTTACATATTCCGCACAATCTAGTAACCGTGAAAACGACCAATTGCAAACAATCTCTAAGCTCAACGGTAAAGTATGTGAGGAAGGAGTTCTCAATAATCCGTAGTTCTATTAAAACGCCATAGATGTCACCACTTGCAATATTTATAATATTATTAATTATTTAAAATATAAAATGTTATAAACATTAGATAAAGGTTAATTTATTTTGTTTAATTATTATTTTACATTAAATTATATTTCGATTGGAAATCCATCTAGAAAAAAAACTAAGGTCAGACCCGGGGAACTGAACTCGGATCGCTCGGTTAGTAGCTACAGCGTAACCATTGAGCTACCGAGACGCCTTTCAATGATGTTTTTTCTCATTATATAAAGTTACAATGATTGTTATTAAATTAAAACGTAAAATTAATTAATGTTTTACATTATTATATAATTTCTAATGTAATTTTATTTATTATTATTGCTAAATTACAATAAAAACATTGAAAACATTTATAATTTGCTACATAATTCCAGAATATTTGACATTTTGCGCAGAGGTTAATAACCTTGACAATTGAATTATAATTTTTGTACATATAAATTATTTTTTGAAAACGAGTACATAATTATTTAACTGTAAGTACTAAATAGTAGATTGACTGAAATTATACAAATTGTAAAAGTATTATTACTATTGTCTTTACAAATTTAATGTTTACTTTTGTCGTTTTTAAAATTCTAGATGTATCATGAGTGGATCCTATGAAGGAAAATTGAGGTGTACACTCGTACACCTCTAAACATCGTGGAAGCTGCTCACATTACATCTCTTAATTTATTGCTAAATATTTCACGTAAAAAATATGAATGCGAGTATAAATTCTAGTTTAAAAAACTTTCTTAGCTGTTGGTGGTTTATTACTTTTTTTGTTGTCGTAGATAAAGTATAGTGTGTAACGCGTGCTAAAACACCAATTTTTCACTCGTGTGTTTGCGGCATTCGACTACGTCTCATGCCGCAAAATCTTCACACTCGTGAGAAATTGGCACTTTTCTGCACTTGCAGCACAATATACTATTACTTAAGATATATATGAAAAAATAGCGAACTATGCGTTCTTGTTTATTAATGGAGAAAGCGTCAAATCTCTTTCGCTAAATTAACACTTTTCATATGTAGACATTATTTTCTTTAAAAAAATGTTCCGAATTTTAACAATAAAAGTGCAATAACAAAAAAACCGTTTTTTGTCGAAACCACTTGTCATCAAAAATCGTTTTTTTGTTTCCGCATTTTTATTATTAAAACTAGGAACATGTTTTTGAAAACAATAATGTGTACACATGAAAAGTGTTGATTTAGCGAAAAAAATTTGACGCTATCTCTATTAATAAACAACAACGCATAGTTTGCTATTTTTTCACATAAATCTTAAATAAAACGCTCTTTTGTCTGAAAATTAATAGCATAAGAACCGCAAGGTTTCTTTCCAACCCATACAAAAATCTCATAGATATATGACATATACTTTCTGAGAAAAAAAATAGTGAACTTACTTTCAATGAAATTGTCCCTAAAAATGGGTACCTTTTATTGCGTTTCTATAAAAACAAAAGTATACTAGTTAGAAATATAATATTTTACTGTAGTATGTAG
This sequence comes from Agrypnus murinus, assembly GCA_929113105.1. Classification (NCBI taxonomy): domain Eukaryota; kingdom Metazoa; phylum Arthropoda; class Insecta; order Coleoptera; family Elateridae; genus Agrypnus; species Agrypnus murinus. The sequence continues at coordinate 69,628,369 of OV816024.1, forward strand.
AAATGAATTTACTATTTGCTCATTTTTAAAATATTTAATTCGGTTCAGTAGTTCCCGAGTAATACGCTTTCAAAGTCAGAGGACTCTAAAAAAAATTGATGGTAGTTACTACTAACTGATTGATACACCGGTTCGTAAACAGTTTATGTGATTGATTCTTTGTGTAGTTGATTTGTTATAAATGTATACTGGAATTTTTGTTTTTTTGTGTAATAATCCTGCAGTTATTCTTTCGTTAGCTCCAAGGAGATGGTGGAAGAGCAGTTTTGTTGAATCATCTGCGATTCTGATAATTAAATTATATAAATAATTAAATTATCTTATGTATATTGTTTATTGTTAATTGTCAAAAAATAAATAAATATTATTATTATTCGTTTATTTGGACACTGTATAAATTGAGAAAAGCAAAGGTCCTAAAATTGTTCCTTGTGGAACTCCAGTTTTTACTGCAACTTTCCATGAGATAACTTTGATATAAATTATAGGGAATTCGTGAGTATGAAAAAAGAATTTAAGTATGAAAGAAATAAACGATAATTGGTTGTTACAAGTATTATTCGTATTAGGAATTGCTTATAATTTTTTTTTTAGGTTTTACATACATCAGACAGTTTCTGCAAAGTTTTTTCGCACAACTCATTTAATTTTTTAGATATTAAGAATATTCACTGTTAAGTTTTAATTATTCCAGATATTTTGTATTAAGTTGATATTTTAGGGATTAGAGTGTTGAAGTTTCACGGTTTCAGATTTTTAAGCTCAAAATCTCAACGTGTCAAAAGTGTTTCAATATTAAATTACATAACTGGTATAACATAAGACTAAAAAAATAATGTTATAACTTGCGTATTATTCTATTACAACATAAAGTGAACATATCTAATTTGAACAATATTTAAATAATTAAGTTGATAGAGAGCTAAAGCTCTATCCCCTGTAACCTAAAATATAGCCCAGAACCTTTTCTTTATAATTGCACAAGTAATATTTTGTGGAAATTATAAAAGTAGAAGACTTTGTGATACTTATTATTTTTATTCATCTTCTTAATTTATTATTTAAGTTAAGTTTTTACTCCTACATAATAGTTAAAAAGGTAATAGTAAAATATTACACAACCATATTAGAAATCTTTCATTATCCGTTCTAATTTACTTGGATTCTAAATGTCATTACAAAATAATATATAAAAGTTAGTTAAGATTAAGACGTTCTAGGAAAAAATAATTGATTTTATTATAAACTGTTGAAGTTATCACATCGTTATACTGATAGTGATAATATTCCAAGTAACAATTCCGGTTTATTCCTGTTTACGATTCTTGTATTTTATTAAATTGATCTATGCATATTGAATGTATTAATTCAATCAGTTTGATTAATGTTAATAAGATCTTAGCTGGACTAACTATTAGGGCCGTACTTATACAAGTTTCTTTGTCTAACAATAACTTCCACATTATATTAGAATTTTTTCGGATTTTTCCCGTTTTCCGTTCAGAACTTATTTTTATAATAAATTGAGAATACCTATGTAGACATAACCAGATGCTTACATGAAATTGTCAGTCAAAACACACTTTAATTCATAAACTGGTGTAACCACTACTATTTACTTAGTACATTTTCATATCTTGTTGGTAGCAACATATTAAGTACTAATTTTGTAAACCGTCAAATCACTTTCTTCAAAATTGCTGTTTCAGAAGGGTCTTATTAAATTATTCCTATTAAGAAAAAATGTTTGGGAACTTCTGTTAATTTCTTCTCATGTTTCTCGGTCATGGAGCAGATGTCACAGTTATGTTCTGATAAACGTTCGGAGTATGTGCAGGTCAGAAAACGTCAACCTCCTGTTTGTTTGTTTCTTTGTTTCAGTAAACTGGAGATAAATTACACCCAAGAGAATCGGAAATCGTTGACAATATTTAACTACTGTAAAAGTATGCCAGTATTTTCCTATTTCTTGAGGTTTCAGTGGGTTTCAAAACTACTACATCAGCTATAACAACAATGACACAAGGGTGAAATGAACAGAAAAAATATTTTGTACTATTGTGGGTATTTAAAAAGTCTTGGCAGTTTGTGGTGTCCCCGGGGTGCAGGTTTTGACAACTACTCCGCCTGTGTGGTGTAGTTGCCACTCTATTACCCTTATACAGCCCCCGCTTTCTAGTGCTTCTGCGGTCTTTCGTGGCCTTGCTCATCCGGTCACTGCTGACATTCTCGTTAGGGAGTCAGTCAACAGAAGCCTGTAGTTAGTTTATTACCGAATAATTAGTTATAATTTTAAACGACGTTTTACACTTTGTAAATCAATTAAAATTGTAGTGTATAAACGAGAATCACTGCACGCCTTTAATATGTTCTGCTATTAAAAATTTACTTGTTTCTTTTGGATGGAATAAATAAATTAAACCATCAGTCATGTGGAAAGCTCTATAGCACTATATACATATTTAGTATCTGTTCAAAAGCGGTATAGCGTGCTAGACCCCTTTTAATTCAATTTTGTTTGTTATTTAATCGAAGAACATTTACATGTAACTATTTTTATAAAGATCCATTTATGAATTATTTAAAAGTATCTCTTTATACGGCCGAGTAGGTTCAAAAACAGAAAAACTCGTAATAACTATTTGCATTTATAACTAACTACATGCGAAAAATATTTTTCATAGCAAAATTTCATAATTCGCAATATATCTTTTATTTTGTTACGGCCTTCTCGGACTGTTTCCAAGATCTGGATTATTCTTTTTTGGCTTGTATTTTCTAAAAATGCAGTCGTAGTTTCTAAATGTGAATATTTGGTACCTTGAATAGAGGAAGATTTGCAACTTGAAAATATTGGATATCTAAATTCTAAAAGATTAAAACTTAAAAATCTAAAATTCAGAAATCTTTAACTTTAAAACTATTGCATTCGAGATTATGAAGAGATTCGGGTTCAAACATTTAACCAAAATTGTTAACAAAAACTACAATTAACAAATCTCCATTATGAATAAATGACGGCACTGGAAAATTTTAAATCTAAAACTTCGAAGCTATGAAGTTTTGATCCTTTAATTGCAGAAAATCCTTCGAGGTTTCTTACAGTATATCTATTGAGCTTTATATCTGTAATATCAATATCAATGTTCGCATCGCTGAAAGTTTGAAGTTATGGAATTCTGAAGCTTTAAAAAGAAAATTCCAATTTTCTGATAACTCTTGGTTTCCTGGTTGTATCTTTTAGATTATAACTGATTATATGGTTTCAGAAAGTCTAGAATCATAAAGTTTTAGATTAATAGAGCTAAACAATCCTTCAGGGCCGGCGCGAAACGGGTTCAGCCCGTTCCCCGGAACCCCGCCCCGCGCTTTATAAGGTGCCTCGTTACAACTTACAAATACACGCGCTTTCTTTGCTGCTGTAGTCACATCGATGTTTCCGTGTCACTAAACGACTGGGAAAGCAAACTCTCACCATTCAAACTATGTAAAAATCTTGATAACGTAAGTAAAAATTTTTCAACGAAATAGGCCTGAGAAATAATTTTTTTAACTCACCACTTTCAAATTGACATTTTGCGATTGTAACTGTTAAATGCAAGAACATAGTGTTCGAGCACTTTTGCTTCAAAAAGTCTAAAAAGGTGCTAGTAGGTATTAGGACACCTGAGACCATCCCTTCCACTTTTTTTGGATACGCCTACTGCACTCTGATTGGCTATCCCCACTCCTGTAGCTCCTCCCCTTGCTTCTGATTGGTCGACGCCATCTTGGATGACACGCCTACTATTCTCTGATTGGTTGACGTCGGCCATTTTGAAACTCGTCGCCATTTTGACCACGCCCGGCCCGCCCGCCCTTACGGGGATCTGTATTACCGGCAATTTGTGTGCTGCCAATAGAGGGCGTCATGCTACAATTAGTGTGTATTGCTAATAGAGAGCGTCATGAAGAAATCTGTATTATCGACGACCTATGTACTACCAATAGAGGTCGCATTAAAGAAAACTGTATTATCCTATGTACTGATGTTACTAGAGGTCGCAATAAAGAATCTCCTCTCTCGATATCTCCTCTCTCACTCTCTCCGTTTCGCCCTCTCTCCTATAAATCTGTCAATTTTGCATCTGTCATTTTAAATCTGTCAATTTTACAGCTGTCATTTATATGTCTGTCATTTTAAAGCTGTCATTTTAAATCTGTCAATTGTGCATCTGTCATTTTGCATCTGTCATTTATGCATCTGTCAATTTAAATCTGTCATTTCATTCTTAAAGTCGACATTTTGGATTTCCAACCCTTGAATTTTTAGCTCTGGGATTGGATCGACCATCTTTTATCCCTTTCACTAGACGGAAACTCTTTCTCACCTTCTCTCTAACGCTTGCTTTCGCTCTCTCTCTCCTTCTTGCTCTCTCCCTTTCAGCCTAATGCTAGTAAATTAAACATCAATGTTTAAATAGAATATTTATTTATCTAGGAATTATTATTATTACAATTAATTTTACATTTCATCAAATGATGAATATTGCAGAGGGAACACAGTTCATCTTTACTGTGGGCCTCGGATTTTTTCTATTTGCGGTTCCAGGGGGCTAGAAACATAAAGTAGAGCATTAAAAGAAAGAGAGAACTCAACAATGATTCGTGTAAATGTACCTTATTTGTTTCCACAAACACACACACGTCATATGGCAAAGGTCTACTTGATTTCCCCAAGTACACCAGGCCCAGAGAAGGAGTTTTAGCTGCAATCTTTTGATTAAGGTCGTTAATCATCTCGTCATCGTCCATCAAATTATCACTGATTCGCTCGGATAGAAATGTAATGTGGTCTCCAGTAATAATAATTACACTTTGACGTTTATCACGGCATACGACTTTTCTGAATTGTAGTATTTCGACGACCTCTTTGACCCTGTAGTCGCATAATTTCTTGATAGATTTCAGGCCGCCACCGCTGCAGCCTGAAGGCTTGTTCAATTGTTGTAACAAATCCATTTTTCTACGTAAAAACAAAGATACACACACACACATGTTAGAATTTAAATAGCAGCATTTTATTTAAAATTTTATACGTAAACAAGTACACGCACGTTAATAATAAAAATAACATACCTGTTTTTAATGTTGAAGCAAGCACTGCTGAGTAAAAACTAGTTAATAATAATAATATCACCGGAGCGTTAGAAATAATTATCACCACCACCACCAATCCGTATCGGAAGCAAGAATAAAACTAAAGGGGGTGAGGTTCGGTTTTTATAGTCAGTTCAATCTGCAGGAATAAACTTGTAGGGATCCCAAACTTGTATGCGCGGAGACCTAAATATGCAGATGTTCTTAACATCAAGATAATATGTTGATTTACTGCCCCCGAGAGAAAGGGTTCATACTCGTTAAATTGGCGGTGTTTTAACCAGTCAAAGAGAGAGACAACCGGTTACATTTTATTTACAAACTTTGCTTAGAGACAAACCGTCACTAGAGGCATAACGAGGCTAATAAATTTAGAAATAATGTGAAGTGTAGCGTAACAATAACTCTTCTTCTCTTAATTAACATTACTGATAAACTCTTTCTAGGCACCTAGAAAAAATCATACCTTTCAAAGATAATATCTTGATTTACTGCCTAGAGAGAGAATGCTAAAAACGCAGGTAAAATTCTAGTTAAAATCTTATTTTACGCTATCAACGACAAAGGTTGGTCAATTATAACATACCACCGTATGCCATGCATTTCTTTAGAAACACCAATCAGACTTCCTTAATTACGTTAAAAAAGTACATATTCGATTTGTTTAACCATTAACAGCCGTACTCATAGAGAAATTACATGCGTGTAACCTTTTTCCGTTTAATTTTGAACATTTCTTTTCTGTAAAAATTTTGAGCATTTTAAAAGAAAAAAAAGTAGGTACCTTACCTAATTATACAATGTAAATATACCTGTGTTAAACGGATCAAGGGGGGTAGAGGAATTTAAAACTGAGGATTTTTTATAAGAATCGCAGACTTTTATTTAAAAACCAAGGCAGTATTAAGAGAAAAATGTCAATTTATAAGTTACTTTAAAATACCCGTTTATAGCTTCCTTGATTTCAGTATTCAATAAAAATTTCTTCTTCTTGTTTATCGTAATTATTACCTGCTTGGAAAGGTGGGTGCAAGAATTTACGCAGGTAGATGGATTTCTCTTTCTTAAACATCCGTTAAAATCAGACGGGTATGTTTAAATATTTAAAATGAATCAATCGTTTTATGAACTATTGACTTTTGTATTCAGATGCTGAAATTAACAGCATATAATCTTGACTTCCGTGTGCGTGATTGCTCGATGCAGTTGTTTGATGATCTTTTAGCATAAAGTTACTTTTTAATTGTGATAATGGGCGATTTTAATTATTATTTTTACATGTAGATTTTACTGTAATCTCAAATCTCTGTAAATTATGGATTTATATTACATTTTTATTTACAAACTTTGTCTAGGTCGGTTCATGCTCCTAAGTTAAAAGCTAAATTGACGACCAAGTAGTGTAAGAGTTTCGTAAGGTTTAAAATACCACGGGGATTGTTTGAATGATAAGCACACCCTTAAAAGGGAACCGTATCGAGTGCTAAAAAAACGCCGGTAAAATTCTTTTAAAAATTCTAAATCTTTATTGATAGGTCGATCAATACCTTAATTAAGAGTTTAGATGTTATACGGAGATAAAGGGATGAGTATTTACTGCATTTAGTTAAATAATAAATTGAAGTCATTCTCTTGTTTGACTACATGTCTACGATGAATTTAGCCCTAATAAAAAATAATACATTATTGACCGTTTGAAAAAGGTTCTGAATAAGAAAGAAATCTTATCTTTTATTCAGATCTGAGTGAAATCATTACCGACGGCAGACGCTGATGCGCTGTGTAGATCATATCATTAAACAAGATGAAACAAGCATGAGCGATGTAATTAATTAGTTAAATAAACGTTAACGTCTCAATGTTACTATTAACACAATATGTACCAATAAGCTTTTTACTGGTACCCCTCTGAAAATCACGCATAAATAATAATAAAAACAATCAAAAAGAACGAACGTTCTTAAACATCGACCAGCTATACAAAACAGCTATACTTTTAAAATCTAAGAATATGTACTACAGGTAGTTGGTTAGACCCTTCCCCATCTGTACATAAATTTAAACACCTGCGTTGTCAATTAACACTTATCTAGAGACAAATCTAAACGACTATGTATGTCTGTACCATCAAATGCGGCGTATTAAAGGGGAAAAAGCGCGCAACGACTCGCATAACATTTCAAATGGTTTATGACCCTTAGCGAGTGTTCGATAGATATCATCGGGGCGCGCGGTTCCTTTGTTGAACGAACCAGCTAATCCTGTTTATTTTATAGTCTTGCGTAATAATATGCAATACAGATCGATCCCTATAAAAGCAAACCCTGAACTTCCCTGCGTCACTTGCCTACGTCCGCTATCGCTGTTAATAGTACTTTCATTCTAATTTGTTGTTGTAGTATATTGTGCTTTGTTTAGTGATTTAAATAAAACTAATTTAAATTAAACTTTGAGTGTTTGCGTCAGACGATCCTAGCAGCCAACAAAGGTAGGAATTTATTAATTTTTATTACGTAGTTACTTTTTTTCTGTACCTTATTTATTTTTTTGTTTTCTCACCTGCTATAATAAGGGACACTAATTTACATTATTCAGGTAAAATATTATGAAGTTTTACACTTTTCAAGCAAGTTTAACTTATTTTGTTATTTATAATAATAATCTGCCAAAGGGATTTATTAACAATTTAAACTCTACTTATAATATTTGCTTAAATTAGATTGCTATTAAAGTTTAAGACTGATTAAAAGGCTTTATTAATTTGCTTTAAAACGGATCTTTCTTTAACTTTGTACAAAGCAAATAATTAATTTATAATATTTAATAGCCTGCATTGCATTGAGAGGTTATTGTTTATTTAAAATTAACAACATATAATCTGATTTATTTTGCGTCAATTTTACCGGCACGTAGCATCCAAGCTTTTATTTTTAAATTAAGGGTTAAGAGAGAGAGTTCGTGAATGGTGTTTTTATCTGTCCATTTGTCGCTATCTGATTTCTTACCTGCTATAATAAGGGACAGTAATTTATGAAGTTCTACGCCTTTCAAGCAAGTTTAGCGTATTTTTTTATTTATAATAATAATCAAAGAGTTTTATTAACAATTTAAACTCTACTTATAATATTTACTTAAATTAGATTGCTATTAAAGTTTAAGACTGGTTAAAAGGCTTTATTAATTTGCATTAAAACGGATCTTTCTTTAACTTTGTACAAAGCAAATCATTAATTTATAATATTTAATAGCTTGCATTGTATTGAGAGGTTATTGTTTATTTAGAATTAACAACATATAATCTGATTTATTTTGCGTCAATTTTTACCGTCACGTAGCATCCAAGCTTTTATTTTTAAACTTGTAATCTGATTTATTTTGCAAACAATAATATTTCCCCTATGCCATTTAATAAGTGAGTCTACCCGCCTTTATTTAATGCCTAGTAAACTAGATTGCTTTGTTGTTGTTTATTTAAAATAATAATAATTTACCAAAGAGTTTCAAAGAGGTAAGGCTCACGCAGATAACAGTGCTGATTACGTGAAGACACGTCGAAATCAGAGCGTGCAAAAGATAAAGGCCGAGGAAATGATGCGGGAGGCCGGAGTAGCCTTCATTCCACCGGAGGGAGCCAGGGTCAATGAATTAAGGTTGTTCCAGCAGCTCCTGGCCCCATACTACAAGATAGTCGTGTATAGCTACGGCTCGAAAGGGCGTTTGCTAATCTTCGAGGAAGTGGTTGATAACGATGCTTATGATGCCGCCGCCGCAACAAAGAACATCAATCTTCTGTATCATGAGCATCATTACAACGTCATAACATCATTGACCTCAACCTTTGCCTGCGGTTATTTCTGTGAGCACTGCCACACTCCCTATAACACCAAGAGAGATCACCGATGCGAAAAGTCCTGCGTAGGCTGCGGTAGCTCTCCGCCCTGCGAAAGAACAGCGCAACTGATTAGGTGTCCGGACTGCAGGCGAGATTTTAGAAGTCAAGCCTGCTTTAACAACCATCAGGAGGGTAAAATGTGCCGAGAAGTTAAAAAATGCGAGGGATGTTTTAAGACCGTGAACCTCAAGACCCGGAAGCAGGCCCACGTGTGCGGGGAGATCTATTGTAAGATCTGTCAGAGCCATAAAACCGAAAACCATTTTTGTCACATACAGCCGGTCGGGCCGAGGAACACAAAGCAAGAAGACATCTTGTTTGTGTTCTTCGACCTGGAGACCAGGCAAGAGAAAGAAATTGCGCCCGGCGTCAAACTCCACGAACCGAATCTATGCGTTTTCCAGCAAGTCTGTTCTGAATGTTACAAAGATTCATCAGCGGCTACCACTTGTGTAAGATGTGGTTTACGAGAACAGATCTTTCGAGGAAAATGTATAGATGGTTTTCTTACACACCTGCTGGAGATACGTAAAAAATTTAAAAAAGTTGTAGCAGTTGCCCATAACGGGCAGGCTTTCGATACACAATTCATTCTGAACCATGTTATTACAAACACCTCCTAGAAACCGGACCTCATTATGCGCGGTTCAATTCAATGCTAATTCTGCTGCTACAACTAGATAATCTAAAGATTATCGACTCTTTAAACTTTTTCCCTATGGCTCTAGCAGATCTGCCTAAAGCGTTCGATTTACCGGCTCCCAAAGGATACTTCCCGCACCTCTTTAACACCGAGGCCAACGCCCATTACGTGGGTCCTCTTCCGGGCATGAAATTCTACAGCCCCGACACCATGAAACCCCAGGCTCGTAAAGACTTCCTAAAGTGGTACGAGGCAAACAGGGACATCACGGAGTTCGACATGCAACGTGACCTGGTCGAATATTGCCGAACAGACGTCGATATTTTGAAGAGAGCCTGTATCCACTTTAGGAATCTCTTTATTGAGGAATGCGACGTTGACCCGTTCACGGAAGCCATCACCATCGCCTCTGCCTGCAATCTCATGTTCCGGAGGAAATTCCGCAAAGAAAGCACTATTGGACTGGTACCAAAGGGTGGTTATAGACGGGCAGATAACCAGTCTAAGGTAGCTCTCCAATGGCTGTTGCTGGAAGAACATCAAAGAGGTGTTAAGATTCAACATGCCGCCCGGCAGAGAGAAGCTATCGTGGGCGGGTTAAAGGTGGACGGGCAGTATGGTAATCAAATATTTCAATTTCACGGGTGTTACTTCCACGGATGTCCCACCTGCTTCACCACCCGTCGCAACGAGCCTCTACACGACGATCCTAGCGACACCCTGGATATGAGGTTCGAGAAGACCCGAGCCATAACGGAGAAGTTAAATCGCTAGGATACGAGGTTATTGAGCAGTGGGAATGTCGCTTCCGCAGGCAGTTAACACCCGAACTGAGTCAGCTGGTAGAGAAACATCCCTTGCTACTAAACACGCCCTTAAACCCGAGAGAGGCATTTTACGGCTGCCGTACAGGGGCAGCAAAATTAAAGCGTGTTGCAAAAGACGGGGAAAAGATCAGGTATGTCGACGTATGCTCCCTTTACCCCTGGGTATGCAAGTACGCCAAATTCCCAGTTGGCCATCCAGAAGTGTACGTAGGCAAGGCGGCTTGTGAAAAGCTAATCAGGGATAGAGGGGGCCTGGAAAACATCAACGGCGTGATAAAATGTACAGTGTTACCGCCGCAAGATCTGTATCATCCGGTCTTACCCGTCAAGATGCATAACTAACTGTTGTTCCCGGTATGCCGCACTTGCACTGAAGACTTAAACCAAACCGACTGTCATCACGGCGTAGAAGACCGCATCATCAACGGAACCTGGGTCTTGGACGAACTGGTAATGGCCATGCGAAAGGGTTAATCGTGCAGGACATACAAGAGATCTGGTCGTACGATGTAACCCAGTACAACAAAGTGTCCAAGACCGGGGGACTGTTTTCGGGCTTCATAGACAAGTTCCTGAAGATGAAGCAGGAAGCTAGCGGTTGGTCTGCTGCTGCTGATTATTCAGATGAAACCCGAAAACATTATATCGAGGAATACCAACTGAACGAGGGAGTCTCCTTGGACGAGGTCAGAATTATAAAGAACCCGGGATTGAGATCGTTGGCCAAACTGATGCTGAATTCCTTTTGGGGTAAGTACACTAGCCTTACGTAGTTTTCTTTACTTAATATTTTTGTATTCTAGGGAAATTTGGTCAACGTGAAAACCAGGCAATAACGGCCATAATCAGCGAACCCAAGGAGTTCTTCGACCTGTTGTCCAGCCCAGGCGTAGACGTGAATCACGTGCAGGAAATAAATGACGAGGTGGTTGCGGTTAACTGGCAACATAAAGTGGAAGCAGCAGATCCTCTGCCGTCGGTCAACGTGGTCATCGCGGCATTTGTCACTGCACAGGCCCGTCTTAAGCTGTATTCCTATTTGGATAAGCTAGGCGAGAGAGTCTTATACTATGACACAGGTAAGTCCTACTATCAACATCAACACCTACTATATTAGAGTTAATTTTTTTTCTTCCTTGTTTCAGATTCTGTAATATACGTTTCGAAGCCGGGCGACTTCGATCTACCAACAGGAAGCTTCCTAGGTGACCTCACCGACGAGCTCGAAGAGTACGGTCCTGGATCGTATATTATAGAGTTTGTGTCAGGCGGGCCAAAGAACTACGCCTACAAAGTGTATTCCCCGATCACAGGACAGATACACGTGGCCGTAAAGGTCAAGGGTATCACCATAAATCACGCCGCGACTCAAAAAATAAACTTTGAGTCCATGCTGAGGCTGCTGGAAGGCATGGACGAGAAGATTATTGTAGAGTCCAACCACATCCGGCGTACGGCTGACCATCAGCTAGTAACGCGAACGGAATCAAAAGATAACGTTCGCGAAGAGACGATGTATAGAAGATTTTGATTCCGTTCCGTTCGGCTATAGCAAACGACCACGTGTATAAACATTTTAAACCTCTTGTATATATATATATATATATATATATATATATATATATATATATATATGTGTGTGTGTGTGTGTGTGTGTGTGTGTGTGTGTAGTAGTATAGTTGTATTTTTAAGTTTTGTAAATTTTTGTATATCATTTGTATAGGTAGTATCATATCTAACTCTTAAGTAGCAAAATATTTGTATAGTAATAAGTACAACACCATATGAAGGTCGATGTTTTCATTGATTATCATAATGTATATAATTATTGTAAATTATTGTACAGTTCAATCGTAGTAGTAGTAGTAGTAGTAGTATTCGGGGGTATGTTAATCGAAAGAGATCGACCTTCGGCTTGCTGTAGTTATTATTATTATAAGTGATGGTGTCTAGGTTTATGCTTTGTGTATACTATATTCGAAATTATTTAAGAATGTAATAATTGTTACGTAGGTAATTAGCTGTTGTAAATTGTTCAATCATCTTTTGTCAGTATAGTGTAGTTATAATAATAATAAGTGAAGCTGACGAGAGTTATACTTTATGTACCGTAATTGTAATTATTTATCAAAAGATGGTGAAACTTGGGAGTGATTGAATGTAAATCACAGCCATCACAAGGGGATACTCGGAGGAACATACTCATGAAATAGATCTCTTACCTGATAAACGCGTTTTTGTTCTTTGCAATTATGTCTGTTAAGTAGTGGTAGTAACAGATGAAGACATTGTTGAAAAGAATATTTGGCATAACAAAGCGTACAAAGCATTCAATAGGCCGTTTCATGAAAAATGTATTATGAGTATGTCTTCATGGTTATCCGAGAACAGATTTCAACCCTAATAATAAGTGTTTAGTTATTTAATTATTGTTTAGTTGTTTAACAATTTTTGAGAAAGATTGTCATAGAATAAAAGATTAATGTTCTATATGTGTATTATTACTATTCTCCCCTCTGTACCATGGCATGAAAGAGATAGCTATAACTAGTATGAGAGAGAGAAGCAAGAATGAGGTAATTACCTACACAGCTGTCTGTGATGACGTGTCATTAAACAAGATGAGACTTGTCTGTCAACGTCGACAACTTGTATACCGTATGCATGTTACTGAGCATGCGTTGGATCTAGGTAAGTATAAGCGACTATATAAAGTCGACAGTTGTTAGCGTGTACTAGTAGCAGACAGCACGTGTACAGCAGCAGCAGAAATTACTATGATGGCTAGTATAAGCAGTCCTAATTATTGTTATGATAACGAAACCTGCGAGAGCGAATTATTTCCCCTGGAAATAGGTAAGTTGTTGTTTATATAGCTTCAAGTTTGTGTTTGTATGCTAATTTGTGTCTATTTTGCTGCTTGTTTAGATGAAGACCCGGATATTGCAGATCATGCATCATCAACAGCAAGTACCGACAAGTACAGCGAGAACGGTCAAGAGTTGAACAATGAAGAAACAGGTAAAGTGTTTAAAACTTTTGTATGTTTATGCTTATATTAATCGATTATTGTATTATTATTGTTTTAGCGTTCAATGATGTGTCGCAGCAGCAGCAGACTCTATACTACGTTGATGACGCTGTAGCAGCATCAGTAAACTTTACCATTATAGATACACCAGTAGCAGCAGCAGTAGCTAAAGGTGAAGTACGTGTTCAACTGCTCGGGGCTGTCTAGTATCCGTTGTATGTTACGAGACCTCCAGGTGAAGAAGAAAACTACGACCATATACACAACATCCAAGTAGGACTTATTCCGCCTAACGACGACGCTTTGAGGTCTAAAGAATTTGAACTTGAGTGGTAGTGAAACTCGAATGCGTGAATAACGTATGCCAACATGGTGAAATAGTGTTGTCGGAAAGTGACTGGTTCGAGCTGTATGATATACGAGTCGAGACAATGTTTAAAAATTTCTTTTATGGTTGCTGCTGCAAGGACAACAGTGTACTACATCGTGAGATTATTCACGAGTTTTTCGGCAACAGGGTGGCGATTCATCAGAATGATAAACAACGCACTATAACCTTAAAAGATTACGAGTTTCAGTCTATATTGCATCTAGCACCGCTGCTCAATCATCAGGCTCGAACGTTACATCACCTGGACTTTTCGCGTTTCTACCACGCAAACATAGAGAACGTAGCAGAAGGTCAACTGAAACGCCCTGAAGATGTCTATAGAAAACGTCAATGACGACAACGTTTGCACCGTCATATTAAGAACACCATGGCGGAAATAAACTATCTTAGAAATAGGTTGCAAAAATATTTGAACAATTTGCAAGTGTTACGCGATGATCTTAACTCATACTGTGTAATGAATAATTTGTCAAATAATATGTTACAATTGTCCATTAAATGTATAGCAAAATAAATAATATGTATATTTAAACATTGATGTTTCATTTACTATCATGACTAAGGGAGAAGGGGTGAAGGGTGACTATATAAAGGGTAGATCGTCGTCAGAGAGAGAGTACTCGAATAAAGCCAAAGATTTCCGACGGCGAACATCCTAAGTTACAAAACAGACGGTAAGTAGTTATACTATGAGAACGAGAGAGAAAGAGAGAGAGAGAGAGAGAGAAAGAGTTTCCGCTTAGTGAAAGGGATAACAGGATCCAACCCCAGAGTTAGCGCTAAAACTCAAATCTAGGGCACGGGAAATCCTAGATGCTCCTTCAAATGACAAATTAAAAAATGACAGATACAAAATTGACAGATCTTAAAAACGACAGATGCAAAAATGACAGATTTAAAATGACAGATGCAAAAATGACAGAATTAAAATGACAGATGCAAAACTGACAGATGCATAATTGACAGATTTAAAATGACAGATGGAAAATGACAGATTAAAATTGACATACGTATAAATGACAGATGCAAAATTGACAGATTTATAGGAGAGAGGGCGAAACGGAGAGAGTGAGAGAGGAGATATCGAGAGAGGAGATTCTTTCTTGCGACCTCTAGTAACATCAGTACATAGGATAATACAGGCTTCTTTAATGAGACCTCTATTGATAGTACATAGGTCGTCGATAATACAGATTTCTTCATGACGCCCTCTATTAGCAATACACACTAATTGTAGCATGACGCCCTCTATTGACAGCACACAAATTGCCGGTAATACAGATCCCCGTAAGGGCGGACGGGCGTGGTCAAAATGGCGACGAGTTCCAAAATGGCCAACGTCAACCAATCAGAGAATAGTAGGCGTGTCATCCAAGATGGCGTCGACCAATCAAAAGCAAGGGGAGGAGCTACAGGAGTGGGGATAGCCAATCAGAGCGCAGTAGGCGTGGCCAAAGAAAGTGGAAGGGCTGGTCTCAGGTGTCCTGATACCTACTGGTGCTAGGCCGTTTAGGCTCTCTAAAAATAATTTGAGTTGATAATAATAAAATTTTGAACAATTAAAAGGTTCCTTTCACCAAAGATTTCATCATTTTAACGGAAATTTTTTGTTGATTTTGAATATGTAAATCGTTTTTGGAGGAAACGCCCCTAAACCACCAAAATTGATTGCTTCTAACCTAGCCTCCTCAAAACTACCACTACGTAACCAAAAGCAAATTCGATTTTTTTTCAACCTAACCTAGCCCAAACCTAACCTAAACCAAATACTTTGGTATTGTTAATATAGGGAATTTTGAAAAGTGGGCTACAAACTTTAAGAGCGCCTCTTGCTTTATGGTGTGCGTCTAAATTTGACATTTCTTAAATAATTGAAGTGTAATTAAAAAATAATCATTGTGCTGAAAGATTAAATAGTTTAGATAAATTGTAAAGTTTATGTATGTTAGCATACCAGTAATAAACCATCGTATAACAGAACTAGTGCTATTTCTTAAATAGATGGAGGTTACTAATCGATAACATACCCTTTAGCAGTACACCTAAGTATCTGCGAAGATGACGCTTCAAAAATATCGCCTATTTGCGTATGATAAAGTATATGGAATTTCCGGTATTAATAATATTAAAGTATTTGCCTAAAACTAACCTAACCTAACTAAACTGTGTAATTGTAAATTACACAGTTTGGCAATACTTAACAGAAATTTAATATAATTATTATTTGTTGCCATGGAGATTAAGCATTTTTTTACTTGTAATCCCCAAATTTAAGGCATTTGAAGCGTTTGCCTCAAAATAAAATTTTCGTTAATATGACACAAGTTTGGTCAACAAAATATTTGGTAGGGGAATTCTTTAATTAGATCTTTTAAAGATTGGTAATCGCTAATAATTCCACTGACATAGAGTCACTACATCTAGTTACCTACGCTAGCTGGTCGACCAGAGTACCGCAAACCGCCGGCATATTGGGGCACAAGAAGCACGAAATTGTTCATTATTTGTTCTGTATTGAATTTAATCAAATCCACGTTTACTTTAAAAGGTTTTTCTTATTCTGAAAGATCAAACCTTTAATATGTCATACACGTAAAACGTGGTTTTAATTTGTCCATTATTAAAAATCACCCTTCTCTGCCCCAATATGGCGGTGGTTTGCGTTACTCTGACGACCAGCTGACCTAGGTGACTAGATGCAGTGACTCTACACTGACAAATGTGCGAGCGTCATCTATTGGCCACAAGAGAATAAAAAGAAAGAGAATCAACAATTCTTTGCAAGACTCAATGCGCGAAGTGATCTTTGGCGCATTCGTGCAAATAAATCTCTCCTTCGTCGCTCCTGCTGCAAGAAATGACCTCATGCGCGAATAAAGACTTCGCGTACATCGTAAATAACTGTATTAATACTCTATGATCCTATTGCAATATGCAATAATGTGTTTATAATAAATTATTTATTTAGAAGTTTTTTTAGGCCAAGCGCATTTTTGAACACGGCCCCGCAAAAGCTTACGCCGACCCTGCAATCCTTAAATTCGGGTTTATTTCACCAGAAACTTCTAAAGTGGTGACTTCAGAGATCGAGATGTGCCATATTTCAAATTTTCTTAGCTACGTGTTCTAAAGTTCCAATGAACTTAAGCTTTTAATAGTTATTTATTGTACTAGTATGTAATAATTCACATTAGTCATGCTAGAAAAGTATAACCACGAGACCGTCTGGTCGAGTGGCTAATTTTCTTAAGTAACGAATGTGCAATTACGCATGTGTGCAATACAAAATTTTATCCAACACCTCTTTTTTTTATTTCACGCCTACACTACGGGGGAACCAACATCTAAGGTCATCTGTCCCCCATCTAACATGCAACACGAATACACACATCCATAGTTGAGGTGGCGGAACTTCTCAATTAGAAAAATCCCGCCGCCCTAAGTGGGATTCGAACCCACGACCCTTGGAACACGAGTGATGCACTGACACCACTCGTCCACCGCCGGCCCATGAGTTTTTATTGAATAATATTCTATTCTATTTGACAATTCATTTGACATATTAATTTTTGCATTTGTCAAAAATCATTATAATGCATTGGGGAGGTCATGGAATTTATGGACGAGAATTCTCCGATAACTAGTGATTTTTTTAATATTCTTGCACTAGTGAGTACGATATCACATTACGAGGTGTGACAATTTAATCTAATTGCGTAATCAATATTTGGCCAGAAATCCTTTCCTGAGGAATGCACTATGACTGAACGCATTATCGTGATGGATGATCCATTTGTCAGGCCACAATTGAGATCTTTTCCTCCAAACAGAATCTTATGAATCTAGTAATTTTGTCAGCAACTCTAAATAGCATTGTTGGCTATCTCACACTTAATTCGGTCATTTTCACGGCAAAGTATGTAGACCATTTTTGTTTTCGCAATATTCAACTAAAAAATGGCTCCATCGGTTTGAGATTTATTCCTCGCCCAAAAATAAATAAATAAAAAAATAATAAATTTACACATGACATTAAAACGTGTCTGAACATATCTATCTTGTAATTTTTACCAAATCACCCCACTGGCGACACTAAGCGGCCATTCCGGGAATTAAATTGTCACACCTCGTACTTATGCAAAATCACCATAGGAATAGCGTCATTATTAGGAGGTTAGATTGGTTGGATAGACTTTATTTTTCTACTCCTATTAAATAATACATTAATAAAAATGCATTTCTTAATAAGTGTATTCATTACGCGCGGGCCGTGAGTAATAGTTCATTACCCACGGGCTATGACCAATCACAAAAAAGCTACGACTACAAAAACACAAGTTCATTTATTTAATCCAAACGCTTCCTTTTCATATACGATGAAGAAGAGACATCTGTATACAATTTGTATAATAAGGATAAGACGCATAAGCACGTGACACAGTGGTGTTTGTGACCACTTTTTGTCCAAAAATTGAGGTATGCGAGAAACCCCTAATAAATATACGTGCATTTGATCGTTATGGCAGGTTTGTTATAAAAATTTTATCTTTCGGCCTGTTACCCCCTCAGGGGGGGTAACTACCACCAAGAAAATGATCTAGAGCTTTGACAGCTCGATAGCTTTGACATGCAGGAGGATAATACTTGGTGGGTTGTTGCTACTGGTATAATTTAACGTCAGTTGAATAACTCATTTATGATCGAGTTATACCGCTTCAAAGTGCTAAAAAGTGCTCTATTTGGCACATTTTACAATCTTGTAAATCCTGGAAATGGGTCGATCGGGGCACATGGGTTTACACGTTTATATTGCTTAAAGATAGGGTTATTGAAAGCCGAAACTTTTGGCCTAATCCATATAACCACTTTCGAGAAATCTGTGTACAAAGTTGATCTGTTTTTACTCAATTAAGTTAAGAATTTCTAGATACTAAATATAGACTGCAAAAAGTAACAAGTATATAAGTAGATGTAGAATGTGTACATTGTACACCTAGAATAGTTATGAAACGTCGGCTTAAAAATATTACTATGCGATTTTAAGTTCATTTTTTAGTTTATAATATGGCCAATTCCTTGCCAAATCACCTAATTGTAAAAGATGGCCGTGTTTCGATATCTCAGATTTTGTGGAATTTTTTCCTTGCATAGATACTTATGAAATGACATTAAATTAATGTTTTTCAGATTTTTTGGATGAAAAAGTAAGTGAATATGTGAAAAAGTTCGAAGTAGAAGTTTTTGAAAACTTCGATTTTTGCAAGTTCTGCTATCCGTAGTGTCGGCTTATACGATTATACCTACTTCTCAAGGATTGAGTTATTGAATGTCGAAAGTTCCAATTAACCACTTTTGAGATATGCAACATCAAAGTAAGAACGTTGATGCTGCTATATGTTCTTTTACAAGATGTTGCTCCATTTTAATTAATATACGAGCCCTATCTCACATGAATTGGACCACTGCATATTTTTGATATTTATCATTCAACAAATAATTATCAGTGACTAAACGACTATGTTTTTGATTGTAGTTGATGTTAGTAACAAATAAAACACTTTAATTCGAGATGAAATATAAAATAAACACAAACTAAAACATAATTTATTACGTGGTCCAATTCATGTGAGACGGGACTGTATGGACTGATGTATTCATATGATGCAAGATACTTCAAAAACGTCTGTTGAATTGTGCCTTGAAAAACTACTTACAAGCGGAAACATTTGTAGATTTTCACTTGAATGTGCTGATGATCGTATTTTTTGTAGTGCCGAAGAATTAAAGCTGTAGATATGTAATGTAAATGTGGTTCAAAAATAAGGGAGTTATGATAATTTTCGTGACATGATGGATGCAGTGTCGTATAGCAGAATTTGCTAAAATTGGAATTTTCAATACGTCTCGTACTTCGGCCATTTTTCATCTAAAAAATCAAAACATTAATTTAATGTCATTTTATACTTACCTATCTATGCAAGGAAAAAATAGAACAAAATCTGAGATATCAAAGCACGGTCATGTTTTAAAATTAGGGCATTTGACATGGAATTGGCCTTATTATAAATTAAAACAAGAAACTTAAAATCGCATAAGGACATTTTTAAGTCTATGTTTCATATCTATACTAGGTGTACAATGTATACTTTTTGCAGTCTATATTTATCTAGAAATTTTTAACGTGATTGAGTAAAACCAGATCAACTTTGTATATAAATTTCTCGAAAGTGGTTATACGGATCAGGCTAAAAGACTAGAAGACTTTCGACGTTCAATAATCCTATCCTTAAAAGCAATAGAATCGTGTAAGCCATGTGCTCCGATCGACCCATTTCTAGGAGTTAGAAGATTGTAAAATGTGCCAAACAGGGCACTTTTTAGCACTTTGAAAATGTATAACTCATAAATGGATTACACTAAGTTTCACTAAATAAATCTCGAAACAATAAATAATTAATTGTCCTGAACGAAAGTGCAATTTCCTATTATATAGACGTAGAAAAAGTACAGTATTATACTCGCCTGTAATGGCTATTACTCATGAGGATGATGTTTGCGTAATTCATCCGTAATTCATCATTACACACTCGTTGAATAATATATGTACTATTATTGGGATATTTTACAATTCTGTAATTTAGTTTTCGCAGTAAAATTTCAGTGTAGTGCAAGTGTTTTAGTGTATTGATCATTAAGCACTCGAATTTCCAATGTACCAAGAATTTTTGAATTTAGAGATACAAGGTTTATCTCAAAGTATATAAGTGTTAAGTTTTTAAAATATCAGAATCTGAAAATGTTTAGCCTACAGGAGTTGGCTTAGTTTAGCTTATAGAATTTTATTTATAAACTTATTAACAAATCCTAGAATTGGTTCTTAGTAGCTATTTAATGAAGTTAAACTGGAAATTAGACAATCAGTAAGCATGTTTGTTTAAACAATTGCCCAAAGAATTTGTTAATAGAACTCTATGAGACCCGACGTATTTTAATTCGTCTACTTTCATTTTTTGTTAAAAGTCACAAAATGAACATAGGTATCTTATAATTTATACATTAAATTAATGATTGTATCTGTATACTAAAATGTCATATTAGGTTAAGAAAGAACTATCCTATATTGCAAAATATATTCATTTGTTTATATATTTTGTCATGTATTTATTTTTCATACTTTAAATCAATGGACGCATCGACATTTTTATTCCGAGATTCTTCTTTTGGTCTATGAAGTAGGTGTTGCTAGTATTACTTCTGCACCTACTCTATGTCAATTTTCATGAAATTCTGTAGGGAGGTTTCCTTACACTGTCTCAAGATTGACAAAAGTACCCATCAAAAACGTTGCAAGAAGCAGTGTAAGGAAACCCTTTGATGTAATTTTATAAAACGTCGTATAGATGCAGTTGCAGTACTTCATTTCTGGCAAGAAGAAAGAGTCACTTTCCATACCAGAAGAAAATTTCAGAGTAAAGATTGTGGGGTGACGTTTAGCAAAAATGAAAGAAGACGAATTAATATGCGTCGGGGTTCGTATAAATATACATTTAGGAAATAAAAATTAAAATTCAACGTGGTTATTGTTAATAAATGTGACTGATTTAAAAATAAATTTTGTGAACCACTGACGGCTGGACTACTTGATTTACCTGCTTCGTGGTGTGGTCGTCCATTTTGTCGTCTTTACCGCATAGTAAAAATAAAGGCTAAAGTCGTATTCAAAGTTGATAATCGTTCACTTGTTTCTTCAATTTTAAAGATTGAACTTAGGCTGCATTTAAAGGCACGTGTAATAAAGAACGATGCAATGATGTTCCGTCTTTGTTACACAATGTTGAAATGAAACTACACTCAGGGGCCATTTTTCATAAGATGGACCTACACAAGGAATATCCAAACACGGCGACCGCGAGAGGGGAGTCAACAGTTGTATTGTAAATAAATTGGCGTCAGTGGAAATAGATAATATAAATAATTGTGCGTTTTATATAATAATCTTGTAGTGTTAAATAAATTAGTTTACGTTCTTTAATACTACTAGATAGAAATTATTATTTAATGATTATTATAGAATAATAATTAAAGGAATTTTGAAAATTATATACTATGTAATCCTCGCTTATGATATTAACTAAATATGCTGCACTGTGAAATATTTGTTGTGTACCACAATTAAATCAAACTGATCGATTGAATTTAAAAATAAATTAATTAGGGTATAGATACACAAAAAATCATACTCTGATGTTATGGGGCACTATTGCGGAAAGTTATAGAGTGTTTCGTCTTGCGGTGAACAGCTTACTATTCTCTAGTAAACTGCCAATGTTCCAAAGCGTCTTGCAGTCCTATTTTTGCCTTCTTTACCTAAATATTTAACGGTCATTATACTTAGATTTTTCTATTACGCTTGTAGTTTAGTTGGTTTGTATTAAGAGTGTCGCTAAGTCTCGACAGTCTTGCTAATCCCAGGATTTGAGACTTATCTTTGGTGCCAGGTACTCCCAGGAATCCCACGCAGTAATTTTACATAGGATTTATATAAAGACTTAAAAGTTTTTATATAAAGAGAAAATTTAAAAGTTTGTTTTTGAAACCATTTTAGTTAATCTTCTAATCTTCCCATTCCCAAAGTTCCTTTTAAAAAATAACTGTAGTTAATGAAAAGCACAGCAGGTATAGAAATAAACTCTCCTATCAAAAAGTTATTTTCTTCTCATTTTTATCGCACAAGTATCTGGAGTAGCTGGACTGCAACTGCAATTTTTATTATTTCCAGGTTTATTGAGTAGTCATAAATATTTCTCGAGTTAGTGATCAGCTTAAACTTTGATGCAACCACATTTTCTGTACACCGTAATTGATTGTTTTTACCAACACCAAAATTTTGTAAGATTTCCACTATCAAAAAATTTGTAATTCCAAAACTTCAATCAATGCAATTTTGTGAGCATCGGCACAATTAATACACATTAATTGTTTCTACAAGACCTTAAGATGAAAGAAAACTCACCCAAAAAAAAGTATTAAAAATATTTAACAAAAAGATTTACTAATGTATTTAAATCCGGCCTTTACTGCCGGCGTTATCTCTTTTAGAAGAAGAAAGAACTATAATTATTTTTCCAGGAACTCGAAATCAAAAGTTATGTAATTCCCGGGACTTATGTCAGAATCTACTCATTCTGAATCCGGGAATAGTTTTTATAACCATGTGTCAGAAACGTTTCTAGGACAGGAGGTTCTTATTTTAAGGCATCAAATAGATTAAGACGATTTAAAATAAGAAATTTATTATACTTTTTATTATCTTATTTCTATACTTGACCGCCCTTCACCAGTAACCATCGAATTACTATTTTAGGGTAAACCATGAAATTGGTATTTTGTTTTAGATCATAATTTCTATTCAGAGACTGAAAAATAGTTTCCGTCTGGCGTGTATGCACATAAAATTATTTCTTTTATTAAATCTATAAATACTAAAAAAATATCGAAAGCCTTTTAATTTATTATTTGACAAATACAATAAACTAACATGTCTAATACTAAGACGCGTTGTTATGAATTATGGCGGTTTGGAAAATATTTCCATCTCTTGGTAGGAAAATATAGCTTTCTTCCCAGAAATGAGAGAAGAAAGGCCTTCTTTCTCATAGGGTAGTACAAAAGAGCTACCATATCGAAGCCATACTACAAGGGAAAAATGAAACTTTTCTTCCCGTGTGTGCAGTTTGAACACAAGCACCCAATAGGGAAAGTCTTTTTTCTCGAGCTATATTGTATTTTTATTTCCGTTACCAGAAATGAAGATACACAAACATTCTATGTAAAATTTTAATTTTGTTATTTGACAGATACAGTAAATAAACAATGCTTAAGGGCCCATCTGTGTTATTATTAACAAGCTTCATTAACTATAAACACCTAAAGATGGCGCTATGGTCTCCAAAAGGGAATTAATTTCTTTAAAACTAAAATTTGAAAATGTAAATTGAAACATTATTTGATCGCATCGCACTTCTCTGCTCACAGTGTTGCCAGACATGCGTGAACTTTCAAAATATTCTTAGTTTAACTGAAATTTTTAATTTTTAAATGCCAAGGAATAATTTAAGGTAGTTGAAATTAAAAAGCGAAATATATAACTGCTAAATATCTTTAAAAATATCAGTTGTTCTTGCTGGTTTAAGAAAAAGAAAAGTATTACTATATTAAAATATTGAAAATATATGTTCGTTTTAAGAAATTAATCAGGACTAATTAAGAGTGAAATAGTTTATTCAAAAATTAACTGTCACATGCTCTTAAGTAAAGAAAAACAACATTTACTTCGGGAATTTATTAAATAATAGTCAAAAGATTAGGTAAGTTAAAGTATGGGAAGTGATATAAACAATAATCTGTTACTTTACATCGACAATCACAAAAATATAAATAATAATAAGGAAAATGCGTTAAATGTATTAACAGTCAAATCAAACTCGTTAAAACTTCCCGCTTTTTTAACTCGATCCGCCTACAGCGCGTTACGTGAGCAAAAGCCTGAACTAAGAATGATAGTTGTCATTTACTAAAATGTTTGAATAAACGCGGTATATGACCTTTTTTTAGTTCATAAAGTTCTTTTATACTGTTGTATATTCGGGCATTTTTATCTCAAATAACACTTGAACGATAATTTAGGAAGTACACCTTGCCATTTTTAAAAGCTCTCTAGCTATAGTTTTGATTTTATAAATTTACACTTTTTTATTCGTTAAGGAAATAGCTTTTGTAATTTTGTATTTGCTATAAAGCATAATATAAACTAGATAACACTCTTAAGAAAAGATGTCATGCACAATAAATGTAAACTAAGTGCAATTTTTAAAAATTGTAATGAAATTCTTTAGAGCTGCTTAAGCGGTACTTTACCTACGCGATAACGGAGCCTTAATAGTAATTAAGAAGCGTTGCTATGAACGTCAAGATAGAAAATTACCTGCTCCCCTTGAGAAAAATGCAACTTTCCTCCCTGAAATAACAAAAGCTTGCTTTCTGAGGTAATAGTAGGAACACGTAGTTTTTACTTTTTTCATTTCACAAATGCATCCGCATATAAAAGATTAAATGTTGCTATTAAAAAAATATTTAAATTTTATCTCTTTATTACAAAAGGGGGCAAAAGGGCAAATTTCTAGAACGAAATAATTAATATTTGACGCAATCATAATTTATTATTTATTAAAAGTGATAATACAAATGTAGCATTCTTTGAAACATGCAACTCAGCTTATTATTATTTTTTCCTCTATAATGATACTAATTAATAAAACCCATTCCATTAATACGCAAAACAAACAGCTTTAGTAAAATTTTAATGCAGCATTCCTTTTATGATTTGTCTTGTAGGTATTCGTGTAGGTACAAATGTTATGGCGTGTGTCCTTTGTTCACTTTCATATGTGTGTCCACCTGACCGCCCGCTGACCGCAAAATTGAGCAGATTTTTAGTAAAAATTGTTTCGTGGATTATCAATCCTTCTTTCTCAGGTTTGTGTTGTCTGATGGGAACGTTATGATTGTCACGCTTGTATCTGTGGCAAACAAATTTTTAAATTTGAACGTCAGGGTTGATGCTCTACCCCAATTCTGGGAAATTTTAGCAGGGCTATGCATGCATACCGGATTTAGCGATGATCAGGGTTATAATATTTTTTTTAATTTTAGTAATCTTAGAAATTACTGGATTGTTTTGCTGTTGTGGTGCATAAAAGGAGAAAAACACTCAAAAAGAAGAAGCTGAACCTTTTAACTCTATTTTACGGCAATCACATACGAAAACAACCAAACAGAATGATTTAAGGAATTATATTTGGACGCTGCGGGGCTTTAGCGGCTTGAGTGATTTTTTATGTTGGCTAAATTGTGGGGATATTCTATGTTGTAAATTTCAAAATAAAAATAAATTTCTGTACTTTCTTATTTGTACGTGTCTTTATTTAATGTTTTATTATTAAATATTATTTTTTAACTGCTGCTTGTGTTTTAAGCTTGTTTAAATTAGGTGTATCTTTAATAAAATTTGATTTAGGGACACTACCAACGTAAAGCCAATAAAATTTTTGCTCGACGGGATATATTGACGGGTGGTATATTGACCATTGGGAATATTGATCACTCTTGGGATTTTTATACGCGGTGAATATTGATGGTGTGGGATTTTTATTCACGCAATATCATCCGATGGTATTATTAACATTTGATTTTGATGTAGGCAACAAATAAGTACATTATTATTAGTACACGATAAAAATACATTCTTCCAGCATGTCATTATCTTATTAACAAACAAAGAATTCATAGAGTTTACGGAAATATAATTTATATTATAGCCTGCAATCAATACTTTAAATTAGGTAGTCATACTTCTTGTAGCAGAAATAATGCCTACTGCATTTTCTGAGAAAAAAATAATAATCTGTTATTTTTGTTTGCATTTACACACAAACCCACGAAAATTAAAGAAGTTTGTAAAAATTCACAAACGATACCCTCAACAGCGCAGTTTCTATCATCTTCTGGTCTCATTGGCTAGAGCAAACCGTCTGTAAATCTGATACATTCTCAAATACAAGCAACGAATTAACATTAATCATAAGATGTGACCCTTACAAGATAATGCCAACTGCATTTTGCTAGGTTGTAAACAAAGATGGCATTTATAAAAATTTCTTAATTTGTCTATGAATAAGATTGAGTACAGAAGGAAAAATAACTAATTATTGTTTCTTTTGTAAATTTATAGGATTAACTAACGACAAGTTCTATTTTTCAGTAATGTATGTCAGTCAGATACCTATTAATTGTATGTTCATGTATTTTAGTGTATACTAATAGTGTATAGATAGTCTTAATTAAAGACAATCTCTATCATAACGTAAAACAGAAGATAATTTCGATCTTCTAGTCTTAGAAATAAGTATGAATTTGAAATTTTGAACTGAGAATTATCAGACAGTCTCGAACATTTGAGAAAACGATTGCTGCTTACACTAAAATCTCTACATATTAATGTAAACCAATGTCCAGGGATCAGTTGAAAATGACTGAATTGATTTTGATGAAACTTAGCACGATCATGGAAGGAACTATTCTCAAGATAATCAGACGTGCTATTAGAAATTTCGAAAAGTTGTCAGTTAGCTAAGGCAATTGCCAAATGTTGCCTCCATTAACTTTAATATTTTTTTCATTTAAATTTTCAACAAATGATGTTTGAACATTTATATATTCACGGAGATTAAAAGGTATAAAAATGATCTACAAGAAGTTGTTTGAATGTCCTAACTCACCTCTAGATAAATTGACCAAAGCATATTTTAGAACAGTCAAGCAATCTATTCAACTACATAGATCAAAAGTTTCCCGAAAGAGGTTGGCAGTTATGGTAGTCTATAACGTTTTGACTTTTCAACACTGCTCCACGATTATTCGCAAGGTGTTGGTTTGGTCGCCACAAGAACCGTTCCGAAGATCCGCGTGCTCCTTTCGGATCCTGATATTGACATGCTCTTTAATTCTGTTGAGCAGACTCCTAGAGAAGACTTTGCTCGAAAAGGAGAGTGGCGTGATGCCCTGCTAGTTATCGCAGTGTTTACACAGTAAAACAGTTTAACACGTTTTGACAAGCATAGTCCAATGCTATTATAATAGAGATTTTTTCAAGTCAAATATGTTAAAAGTCTTTTATGATAGAGTTATACGACGTTATATATTGAGAATCAGGGGGGTGATAGGGCTATTCGAGAATACAATACTATTGGAGGGGGGTGTTCTATTTAAAAAAATATATGTATATTTCGTATCACGTGACTTATACATACCATTGTTTTTTGACATTTGAAGAAAATAGAGGTAAAACAGTTTTCTAGGAAACTTTTTCCAATAATAACTAAGATAAACGAGTGGCCAAAATGTAATGAATAACCCTGTATATCTTCAACGCCTGCATAGTTTTCAACACTCCTGGAATACTGATTTTAATCTTTGGTTGTAGTTCAGGTTCGTCTTCTTCCTCCTCTTCAGTTGCGTAAACAGCCAGGGAGTGATTTAGAATTTCGGAAAATTGTTCTTGCCAGGTCTTTAATTAATCCTGGATGTTAGTGAAGATGACATAATCTTCTGTTTTAATTGCTAAAGCTGGCGAGACAATTATCGATCCCGTAAACCTAACCTTTGATCCCCCTGCGGTTCTCTTCACCTACCGATCCTTTCCATCATACATCTTTTGCAATTCCGCCGTCTTTGCTCATGTCTTGCATGTGTCTACTCTCTGACCTTTCCTTATCCATAAATCCACAGACTTTATTACTGGTCTCTGTGAAAACAGATCGAATCCGCCCATTTTGCCTTGGCTTTATCGTTCTCCATGTTGGTGATTACTTGGAATCGATTCTTCAGTTATATCTTGAAGGCTTCCTGGGCATTCTCTATTATCAGTAATCTGCTAACATTATACCTCTTCCTAATCTGCCTTCGCTTTATGATCCTGGATCTTCATCTTAAAACTAGCTATGACAAAATGTTAATCACCCCTAATACCTGCTCTTTTGTTGTATTTCACGTTAGGTTGAGGATGCTACCACTTCTGTGCAAGCGCTACATGATCTAAATATCTTCGTTTTGGTTCTACTGTCC
Source organism: Agrypnus murinus (assembly GCA_929113105.1). Classification (NCBI taxonomy): domain Eukaryota; kingdom Metazoa; phylum Arthropoda; class Insecta; order Coleoptera; family Elateridae; genus Agrypnus; species Agrypnus murinus. Next base: position 69,656,974 of record OV816024.1, read on the forward strand.
GGTGACACATATGTTACACTTTATGGTTCCAATGACTAAGTGTGAGTGATACAGATGTCTACAAAGAGCTGCACGTTCCCGGATTGCTCTTCTAGACTATGCCTGCCTATGATATATTCAAGGCCTATATTGTCCTGGACTACCATTGCATTCAAGTCTCCCCTGACTATAATAACGTCCTTCCTCTTCTGAGTAACACTGCACGATTACGATATTTTTTGTTACATCTAGCACCCATTGATGAGTTGAAATATTTATTAACAGTAATACCTAGATAGGATTAGTCGTTGACTTGAAGCTATTCCACTAAAATCAGCTACTGCCGAAGCGGTAATTGAAGCATCCTCAGAGAACGGGATGTATCGTTTTAGTGTTTTTGAGTCTTGGCAATTTTTCTGTTCCACAACGCGAGACCTTTTTTCAAAGTCCCGGGAATTCTCGAGAATTTCGGATAGTGATTTTACCTAACACTAAAACCAACATATTCGTGTTAAAATCACTTTTACTAATCACTTTCACCCAAAAGTCCCCATTGGAAAATAACTATATTTAATAAAAAGCACAGCAGTACATAAATAAATTGTCCTATAATATGCTAAAATTATTTACTTTTTCCTCTCTCTTTCATAGCAAAAATCTTTCCTGTTTAGTGTTCCTGCTCTGTTTGCCGGCAAGTTTTAAGTCATTCATAGCTTTTACAAAACATTCTTGGTTCAATGAAGCAAGTATTGTCAAAAATTCATTTGTCTATTTCGCGTATACAAAGATTACTTTGTGACACTGTTTTTGCGAAAAACAGTTACACAAAGTGCTACTTTGTGCAACCGAAAGTAGTGATTTTTTTATTTGTAAGGCTGGAAGTAGTAAGTAAATTTTGCTGCCAGCCTACTCTGTCATGTCATTCTGTCAACGAAGTCCAGTGTCAGACGTAAATGCGTAATAAGCAATAACACAGCTATATTCTGATTTCAAGATCAAAATTAGATTAAAAAGCCAAAACGTATATCGCTTGTCGATATTGAGGTAAGTTTAATTGAGTTGAATGATGTACACCTCCATTTCATCAAATATTTTTTTCAATTTTTACCTACTAATGGGAACATAACCAAGGTGTTAGGAAGAATATAAAAAGGAAAGGAATAATGCTCGACAACCAACCCGCGGAAGTATTTTGGGGGCACATTATCCAAAAGAAAAGCACTTTCCCGTGATAGGTACTAATAAGTATTCATTAACTGGCGCCCTTTTGTAAATTTGAATGTTATGATGCTCAGAAAAACAGCGAGAATAATGAAACATATTTCATTTTAAGAAGCTTTGAATTAAAACAAAGCGCGGTTAATAGCGGATTTCCTACGAAAATGCGCTGAAAAGCTTGTTGGTTTTCCGGATCAAGTTGATGGTCGTGAATCCCGTGTCCGTCCCTACTCAAATTTCATTTTCATTGTTTAGATTTAGAGGTTAGGTTAGTTATTTTCTATTGTTGTATGTTAAGCAGTTTTGATGTTTATTGTAATAGAAACAGTAAAACCTTGATTGAGTACATGATTGTCTTATCAAAATAATTATTTACAATAAAAATACATTTTTATTTTATATCAGAAGAAACAACTAAGCTGTCACCTTTTTTTTAAATTGAATTTTTCCCTGCCTACGTGATTTTTTCAAAATGACAGTGGATGTCATTGTATGCGTTATCAGTTATTACCAACATTACCACATCAAAAATACCCGCGTGTACATTTTCCCATTTCTTTAAAGTAAATTGTAAATTAAGGCGAAATAGACAAAGTAGTATGTAAAACACGTGTTACAATTCCTTTTTGTAATACTCGTATATAGCTTAACTCGCCGCTTCGCGGCTCGTTAAGCAAACTTATACTCGTATTACAAACATCGTCATTGTATCACTAGTTGTACAATCTACTATTAAAATTTTAAAATAAATTGAAGTTTTGAATAAATTCATCCTTGTAAACCACTTTCTATTTCCTAGAAAGTATACCTAGTATTGCATCCACATTTTAAAAATGCTTCCTGGACTACTGAGTGGTCATAAATATCTATCTAAGTCAAACGAAACAAATTAAGAAATGAAGTAAAAATACACTATAAATAAATTATAAAAGCACACTATTGTCTTTACAAAAAACTATCAAAGCATTATCGGAACCTTTTCCTTTTAAAAAAGACTAAGCGCATACTTTAATATGAATTTTAAAGTAGAAACATTCTGTTTACATCCTTAGGAAGATTACTCTTTAAAAATAGTAGTACCTGTTTATAATTAAGATAGAAATTCCAAATGAAAACTCTTTTTAAATATAATTGAATAGAAAGTACATGTTTACTTAATGACTGTTTACTGGTTTCTGCTGCTCAGAACGGTTGTTTTTAAATAATAATTTGTTCAAAAAATGGAAATAAATAAATAAATCAAATAAAGTAAGAATTCTAATTGAATACCTTGTATATAAGATTCCCGTAGATATATCGAATTATTTGTCCCGGAACTCGAGACAACAAAAATTGAGCAATTCCGGACGTGACAGAGACACTGCTGAGTGAGTCGTTATGGAATCTTGTATATTGTAGTTACAGATAATGCACAGAGCTATCTTTCATTAAACTATTGTAAACGAATATCGTAAACCTATTGTTTAAAATAAGAAGAGTGGTTTTCAGCTGTCGGTATTTTCCTCACTATTCTTCTAAATTATTTCGCTCCAATTGCCATTACAACCTAACTTGACGATCCAAACCAGATCTAGTAGTGTTCCACTCTTCCATCCCCGGAGTAATGTAATTGTAATATCTAGTGATCATTACATCTCCGGTGTAATAGAACAAAAAATAAAATAAGAGAAGTTGATATTTTTAAAATAAAAAAGCACATAAGAATTATTCTCCGTTATTCCTTAAATTAGTAATCAATTAATACAAATAAGTGAACTATATAGTATGTGAGATTGATATTTCAATCATTGTTTATGAGTATCTTGCTAAGCCGTATCGTCACAATACCTTGTAAGGGCTTCTTGCCAGGTTTACGCTGTAGTCCTTAACGACCGCTACGGCTGAGAAGGAGCCCTTTGGTATGGCCAAAGTGACGGATGGGGCAACCTTCTCTCTTGGGGCTAATAAAAAAGAAAACTAATGTCTAAGTCTAATTAACCTAAGTCTAAAGAAGAAAACCACAACAGCCTGTAGGTGACAGCTCTTAGCGGGCTACGGAACAACAGTTATGTCGTGATATCTGCTGTTCGTTGTTACCAGCATGCAATGACGATGACGATCAACAAGCCTCGGCAAACTGATGGTGGTGTGTATGTGCGATATTTGAAGCTACCTGAACAACTTCAAAGTGCCGACAATCGAGTGCACTTGTATATATTCTTATACTGTGCTGATAGACTACTTGAGATAGCATAATGTTCTTCTCATAATCTTCAGCTTGCTGTCAGTGCTTTATGCATAAACAAAAGGATTTGTATAATTTAGAGTTGAAACAATTGATAGAAGGTTCTTCTTTTATGGTAACTTGTACTTGAATTAATAAATTATAAAAATATAAATTTATTTTGTGTTAAAATAATAGCGTTTGAACGAAACACAGCTTCTGTTTTATTTAAAAAAAATTTGTATATGAATTATTTATTAATTTAATGCCAGTTCCAGTTAATTACCATTTAAATGCACGCGATCAAGAAGTGTTTAATAAATACTGTTGGAATCTAATCCTGTTTGTGTAAAATATGCTTGTCAACTTCTCACTTGAACTCTGACTGTATGTTTATCAAGGTAATCGTATTAAAATCTCCAATCCAGGTCCGTCAGGATAATTATAGCTTGATCAGACGATGATACAACCTGCAGCTCGATTTAAATGTAGGCAAACTCGTTTATTTTCTAGAACAGACAAATTTGCAAGCTTTTCCACTCTAAAAATCCCCTAATTTGTCGAAATGCCTAAAAGTTTCGAATTTAATGGTTCGAAAAGTTTTATTATGTACGCTTGTTTTTCCAACATCTTTTGGTATAAACGACTTTGGAAAACTTGGAAATCATTAATCATTTGAATATGTGAAAATATTTTATTCCAAACTAATGATAATTTATGTTTTAGTAGAATATTAATAATTATTATGTTCTGCTTAATTTATAAAGCCAATGGTTATAGTAAATTAAACGATGTTCAACTTAATAAACAAAATGACAAAACTGGCTTTTTTGTAACTGTCATAATTTATAACTAAATTTTATTACATTTTAAATTTGGATGAACTTTTGTATTCATATGAACCAACAACTTCATGTTGAGTTTACGAAATTTATAACCTGATCTACATGGTGTCCCCAATGTTTTTCGAGATGTTAATCGAATATTTTGTATGTGAGCAGGGTCGATAAAGAGCTAGTGAACTAAAAGACAAACGATCCAATAAACCACTAAAGCCACAAACTAATTTAACATTTGATAACTATTTGAATAACATACAAATCAACACCCATTTGTCTTATATCTATTCTAAAGAAAAAATATTTTTCCGGAGTGTGTAGGTGTTAGAATAGTTTCATTTTGATTAATTTTGAAAAACTTAGCTGAAATACATAAATGCCTAAAAAGTTAAAATTGCATTTTACCCTTTTCGGTAGGGAATAATAATAATAATAATAACTACTACAACCCATAGCCTAAACCAAGGGCCCAGAAGCTATAAGCTTGTGCGGGAGGGAGGGGGCGATTGTTATTATTATGTAGGCCCAATGTGCGGCTGCAGCCGACTTACAGATGGAACAGCGCAAATCCCACATTTGTGTCACAGCTAAGGAAAACTGCAGAAAACCTTAACCAGTTCTGCAGGCGCCGGGAGTCGATCGCGGGCCGCTTGGGTGAAAGTCCGGCACGCCAGACATTACACTACCAAGGCTGTCAATAGCCTCTTATAAGTATCAAGTTTGATACAGATCTATTTATACTGTTAAAAACTTTAAATTGTTCGATTTTGTATCAATTTTCTATATTTATTTCAGCTTAGGGATATGTCCCACTTGTATTCCTTAAAATCTACGTCATATTTTTTTAAATTCCGCTTATCGTTATTTAATTCTATTAACCGTTATATGAATACCGGCTGTGAATTTCTTTGTATGGCAGTTGTTTAGATTTTCAGTAGCGCCTCTTAGGATAGGGGAAAAACGAGAAAAACACCGCGTATATGGAAGTAACCAGAGATACCTAGATGGTTCTAGTTCATGGTAGGGGGGGGGGTAGTATCGCGCTGAAGCCCCCGAAATTTTTTATTATTTATTTATTTATTTTTGGGCGAGGAATCAGTATAGCGGAGCATATAGTCATTTATGTACCCGAGCCATGGTTTCCAGTAAAACCGCGAAAATTTACTAGTAGACCAACCCCGCCAAACAAAATTCTTAAATGCGCCACTGCTAGTTCATTGAAGAGCGATATTGCTGGACATACATATCAGAGAAGGGAATCAGTTAATTAGAAGTAATTAGCGTAACGTAAAACAGACATACCTTCAGTAAAAATAAATAACTTTGTATTCCAAATAAATAACTTAATTAGGTTAATTAAATATATAAATATCTAGTGTGTGAATAAATTAGTTTAAGTTCGCTTATTAATAGTACATAATTTCTGTTTTAACTAGTTAGTGTAGACGTTAGTTATCTTTAATGTTTCTCTGTAATTAAACAGTTAAAACAGCATCTTCAAAAGAACGTTACAAGTATGATTAATAATTTTCTCTCTCTCTATTAATGCATTCATAGAAACCTTGTAGATTGATTATTCAACAGTGTTTGGTAGTCTGTTTCAATCCCGCCAATGCTTTTGCTTGAAATATAGTTCCTTTTATGTTACTTTCGTGGTAAACTAAATCTGCTAAGTTTTTAGTTAAGATAGAAGATCTATAAGTCCTACCCGTTTTCAGCTCCGCCTTGGTGGTAAGAGTCTTTGCACAGTTTACGACGTAGTTATGTGGATATGAAAATACCTTTTTAAAATTTCCTGTTGTGGAAAGTTTAATCACACTTCTTGTGACTTTATCGAGTTTAATACAGTTTCGTTTTGGTGGTTTACATTTTGGAGTCAAGGATTTGTAGGAACTCGTTGGGTGATTTGAGAGCAAGCAACTTTGCACGCCAGATTAAAACTATTCTTTTCAAATATTCTTTTTAAATTATAGATTATTAAATTATTGAAGTAGGATTGAACTAAAATACATTTTTATTTACTTGTAAAACTGATATATATCCAAACGTCACTTTTAAAGCCGGTCTTTCAATATCTGATTATCATTAATTGAAAGTTGTTCGCTATAGATACGTTTATTGGGACAATTGTATCTAGAGTAACTAACTTCAAATTTCAGTTTAGAGCTAACCAGAGGTATGTATACCAGACAAGGAAAACCCAACCATTACAGACATTTCATTTATATACTTATCTAGTCAGCATTACTTCAATATTCCGCGCGTGAACAGCTTTTATTAGAATGTATTGCATGCAGAAGATAAATCTGGGAGCCTTTATTAAAGTTTTGTTAGGTATTCGTTACTATTTTATTGAAGCATGGGTTACCTTATTTTTATAAAAGCTATTTCAGGCGTTTACGGTAAGTTTATGCGAGATATGAAATAGTCCATATTACTTAGTATTTATCAGTACCACCTAGCTCCGATAGTGAGAATTCGTTAAAGGGTCTTTTTTCTTTAGCAGTTAAACCAGTGGCGCCTTATATTCTTAGGAGATATCGAAATAACAATTTGGATTGTTTTGATAGTTTACAAACTCCACGACTCCTTCTGGGTTAACTATCACTTGTGGGCACATTTCACACGTTACTTAAGTAATCATGCAAATACTCCCAGAGCAACCTGATTGATTTACCTTTTTTTTCAGAAAGGGCGTTACAACTTATAAATTAGTTGATTGCCTTGATGTATTTTAGTTATTTAAGAGTTATTCTATTTATTTAAAAAAAAACTAATAATTCTTCATAGCTAAGAAAAATTAAAACACGTTTTCTTCTCGGACAAGGAAGAAAGCGGTAGGGCTCGTGTCAATGTTTAGCTGTAGTAGGATCGGCTATATAAACATGGTAATCATAGTATCGATATCATAAAGTACGGGAAATCCTGATTCTTTACAACAAACAAAACATAAATTATCTTGTAAGCCTACTTGCTATTAACAGTGTACGTACGTTTTTCGTTTTGATTGGCCGAACTTTTCTTGATTGTTGTTTAAAAAAAAACTTTGCTTTCGAGAGAGGACACAAAGAATAGGTCATCCTATGCAGCAATGCTTACAATTCGCATATTGATAACATTATTACAATCTTTACTAGTCTCGCTATAATTATTTGTAATGTAGTAATATACATAAGTAATAACTGTATTTAAAATAATCATATCAAATTCTTTACATTTGAAATTTATCAACCAGTTAGTTTGTGCAACATACAAGCTGGAAACACATGGGCTTGTTATAGGGAAATAAAAGCGTTTATAAAAGTGTTATTGAGATAGTGAAAATTGCAAAGTTTTATTCTACTGCACTACTTCTCCTATCAAAAAGATTTATAGTAGAGTTTATTGGGTTAAAATGCGAGCGAACTTATGCATAACCTGCATATTTTTTTATAAATGAATTTAAAGTATTAATACCAAGTGCATGCATATCCAGTCAGTATACAACATTCAGTTAAATGTTTTTACCAGTTATTGCATATATTCTACTTCCACTTTTATAAACGCTTTTATATCCCTATACCAAACCCATGCGTTTCCAGCCTATATAACGATCACTGCATTGTCGTGCGCAACATTGACAATTGTATGTTCTTCGGGACACATTCAAGAATTGGCTTTCCTAAATATTTGAACGAACTATATTCAAAGAAGAGTGTGTTTCCCTAATTTAACTTTTTTTCTGTTATCCCATTAAAAATTAAAAATGCGATTGATATTTATGCTGAAATATTCTAAAATAAGTAAGTATATTCTTATATGTATAGATATACATAATCTAGTATATTATGTATATGTATACATTTAAACTATGAGGATAAAAAGTTCATTTAGTGTTACATTATTAGGAAACACATTGTACTTAAATTTAATTATCAGTAAACATATCGTTTTATGTCATAAATGAAAACACTTTATTGGTCAAACCTATCTAATAAAGTTGCAATAAGGGTTGAATTATGAAGTGGGATGACATCTCGTTAATGAAAAGAAAATTAGTAATTACCAACACTTATTTACTTTTGAACTGGAAATCACCTTGAAGTACTTTCATTAAAAAAGAGCGAGTTTTTTATTTAGAACTCTACACTGAAAACGAAAGTAAATGAGAATATTTTTCCAGAATATTCAAGTATTCTAGAAAATCCTTTGTTGCCCACGACCTAGAAGTACTTTTCAATAAATAAAAAGCGATCTTGAAGAGCATACTGTAATAACAAGGATACAGAATCTATCTCCTGATTGGTATAGCTTTTGGCAACTATAAATTGATTTCCTGAAGAAAGGAAAACCTTGCATAAAAATCTGTATCTTATAATAGAAACGGATTCGAAAACATAATGTGTGAAGTAAAATTTATTGAATAAAATGATAAATTTGAGTTAAAACTAGCACTGAATAGTGAATTATAAAGGTAATAAAGATAATACAAAATATCTAGATTTAATTAATAAATTAATGAAATGCTATTTATTCACAAAGAAATAAATAAGTTCTTTCTAAGGTGAAAATAGAAGAAAGTTGCTTCTTAAATACTTAGTTTTACTAAAATTTATTGTTTGAATATGACTAGCGAATAAGGCCGGTTCTACGAACCTTGACCATACAAATTTACCAATTTAGGAACAAGACCAGGAAAATCCACAAAGCCAGAAACAAGAACCAGCAACACATGGAAATTCACTAAGTGAGGAACAAGTACGCTCAGCCCAGCTCACACTCTGATCCCACAACTCCAGTACCATTTAAACATAAGACTGATTCCACAACTGCTGTTGATTAAACGGAAATGCTAGATGCGCCTGCAATGTATTTTTAAATGTAGAGTGCAGGGTTTCTTATGATTATCAATATTTTGCAGGAGCTACACAAATCAAAATCCACAATAAGAGACGTATGCAGTGGAAATGCCACTACTAAAGGATTTTTGTTCAAGATACTTTCATTCACTCCCTTGCCCGATACACACGATAGCTGCCAAATATGGCCGACATTTGTAATATTGAGTCCTTTAAACAGTTTTTTACTATTAATATAGAGCTTAACATTTTTAAATTGTCGGACTACTACATGCATTTTATTTAATTAGAGCGTTTCAGTTTATATGTATAATTCCTTCATAAGTTATAAGATCTTAAAGTTAGTTAAAGACCGTTCCATTTTTTGTTTAAACTAAAGTTTAGTACAACAGGTAGGTATTTGCGTTGCTAGAACCAAATATAATGTAATTCGATTTTGTTCGATCATTCTAAATTAAATGCATGTGATTAAAAATATCTGAGACTAGTTTAAAAGAACATTTTCATTTTTTGGAGTTCATATGCTAATGCAAAATAACAAACTTCTGAGGAGTGCCTTATAAGAGAAGAAAAAAGATATTTTTAAAAATGCTAGATTTTGGAAACTATGCTGAGATTTGTTCAACATTTATGGTAGTAGTTATTACACACATGAATTGTAATGCAAACTAGAACCATCTCAGATCGTTCTAGTTAGCAGGCCATTCAACCTATTTATATCAGCAGTTAAAGGCAAAATATTAAACTATTAATTAATTAATACCGCAAAATATTAAAAAGGATAATGTTCTGAACAAGTGTACCTAGCTGGCAGTGAAAGTGTTCTAATATATACTTCTTAGGCCCCTAGATGAGGCTAATTTATCTCGGCCAAACATATTTATCTTATGGAAAGATAAAAAAGTATCATTTTAAAATAAAAATTAGAAAAAATCTTGTATTTTCTATTTCTTTGTATCCTCGTTTTGTCCAATCACAATTCCTATATTTATATTTTATTTCATTTCGTATTTCAAACAATTTATTGGTTATATATCACAATTAGTAAAATAAAGTAAATCTTTATCTCCGTTGTCAATGACACCTGAGTTCAAGACGTTCTTGATCTCCGTTGTTGTTGGCAACGTAAATAAATTATTTGATGTTGCATAACAGCCACACGTGACATGTTGCTTTTTATCTCCTTGGTTACGCGTATGATGACACAGACAAGGCAACTTGCTTTTTTATACAATAAATTTGGATGAATTTTAAAAGGGAGAAATTAAGATTGAAATACGAAATAAAATAAAACAACTTATGCAATACGGAGATCTAGCGATACTTAAATCCGAGAAGATGTATTATAACGCCGAGGCGCCAGCCTAATTACATAATACTATATATTATGTTATACATAAAAAAAAAACAACCGTCACTAGATAGAGTGATTCTTCCATATTCTTTAAAGCTGATGTAGTCCTGCATTAAAAATTGTATAATTGCTGGCATACATCCTTACAATGCAAGAATTTGGACTACGAGGAGTTACAATTGGAATTACTTAGAATTGCCATTCGCAAAAATTGGAACCTGTTCTATGGCCGAAAAATAATGTCCAACTTGATGTAACAAATGTAAAAATTGAAATATGCTAACAGAGAAGTAGTAGCTTATGTTAGTATGTTAATCCTCTTCTAATAAATTACCATACGACCATGTATGCCTAGAGTCTCGCGTATATCTACATACCACACAATAGTTTGGTCGTTATGTACTGCCAACCTTAATTGATTTGCAGGTTAAATAAATTCTGATGATAAGTCAGAATATCTTTCAGTACAAAACTATACAATTTTAGGCCGTCAGGCAAAAATATAGATTTTCGTAAAATTAAGAGAATACTTGGTATAAAGTATACGTTCTCCAGGGACAAAATGAGAGAAGTTGAAATCTTGCAAGATAGCTGATAATTTGTAAAATATAACCCAATCGGTAATCCTAATCATTTCTTTAACAAAAACACTCATTGCTTATCTTATTATTTAATGTACAGAAAAAAAATTGCAGAAACGTGGCATGTTAAAGTTTAGAGCGTCGATTGAACAGATGTGCTTCTAATGTTATTGATAATTAGGTATAGGATTTGTATGCACTTAAAAATGCTGAAATTTGATTGCACTTATGCACTATAAAAACGTGAAATATGCACTTAAAAATCATGAAATATGCGTTTATTAGAAATTTTTAATAAATATATGCACTTTCATTATTAAAAAAACACCTGCTTAGCATTATTTACATTTTATTTACAGAAATTATTTTATTAATTAGACATCCTATGCAATAATTTAATTAATTATATTTTCTAAACATAGAGCGTTACAGTTCACAATGACGTACGTTTTTAAATTTTCAAAAGTAAACATATGCCTATTATCCCTAAATATTGTTTTATATTTTGAGAAACTCCGTTCCACATCGCAAGACGTAATTGGGGCATACTTAAAATTATTTAATTCTACAAGCGAATAACGTTTTAGCTGGTCTAAAATGTCTTGACAAGATAATGCATCGTTTATGCTCTTAATTAAGTGAAAACTAGGATTTTTGTCTATAACGGATTTAAATTTTTGTTTTATAATCAAGCACTTTGGCCCTCTTACTTTATTCAAAGAAACACCTAGCCATTTTACATGCTCAAGAGATTCATCTAATAAATTTTCCTGACTTTCTAATTTCTGAATTACTTTAGGTAAACGCACAAAATTTGTCAAAACAAACAATAATTCTGCCCTCACCTCCTTAGTATTAAGAGCATCCTGTGCGCTTTGTATGCATAGTGCATCGTGTTTATTAAGTTTATTTACAAATGCTCTAATAATATCAAAATAAGTTGCATAATATTCTGCTGCAGAAAGCCAAGTACCCCATCTTTTTATTACAGGCTCAGGTGGGAGAGGCACTTCTTGAGCAGTTTCCCTAAATATTTGTATGCGATATTGAGCTTTACAAACAATTTTTTACATCTGAAATTATAGTTTACGTTAGGATATATTTCTGGCACTTTTTCCGCAACTCTATGCATTGCATGGGCAAGACAAGTTAAGTGGATCATTTTTTCGTACAGAACTTGTAAGCCTGCTCCAGCCTTGATCATGTACGGTGCCGCGTCGGTGACGAACAGGAGTACTTTGTTATACTGTATGCCGTCCGGCCACAAAATAGCCATCGAATCATTAAACAATTTTGCCACAGAACAATGATTGGTGCTCTTGAAAACGTCCATTGCTAATAGATAGGATTTGGGATTGTTCTCCGAATTTAAAACGCCAATTATAACGTTAGCCACGTATCTGAAAACAAAAATTTGATTTTTATTTTATCGAACTACATAATTAGTCGGTTACAAACAATTAGCGCAAAACAGTTATTTAAAAAAATATATATTTTAATCAAGCAAAAATATTGTTGTTAATATGTAACTTAAAAATATGTAACTAACAAAATAGAAAATAAAACATCCGTAAATTGCTCTGCTGTCTTTAATTAGTTAAATTTTACTAACAAAATGGAGGAAATGAAGTTTCTACGCACCTTCCAGTAGTGTCAGTAGATTCGTCAATGGAAACCCATATGTAGTTATTCGCTACATGTTTTCTAATTGATTTTATGGTCTCTTCGTATACGAGTTTAGTGTACGAGTGTCGAGTGTAGACTCGTTGGGTATTGGCATTTTTAAAATTTCTTCCAGTAAATTACGAAATGCTGAGTGATTAATTTTACTTAACGGGATATCTGCAGCCACTAATGCACTACATAGTTTTTTATTAAATTCGATCGATTTGCTGGACTCACCGCGCGAATTATTAAGGTACCCCGGTAACAATGTTTGTTTTTTTGATTTCAGGGCAACCCACTTTTGATGTCGAACCGTGTTCAGATGTTGTGTAACTTGAAAGCGTTTCGTTGCAGTCACTTTATCGTCGCACACTGTACAATACAACACCTTATCGTCAGTTGTAAGAACACTGAATTCCTTAACATAACTTCGAAGTGTAACAGACACAGACCGTTTTTCTTTACCCTTCTTTACACTCTAAAATTTCAAACTGAAATGCAGTTTGCAATTTCTGAACTGTTTTAATTGAAAGATTACAAGATTAAGAAACAAAAGTACAGGCAAATTTTTCTATGAACAGGAAGTTGTCAAAGGATCTTTGGAATTTCCTAATACCTATTTATCACAATACCGCAGGATGTAAGTATTTAAATTTTAGTTGAAACTTTTTCTTTCTTAGAAATATTAACAAGTACACAGATGGTTAAGGCAGTAAAATATTTTAAAGCCTAGTATTTAACAATTAGCTTAAATTATGGGTTTCCCCTAGACTCCACTAAGCCGCCCTTGGTTGGTTGTCCAAAATGCTAAAATTATTTAAAAAATATTAGAAATTTCATAATTAAAGCATGTAAAACGCTCAAAAAGTGGCAAAATATGCACACTCGTTCAAAAATGCTAAAATATCCATGCATTTATAAAAAACACCTAAAATGCATTTATATGCACTTTCAAATTGACATATGTGATTCATATGTGGCTTAAACATATAGAAATATTACTTTGCATATGTTTGCTATAAGCAGAAAAATCATGCAAATGCATAGAAATCCTAACAATTTTTTGAGTACTGGGTAAAGATCTTAGATTTAAAATTTAAAGTCGAAAAACATTTTTTTTCACTCTATTCTTAGAACAAAAATAAATCTTCACTACTGAAATCTATTTTCTCTCTATATTATTAATTAACTCTATATAGATTGAATATTCAGTCTAATAGTATTATACTTTAAAAGTATAACAAAATCCACTCTAATTTTAATTTTTTTATGTGTACTTAGCAAGAGAAGCATGTGCGCATTAACAACACTAAAAAAAATGGCGACTCTCAGCTGTATGCCGTATTTCACTTCGACTAGTTATAATTGCAGAATTTTTGCAATTTCAAAAGTTACTAAAATTGGTGGGAATTTCAAGATTTTACAAATGTTTCACTAACCTAACGTAGCTGTACAATTTAAAACGTAATGGAGAACTACGCAAAACTTAGAGACCAAAATTATATTGACTATACCAAAAACAGGTATCTGTATATAAAAATATTACCTACATTAAGTTTAAATTTGTAAGATTTTAAAATTCCTGCTAATTCTAGTAACTTTTCAAATTGGAAAGTTTTAACAATTAACTAGACTGGTGGGTGTACCGTTGTACACCATAGTGTAAATGTCTTCACGTCTTTTTACTGCGTGTGGTTGTGAAACTTCGCAGTTTGTTTTAATAATTAATATAAGGTAACTTAAAACAGTTTCAATTTTTAAACATTTTATTAATACATGTATTATTTTATAATTTTAGTAATTAGTGTTACTTATGATAAGTAAGACGGGAGCACTTGGAAACTTGACATGTTCCAACGGAGTTGTACTTTTTTTAATAATTCATATTTAGTGTTTTATTTCCAAACAATAAACATATATTAAGAAATTAGGTAAGTAAAAGCAATAATTCTAAATGTATTTAATTGGCAACAAAAGAGTAATTACATCATAATTGCAGTAATTTTGAACTTTGGCGGAGTTCACGGAGTGCTACAAGGGAATCTCGTAATAGAAATTTAATGACAGTTTGCAGGGAACATGAACAGTAGTTAACTCCAGCAACAATTGACAACCATACCATGGACCAAAAAGCAATTTCCAAATAAAGGTTCCGGGGTGTCCTATAACCAAATTAGAAGTGTACCAACTGTGGGCTCGTATAGATTTTTTCAATACCTTCTTATGTGTTAATTGTATATACATATATAAATAGAATTTTGTTTTATATACATATATACACACACTTTTTATGTATGTTTCCATTGCAATAAATAAATAAATCACTTCGATTATTGACCTCGACCTTGAAAAAGTACCTACAGTATTTTCGCTCCAAAATTTCAATCTGAATAGGAAAAAAATTATTCAGAAATTTTATAACAATTCACAACATTTTTCCCATGTAGAGTAAAAGATTCAAAAGTCAAGAGTAAAATTTTACTCCGAAACGATTATAAATTTGACTGTTTTAATGTAAAAAAAAGATATAATTGTTTTAGAGTGTAATACACAAAACATTGTACTGAAATTAACTCTATGGTCTACACGAAGGTACATATTAGATATTTGACTCTAAATGTTGTAGACCTAATCACACACTTTTTAGAGTGGTCTAGTATTCAAATTTTACAAAAAAGTTTTTACTGTGTGTAAAAAGGATTGTTATAGTTTTAATGAGTCTTATAACTTGAATTTTTCAAAAGTAATTCTAAATGGTATTGCACGGAGTAAAAGGGAAACAAAAAGGTAGTATATCTTTTACGGAAAACTTTCCATCCATCCAATCCAGTTTAATATTCGTTTTACCTTATAAAAGTAGCAGTAGAAATAATGTTGAAAATGTACAGAAGAAATAGACATTCAAAACAGAATTTATATATCAACAAAATGATCATCTAACTACTGATGTTGTCTTTTTTTGCACAGAACCTTCACGAAAGTAGTGACTGATTTGCTGAAAATTTATTTCTCCATAGTTGAAGAACAGAGTTGAACAGTAGAACTTAAAAATAGGGAAGAGTGAAACAAAGAATATATGGTGCATACAAAATAATTCGCGCCAACCAAGAAATTCAAAAATCAGATAATTCTATTAAGGAACGCATTGACGAAAGTTTAATCTTCTTATCTACGCCTGCATTAAATTATTCAGCAGGTGGGAGTCAGCAGCAGCAGTAACTATTCAAGCAGATTGTAATTTTTTCTTTAATACTGAATGATTGTTTGATTCCTTGAATGTGGTTTCTAATCTTGTCTGTTGATATTTCATATGATTTCTTCAGTCATCTCATAAAAGCCCGCATCTTTGAATATGACATATACTTATTTCAGACTTTGCACTCCCTCGTGTCGTATATATATGACGGACAATGTTGAAGAATACTGTATAAAAGCACCTTGTAAGTTTTATTTTCCTGTAATATATTTTTTATGTCTTCATGTGTGTTTCTTGATAGAGTTTAATCCTATTACTTACTAAAGCTGCTTCCTTTATTTCAAGCGACTTTCATGGAAATTAGTTTAACTTATTACATTTCACGCACCTTTTATTCCATTTAAAGAATGTAATTTTAAGGCAAAAGTTTTCGTGAAAGTAAATTACAGATCAGTACATCTTGCTTGTTATTAAAGTCAAAAATAACAAAAAGATGTAAAAAAATAATCAACTTGTTTCCCACTATTTAAGATATAAACATATAATTTTTCTTAAAGGTATCGTTAAATTAGTGCACTATTTCCATTTCTTGAATTTGGTGTTTCCTGTTTAATTCCTTTGTTCTTCATAAAGCTGAACTAATATCCATAGTAGTAATTTATGTAAATAACCAAAATTGGATAGTATAATCAAAAGAAGATGAAGAATGGGATAAGCATTAAATATGCGTAGGCGCCGCTACTTAAAAGCAGCTTTTTCTTTCTAATTAGCACAAGCCATAATATGTAGTAGACTCTTTTTAGACATATATGGTTTTATGTTTACAGGTAAATAAAATTAAATAAATGATGGCTCTGATACTTTTTTAATTTTTTCCATAGATTAATTGAAAGGATTGAAGCGTACTACGCAATAATTTCTTCGCAGAAAGTTGTCTTTTTAACCTGAAAGTAAAAGACGCGTTCATTAAAAATTATGTAAAAATTCGTGATCACACAATAAGGAAATGTGATACCAACTGTTTGCAATTCACTAAAAAAAATCTATTATTACAAAAGAAAGAAATATTTTTTTTATAATTAAGATTTTAAAATGAAATCGCAAGATCCATGTGGCTGAAACGAAGGAAGAAACAAAGGAAAATAATCACCAAGATTGTGTGGGAAGGAGTGAACGTGACTGAGCATTGAAGAAAATGCAAAGTGTAGGAATTTGCTACTATCACCCTTCTCAAAGACTTGACTTTTAACGAAAAGAATATTGTAATGACAAAAGTTAGCAAGACGCTTTGGATTTTTCAGAATATTTACAATATTCGAGTTCCGTGTCGTGAAAAATATTGATTAATAATTTTAATTAATCTCTCTAGTAATTTTAATTTGTTTATACTTAACTAATGATTATACTGCAATTAATAAAGCACAAGTTTATAGTGATCTTAAATATAATAGTGGTTACTATATGTTTGTGATAGAAAATTTTGCAAAAACATCTGGATATTAAGGTATTTGAAAATTTTTATTTTGTTATTGCAAATAAATTCCACCTTGTCGGCCTTCGTGTAATCTTTGTTAATAACAATGCCAAGTACTACTTGCAAAACATGCGTAACTAAAATTACAAAAACCAAACCAGGTTTGCTCTGCAATGGTAATTGCTTATCTTACTACCATGCAGCTTGTGTTCAATTGCAAGCTAAAGATCTTCAGATAATAATGGCTGATGGAATAACTTGGATGTGCCCTAGTTGTAGGGATGATTCTAATAATGCTAATAAATCAATAATTGTTAGTGACGAAGAAGATGATCAAGAAGCCTCTATTCAAACAGTATTAAACAGCGTCAACTCTATTAATAGGGAAATAAAAGAAATGAATAATAAATATGCACAACTGATTGAATCGATAGATTTTTGCAGTAACAAGATTTCCGATTTTGAAGGTAAAATGAAATCCTTTGAAGCAAAATTCAAATCTATAGAACAATTAAAACAAGAAAACTCGCAATTTAAAAAAACAATACAATCTCTAGAAGTTAGAGTAGATGAATTAGAACAAAGAACCAGAATGGATAATTTAGAAATCTGTGGAGTACCGGAAAAGGCTAATGAAAATGTCTACAACATTTTAGAAGCGATTGGGGAAACTATTAATTGCCCAATTAACAAAAATGAAATATGTACTGCACACAGGGTGCAGCATATTAACAATAACAATAAAGCCCCACGTAACATTATCGTTAGGTTAATGTCGCGTATCAATAAAGACAACATATTAGCATCTGCAAGAAAAATGCAGAAATCAGCGGGTAGTGCAGGTGGATTTAGAATTAAAGTCCCAAATGTTAGTGATTCCTTATTTATCAACGAGCACTTAACCAGCAACAACAAGAGCTTGCTCAAAAAAACTAAAGATGCGGCTAGAAAACGGGGATACAAGTATATCTGGATTAGAAACTGCACAATTTATATTCGCAAAGATGATACCTTTCCTGTAAAAGTAATTAAACATGAAGATGATTTATCTAAAATATAATACTCCTACATCAATATACTGTCGTTTTTATTAAAATATTTATGAATTTAAGTCTATATTATCAAAATGTTCGTGGTTTACGGACCAAAACTAACGAGTTATGTCTTCATACAAGTGATTCTCACTATGAGATTATATGTTTCACAGAAACATTTTTAGGATCTGATATATCTGACTCCGAACTGGTTAATTCAAGATATACTGTTTATCGTCGTGATCGTTCTACTACTGCTTCAAATGCTAATTACGGCGGGGGGGTGCTAATAGCAATTAGCAAAATAATTAAATCTACACGAATGCTGGAACTACAAAGTGATTTTGAAGACGTTTGGGTTCGTATACCGTGTGGTTCGAGAAGTGTATTCATTTGTTGTGTTTATCTGCCTCCACGAGATACTGTTGCAGCCGAAAGTTTTCGTGATAAATTACTGGTCAACATGGATCGTTTTCCCAATGATTTATTTTTGATTATTGGTGATTTTAATTTGCCGCAAGTTATATGGCGCGAAGATAAAGATAATTCGTTAAAAGCTTATGAATACGATACATATTCATCAGATTTTATCAACATATTTTCTTATTGCAATTTAACACAATTTAATTGTATACGTAATTCAGATAATAGGATACTAGATTTAATTCTTTCCAACGAATTTTGTATTTGTAAAGTTGAAAAATGCACTCTTCCAATTGTTAATGTTGATAAGTATCATCCCCCATTAGACATACACATTCAATTTAATTTATCAAATTTTAAACAATCGTTTAATAATAATGCAACTAGATATTGTTATAAAAAAGCTGATTACGATGTTATTAATTTATCTTTGAGTAGTGTGAATTGGGTAAACATATTTCGGGGATTGAATTGCGAAAATTGTTTGACTACTTTTTATACTATAATATCCACTATTATTGACGAACATGTTCCTTGTAAAAAAAATATTTTGCATTATCCATTTTGGTATTCCTTAGGTACTATAAAAGTAATAAAGGAAAAACGAAAATATCACAAAAAGTGGAAGCGTTATCAAAACAGAATGGATTATCTCACTTTTAGTTTATTAAGGGGAAGATCCAAATATTTAATCACCCGTGATTTTCGTAATTATACGAAATCAATTGAAATTGATCTTGTTAACAACCCTAAAAGAATATGGTCTTACACGAAATCCAAAAGAAGTGATTCCAGTCTCCCCAACCAATTAAAATATCAAGATATAATTGCAGACGATGGTTTATCTATTTGTAATGCGTTTTCGCAGCATTTCAGTTCCGTTTTTATAGATGGTCAGTTAACTGATGATAATACGGATCAGCGACAGAGGGATTCTGCACCGATGACGTTAATTATAACAGAAGAAAGAGTTCTTCAGTACTTAAGTAAGGTAGATGTTAATAAAGGAGCCGGACCAGACAGCATCCCTGCGATATTCTTGAAAAACTGTGCAGTAAGTCTGGCACTACCTTTATCTATACTTTTCAATATGTCTTTGAGGGAGGGGATCGTTCCACTAGCATGGAAAAAAAGTTATGTCATCCCGTTATATAAATCTGGGGACAAAGAAATGGTGAAAAACTACAGACCTGTTTCTATTTTGTCGGCAATACCTAAATTATTTGAAAAAATTGTATATGACTTTATTTTAAGCTTTGTTAAACATAATATCTGTACCCAACAGCACGGTTTTTTCCCTGGAAGATCTATAGAAACAAATTTAGTTACATACGTAAATTTTTTGCAAAAAGCGGTTGACCAGCAAACCCAAGTCGACGCTATATATACTGATTTTAGTAAGGCATTCGACAAAATTGATCACAACATCCTTGCACGAAAATTAGATAATATGGGGGTGCCATCAGACTTGCTGCGCTGGGTGAAATCATATATATCCAATAGATCTCAAGCGGTTAGAGTTAGTGGATTTATTAGTGATTTTCTACCTGTAACATCGGGAGTACCGCAGGGTTCACATCTGGGACCTCTATTTTTTATAGTGTATATTAATGATATTGTTACATGTGTACAAAATAGTCAGGTGCTTTTGTACGCAGATGACATGAAAATTTATCGTAAGATCCATAATATGTCTGATTGTCTATTATTGCAAGAAGATCTAAGTCGCTTACATGATTATTGCTTACGTAATAAATTATTTTTAAATTTTCAAAAATGCTTTGTTATTTCATTTACTAAAAAATTTACGACATTTAATTTTCCTTACCACCTATCTAATAATAGAATAGCATCAGTTAATAATATAAAAGATTTAGGCATTATCATAGATACTAAATTGACTTTTGGTAAACATATTAACTACACTGTATGTAAAGCATTTAAAAATTTGGGATTTTTGAGAAGGGTTTCTAGATTATTCACAAATATAGCAAGTATTAAAAGTCTATATTTCGCCTATGTATATAGTGTTATTAATTACGCCAGCGTAGTGTGGAATCCCCAGTACGATACTGTAACATTCTTTTTCAAATAATAATACAAGTGCTGTTTAAATCGTCTATTCACAAACAAATATTTATTTCTATACACTAATGAATACACTATAAATTAACGCTACGATTATAAAACATTAAAAACTATTATTTACAGACTACGAATTTCTAATACAACATTTATATTCACTATTTATTTTGTAATACACAGTTAATGACTTGCTGTTGACTGCCTCTCTTTTATCCGCCATCCGCTTTTATATCTTCATATAAACGCACCAGAAAACGCTGGAACCTTCTATGTATTCTTAGAAAATGCTAGAATAAACCACGTCTAATTTACATGCTTGTGCGATACGTCATTTTCTCGAAGGCGGCAGAACACACCACCTGTCGCTCGAAAAGAGGTTCGTTCCTTTTCTCTCCCGTTACACTGCCCCCCTCTTCAAGTCTGTTCTGTCCCAGAACAGGTTTTATGCTCTGATTCCTGTAGAACGGGTCATGACGATATCGACAGTCTTCACCTCGACTACACGTTCCATTACGGTAGAAATAACAGTCTACACTCTTCGTTGGCCTTAATGCGGGCTGTGGGTCAAAACTGCAGACGAAGATCTTGACGTCCGTACCTCTAAAGACAACTTCCAGCATGTTTCTAACGATTCTCCAATCCAGCTGGTCCCGCCCACAGCCGAGTTTGGGAACTGCCAATTTGTTAATTCCCCTGGTAAGCAACTCGATTCTCAAATTCCATAGTGCCCTCCACAAGTCGGCGTAACTCGGTTTCTGGTAGTAAAACTGCTTGGTTACCAAGTAGTAAATGGATCGGTCATGATCAGGCAAGCGTAAGGATTTACCAACAGAGGGATTTTGTTCTCGAAGTTCATTCAGCCGTCCAAATTTATTTCTAAACACTACTGCGATCCCCCTGGACATACGGAGATCCGCGGAGACACAGTGGGCAATGGAATAATCACCAGGGACCCGGAAGAGATCTTGTTGCATCTCAGTCGTGACTCCGAATCGCGCTTTTCTAGTTCCAGAGAACGCAGCCATAAATTCTCTAAAGGTTGGCTGATCATCTTCAGGCCTTACGATTTTGATAGCCACCTCGGCCTCATCTTTCCGATCCGGGACTGCGTCATTATTTCCCTCATAGTGCGCCAGACGATTGGAGTGTACCACCTTTGGTTTCCCCCTTGGCAATTTCTGGATGCGATAAATCAAGTCATTTATTCGTTTCTTCACCTGGTATGGACCCTCCCAATTTCGCTGTAATTTTGGAGAATAGCCACGACGCCTTTGCGGGTTGTATAACCAGACAAGCTCTCCAGGTTGAAACCCTCCTTCTTGGGCCCTCACATCGTACGTAGCCTTCATCCGGTCACTCGCGATTCGACTATTATTTCGGGTTCGGTCGTGAATATCCTCCAACTTCTTCTTTAAGTTGATGACATAATCATTCCCGGCTACCTCCTGCTCTATAGGTGGAGACCCAAATTCCAGATCACACGGTAACCGTAACTCGCGTCCAAACATCACAGACGCTGGTGACTGACCGGTTGTTTCGTGGACCGATGCACGATAAGCCATCAGGAACAGATGCAGGTATCGGTCCCAGTCTCGTTGATGATCGGAGACGACCTTGGCCAAATATTTGCCCATTGTTCGATTCATGCGTTCTACCATTCCATCGGACTGCGGATGTAACGGTGTGGTCCGAGTCTTGCGAATGCCCAACAATCGACAGACTTCTCCAAAGAGTACAGACTCGAAATTGCGGCCTTGATCCGAATGCAGCTCCATGGGCACTCCGAAACGACTGAAGAACTCTTTGACTAGTACGTCAGCAACAGTCGCAGCTTCCTGATTTGGTAGGGCATATGCTTCTGGCCATTTGGTAAAATAGTCCATTGCCACTAAGATGTATTTATTCCCATCGTCGGTTTCGGGAAATGGTCCGGCAATGTCTATAGCTATTCTCTCCAGAGGACTACCCACATTGTACTGCCTCATAGGTGCTCTTCGCTTCCCCAAGGGTCCGTTGCCAGTGGCACATAATTCACATTTCCGGCACCACTCCTTCACGTCTTCTTTACAATTGACCCAATAAAAACGCCCCCTAACTTTCTCCAAAGTCTTTTTCACACCGAAGTGTCCTCCTGAGGCACCGTCATGGAGATGTCGCAATACTGTAGCCACTCGGCTTCTTGGAACCACGAACTGAGACCTAATGGTGGTGCCATCTTCACTCTCCAGTACTCGCTTCAGGAGATCGTCTTCCACCTTCAAGGACCCCCATTGGGCCCAATATGCTTTGAGCGTTCTGTTGAAAGGGCTGACGGCCTCCCAGGCAGGCCTTTCTCCCACGCGCTTCCATTCCAGTACCATTTTTAGTTCGGGATCAGCCTTCTGCTGTCGCTGCAATTCTTCCGGCAACCAATTGTCGTTGACGATGGTAGTCCTTAATACTTGGCAAACCCTCTCTTCCAAACGAGAGCAATGACGGCAATCCGTTGGACAGGGTCTTCTTGAAAGAGCATCGGCATTTCGATGACTAGTGCCCGCTCGATGTTCGGTGTCAAAGTCGTATCCTTGTAATCGTTCGATCCACCTTGCGACCTGGCCTTCAGGATTACGGAATTGTAACAGCCATTTCAACGCTGCATGGTCCGTCCTCAATAAAAACTTCCGTCCGTACAAGTATTTGTAGAAGTGCTCAACGGACTTCACGACGGCCAATAGTTCTTTTCTGGTCACACAATAATTCCTTTCGGCTTTCGACAAAACCTTACTAAAATAGCCGATGACCTTTTCTTGTCCATCCTGTATCTGAGAAAGTACCCCCCCAATGGCCAAATTACTTGCATCTGTGTCAAGTATGAATTTCCCTTCTGTCCGTGGATAGCTCAATATTGGTGCTGTTGTCAGGGCACGCTTCAGCTGTTGGAAAGCTGTTTCACACTCTCCGCTCCAAACATACTCGCGCCCATCTTCAGTTAACCTTGTCAGAGGTTTCGCTATATTGGCAAACCCAGGAACGAAACGCCTGTAGTAGGTACATAACCCAAGAAAACTACGAACTTGGTGTTTATCTTTCGGTGTTGGCCACTCTTGAACTGCACGAATCTTATCGGGGTCGGCTGCCACTCCATTTTGTGATACGACGTGCCCGAGATATTTCACTTCCTTTCTGAATATGTGGCACTTTTTCGGACTCAGTTTCAGATTGGCTCCACGTAGTCTTCGGAACACTTCCTCTAGATTTTTCAAATGTTCGTTGAATGATTTTCCGACTACAATCACATCATCTAGGTATACCAGGCAGGTCTTCCACGACAACCCTCTCAGGATGGTCTCCATTAGACGCTCAAAGGTGGCCGGAGCGTTACATAGACCGAAAGGCATAACTGTAAACTGCCATAGTCCGGAACCAATAGTGAACGCGGTCTTCTCCCGGTCTTCAGGTTCCATTTCAACTTGCCAATAACCGCTCTTCAAGTCCAAAGTCGAAAACCATCGTGAACCAGACAGGGTATCTAACGTGTCGTCGATGCGTGGTAAGGGATAGCTGTCTTTCTTGGTCACGTCATTAAGCTGCCGATAGTCCACACAAAATCTCGTTGACCCGTCCTTCTTACTGACCAGGACCACCGGTGATGCCCAGGGACTGCTGGATGGCTCGATGACCCCTTGTTCTTCCATATCGATAATAATCTTCTCGGCTTCTGCTCTCCTTGCTAGAGGTAGACGCCTCGGCTGCTGACGGACAGGCATAGAGTTGCCTGTATTGATTTTATGTTTTATTATATCTGTTCGTCCCTTCTGGCTATCGTCAAGAGCGAAGATATCTTGGTATCGATGAACCAAACCCTGTACCTCTTTCACTTCTGTTCTGTTAAGGTCTTCGCACGAACTAGTAACCATGCCCACTAATTTTCCACCATGGTCTTTGGGCGCTGGTTTTGGAACATCAGCCATACACCTGGCTACTCGGAATACCGGCACACACTGTCCCACAAGGGTACTCTTCTTCAATGTCACCGGATCCACATTAACGTTCATAAGCCTCACCGGTACTGTCTTTCCAACCTTGATCAGCGCTTTTCCCACCAGTATGCCACTATGGATCTTCTTATCACAAACAGGCTCCATCATTCGCACACATCCTACCCGAAGATCTCCATCCAAACCCGCCTCGACAACCATCTCGCTTTGACCCGGCAATAGCACATCTTCAGTCAGCAAAACCCTTACAACCGGATCCTCTCGTGGGTGCAACGGAAGTTCTTCGTTACCGACCTTCAAAACACCCTCTTTCAAATCCAACGTAAAACCAAATTTTCTCAGGAGGTCCATTCCAAAGATGAAGTCATCAGTGATATCGGCTACCAGCACCTCATGATCACGTTCTTCACTTCCAATGCCAATCTTCATCTTCACCACTCCGCGTGTTGGTATCACTTCACCTGTTGCTGTACGGAGTTGAGTAGTTGTTGATAACAGCTTCATACTTGATTGTAGAACATCAGGGCGTACGATGGATTTTGTCGCCCCCGTATCAATAAGTAGTGGAACAGTTCGGTTAGCAATCTTTCCATCTACAAACAAACTGCCGTTACTATTCTTTGATGTTACGGCATGGATCGTGATCTCCGGGGCATCTTCACTCGCAGCCAACGTTCGCCCCCTCTTGCCAACCCCTTTTAACTTTTCCGACGGTTGTACTTTTCTGGGTTTAGGGCAGCGGCGTCGTATGTGCCCTTGTTCACCGCAGTTCCAGCAACGGGGTCCTCGAACTTCTTGAGGATTCCTCTTACGACTATCTTCCTTCTGAAGAACTCTCATTAATAATTCTTCTAGGCGATCTTTGGAACTGGAACCTTCCTCTTCTTCCGCAACGGTTCGAACTCGCCCGTGGCCTCGGGACACTTGTTTTGCAGCTTCAAATTCTAAGGCGTGAGCAAGCGCATCATCAGTTGTTCTTGGTCGTGCCAGCCTCAATGATTGTTGTGTTTCTCCGTCTCTTAACCCATCAATGAAGGTCTGCACAGCCAGCTGTCCCAGAAATGAATCGGGTGCCGTAGGGTACGCCAATCGGACAAGCCGCGCAACATCGGCTTCAAACTCCTGCAGGCTTTCTCCATTCTTCTGGATACGATTCTTCACTTGCGCGTGATACACCTGTTGTAGATGCGCGTCTCCATATCTCATTTCCAATCTAGACACTAACAATTGGTAATCATTTTCCTGTCCTGCTGGGATTGTTTGCAGGACGTTCAACGCGTCTCCACGCAAAGCCACAGTTAAAGAAACGGCCTTTTCCTTGCCTGTCCATCCGTTGGCCCCAGCGGCCGCCTCAAATTGTTTGTAGTAGGTGGACCAAGGTATCTTTCCATCGAACGTGGGTGGTTTTACTTTTATCCCTACGGCAGGAACCTTTTCTTCTTTAAATTGTTTCTTTACTTCATTAAACGGCCACTCAGAAGTTGAGGGAAACCGTAGTTGCCTCATTCTATCTTCCAGCATTTCGATCATATCGTCTTTCTTAGTTGTTGGTGGTAATTGCATTTGGGCTATTTTCTCTTCTACCATCTTTATTACCCTATCTTGTTCCGCCAATCTACCTTCCAATAGTCCTAACGCACTGGCATTCTCCAAAAATTCTTCGAAAACTTTATCTTCCAACGCTTTGACATTTTCCAACAATTCTCCTTTCATCATTTTAACATTTTCTTCCAGTGCTTTAGTATTTTCAAGTAATTCTTGTTTTAAAATTCTAGAATTTTCTTCGGACTTTCTAGAATTCTCTTCGGACTTTTGCAGTAATTCTTCTTTTAAAATTCTAGAATTCTCTTCGGACTTTCTAGAATTCTCTTCGGACTTTTCCAGTAATTCCTCTTTTAACATTCTAGAATTTTCTTCCATTTTACTTAACAACAAACTAGTATCAATTGCGGGTCCAGGTATTTCGAAGCGGTAATTTTCAGGCTCTTCCTTCTGTTCTAAAAGCCATTCTCTTAGCCGATTTATCAAAACTTCTTTCTTTCCATTACTATCCAAGTCCCTCTCGTCCAACTCCCGCTTCAAATCTATTACTAAGAGATCCTTTAATAGTTTCATCACCATTTTGATTGTTTGTTGAAATTATGTTTTAACACCAAAAATTTTATTCTCACAGCACTTTAATTAATTATTACGCGATTTTATTTATTTTAAAACCTCACACCTGTAACACCACTGTAACGTTCTTTTTCAAATAATAATACAAGTGCTGTTTAAATCGTCTATTCACAAACAAATATTTATTTCTATACACTAATGAATACACTATAAATTAACGCTACGATTATAAAACATTAAAAACTATTATTTACAGACTACGAATTTCTAATACAACATTTATATTCACTATTTATTTTGTAATACACAGTTAATGACTTGCTGTTGACTGCCTCTCTTTTATCCGCCATCCGCTTTTATATCTTCATATAAACGCACCAGAAAACGCTGGAACCTTCTATGTATTCTTAGAAAATGCTAGAATAAACCACGTCTAATTTACATGCTTGTGCGATACGTCATTTTCTCGAAGGCGGCAGAACACACCACCTGTCGCTCGAAAAGAGGTTCGTTCCTTTTCTCTCCCGTTACAATACGTACATCTCCATTCTGGAATCTATTCAGAAGAAATTTGTGAAGTATGTCAACTTTAAGTTTCATATGCCCAGTATTAATTATAATCAGTCGTGTCTTGAAGTAGGCCTAACTCCATTAGTTAAAATAAGAGAAGTAACCGATTGTGTTTTTTTATTTAAAATATTATCGGGTTTAATTGATTGCCCTCAGATTTTAGAAACTATTTCATTTAATGTTCCGATTCGTTCAACAAGATGTAATCAACTTTTTTCATGTAGTTTTTCCCGAACAAATTTATATCGCAATTCTCCATCGCTCAGAATTATGAATACCTATAATAAAAAATATAGCTCTATTGATATTCTTTCCAATTCTTTAATTATGTTAAAAAAACAATTAAAATTATGCCGAACTTAGTGATATATTGCGTTTTTCTTTCATTACATTACATTGTATTTTTTATTTGTATTATATCATACTCTCATTCTATTGTAATTGTTAAATATAATAAGCATGCTTTTAATTTTTTATATATATTTTTAATTTGCAAATATTGCACATAGTTATTTTAATTACTTGCCACTTTTTTGTACTTTATTTTTCTTATGATAAACATTTCTCATTTAGATTATTAAGTAAAGAGAACACTCATATTTAATTTATGGTATGTTATACTGTGTAGTATTTAAGAAGTATTTGTATTGGGTTTGTCCTGTAAATACTTTTTCTGTTTAAATAAATAAATAAATAAATATAATAAAACGTGTTTGAGGAAAATTATGATTATTATATTAATAATATTCTATCATTACTAAGTGAAGGGAGTTTATATACATAAAACACATACCGCTTAATTATTACATATTGTAACGTTCTTTTTCAAATAATAATACAAGTGCTGTTTAAATCGTCTATTCACAAACAAATATTTATTTCTATACACTAATGAATACACTATAAATTAACGCTATGATTATAAACCATTAAAAAATATTATTTACAGACTATGGATTTCTAATACAACATTTATATTCACTATTTATTTTGTAATACACAGTTAATGACTTGCTGTTGACTGACTCTCTTTTATCCGCAATCCGCTTTTATATCCTCATATAAACGCACCAGAAGTCGCTGGAACCTTCTATGTATTCAAGAAAATGCTAGAATAAACCGCGTCTGGTTTACATGCCTGTGCGATGCGTCATTCTCTCGAAGGCGGCAGAACACACCACCTGTCGCTCGAAAAGTGGTTCGTTCCTTTTCTCTCTTGTTACACTGCCCCCCTCTTCAAGTCTGTTCTGTCCCAGAACAGGTTTTATGCTCTGGTTCCTGTAGAACGGGTCATGACGATATCGACAGTCTTCACCTCGACTACACGTTCCATTACGGTAGAAATAACAGTCTACACTCTTTGTTGGCCTTAATGCGGGTTGTGGGTCAAAATTGCAGACGAAGATCTTGACGTCCGTACCTCTAAAGACAACTTCCAGCATGTTTCTAACGATTCTCCAATCCAGCTGGTCCCGCCCACAGCCGAGTTTGGGAACTGCCAATTTGTTAATTCCCCTGGTAAGCAACTCGATCCTCAAATTCCATAGTGCCCTCCACAAGTCGGCGTAACTCGGTTTCTGGTAGTAAAACTGCTTGGTTACCAAGTAGTAAATGGATCGGTCATGATCAGGCAAGCGTAAGGATTTACCAACAGAGGGATTTTGTTCTCGAAGTTCATTCAGCCGTCCAAATTTATTTCTAAACACTACTGCGATCCCCCTGGACATACGGAGATCCGCGGAGACACAGTGGGCAATGGAATAATTACCAGGGACCCGGAAGAGATCTTGTTGCATCTCAGTCGTGACTCCGAATCGCGCTTTTCTAGTTCCAGAGAACGCAGCCATAAATTCTCTAAAGGTTGGTTGATCATCTTCAGGCCTTACGGTATTGATAGTCACCTCAGCCTCATCTTTCCGATCCGGGACTGCGTCATTATTTCCCTCATAGTGCGCCAGACGATTGGAGTGTACCACCTTTGGTTTCCCACTTGGCAACTTCTGGATGCGATAAATCAAGTCATTTATTCGTTTCTTCACCTGGTATGGACCCTCCCAATTTCGCTGTAACTTTGGAGAATAGCCACGACGCCTTTGCGGGTTGTATAACCAGACAAGCTCTCCAGGTTGAAACCCTCCTTCTTGGGCTCTCACATCGTACGTAGCCTTCATCCGGTCACTCGCGATTCGACTATTATTTCGGGTTCGGTCGTGAATATCCTCCAACTTCTTCTTTAAGTTGATGACATAATCATTCCCGGCTACCTCCTGCTCTATAGGTGGAGACCCAAATTCCAGATCACACGGTAACCGTAACTCGCGTCCAAACATTACAGACGCTGGTGACTGACCGGTTGTTTCGTGGACCGATGCACGATAAGCCATCAGGAACAGATGCAGATATTGGTCCCAGTCTCGTTGATGATCGGAGACGACCTTGGCCAAATATTTGCCCATTGTCCGATTCATGCGTTCTACCATTCCATCGGACTGCGGATGTAACGGTGTGGTCCGAGTCTTGCGAATGCCCAACAATCGACAGACTTCTCCAAAGAGTACAGACTCGAAATTGCGGCCTTGATCCGAATGCAGCTCCATGGGCACTCCGAAGCGACTGAAAAACTCTTTGACTAGTACGTCAGCAACAGTCGCAGCTTCCTGGTTTGGTAGGGCATATGCTTCTGGCCATTTGGTAAAATAGTCCATTGCCACTAATATGTATTTATTCCCATCGTCGGTTTCGGGAAATGGTCCGGCAATATCTATGGCTATTCTTTCCAGAGGACTACCCACATTGTACTGCCTCATAGGTGCTCTTCGTTTCCCCAAGGGTCCGTTACCAGTGGCACATAGTTCACATTTCCGGCACCACTCCTTCACGTCTTCTTTACAGTTGACCCAATAAAAACGCTCCCTAACTTTCTCCAAAGTCTTTTTCACACCGAAGTGTCCTCCTGAGGCACCGTCATGGAGATGTCGCAATACTGTAGCCACTCGGCTTCTTGGAACCACGAACTGAGACCTAATGGTGGTGCCATCTTCACTCTCCAGTACTCGCTTCAGGAGATCGTCTTCCACCTTCAAGGACTCCCATTGGGCCCAATATGCTTTGAGCGTTCTGTTGAAAGGGCTGACGGCCTCCCAGGCAGGCCTTTCTCCTACGCGCTTCCATTCCAGTACCATTTTTAGTTCGGGATCAGCCTCCTGCTGTCGTTGCAATTCTTCCGGCAACCAATTGTCGTTGACGATGGTAGTCCTTAATACTTGGCAAACCCTCTCTTCCAAACGAGAGCAATGACGGCAATCCGTTGGACAGGGTCTTCTTGAAAGAGCATCGGCATTTCGATGACTAGTGCCCGCTCGATGTTCGGTGTCAAAGTCGTATCCTTGCAATCGTTCGATCCACCTTGCGACCTGGCCTTCAGGATTACGGAATTGTAGAAGCCATTTCAACGCTGCATGGTCCGTCCTCAATAAAAACTTCCGTCCGTACAAGTATTTGTAAAAGTGCTCAACGGACTTCACGACGGCCAATAGTTCTTTTCTGGTCACACAATAATTCCTTTCGGCTTTAGACAAAACCTTACTAAAATAGCCGATGACCTTTTCTTGTCCATCCTGTATCTGAGAAAGTACACCCCCAATGGCCAGATTACTTGCATCTGTGTCAAGTATGAATTTCCCTTCTGTCCGTGGATAGCTCAATATTGGTGCGGTTGTCAGGGCACGCTTCAGCTGTTGGAAAGCTGTTTCACACTCTCCGCTCCAAACATACTCGCGTCCATCTTCAGTTAGCCTTGTCAGAGGCTTCGCTATATTGGCAAACCCAGGAACGAAACGCCTATAGTAGGTACATAACCCAAGAAAACTACGAACTTGGTGTTTATCTTTCGGTGTTGGCCACTCTTGAACTGCACGAATCTTATCGGGGTCGGCTGCCACTCCATTTTGTGATACGACGTGCCCGAGATATTTCACTTCCCTTCTGAATATGTGGCACTTTTTCGGACTCAGTTTCAGATTGGCTCCACGTAGTCTTCGGAACACTTCCTCTAGGTTTTTCAAATGTTCGTTGAATGATTTTCCGACTACAATCACATCATCTAGATATACCAGGCAGGTCTTCCACGACAGCCCTCTCAGGATGGTCTCCATTAGACGCTCAAAGGTGGCCGGAGCGTTACATAGACCAAAAGGCATAACCGTAAACTGCCATAGTCCGGAACCAATAGTGAACGCGGTTTTCTCCCGGTCTTCAGGTTCCATCTCAACTTGCCAATAACCACTCTTCAAGTCCAAAGTCGAAAACCATCGTGAACCAGACAGGGTATCTAACGTGTCGTCGATGCGTGGTAAGGGATAGCTGTCTTTCTTGGTCGCGTCATTAAGCTGCCCATAGTCCACACAAAATCTCGTTGACCCGTCCTTCTTACTGACCAGGACCACCGGTGATGCCCATGGACTGCTGGATGGCTCGATGACCCCTTGTTCTTCCATATCAGTAATAATCTTTTCGGCTTCTGCTCGCCTTGCTAGAGGTAGACGCCTCGGCTGCTGACGGACAGGCATAGAGTTGCCTGTATTGATTTTATGTTTTACTATATTTGTTCGTCCCTTCTGGCTATCGTCAAGAGCGAAGATATCTTGGTATCGGTGAACCAAACCTACCTCTTTCACTTCCGTTCTGTTAAGGTCTTCGCACGAACTAGTAACCATACCCACTAATTTTCCACCATGGTCTTTGGGCACTGGTTTTGGAACATCAGCCATACACCTGGCTACTCGGAATACTGGCACACACTGTCCCACAAGGGTACTCTTCTTCAATGTCACCGGATCCACATTAACGTTCATAAGCCTCACCGGTACCGTCTTTCCAACCTTGATCAGCGCTTTTCCCACCAATATGCCACTATGGATCTTCTTATCACAAACAGGCTCTATCATTCTCACACATCCTACCCGAAGATCTCCATCCAAACCTGCCTCGACAACCATCTCGCTTTGACCAGGCAATATCACATCTTCTGTCAGCAAAACCCTTACGACAGGATCTTCTCGTGGGTGCAACGGAAGTTCTTCGTTACCAACCTTCAAAACATCCTCCTTCAAGTCCAATGTAAAACCAAATTTTCTCAGGAGGTCCATTCCCAAGATGAATTCGTCAATGATGTCGGCTACCAGCACCTCATGATCACGTTCTTCACTTCCAATGCCAATCTTCATCTTCACCACTCCGCGTGTTGGTATTACTTCTCCCGTCGCTGTACGGAGTTGAGTAGTTGTCTGTAACAGCTTCATACTTGTTCGTAGAACGTTAGGGCGTATGATGGATTTTGTCGCCCACGTATCAATGAGCAGTGGAACAATTCGATTCGCAATTTTCCCATCTATGAACAAACTGCTGGTACTATTCCCTGATGTTACGGCATGGACGATGATCTCTGGGGCATCTTTACTAACAGTCAACGTTCGCCCTCTCTTGCCAACCCCTTTTAACTTTTCCGACGGTTGTACTTTTGTTATTTTGGGACAACGCCGTTCTACATGTCCTTGTTCGCCGCAGTTCCAGCAACGGGGCCCTCGAACTTCTTGATGATTCTTCTTACGGTTCTCTTCCTTCTGAAGAACTCTCATTAATAATTCTTCTAGACGACGTTTAGAACCTTCACCTTCTTCCACAACGGTCCGAACACGCCCGTGACCTCGGGACGCTTGTTTTGCAGCTTCAAATTCTAAGGCGTGAGCAAGCGCATCATCAGTTGTTCTTGGTCGTGCCAGCCTCAATGATTGTTGTGTTTCTCCGTCTCTTAACCCATCAATGAAGGTCTGCACAGCCAGTTGTCCCAGAAATGAATCGGGTGCCGTATGGTACGCCAATCGGACAAGCCGCGCGACATCGGCTTCAAACTCCTGCAGGCTTTCTCCATTCTTCTGGATACGATTCTTCACTTGAGCGTGATACACTTGTTGAAGATGCGCGTCTCCATATCTCATTTCCAATCTAGACACTAACAATTGGTAATCATTTTCCTGTCCTGCTGGGATTGTTTGCAGGACGTTCAACGCGTCTCCACGCAAAGCCACAGTTAAAGAAACGGCCTTTTCCTTGCCTGTCCATCCGTTGGCCCCAGAAGCCGCCTCAAACTGTTTGTAGTAAGTGGACCAAGGTATCTTTCAATCGAACGTGGGTGGTTTTACTTTTATCCCTACGACAGGACCCTTTTCTTCTTTAAACTGTTTCTTTACTTCATTAAACGGCCTCTCAGAAGTTGAGGGAAACCGTAGTTGCCTCATTCTATCTTCCAGCATTTCGGCCGTATCGTCTTTCTTAGTTGTTGGTGGTAATTGCATTTGGGCTATTTTCTCTTCTACCATCTTTATTACCCTATCTTGTTCCGCCAATCTACCTTCCAATAGTCCTAACGCACTGGCATTCTCCAAAAATTCTTCGAAAACTTTATCTTCCAACGCTTTGACATTTTCCAACAATTCTCCTTTAAGCCTTCTAGAACTTTCCAGTAAATCTTCTTTAAGCATTTTAACATTTTCTTCCAGTGCTTTAGTATTTTCAAGTAATTCTTCTTTAAGCATTTTAGAATTTTCAAAAACTTTTTGTTCCAGCACTTTAGTATTTTCCATTAATTCTTGTTTAAGCATTTTAGAATTTTCTTCAGACTTTTCCAATAGTTCCTCTTTTAACATTCTGGAATTCTCTTCTGACTTTTCCAGTAATTCCTCTTTTAAAATTCTAGAATTCTCTTCGGACTTTCTAGAATTTTCTTCGGCTTTTCTAGAACTTTCTTCCATTTTACTTAACAACAAACTAGTATCAATTGCGGGTCCAGGTATTTCGAAGCGGTAATTTTCAGGATCTTCCTTCTGTTCTAAAAGCCATTCTCTTAGCCGATTTATCAAAACTTCTTTCTTTCCATTACTATCCAAGTCCCTCTCGTCCAATTCCCGTTTTAAATCTATTACTAAGAGATCTTTCAATAGTTTAATCACCATTTTAATTGTTTGTTGAAATTAATTTTAACACTAAAAATTTATTCTCACAGCACTTTATTTAATTATTACGCGATTTTATTTATTTTAGAACCCCACACCTGACACCACTGTAACGTTCTTTTTCAAATAATAATACAAGTGCTGTTTAAATCGTCTATTCACAAACAAATATTTATTTCTATACACTAATGAATACACTATAAATTAACGCTATGATTATAAACCATTAAAAACTATTATTTACAGACTATGGATTTCTAATACAACATTTATATTCACTATTTATTTTGTAATACACAGTTAATGACTTGCTGTTGACTGCCTCTCTTTTATCCGCAATCCGCTTTTATATCCTCATATAAACGCACCAGAAGTCGCTGGAACCTTCTATGTATTCAAGAAAATGCTAGAATAAACCGCGTCTGGTTTACATGCCTGTGCGATGCGTCATTCTCTCGAAGGCGGCAGAACACACCACCTGTCGCTCGAAAAGAGGTTCGTTCCTTTTCTCTCTCGTTACACTATCTTGGAATTCTACTAAAAATATTAATGAAGTGAAAAGCTAGCGTATGTATCTTTCAATACTGCACATATTCTAAATAATATCGCAAAAAGATCTTACAAAGATTTATAAACTTTGGTTAGTTGACGATTACAATAAGTTTTATAGTTTGATGACACTTTTGTATACTTTTCCCTTAAAAATTAAAAGTTTACGTATAGGTGTAGAAAATGATGCTAATCCGTAAAGCCCTAATTGGAGTGTACTAATGTACAATTACATCTTAATTTAATTTAGCATCAAAGCTGCAAAGACAACGTCAAGTAAATCATCATTCATATTTGAGCACTCGTTTAGGGACACAGAGCAGAGAATACTTAAAGATCTCGATATCAATGAACGATTTCTCTATGAGTATAAAACATATCATCCTATAATCATCGGCAGCTAAGTTGATTGATCTCCCGTTAGAAGTAGTACAGGTCAAAAAGTCCTTCATAGTACCGTTGGCGTCAAAAGGTCAAGGTCTTTCCATCGATTACAAAATTGTCCTATCAGATGACACAAAAATGTTTGATACTGTTATGTATATACCCACTATAATACTACTAAAACTGCTAGTAATATGTTTTGTTATTATATCATCTATTATCCTGCCTCACTTTCATCTTATATCATACATTGTATTATAACGTTTATTATTTTTAATAGTTGATAACTATAATGTTTATACATCAATTATTATCATTATTAGATAGTATTATTCATTTGTTTACATTCTTTTTCCATAGTTTACAAATTACCATTGCTTTTCTGATTCACAAATATTTAAGTTAAATTGTCCATGTAATTGTTTGTATTTAATATGTATCGCGTAGCAATAATAGTTTCCTTTATAATTATATTTACATAATGTAGTCAGTACAAGTTGAGATCTAAACCTAGTAGCATCATTATTCTTGCAATATAATAATAAATACAATTTAAAAACGGCAGTGATTTTTGAAACACGACAATACTGTAAAATAAATTAACAACCAGATTTAACAAAGCAGCTTACAAATTTGGTTATGCTATTCTTTACTACCAGAAAACCGAACTTTCACAGCTACTTTGCACTTACCGCACAAGATTAAATACTTTTAGTTCTACGTGAACATACTAACAGTAAATACGGACCTGCTTAGTTTTAAGAATCTAATTTAAAGTCGAATGTACTCAAGGAATAAATAAAGTTATAAAGTGATAACAAGACAAGGTCAACTTTTCGGCTTTCCAAATGACGACAAAAAAGTCGTTTAAAAAATGTTTAACTTAACAGTGCACTGCCCTCCATTGAGCCTGGATCCCATTACTTGTGTATTTGACAAATACGCAATTATTCATGAATTTGCCAAATATACAACTTATGAACACTTATGAAAACATTATATTTGGCAAACATTTATACTTGAAGATATACATTTTTATAGTAATTTATGTATTAAGGGCATAATGAAGCTTTTATGGTCAAAAGCGTTATTTCTAACCCGAGGCGTTAGCCGAGGGCTGGGAAAAGGCTGTAGGGCCATAAAAGCAAGTTATGCCCGCTATACATACACTATTTTATGCACAGATTAAGTTTTTATCTCAAATCTATTATTGTGTAAAAAATATAATTAAATGAGTAGGTACGTACGTACATCAAGCCGCTGTGTGTATACTTATGTGCTTATACAAAGTACGTTACTATAGTTACTATTTCAAAATATTTAATTTCAGCTTATTTTCATTGGTGATAAGTTTACAAATTATATTAAGAACCAATCAAGTTCTACAAAAAACTTCTGGCATTTAATTTACGTTTCGTTATTGCCCGTCTGGCCATAAAGAGGCCCTTGGGCCATTAAGAGACGCTTATGTTTAGATGAGTGTAGCAATAATAGTCTAATTATAATGTATCTGTGCATAAAATAATTTATTTGTCAAGAAATAAAAATCTTTGATTTATGTTCTATTTACGGACAACTGACGGGAAAGAACAAGTGGCGAACATTTGCCCGAGTAACTACACAAGTAATAGGATCCAAAATTGGAAAAAACCATCTCTCGTCTCGTTTTTCTAACTTTTTCTGTACCTCTTATAAAGCGCTTACTAGTCTCGTATCATAATATACTATTACTAAGTCATAAACCATAGGTAAACTAAACTAAACCAGTAAACCATAGGTTACAGTAACGAGTTCTGCTTCCGGACGAGGCGAGTAGGAGCTAAATCTGGAATTTAAAACGAGTTAAAATACATTTCATACTCGATTGTAAATTCGCAATTTCCGGACTGAAAAGCTGGTAAAACTGTCAAATGTGACATAGTATGAAATAAATAAATATTTGTAATTTTTAATGCCTGTTTACTATAAAAAATATAACTAAAATAACGTTTATTAAACTTTATATTCTATAAAATGTGTATTATACTAGATATTATCCAACAAAAGCACTTTGGCCCACCTTGGTCAAACAAAATAGCTTATGTCTTCTTAAGTTTTTCAGTTTTGAGTTAATTTTAAACTGCTGATCTTTGAGACTAAGGCTAATAAATTGCTTATTTTTTATAAATTTATAATCCTTAAATCTCGGTTCAGCTATGAATCGTAATTAACTGAGTTTTTTGAATTCTTGAAAACTGCATAAATTGGATAAAACGCACTTTGGAGGCCTGCTCTTCATTTGAAATCATGCATGTTGAATGATTTACACTCATGTAACAAACAAGATTGAAGACTGACTTACTTCTGTGTTAACGTTAGTAAAACTGATCGATAGAACAGTAGGTGATAGGTTGTTGATTTTGGCGTCACAAAAAATGATGGTGGAACTTATTTCGTAGTCCTTTGGTGAAAAAAAATCTTTGGGCTATTATATTCAGAAAAAACTTTATGCTCGCCTATGAAAATCTTCTTGATGAATTGAAATATTTATTTTGGTACCTTCTTTGCACGTAAAGTATTATTTTTATATCCATTTTTTTTCCAAGTGAACCTATTGAGAAATCCTTTTTCTCTCTTCGGCAGCTGCTTTTGTGCAATCTCCTCCTGGGCTGTAGTGATGTAACTAGAATATCTATCGACTTGTGTTCAAGCTCTCCCCATTTTACTAACTGTCCTAGACATCATATAATAATTGCCGACACAAGATTTTTGTTTTATAGTAAAGCCATCACTGGGATGGATTGTGGTTTTTTTTGGAGAAATAGAATTATATTTATGGTTTTATCAATTCAATATTGATTTTATCAGAAAAGAACAAAAGAAGAAAAGCTGGAGTCAGTAATTATGGAGAAAAATAGCCCTTTCTATATGAATCAGCAAATGAAGCACTGAACGAATCTTACGGCTTAGAAATTTTATAACTAGATGCATTTTAGGCGCCCTTCAGAGAACCATATTTACATATAAATAAGATTAACGTTCAGTTTGATGGATACATTCTTTATCCGTTCTATGACATGCAGCAAAGTTTTCTTCACTTTTCAAAAATTTACTTTATTTTTTCAAAATATGACAGTTGTATAACAGGGTTTCCGCATGCCGTTCCTCTAGGTCATCATATTCTTGTTCTAGGTTTTTCAGGAATTCCATAACCTCACAGCATTCTTTAAATATTTCATTGCATCTGCTTCGTTTCGCAACAATATTTAGAATTACCCGTGTAATTTAAAACATTCAAACGCCGTTGGTATATTCCTACCGCAAAATTTGAAATTCAAATAATACCTTGTTATAAATCTTGGCTATGATTTTTCTACGTGACAATGTTTTCTGCATGTTTTCAAAATATCTGTAAACAAAATTAATCTTTATACCCGGAGCAATAAAGCCATTTTAAATATTTCATTGCATCTGCTTCGCTTCGCAACAATATTTAGAATTACCCGTGTAATTTAAAACATTCAAACGCCGTTGGTGTATTCCTACCGCAAAATTTGAAATTCAAATAATACCTTGTTATAAATCGTGGCTGTGATTTTTCTACGTGACAATGTTTTCTGCATGTTTTCAAAATATCTGTAAACAAAATTAATCTTTATACCCGGAGCAATAAAGCCATTTTAAATACAATTGTTTAACAGTTTTCCAGAAAATTTAAACATAGCGATAATATTGACCGCGAAATTTAAAAAACACCATTCGAGATATACCGGCTTAAATACTTTAACATTAAAGTTTCAGCTATTAAAAAATTGAAATAATTTTGCGCGAAACTTAAAATATAATGTAAATTTTAAACAAACTTAACTGTTTTGACATTTTAAGAAATATTTACCGAGCAAACACATTAACTGCGTTATATTCCACAGCAGTGATCGGACTTTCATATTTTAGTACGAAATATTGATACTTTAAAATAAGTGTTTATAAGAATTTCAAACATTTAGATTTTAAATAAAAAACATTCTATAATTATACATCAGTGTTTCTAAATGTTTTCTATTTGAGAATAAATAACTCATTTAAAAGTAGTTTGAGATGTTAGTGACACACCTGTTAAGGTAAACTGGTGTATGTTATTTATGTTATTCATTTATTTAAATGTAATAATAAATAGCACATACACTGTATAACGAACTGTTTACATATTTATTTTGAAATATACATACAAACATACAAATATTCTACAAGTCATATTAACAAAATTACTTATTACTTGTTTTGATTACTTATTATAGAGTAGTAAAGACCAAATCGAACAAATAATCTTCAATAGTTTTACAAAATACAGTTTACTATTAAAAACGCAGTAAATAAAAATTGATTTTCTGGATATGCGACTCTATATAGAAAATACACAAATTATTACCAACTGGCATATGAAATAATATCCCCTCTACGATAATAAATTTTAAATAAAATTTCCAGTGACAGAGCCATTACATTGTTACACGAAGATTTAGAAAACCAACATAAACATAATCGAAAAGTTTAATAATTTAAACGTAAGATTCTGTAACTGTAGTAGATAGTCCGGTCAAAATAGACAATTCAATTTACAATAATTCGCATAGAGCTGAAAATTGGTACTAGTCTTAGGTACACTAACAATTTAATCCCTTTTAAAAATCCCCACCGATCCTACGTCTGCTAAAAAATTTATTCAAGGTCAAAGGTCGAAAGTATCGGTTTTTTGCATTTTTCTCGTAAACGGTAAGTGTTATTATAAAAATAGGTCAGACAAAAGTTGTAGATCATGCAATTATCTACAAAGATTGTTCTTATACTTTTTGTCCTACGAATTACCATTTCTGAGATATCACCATTTGAAACATCGAGAATAATAATATGCACGTCTCGCCGCCTTGAAATACTTTTATGTGTGCAAATTATAATGTAGAATACGACTTCTTCAACTTTTAGAATCGCGATATCTCAGAAATGGTGATTCGTAGGACAAAAA
The DNA here is from genome assembly GCA_929113105.1 of Agrypnus murinus. Taxonomy (NCBI): domain Eukaryota; kingdom Metazoa; phylum Arthropoda; class Insecta; order Coleoptera; family Elateridae; genus Agrypnus; species Agrypnus murinus. The sequence goes on from OV816024.1 coordinate 69,697,470, forward strand.
GTATAAGAACAATTTTTGTAGATTATTGCATAATCTACAACTTTTGTCTGACCTATTTTTATAACACTTACCGTTTACGAGAAAAATACAAAAAACCGATACTTTTGACCTTTGACCTTGAACAAATTTTTTAGCAGACGTAGGATCGGTGGGGATTTTTAAAATTTTATTTGTAATAGTGTACCTAAGACCTGTACCAATTTTCAGCTCTATGCGAATTAATGTAAACTTACCACTATTTTTCGTCTATTTGGACCGGACTAAGAAAAGTATATCAAATCGCATAGACTTCATAATATCCAAAAAAAAGAAACCAACGTATCATTACCGTATACATATATGTACATAAAAACATTGCTTTAGAAATATCTTTTTCTATAGTTACTGTTGTGTTGATCTAAAAGATATTCTAGAAGCTGTGATAATTTATACTGAGACTGATACATTATGAAAAGTCATTTTAGACAATGCAATTTACAAAATTCTTTACACATGTACAAAGTAATTTGTCTAGTGTCTATATTCAAAAATACCTTCTTTTCCTATTTATTATTGTGACACATCATTCAAGTTTTAAGAATATTAAATTGAATGTGTAATTTTCCAACTTATAGAAAAGAAAATATACTGTTTTACTAAAGATAAAATGAAGTTTTACAATTAAAATAAATAAATAAAATAACAAAAATGAGTTTATTTTATTTAGATTTTCAAATTTGATTTTAATCATTTGGTTAAATCAGAAATTAGTTTCACTTCTTTGTAAATAATTGAATAAATGAAATAAATGTAGGGGAAGAGGGGGAACAGTGTTACACAAAAAATATTTTTTGATATAATTCAGAACCAAATAAATATTTTAAAATTTATTGCCTGCCTAGTTTAAGAGTTACGAATCTTGTTTCAACTTTTACTATTAACTTGCTTTGAGTATTTCAACTTTTAGAGAAATTAAGATTTATTCAACTTGGTGCTCTGTGTAACACTGTATCCTTATAGTGGGGTACAGAGTTACAAGGAAAGGTTAACAATGTTAATGTTAATAAAACAACTTAAAATTCTTATATTCTTGCTTTGTACGTACGAATTTATAAGTTAGATTAACTTCTGTATTCGTTTTACATGTAATTTCCCTAATTGGAAAATTCTGTGTTTTATTGTAACCTCTTCTTGTATTACCACAAAGTTTCCAACATCGATATCATTTGAATATGGAATAATGTATCTTTGTCACTTAGATGCAAGTTGGACTGATCACTGTCTGCACAAGTGTTACATAAATAATGATACACCGAACCCCACTATCCACTGTAACACTGTACCCCAAGCATCAAAAATCTATACTCGAATAGTTAGTAGAAAGGGCACAAACAGTTTTGAGGTTAAGTTCGTGCTTCTCCGGCGTAAATAAGCTTACAAACTACTTATAAATTTTTTTAATAATCTAGCTTTAGTTAATTTAATCCTGAAGTAAATTGTATTTTGTTTGAGATAATTACTTTTGATATTAAAAAATATACATACCTTATTTTCTTGAAAACCCATCAGTGAATATTAACCAAAATGCACCTACACTTGTTAACACCAAAGTACTTCTAACATGAAAATATGAACAATGTTTAATATAAAGCAATCCTAAAAACATTAACTGTAACACTGTAGTACGTGTAACACTGTTCCCCCTCTTCCCTTATAGATTGTTGATATGAGAATGTTATAAATTCAATAATCATTTACTGAAAAATTTCAAAGAATACATTAACTATTTTTAATTTGGATAAGGATTTCATTGTCTAACTAAATTTTTTATTCGCATTAAAACCTAAAAAACGTTTTGTGAGAATAAGAACTGTATATTTAAATATTTGGATAACAATTCCACTGTTTAAACTTTGGTAATTTTCCCCAGTAGCACAAGATATTGTCCCAATATTGGTTCTATATGGGTAACATATTGTATTCTGGCCCAATATTTGGAAGATTCAACCAAGATTGGTGTTATATCGGTTAAAGACTTGCACCTAATATATGCAGCCAATATTACTACTACAAAGGTCCAATATATACACCATATATTTAAAAAAATATATGTATCCACTATATTAATCCTATATTGGGTTAAGATTGGTGGCCAATATATTTAGCCAATATTTCTCCTACAAAGGTCCCATATACAATTTATTTATATAGTATTATTCTATACCGGTCTAATATTGGACATATTATATTAGCCCAGTATTCATCAATACATCTAATGGCCCATAATTCCATTGAGAGGAAATTATAATGAATTATTATTATTATTATATAGTTATAAATTGATTTTAGACTTAAAATTAATTTTTGGGACATTTAAACTATCTTATTGGTATTAGATTCCTTAGATAGCATCAATTCTCAAGAATTATTGCAGTTAATGTTTTTCTTTTGTACGTCCGACATTGAATAAGCAGCCTTTAATCAAGATCACTTGATTATTCAAGGAGTCAAAATAGCAATAAACAGGCTATCTTGAAAATGAATAATAACATCGCTACAGCTGCCTCCGTTGTTTTATAACTCACCCGGTTTTATCGAATACTGAATACTAATAATATCTTAATACATAATTATTGTATACCTGGTTCTAAACTCATAATGATCGCATTTTAAAAGTTCGCGCCCAATAACGTACAAGCAGTCGTGTGATTGCAGGGTAGAAAACGCGGGAATAAACGCCAAGGTTTGTAGTGAAATGTTCTACCATATTGCACCATATTTACGTTTATTGGGTTAGTTAATAATCGAACTAGAAATATTAAACCTGAAAGTGAGCATCAAAAATACTACAGTACGCTAATGGGTGTTTTTAAATAAATCAAAGGTATTTATTGAACATATTAACTTTACCATGAGACAACCTTTCAGTGTGGATATTGGTAATCTGGCGCGGCTGCGTCGGTCGTGATTTCATTGGCACTGATATTAATTTGATGCACCTGTTGTTTTATGTGTTGTGATTTCGGCTGCTAGTTTTGTCTTGTCGAAAAATTTATATTTATCACTGTGTGTATATATGTTATTTGTATTAAACTGTAAGTACTGACTATAATTATTTTAATTATAGTCATTTTAATTATTACAACCGTCGAATTTAGTTAGCATTTCGTTTAAACATGAATTGTGTAAACAATGTGCATGCGTCAGTTTTAGAACGTACGAAAACAATTTATAGGTACATTTACGTGTAATGTAATTTGTTTTATGTACCTATTTGTTAATGTAGCATTGTTTCGCCTTTAATAGGTGTAATGCAAACGAGATTTTTATTGAAGTGATTGAAATATCAAACTTAAGCTACAATTTTTAACAAATACTCCTAGTACATATTGTTGGCCCAATATGTTGCCAATATATGTTGGATATATTTAATTTTATTAGTTATCTGTTTTACGTTGATACAATTTGTTTAACGTTTTAACTAGAAATTCCGTAGATAAAAGTCCAATTAACAAAATTTAATGCGTTTGTGTTTTTATTTTCAGTTTTCGCAATGACGCAAACGAATTATTGTGTTAAGTACAGACATCTAAAACGAGTTCTATACGAAAGATATATCGATAGTTTTAAGTTTAAATTGACAAAATAAAAAAGTTGAATTATAGTTAGCGGATAATAGTACTTCATATTACGATGACCCTCTCTCCCTCCGACTTCATCTACAGTTGAACATTAATTTGACAATATGGACTGTCGGTTTATTATTATATTATTATTATCGTCGTCGGTTATTAGTATGATTGAGTTAAACGAACAGAAGATATACAACGTGATTTGTGACAAATAGTACCTGTTGCGGGAGACATTAATCGTAATAAAATGTAGATATCAAGCAGTATCACATTATCATGACGGTGGATGAATATCCTGTGAATGCATTTCGCCAATATTGTAAAAGGATATTGAACCATTAAATGTTTCAACGTTGGACCAATATTGGAGATCATGTTGGAGACATATTCTATGCACATATTGTGCCAATACTATAAACGTATATTGAACCAATATAATGTTCCAATGTATGGCCAATATCAAACTGCAATACTGGAGATATATTGCTTCCGCATATTGTGCCAATCTCGGCAGTGTCTGTCATTTACAATGTTTGGCCAATATGTGGAAACAATATTTTTCCAACATGTGTGTGCTACTGGGGTTAATACCTTATTTACAAGCAAGTATCCTTACTACGATTTTATATTAACCTTAAGCTATTTTGCCTACTTTTTAACATTTAACATAGACTAAACTAACCGTGAACGTTCAATTTCAAATATACGTATGTACCCACACACCAAAGATTATTGAAAATAAAAAATGAAAATACATAAAACAATATAAATGTGACACCTTATAAACTGATTGTGCCCATAAAATAAGTATACATACATTTTATTGTATGTAATATTAACAACCAAGTGGTGATTAATTGCAAATAAAAGTTTTAGAATGATCCAAATTACAAACAATGCTTAATTAAGCTGTTGATTTGATTTCAAAAAAGAAATAATCAAATAAAATGAAATACACAATAAACAAAAACCATCATATAAAACTAATAATAAAACTATAGTTGAAAACCAGTAACTGAAACTTTAAAATAATAATATAAGTAAAATGTTGTAACGATTAGATTAAGACATAACACCTAATTGGATAAACTTGTAATTGTAGACTTGATAAGGAGAGGCTAGTTTTCGAAACGTCTTGATGCAGAATTAATAGAGATTTAAAAAAACTGGATTTTTTCAACATTTTTAATAAACCTAAAAATTACCAATTAACAAAATTAAAAATTAAGGCATCTTCTTTATATTATTAAAATTAAACTGAAAACTTTAAGTGGACGTTAAGCTAACTTACAATAAGTGAAATCTGAAAAAGGTAACCATTTGAAGATGTCTTTATATAAATTATACTATTAAACTAATCGTTTTATTTCTTGCAAATCTTTATTCATGTCAATATGTTCATGTTTAGCCAACACATTCTGTGTTTCGAGCTGCTTAAATTAACAATTTAACTATATGAGAATATTATTCATTTGATCATGTATTATACTTTATCAATCGATCAAAGATTTTACAAACACATCAGTGGCAGTCAACTCTTTAACTTTCGAGTTATAATAACAGCACTTTTAATTCAGCTGATTTAAAAAAATTACTTTATAATTATGGTAGCTGTGACACAAAAAAGAAGCTTACTGCTAAAAGAAACAGGTAAAAAAAGAAACAAACAATATTTTTAATTCTCAGGTATCACCACAGTTGTTTAAATAAAAGTTACTAAAGAGTACTATATAGTGGAAACATCTCTTAATTTAATAAAAGGAGATATTATGATTATTACAGAATTATTAATGACTAGGGAAACCTCGTCAAGACATGACGGTCAAAAACATTGAAAGATTCCCCTATATACAACATTTGTTGTGTGATTACAATCCTTTGGATTTTCGTGAGTGATTATTTAGCTAAACGCAACCAAACACAACCAGTTGAAAATTCTAAGCCTAGCACTCCTCTCTCTCAGCTTAGCCTCCTCTCTTCCGACATATCATCCTCTCGGGCTTACCCCTCCTCACCGATTTATTCTACATACATACATACGGAAATTAAAAAAATCTTAAAAACGTCTATTACTGCATATTTCAAAAACATTTTTTTTGTAATATTTGTAAATTTGCAATCTACTCTACAAGGAGTATTAAGCAAATACGATAGCATGAGTAGACAGTGTTAGGAGAAACCACTCATTAGTGATACTCCTTTAGGAATCCTTCCACATTAGGGTGTTTGGAGGTTGTGTGGCCAGGTTCTATTTAATCTTCTTACGGGTGGATGGGCAGTGGACAACAGATGAATTAAATCGTTGTGATCCTAAAGTCTGTTGTAGTAGCTTTGGGAGAATCTACTAACTTCTTCCACGATGAATGGTGTGTCGAGGTCCGCCTACGGTGTTGGCATATTTCCGGAAATTTATTTTTGGTAACTTTCCATGAAAATATTTCCGGAAACTTATTGAAATGGCCAATGTCAAAAAAAAGTTGATTCCCAAAGTGTGTTCCCTGGAACCCAGGGATTTCGTGGAAATACTTTGGGGTTCCGCGGGGCCAGTTGTAAGTCTTGCAATATAAAACAAAAGGATACCACTTGCTAAACTTTCCTACAATAACCGCCTAATTAAATACTATTTATGGTTACCTTGTTGGTGCCTTTTGCTACCACATATTTATGTAAATACAAAAACAAAATATCGCAATAAACTGGATGATACACAGCGAAAGCTTTAATATAAAGAAAGAATTACGTGAATCGGCCCAATGGAATCTCAAACGAACTGGAACAAAAATAAGCCTTGTGTTTTAAATATATAGATAAAAAGTAAGTAGTGTTGACTAATCTACAGAGTTAAAACTTTAATATGTAAAAGAATAAAGCAAATCGGTAGATGTATAGACTTGTAGAACTCGTAGACAAAGTGGCACAAAAAAGAGCCGTGTTTTAAACTTATAGATTAGCAAATAATAATTGACCTATAATAATTAAAAATCGCCCCAGTCATTTAAAACTTGTTTAATAATTTGCAAACGTATCTCGCAATGATTTGTTTTGTCCAAACAATATGAAACCGCTATATAAATAAGCAATTGTCATCATCTAATATTTGAACAATTTGTTTGCTTTGCATGGTTTTCAACTAATGTGGATTTGTCTAAGCAACCTAATATCAAATCAACCGTTAGCCGCAAGTGGTGGTTGCAGCAAAATTTTATAATCGTGAATAGTTCTAAAACCTACCACCGTGCAAAGTGAGATGGCGCCACAAGTGAATTTCCAATCCGTGCGTCTCAAATTAAACATTTTATATTTATTTATATTAAAAATATAAACATCAAAAAATATAAAAATTATATGGTGCTGACCGATCTACACAGCGAAAAGTCCAATATAAAAAAAGCACACTTAAATCGGCCCAGTAGAACTCTCAAACAAACTGGAACAAAAATAAGCCGTTTTAAATATATAGATGAAATTATGCTGTAGAAATCTGGGATTGTATGTAGTACACTTACATAGATATATTGAATTCATCTGGTCAACAACATTGTAGGTAACTGCTTTGTCCCAAAAAAAAGTTATCAAAGAATAATTTTCTGCGGGATATATCTTAATCGATTAGTTGTGTTCGACTCAACGATACACTGAATAATGGTTATTATTTCTTCTTTATTTTGTCTTTTGATTGTAGCGTTCTTTCCTTTGCTGTAATACGTCTCCCTCAAGTCATAGAATTAGAAAAATAACTATAAGTAATATTGTAACATTGAATACATAATTTTTTGAATTTTTTACATAATGTTTAGAGAATAACAATCTGTAAAACACATTTAAAGCTATAGAAATAGATATATTTATGTAAGTCTTTCCAGTTTTAAAAGATTGCTTTTGATTCAATTAAGCTCCATATCTAATTAAAAAAAGTAATTATGTGTAATTTTAGAATAATGGAAATATCAATAAATTTTATTTATTTTAACTATAAAGTGTAAAGTGTTATTATCGTGCTTTACATTTCGTACTAAACAATAAGAAAAAAAATATAATTTTGGGCAATAGAGCTATTTTTTGAATTTTTACTCGTATTTATGTAATGTACTAAGTTTGCATATTTTCTGAAGTAAACATGAATGAATAAAAGCAGCTTCTTTGTTGCATGTAATTAGTTCTGTAGTTATGTCATATAAGCTAGTGTTATTTGTTAGGTAAAGGTAGATACAGTATAGTGTTCCACTTTACTTTTGCCAAATATTACATTTGGTTCTATTCTTAAATCTTGAATCAAACAATTAGAATTGCATAACAGCATACAAAAGTGTGCCGCTACATTCGTTCACCTCCTACATTCCTTTATGAACTGGATGGTTTTCTCTTGTTCTAATTTCGAGAGCAAGATATGTTTTCAAAGTCAGACGAATGAACTTTCGATTGGTACACACACACAAAACAGATTATGCAAATTGTATGGCTATAAGACAGCTTAGAACTTGCGTAAACGACTTTCTTAAAACCTTGACTGGTGACTGAACATCACGAGTAGTAATATAACGGATATTAAATTAAAACAAACAACTTCGTATCAATAGCAACTGCTACAAAAAGTGGCGGTTCCGGCAGACAAATGTCAAAAAGTAGTCCGCGGAGCACAACTGGATGGCAGCTGCGAGGCTCGTGCCGCGTGGGGATCACCTGGCCCTCCTGCTTGGGGTGCCCCAGGTGCCCCACACCTGCTTACACCTCTCCCCAAGATTTGACACTTACTAGCTACTTATTCGTTCTTGAGCGCAATTTTGATGACCTTATTTACGGTAATAAGCAGTAGTTTTCTCTAACCTTTTTATTTTAAATGTTAAATTCGTGATTAGTTTTTTCACTAGAAATTTTGACGCTAAAGGATGTGCTTAATTGAATTGTTTTATCATGTCCTGTATTGGGTGGATACAATACACATAGCTGGCGTTGTGCATGTTACACTATATTAATGCAGATTTTGTAATGGACATCAATGAATACATCCCATGACCATTATTATCAGTAGGTCATGGCGAGTTTATAGAACAATGGTAGTACAAGACCCGTCCAGTTTAGGTTTTATGCAGCAATAGTGGGAGCTATTTAATTATTGAATTAAGCAAATGTTTAAAATATATTAATAATAATAATCTAGAGACAAGTCCTTCTGAAAACAAAGAAACACGAACAGAATTTGGTTTATTTAAATTATTCGAATTGATTGCTAGAACTAACGCACTAATTTTTAATTATTAATAAATCTCTTTCTAAATATTAATTTATTTTGGGATTGGATTTCAATTAGTAAACAATTTCCGGATATAAAACAATTACATTTAGTAAACTTTCATAAAGGAGATAACAATAAACAGAAATTGTGTATTTGCACCTTCGTAAATTGCTTTCATATGCAATGTATATGTTGGGCTTTAAGTATTTAAAAATGCTTCTCCGAACAATTATTTTTGAGATATGAATGTTATTATTTATTATAAACAAGGACGACTGTTCAGAACTTTTATTGTCTCATTAGCGATAGTGACATACATAAAGATTTAGTATATTTAATAAAGTATTGATCAACAAGAGCACTGAAGGACACTTGCATGAATTCAATTCATGTAAATTAAACTAATTCGGGGGATGGGGGAGAGGGTTATCAGATTTGATTCAGAACAAAGAACTAGAAAATTATATCGCGTGTGCATTAGCGCACGATATCAATATCAGTAAGTTAGATATGCACGAAATGTATATACCGTATTGCATCTTCAATTGAACGCATAAAAAATAATTAGGTATATGTTGGATAGATCGTATTTATAGGGAACAATACCGCCAAAACAAAATCATGGTAAATAACATTACAAAAAATAATTAGAATTTTATTTCTTTTATTATCTTCCTTTTCCAAGTCAATAAAATCGGTAGCTTCAAACTTAGCCAGGAAGTTATTGCTTATCACACCTGAGTTTGATATCCTTATCATATCCAGCCTTGCTTTATAACTTGGTTATGGTTTAGTAGCTGCCCCAGTAGCACACATATGTTGGAAAAATATTGTTTCCGCATATTGACCAAACATTGTAAATGCCAGGCACTGACGAGATTGGCACAATATGCGAAAACAATATATCTCCAGTACTGCAGTTTGATATTGGCCGTACATTCGAACATTATATTGGTTCAATATACGTTTGTAATATTGGTACAATATGTGCATAGAATATGTCTCCAACATGGTAATATTGGTCCAACTTTGAAACATTTAATGGTTCAATATTCTTTTACAATATTGGCGAAATACATTTACAGGATATTCATCCACCGTTCAAACGTAATATTAGTGTAGTATACTTGTACTAGTATTGGTATAATATGTTGATGTGATAATGTGATAATGCTTGATATCTAAATTTCATTACGATTAATGTCTCCCTCAACAGGTACTATTTGTCACAAATCACTTTGTATATCTTCTGTTCGTTTAACCCAATCATATTAATAACCGACGACGATAATAATAATAATAGCAATAATAATAAACCGAAAGTCCATATCGTTAAATTAATGTTCAACTGTAGATGAAGTCGGAGGGAGAGAGGGTCATCGTAATATGACGCACTATTATCCGCTAAATGTAATTCAACTTTTTTATTTTGTCCATTTACACTTAAAACTATCGATATATCTTTCATATAGAACTCGTTTTAAATGTCTGTACTAAACACAATAATTTATTTGCGTTATTGCGAAAACTAAATAAAAACACAAACGCATTAAATTTTAGCGTTTACTGTCTCCAGCCTTATTTTTTGGAAATTACCTTTGATAATGACATTTAATGTGGAAACAATATTGTCAGGTTAAGATACTAATAAAACTTGTGAAACTTTAACTAATCTTTGTAGTTATATTATATTTCAGCATTAAATTTTGTTAATTGGACTTTTATCTATTGGATTTCTAGTTAAAACGTTAAACAAATTGTATCAAAGTAAAACAGATAACTAATAAAATTAAATATATCTAACATATATTGGCAACATATTGGGCCAATAATATATTCTAGGAGTATTTGTTAAAAATTGTAGCTTAAGTTTGATATTTCATTCACTTCAATAAAACTCTGTAAAAATGTATTAAAGGCGAGATAATGCTATTTTTAATAAATTTGAAATTACACAATTATGTACTTACTATTGTCGTATTTACACGTTCTGACAATGAATCAAAGACATATTGTTTACACAATTTTATTCATGTTTAAACAAAACGCTAATTAAACTAGATGGTTATAGCAATTAAAATATATGGATATTATAGTGAGTACTTACAGTATATATTGAATATAAATACCTGACACACTTACAGACAGTAGATATAAATTTCTCTACCAGAAACGATCAGCAGCAGATATCGCAACACTAGAACAGATGGTAGAAAACGGCTGCTTGTGCGTTATTGGGCGCGAAATTTAAAATGCGATCATTATGAATTTAGATCGAAGTGTACAATAATTACGTATTGAGGTATTATTGGTATTCAGTATTTGATAAAACCGTGTGAGTTATGGCAACTTGTAATTATCTTTCATTTTTCTCGACGTGGTACACATTTGTAAAACATTTTCACGCATATAATGCACCCGCCTATGTATAGCTATTTTGATTCCTTGAATAATCAAGTAACCTTGTTTAAAGGCTGCTTATTCAGTGTGGGAACTATAAAGGTGAAATATTAACTGCACTATATGTCCAATATAAGACCAGTAAAGAATAATGATAGATATGAATAATTTGTATATGGGACTTACGTGGAAAAGATATTGGTTACGTACATTGGGCACCAATCTTGAACCAATATAACATCAATATTAATTAGATATATGATATTAAATAGCTACTAATGAATTAATCATATAGTGGGCTGAAATATAAGCCCAATATAGCATCAATATAGAGGAAAACATATTTTTAAAATTTATTATTTATATATTGGACCTTTGTGGGAGCAATATTGGCTACATATGTTGGGTGCCAGTCTTTAAGCGATGTAATACCAATCTTGGTTGAATCTTCCAAATATTGGGCTTGAATATAAAATGTTACCCATATAGCACCAATATTGGGTTAATATCTTGTGCTGCTGGGGTGTATTTAGTCCGAGCAGTTTTTTGTTTGATTCGTATTAGGTATACTAATTTGTAACTTGTAGGTGAATACGATAGGTATTGCAAGGAAGGTTTATTTCAAAAATCTTTCAAAATAATTAATTGTAATGATCTTTCTATCGTAACATTCATGAAAGTAACTGCCTCATCTGTGGAAGTTAAAAAAGAATTTATTAGACGATCCATGGATTCTTATTGATACACAATCAAAAAACGTAAAGTGTTAATAATTTGCCGTTTATCATTAATAATTGTCATTTGACCATTTATTAAGGATTCACTACAAAACGATTCAAGTTTGAGTTGACTCTATTGATTTGTTATATGTACATAATAATAATTTGATTTAGAGAATTATTTGGGGTGAGAGAATTTTCGCTCGCAGCTACTTCTGAAAAAGAAAATATAAATTAGTTTAGAAAACTATAAAACATTCTATTTCTTATTGGTAATGATCTAACATAATTTGAGTTTAATATAACAATCCAAAAATAGTCTTGACTACGGTTACTGACAAACCACTCTCTGTACTATTGCAATGCAAGTACATAGTTTCCAAATAAATTACAATGATCATGTTATAAAATAATGACCAAAGGTAATTTGGAATGAAATATGAGCAACAGTGAGGTAGGAGAAATAATACAATCTAAAAGAAAAGGGGTTTCTAAGAGGTAGTAAACAAAAAGAATAATGTAGTGAAATAGAAAGGTTGCAAAATTTATGCCTCCTGTAAAGAACTGAATTAAAAGTAAGATAAATAAAAAGTTTAACAAGTGTATAAAAAAGTGTATATTTATTTCAACAACTCAATGAAGAAAATTTAAAAAAAAAAATTTAAAACTTACTAGTAGACCATAGTGCAGTAAAGGCGGAGTCAACAAGAACTGCTAGACGCGGAGACGTATCCAACAAGTTCGATAAAAAGAAAAAGAAATAAAATTTATTCTTGAACGCTATTCAAAAGTTAGCATTAAAAGGAAAAATTAATTAGGCGCGGTTTACCTCAACGTTTTAGCTTCGGCTGTGCATCATATCCTGAGGGAAGTTGCAGAGTCCCATAAGCAGTAGATTGATGCTCTTCCTCCGTGGTGCTTTTTCTGTATACTAAGCTGTGAAAAGAACATCGATAAATCAAGACTTGTGACTAATAAAAGAGTGATAAATAAAAGCAGAGCTAGTATTATTCTAAAGAAAGGGAAAAGTGAAATCATTTTTATGATCTGTTTTATTTAAGGTTGAAATAACTCAACATAATTTCTTATAAAATCTCATGTAAAGCTGCAAGTGATATCATAAACTATCACAAAATCAAAAATAGATAATCATACTATTAATTCAAATATTTTTTTATAAAACCATACATTTTCAATAAAGAAACAATTGCAGATACATTAGTCATTGTTTGTCTCATAAACGAGGGTTAAAATAATTAAAAGGTTATCGAATAATCTACAGTCACATTATTTTTTGTAGGTGCAGTTTAGTAAACCAAATACAATTTTTCATTTTAAACAACTAAAAGTCTGTAATAGTGCATAATACATCTATTCATTTTACAAAACCAATTACTAATAAATGCCTCGTTCTTTTGTTGTGGAATATTAACGCATTCTCCATCTTACGTTGTCATAGCTCGTATCTTTAATTATAAGAAAAAAAAGAAAAATAACAGAAAGCGAGTTCGGAGTTTTTGGAAGAACGATTAAGTAATTTTAGCACTGTATTCTCTAAATATACTGAGCAGTGCAAGAACGATACACTATATACCAAAATATACCTATATACCAAAATGCTATTGCGAAGTGCTGAGACAGAATCGTTGAAAGCGCTGTCGGAGCCGAACATATTTGTGTATTCCAAAAGCACTTCGAAATTTTGACATGAGATATAAAGAGCACGTGTGTTTCAGATATCCAGAAACATCTAATAACGTCAAACACCTTTTAGATCAGAATCACACGACTCCCCAAAATAGTACCAAACTCCTAAATTTTTGTAATAACAAACGCAAATTAGACATTTTAGAAGCTTTCGAGATATACAAATACCTACACTACTTCTCCGTTACTGGAAGTGTTAGGTGTTTAATTTCTATTATTTTTATCTTTTTATCTAGTTATCTATTTTTTGTATTAACCTTAGCGACGTGTTTGTTTATATTTATATTACCTTTGATAATGACAGCTTAACTGTCGAAACAATGATCAGGTATGTACAATGTACATACATACATAATCCATTCCCCCTTTTACCGCATTTTGCAGTGCCGAGGTTCCACACAAACTCTTATGGAAGTGCAACGGAGGTAATGAAGCTATTGTAGCAAGTACATTACGCTCCCCCATACTTTATCACTCATACAACTTTCATACCTTATCCTAAGGAGCTCAAACACGATTGTACTAAATTTTTAAAACTCAGTCGCAACCTAGGTTTGAACCCCTGTCCCTCTGAACGAGAGATAGGATCTCTACCACTCGACCACGGAGGGTCAGGTATGTAGATTAAAATAAATTTATGGAACTTTTTACTAATCAGTTTTTAAAAAAGTGGTTGCTGACAGAACTGAAAAAAATTTCATATTTTGCCCGTTAATTAAGTCATGTCTGGAGAGCTCAAAACATATTTTATTATATTTTTAACCTTCATTAAAGATTGTATTGAATTAAAAACCAAAATGGCCATTGCGGCATGGTAACATTGCGTTTGAACAGCATTTATGGTTTTTATGATAACTCAAAAAATATTAAACGAACAAAGGGCTAATTTGTCTCATTTTAAAACTTGCATTTTAATTACAGAAGTCTATTCTATGTCACAAATATAATTTAATAAATAAATTACCTGGTTTTCTGTTTTTCTAAAAATCCACACACCAAACGTAATAAGATAAGTATATGGGCCCATTCGCTGGAAAAATCGGAAAAATAGTGTAATTTAAGTGATTTTGTCATCGTGAAGTAGGTACAATAATAATCCCTTGAGTCAGGCACGGCTATGTTTTCGTTTTTTTATATATATGCAACGTTTCATCAACCTTCTGTAGGTGCTTTTATCGTTACTAGTATTGCTAGCGATACAGTAATTGCGGTGTTCAAGAGCTAATCTTTAAGATAATAAACTGCACATTTCCAATTTTTTATCGCCCACAAAATCTACTGGGAACAATTGAAAAGTCATGACAGTTACAGAGAACAAATCCCAATATTTTGGAAGCTTTGGGAATATGCTTAACAAAATTCATTTTCTTATCAAATACAACGCCCAAATCCCTAACATGAAACATATATTACTGTTATATACATATAACAGCATCATTTCAATATAGCAAACTGTATCGTATTTTTTGTTACCCTTAAATATTTAAGCTTATATATAATAACATTTTTCGTGCTTTAAGAAAGTCTATATTAGAATAATTGAACCAGGGTATGAGACTATTAAGATAATTTTATCGTTGATCACTTACAGTGTTTATGACTGTATATAGTTTTAAATTTCATTTTTTTCAATTTAAATTTAAATTTTAATTTTTAAATTTATTACATTTCCCAACACATTTTGTTGTCATATTACTACATACTTATGCAATTTATAAAATATGTTTGGAAGAAAGGAATTTTATTGTAACACTGTTGTTGTTTACTAATTAATTAAGTTAATTGGATTACATACAATTGTCGAGCCGCCTAGTAAGAGTGGTAGTTCTGGGAACAAAGTGTAATAAAAATATCGTACCTTGTATCCACGTAGGTGTAGTATATGTTTAATTTCAAAGGTAACGTGGTAAAGGTAAGGTGTAGTGTATATTCTCCCGCTATGTATGGCGCTATATTTGGTACATATACAAATAGGACAAAAGCACAAATAAGTTAAAAAAGCAAATACAGAAGTTTAACGATTCGCTACACTTGCACTGCTACGATGTTCCAAAGGTGTTCATCTCCTGCATCATGATTATCCAAGGAATGCACACAACCCTCATATCAAAATTAATAAGTTTTGTTAAAAACGGTAATATTAAAACTTCACAGGTGCGATGAGTTTAGGCCCATAAATATGTTCCCCACATTAGAAGATATTATAGAGCAAATTGTTAAAATTAGATTAATTAGATTATCTTGAAAATAATAAATTGCGTTTATAAGTTATTTAACTAATAGACATTAAAATACTAGGTTTAATTAAGTCAATTCATTCAAAAACAAAGTAATACGGGAGTACCGCAAGGGTTAATTTTAGGACCATTATTATTTTTACTTTATATCAATGATATAGACACGCAACGTCTGTGATATAAATCTTTTTGGAGATAATACCTTCATAACAGAGTCGCGCACTAATGTTAACCTAGCGATACAAAAGATAAATTCAGGCTTGACAAATATAACAAGTTGGTTAAAACTTAATAAACTAAAACTTAATACTTCAAAAACTAAAGCTATGATAATATCAAACAAGGTATGCTCTAATTTAACGGATGGGGGTAAACATTGATGGAGAAAATTTAGAAATTGTTGATGATATGAAATATTTAGGATTTATATAGATAATAGGCTAAAATTTATCAAACATGTAAATTATGTTGTAAAGAAGACAGCTAAAAAGATTCTTAATCTTAGGTAGATTAAACAATAAATTAAACATTGGTCTTAAATATTAGTTTATATTATGATATTAGTATTATTACCCCACATTTTTAGTATTGTCCATTATTTATTTCTAATAAAGGAAACTGATATGCAGAGACTTCAAAAATTACAAAACAAAGCTATGAGGATTAATCTGGGTTGTAACAGAAGAACCAGAATATCCCTTATGATGGATATGCTAAATTTCTTCACCATAAAGCAAAGGATTTATTATGAAACTCTGTTTTCAATTTTTAGAATAATGAACGAGCAGTTACCACATTACATGTCAAAAATCATGACTTATAATCATTAATTTAAACAGGAAATACATGAATATAATACTCGCAATATTAATGAATTTAGATTACCTTTTAATATAAAATCATCCCAACAAAATAATGTATTTTATAAGTGGTAAAAATTAAAAGAAAAATAGCGAATTTGAGGAAAAATGTTACAAAAACCTGTACTTCAGATTAAGATATAGTGGGAGGTAAGTATTTTAGCATGTAAGTAACTAAAATATATAATAATAATAATATAATAATAATAATAATAATTGCTACAACCCATAACCTGGAAACCAGGCCCCAGAAGCTATAATCTTGTGCGGGAGGGAGGGGGCGATTATTATTATTACGTAGGCCCTATGTGCGGCTGCAGCCGACTTACAGATGGAACAGCGCAAATCCCACATTTGTGTCACAGCTAAGGAAAACTGCAGAAAACCTTAACCAGATCTGCCGGCACCGGGAGTCGATCCCGGGCCGCCTGGGTAAAAGTCCGACACGCTAGACATTACACTACCAAGGCTGTGTATATCTAATATAACATCATATATGATGGAAATAAAGAAACTAACTATGCCACTTAAAAAATACATTGGACAAACCGGCCAGTTACTGGTACGAAAACTAAACTAACCATTAGTCCATAAAGTAATGGCAATTATCAAATGAGATGGGTTTTGGATTTTACTCAGAATGTTGGTGTAGTAACTATAGGGCTTCCAGCGATCAAACTCGATTATATTAAATTTGCATCTTTCATAGTTTCCTTCGTATAAATCCCATCATCAGGGAAAATAACTAAAAATCATCTTTTTTTGAAGATCGGCAACTACTATCGAATGCAAAATTTCTGACCACTGAATTTTAATGCGCATAAAAAAAAAAACTGACAGTTCAAATTAATTTAAAAAAAAACAGTTAGACAGACAATTTATTTTTGTATAAAATAGTAAATTTGTAAAATTATCCAATTTTAGTTTTTTTAATTTTCGCGAATTATGTTGCAAAAAGTGTTGTTCCTTGCGAGTTTTGACGTAAAGTGTTGTATATAAGTAAGAATTTTTGTAATTTGATATTTGTATTATTTCTTAAGTTATTCTATGAAATAGAGGGCAATACATTCTGGTACCCTAATCAAAACTTTTTTTTTAATAAGAAAATAGAGGGGGTATTTTTTATTAAAACAAATACCTTAAGAAATTTGATGAATTAAATTAATAATTAATTCGTGAATATTTTTAAAATAATTTTTAAAGAATTATTTATTAAATAATTCGTAAATATTTTCGAGATTTTTGACGTATTTGTTGCTTTATTAAAAAATACTATCTTTTATAAAAAAAGGATTTTGTTTCAGGCGCCAGAACACTAGAATGCATTACCCTGTATTTTATAGAATAACTTAAGAAATATCAAACAACAGATATCAAATTACAAAAAATTGTCACATACATAAAACACTATTAGCTACTTGCATATATATATATATATACAATTCTGTCTAGTAGTTATTGAAATATTAATTATTAAAGACACGCTTTATGTCAAAACCTCTAAAAAAATCCAAAAGTAATTTAAATGCTACGTTTTTTATACGTATTTTACTTTCTTTATGTTATTTACATTTTTGACATAAAAATTAAATCATGTAAAACATCGCTGTAAATTATACGGCACATGACTGGTATTAAGCAACCATTCATTTCTGCTGTATAAGTTTTCTATATTGAAACAATGATTTTCGAAAATTGACGTCTTTCAAATATTTAAGAATTTTGACTTCAAATAAAAAAGTCGTATGTTTGACTAGAGATAAAAAAACTTTTTACACAATTATATAAATTCGATTTATTATCACATGAATTAGCAAGCAAAATACAAATAATATGTACAGGGTGGCCCATTTGTTACAGGCTATACCTTATCTCGAAAACTATAAGGTTCGTAAAAGACTGGTATAAAAGTTGTTTTTATCAAAATAATCAGAAGCGTCTCTAAGGTCAGTCAACCGGGCGTAGGCCTGGGGCACCACACCGCGCTACCCTATTTTAACCAACATCCCAATATATATCTTACGCGTTAATAAAATAGACTGAAAGACCGAAGTTTGATGTAAGTTCTTATACATAAAACTAAAGTTTACTTTTAAAATGAAGGGCACCAAATTCGCAAACGGCTCACCGTTTGAACGTTTTTATAAACCGGGCAAAAGTGATACGTTTGTAACCGAATAGTGTAACTAGTGATGGGAGTAGTGTGATAATCCCGCTCGCCCGGCCCATCTAGCAACACTGCTTAGATTGGCACCGCGTTCAACGACGGGGGCGCATTGCACCGCCAGTTGTCCGAGAAACTTTTGCTGTATTAAAAACTAAAGATTTTATTTATTTATTCACTTTTTTGTTTACTGGGGGCCCTACTTCATATTTCTGCCCGGGGCCACAACCCAAGCAGCATTTAAGTAGCAGTAACTGAGATCGGAACTTTGATTGAGTAGTTGTTACGTAACTGCAACTAAATTTATGACTTTATAGGTTTAATTTCTTCAATTCGGAATATTTTAGTAATTGTGTAGTTGTTTCTACTATTTATTGGAACTATGTAGTTTCATTACTTCTGAGTAACTATTAAAGTATGTGGAACGGTATTGCCACTTAGTATACTTACTTTAAAGTCGTTGCAACTTCAAAGTGGTATTATGATTGTAGCAGTAACTTGCCCGAAGCTACTTTAAAGTTTTTAAAACCTTACAGTACTATTGAATGTAACACTTACGTTTTTGTTACCCAGGAGAATCACATTAAAGTAATTTTTCGTAAACTACTCCATCTCCATATTTACTTGTAAAATGTTGGATTAATCAATAATCATTAATCAATTTGCAATTTGTTATGATTGTTAATAGATGTTTTACTATATAACCTTCAATAAAAATAACAAATTGGTGCCAAATTGTGCCTTAGGGATTGTTATGTATGTAGCTTGAAGTTGGCAACATTTATTTGTAGTGATGTAACTAACCAATCCTGGCATCCTGACCCGTTCCCTGGGCGAGCGTCAGTAACACTCGAGCCGGCTTGGAGGATACACGTCTTCTACAGTCTATGCATTGTGTATGTAATTCGCCCTGCTCACTCAATATTAATAAAGTTAATTAATGACAATAATTGAGTATCTTTTATTTAAACACATAACAGAACATAACAGGAATAATATAAAAATGGTTTCTATCATGTGTATCAACTTATAAGTATTTCGTGTATATTTATCATGTTTTATTAAAGACATTTTTTTACTAAAAAATATATTTAAAGAAGGCGCGTTGTTATTTTTCGATCTATCATCATCATATTTAACAGAAAAGTTGCAATGGTTTATAATTTTGGTGTACTGGAATGACA
This sequence comes from Agrypnus murinus, assembly GCA_929113105.1. NCBI lineage: Eukaryota > Metazoa > Arthropoda > Insecta > Coleoptera > Elateridae > Agrypnus > Agrypnus murinus. Next base: position 69,717,585 of record OV816024.1, read on the forward strand.
AAATAATCAAACATTTCATCGCTCTTTGTATTAAGTACGTATTACAAATAAACTGGTAATTCATTTTGTGACACGATCCAGCATTATATAGTATAGAATATGATGAGAATATTTGTTAAGTTGCAAGAGCAAGAGAGAGCAACACGCGACATGATGTGTCAAAGAGAAAAGAAGTTCTACAAAAGTAGCAATTGTTCCCCATTTTGGTTCCAGGCACGTAACAAAACCGTAGCAATTACGTGGTTGTGACTAGTGGCAAAAACTTAATAGTTCCACCGGTAGTTGCTGGTACGTAGCGACGACTAAAAATGCTGCTTGGGAATATCCAAAGGGCGACTCTGAAAATATTATTTAAAACTTTTTAGTATTCTCATACTCATACTCATATTGTAACATTTTTCAATAGCACTCTTGAAGACAATTATAACTCTATAAGGCACATCCGTGACGCACCGTTTCAGACTTATTGACTAGCTAACAAAGTGTTACTTGAGCAGAGTGGTATGTGTTAGATATGACTCTATAACATATGTTAACTATGGTCGTAAGGCATGTATTTATTTATAATTTATAATAAACATTTAAAAATCATGCCATAATACTATTCAGGAGCATATAATGTCAAATATCTCAAACAGGGCAGCTTTTGATTATTGTGCCAATACACGATACCAACAGCAACCCTGCATTCACTCAATAGGTTTTACTAATATTAAATTATTAAGCTGCAAAAACAACAAAAACCCAGTATTATTTTATTCGACAAGGAAGTTGATAATGCGTTGAACAGTATACATATCATCTAGGTCATAATAAAACTTCTACCGCTTATAATACACATGATGTATGTCATGTATACATATAGATGCATTTACCTTCAATAATTCCATTATTATTATGTTTATATCAAATAAGTAGGAATTCTATAATATTTATTTTTATGTTCAAATAAAATTAAGCGTTGTACATTATTTAGGTCTGATATTGAGCAAAAATTTACAATTCCTATAAGTACACATTTTAGTTAAGTATCAAACGGTCGTAAAGTAACGATTTTGATTAGTGCGTATTTTTTATCGTTGTGGGTGTTCCTTCTCATCTTTTATTATGCTTATTTGTACCTACTATTAGATATTTCTATGATTTTTTTGAATCGATAACTAGTTTAGAGAAATTTAAAGACGAACAAATGTTACTATTGCTTTTCCACTGAATAACGGAAGTTACTTGATTCGATGCAGAACTACATAATATTATGTATAGTTATATAGTATATAATATTATGTAGTGTTACATTATATATTTTATTGTTTTATAAGTTGCTATTACACATTCCTTAAGGTTAAGTTAAAACTATATCATCTATTAAATTAATGAAGTCACCTAATCTGTACATAAGTGTAAGTTGGAAAGAATCGATTTATCATATTTTTAAATTGGAGCAAATCTATAAACTGGTCATATCAGACAATACAGCCCGTAACTGACCGATTAATGAATGTTTTAGGTTGTGTAAAGAATTTTTATACATTATTATGATTTTGAGTACAACAATACAAAAATTTATTGTTTCTTGACCAACCATGCAAGCAACAATCTTGGTCAAGGTTACTGCAATTACTTACAGCAGAAGTAGGTATTCTATTGATTTTATTGGTTTATTATCCTATATTATTAATATTGTTTTAACATAATTGACATAAGTAACATTAAAATAAACCATACAATAATTAGATTTGTGGTCACATAATGTTATATTATCTTCTTCAAAAGTACCTACTGAGGTAGTCAAGACTTCCCACCTTTGATTGTTACACTTTATTTCTGCTCTAGAGAACCTCGACTCGTGCCAGTCTAAGAGAATGATTATATTTGGTATAACTTAGTGTTGGATTCGCGATACCACCCGCGTATCACGACACTTGCGAATCGAAACCATTAGCCGTGTGAAGTGTCGACTCCTTCACGACTCTTTAACGATACTTCGCATTTACACATCATGCATGCGCTAGTTCATATAATATAATTGAAACGAGCAGTCAAGATTCATAGCTAATACGTAAATCATAAACTAGGGATTAAAAAACAATTAGGTTTATGAGTAAATTCTGTTATGGTTATATATTTATGCATTAAGTACATTAAAAGACATTAAATTATTTATACACCGCATTCGTTCTAACATTTGCTATAGAAAATTAGTATGGGAAATCTGAAATATGCCAAATACCTAGTTCGTTCTCGAATAAAAGTCGGTGAGATTAATAGTTGCAAAACAATTTAAATAATTTGTTATTATTCTTTTATTCGAAAAACGTACAAGAAATAATACATTACAAATAAAAAATAAAGATACCCAATTAATAAGACAATGTCTTATTAATTGGGTATCTTTATTTTTTATTTGTAATGTATTATTTCTTGTACGTTTTTCGAATAAAAGAATAATAACAAATAAAATTTAAAAAAAAGTTATGCTTGTAACGGGGTTCGATCGTGCATTCCACCAGCCCGTATAGTTTAGCAAGCCACGGTTTGCCATCGAACCACGGAGGCGTTGCGTCAACTTTTCAGGTTTCGGCTTTTAAATTAATGTTTTGCAAATAATTCATGAATTTATAATTTTAACTAAAAAATCTACAACAAAATAGTTTTATATGTACGTCTTATTCAATGATTGTTGGCCAGTTCAACAAATCTGCCTTTAATTTCTTTGTAAGAATGATCAAGCAACTTCGAATTACACTCTAATAAGAGCGATACTGTTCGACACGAAGTGTCGCGACACTTCAAGTGTCACGACCACGAACAGTATCACGACACTCGACACCCAAGTTCCCATCACTAGTATAACTTCAAGCTCGCTTCTTCAATCTAAGATGAACTGTTATATTGTTCTATTTCGTGTATCAGAATATTTAAACTAATTTAAATAATAAACAGCTAGGGTTGATCCTATTTATGTCTCTATAAACTCTTGGGAGAAAAAGTAGATCCTACTCAACCGAATACGTAAGTAATAAAAGTTCTAAGAATCCGTCTCCTTTGACGATTTTCATTTCCAAATCATCTTTCAATTTAAAGAATTGAAAATAATTACGCGATTTGCATAATTTAATTAGGTGGTAATACCGGTTTATCAGTTGCCCATTTCTACTGTGCTTTTCGGATAGTTATCTCTTAATATATATGAATGTTCAATAATAATTGTAGATAATTTTTTTTGTTTATTTAGTGACTTCGATTAGCAGTTCTTCACTAAATAATTGGCAAAACAAAAAGCGATTTTTATGAAGATTTTATCAAAAAGATATCCATGTCTAATAGTTCCACACCATCCTTAAATATGACTCTATACAAAGTGGGGGTCCAACGATGATGTTTATAATGTAATTTATGCAGCATTTCATTCTCATTTTTTTTTTCTATAATTATTATCTATTATGATAGAATTTATCAAACTGCTTTTAAAATAGGTACTTCAACTTATATAATAATACAATATCCATTATAGGTTTAATTTAAAATTCGACTATTTTAAACACAGATTTAAGTAAGATAAAAAAATGTTATTGTTACAGTTGTCAAAATAATAAGTTGTAAAACTATAAGAAACTGTTAGAGTACAACGAAAAAAAGTTAAAATACCGAAGTTGGTTGGTACAAAATAAATTTAAATTTTGTAGTATTTTTGTATATACAGAGTGAATCGTTTTGCTACGGCTACTATGAACCTTCCTATTTTAAATGAAACACGTGTATTTCTACGATTTTTGATTTTACACTTTATCGTTGGTTAATATACAGAGTGTAACTAATATAATTAGAAACCTTGTAATTGGGGATAGCTATAATGATTGGGAACATATTTTCCTTCTCAACATGTGGTCGCTTTCTGCTAGTTTTCGAGAAAATTGCATTTTAAATTTTAAGTACGCCCTTTGTACTCACAATACCTACATTTAACTATTGAGCAAGCAAATTTTTAAAAATTTAAAAAAATTATTTAAAAAGTAAAACAAGTTAAATCGATATCGATTGTAAAAGGTAAATATCAAAAAGATGAACAAACACGTTGCTAATGTTAAATACGAGGGCCAAGCTACAATTATTGAGCTACAATAGAAAGATTGATACAAGTTTTCAGAATTTTTATTTTAAATATGTTTAAAGTAATTGCCGTTCACAATAATACACTTAACCATTCTCTCCTTCCATAGTTTAGAAGCGTTTAGCCAGCTGTCTTTAAGAATACTATCAACATAAGACTTAACAGCGATATCAATCTCTTCTTCTGACTGGAACCTTTTCCCTCTAAAATGTTATTTGAGCTCGAAAAATAGCCAGAAGTCACACATTGCCAAGTCTGGTGAGTAAGGAGGATGCTCTATAACTTTGATTTTGTTTTCAGCTAAATACTGAAGAGTTACCGCTGCTGTATGGGATGCGTTATCATGATGTAACATGATTCCCTGTTTACTGAACACAGTAGGCAAACAATTTTCAACATATCATTTAGTGGCAACTGTCTTCTGCTCTTCTATTTTAATTGTTGCCACCAAACCCGTACTTCTAAGAAATACTGCGTACATAACTTTCTTCATTGCTCGCTGTTTTTTCACCATCTTAGGAGTTTCCACATCTTCATGTATCCCATATTCGGCTTTCTTGGCGAGTGGGAACATCAAAAAACGGTATGTAAGTTTCATCGCCAGTAACAATTTTACTAATAATTTGATGGCCTCCAGCATTTAACATATCTAAAGTTTGTTGGCAAATTCTAACACGTTCTGCTTTTTTTTTAATCTGTCAGATGATGGGGTACAAATCGACTTACAACCTTTTTCAAATGTAAATGTTCGTGCAATATTGCTATCACTTGCGAGGGTCCCATCTTCAGTTTGGACTCTATTTTTTTATTTTTATTTTTTTAAACGAGGGCCAGCTCCTTTTCTGTATACAACCGAGTTGCAACCTCGTTCAAATTTTTTATACCACCTATAAACCGTAGTTGATGATGGTGCGAGATCCCCAAACACCGGTTTCAAACTTTCCTCCCACTCATATGAGCTCAAGCCTTTATTGAGATCATAATAAATCATTATCCGAAAGTTCTCTCGTGACAATTCCATTTTTTCGATAACAGAAGCTTATTCAATGGGTTATTTCTCAAATACTATTCAACCGAATTTCACAAACTAAACTGGCATTGACAGATAAAATAATGCACTATTTAATAAACAACAATTTGTTTTGCATGGTTAACTAGATTTTTCTATTCTCAATAATTGTAGCTTGACCCTCGTACAAGAAATAGGTAACTATAGGTCGTCTCACTTTGGGACTACAGCAAAGGAAAGTTGTAGCCAATGTATTTCTTATGGGAATTTGTGCTTCGTTGTTGCCAGCTATTTCGCTACACGAATCTATAGAAATATATATTAAGATTCCAGAGGTTCTAAACATTTGAAAACATCGAAAAACTATAACCTGTGTTAATTTTTTTTATTTACCTAAAATTCAAAAACTCGGAATAAAAGATTTGAATAAAGATGGAAAACTCAAATTCATTGTGTGGATCAATTCTAATTGTTAGATCTAAAATGTTAATAGCCATATTTTGTTCTGTTTCTAGTGTGAAAGTGATGTGGTTATGAAACACATTGATAACCTCAAAAGAATTGCCAAAACAAGCTAAAATGTCATCAAGATAACAAGACCAAAAAATAATGTGTAACAGATTAGGAAAAAAATGTGTAATGTTAGTAGAAGTTAAACGTACTAATAAAAGGCCATGCGTGATAAGCTTTTTACATTTAGAAAATATTGGCAACCTTCAAAATAAATTCTAGTTAAATATAAACTCAATTAGTTAACTGTGATTCTATTATCTCTACATAGTATAAAATAAATTCTCCGACAAGATGTTTTGCGGTCTGACTGTACGTTCAGTCTAATCTCGTTTACCACTGCACTAATTTTGATTTTATTTTTGCTTTTATATACAGCTACCTCCAAGAATTGTGTAGGTGTATAAAACATTAATCTTTGATAAAAGGGAGTCGAGCAGTAACGATTCTAGTGAAGCAAGAAAACGGCCGTGCTATCGCTTTCTTGCCTGATGCTACCTAAACGTTAAACATGTATTTTAACAAATACTAGGAAATAATTATTGAGTATAAAAAGATCTACAAAAACGTCCGGGACAGCATACATCTATCTTTAAAAGATAACCCACAATAACCATTGTTATGTTACAGTTTGCAGTAAACAATCCACGTTAAACCTACGAATCATTTTTTAAAGTAATAATTTAATTCTTAGCAAAATTAATTGTTTATTCAGCTCAAGTATCTAATGTAGATAAAACATGTCCTAATGTATAAAATATAATTTGCAGTTACAGTCTAGGAGATATGTAGCTTTATTGAAAGCTCACAAAACGCATTACCGCTAGGAAACTTAATAAATACTCTTAATTATCTTTTAATTAACGTTATTTTGAAAGAGCAAATCTAACAGCTGAAGGCTAATCAATTCCCATATTAGTAAGTCAATAAATTAACAAACCTTAAGGTTATATCCCTTTTCTTTGTATTCTCTTGTCTTAGAACTTCAGTACCTGTTCGGTGTTCGAGTACGGCCGGCAATTAATCACTTCCCAAAATTGCAAACGTCGCACAAACGCAATCAAGGCTAGGTAACATCCTAAACAAGAAGCTTTTACACACCCTAGGCGAAATAACAAGACCTACCCTGTATATTTTGAAGTTAATTCCTAAATAACAAGATAACAAAAATAACAAGATGCCAAAGTAGGGGACAAAATCAAACCAATTAATAAACAATTAAAGATAAAAGGTAGATTTCTTCCGAACAATCACGATAGTTGAAGTGCTAGTTACAAAGAACAACTGGAAAAGCTTTATAGCTCTTTATGCACAAATTCCTAGATCCCAGGAACAATAAGTTGTTAAGTGGATGGTCGCGCGGTAAAGAGTCCAACTCTTACTCAGGCGGCCCGGATTCGATCCCCGGAACCGGCGAGTGAATTATTCTCGTCGATAAACCCTCAGTACACTTCGTCGTACTATCACATGGTCACGTTAAGCAGTCGGTCTCGACAATCACATAAACATCTTTCTGTGGTTGTTGTTAGAAATAACCGCCCTATACCACGCACAAGTATTATTTACTTCAGTGGTTTGGCAATGTTAAGTACAATTAACATTTATACAAAATTTGTCAAAATCACAAAGATACAATAGTTCTGGAAGAGATCATTATTACAGTGAAACAAGAACGCGGAATCTTTAATCTCGGGGAATGCATCTAAACGTTGCATTTATAGAATTAAAAATACATACGAGGCTTAATCCAAATAAAAATGCAATAGATTTTGAAAAATGCTCAGAATTCTTCAGCAATAAAAGTAATTAAATATGTAGCTACTGTTTAAAGAAAATCTTTGTTTTAATGTCGAGTGTTCATTTATGGGTTCATTTATTCGGAAGTTTCAAGAAGCAGCTATCCAAGCTGAAAGATTAGCTGAATCATGTATATATAAATTGCTTGAGGGATCTACCTCTGGATTCCCTTTATTCCTTTTTTGTGTATTTTCTTACATTATGCTTAAATGTTAAGGGGCACATTACCATGAAATTATTAAAACCTAGAAATTTGAGTCTAGAAGTATTTACCTTTATCATCTGAAACTTTTACACATAATGGATGTAATCCAATTTAGATATAGTTTTCATAAACATAGTTTACAGAAAAAGCATAATATTAAATACATTGCTCAAAGGACTAGAAGAGGTTATCTTAAGTGTTAAACCTGTCAAAGTTAATATCCCCTTGTATTTTCGAAGATTTGTGGGATTATCTCTTAAAAACAAGAAAATAATATATAAGGTGTACCAAAAAGATCATGTTGCGTGACTTCTTAACATTACGAAACAATTATTTTAATCCCAGTGTTTTAATAAACTATCTTCATTTTTCCAGATTAGTTTTGTTGGAATGCAATGTTACGTCTTAATTATCTGTCATTACGACTTCCTGAATAAATTATGGTCGGTTTGTGGATTCGCTTAAAATTTATTCAAAAAGAAATTAAGTTTATGGCACGTTAAACTCTGTACATGTTTGTCGATTGTGTATTGAAGTTTATGTATGAGTTTATAAAATACTTAATCGAGTTATAACGATCAGTACAGCAGCGCTAATGAAGTGTGCGGTCTGGTTACTGTTCCACGCCACCTGTCGCTCAGCTGCGCTACCTGCACCTGGTTGCATCCAAAGTCTCTTGTCTTTCCCTTGTCTGCACTTGTAATTTTTCATTTGATTTTTACAGTTGCATCAGTTTTAGAATATATAATATCTGGACCAGACGACACTTTTTTTGTGTTTAGATTTCGTTTCTCATCCACTTGTATGTCTAAAAGTTACAGTTTGGTATCAGTGTACACCCCAAACTTAAATTCCGTTCCCGACTATTATTAGCTAGTCTAGCCGGCAGCCTTTTTATGAAAATACTATTTATAAATGCGGGGTTGTTTATAGACATATTATGGGTTGTGAAGGTTAAACAGACGTTGAGTTTAAAAATTGTTGAAATTATATGGGTTTGTGTTTACAAAAATTATGAGGGGCATTCAATACGTTTTAAAACGTTTTAACAGATTATCTGTTGACAATATTAACAGGGATACCGGGATACCTATCGCTTGTTACATTTAACTTGATTTTCTCTGCTGCCAATACTATTTATAAATATCATTGTTAGACTTAACACTATTATTTTGCTAGCGGAATCCATTTGTTTTATTTACACACATGCATCGTATAATTAATAACATCCGTATTACACATATAGACAGGTATGTAATGACATTATGTTAGTACAATCACAATTTCCGGGTACTTTTGCTATTATCATAAGCATATCATGAATGATATCATATTACGTATAACCTGCACGCTCTTTGTCAATAACAATTAGTTTATTATTTACACTCTCAGTATTACCACAAACAGTAAATAGAAAAAACATGAATATACCTGGATTTACGTAATACTAACGAAATTGTGATTGATAACTTCACAATGCAGCTAATAACACTACTGTTGCCAACAATTATATGGACAAAGCAGTAATTTATACATGGTTTAAAACTATTCTGTCGATCTATAGCTGTTCGAATTTGTAGGTTATTGAAAAGCTAGATAATTTTATACTACATCGATAATTATTTCTAATAAAACTGTAATATTACCGTATTACGTTGGTATTACCGTATAATGATAGTCTGTATTAAACTCGCGTTACAAATTGGGTTACATCTATGTATGGAATAATAAAATACTGCATTACTTTCATAGTTAAAAACCTTTGTAGGTGTTTGAATTTGAAAATTAAAAAATATTAAAGCACAGACTGAGGTTAACAGATTAAGATGTTCGATCTGTCAACATTTTGAAAATATAAGAGGGAGGTTCACGTCGAAACGATTTTTTTGTGAAATAATTTTCATTAAAGTTTTTGCGAGAAAATTTTAAGCATATACTGAGTTTATAAATGCAGAGACATCCGAAGCCTTCATTTCTACAGTCAACAATGATTTTGGTATTTTTAATTCAATTAATTCATTTGACCGTGGATTTAAATCATCTGGTTTGCATATGAATATCCAATTTATATGGAAAAGTTTGTTAAGACAAAAAGTATCCTTGAAGCTTCTCAGTGCAGTTTTATTAAATACTCATAGATAGAGACGTGCATTTTAGGTGACCTCGCTGAAAAAACCCTTGATTATCTCATTTTTCATAAGCGCCGTCACTACAAGTTATAAGACATACACTTTACATATACGAAAGCTGTTATGTAAAACTTGCCACGCCACTGACAATTTCTTTAATACAAATTGTTTATTTTAACTAGACCCCTTTTTATTTTTTCGGCATGGTTAGTCCAAACCCACCATTTTCAAGCGCCTACTTGTATTACATTGTACTATTGCAGACTAAATTGCTTCGCTTCATTGTCATAGTGGTTTTATGCTTTACTAAATTTCGTTAATGTATTAATTAAAATATAATTCCGCACAATGTGCCTAAATACCCGATGATATAGTCGAAAGCATTAATAGTCGGCACCGGGCTACCGGTATCATAACACGGCAGTTAACCGCAAAGCTTGTTTTTGTGTGTTTCTTTCTGAGACAAAATTCGTGAAGTGGACCACGTATCTATCGCTTTGCGCTATTAATACACAAATAACTATTAAATATTGTTTTTATTTTAAATCTACGCGTTTGGCGGTAGAGTTTCCCACTAAGTTCCGTTACTGTTCATTCCACGGCAATAATCCTCAAGTTAAACTTGAAAAGATGGAAAAGTTGGTTCTTAAGGTTTGAAAAGAATATTTTTAAATTATGGAATATACAGGGTGTATTTAAAATGGCGATAAATATCCGCATGGCGGGGTATTCTGTGACCAAAGATAATCTAAAAATCCTTATACCAATTCACCGTTAATTACATAGCTTTCGGAATATCGACCATTAAAGGTTTTTTTGCACGTCCTATATATAAGGCTCTACTTTAGTCCCCCAAAAGAGGGAGTAAAGTAGCACTTTTACTCCCTGAGGGAGCAAAGTGTTTTCATGATAACAACAACAAGTAAACAACAAAAAGAAGTAATCGCGGTACATGTTAGGATTTATTATCCTGAAACTATGTGATTTTAGCGTTTGCAGAGTTCAATTGTCAGAATGACATGTAACGAAATCTTTAGAAAAATTTTTCGAAATTTTGAATTTTTGCGATTAAGTCCTTTAGGACGTGTAAAAAATAGCATATATACCACTGGACTAAAGTGCCTTTTAATCCCTCATGTGTTTATTTCTCATTTGTAAATAAACTCACATTCGGGATTAAAAGATGCGGTCCCTAGGTATATAATATACTATTTCGCCTACCTGAACAGAAAATGTTTCCTTATTGTCCTGATTTGAGAACAGTTATGGCATCTTTTTTGTCCTCTTACGTCAAATATACAACGTCTACACTGCTACTAGATATAGATAGATATGTAATTATTCCAATAAATAAAAGTTTATTGTTATAACGTGTTATAAACCTATTAGTGTTTTTGTTATTCTGAGTATTGTGTAATATTATGTTAATAAACGCATATTTAAAAGAAGATTGTAGCGTTTTGAATCGCTACTCTGACCTTCCCTTCTATAATTACGTAACGCTACTATCCCCAATAAACTTCCCTCCAATAAATTGTAAATTTAAAAATGGTAAAAAAAGTAATTTCTTTTCCTGAAAGAAATTTTACGTAAGGAGTTACGTAACGATAAGCTTAATATCCCCCTCTTCGCCTTGTAAGACTGCGTAACGTTATGAAAGATTCTCCTATTCCTTCAAGCGTTACGTAATTTAAGGACGACCCCTAAATACGTGATATAAAATTTCTTTTATAGAGAGTTTATTATTATACTTTACAATTACAGCAATACACGCATATGACATTCGAACCGAGCATCTCTCGTTTAAATAACTTAAACTCGACCACACGCGTCTTGAGTAACCGCACATAATCACGCGATACTTTTGAACTGGGCAGTACCATTCAAACAGCAGTGAGTTATGCATCGTACCTTTATAGTGTTATTATGATTATGTCAATTTAATAATACATTATTAAAAAAATCTGGTGTTTTTTTCGTTTTTATTCAATCCCTCTTATTCCTCTAATATAAGCATAATTATTTTTATTTAAGGTAAGTTGCGTTACTGTTAAACTTAGTTGCTTGCTGTCTTCGCTTGGCTCGAACATTAAAAAACTTTATCAATGGTACGATATTATGTTAGCATGAATTCTCCTATGCCAGTTAATAGTTGTAACCTGAACCTTAATTAATTCTATAAAATTTTAGATTTTTATGAAAAGGTTTGAAAAAAAAACGCTTTTCTAAACTACAGAAACCCTAAAATACAAGTTCTTCGGCAAATCTCTGCATAAGGGAATATAGAATAAAATGAAGTAAATATTTTTTTCAAACATGATACTTTTATAAACAATAAGCAATTTATAATAAACAAATTAAATTATTTATGATTTCTTAATGGAGTTTTTATGCGAAAAAGATTTCCTAGCACACTTGTACCGGAAAGATTTTTTTAGCAATGTTCTACGTTTTACTAAATGTATAGAGAATATAAATTGATTAAAGAATGATTTCAACTCGATCTTTCTGCTGATGTATAAGTAACTGGGATTGTTAAATCCCACTTGAAGAGATGGAGAAGTCATCCAGAAGTCTATCCTATGTAAATTATTTCCTCCTTTATGCGGTATCTGGTGATATCATAAAAATGTCTTTGGCGCTTAAGAACGTTATGATGATGCCAAGATTCTAACTAATAAAATATACCGCAATTAATAGAAATCTTTTTGTTTAGTTCATATCGTAGTTCTATAGGCTAAAATTACTCATTGTAAATAGGTAACATTTCATAATGCCTGTAAAATATATTATATTAGCTCCTCTTTATTCAGCCTTTAATTATTATTAATTTATAAATCTGGATCTGATTAGACCTTCCTTATAACATATTTTACTTATAAACATTAACTAGACAGTTGGAAAACCATCTAAACTTACTAGTGTAACATGCAGTTTTTCCGTTTATTTTTTAAATTTAAGTTCACCTTGTATTGATAAAAATGTCATTGGGTTATGCTTTAGAAGACACCCTGTAGTATTACTTCAGATAACTTCAAAATTATCGATTTTTTTCCGATAAGTGAATTTTTATTGTAGTTTTTCCTCTTAATTTTAATTAAATTTTACAGTTTATTTACTAATACTTATTTTTTATTTATATAGGAGCGCCAAGATAGGGTCAGATTGATGTCTGAATTCAACCAATTAGTAGGTAGCATGTTGATCACGGGACGCACGCTTGTATGTTCATTGCAGGGAAACTGTTTTCCTCTCTTCTGGTGCAAGCCTAGCAGAAACAACACGTAAATTAGTACCCTGTTTAACTTTGCAACTTTCTTTGCAAATTTTTTCTTTGTTCAAATTGTTATATATGGTACAATGAGTGCATAAAAAGATTTTGTAAACCATTGAACCATGTGAAAAGCATTCAATCACTGTTTTGAAAGTTTGGAAGATATAGAAATTGGAGTTTTCTTTGTGCAGCTTGAAACAATTCCTTCAGAATTTGAAAAGGTAATAAAAAAATCTTTATTTTAATTAAAGTTTCTTGTCTTATTGACGGTATCAGTAGCTTGGCGTTAATCTTCATGGTTGGAACTGCATGCTTTATTCCTATTCATTTGAAGATAATGATGAATATATGCTAAACACCACAATGCATTATAAATCGTTTTGTCGCCCGATGTATTTTGAATTCCTACGCGTGATAACTGGAAGCCTTCTCCAAAAAGGTTCCTAAACAACCTGTTGATCATCTGCAACGTGTCAATGGAATCCAAGTTAATAAACAAATTTATTTTATAGAAACAAACAGGGGGGTTTTTTATCCTATTTTTTATGTGGAAGCGTTACCTTATTCGTGGTCTCATAATTTAAGATTTAAATCAATAGAATTGTATTAGAATGCTCACAAAGTTATTTTTATAAGATTTTAAACTTAATTTCTCAAGCAATCAATAAGTTTAAATAACGATCAAAGTTGGATTTTAGAATTATTTTTAAACTAGTTATAAATCGTTTAAGCGATTATTTATTTTTATCTTTACTATATTTTAGTTAATTAAAGTCTGAAGGCCTTCTAGTTCACTATTAATCCAATGAATAGATTAGGAATTTCTTCGTGAATAAATAAATAATATTATTGGAGTTATTTGTTGTTTTTCTTATTGATTGATATTCTTGTGTAATAACGGAGTGAAGTAAATCGGTTCTTGGACGACTGAAACTGATTCATGTTAAGATCTAAACCACCATTATTGTGAAGCATTAATGCTAATATTGTACTGGTTAAAAATCAATCGTGCTGGTGCCTTTCTTCATAGCTTCTATGAATTTACTGGTATTCCAATTCGCCCAGTATTTGCTTTAATTTGATAATAGATGAGTCATGCTTATTGTTCATGCTAAGCCAAGGCCTGGGTAAGTGTTATGGTTTAATAGATTTTTAATGTTATAAATCGGGGCATTAGATTTTTGTTTGTTACAGATTGACGCTCATTTGAGGGGATGATTTTTTTTGTATGTTACGAATTGACGCCCAACGTGGGGCTGATGTTTGTACGTTACATTATATGTATGGATTATGTATGGATACGTATAGATGGACTGAATAAGTTATTTCTTAGGCCTCTGCAACGGTAGTGACATGAAAGATTAAACATTGATGAAATAGTAAACTTAACAAATTAATTGAGCTAAAGGTTATTGAAGTAGGTAATTTAAAAATTGAGTAATTTAGTTCTTGTGCACTTTGGTCCATTCAATTTAGAATCACTTGGTTCTAGTGCATATCAGAAAAGTAGTTTGCTTACCTCTAGCACATAAAGATATCTCAAAAAATAATTTAAGAAAAGACTAGCAAGATTATTTACTTATAAATCCTAAAAGACAACTAGCCGCTATTTTAGAAACAAACGAAGACAACGTACCAAGACGAGGGCAATAAAGGAAGTACATTATTGAAGCAAGGATTTCAAGGATTTGCCATTTTTCTGCAGTCGCTTCCAAAATTTTCATAGATGCACGATATAATAGTAGACTAAGCTATATTGAACCAGTAACCAGAAGTGTTGGACTTACAGTCATAATTGTAACCTATAATGTATAAAGGAACCGTTATAGGGTGATTATGTTTGATAAAAATTTTTATTTCTTAACTACTTTTTATTGTGATAATTAATTTATTTTCATTGCAATGCACTATTGGCTAACAAATTTTGCTTGCAACATTTTACATACTCTGGGTGAAAACCGTATTTAACAAAAGAAGCTATTTTAATTAATTTCATAATTACTGTACATAAATTGTAACTGTAACGTTGTTTATTTGATATTTAAATAATCTCAAAACATCATCTTTTTAAAATGTCAAATAACAAATAGTAGTAATGAAAAACTTATTAAAACCAACAATTCGAAACATACATCGTGAGATAACCTATGAACATTGCGAAATACATCTTGTTGAGAAAAAACGAGCAGTGTATCGAATTGTCCTACTCTTTATTCTGAGTGTGTCAATTACATTGGATATTTTGTAGGATATCTAATTTTTGACTATTACTTTAGGAAACGTGCACCGCATAAGTTATTTAGTTGAGGTGAATTTGAATCCTTTGTAGTGGTAAACAGGTAACCTAAAAATACATGGTTAAAATATAAACTTTTTGATTACAAGCAAAACTATTTGATGTGTAGTTACTTTATCAGCATTAGAATACCCTTGTGCCGGCCTTATCCCCAAACATATTCTATATTGGCTTATGTATTTTTGAACTCTTTTGATATCTTATTTTGTTTCATCTATTTTTATTCATGCTGGAAGAAGAATAATCAAGTAAAAAAGAATTCCAACAATACTTTAAAACTTAAGACGAAGTTAACAGAGTTAATAAATAAAGAACATTATACATTTATAGCTTGGGAAAATGTCGACACTATATTCTAACAACTATTTCCCACTTATTCTTTTCAACATGTTTTTTGTTCATATCTTCCATCTAGAATTTATGATAAGCACATGTTGATACGTCTGACATAACGATTAAAATCATTGACGAGCTTAAAATAATTACATTACGAATCTCGGTTATTTTTCACCATATACAAGGTCAATAAAAATAGATTTTTGTTGTTTGTTTGGCAAAGCCATCGTAAATATTTAATAATTCAGTAGAATCGAAACGAATTAAAAACCTTAAAAAATAGTTTGTATTGACATTTATATGTTGCTAACACAAAATAATAAATCTCACGTTGCTGTGCAGCTTTATTTTAAAACGATCAATTATGCAGTTTTCTATTGAATTTTACGTATGTATAAAACTGGAAGCGTTGACGTTAACACTCTACATCACTATTATAGTTGGCTATTGTTATCCTTATCGCAAAAGAGTGGCTTATTCATAATCAAGCCGTGATTATTGACACTGATTATATTATATGAAGGCGGAAATAATATGATAACAATTTATTACCGCCTATACTATTAACAGATTCTCGTAGTGATGTGCGCATAATATAAATGAAGAATTAATCTCAAAGTCAGTTATTTTCCTTCAAATTATTGATCTGATATTTTATAGAAGATAATCCACGGAAGAAACGGTGCTGTTCTATTCATTACTATGGTCATCTATAAAATCAGAAATTATATCAAACATATAATAATAGCCAGTTCCGATGTCCAATGACCGCTGTCCGATGTTCGATCTCCACTGAAAAATATCTCGAAAACTTATAGTAAACTTAAATTCTACAGGCAAGTGCGCCTTCCCCAAAGGGGTGGTGCATGAGTATATTTTTAATCCTAAAAAATCCAAAGGGGTCGCAGGGGAATGCATTTCTTGAAAAGTCGTTATGGCTCCGCCGTTTAATGCAGGAGCGGAGAAGACAACATTCCAGGGAGAGAATAGTTTTTCGAAAAAATAATTATTAGAAAAATGTTGATTTAGAGTAATCGGTAAGAGATACATATATGCCAACTGGACTTTTTTTTAAGATCTTTTTGAGACCTACAATTCGTTCCCTTACAGTTTATCTGTTAACGCTTTCCCAGTGTAAAGCATTTTGTGTTTGTTTTGCCAATTTTCCGGATTATTTCTTCTACATTTTGTTTATTATTCGACTCTCAAAAGACCCTTTGAAAAATCTTCAAAAATTCTCTAAGAAACAAGCTATCGAATGGTGAAAACGGAAGTTAATTGTAATTATTTGAGTGCGCGTGCACCTACGAATGATGCGGAGTTGTATGGTGGTATGCACGCAGAGTTCCGGCAGCGTTAACACTGTTACCAGCTTTTGTAAATAGATCTCTTTTCTTACTGCATTGATAGCTGACGCCACCAGAAACGAACAGATTTTTCAACGGTAGTTATGCTATCTAGTTTCTTAATAATGTTCTCTCGAACATCAAACCAAAAAATGAAAATTATCGGATTCTTTCTAATAATAAATTCAGGATAGATAAACCAATCCGAAAAGCAACCATGACTACCGAGTAGAAAAAAGTAGTGTTTGAGATAAAAAATCAGATAATAACTAGATATTCCTTCATCTTGCACTGCAAGCGCTTGAAATGGTTTTCATTGTTTATGTGTCATTTATTAGTCAATTTGGAGACGAGTAATTTCTTAGAAAATGTTGAGATTGGGCGGCTATCTAACTGACAATGAGTACTATGCTTCTACTTTCTGTAGCTTTACTTCGCAAAATAATTTTGATTTGGTAATAAAATAAATACATTTGGTAAAATATTCTTTCTTTTTTACTCTTTAATGTAATCTTTGATTCAAACTTCACACACATAAACATTATCATGGACTAACGTTGATGCAAATATTTAATATTCTGCTATTTGCTGAAACTTTTTTATTGTATATGGTATTGATACTGCAATTATTGAAAAACTTTAAGAAAGTTATTGAATATAACGTAATATGTTGCTGTGGATTGCAATCTAAAAATTTTGTAAATTTTTCGAAATTCGGAAAACTAATTATTAATTTATTAATTATGGTGGTTGTTAAGATAAACTTTAACTTTCACTTAAATAAAAGTAAGTTTATTCAAAAATTGTTTACAGAAGATAGTCATTTAGAAAGGCTATAAGTAGTTGGATGTTATTCCCCTTACTGTAGCTAAGTAGCTGTTAAACATTTACGAGACGTTTCATTTAATTAAACTCAATTCGAATCAAGGTTTTTATGATTTATCTAAAATTGATAACATGTGTAATCTTATTTAGTAATCCTTATTTATTATTAATGAAATTCACTTTTTATTTATTTAATAAACTTTTACTTGGAAATTTGTAAGGAGTTATAGATTTAGAATGAGTCACACTTAAATAATTGTATTATTCATAGTAGTAGGTAATTGTTAAATAATGTGTATTGTATATTTTTATTTAATAGCGGGTATTTATTTCCGTTTTCTGAAGAACTTGGAAATTTCAACAACAACACTAGAACGCCGATTGCTACAAAACTGTAGCGTTTTGTAAATTAAAAGATTATTATACTGCGACGATTCCTCAAGGTCCAAATGTTTCGAAGATATAGCAGATCAAATAACCAAAATATGCCGGATGAAAACTAGGCCAAATATCTCCGGATTACATTCACCGATTTTGATTGCAGATGTCTAAAATGAAAGCTTTAATAATTTTCTAAAGGGATTTCTAAATTAAATTGGAAAGTCCTGGTAAATAAAATTAATAAGAAATATAGCCCTATAAATAAAATAAGAATTAATTGTAAATGAGAATGAATTGTTGATTTAAGATCTAATACAAGCTAGTGTTTCTGGCCTAGGAAATTCCTGGAACACAAATCCCGGGAATAGCCAATATTTTGTTGTCTCGAATCCTGGGAAAAGTAATTCCAGAAACGGGACTTTTATTTATTTGAATTTCTTGAGCAAACTATTAGTTAAAAAAGGCAGTTCTGAATAGTGTCACCTTACACAGGTAGTTTTCTAAAACAGCTTTTCTTGAAAGAGTTCACTAAACAGATCTTTCAAATTATTTACAATATGTGTTTAAATAATCAATCAAGGTTAACAGGACTAGTAAATTACCGGTAGGTGCGCCCCTCTCATTCATCAAGTAAACTTGCACTTTCTATTAAATTATAGCCGAAAAGGTTTTATATTCGGAATTCCTTATCTCATTTCTAAACAGGTAGTACTATTTTTAAATAGTGGCCTTCCTAAAGACCTAAACAGAATGTTTTTACTTAAAAATCCATATTGGATTATCCAATGGAATTCTATACTGGAAAAACGCAATCTCTGGATTATTTACAACAAGCAGTTGTTTATAGTGTGTGTTTACTATATTTTTGAATTTGTTTTATTTTGCTTAGAGAGATATTTGTAACCAATTAATTAACCAGAAATAATAAAAATGTGGGTGCAATATAAGGTATTTTTTGTAGGTAATAGAAAAGTGGTGTACAAGGATGAATGTATTTAAAACGTTTTTTTTTTACTTTCAAAAGAAATTAATTTAAAAATAATATTTGCTTGGCTGAATCTTGCAATTCAGGAAAAATGTTTTGTGAATTGGTAGAATAATTATTTTGGTATATTAATATTTCAATTTTTGATTTTCTAAATTGTGTTATCCAACAAGCACATGCTACAGCTTCTTTGTTGATCACATTGTGTAATTAGTTGAAATTAATAAATAAATAATAAAAATAAATGTTCTATCAGCTATATGATTGAAATCTTTTCACACTTGTAATCTATGGTAACTGTCATTATGTCTATACTATTTTGCAAAATAATTTTTTTTATTATTATTATTATTTAATATTACGGATTTAGTTATCCACAACGTGGTTTATATCACCTTCTATTCATTTGGTTGTCAATCTCATCTAATTTTATCGCAACATATGAGATTTCACATGTAATTCGTCATACTAAGTATATAAAAAATTCTAATCTCTCTATCTCTGATACCAGGAAACGCACAATCTTTGAATTTAACTTGAATTGAATTTTGTTTGAAATATGTCAGAAAAGAAACACGGCATCACGAAAACGGTACTTTTATCCGTCTTACACAGACCTTTAAAGAAGTATTTGCGTTCATCTTAATGATGAAATTGAAGTTTGATGTGAAGTTTATAAGTAATACATATTAGAATTAGTGATGTAAAAAAACGTTTTTTTCAGACTAAATAAAAAACATGAAAAAAAACATGTTTTTTTTAAAAAAAACCCACTTCCTGGTTTTTTTCAGCAGACGGGTGCTTAATAATAAAAATTTCTTGTAATGATAAGGGAAACAAGAAACCAACCGATTACTTTTCAAATATACATATATCAATGACCTATAACCTTCAATTTAAGATTTGAACTGATGGTGATGATTATTATATTTAGTAAATCAACAGATACTAGTGAGAATGCGCAGAGCTAGCATTGCCATGACGAACAAAAACAACTGTATACTTAATAAACTAATTTATTTTTGAAAACTAATGTTGACGTAACACATTAGTTGTCATAAAAACTAAAATTTTTCGTTAAAAAAAATTGTTGCTAAAAATGTTTATTTTTTCGTAAATTTTTAAAAAATACAAAATTTTTACCGAAATTTTCGTTGGTCATTTTGATCACTTTTCCGAAGAGATACAAAAAAATGTTTCAACCAAAAGTTTCTTAAAATTCGATGTACTATAAGATTCCAAAAAGAAAAATTCAAAAAAGTCAACAGGGAAAAAGGCGACAGACCGACAGACTTCACGAATTCAGAGACAAACTTTTTGTTCGTCGAAAAAAAATCTTATAGCAAGATCAGGGCTATTTACTGTCATTTACTTCTACTGCAAAAGTTACATATTTAGTAGATATTTTTTAAAACGTATGTTAGAATTATATTACAGCGACAATTCAGCACATGATTTATCAACTAATCAAATGTCATAAATTGAGTCAAACCAATTAACAGCATGCTAATTACAACAATAATCACCATTGGTGGTAATTACAAAGGTAATTTGTTAAATTTTCACATGAATTTCACTTTTGGTCCCAATTTTTTTGGTAATCTTGACCATCATATTAGATTATACTTGTAGTGATTCAGATGATAAGTGCGAGTTGTGCTTTGCACTCATCACAATTTCCATCTCGATCAACTACTTATGTTATGACATTCAAGATTATTGGCAAAATTGGGACCATTAGTAGTATTGTATGTATATGACACATGATGTTAAATCAACCATTGAAAACTTATTAATTTGCTTAATTACAAAGCTATCACAGCAATAGTAAAAAACAAGTGATCATATTACCTTATTTTGGTCTGTTTCTAAGGACATAATTTGATTCAAATATTCTCTCATCGAATATAACTCGTAGTACGATTAATAATCGATGGTTCTGCTTGTGAAACTGGAGCACCATATTCAACTCACCCTACAGGCTCCTTGAACTGCAGTTTGGTTTCACACGTACACTTCATTGATAATAATCTTACCACTTGTTATATTACAGCTGGCACTCCTCTCAGACAGAAAATGAACAATAATGAACATAATATAGAGACATATATACTGATATAGACATAATATTCGAAATTATGTCTATATCAGATAAAAACAGATTCAGAAAAAGAAACAGACACACATGGTTATTTTTGAAAAAAACGGTTTTTTCATTTACATCACTAATTAGAATGTCCTCTTGCGTGCTATACCTGCAGCAGAATAACTCATGGGATGGAGCTGCTACCTCATGATACAACTCAATGACCGACATTTCATTTTGTGGTTTATTTGAACCTTTATTGTATCACAACCAGCCTCCCCTGGTTGTGATTCTAAAAACAATTATATACGAACCCTGTCTCATTGAAGTTCGCACACTTCTATTTCTGTTAAACGGCGCCCCGCAATTTTCACCCTGGGTTTTTTTGGTTTTTCAAAGTAGCTATTTCTTGTTGCTAGAGTAAAGTACTGATCTCCTATATTATAAGTGAAGTTGTTTTATTGTTAGATTTCGTTTGTTTATCTTTTATATTTTAAAACAAGGCACATTCCACAACCTTTTTCCCAAGATTTCTTTTGGTCTTCAAGATGACAGTTCCAGAATTAGGTACTGCTTCTGCACCTACTTCATGGCACGTTTTATAAAATTTTACTGAGGTGGTGATCCCTCTTACCGTCTCTTTGCGTCCGCAGATTGATCAGAGTTGAAGGGGGGGCGTGAGGAAACTATTCGATAGAATTTCATGAAATTTATCATGGTATAAGTGCAAAGACAGTACTTCACTCTAACAACAAGAAACAGCTCATGCGTATATCAAAGAGAACATGCGGGGCGTTCTTTAAATAACAAAAATAGAGTGTGCTAATTTCAGTCAAACAGGGCTCGTACATCCTCCTGGATTTAGGACCATTGAATGTGTTTCACCCAACAACCTGTATAACAGATCCTAATCATATATTTTAAATAGAATACATGCAAAATTCAGTCAAACAATTTTTCTGAAATTATGAGATTGAAATCCTTATTGATTCCACACTTCAATATACAGGGTGGGAAAACTGCTCAGCAGTGATTCAATATACGTTGGTTTCCTACAGGAAAGTTAAATTCTGTAAGTCGGTCTATGAAAACTACTAATGCTGAAAAAGGTAAATGAAATATAAATGCCCATCAGGGATGATTTATAATAAATTAAATACAGTTTTCATATCTCTTGATTGAATTAAATAAGCGTCAATTTCAGTACATATGTTTTTTAGAATATTCCCTCAAACCATTCTTCCTGAATGCAATAATTATTCTATTTAAAATAGACCACCGCTTTGTGTATCTAAAATTATATGTTAATGAATCATACTGATTATAAAGAAATACTTGTGGTCATTCTGACGTTAATAAATTGTTATGGAATTAATAATACTTAAAGCTAAAAGAGATTATTTCACTGTAGATAAATAAAAATATTTATAATGCACCGGCGCTTCAAAATTTTGCATTTATTTTAGTTAATAACATCCAAAGTAAGATGTAATAATTTGCATTTCAACGTCGTAAATCAGTTAAAAATGATTACCTTCAGAATGGTTATAATTCTATTAAGTCACCACGCCTCTCTTGTCTGAATTGAATATTTCTTCTAATGGTGTAAAGTGAGTAATTATTAAAATGATATATAACGCTTTAAGATTTGTAGTCTGCTTCGCCACTTGTTCCATTCTGAAAATTGCATAAGCATATTACAGTACTAGTTTGCACAGTTTAAATAATTCGAGTTTGTAAGTTTTTTGTTTCTTCTTTTTTTCTGTATGTTTTCTAAAGGCGATCTAGAATACACAAATGGAATGTACACTTTGCAATACATTTAAAATAAACTGTAATAGATAGTTATGCGTTATTGGTATTAATAATATGTCCTCATTACTTATAAACATTACCAAGCACCTACTTTTACTTTTCCTTGTAAATATTTACCTTGCAATGTTAGGAGTAGGTAATACAGAAAACACCATATAAGGGCATTGTGGTATTTTATTAAATAGTTTGTGTAATCCAATAATTTAATAATTATCGGCAGCAACATTACTTTAGTACACTTAAATTGGTGAAAGATCTTTTGCAGACTAACCTGTTTTCGGTGCACTTAATTTTGAAATATTTACTATATTGCAAAACATAAACAATCTTTAAAGCTAGAATAGCGTAGTTAATTTACTTTAACTGTTATTATAAATATGTTCTATAGATTATTTCAAGATTTACATTCATTTATGTAGGTAATGTATTTACAGTAAAAATGAAAATTGTACGTGTTATATAACACGCTCTTAGGCTATTTATATCAAACGTACTTATCGGTCTCTTTAATTAATAAGAATATTTTTCCTTTCATTAAGTACTAGTTATAGTTAAGCTTTACTGATGTCTACGATTTTTCTTAACTTTCTTTTTAATTGAAACACGCCTTGCGAGTCGGTGCAATTTCGCAAAACAATGCCATATGTAATTAATTAGGAATGCCAAAACGAGCCCGAAAAAGATGAATCTATTAAGCTTATCTAATTCAAGTAAAATAGTATGTACAAAAAAAAGTTCTAAGTCTTAAGTTTACAAGTTTCCTATGTGTTTAAACAATAATTCTCGAAATGTGAATTATATTCAAAAAAATTGTAGTGAAGAAACTTTCCTTGAAATGAGCAAACTACTTTGTAAGATCACCATAGATTCATGAACGTAGAGTCCTCCATGGGAAGTGTATATATTTCACATTGTAGTTAATTGTATTTATGTGTATCTCAATATATATTACAGAAAGAAAAGAGCTAGCTCAGTTGCACGTGTCCGGTCTAAATCGATGTTGGCGACTCGACTGTCAGAGATCCATAGATAACTAACTTTTCTGTAAGCATTCAATCTGGTTAAGTTTTAGGTCTTATGTGAGTGCGAAATGTGTTAAATTCCCAATTAGCATACACTGCATCTTTTGGCGTAGTAGTCTTTTGAAACAGGAAATCGAACCAAGATGAATTTGTATACTAAAGAAGAAAGTGTGGCATACCTTCTCCTGAACTGATGCTCAACATTATAGACCTTCTAAGGCAAAACGAATCTTTAATGTACGTATGTCGTATTTGTTGCAATGTTGATTTCCATACTTTAGACTTTACAATGAATCAAATAAATCAGAAAGTTGAAGAATTATTTACGTATGTATTTCTAGACCAAGTAAATGCATATAAAGGTAAACTTACAATTTATTTCCATCATTTTTGAGTAATGATAGAACGCATTGAGCTTCCTACCAAGAACATCTAAAAGAATAATAGTCGTAAATCTTTGTGATACGATTTCTATGTAACCATAAATCTATTAAGTTTTTGAATTTTACATTTTTTTCTGAGTTAAATGATGAAGATAAAACATATAGCGGTAGACTGTAGTTACACTGTAAAAATGAGGTAAATTTACCTTGAGAAAGAGTTAACTTTCCTCTCTTATTTGCGGTAGTTTTATTCGAAAATTTAACTTTACCTATACGTTCATAGTTCTTTTACTATTTGTGGTAAAATGTTCTTTAATTGTGTATAATTACACAAATATAAGTAATTCTACTACATTTAACTGGTTAAAATACTATCTATAATGTAAATTTACATAACTCTAGTTTTTCCTTGGAAATGTATTATTACTCAATAACTTGATTCATTTTTAGTGTAATATTAAAGATAAGATGAACTTTAACAATTACAATGTAATTTTGCCCTTAATATGTTTTTATAACCGATGAGATACTATTTCGCTGATTTCACTTGTTTGCTGGTGAGTGGTGATCGTTTCGTGAAAGAATTCAGGAACCCATTATGAACAGTACAAATTGCGCTTTTGGGCAATGATCAGAATCCTGTGTACCAATGATTTCTTGTTACTTTCTTGTTACTGTTTGCGCAATCGGCCAGGCGTACCCCATCAATATCGAACGAAGTATTCATTGCTCATTAATATTTTGTTTTATTTGTAGCGTAGTGCAGATTTATTAAAGGCAAATATTCACACATATGACCCAAGGTGGGAAGAATTTTATTTTATAGTAGGAGATAAAAAATGATAATCGGTAGGTATAAATAATAAAATATCTATAAAAGTAATAATAAAAATATCTTATTTAATGTTTTTTTAGGATGTATCAAAAGTTGAAGAATTCGAAATAAACTAGGGTAAATGTAATTGAGAAAGGTACTTGTGTAGAACTGTTTATATAATTTATAATTTTTAAATTTTCTAGGTGGAATCAAAACATTATCTGTTGTCTTCGAGAGACATTTCTGAAAGTCCCTGAAAAGAAGCTCTGTTTATGTCTTATATTTATATAAGTACATATGTACTGCTGTGTTATCTGCAGTAAAAAATTTTGAATAGGTAACTTGGGTTGCCTATCTTTCAGGCGTTCATAAAACAATTTTTTTAAATTCCAGAAAATTCCAGAATGTGGTTAAGAAATTTTATTTCAAATCGATGTTCGACTGTTTTCTGGTGAGATATTGATTTTCTAGTTCCGAACTAAATAAATCAATAACGATGTTCAATTGTTTTTCAAATACTATAAAAAGAGCACCACATCTTGGGCACTTGCGTCTCGATTTTGATATGAAGCAGAAGCCATGACAGTTGGCACAATAATTTGATAAAATTTTGAGGTTATGTGTTAAATCTTACGTCAATTCAAAGTCAAAAAGTGAGGTTATGTCAAATGTTGCGGAAATTTAATTTTTTTTTATTAAGTCGATTTTAAGTTTGAATAACAAGTAACATTTGAATAAACTATTAAAGTGGAAGTGAATTAATTAAAGTGTCGTGAACTTTAGTGGATTAAATGGTTTAAAGATTATTGAGAAAATTCGTGGAATCTTATTTTAAATGGGAATGAGGTTGGAAATTGGAAAGGTTGTGCAATTAACCAAATGTATAGAATGTACTCACGTTATGGAACATTCATGTATCATCTTTATAAAATAATAATTATATTCAAGCTGCACAAATAAAAATTCAATTTGGAGATTGGTTTGATAAGTCAGTTTGTCAACATATAACCAGGTAACTTCACCAATAATTACAGGAAACTGCTATTCGACTTTGTGTGTCTTTTAAATTTTGTGTGGCGCGAAATTTCTTGAATTTAAAAAAAAATTTTAATTTCAAACTTCAACTTTAAATTTGTAATTCGTTTATTTTTGTAGTTATTAAATAATAGTTTAAGATTGTTGGTTTAATCAATTAAAAATTAAATAGGAAAGGGAATTAGATTGTCTCTTAATTCTTAATTCATTAAAGTCATTTGACACCAATATTTATTCAAGTTTGTTTCATGTTTATGTAATCTTAGTTTTTTATAATTATTCTCGTTTCTCTCCAGGTAATTTAAATTTAATTTGATTTTTTTTTGTTAGTAAATAAAATTCTCCGTTTTCAAAAGAAATTTATTTGTGTTTTGTTTTTCTTTATTTTGTGTGTCCTAAATAGTGTTTTACATACATACAATCCATTTAGTAATGTAAGTAATAATCAGAGGTACGATTGAATTTGCAAGTACTTTCGCAAGTCATCATTACATTCAAGAAGTATTTTCACGTTTGTATTTTAACCCTGAATAGTACTATTGCCATGAAATATTAACTTTGTCATGTAACTTTACACAGGTGTTTTAATGTTAAAATGTAAAAATACATTGAGGTTGTAATTTTAATCTGTAAATTTATTTAAAAAGGAAACATTACAATGTGAATTTAACCTAATATTTAAATTTTCCAGTTCCCATGAAAATTACATTTTGAAGGAAATTTACTTCAAAAAATGGAGGTAACATAGTTGTCTCCATTTTTTAGGGTAAATTTACCGGTAATTTTTTCGAGTGTAGCTTTAATTAGTTCTTACTTCTAATATGCCTTATTCTGAAGATAACACGAAAAACACCTGTATAACGAAAACAATAACCTGAGTAATATTAATTAGGGTCCATCCAACGTCTGCTACAAAATTAACAGCCTCCGTACAACTCCACGTAGCGAAATAAAAACACAATAGTTTATAAAAAACAGAAGATTCTTTATTTCATATATACACACAGAGACACAATTTAAAAAATAAATCAATCAAAAATGTATCAGTTCCTAGAGAACCACAAATCAAATAATGTTATACCTATTTTTAACAACAAATCAGTTCATAAATTACCAATAAGGAAAGCTGTATCTTACGAAAAGTAAGTGTTTTTCTCATGAGTAATCAATTGAAACTAGTTTAATTGTTCCTTAATCCTTTTATGATCTTCATCAGGGTTACAGCAGTAAATATGGTGAACTTGATAAAACAGTTCATAGTGATTATTATTAATTAATAACCAAAATCTTTTGTTATTCAGCAAAAAAGTCATGAATTTTACAATAGCCTGTTTACAATATAGAAAAAATATTTCTATATTCTTTTTTCGTTGGTGGCCACAAGCTTCCAAATGTCTCTAAGGAGGGGAGCTTGATAGCCAAAAGTTTGAAAAATACTGATGTACATCAATGGATACACAACCGAAAATAATAGTCTAAATTGTAGCTAAATAAATTGTGTCAACTGAAAAATATACTTAGAGATTATCCGGTTTGGAACTATTGAAGTTAATTTTATTTGGAATTATTAAATATTCAATTAAAAACGTTTTGTATATGATTGTTTTTGATTGGTTTTGAATAATATCACTAAAATACTTTATTCTTTGACTGCCAATCACTATTTAAAAGTATTTGATAATTCGAAATTTCCTTGTACTGTATATATGTATATCATATTTAATGTTCTCAGTTTATTCGCAAAGCAACTCTCGTGACGTCATAAACTCTAGGGGTAGGCTTGTAAGCTTTGATTAGCCCTAGTCTACAGCTTCAGTATAGTCAAACAAGGTCTTCTATAAAATAGTAACGATCCCGCCTCTTGAATTTGGTAAACAATAGATTTCATGAGCAAGTCATGATAAATCCTAACAAAATAGATATCTAGCTGAATATGAATTTAACTACGTGAAACCATAAACTAAAGGTAGTATTAGAAAATAACATAGCTTCACACATTTAAAATGTTAGACCAAGGAAATTTCAAACAATTTTTCACGAAGTGTATAACAAAAGATATAGTCAAAGAAACTACAAATATGGCTTAACAGAAAGTATTTCTATACAAAGAGTTTAACAGGAAATGGTGATAACTGATAAGATAGACACTACCAATAAATAACTCTAAATTAAGAAATGTCGATATATGGAGTATCCAATTAAATGATTTAAAATGCAATGATGTGTTCGTATTGTTTATGTATTTTATGTTTATATTTCTTATATATTCCTGTGTTTGTATCTTTAATGCCCTTTATGTAAAACAACCACTTATACGCAAGAACTGTACTACCCCCTCATTCGGGTACTGTCGGCGTATCTCGTTATCCTATTTAAGCAATATCCGGGATTTTGCTCGCACTCTCCACTTCAAGTTCTCATCCTGTCAAGAAATGAATACAAAATAGAGATATTTAAATAGAAAAGTTGTATTATTAACACAATATTTCCAAATAAGGCAAACATTATTGCTAACCTTGTAAACAGAGTGGAAAAACGTCTTTTGAAGAAATTGTAGGTTAAGGTATTAATTATGAAATTGAATTGGGGAGAAGACGAAAATCAGTTCACACTTCGGAAAACACTCGACTAACATGTTTTTAATTTATTTGAAGTAAGAAGAAGTCAGAGAAAAAAAAGAGAAAATAACAATCCGATCTTTTTGACATACTAGGTAGATATAGTACACGGTAACTTTTATTTTACTGGCATATAGAGATAAAAAAGGTGGGTATAATAATAATAATAATAATAACTACTACAACCCATAACCTGGAAACCAGGCCCCAGAAGCTATAAGCTTGTGTGGGAGGGAGGGGGCGATTATTACTATTACGAAGGCCCTACGTGCGGCTGCAGCCGACTTACAGATGGTACAGCGCAAATCCCACATTTGTGTCACAGCTAAGGAAAATTGCAGAAAACCTCAACCAGATCTGACGGCACCGGGAGTCGATCTCGGGCCGCTTGGATGAAAGTCCAGCACGCTAGCATTGCACTACCAAGGCTGTATAGGAAGGGTTCCACTGTAGAGATTATCAATCTTTCAAGCTTCTACCTTGAAATTTCCCTAAACGTTACCATATATGTTGACTGCAGTGTTATTTCTAAGAAATTCTCTTAACTTCTCAAATAACTAAATTTTACTTTTTCACGATATCTATTTTATGAAACAATAAAAACTTGTCATGTATATAATCACTAGTTGTTGCTCACACAGTAAAAAATGCAGTGGTGGTGAAAAACATATTTGGTGTGGTGAAATATCTGAGTGTAAAATTCTACACTCATGTGAATGAAACTAACAACTAAAATTAACACGCAGCACCAGGTTTCTTATGAGTGTTATCTTAATTTAAAAAATGGGTAAAAATAATGTTTTTGGTGTACAAAAATCATTTGAATTTGCTAAAGATACTCTCGTTACTGTAAGAGTCATCTTTCAAAAAATGTATTTCACTATTCTAGCATGTTAACAACATTAAAGAGTGTTAATAATATCCAAGAAAACCGATTTAACCCTCGCGAGTGTCATCGACCGAACATCCACCTCCAACGCGAATAATCACGATTGGACGTGAGCACTTTTATTTACTGTTTGTGTTTGAATGTAGTTGGTTCTCTTTGAAAGTGACAACAACGATTTTTAAGATTCAACTAGCCAATAAAAGTAAATATGCTAAAATAGAAGAGGATGCATCTTTCTACGATCTTGTGTAATTGTAAGTAAGATTTTAAAACTATAATTTCCAGTCCTGGTTGTGTCTATTCAGCTTTTTCTTATGTAAAAGTTTTAGCTGCCATGTTGATCCATTGTAATTTAAGTCATCATTATGCATAAATAAAAATAATAATGTTTACGTGAATTGTGGTTAAATAATGGATAAAATTATTTTCAGATTTTTGAGTTACAAGGAACAATTTAAATGCAAAACCGTTTCTGGTTCCTGCTATGTAGTACCTAACCATAAGTATGTATGTAATGAAATTATACTTCCATAGTTTAATTATTGGCGCGCTCTATGCGTTGGTATAGTAGGTTAGAACATTGACGGCCGAACTCAGCTTAAAAAGATGGTGGCGATGGCGCACATGTGTTTATAAAATTCACGTGTGATTATGAAGAAGAACTGACGTTGTGATTAGTGACATTAAATGTCGTTTCTATAATTACAGGTAAGGTTTGTAATGTAAATTAGAATGTGTCAATAATAAATTTAATAAAATTTTAATTACAGAAACTGGTGGTCATGATGGTGATGGCTGGGTCATTTACCCTAATCATACAAAGGAGCTCATAGGTAATTGTTCAAAACTAATGTTGATTTCCTAGTAGTAACGATTCACTTTTTTATTATTTTAATATTATTAGCCGTACTTATAGAAAGATTTACACGCGTGTAACATTAATAAACATTGTGTTACACGCGTGTCATTTATCTATAGTACGGCTGTAAATAATAATATATAAATAATATAATATACAAATTATAACATTTTGTCTATAAGGTATTCTATAATATTTAAATATTGTACCTATTATATTGTACATATTTTTATTTATTAATTCTGTATTTATAATTTAACCATTTATCTTTTTTAAGCCATAATTTTCTTTTAATTGGATTTATTTTTCTTTCTATGAGAAACACTAGATATGCTTTATATACACTTGTTTCTATATCCACAAACCTTATTCTGTGATTCACTTTATTTTCTTTTGTAGCTGCATGCTGCTTGGTGTTATGCCCTTCAAGATTCTGCTGCTGTGGTACTCCCAAAACCGTTCTCTGGGCTGGATAGCTGTCAATACTGAAATGGTGAGCTCAATTTTCTTTTTATTTATTTACCTTTCTTAAATAGCATTTCTTGATTACTATTCAAGAAACATTATTGCTAACTTCTTCTTTACTTGTTGCTGGTTTCTTGAAAACAACCGTATGTAGGATACTAATTAACATTTTACGTTCTTCTCCTGTAGTTCTTTTTTAATTATTTTGGCCAATAAACTATACATTATTAACCCAGGATAACTTCTTAAACTTTTATTATTATTTTCTTTGTAAATTATACATTTATTTACTGGTCAAATTCATTTACAACCATTTTTATCATTTTATTAAATTCATCTCCGTCTTTTATTTACATTACTACCCCTTGGTAACTTAATATTGTTTTTCTTGCAATTATTTTCCATATATTTTGATAGTTTATAATTTTATTCAAAAAATAGCTTGACCTTGATCATTATTTCAGTAATTTGATTATTGTCTATAAAGCAATTGTATTATGTACCCTACTAACTATATATGGTCGTCAAGACTATATTTATATTGCTGTTAATAATGTTTGTACTATTTTATAAACCTTTGTAACTGATACATTTTCTTTTTCAGATTTAACTGGAAGTGAAGATCCTGTAGACCCAAAATTGTTTTCCTGATCAAATTTTGTTACTATATACATGTATCCAATAAATAAATTAACTCAAACTTGAATAGTTTTAACAATAAATCCTTTTAAAAATTCAATTCATAATTACAAATGATAAACACAAACAGTCAACTTTGAATTTTTTTACATTGGGTAACAAAGTTAAGAATTCATGATTTTCAAATAATGAAGGAAAATCATCACAATATGTATTTACATTGGATTATTTAGAATGTATTTATATTTTGTATTTTGTTTTAAAATAAAACTAATATTTGTGTGCACTATTTTTTACCTTTTTCTGTTTTATCTTAAATTACAAAAAAATATCTGAACCAAAAAATAGAAGTATATAATTACATGAACAAAATAGTTATTTACACTCCACTAAATGATTGTAACCAGTATAGTTGGTTGCTTTTCCATTAAAAAAATGTTCCTTACCATTATAAGCAATAATTTTTACACTAAAAGAATGGGAAATTAACACTCAGTTCGTGCATACTTTACACTCAACAAATGTTTTCTCAACAATATGGTTGTCATTTTTACACTCAGTGTCCATGACTTTAACCTGCATTGAAGGTTAAAGTTGTTATATATTTTACCACTTTTAAGACCAATGCTATCTACACTCGTCAGTGTGGATAAATAGGAACCACTCTGGGTGTTATTTGAGTGTAAGATTTAACACTCCATTTTTTACTGTGCATGGCATCAGTGAGTACAAAGTATGAATTAAAGTATGAATACGTCCGACGCGAGTCTCAAGAACAAAGAATTTATACTTTATTTAGTTATACACAATTTAGGCACCAGATTCTCGAAAAATTCTTTCTTGTCTTGCATCAACAATGCAACACAAAATTAAAAATATAAAAAATTCTAAAGTAGCATATCTAGTTCAATCAAAAACAAGCAGCCTACGGCACATGCTCAAGAAATAATAAAGATTTACTCAATATTGATTCATGTAAGTTGTATTTAGACTACTAAAGGTAAATTCAAATGTAACGGCCTGAACTCAAGTTTACTAAATTATTTCTTGTGATGCCTGAGATACTAATAGGTAATTAGTAATTAATAATAATAATAAAAGTAATTATTTTAATGAAAATGATTTTTGAAATACAATAAAGTTATTATAAAACTGTCTGGATATATTATATAGGTATTACGATGTCAATTGTATGCAATTGTCTCAGGAGTAACACATTCTTAAGATTTGCTTGCGATTGAAACAAAACAGTTTCATTGGTAAAAGTAAGATTTTTCAGTAATAAGCGCTATCTATGGCAACCCTAAAATAAAGAAATGCTGTTCATGATGTAATCAGGCACTGAAGATGTGTAGACTTTGTTAATTAACAGCTCTACAAAGTATAAAAATAATAAATGAGTGGAAATGCAGGGATTATTGTACGGGTTTTGACTTATCTGAAGAATAATTTTCAGGTGAAAATATCCTGTTCTGTACGTTATACAATATAAGGAAAATATTTGTCACTATTTAGAAGGTAAATAGCAAGGATAAGACAGTTAGTTTTTGTTTTAGTAATACTGCAATTTGGTTGCATATGTGTTATACCACATAGTGGTAAAAACAATAATTTTGTAAAATAACCTAATCCAATAACCTTTATTGTTTATAAAAATATAAATTTTTATGTGGTTTTAGACCTTAAAAACCCAGTCATTTCCTTATAAGTCAGTAAGCAATTAATATAGCAAATCAACTTCACACTATGTACCATAATGTACTACATTTTATATTTCTTCGTTTAAATTGTTTATTAAAACAAGTACATGCTTGTAATACCAACTAGTTACTGCAGGAAATGAAATGTTTACAATGAATATATAAAATATAATCAAAGTTGACTTTAACATACATATAATTGATTTGCAAATGAATTAAATATCAATTATTATTACCTATAACGATGATTTTGTTATTCATGGAATAGCTGGATTACCTTGTTTATTGAATTAATTCAATTCATGATTGTTACTTTTCAAATGTTTTAAAGTTTGTTAAAGTCAGAAAGAAAATATCAATAAATCTGTTAAAATATTACGGGGAAAAACCTTTTATACTCGTAGTATCTACACCAGAACATTTAATTTCCAGTAATTTTTTAATTGAACTAATTAATCGGTAAAGAATGAAATTTAATTACTGATTAATTTTTGATTAAATATATAGTGTTTTAGTCGCTTATTTTAGTTTACAAAATAATATATATGAAATAAAGATTTCGCAGCTTAAAATCAATTTCCGCAATAATCTTGGAAACCGGATGTGGTAATGTTTGTCAGAAGTGATTCGCTTAAATATATACTTTGCATAATAGCATGTAACATTCATCCACTCACTACCTTTTAATGTAGTTATATCTAAAAATTACAATTTGATAGAGTTATAGAGATTGACTTTTACATACACGCTGTATGCAGATCGCATCATTGCTTGCATTTAAATTGCTTATAAATCTGCAATTAATTATGTCAAAAGAAATGAGAAAGCATTATTGGAAATTATAAGATATTTAGATCATCAGAATACTTCAAATTAGGATGAATTCTGCTATGCTTTCAATATAATTAAATAGAAAAAACCTAGACACAGGAAGCAAGAAGGGAAGAAGTATAATGGGAAGATCAGAGCACTTTTGTCATATGAAGGCATTCAGAAAAATGAAGTTGTAGAAAGCTTTATAAATTATAACAACACTTTATTGCTTAAATACTTTCGTAAGATTTACATTTTCATACTGATGAGCATTATTCATACAGTGGTAGAGCAATGTAGAGAAAAAGACTCCATCCTAAGGAGAATTATATACAATACTGTTGTTTAAGCTGTTGTTTAAGGTTGAGCTGGAATTATTGTAAATTGTTGGATAAAAGTATTTCTCAGTGAAAAGCATTTCAAGATCTGTGTCATAGAAAATCTTTTTCCAATTAGTTCCTGTTTAAGATAAACAGATAAATTATTACCAATTTCGCGTTAAACTTCATATTAATTTTTTTCCAATGCAAAGTTCTTTCACTCTGCTTTATGGGATATTGGCTGTGGATCAAGTTTTCTTCTTTGCAACAAAAGTGACCTAAATATAAAATTGACTTCAAAACTTTTTTTAAAGGTGGTTATGCACGTTGTATGTTTCATGACGTAAAGTAAAAATTGATCTTTCCATATTAAAACAAAGGCATTGCCATTAACATGTTCTTCACTGCAGCAACGAAAATTCGCTTCATTTAGCATAAATAAGTAGAATTAGTAAACTTCGATAGATAGATTAGTAAAACTGGATAGGTTCAGAGTCTTATTGCATTACTGTACTACATTTCCGAATTTCCATTGCCATTCGGAAAAACAACTCCACCTCCCTCTTAAAACTCAGATTTCTGTTATTTATTTTTGAAGTTGTAAGCAATACACATGTTTTATTTTTCTGCGTATAGACAATCTAGTGGTTTCTTCTTCTGTAAAATGGTACACTAGTTCAACTTGTTTCTTTACTGTCCCCAAAAAAAATGTTCAGTCGTTTATCTTTGTTAACAAGCTTTTTTTTTAGATAAACCAGTAAATAGACGTTTCAAATACATACAGATCATTTACGACCTTTCCGTAAACCATCAATGAAGGGAAAAGGATTAGTTTCAGCTAGAAACTACCGTTAGACACGATACCTGGCGAAACCATTCATTAAGTAAATCTGTGCTTTCTATTCAATTATATTCAAAAAGGTTACTGTTTTGAATCTATCTTTAAAAAGTAGTTTACCTAAATAGCTAACCAAAATGTTTTTACTTAAGATTCATATTAAAGCATGCGCATTGATCACGTCAACAAGCAGTCGTTTTCAAGAGGTAAAGGGTTCCAAGAAAGTTTTGATAGTTTTTGTAAAGAGAATAGTAGGCTTTTATGATTGTTTATAGTGTGTTTATACTACATTTCTGAATTTGTTTCATTTGACTTAGAAAAATATTTATAAACACTTAATATTTTTTTAAGTAGGAAACAAAAAATGAATCAAATATGGTAGTTGGAAAGAGACGAAATATATTTTTTTCAGTATGTGAGATGTAGTTTGTCAGTCAATTTGATAAAGACTTCCTGAACGATAATCTGCTTAAAGTTTTCTGCAGTTTTTCCTTGGCTGTAGCACAAATACCACATTTGTGTTGTGTATAAGCCCGTTGCAGCCGCACAATCGGTCTGCATAATAATAATAATCTCCCGTCCCTCCCGCACAAACTTCTTAGCTGCTGCGGGCTGGTTTCCAGGTTATGGGTAGTAGTTATTATTATTAGTTAGGATGCATGAATTTAAAACTTTATTTCGATGCTTCTTTTGCCCAAATATGGCGTCGTTTGCAGTACTCTGATCCGCAAACGTGGCCTGGTTAATTAGATACATTTAGTTACTCTATGCACAAGTACGAATAGCTTAGCGTAAAAAAACAAATTTGAGCTTGATAATATTTATGTTGATTATACAGGATAAGTCGTTTTAATGTATGGTATCACCTTTTTTTATTTTAAATGAAACAACCTATATATTTTTACTGTTTTTGATTCTACGCTTTACAGTATAGACCAATAGATTAGTAACTTTTTGTTTTTCCAGTTTGTTTACTTAGTATATCTAATAAAACCTGTAGATGAAAACTGAAACTTTTTATTTTAAGTAATTAACTTTAGTATTAATATTTCGTGTGACTACCTCTCTTCTCACTAACTGCCAATATATTTGCAGGCATAGAACAAATTGGTTTCTTCCTAGTGTTAAGAAGAAAGAAGTTGGAAAATATAAAGAGAATCTAAATCGACGTTTTTTCATAAATTTATTGTAAAATAGTATACAAGGTGTTCAATCTATTTTTACAGATGGGGCATCCTGCATGTTTTATGTAATTCAGCTTTTTACTTCTCTACCCAAAAATGAACAGTTTGAAGGTTATCAACATTTATACTGTCTGGCTATTTATTATTTATAACTTGTCTAATTGTTTATTAATAATATTTTTTAATTATATATAACCTTTTAATGTGAAAAGTGTTGTTTAGATAAATATAAGCAGGGTGATAAATTAATTTTAAAGTAATAGCAAGAATCTTGAAACAGAAAAAATATATACGAGTTAGAGGATAGGGTGTCTCATTTAAAAAATTAGATTTTCATGTTGAAATAGTTATATCTTTGGTCTAGTTCTAGTGAATTAACCACCCTGTATACTGTTGTTCATCTATAAATTTGTGAAAAACCGCTGGATTTAAATATTTATAAGCGTCGTCTATTAATATAATCAGTTGAATGCAACTTGCAGTATGTATACAGTGTGTTTTTTGTAAACAATAATATAGGAAATCCAATGGAATTTTATCATTTTCCTCGTAAGTTTGTACCCTTGCAAATGTAATTAGAAATCGTGGTATCAATCGAAAGAAGAATTCATTTTACGTCAAAAAAATATTAAACTTTATGAAGAAAACCAAAATCGATTTAGGAATAGACTTAAAAAGCTTATTGATTTACTGCTTTTAGTAATAAGCTATTAAAAAAAGCTGGAAGCTGAACGCCGATTGGTGTAGCGGTTAACTCATCATTCATTTGATTCCTAATCAAAAATCGCGAGTTCAAACCCCGGCATCGTATACTTTTTTTTTAATTGTATTGCTTACTAATCATTATTTTTAGAACTTTATTACAAGGATTATTAGTTTTATGCTCTTTTTTCATTTGCCTTTCTGATAGGTAGTTAAAATTGTACAAAAAGTAACGGTAAACCCCCGTAGCAAAAATATCTAACAATAAAAAAAATTACTAATCGTTGTAATAAAGTTCTAAAAATAATAATTAGTAAGCAATACAATTAAAAAAAAAGTATACGATGAAGGGGTTTGAACTCGCGATTTTAGATTAGGAATCTGAAGCGTTAACCGCTACACCAATCGGCGTTCAGCTTCCAGCTTTTTTTAATAGCTTATTACCAAAAGCAGTAAATCAATGAGCTTTTTAAGTCTTTTTCTAAATCGATTTTGGTTTTCTTCATAAAGTTTAATATTTTTTTGACGTAAAATGAATTCTTCTTTCGATTGATACCAAGATTTCTAATTAGATTTGCAAGGGTACAAATTTACGAGGAAAATGATAAAATTCCATTGGATTTCCTATATTATCGTTTACAAAAAACACACTGTATATGTTTCCAAGAAAAGTTGCATTTCCAAAAACGGTAATAATAAAAGAATAAATTTACTCATAAACTGTGGGTAACTCTGATATATACGTATTAACTATTAATACTTAAAGTGTAAAATAGAAAATAGTAAAGATATACATGGTGAGCCACTTAAAATGAAAAAATCTGATAGTAACCACAGCGAAATGGTTCGTCCTGTATATATAAAACTTACCCTTTGTATACCAACCTACTATAATGTTTAATTTTTTTAACTGTTCATATTTCAAAGATAAGGTACAGAGCGTCTTACGTAAACCAATCTTTCTTTTTTTATAGTTAAAGTACAATGTACATTGTACATTATTGTATACCGGTTGTCGTAAACCATGGTTGTAGTGAATCTTTTAATAACAATCATCTATTACCACAGACACGTGTTGATTTCTTTTATTGGGGTAGTACTATAATGTATGGGGTGTTTGTTTACCAGCTGATACGTTATTTTAAGAGTTCTTGTAAGAATAGCTCAATAAAAAAGCGTATATCTTATAGAATCTTTTATCTATTACTGTTTATTTATTATGTTGTTATAGCAATACATATGCTTCAATGCCTTCCTGATGGAAGTTGAGAATGTAGTGATATTACATGGTGAGCAATATATACAGCAAGATCACTACAATAAAACTATTCGTAAAAAAAGGCTGAAACATATTTTAAATGGTGATTCACAATAACTTCAGCATTCAACGCATTCCCCTAAGAAAAAGATAGAATCTATTGCTGACCATGCATATGAATGTATAATAGATTCTAGCTACGAAAAACTGCAGGGTGGATTAATGTTTGTTTTCAATGTGTATGTACAAGAATATTTAAATTACCTTTAACAAGATAATTAATTACCAATAATTAAAAATAACTAAGATGATACAATTCAACTAATCTTAATGAAAACTGTAGCAGCCGGCGCACGTATTTCTTGAAGGTTTTTCTTATTAGAACGAAGAGAGAATACGAATGAAAAAATTAATTTATTTAAAATAAGCAGGCTCAATTCTGTCTATTAATGGGTTGATTTAACCCGTCTAGCATAAAATATTTAGCAGTTCTTGTGGACACTTTATAGGGGCCGACATAGGTATCTTTAATGTTCAAATCATGTGTATCGTTTGTTATAAAAACGGGGTCCAAGTGTGTAATTCTTTGGGAACGAAAGAATTCGATTTATAAAATCCTTGTGAGGAAAAAATTGTGATTGTGCATATGATGTTTCAGTTGGTGAAGAAATTGAGGTATGCGGAAATCCTCATTGAGTATTTTTCCTCAAGAAATTGTCCGGGTAAACAAAGTGCAGTTAGGAATAACATTTCTGCAGGTAAAACGTCTAATTCGTACTTTATCGTAGCTCGTAGACTAAGTAATAACTAATAACCATGGTAGGTTTTTAACCAAGAAGACATACTACTGATGCGTATGGCCTGTATAAGTGTACGATTGAATCTCCCAATTATCCCTTGGCTTATGGGATGATACGTAGAGTATTTAATGTGTTTGATTCATAAGGTGTCCGTGAAATGCTTTCATAGATGAGAATGGAATATTTGAGCATTATCTGTTGTTGCATAATGGGGAATTCTAAAGCGTGGTATCCATATGTTAACAAAAGAATTTACCACTGAAATTGCTGTGGCATATTTTAATGGGGTAGCTTTTATCCATATACTGAAGCGATCTATTATGGTCAATAAGTACTTGTAACCTTTTGAAGATGGCAAATGTACTAAATCGAGATGAATCGTTGGTCAGGTTCTGTAATTGGTTGCAGAGGGGCTTTCATGTGACGAATTGCTTTGTGGCGTTGACAATCAGTGCAGGAAATAACCCATTTTTTACATCTTGGTTCATAGAATGTTATAGATAACGTTGGGAAATCATTAGAACGTATAGCATGTTTGTTTACCAGTTGATACGTTATTTTAAGAGTTTTTGTAAGAATAGCACAATAAAAAAGTGTATCTTATAGAATCTTTTATTTATTACTGTTTGTTTATTTCGTTGTTATAGCAATCCATTTGCTTCAATGACTTCCTGATGAAAGTTGGGATATGACTAGAGGTAATATATATGGTGAGCAATATAGATATACTGCAAGATCACTACAGTACTTGCATTAGGCTTACCTGTGCATCATTGTTTTAAAATAAGTATGCCGAAGTAAGAGTGAGAAAGATATAACTGTTGAAACTTTTAATATAAGAAACAGCATTTTAAAGCAGATAATCCTGAAAATTTAATGCCTTTGGTACTTTTATTTCGAATATGAAGTTATTAATGTATTTAATATCTTTTAAGTGCACTGTAATCTACTGTTTTATTGTTAATTTATTGAACTAGAAAACCTAGTGTTAGTTGTTTCATTGATAACAGCGATGGTATTCATTTTGGTATAATAAAAATAACTTAGGGCCGGCGGTGGACGAGTGGTGTTAGTGCATCACTCGTGTTCCAAGGGTCGTGGGTTCGAATCTCACTTGGGGCAGCGGGATTTTTCTAATTGGAAAATTCCGTCACCTCAACTATGGATGTGTGTATTCGTGTTGCATGTTAGATGGGGGACAGATGACCTTAGATGTTAGTTCCCCCGTAGTGTAGGCGTCAAATAAAAAAAAAAAAATAACTTATAAACGACATAATAATATTCATATTATATAAAAGATTTTATAGTTTATCAGTTTATACTGAAGAGATCCCTTGCAATCCACAACCTAAATGGTTAAGTTCGACTTCGCAGTTGTGGGTGAAAATGTGTCTGAACTTTGCAGGGCACACAAAGACTTGCTTACCTTGCACAGTGATTAGAGCAGCAAGTTCTTCACAGTAGTCATTGAACTGTTATAATGAACAATTGAAAGGTGAAACCTGAAAATGTTTATTAAACATATTTAACAAATAACATTTCCTGGAAGAAGTCAATTAAATATAAAATTCTCGTGAATAAAGTTGATATTATGTTGCTTTTAAATAGTCAATTCAAGCGCACCCACGATTTTTAAAAGACAGACGAGCTACATAAATCATTTTTTAGTTTACTATTTTTTAATTTCAAATCTTCTAAGCTTTTCAAGTAATCAAAATCTTATGCCAAAAAGCCAGAAATAGACAATGAAGAAACAACAATGATTCAGCTTGAGTATTAAGGCAGTTTCCACCCCATAAAAACCGAGGAAATAAACTGTGTAGGTTGATAGAATTGCATCATAAACTTAATCTTAACGTAAATTTTAGATAAAAATTCAAACAATAAGTGCACAGACTAAATGAAAGAACAATAAGATGAAGTAGTTTAAATATGAATCTAAAATTCTATTATTCATGCTATGCTTTCCGTACTCAATCGCAAATATTTACGCATTCATTAGCACGTGTTTAATTCATCCGATCACAAAATCTTAATGACTTTATTGTAACAATTACAAATGGCAGCAATTAAAGTTAGAAAACATGTCTATTAAACTACGCATACAAGCTAGATAATAAAATGGTTAAATATGGAGGTGTTAATAGAATATTTGACTGATGAATATATTTAACTCCAAATGGGTGGGTAGTTTATCCAAAGGTTTTAAAAATATCACCACAATAATAATAAGTGAAATTGGGTAGGCGTTAACAAAGAGCTTGGTTATCAGTTTTAATTGCTGTTTATTAAGTTATTAAGCCCACCCTTTCTTCCGAAACTCACACAAAATCGTTTAGTCATGATAAGGAAATGTCACACAATGAACTTAAAATGTTTAACTTAAGACGTGATGGAAAAGTAGAACTTCCTAATAAATAAAAAAAGATTTCGTAGTTCTCGTCTTTTCCTTTTGCTCATTCTTTGTATAACATTCTTATTTTTGCTGAACTCCTGATCTGTTTTATTTATATAATGATTTATAATAAATAAA
This sequence comes from Agrypnus murinus, assembly GCA_929113105.1. Lineage (NCBI taxonomy): Eukaryota > Metazoa > Arthropoda > Insecta > Coleoptera > Elateridae > Agrypnus > Agrypnus murinus. The sequence goes on from OV816024.1 coordinate 69,759,565, forward strand.
GTAAGTTTATCGTTAGTTGAAACAAGAGTTTTTATTTTGTGTATGAAACTTTTAATCGATATTTTGGACCTGTTGATTTGATCCTGAAGGAATTTAAATTAACATCAGATGAATTTGGGTTATTGTTGGATCTTGCCTTTTAAATATTAAGAGGAAAGTTTACATGATCATAAATCAGTGTGTCAAATATTGTATTAAAAGGTATTAATTATATTAATAATTGCATATTGAAACAAGTAAATGATTGATTGATTGATTGGTTTAAATAATTTATTCTATTATTATTAAGCTGTTTCAGATGGTTTGACTGTTTATTTATATTAACAGGCATACTCTTCCTGTATGTTTTGTGATTGCTGATTGCTACCGATATCAACCGATTAATTGATTAATTGATTCGTTAATAACATTCGATTACGTAATTGATCGATTAAGTAACTCAAAAAATTTAATAGTTAAAAATGGCACGAAAATGATACGAGTATAGGTAGTATCTATTTTTAAATTAATATAATGGAAATGAAGGATAGAAATTAATAAACATATCTATAATAAAAGTTAAAAGTTTAAATTGACTGAACATACGAGGATTAGTCTATGTATCCTGGGATATGTGAAATGCAAAGTGTGTTACCGAGTACTAACTTTATAGTAAGTTTATACTGTAATATTAAAGGTGGTTTTGATGTAGCTCATTAAGAGGATTAAGTGATGTTTAAAGGTACCAAATAACCCAAAATTATAATCTTAAACAAAAATGTAGAATTTGTAACACATTCAAATACATTGTGTCATTCTCATAGAGAAAAAAAAACACATATTAGTAGAGTAGTGCTGGGCGGAAATATTTTAGCATCCGTAGGGGTCTCGGGGTTACAAGCTGAAAATTATACCGAATAAAGCTTAGGTCCTAATGGACTCAATTCGAAAGTTGTCAAAAATCGAACCATGGAAAAGGCCACTAAACTCGAAATTTGAGATATGTACCTACATAGTCGTAAAATAAAGCATAGAGCGTAAAGCATTGTGTAGTATGCAAATCAAAAATAATTTTAAAGCATATACATTTTTATAACGATTTAAAATACTAAAATAATACTACAAACAAGTGCATATCTCGGTTCGAACTGCCTCGACATCCATTTCAATTTTAATAAATCTGCTGTTTACATCGCCCTATCTTCGAAACAAGAGTCTGAATCGAAAAAAATTCTTTATAAGATTGTGGCCTATCTATGCAGAGACAGTGAAAAGTGAATTATATTTTTACTAGTAATTAATTGTGAAGAAAATATTCAATTAAATGTAGAAAATGTTACTTTTCAAAACACACGCTAGCTCCTGCCCAGTCCGTGTTCCACTAGCATGCATATCACTTTCTACGCAGCTCCATCTCACGCGTTCGCATCGTTTTAAACGAACATGTTCAATTTGCATTCTTTGGATTTCTTCAGATACAAATTTTCAGTCTTCCTTATTTTATTATATTTAATTTACTCTAAAAAATTACTTTATCACGTTTTGGGAATAATTACTGACTCTTTGAAATTAAATATCGCATTTCCTGAAGAACGTATGAATTTTGAGAAAAAGTGCAAGAGGTTATAAATTGTTCAAAAATAATAAGTGGGTACTTTTAAACATCTACACTTAATACATTTTAGGAAATTCTTTTTTTAAACTTTTAAAAAATTAAGAATAGCATAGCACTATTTGTGTCATACAAGATTTTGGCGATTACAATTTTTAACGTCCGATATCGCATCACGAATTTAAGGATCTAGTTTTCCAGTTATAGACCCCCTTAATTCGGTAACTTTCATAAATGTATTTAAAAAATTTTCGGTGGTACAAAAGCAAGTTCTATTTTTTGCATACAATACACAATGTACCATGATTTGAATTCAATTTAATTAACGTTCGGAACTGGCATTTTCGGCAACGTCCATTATGAAAGAGTTTCTGAAAATATGCAGTTGAATCATTATGCAACAAATTTAAATTAATAACCCATTTTACCGCAGTTTTAATTCACCACTCTTATTTAAAATAATAAAATATCAAGCACAAAAAATGCTAAAAACTTCAACTGAACACAATCGCAAATGAAGAAAATGCCTCGAAATTTAAACAAGTACTTATATTGCATACTAAAGAAAATAATAATAATAAATATATTAAGGCTTCTTATTTTTTTAAAAGTTAAAGAAAAGGAATTTCCTAAAATGTATGAAGTGCAGATGTTTAAAAGTACCGACTTACTATTTTTGAACAATTTACAACCTCTTGCACTTTTTCAGAAAATGTTATGTTCTTCAGGAAATGCGACGACATTTAATTTCAAAGAGTAAGTGATTATTCCCAAAATGTGGTAAAGTAACTTTTTGGAGCAAATTCAATACATCCGCTTAAAGATGATTCGTGCGAAATTTTCCTGCCGGAATAGGACATATCTTAAATTTCGAGTTTAGTGCCTTTTTCCATGGTCCAATTTCTGACAAATTTCGGGTTTAGAACCTTTAGGACCTAAGCTTCATTCGGTATAATTTTCAGCTTGCAACCCCTAGACCCTCACAGAATTCTTTTTTAAGAGAGTTTCAGAGCACGGAGCATTTTACTATATGCTACTGTCGATATTCAGACTAACTACTGGCTTAAAATAAAGTTATAGACACCGTTGGCTGTCACAGTAGAATAATACTGCTGTTGCACTGGTCTATTGGTCGTCTCACGTTGGGACTACAGCGAAGGAAAGATAACCAATATATTTCTTATGTGAGTTTGTGCTTCGTTGTTGCCACCTATTTCACTGTATGAATCTATAGAAATGTGGATTAAGATTCCAGAAGTTCTAAACCTTTGAAAACAGTAACCGAAAAAGTGTAATCGTAACCATACAAAAGGAGAATTTTAAAGAAAGTCTTATTAACATGTATTTGTTATTTTATTAAACATTACTTGGGTTTGTTACATCGTACATGTATCTAAATATTCGATATTTTATTACTTATACTTTTTTGTTTAATTTTTTCGTCTTCAAATTCTTTTAAAATAAAAATAACGGCTGGATAGCTTTTCTATAATCTTTTTAATCTTTTAATTCACAGGTAAATAAAGGAAGTCCCAAACGCAATTTTAACTGGAAAATGATTCATCATGATAAAATCATTCATTTGTTTAACTTGTTTCAAAAGAAACTTGCAAAATCGGAAATTTAGGATTAGCAGCAAATGCAAAGGATTTTAGTAAACAATAAACCCTTCTGGTTTTTTCTACTTTTACTTCGTGGAACTATATAATACAGTTTGTACTTACTGAAATTATAGTATAACGTTTTTTGTCGGCACTATTATTTGTCACCGAACGCATATAAGCAAATTTATTAATGCAGAAATAATTATTTGGTTTCAAATTTTGATAGCTTGTGCGTCTATAGATCTTCGCTTAGTTGTTTGGGTTTTATCGTTTGTAATTATTGTTAACATTGTTGTGTTGTTTGTTGTAACTATTCGTATTGTAGTATTACATAATGCACATAGTACGTTATACATAAGTATGGCGGATATTGTTAAAAACAGAATGATTGTGTACTAAAGGTTGGTGAAGAATAGATTTTGTCAAATTTGATAAAATATCCTCTTACTGAGACCCGGCAGTTATTATCAGTAATTATTCGACAAGTTTCTCTAGAAACAGTTGTTAGCGAAAAAACTTTGTTCTCAGTACGCCAATAATAGTTATTTATGGCACAAGTGAGTTAAGTAAGATATTATCCACAAACGAAAAATTTACCCTCGAGGGCCGTCAGGCCCGAGAGGGTTAATTTTTCTGAGTGGATAATATCCTTAACTCACGCATGCCATACAAAATTTTATCCAACACCTCTTTATTTAAGTTTAAACATCGAATTTGCAATGTATAGTTAGTCTGTAGTTTTGACGGTAATAAATTAAATACACTAGCACGATGACTAGATTTTAATAATATTAAGTAACGTAAGCCGGTGATTGGTTGTTATCTTTGAAGGAGTGAGTTTTTTTAAAAATAACCCACGTTGCTAGGGGCAACGTAGGTTATAATGTAACATAAGAGTAAACAATCACTTTCCTTATTTAAAATGGCCATAGTAAACATAGTATTTATATAGAGGTGTTGGATAAAGTATTTTACCTGATCTCCAGGAAAAAGAGCGAAGTATAAAAATACTTCAAATCGCATTGCATAATCTTTCCAAATTCATCATAAAAATTATTAGGGTTTCCATTTAAAAAAATTTTCGTTATCGCCATAACTCGGAAACAAAAGACGATCTACAAATAACGATTACACTAAAATATGTCTCCTTTAAGATAAAAATCGACGTGTGCGAGGATTTTTCTCAAAAATACTTAATAAAAGATTTTTTTCGATAGTTCCAGACTTACTATACGCGCACTATATGAACAGCCAGTTTTGAGATTTTGTTTTACTACCGCTGCCAGAACAAGTTACTATCTGCAATATAACTTGCACGAACAATATAGGGATTATAAAGGTTTATGCAGTTACAACCACAATATTTAGAAAGTGTTTTTAAAAGTTGCTTGCAAGATGTTTGGCAACCCCGTTGTCCATAAGAACACACACTGTAGTCTCAACGTTTGACAACCAATAGGTGGACTGTATAGTAGTGAAAATACCCATCACCATTGCTGCTCTATTATGGAGTAGCGGAGTATACAGAGCTTATTGAACAGACAATCCGCATAAAAATGGAATAATTCACAGGGGTCATAATTATAGAGTATTCTAGAGAGGAAAGCGTTACCGCAAATTAGGATAGAATTTAAAAAACTGAATTTCTACTGGGATCTTTTTACGATGGTTTTGCTTGAATAGTTTGTAAGTAAAAATTATTTAATTATTAGACTGTTGACTGGCTTTAAATCGGGCTTAACACACGGGCTTTAATTCGGCGTCTTTGTTGCGTTTCTACGTTGAATAGTTCTGAAGGGGTTAAATATGAAAATTGATGACTCGTCCTTCTTTTGAACCTAGTTTCTCACCCGGTCCACGTTTACATTCAAATAAATATGGGCAATGTTCAATGGTATGGTCCCTTCATTTGGTAAATTGTCGGCTTTTTAAAATGAGTAGTTTTGGAGGAGTTTAATACCAAATTTGGCATGGATAGACGGGCGAAGGCTTTTTAAATATTTGAATAGATATCTAAAGAACATTGCACAGCACTCTATTATGGCATGATGACTTCTTTAGAAATCGCCATCTTTGAATTAGTTAGTGTAATAAATAATAAGTTATAGTACTGGTACACTATACCTCTACTAAACCACTATACTTAGATAGAACAATCTTCTAGATAATATTAGGTTTTATTATATGCCAATCTTTATCTGGAGAGAAACCCTTGAGTTTAGAAACTTTTCACCTGAATTATAGGTGATCTAGTAGATCCAATATACTAATTAATGCTACTGTGCGTTTTTTAATAATTAAACACTAAGAACCAGAAACAATAAGAATTAACAGTAAACTGAACAAACTATTGAATCATTAAATACCGGGTGTTGCATGGAGAAACGCACCGCGATGAACTCAAGATGATACTGCAGATGCTAGAATATTACCTTTGTAGTTTATTCTACAAAAAGATTTCTTTCCTATTCTTGAGAATATTGTTAGCTACTCGTATATAACGTGATGATATCTCTATCAGCACACTTATAATAGTATTTACCTGAGTTGTTGAAGTTAAAAGTTATTAGAAGTAAGAATTTTCATAGATTCTTAAGGATGAATATAAAGAATCATTAGCTATATATAATTCAAATTTAGTTGATGTTTATTGATTTATTCATTGTTACATAATTATAATTTAGTTAGAAAGATTTATTTTAGAGAGAGAGAGGTTTCCACTCGCAACTATCCCTGAGAAATGTAAATAGAAGAATAAGAATGTAAAGTATTTTAACATGATACTGATAAAACAATTAAAATGACTGTAGGGTTAAAATAATCATCCAAACTAGCTTTGACATTTAGGAAATTAAAATAATGGTTACCAGAGAAGCAATTTCAATAAGGTTGTTCCTATTTTGTTCAGAAAAGAGTAACATGTAACTTCAAACTTTGTAAAATTTAATGAAATACAAAGAAAATAAGTGTTTAAAAGTAGTAAACCAGTGTTTTAAAAGTTCTACATTATTTTTAAATAAAACTTAAGAAGAGAAAATAAGTAAAGAGAAAATTATTTAAAATAATAACTCACCTGAAGAAGAGAGATGATCCATGGGGATGTTCTGTAATGAGATGGTACAAGAGAGCGACATAAATCAAATAAATGGTCCAGAAAGTTCAATTGATAAATAAAAGCAAATAACTTGAACTTTAACTTAAACAGCCTTGGTAATGTAATGTCTAGAGTGCTGGACTTTTACCCAGGCGGCCCGAGGTCGATTCCCGGTGCCGGCAGATCTGGTTAAGGTTTTCTGCAGTTTTCCTTAGCTGTGACACAAATGTGGGAGTTGCGCTGTTCCATCTGTAAGTCGGCTGCAGGCGCACTTAGGGCCTACGTAATAATAATAATCGCCACCTCCCTCCCGCACAATCTTATAGCTTCTGGGGCCTGGTTTCCAGGCTATGGGTTGTAGCAATTATTATTATTATTATTATTATTTATCTAAAACATAAAAAGTAAAAGATAAAATAAATAGGGGCAATTTGCCTTAATAGTTTTAGCAGCAGGTGTATGGAGTTCATCGTAAGCTGAACAGAATTTTAGAAATATCATCCAAGAACCCAGAACAAGATCCCAGAAGGGAAACATCATTAGTACATCAAAGCGAGTAATAAAAAGAGCTTGTGTTTTGTTTTAGAAAAGTGGAAACATTTCTTCAAGAGTGAATATATTTAAGGTTAAATAACTCACTTTAAATTCTTAAAAAAGATAATCCTTTGTGAAATTGCAAGTGAAGACAGCATGTCACCTAAAATAATTAAAGTCAGTAATAAATATCCTTCAAATTAATTCAAATCAAAACTTACCTGAATCCTATAAAGCTCTGATGCACAATTTCGGAGTTATAATAACAAATATCAAAGTTTGACGTTACATTATATTAATTTCCCATTACGTCACAGTATCATTAAATCAGTAAATATTTTACTACTAGTTCATAGTATATTACATGTTGAGTTGGTAAAGGATATCTTTACAAGCCAAGCGATAATTGTTTGACCGAGACGGTACGTCGAGGTCAAACAATTATCGCGAGGCGTGGAAACTTTACCAACGAAACATGTATACTATTTTATTCACAATAATTAGACTTAAGATAATCAAAATAAAAAGTAATTTTAAATTTTAAAATACATTTTTTATAAACTGTCATAATTTCAATCAAAGCCATCTATCGACCAAAAGAAATTTTAAGTAAGGTTTCATTCTTCGCCGCGAGATGGCGATGTATGCGCTCAGTATTTTAAAATTAGAAATTAATTAATTCCATTGTAATTACTAAATATAAAATACGGAAAAATAAAAATAAAACTAATATTAAATAAAAAATATGTTTTAAGTACAATCAAATATATTATAATTTACAAGTTATAAGTCATGATTGTTAGGTCCTCTTTGTTTTTTAAAAGTGATGTTATTCTATTAATTAATTTTAACGACTAATTGCACAAACATTTAAACTAGTTTTTACCATACAGATTGATTACAAAGCAAATAAAAGAAGTCATTATCGCCTCAGATTGTTCAAATATGCCGTTCGCGCCAGCATAAATCTGTAATTTGTTCATTAGAAATGTGTTTGAGAATATGGAACTTTAAAACCTCAAATGTATATATAATAACACTATGGAACAAAAATAGCACTTGTTTCTACATCGGAGACCAGACTAGGTGATTCTTACAGATTTTTGTGCGTAGAATTCGTTGGCGCAAAATAATTGCGTATCACGTCATGATTTTGAGATATTCGCACTTAAAAGTGCAAAAAGGCCTATTTTGACAATTTTCAGAAGGTTATAACGCAAAATATTTAATATAGGATTAAATTGTGTCATATGCATTTGAAAGTATCAACATTCAGCTACAATTTAAGATATTACTTTTCTTGTGCACAAATTTTTCGCAGAGATACCTATTTGTATTTGAATTGCATTAGTAAATGCCTAGGCATATAGCAAAATTGTATAGATTTATTTTCGTTTTACTATCTGCCCCGTCACTTAGTAAATGACTAGGCAGATAGTTATTTGCCGGATTTGACGGATCTGCCTGCGACATATATAACCTATTATCTAGCAAAATGCTGGTTAACACCATGTGGGAAACTCCGATTTCACGGCCAATATCGCACGTGCTACGGACTAACTACATCACCTAAAGTGACAATAATAATTAATAAATATGTGTTTTAAATAGAGTATAAATTTATTTTACCTGCTCTTCAAATTCAGGCCTTTGTTGTAGTCGCCCTTGGCCTTCAAATGTTAGTACGAGATTTATTACTCTCGAAATCGCTGAACCAGCGATGGTTTGAAATGAGGGCAGAAACTTTTCCCGGCATAATTAGTATTGCATTCCTGCAACTTTCGCCATAAAAAAGTGTTATATCCCAATATTCCGCATTAAAAAACATCGCAAAAAGTTAACTAGTAGCAGTTTATGTAAAATATCTAACTAAACAATTGCCTAGTTAATAACTAACTAAATAAACAAAAATAAATCAAAGAAAATCGAATTAACTACTATAAACAGTGAAACTGAGGCACTAATCTACTAAATTAACAAAAAATAAAAACGAACAGCACTAAACAAAAGCTAACTAAATATAATAAACTAGATGAAAAAGCGGAAAAATAAATAACCTAAATAACCTAGAAAAAAATATAGTGGTAATAGTGGGGAAACTAAATTTTAGTTAACTGAACCAAACATTTAGTTAGCAAAACTAAAATTTTATTTGATTCAACTAAATATTTAGTTGAATTAATTAAATTTTAACTGGGCCAACTAAATTCTTTTTTTCAGTGTACAATCCAAAATACTGAAAGGAGAGAGGCTGATTAACTTTTGTAAATATTTTGTAACATGCATACAAAAGAGACCTTAAAAGAAGTTGCGACTTTAAATTGAGTTAGACCTACATTTAATTTGCAAAACATAAATTTGTGTACATTTTAACAGTCAACCTACAAAATCAGCGTAAAATACATCATTTTTAGATAGCATCTGTGTGATTTTGCCGTTGAAATTGCTAATTTTCATGACTTTTACTACATGCTGCACTTCCCAGGCTGAATTTACAGATCTTATTTTTGTGTACATTATCTCGACATATAGTATAATAGGTTAATACAAAAATATCCTCTTTAAAACCTTGCTTATTTAAAAAATAGCTTCAAAGTACACAAAAAATAAAAATTATTAAAATTTTATGCCCAAAAAAGTTATGTTTGGGACCAAATAAAATGTTGAAATTTTGGTAATAGCTAGTATTTGTGGGTATCGGTATTGGGAACTTGGGTTAATTCTGTTATCTTTACTTCTTTCTTTAATACAGACCTTTGAAGATGCAAAAAAATCATTTTTGATGTTATCTCTTAAGGTGTGTTGTTTAATCCAAGGTATCTCTTCTCTATATAATATTCTTAGGACTCTAATCGGTGTCAAATTTAGAAATACTATGTGGGACTGCTTAAATAGTAACCAGCTTTAATTATAAAGAGTTTGTGTTTGCTCGATACATCAAAACGGAAAATTAATGGTAACGGCTTGCAAAACCCCAATGTCATGATTGTTTGTGATACTTCAAATGAAAGTTGTATACTTTTCGATTATTAGGAGTTGAAACAGTGCAGTGGATAGAAAAAATTTGTGATACTAATGAAATATTGACTGAAATTAAGTACCTACAGTCAGTGTCCACAGACAGATGTCAACTTGCCAGACTTTAGATGATTTTAAAGAATAATTGATAAAATTCTGTTTCTTTTTGTATTTTAATCATTTCTGCTTCATATGGGTCCAGTACTTTTTATTCAGAGCAATTGGGAGGGTTTCCATTTTTTCAGAAATTCGATGTGATTTCTTTTTTACCAATCAATAACACTTTTCGTGTAATGGTGACACGTTCCCAAGTCTGGCCAAAACAGTATTGATATCTTGTAAAGCTTGTGTCACCACTCATTGACATAATTGAAAAATATGGTACACTGCGTTTGTCGCAAGAACAAATAGCCTGCCATACAAGTACCTTTTTTGCAAACTTTTTCGTTTTAATTGTCTTAAAGTCGGCATTAACACATTTTGTGTCTTCTCCAGGATAATAGTGATGATCTAGTAGACATTGGAAGTGTAGCTTGCAATAAGCCTCATCATCCATGATAATACATAATTTCTTTTCTCGTAGAAATACACAGAAACATAAATAGAAACACATTTGTACAAATTTTTTTTCTCGTAATGCTCCTTGTTTTGATGATATTTTTCTAAAATCTAGTTTGGTAGTTATCAACTAATTGTTTCTATTTACTACACATACAAATACAAAAAATAGATAACCAATGAATTCTCTTTAACCACAGTGGCACATACAATGGGAGTGAATTTTGGCGACAATTTTTTCTGGGACAAGCTTTAGTATTTACAAATATAGAAACAATTAGAGTCCTAAAAATATTATATAGAGATATCTTGGTTTAAACAAACACTCCTCAAGATGCAACATTAAAAATGAGTTTTCTTGCATTTTTAAAGGTATTAAAGAAAGGAGTAAAAATAACAGAATTAACCAAAGTTCCCAATACAGATACCCACAAAGACTACCTATTACAAATCTCAACATTTTATTTGGTTCCAAACATAACTTTTTTGGTCTCCAAATTTTAATAATTTTTATTTTTTGTCAACTTTGAAGTTATTTTCTTAAATAAGTAAGAGATAATGTACACAAAAAACCAGATCTGTAAATTTAGCCTGGTGACTGCAGCATGGGGTACAAATCATGAACTATAGCAAATTTCAGCAATTTCAACGGCAAAAGTGCACAGATGTCAACTTGAAAAAATCAGTTACTATTAAATTGTAAATATATAAATAAAATATACATATCTTAAGCTTTAAAATGACATAATAATATTCCAAATTGGTCAACTGCACAACAAGCTGTGATCAAATGCATAAACCTATGAAATTGCTAAAATTTGTTGACACCGCTGATGAAAAATGACCGCCATTATCAAATAGTTGCCAGTAAAAATTAATTTTTTTTATTTCATCTAAAGGCTAGGGTAACAAGCTAGCCTATTTTCATCAAAATCAAAAATGGTGCAGCTGCACTCACTTGATGATTTCACTTGGATTGACCCATATCTCAAAATAAACAGATCGCCCTCGTATTTATTTAATTTCGTTCTGGTTTCACCTGTTATGTGTGAAATGTCAGCGATAAAATCACAACATAATCCTCTATTGTATTATAAATAATACATACATAATGTTAAATATATACGAGTAAAACATTTATTTTCTGTTATGATAAATACTTGAATGTATTATTAATTTAATTATTATTATTAAATTAAAATGCTTATATTTACAAAATGCCACTGTTTTTACTTTCAACCGGGCGACTTTGAAAATATCTACCAAATTAAAAATAGCGTTTTAATTCCATGCCTCATTAGCTAAAAATGATTTTAATTAAGGATTCACTGAATTTGAAACAAGCCGTTGGTCAATTTAATTTCGTAATCATTAATAAATAAATTTAATTTCATTATAGCAGAGGAGTGCTCCAAGTGATTATTTTGCAAGTGAATAAACATTATTTAATTTTATTAACGTTTGCTTTAAACAACACCATTTTACACTCAATTTATTGAATCTAAGAACTTCAGTTATTTTCTCATCATTTCATCGTGCTATTGTAAAATCAAGTATCTATTAAGCAAGAAGGAATACACGCAGGTATTTACTATCTCATACCGAAACCTGACAATCTAAAGCTGTTAATTCGCGAGTTCTGCACGTTACAGTTCATTTTAAAAGTACAGTTTTTTCTCTCTGAAACAGTTAAACCTTTAACTATTTGTATACGGTTCCTTGATTCTAGGCGTATGCATGGATATTGACCAACAACTGTCAACATTTATAGCGGTGCGTGTACTAATGTCACGCCTTGTAACATCTTCAAATAAAATATAATCATTTATTACGGTAGGTACACCTAGTTTACACTAGAAAGGTTGTAATAAAATTGTTGACAGAAGAGTCGTAATTCGTCTCGCTATAATTTTATATTTTTCGTTGTTAATTAAATGTTTATTTCTGTAAATTGGCATTTTATTAATTATTATTTAAGTAATAAGACATCCATATATTATCATCAATCATTGGTATTACGTATTGGCAACTTTGTTTCCTTCATCGCGTGCCTACATCTACCTATACACATCATCTACATTTACGAAAAACAAAAACATAAATAAAAATCAAACGACTAATTCCAAAAGTCTAGAATCTAAAGTGAAAAGTTTATTTAAAGTTCAGAGTTGCTTCAATTCAATTTCAAAAAGTCGGATACTGAAATTTTAAAAGGTTTCAGAGTTTTAATACTCTAAATTTTAAAATATCTTAAATACATTTAATCACCAAAATTGAGTTTCACAGATCGGGCTGTAAACGTTTCAACTAAGAATTTAAAATTGTCCGTCTCACGTTGGGACTACCGCGAAGCAAAGATAGCCAATGTATTTCTTATGGGAGTTTGTACTTCGTTGTTGCCACCTATTTCACTCTATGAATCTTTAGAAATGTGGATTAAGATTCCAGAAGTTCTAAAGCTTTGAAAACAGTAACCGAAAAAGTGTAATCGTACCCATACAAAAGAAGCATTTAAAAGAAAGTCTTATTAACATGTATTTGTTATTTTATTAAAGATTACTTGGGACTGTTACATCGTACATGTATCTAAATATTCGATATTTTATTACTTATACTTTTTTGTTTAATTCTTTCCTCTTCAAATTCTTTCAAAATAAAAATAACGGCGGGTTAGCTTCTGTATGATCTTTTTATTCTTTTAATTCACAGGTAAATAAAGTCCCAAACGCATTTCAACGGTAGAAAGATTCATCATGATAAAATCATTCATTTGTTCAACTTGTTTCAAAAGAAAGTTGCAAAAACGGAAATTTAGGATTAGCAGCAAATGCAAAGGATTTTAGTAAACAATAACCCCTTCTGGTTTTTTTCTACTTTTACTTCGTGGAACTACATAATACAGTTCGTACTTACTGAAATTATAGTGTAACGTTTTTTCGTCGACACTATTATTTGTTACCCGAACGCATATAAGCAAATTTCTTAATACAGAAATAATTATTTGGTTTCAAATTTTGATAGCTTGTGCGTCTATAGATCCTCGCTTAGTTGTTTGGGTTTTATCGTTTGTAATTATTGTTAACAGTGTCGTGTTGTTTGTTGTAACTACTCGTATTGTAGTATTACATAACGCACATAGTACATTATACATAAGTATGGCGGATGTTGTTAAAAACAGAATGGGTTGTGTACTAAAGGTTGGTGAAAAACAGATTTCGATAGTTTTATAGATAGATATTTTATACGCGCACTATATGAACAGTAAGTTTTGAAATTTTGTTTTACTACCGCTGTCAGAAGAAGTGACTACCTGCAATATAACTTGCTCGAACAATAGGGATTATAAAGGTTTATGCAGTTACAACTACAATATTTAGAAAGTGTTTTTAAAAGTTGCTTGCAAGATGTTTGACAACCCCGTTGTCCATAAGAACACACACTGTAGTCCCAACGTTAGACGACCAATAGATTTTCTAGACAATTTACTACCGAAAAACAAACTTATAGGTCATAAACATGTGCTGAGTTTTTAGTTGCAGTTTGTTTTCCAAAAATTAAAAGTCTTGAAGTTTCCGAATTTTCCTGAGTCTTAAGATTTCGTACATGATGTTTTAGGTCGTCCAGTTTTTAACTTTTAATGCTATAACTTCTGAAGTTCCGAATAGAAATTCAAATAGCACAGCTGAATGTCTCCAAAGAGATTTAAGATAGCAAAACAAAATTATACCGTACGTCTCCTTAAGAAATCGAATATATAGAGATTAACCAGTGCTTTTAACAAATCGTAAGTAAATAAAGTTACTAGTTCTTTTTATCATTCTCTGCATTAGTTTAAAGGGTACTCATACTCAGAAAATAGTAAAAAAGTACATTTAAGTCTTTTTTTGAAGAAAACTCATTTCAATAAGCAAAACCTACTTTTAAGATACATATGGTAGGAGAGCGCGCTAACGCTTTTCTTGACTCAGTTAGTTAAAGCAGATACAATAAATTAAAGTCTCTGTCGCCTCAGATTCGATTCCGGCTGTCAGGTAACTTTTTTTCTTAATTTAAAATTAAAGGAATATTTTAAAATGACAATATTTTTAGAAAATCCCCATCGCTTATTGATAGTTGTATAAAACTGTTGATAATTTGGAAAAAAATCGTATTAACCAACTTGATCCAAGATGCCACATACTATAGAAAATAGCTATTTATGGTGCAAGTTAATCAATAACACTTTTATCTATGAGGGGAAGAGTTAGCACACAAGGCGAAAGCCGCGTGTCTAACTTCTCCGATTGTAATAAGAATGTCTAAACCATTCTTAGTCGTCAATCTCTACATTTAACCTTGCAAAAGGTCGGGTAGTTCTGATATTTAGATATGTTTTATATGTTGGGACCCTTATTAAAAATCCAAGTTTTCCATCATAGATCGGCTTTTTTTGCTTTTCGCAGAATATCTCGGAAACGATGTGTTTTACGGCGAAAGTGTTTACTTTTCATTTTAAAGTAGACTAAATTTGAAGGACGTTTTTAAATCCAATACTTGCCGATATTCAAAGTCTGGGTAGTTTTGAAATCAATTGATTTAATAGCAAAAAAATCATTATAATCAAAATATTACAAAACCCGCAGTAACAGAAAAATATTTACAATTTACGTCGCTTGGAAGGACCAGGAATAGTCTCTTCAAGTTATCTACTTACTATATCATCCTCAAGTTATTCAATTTCAAAATCAACTCCTTGCTCATCTAATTACCCAATCATTGATAAAGTGTCTACGTCTTGTGGTGTCTGTGCATCTGTCGGTGTCACTATCGAGAAGAACTTCGAGTACGTTTCCGTTCAATTGTCCTTTGCAAAAATTTAAATTAATGAACAATTGAGCCCTGCTTTTCTGCACACACAACTGTTTCCTTTTTTTGCAACTACATGCAAAGAATTTAAGAAGGGATTCAGGGGCTGAATTCTATTTTCTGATGAGAGAGTCCGAGTGGGGTGCACACTCAGTCCCTTTCCAGAGCATTTTCTTGAAACTGAAAAAAGCTGTATCTCGATAACTATTTGGCTTAGAAAAGTCGTTTTGCTCACAAAGTGTAGCAAATCCAGTCTACTTTAAAATTAGTTACTACTTTCGCTGTAAAACATATGTTTTAGAAGATATTCTGCGAAAATCGAAAAAGGTCGAGATTTTTATCGTTTTTTCAATATGGCGGTGCACGGGGGGGTCCGCCAAGGTCGAGAACTTGGATTTTTATTAAGGACTCCAACGTACAAAAAATATCCAAAAATCAAACCTACCCGACCTTTTGCAAGGTAAGACCCTTTTTCAGACAGTTTGACTGGACTTTGATTGACTTTTAAATTAAAAATACAATTATAAACAAAAATGGTTTAGTTCAAAACAATCACGAGGTTGTAAATAACAGAGGCGAAGAAAATAGGTTTAAACGTTCTTCTTAAAATACAAAAAATTTCAGAAGTAGTTGCCACAATAGAATAGAATAACAAATAGAAATTTTATTCAAAATGGATCTTTTCTTCTTCCCTAGGTGCCGTATCCTATCGGATGTTGGCATCGCTATTCTAACTTTGGACACTGCTGCTCTAAATAAATCTCGTGACGTGCAGTCATACCACCGGCGTAGATTTTTAAGCCAGGATATTCTTCTTCTTCCTGCTTTTCGTTTACCCTGTATCTTTCCCTGTATTACCAGCTGTAGAATTTGATATTTGTTTCTTCTAATTACGTGGCCTAAATATTCCAGTTTTCTTTTCTTTATTGTATGCAGGAGTTCTTTGTTCTTATTCATTCGTCGTAACACTTCCTCGTTCATCACTCTATCCACCCATGATATTTTCAGTATTCGCCTGTATATCCAGAGTTCGAATGCTTCTATTTTTCTGTTAATTTCTTTATTTAGGGTCCATGCCTCCATTCCATATAACAGAACACAGAAAACATAGCATTTAGTTGTTCTCATCCGTATCTCCAAGCTCAAATCTCTGTTGGTTAGAATTTGTTTCATTTTTACAAACGTGGCTCTAGCCATTTCAATACGTGTCCTTATTTCATTTCCGTATTCCCTATTATCATTCAACCATGTTCCCAGGTATTTATATCTGCTTACTCTTTCTATGCTCACATTATCTATTCTAATATCAGGAATGTTAACTGGTGCTTTTGTAATTGCCATATAGTTAGTTTTATTTAAATTCATTCGGAGACCAATTTTCTGCTGATCTCATTTGTCCGTTCAATAACTTCCGTTCAGTTAATATACCACCATTTTCTTCCATTAGTGCTTCCTGAAATATTGCTTCTGAGTATAGGTTGAACAGCATGGGCAAAAGAATACAACCTTGCCGAACTCCTCTCTGTATTTTTATTTCTACTGTCAGCTGATTTTCTACTTTCACTGTTGCTTTTTGTTGCCAATATAAGTTTGCAATTATCTGCATGTCTTCTACGTCTATGTTCTTTTGTTTTAGGAGTTCCATTAGTTTATCGTGTCTAACTTTATCGAACGCTTTTCGTAGTCTATAAAGCATGCATAACATATACTTCTTTAGTGACATCTCTGTATTAATATGTTTAGTGTGAACATTGCCTCTCTCGTTCCGCAACTAATCCTAAAGCCAAACTGTGTCTCACTGATATCTACTTCTAGTTTTTTATATCTTCTTGCGTGTATGATCTTTAGAAAGGCTTTAAGTGTGTGGCTCATTAAGCTTATTGTTCTGTGTTCACAGCATTCCTTTGCGTTGTTTTTTTACGGTATTGTAATGAAAGTTGAATTCAGTCATTCTTTCGGTATTATACCACTTGAATATATGGTGTATAAATCTACAATAATATGTATTTGGTCGTCGTTTATTAATTTAATTAATTCAATTGGAACTTCGTCTGGTCCGGTTGCTTTGCCGGTTTTTGATGTTTCAAATGCTTTAATTACTTCTTCTTTTGTTATTTTGGGGCCATGTTCTCCTTCAATAGTTTTATAGTGTTCCTTTCTGTCATCAGCCAATAGTTCTTCGATATACACTTTCCATCTTTCTATTTATTGTTTTACATCTAGTATAATTATTCCTTGTTTGTCTTTTAAAATGTTTGATTGTCTCTTCTTATATGCGCCTGTGACCTCTTTGATCTTTTTGTGTACGTTAAACATATCGAGCCGTAATCGCAGCTCTCTATTACATTAACAGCTTGTGTAATTACCATGGTGACCAATTCTATTCTTTTCCCACCTATGAAAATTAGATAAAGCTATCTCTATTCTTGTTGTTTTCAAACGAAACTTTAGTTAGAGACACCTTTAACCGTGGCATATTGTGTTTCTGCTGCGCCTTTTCTATTTCTTCACATTCTTGTTTCATCCAATTTTCTTTTTCCTGTTTAATTTCTTTTCTTATCAATTTGTGGATTTCTCTGTATTTGTCTTCATCTTTTATCTTACTTTTTCTTCTCTCTTCCATCAGTTCTAAGATTTCGTATGTCGTCCATCTTCTTCTCTTTTTTTCGCTGGTTTCATTATCGCTTCTTTTATTGTATGCCATCTCGAATTTATGTTGTGGTTATTATCCAAGGAAGATCTTCCCATGTTGCTTAAGTTGTTATTTATTTTGTTTTTAACTTTTGTTCTTGTGTTTTCGTCTTTCAGGTGTTGCAATTGTAT
Source organism: Agrypnus murinus (assembly GCA_929113105.1). Classification (NCBI taxonomy): domain Eukaryota; kingdom Metazoa; phylum Arthropoda; class Insecta; order Coleoptera; family Elateridae; genus Agrypnus; species Agrypnus murinus. The sequence goes on from OV816024.1 coordinate 69,777,632, forward strand.
TCTACTTGCATTCGTTGTTATTTTTGTCTTTTTAGTTTTGCATTTGCATTTTTATAACAACAGGATTGTGATCGGACGCTAAATCTGTTCCTGGATACGTTTTTGCAGACTTTATACTATTTCTGTAACGTTTTCTAATTAAAATATAGTCAATTTGATGCCGGCAAATATTCTGCGGTGTGTCTTGTGGTGATCTCCAACTCCATAATGTTCTGGCTGGCAGTTTAAAGAATGTGTTGGCAACTATAAATTCTTGTTCTTGACAAAACTGAATCAGTCTATCACCCCTTTCATTTCGCATTCCAAGACCGAACTCTTCTACATGTTCTCCGCTTCTTCCTTTTCCAATTTTGGCGTTAAAATCTCCTATTATTAGTGTCACATCGCTTTTTATGGTTAAGGATAGAATGGTGTCTGTTTGTTCATAGAATTCTTCTAATTCGTCAGTGTTTTTGTCTTTGGTAGGTGCATAGACTTGAATTATATTTATTTTACCTACTGAGGCACATAGTTGTATTAGAATTATTCTTTCAGATAGTGGTGTGGAATTAATGACGCTTTTGTTAATTTCTTTGGTAACTATTATTCCGACTCCGTGTTGATGTTTTGTTTCATTACTGCCTGAGTAGTATATTACTCCATTATCTGTTTTTATTTTACCAGATCCGGCCATCGTACTTCACTAATTCCGAGAATGTCCAGTTGTAATCGATTCATCTCTTTGATTACATTTTGCAGTCTTCCTGCTCCAAATATAGTTCGCACATTCCATGTTGCAATTTTCATAGCTGACCCGGGGATTCTTCGCACCCTCTGACCACTGAAGGTCTGCCGGGGACTGAGGGCCGAAATGGATACTATATGGATATTATATGTTCACCATCTCATATACATAGGTATCTTCGGAAATAAATGCCTAGATAGAAATACAAATATTTTTTCTGTGAAATATCTAGGTCTAAATACAAAACCTCACTTGATGTGTCAAAATGCATTTGTAGACACTGTAAATATTTTTCTTTGTAATTACTCCAGAAACAAGAACTTTTCAGCTAAAGTTTGGCGGATTTCACTCATACAATAATTAACTCAAATACAATTGTGCTGCATTTTTAAAAATTCAATGGCATCCGAGATTTGTACCTGTCTTTCTGATTGAGAAGCAGGATCTCTACCACTAGATCACAGAGGGGCTTAGTACTATACTGTGTTTCCTGTGCATATTTTATTTGCAATTAAGGTAATTTAAGTTATATAAAGCGTCTAATAATCTTAAAATTCAATTTATTTAGTTTTCATAAAAAGTGACAACATGGCGATGTGTATGCTGGAAAAGGGCCAGAAGGTATTCAACAACTTTCGGTTTCCTTCATTTTCAAGAGATCTGGCTTGATTAAAATTATGGTAATATGCTTATTATCTATAACACTAGTTTACAAGAAATTTCTCAACGAATGAAAACCACGTTTTCTATAATAGCATTTTGTATAGCTTCGAAAAATCAGCTCCGATTTTTGAGATATTTGCATAAAAGCACTTTTTCGAATAATTACAAGACAATACAGCCTATATGGATATGTTAAGACTTTAGTTCGCATGGTAACGAATTCAAATTCATAAAACTTATAAAGGAGACTCATCGGCATCATTAGTTTAGTCGCTATGACAGAATATAGTTATATGAGAAAACTCTTCAATTTTTCTCGACTTTTTTTCTTTAATTTTAATTAAATTTTTTAACTTTAACTAACCAAGACAAAGGAAATCGGTTAAAAAAGTTAGACAGCCATTACTTCAAATTTTTTTTCTTAAATATTGATAAATGTGAAAAATAACAAAAAGCAAACTTTTCATAGTTTTAAGAAATTTGCTATAACTAACATAAGACATGTCCAATATCGACATACTTAGACTCAAAATTTTCGTAATGAAATTCTCCATAACATAGGATGGCTAACTTTTTTTACCGATTTTTTTGCAGTCTTGGTTAGTTAAAGTTAAAAAATACAGAAAAGAAGTAAAAAAATGAATATTTTTCTCATACATTCTGCCATGGTGAGTAAACTAATCCGATTTGCTATTTCTATACTTCAAGAATTTCGTCTAAGTCTCCTTTAAAAAATTTATGAATTTGGATTTGATACCATGCGAAATAAAGTTTTTACATATTCATGTAGGCTGTATTGTCTTGTAACTATGCGAAAAAGTGGTTTTACGCAAATATCTCAAAAAATCGAGAGAACCTAAAAAACAAGTATGATTTTCCGAATCTTCAAAATTCTACTATAGAAAACGTGGTTTTCATTCGTTGAGAGACAAATTTGTCAAAATTTGTAACCTAGTGTAATTATTTTTTCAAATATTGAAATCATAATAGGCATAAAAAATGCCCCGAATGCCAATTTTTATATTAACTACAAGTTCCGTCTGCAGTTGTATATTCTTTTATCCATCACTAGCAAATACCCGGCGCGCTTTGCTACGCTTTATTGAAATTACATGTTTTTACTTTTTGTAATTGTCAAATTACTAAATTTGACAATTGACAACATATCTATTCACATCAATCTCAGTACCCATTTTTAACTTCCATATATGGGGTTTTCGCTGTTATTTCGGACCACGATGGCCGATCAGAGTCGAATTTGGTCTTATTTTCTATTCTGGGCCAAGACCTTTCCAATGATACCAATTTCATCCAAATCGGTCCAGTGGTTGCGGAGAAAATCGCATACATACATATATACAGACAGACAGACAATCTTTCCCTTTTATATACGAGGGTAGATCAGTATTTACGGTCCCTGACATAGTAGGCTTTGCATGATATCGTCACTCATTTTTCTATGAGAACTGTCATTACTAATTATTTGTTGTTTTAAGTTTTGCGTAAGTGCGTGTTGTTCTTTGAAAGTTATTAATAATTAAGCTGGTCGATAACAGACAATTTTTAAAAATGGAAAAAAGTGATAAAGTATTTGCAAAAAAAAGGATTAACACCTACTGAAATTCACAAGGATATGACAGACGTTTTAAGGGACTCTGCCCCTTCTTACCAAGTGGTGAAAAATATGTCTCGTGAGTTTAGATTAGGCAGAACAACTTACGAACGTGCGAAAGGTGCGGGACGTCCAGTCTGTGTCACCGTTGACAAAAACATCAATTTGATCCATGATATGGTAATGGCAGATAGAAGACTGACTATTCGCCATATCGCGGAAATAACGAACATCTCTTATGGGTCAGTTGAAAATATTTTAAGAAATGTTCTTGATCTCAGAAAAATTTCGGCGCGTTGGGTTCCAAAGATGCTGACCGTCGATCAGAAACGCTCTAGAGTGCTGCATTCGGAAGCCAATCTGGAGTACCTGAAGGCCAATCGGAAGCAATTTCTCACTCGCTTTGTGACTGTGGATGAAACATGGGTGCACCATCTTGATCCTGAGACGAAAAGACAAAGTATGGAGTGGCATCACAGAGGTTCTCCACCTCCACGCAAATTTCGAGTTCAACGGGCGGCTGGAAAGATTATGGCCACAGTGTTCTGGGATGCAGAAGGAATTTTGATGATCGATTATTTGCAGCGTGGACACACAATAACGGGTTCTTATTATGCAGGGTTAATTCCAAAATTGCGCGAAAGCATCGACCGAAAAAGACCAGGAAAGTTGGCACAGAAAATTTTGTTCCATCAGGACAACGCTCCAGTCCACAAGAGCTGCATTGTCATGGCTGCCATATAGAACGCTGGCTTTGAAATCCTAGAACACCCTCCATATTCACCAGACCTGGCACCCAGCGATTACCATCTATTTCCAAAATTAAAGGAAAACCTGCGTGGAAAAAAATATGGAGACGATAATGAAGTTATGACCGCAGTAAATGGCTGGTTTGAGGAGCAACCGGAAAACTTCTTCCTGAAAGGCATTGAAGCATTGGAACATCGGTGGACCAAGTGCATTGAAGTCCAGGGAGATTATGTTGAGAAATAAATAAATAATGTTTTAAAAATTCTTTCTCTTTCTATATCAGGGACCGTAAATATTGATCTTCCCTCGTATATAGATTACTGAAGTAATATGCATGATAGGTTGTGTATAAGACCATTTTTGATGAGTGAAATTGAGGCAGGGCGAATCCCTACCTTTGGAGTATCTTGCACTTTAAGATATCTTTAATATCTTTAATAATTATACAGTGTGCTGGACAAAGAAGCTAAAATAAGCTTGTGCTTGCTTTGTAACACGATTTCCTATAAATAAATCCAATAAATAGTATCTCAAAATAGTTTATCACACTGTCACAAATGTATAATTTGACATCTCGAATTCACTTAACTAAGATTTTTCATTACATGGTACTTTCTGCTCTGAATAGTATTTTTCAAACATAAACTACTACTGTCCAAATTAAATTCTTCTTTAATTTTTGCTAATTCTATATTTTTTACTATAAAGACTTCCTGGACAAGTTTCAAGGAAAATTAAAAAATTACGAGTATTAGAGTCTTAGGCACAATTTTTTATTGTCCACATTCTTTTCTTGTAAACAATAACACTATGCAACAAAATAAAAGTTAATTTTTCTGAACACGAATTTTTTAGCATGAGTCAATAGCAATAAACGGCCATATGTATTAGTTCGCTAAGGGGTTTTAATAGATTAGCGCAAATAAGTGTTTTTTGTAATTTAAATTTTTTATTATTGACAGTTAAGAAAAATAAATTGACACTACATTTGTTCTTGAAATACGCGTTCGAAAATTGTTCGAGATTTGGAGCGCGTTTATGTCATGTTCATCGACTCTTTTCCAAATCCTGTTTGTTTCGTTCTTAGAGCTCATAAACGAACGCAGTGGTTCTTTTACTGGTTTACGCCCACAATTTGGGTTAGGAAGCGTATAGTCCCTCACTACAGTAATGCTTCGGATTTCATATATGGTATTTCGCTTGTAACCCGAATCGGCAAATTTCGAAACAGTTTCATGAAATAGCATGGTTTCGGTTAAAATAATACCAACTCAGTTGCTCACGGGCAGCCAAATAAAATTTTAAGTAAATCATTTCGGAAGGCAGCACAATCAAATCTTTTTCCAGCAAAGTGCAGCACAAAGCGAGCACATTCAGCTGCCATCACTAAAATTTAAAAATTCGGACTTTGCTGGATTATAAATCGTTTTGGAAGGCAGCACAATGGAAACTATTTTTAGCACTGTGCATTCATTCATATGCCAGTACTAAAACTTTAGAATTCGGAATTTGCAGGACTAAGCGTTTTCCCAGCCCAGCAAAATAAAGTTTTCAATAAATCATTCTGGAAGACAGCACAATCAAATTTTTTTAGGCGCATTGATCTGCTAAGAATAAAATTTCAAAATGTAATAGTTGCGAGTCTGGATAAATGCACCCTTTTATAGGCAACGAAAAGCTTTCAGAAAACCTTATTGCAACCTGTTTAAAACCGTTGCCACGTTTTGATACAGTACAGCAAATCTTCATTTTTGACAGTAACTGCTACAAATCGTCCTCAACGAATTGCGATGACACATTGCAACCATGTCTACCTTGCTTTCGAGAAAAAAGTACGCAGAAAATCGACTTTGACTTGTTTCTAACTATATTTAATAAAAGAAATGATAGAAAATTACAGCTTTATTAATCACTTACCGTCTTTCGTATTTTGTTTCTAGTTTTCTAGTGTATGATTTTGGATAATATGGTTAATGGTTAAATATGTAGGTATACATGAATACATGCAGTTATGTATTTTGTTCCTTCATGTCCTTCATAAACTGTAGTAACCCATCCATCTTAGTTCGGATTTTCTTTGCCATTCCATGAAAATTACCTGCCCTTTCTGCAGTCAACGACTGGCTACGACCCTGGAAATCGCATTTAATTTTGCTAAACAAGTTAAACTGCAAATTACTTCGCTTTTTTATATCTAATTGTTTAGAAGTCTAGACTTATTGTTAGAGCGATTGTAATTAAATGTATTAAAGGTCATTATAGGATCGATCCATTACAGATTCACACTGTACATTGGTAATCGTTAAGGTAGCTCCTAGTTTGTTTTAGAAAATCAAGGTGAAACATAACAATCGAAATTTATATTAATTTTTTTTGTCAAGGATTATTTTGTTTAATTTCTAATAATAATTAACTTGAAGCTGTTGAATAGGTTGTACAGGTTCTGTATGAGCACTGGAATAATGTGACTTCACCAGACTGGAATTTCTTGTCTAATATTAACTGCAATAACCCTCACATTTAATATAATAATTTCTATTTATGCATCAATTACAGAAATACTATAATAAAAATAAATGCGTATATTTACTACTTTTCCTTCAAATTAAATTAACAAGGCCAATGTGTGTTAATAATTTTTGCATCGACGAAATGAGATCAAAGATTATAAGAAAATGGTTCATAAATGTAAATAGCGTAAGTTGTTTCTAAAAATATTTACATATTATTTAAAATAAATTGAGATTGCCTACTTTTAAACTAATTTTCTAAATTCTTCTTATGTGAAATTTAATTTCTTTTTTCTGTTTTGAACTAATAACTGTTATTTAGTTTAGTCTGTAATAACATTGCTTGAAATGCATTAAGAACTCTTAGAAATAACCTCAAAACTGTATCACATGCAAATGTTTATTATTTGATATTTCTCAGCAAATTAGTAAACTAGAATCTGAACGAACTAGGTTTCCAAAAAAGTATAAATTACAGGAAATTGTTTATGAGAAACAACCTACGAATTGTTTATTATATTATGTGTATAATTTGGTTTATTAAGTAATTAAGTTTTTTCGATGGATATAAATGACTCATAAAATGTACTTGTAAAATGTAAAATTTGAATTTTCACTGTTCAGTTATGAGATTGCATGCTTCAGTGAATTTAATGAAAACAAAATATTAAACATACTGAGAAAAAGGTCACCGGTATCTTTGTTCTCTAAAGAGCTATTTTTTTACAATTTAGAAGAAAACCTTAAGAATGCGTTTTTCAATCACGGTTAGATGAGGTTTGGTTTAATGAGGTAACTGAAGGTTTATAACCATAAACAGGTTTGTTGAGATAATTGTATCAATACCAACTAACCTTCAACTAAACTTAACGGAGGTCTTACCAGCGATTGAAAAGCCGGTCCTAAGCGTTTAAGGTTTTCTGATGATTATACTATGATATGAGTAATGAGGTATTTGGTAATGTATCTGAAGATTATATTTTTGTTAGCGAAATTAAAGCCACGATTTTATCCAGGCAACTATGAATATTCTTCTGAGCTAGGTTCTATGCCATCATTCAAATGTATGGTATGTCTTCAAATGGATTTAATATATTATTTTGTTATCAAAATATCTCTGATGGACATTCTTTTAAATTAACACCCTATGCGTTAATCCAATTTCATAGTTGGTAATACCATCTGTGCAGATATCTACTTCTACTAGAACGTGACTATTGAAGTATCATCTTTTATATTCGGTTCTAAAATTGAGAAAAAAATATCTTGAATGTTTAGCATCAAGAAAACTGCCCAAAGCAGTAGATAGGGTTTACAACTGTAGTACGGGGGCGTAATTCAATAATAATTTAGACTTTGCGAAATATTTTATTAGGTATGTTTATTTAAAAAAAAATTAATTCTCGCAAATTAAAGTTAATCCCAGCTATGAATTCGACAGGTCATTTAGAGTCGTGTGACTGCTTGCTTCTTAGTGGGCGGGAATGGTGCTTCACTAGCAAGATATATGCATGTCGTGTTGAAACCAAAACGTAATAAACCACATTGCATTCCCACGTTGCATCCGGGCAATGGGAAGCTTCAGGAGTGAAGAACTTCAGTGCACTACCACCATCATGGTGACCTGAAACAAATGCTTGTCGCATCGGACGCCCTTTAGCCGAATGGTAAAAGGACCGGGTACATACATACGTAAATACCGTCATGTATTCATTTACACCGAAGCCGCCCCTCGGATTGATACACAGGAAACTAGAAGGGAACAAGCATCCCAACGTTGCCCCGTGAGCAGCTAGCACTAAAGCCACTTTAACTATTGTCACCTAGTTCGAGGTCGTTTGAGATTCGCCTGTCTCTCCATCTCCAAGCAAACAGTGCACTGTGCTGTTAATTTTATGGGACTCAATCAACACAACAGCAAAACAACAGTTCACAGATACCAGCTCTTATAAATGCTATATCACCAACACAGTGAATATTAACATTACGCATCTGCGTTTTTGGTCTCATTATACGATACTACACTCGACGCTGCTTAAGGCCTTCTACGTTCGAAACGGACCGTTTGCCTAACACCACTATAACACAACTTCCCGTCTGACATAACATCACCGACCAATACCCTAATTTTTGTATACTTTTAAATATGTGTACTATCAGTGATTCATAGTATTTGTAGATGCACTAAGCAAAACAAAGCACAGCTTTAGTTTATATTATGTGTCAAAGCCATTTTACTATTCTTTTTAAAGTACATTTTAATTCTTGCGCGTAAAGGATCGGCTTTTTAATTCAAAATAATTTAAGATGTCTACGTAAATATAAGTTTGCAGGCTTTTATTGGTTTGGTATTTTCAAACCGTCTACTACTTATAATTTATCACATAAAGAGTTTTGGATTTTACCATTTTGTTCACATTAACAGTACACGCAGCGTATAGTAAAACAATAACTGTAATAATCCTCCGCTTATTGTGAAGGTTACCTTTATTTAATGTAACGTGTTCTCATTATTTAGCAGTGGTCTTAATTTCAATTCTGACTGAAACCGAATACAGTTTATATTTACCATTGACCTGTTATCATATTTATATTTAAAAAACATTGTGCCAAATTTTTAAGTACATTTAATCAAAAAATGTTATTAAGGTTTTTGATCACTGTGCTTCACAAATAACACGACAAAGAGAAATTTGTTAAAAAAAATGTTTCAAATGATTTGAGAAGTTTATCCTCAAAGTCTGATCAAAGGTCATTGTAACACCTTTTATGTAAAGTTTTAACTCTATGTATACAGTTTGTAACCAGAACATACTGTCAAATTTACTCTACTTCAAGGTTAGTTTATGTTGTAATTCAGGATTCAATGTTGTATTAAAGATTTTCGGATATATCCATTTTGTTTTTATTAAAATAAACTTATTTGTTTATTTTTGGGTGGGTAATCGTGATGATGAAGTGGCCAACTCACCAACCCTACTAGAATTTAGCTGATTCTGGTTGAATCTACACCCAGAAAAGATTTTTATCGTATCAAACATCTTATCGTCACAGGTGTTTTACTTCCTTATCCAAGGACAATGCATGTTTTAGTTTTTTCAAGCCCCCCCCCTCCCGAAGCTGTTATCCCCTGGATTATGAGATCGATTTGCTAACCACTAATCCGTCTGAATTGACATAAACTAATTTCATTACAATTGAGAGTGCGTTTCTATTTCTCGATATACTTCCATGGGGATTGATCTAGACAGAACTCTGGAAGTCACAAATACAATACAAAGGCTTTTTTAATATAAAGGCTCATTTTCTATATCAATTTGACTAGCATTTCTATATCAATCTGACTAGCAAGATCAGCTCTTCCAGCCTACTTTCTTTCCAGCATATCCTAAGCATATTTGACAATCTGACAGCCACTGCAAGAATCTACACTAGCTCCGTCCTCAAAAAGCCATCAGCTTTTTAATGATTCCTACAATGATCAAAACTATTACAACTTGATGTGAGTTCATCTCATCGGTCACCGGCTGACTTTTGTGACCTCTAGAGGTCAAGTGGCGCTTTACGGGAAAAAGTGCCTTAACAAAAATTGTCAGTCCCTATCCCCTACAACTTCATCAAGTTTGATTAAGTTCTAACGGGTCTTCGCTGGACCATAAGCACGTCCTTTCTTTGACATTGGCGATTAACTATAACTTATTAGATATTGCATTATTTATTTAAACACTTGCTGCCAACAGATTTATCTAATTACAGGAAGCACAATTAAAATACATCACAAGTAACGTCGATGTTGAACTTAAATTAATATTTTGACAAAAGTAAACTAAACGATTGCATATGTATTATTACAAGATATTAAAGATACGACAGCAAACTAAATAAATATTCCAATAACTTAACGAATAAGTACAAAAGCTTATATATCACACCAAAATCATACCTAAAATACCTAAAAAATGCAGCCACAATATTAAGAATATTTTGGCTAATAAAGAATCGTAAGAACTTTATAAGCTGTTTTCGCAGTTTCTAAAATATGATTCTGAAAAGAAAGTTTCGTATCGAAAATTACGTCTAAATCTTTATGCATAGTTTTAATAGATGTTAAGTTTTTATTATCGATGTTATAAGTAATAGTTGTTAAATTGTGCGATTTACTGTAATGAATTATAAAGCATTTACTGATATTTAGAGAAAGAGGATTTTTCCTTACACCAATCTGGTCCAGTCTGGTTTCTAAGTAAGATATAAAAACTTTAGTGTTTTAGTAGAAAATCCAAGGTAAACTCATTTTCTGCAGGAGGTTTTCATAATCAACCTTATCAAATGCTTTTGCGAAGAGTGTATAGACAACATCTACTTGTGAACCATTGGGCAAAACCATATACTACGCTCTCAATAAAATTAAGTAAATTCGAATTTGTAGATCGACCTGCAATGAACCCATGCTGAAAAGGTTTTATATGGTTAGAAACTCTAATCGTAAGTAAAGATTCAAGTAGTTTGGCAGGTGAACATAGAATTGCCACCGGTCTATAATTGGTGATTTAGGTACTATCTACCAATCATTCTATTGGATATTCTATTATCTACCAATTTGTGAATGTATCATCACCACTAGTATTTAATAGCAACCACCTTGGTTACCATTAAAGAAAAATTTGTTACTTCATTGACAATGAAACAAATACAATAATAATGCATATCGTCATGTGGTTTATTTATATAACTAGAGCTATTGTTTTATTATCATTATAATTATCTTATAGTTAAGACTCTTTTTTTCCCATCATTTATCGAGACCTATTTAGAGGATAAAATGATAGAGACGTACTTCAAATTAATTCCAAGGTTTATTTATAAAAACAATCGAAAATAACATCAAGAGGTATGACAAACAAAAATGAAAATCCGTATTAATTTTTTTTGTTTTAATATTTTAATTATTTATTGTTCGTAACGGATTTATTGTACTGTGGGTAAATTTAATTACCCTTTCGTAAATTAGCAAAGCATCATCATAATAACAAAAACGGCATTTCCACGGTCTCTTTTAGTAACCACATAAACGCGGAAATATCAAACTGTGGACCGCTATGCGACACTAACTGGTCTCGAACCGTATGACATTTGCGGTTATCAGCAATGTTCTTCCCTATTCACAGTATTACAAAGTGAACCTGCTATTTATTCCATGCACTTGCGAGCAATAATTCAAATGCTTGTATCATAATAATATAAACTGAAATGAAATAGTAAACTTTTATTCTTTTGAGAATGAACATTTTGCAATATAAAAGTTTCACTCCATTTAAATATTGTTGCGATATTAATTTCAAATAATACAATTTTTTGACACGATACAAATTTTAATATGAAAAGAAAGTTGCCCCAACTAATGTCTATGACAAATACTTACCTACTGATTGAATTTAGATTAAAAGCTTATGTAGGTATTGTTTGACTGCAATCTTTAAGATATGACATCAACGTGATCGGTGAAAGTGTATTATTATAAAATGTTAATGCAGATTTCAATAAATTGTCTAAGTGGATTTATAGCTGGTATTTTATAAAATTTTCTCATATTAATTTTATGGCTAAATATAAATATTTATAATATATTTAATTAATTAAAGCAAAACTTTTAAATAAATTAAATTACAAAAATAATACAAAATCGATTTTAAATAAATTTCCTAATTTAATACTGACATTTACAAATAATTTAATAACAATATAATTACATCAAACTGTTTTAACAACGTAAATCAATCTGTTAAAAAATCAAAATTGCTATGTAGTTGTGTAATAATAAATAATCGGAAAATTTAGAGGTCCATCTACTAACTTCCAAATATAACCTTAACGTTGTCATTGAATAGACACGTTCAAATGATCATATTGCACTACACATCGAGGCCAAAAAAAGGTCATGCAAAAAATTCTATTAGTTGATTGAATGCATTCAATCCATACATGGTAGAATATAGTAGTATTCATTTACCTGGACCTTTGTTCATAGACGAATAATAACCACACTACAGGAAGTAGTTCTGAAAAATAAATATAACTGCTTTTTTCAAGAGAAAGTGAATTGTCTTTGTAAAAATGAGATTAATAATTCTGTTCATAAATTATTTAAAGGTCTCTAAAGGAATTATATTTTTCAGTATATTTTCCTTATTTTTTATCTTCTTTCTTTTATATGTACCTGCTTTATTTAATATTTATCCAACCTTCTTCTGCGGTAAATAATTCACAAAAAGGAAAATCCGAACGTCGTGTCAGAATAAAATTCCTCTCTACTTTAGAAAATGAGTTAAGTAACTAATATTTTATTTTGTTTCTAAACAGGCTCTATTCTCTTTCAGATCAACACAATATTCAGTAACAGAAATAGTCTGATTTCCCTGAGAAATTTCATACACCTGTCAAACCCGCAACAATGTTTTATTATGAGAATCGCCCTCATATGTCACATTATTTAAACTGACGAATCATAACCCCGAATTTTTTGATAGCAACAATCACAATTTAATTAAGCGGAAATTATCCCAAGGGAAAATTTCCGAAATAATCTCCCTAGGGCTATGGAGAAATTTTAGGAGATGCGATACGAAAGTAAATTAACAAAATTAAAAATTAATTTATTTAGTAATTATTAATATGAAATGTACAATTATTATATATATTTTTGTTTGATTGTTGTTCACTAATTTCTTGGGTATCTTCAAAAGTTGTGTTGCAGCGATTTTCCACACATCGAAGATTTTCTACGATTTTCTTGTGGTGTTCTGAATCAAGTTTCAAATACGGTTTAACCGAGGACGTACTTGAATGACAAGTCATTTTGATTAATACCTGATCCTGGATTCCTGACTTTGCTAGGTGTGATACAGCTGTAGATTCGTGGCTGTTGTTAGTAATTTTAGTTTCCTTTATGTCAATACCAATTTGTTCCACAGCTGTTTTGGTCCATTTTGACATTGTATTTTTTCCTATGGGACAATTGATAAACCAAGGTAAATTGGTGCCTGGCTTCCAATTCTTATTTGTGGTAAGGAAAAACCTCTCAGTAGAAATGTTTTTTCATCTTCGTTGAAGGAGTTTCTTGTACAATCTGTAAAAAAAATACATTACTTTATGTACAATAAATGAAATTTCGTACGCTCACCTAACTGGACACAAAGATTTATTTCCTTTATTAGTAACTATCCATTTTGAGTCAGTGAGTTTTGCAGATCCTCCTTGCGCTGTTTTTGAAATGATGGGATTATACTCGATTCTCCCAGTCGGTTGACCTGTATTGTCAAATTCTTCTTTAAAGTATGTGGTCAAACAAGCCGCTCCTTCGCCACCACGCCAGGCCATCTCGTGTGCTGCAATATGGTAAAAGAGTTTCTGCAATCCATCAGGAGTATTTTCGTCATATAAGCTCAAAATTCTTCTGACTTCCTCTTCCGTAAATGCGGCAGAACTTGAAGTTCTATAATCCAGATTCATTTGTAACGATTTTCTTTTGCAATCTCTACTATCTCTGGCATTTTTAAACAGAATGTCAGAAAATGGATCTACCTTTAACTGGAATTTCTCAAAATAAATTTCTTGTATTTGTTTTGCAACTGAATTCCACATAACCTTAACAACTGCTTCTTTATATTCTGCTCCATCTTTTTTCCGCATATTTTGCCCCCAGTCTTTTAGTACAGTACTTAGGACTTCAGGTGAAGCTGGTTCTTCTATTATATCATAGCCCCTTTCCTTACAAAATGCTTGAAACTGACACCATACTGAATTCTTCGATTGCACGGTGTTAATCGGAACGCTTTTCTTAATTCTACGATCGATTTCTTCAGTATTAACTGCCCCAAATCTTGAATTCATTGCACAATATTTGCAAAAATCGGTTTATTGAATTTTTTTTGCAAAATTTTATTCTACACAACAACATAGTCATAGCAACGATAGCAACCATAACGACGTGGTCCGACACATACTAGATTTTTAGTCTTAAATTCATGTCAATTTGTTAAAGCTTTTTTTGGGCGATTCTCTGCCGAATATTCCTCGGGACAGTTATATTGCCAGAAATTTTCACTCCCAGTCTAACCCTCGTGTTTGCCGCTCAAAATTACCCTCGGGCTAACGCCCTCGTGTAATTTTTTCGCTACAAACACTCGTGTCAAGACTGCTCGAAAAAATTTCCGGCAATATAACTGTCCCTTGGTATTTTATATTTGAAAATTTCTTTTAGAATAAAATTTGTGGATGGAAAATGATAAATAATTTTCAACAAATCTTCACTCATTAAGCTGCAAAAAGTACTAGTGTACCGCATGCACTCGTGCTTTTTGCAGCGTAGCTTGCATTCCTGCATATTTCCCGAAAATTATCGGTAATCTTTAATGCACTCTAATTACTACTGAAATAGTAATTTATTTCATACTGTGTCACATTTGTCAGTTTTATGCCAAACTTTTTAGTCCAGAACATGCGATTTTACGGTCTAGTGTGATTGTAAACTTTTTAGTCCAGAACATGCGATTTTACGGTCTAGTATGCTTGTAAAAAATTTTACAGGACTTGTGACTGTAATAGTGTATTACATTACAAGTCATGAAAGTGAAACTTTGCAGAAGAGGAGGCTTATTGAAGAGTACGAGGATGCGTAGCATCCGAGTATCTCTTTAAAGCCTCCGAGTCAAGCAGAGACACTTTCATGACCAGTGATGTATTATATTTTTTCTGAAATCGTTTTTCAAAACTAAAAATAGATGTAAACTGAAAAAATATATCAACATCAGAGTCGTATGAGAAGTTAATATCCATGACAATGAATCAACAACAAATCAAAAATATTTTGTTGTATTTGATTGTTAGTGTTTTTAATTATATTAAATAAACGTTTCATAAGATAAGTGACGATTTCTAATTCAATTGCAGTCTAAAAATGACAGATGAGTCTTGTAAAGTGACAGGAGTCTTGTAAAAATCATGAAAGTGACTAGTCTTTAAAGTGACACTTTCATGACCAACCTGAGTTCTGTCATGACAAGCTTTCTTGACGATTTCAGAAAAAAAATTTTACCGGACGCAAATACAATCAATCACCTGGACAACGTTTTAGTACGTAATCAGTTACCATGGAAACTCGTTCTTCATAGATGTCCATATTTTGCATTCGGAAATTTATTTTATATAATTTTTTTTTAAATTAAACCAATATTCCAATAATTGCAGTATGAAATAAAACGCATTACGTCATACGTCCTGGAAATGGTCTTACAGTCTCGTTTCGATGTTCCGGACTCGGCTCCTTCGTCGCCTTGTCCGTAACATCTTACTCGACTGTAAAATTCCATTTCCAGGACTTATAACGTAAATTACTATTACAGTCTAGTATGACTGTAAAAGTAGATTACTTACCGAGGCCGGAAGTAGAACATTACGCGGAGAGCAATGTTGCTGCCCGAGGCGCTTCGCGCCTCGGGCAGCAATTGCTCGACGCGTAATGGCTTCCCGCCGTGGTATGTATACTATTTTATTCACAATCGTACATAATTATGTTCTTACATTGATACCTTATACTTGATATATGTAGGACACAACACCAGCGTTTTTATTCGGGTGACGATAAAATGACAATTGCTGCAACAATTGTCAAAGTAAATTCGTGTCACTACTAAACCAAAGGACCCCGCACATTTTATATGGAAAAAGGTCTTCCCGTGAAATTTGCTGAAAATTTGGGAAAATGTTCGTTTTGTACCCCTGATCAAAAGTCTCAATGGGGTCGAAGCTTGAAATGCCCATCTTTAGGCTCTACGGCCATTTTTAGCGGCCAAAATGGCAAAAATTCATTTTTTTCAAATATCATGTTTAATGCTGGGAAATTGTTCGTTTTGTACCCCTGATCAAAAGTGTCAACGGGGTCGATCCCCAAAATGCCCATCTTTAGGCTCTACGGGCATATTTAGTGGCCAAAAACGGCAAAAATTCATTTTTTTTCTTTCTATTATGTTTAATGCTTGTACAGTTCCTTAAGTTTTCATATCGAGTTAATTTGCATGCGTGTGGGTATGTGTGTGCGCATGTGGGTGGGAGTGCATAGATTTATAACTGCAGTTTTTTGCATTTTTTATTTAATGGTATCTTTATGAAAAACCGTTCAATTAATTGTTAAAGAATACTTAAAAACGAGAAGTTTCTACCGCTGACTTCAGAGTAACCCAGTGTGCACCACGAGGAGGTTGTCAAGTCGGATTTTGCACACCATTTGGCCCTGAAAAGGGCCAGTTGTTTATTTTGATTAAAAATGTATTAAGAATATCTTAAGTTTTTTTAAAGGTATTTATGAGACTGGAAATATGCAATTACGATGTTTCCTAGCCTTCAATTATTCGAGGATCGTTAAGGTTTAACTGTGGAGGTCGATGTCCTGCATCAATTACATTGTTTAATAAATGTGTTCGTGGGTATTTTATATGAGGTTCATTTCTAGCATAACCTAAATACCAAAGAACACTGGCAATATGAGCACAGCAACCAAGGGTTTTCGCCCCTGATTTACATGTGCAGTAATGCCCTAAAATTGGAACAATTTCTTGATTGGGTGGTACGTGATCTATAGCAGCTGCATTGAATTGAATAAAGATTTGGTACTTTGTACGATTTCTAAATCGGGAGTATAATCTAATACGTAATAACGTTGGATCATCCATCAGTTCGTCAATTTGAAATTCTTCGTCTTCTTCCTGCTGGAGTTTATCTTGCACATACGACGGGGCTAAACTAATTTGATAAGTGCCAAATGTATAGTCTCTAAGATAATCAATTGACAAATAAGGGAATCGAACTTGGTTGCCTCTTAAGGGTTGCCATCCTGCAACTCTTCTTCTTAGAAGACCTTCATTTTCAGCTCTCTGTTGTAGTAAGTTAGGCTCTCGGGCACGTTCTAACATTCTTCTTGCCAATTCTACATTAGCATCAATCATTTGTATGGGAGGATGATATCTATTAGTTAAGGCTGCTGCTATTCTGTAAAAATCTTGAAGATGAATAACATGAGCTGATTCTATTGTCTGATCAAAAAACTTAAATATAGATTTAATATGTCCATTTCGGGATTCAATAACCCATCTTGTCTTGGTTACAAGGCGATTTTCATTCGCCTCTTCATCAGTGAATTGAGCTTGGCCCCGTTCTAATAAGTTAGGCATTTTTGATTCAATTCCTAATGCAGTAACATATTCCTCAGCGTCTCTGTATCCACGATCCACCACTAAAATATCACCCTCCTGAAGCCATTCTCGTATACCAGCAACATCGTTTTCAAACTCATTAATTAACATTTGGGCATCATTGTTTCTACTGTCAGAAAAATAGGGACCTTGAACAGCGAGTATAAAGCCATCAGGGGCAACAACTAAAGCTGGTTTAACTAAATGTCGACCTTTGTGAAGGCAAAAGGATTGTCGTAATGCGCGAAAGTTTGAACTTCTATCTATATGGGAATATGTACCATCAATACAAGCTATAACTCTGGGAACTTGAGGTTCAGGGTTATATAATTCATTAGCAAAGGGTGTTACATGTCTTTCTATATATTCTTGACGAGTTATAGCTTGAAAACCAACATTTTCTGGCACAAAACGTCCCATTAATGACTTTCTTACATTAGCAATAGTCATACTTACTGCTTGACGTGAATAATGGAATATCACTTTTAGAAATTCATCGGACAGCCCTTGTCGAAGTTTGCATAAGAAGCTATAAGATCCTTCTTGTAAACATAGCGCAAAGAATTATTATTATTTTCTTGTACCGGATCGCAGTAAGCTAGTAATTCATCAAACTGGGCTTTCGTTAATGATGTTAATACTTTGAATTCTTCATCCGTCAATTCTGATTCATCTGTAATGTCTCTTGTTTCTACTATCTTATTTCTCAAGGTTTGAAGGAAAGCCTGCTGATCTTGACCCGGAATAACATAAGGTCTATTTATGCCCCTCGACCCTGGTAATAGAGCAGAAATAATATGATTGTCATCTGTCAGGTGATGTTGACATGTTTTAGTGTACCGAGGAACGTAAATATCTCTTTTTAGAAAGATTTGTATTCTAGCTTCTAAAGACAATCTCCTTAAATCATTTACGGCATTGCATATAAAGCATACGCGTCCAGATTGTTGTATTAAAATATTAAATCTTGCGCAAGCAGGATCCGCTTCGATAGCTCGTAATTCCACCTGCACTGCTTGGCGACAATTAAGACATAATCTAGTTTGATCATTGATTTCAATGGCAGGTAATTCCCTTGCATCACGCCTTGTTATAGCAATCTCTCGAAGATCAAGATCTTCATCTCGATCAATACGTGATAGTCTTCCCATAGGAAACCTATTGTTACAAATAAAACAGGGTAATCTGTTTTGATGAGATATGGAAATGCTCTATAATATTATGATCACTTGATTATAAAAGCGTATTAAAAAAAATTAAGAAAATGTTGTGTAAACGATATTCAAGGCTCTATGAATACTTTGTTCTTTTCACTGAAACAGCCACAAAAATTCAAAATCACAAAAATTCACAAAAATTGAAACAAGTCAAGTCACGTTGTGTTTTAGCCCAAAGACAAAAGTTTTATTTTCATAATACGGAAAACAGTTGAGGGAGGTCCGTTTGGAACGGGCGTCCATTTAAGAGTGACTCTTTCTCTCCTTCTCTTTTTCTTTGTACCCGCTTCGCACTTGCTGAGAGCCACCAGATCCTGCCGGGACTTGTTTGCGCTTTCTCTCATTGATACTCTGATCAGGGGTACAAAACAAACAATTTCCCAGAATTAAACATGATATTTAAAAAAAATGAATTTTTGTCGTTTTTGGCCACTAAAAATGGCCGCAGAGCCTAAAGATGGGCATTTCAAGCTTCGACCCCATTGAGACTTTTGATCAGGGGTACAAAACGAACATTTTCCCAAATTTTCAGCAAATTTCACGGGAAGACCTTTTTCCATATAAAATGTGTGGGGTCCTTTAATTACATTGCTCCTAATTGCAATTTACACGATTTAAAATGCCTGATAGTGAAACTGATGTAAGTTGCACACCACCGGAATAGCGAGAAGTTGCTAAAACAGTGACTGACTGTTACCTGCTAAAAGTAAAGATAGATACGAAAACTTCTGCTATCTGTTGAGAATACTTAGAACGAGCAAAAGGTAAGTAATGGATATTACTAACCAAGAGAACTCATTACTAACCAAGAGAACTTATTATTGACTCTGATGTATAATAAACTACTTTCTAACTTTTTAAACGTCAGTAATGAACACATTATGTATCATGAAATAAATAAAGATTATTAAAAGTTTCACAGTTTTATTAAAATATACCTGACAATATTGTTTCGACAGCTATGCTGTCATTATCAAAGGTAATATAATTATAAACAAACACGTCGCTAAGGTAGATACAAAATAGGTAACTAGATAAAATAATAATAATAATAAAAATTAATAATAAAAATCATAATTAAACATCTAATACTTCCAGTAACGGAGAATTACTGAGCTCAAGTTGTTCATTCATTAAAGGTACCCTGAGTTTGTGTTTGTATATCTCAAAGGCTTCTAAAATGTCTAATTTGCGTTTGTTATTACAAAAATGTAGGAATTTAATATTATTTTGAGGAGTCATTGTGTGATTTTGTTCTAAAAGGTGTTTGGCGTAATTCGATTTTTCAGGATGTTTATTTTTGTAATGACGTACGTGTTCTTTATATCTTATGTCAAAATTTCGAAGTGTTTGTCCAATATATACCGAACTACAAAAAGAACAATTTAAACGGTAAATGCCCGATTTCATGATATCATGTGTTCTGTCTTTAGCATTAAATAAAAATGAAAAAGTGTTAGTGTTGGTTTTAAATGTTATTTTATAATTGTTGGTTTTTCTTAGTATATGTGCAATTTTTTCTGATATTTTGCCAAAATATGGTATAGATATGTAATTTGTGTCTTCTGTTTGATTGTCAATGGGATATATTCTTTTGATAGCTAACCTATAATCTTTTTGTTTAATTAAAGTGTCAATCATGTTCGTAATAACAAACGCAAATTAGACATTTTAGAAGCCTTTGAGATATACAAACACAAACTCAGGGTACCTTTAATGAATGAACAACTTGAGCTCAGTAATTCTCCGTTACTGGAAGTATTAGATGTTTAATTATGATTTTTATTATTAATTTTTATTATTATTATTATTTTATCTAGTTACCTATTTTGTATCTACCTTAGCGACGTGTTTGTTTATAATTATATTACCTTTGATAATGACAGCATAGCTGTCGAAACAATATTGTCAGGTATATTTTAATAAAACTGTGAAACTTTTAATAATCTTTATTTATTTCATGATTATGGAGTTCCACAAAATAAGGCTGGAAACAATAAACAACATTATGTATCGATTGTGAATAAAAAATTTTACCGGACGCAAATACAATCAATCAACTGGACAATGTTTTAGTACGTAATCAGTTACTATGGATACTCATTCTTCATAGATGTCCATATTTTGCATTCGGAAATTTATTTTATATATATATTTTTTAAATTAAAGCAATAATTCAATAATTGCATTATGAAATAAAACGCATTACGTCATACGTCCTGGAAATGGTCTTACAGTCTCGTTTTGATGTTCCGGACTCGGCTCCTTCGTTACATCGAACATGGAACATCGAAACGAGACTGTAAGACCAGTTCCAGGACGTATGACGTAATGCGTTTTATTTCATAATGCAATTATTGAATTATTGTTTTAATTAAAAAATATATATATAAAATAAATTTTCGAATGCAAAATATGGACATCTATGAAGAACCAGTGTCCATGGTAACTGATTACGTACTAAAACATTGTCCAGTTGATTGATTGTATTTGCGCCCGGTAAAATTTTTTATTTCCCCCTTCTATGTAAATGCCACCTTACAGGCCTTTATGTAACTAAGTAAATGAGTAATTACAGCCACAGCCCTGTAAAATTTTACGGGCTCCTAAAAGAGTATTTTATTTCATACTGTCCGGTAAAAGGGTATTTACCGGACTCATTTGAGTCCGGTAATTGAATTATTACGTTACAAGGCCGGTAAAAAATTTTACCGGACTGAAAATCCAATTTGAGTCCGGTAAAAAATTTTATTTCATACTGTCCGGTAAAAGGGTATTTACCGGACTCATTTGAGTCCGGTAAATGAATTATTACGTTACAAGACCGGTAAAAAATTTTACCGGACTGAAAATCCAATTTGAGTCCGGTAAAAAATTTTACCGGACTGAAAATCTAATTTGAGTCCGGTAAAAAATTTTACCGGACTGAAAATTTTAAATGCATTTTTTAAAAAAATGAACAATGTGAGGCAGTATGAAATAAAACGCCTTACGTCATACTTCCGGTAAACCATTACAGTAGCTCGTTTCAACATTCGAGACTCGGCTCCTTCGTCGCCTCGTCCCGAAACGTTTTCAACTCGCTACTGTAAACTTGGGTTTACCGGACTTATAACGTAATATACTATTACCGGACTGAAAATCTAATTTGAGTCCGGTAAAAAATTTTACCGGACTGAAAATTTTAAATGCATTTTTTTAAAAAATGAACAATGTGAGGCAGTATGAAATAAAACGCCTTACGTCATACTTCCGGTAAACCATTACAGTAGCTCGTTTCAACATTCGTGACTCGGCTCCTTCGTCGCCTCGTCCCGAAACGTTTTCAACTCGCTACTGTAAACTTGGGTTTACCGGACTTATAACGTAATATACTATTACAATGCTCATCAACAAAAAGCTATGGCAACTAATATGTTGCTTAACCACAACACCATGGTGTTGCCATGGCAACGCCTAGCTATAAATTGTGCTACCGCCTTTGATTCCAAAATGTCTTTTTATAAAAAATATACAATTCATACAAAAATGCTGGTGAAGGTGGAAATAAAAGTTTGTACGCGACACGCTTTGCAATTAATCGTTACTGGGCTCGCTGGATTATGGAGGCTCGCTCCTTCGTCGCTCGCCTCACTAACTTTCCAACTCGCCCGTAAAGATTAATTTACAAAGCTTGGCACGTAAATAACTATTACAGTCATACTAGACCGTAAAATCGCATGTTCTGGTCTAAAAAGTTTGACGTAAAACTGACAAATATGACACAGTATGAAATAAATACGTTTTACAGTCGCGTAGTGACGTGTATTTGTATACAGGGTGTTTTATAGAGCATGCACCAGACTTTACCAGTGCGTTTCTGATGGCATTTGGAATAAGAAATCTTAATAAAGTTTGTTGATTAGAGAAATTCCAAATTTTTTATAATTTTGACCCACGTTTTTACGACGCGAAGTACGTATAAAATTATAACACGCTGATGGTGATCTTTAATGTATGTGCATGTGTATATGTAAGTGCAGGTTTTGAAATTTTAAAGCCAGATAAACATGATGAGATCAGATTTTACTGTGTATTTTTTTAGTCCAAACCCACCATTTTCAAGCGCACAGTTGTGTTGCATTGTACTATTGCAAGTTAAATTGCTTCGCTTCGTTGACATAGTGGTTTTTGCTTTACTAAAATGCAAGTCTCAAATGATGGCTAATTGTAATACAAAACGTAAATATACAATATTGTGTATTAAGCTTTTAATTTTTACAAGACATTTGTCTGCAACGGGATTTTTATTTAACCGTGACCTTGCATATCTTTTTACTGTAAAATTGGTTAAATCTAACATCTAATTGGGTAAGAGTTTTCCCACACCGAATTCCAATAGCTTATGGAATTTATTAGCTTTAATTAATGATGCTAACCTAAACAAGAAGATGGTAGGGTTAAAAATCAATAAAAGAAAAACAGTGCTTTTTTGTGTAAATGTGTCTAATCCTAAAGACATCTTTATAGAAGGAACACCAGTGGAAAGAGTGCCTCACTTCACGTATCTAGGAAGTATAATGAGTGCAGATAGTACTGTAACCAAAGACATACAAAACAGAATAAATAAAGCAAGAGCAGCTTTCCTCTCTTTAAATAACATATGGAAATCAAATAACATCTCAGAGCAAACTAAAATTAAAATATTTAATACAACAGTGAAACCAGTGTTGGTGTATGGTGCAGAATCATGGGCAGTCACAAAGGAAAACTCAAATAAAATGCAAGTGTTTACAGATGCTTAAGAACAATTTTAAGTATTCGATGGCCTGAACTGATATCAAATGAAGAACTGTGGAACAGAACTCAGCAACATGAAGTTAAAACAGAAATTAAAAAAAGAAAATGTAGGTGGTTGGGCCATTCCTTAAGAAAAAACACAAGTGAAATCTGCCCGGCAATGTTGGAGTGGAATCCCCAAGAAAAAAGTAAAGTCGACCAACCAAGAACAACATGGAGAAGAAGCATCGAGAAAGAAACTGGAGAATCAATGGCACAGCTCACAGCCATTGCAATATGCCATATTTTAGTAAAAAGAACTCCAGATTTAATGTCCGGCAAATTTCGCGAATCATCGTTTACAGACTTGACCTACACCAATATCCTTTTCTTTACTATAGCGATCTGCGAATTATCATTTGACTGACTGGCCTCATAAAATTGTATTGTATAGGATCAAATTTCAGATTGCAAGATAAACCCTACTGTGTGACCTAAAAAGATTATACCTTTTTTTTTTTTCGAAAACTACGCTTCTGAAAAAAAAATGTTAGAATCTTTTGTTTGTCTTATCGATGTCTAACTACCTGCCGCGTTTGATGTCCTTGTTATGCGGCAACCTGTATGTATAACTAGAGGAATTTCTAAAAAAATCAGAAAAATTAGCTCCGTTTCACCATCCTGACGAATGCTTTGCTTTACATTATTAATTTACTTTTCAATTAAATGACAAATACATACCTATAGTCAAAATATTAATTACGCCGTCCCAGTAGCAAAGCAGAAATTTATGGTATCGTAGATTTCGATGTCAGATGAAAATTTAGAATAGGGTTAAAAAGGGTATAGTTAGTATAGTGTAGTATAGAATAAAGTTCAGTAGTGGAACTAGGGAACAATCTAAGGCTCTAAGCGACCTATACTTTTCGTATCGTCAAATAAATTTTTGAGCTGGAAAATAAATTACAGAATAATGGTCCTTCGTCTGTAATTTTTTGCGCTCAATATGCTTAAAACATGAAAAGTCCATAACTTCTGATGAAAATGAGTTATCTTTATACAGTTTCTTGCATTTTATAACTACCTATTTTTAAATAATCTAACATTAAATACATTACAATTTCTTTATAAATATGGTTGATGTGGTAGTTTTATTAATAAATATTCGGAAGATAACTGATTTTACTTAATAAAAAGACAATTGAAAAAGTATTCTTTTAATCAAAACTGCCCAGTACATATTGTTATGGTATTTGATAATGCAACTAAGAGACTTCACTTGTATTATATTAGCCAGTTTTATGCAATTTATATAGTAACCGTTAGATTGGTACCATGGGTGCATAACCCCACTTTCAAAATGAAAATTTTTTGATAAAATTTTTGATATGAAATTAAAGTTAGGTAAATTAAAATAAACATCATGCACACTAGAACTCATTAAGAATGTAGATTTTCTGTTAACTTAACGATTAAGTCTTGTTTAGTTAATTTTTTCAACTTAATAAAGTTTCGTTCAATTTAAAATAAATATATCATCTGCAGCAGACAGAATATATTGTATTAAAGTTGTATGCAAGTTTTTAGCAACTTGTCAAATTATAGATAAAACTTTGTTTTATGTTAACGAGATTCCTTCGTTTTGCAGTTTGCAAGTATTTCAGAATTTTAAAGCTTTTGGCTGGATTGTTTTTGTGGAAAGTTGAGGAGTGTCTGTACTATCACAGAATTATTACACTTTTAGATGCTCAGCTTGGATCATTTTGATTTTCTTTGTGAAAAATGTTTTAGCAAGCTGCGCTTTTGTAACCACTAGAATATTTTTATAATTTTAGCAGCAAATATGTTTTCCAGCATCTAAAAGTTATGAAATTAAGTGCCTAAAAGATGCAATGTATTGTTTTTTTAGATAAGGAATAGGGTAATTTTGTATTTCTGTAAAATTATGTTAATTAATGAGGGTAGTAAAAGTGTGTTTATCGACATTAAATTTGAAAGATTAATTTTATTTGATGACATAAGTGTTATATGACTTTAGATTCGCAATTTTAAGTTGTACAAAATGTAATTGATAGTTTTCCTGAAAAAGGAAATTTATAAAAAATCTAAGATTAAAGGAAATTATGATTATAAATTATAGTCGAGGTTGATTGGTTTTCAAAATTGAAATTTTGCATATAAGTCTTTTGTTATAAAACACGTCACAGTGTTTTAATGAGTAGAGTATGAGTATGAGTATTTATTAATGATTAAATGAGTATAATTAATTCTTCAATTGAATTTGATGACAAGAAAAATTTATGGAAATTTCGGTTTGTAAAACTTTTTATTTGGACATAATTATGATTAGATCAATTAATGAAAGCAAGCAGCTGGTACATGGAGTTTTGAACAAAAAAAATTGGTAATCTTGTGGCGCCAATTTAAATAAAATTCATAATTATATGGATATTAATAAATAAAATAACAATGTGAGTTTTTATATTAGGGTCATTCCATGCGAAATCGATCACTAAAATAAGTCTATCTCAGGGATTTCAATGAAATTCACTTATGATGTAGCAATCAACTAAAGAACATTACTTTTATTCATCAATTTGTCATATTACGCAGAACTTCGGAAATATTCAAACTGGGTAAATTATCAAAACTCCTTGCACGGGTTTAAAGAAATATAAACATCTCGAAAAGTATTTACCCTAGAACAAATATTCTTTTTATATATTGATCACAAGAAGACGGGCTTTTTGGACAACCTAATAATTTTTTGTGATCAAACGTATCTTTATTTTTTCTAAACGAAATATTTTAAAAATGCAGAAAAATCGATGTGGTCACATTTTTAAAAATCTGAAAAAATAGTTCAGTTTCTTTGAACATTTCTGTATTTAAATGTAAAATGACAAGCTGGACGTTTTAATAGTTTTGGCAGGGCAAATTTTTAAAGACCGCGTTGCAGACAGCCGGCGCACCATAGTTAACAGTTAACCGGCGCAACCCACATTCGCTACCTTCTAGTTACTAATAGTACGGTCCATATTACCAGTGGTCTGTTTTAACTAATGTACATAAGACAAATGTATATCTGTGTGGACATGATTATACCTACTAATTAGTTAATTACTTATGTATTTAAATCGATTTCTTCTTTCTTATTATTCTTTATTTTGTGTAAATATTTATTCGAGCTTATACAAATATATAGTTTATTTGGAACAAATAATATTAATTTCATTAGAAGAAACATGTTTATGTGTGTATTTTGGAAATTTATTTGTTAATGTGTTTTTTTATTATTCTGTTCATAATTAATAAGAATTAAGAAAACCTTTAAAGCGACCC
Source organism: Agrypnus murinus (assembly GCA_929113105.1). NCBI lineage: Eukaryota > Metazoa > Arthropoda > Insecta > Coleoptera > Elateridae > Agrypnus > Agrypnus murinus. The sequence goes on from OV816024.1 coordinate 69,804,454, forward strand.
GCGTAAGAGAGTCTCAATTTCATTGAGACTCTCCTGAGAGTTAGTATTAGACTTGAGAGAGTATTAGCTTTAGCTCTCCAGTGACTGCCGCTGAGGTCAGATCTATTATACATAATTTAAAAAATACTAATTGTGTTGGTGTGGATAACATCAACAGCAAAACTTTAAAAATGGCTTGTGAACTTGTAATTGAACCTCTCGTATATCTGATCAACTATTCAGTTGAGCAGGGAGTATTTCCTAAATTATTAAAAACAGGTACTGTGATACCTTTACACAAAAAGGGAAACCCTGAAAGTATTGATAATTATCGACCAATTACGATAGTTAGTGTGTTATCCAAAATTATTGAAAAAATAATGTACTGTAGAATAACTGACTTCTTAAATAAATATTCATTGCTTAGTGATTCACAATATGGCTTTAGGACTGACAGGTCCACTGAAAAAGCTGTTACATATTTTTTGGAACATGTCAATAAACAATTAGATAAAGGCTATGAGACTGTTGGTATGTTTTTTTATCTCTCAGCCGCCTTTGATAGCTTAGATATTGAATTCTTATGTGAAAAATTATATGCTCTGGGTTTTAGAGGCTGGGTTTTAGAGTGGTTGAGATCATATGTAACTGATCGTAATATATGTGTAAACATAAATGGTACGAAATCTTCTAATTTTAGGTTAGAAACTGGTGTCCCGCAGGGTTCCGTGCTGGGGCCACTTTTGTTTCTAATGTATACTAATGAATTAGCCAGAGAAATTAATGATTGTGTTACAATCATGTTTGCTGATGATACCTCCATGGTGGTCTCAGCGAGGACCTCTGCGGAACTAGTTCATAAGGTTAGTTATATTTTTAATAGTTTTCATAAAATAAATCATATTTGTAAGAAAATAAATAGCGCATTTTTTGCTGTGTATCAGTTAAAAGATGTGTTCGATACTAGTACACTTATTCAAGTTTACTATTTGCTTGTCTATTGCCACTTACAATATAACGTAATTATTTGGGGTGGATCTGTACACTGGGAAAGAGTTTTTATGGCACAAAAGAAAATTATCATGGTAATTTTTGGCTTAAAATCAAGTCTTGCAGGCCATACTTTAGAAAGTATAAGATTTTAACTCTACCTTGTATCTTTATTTTTAAAACTCTTGTAAATACGAAGTTAAATCTAATTGAATATGAACTAAATAATCAGTATCATAACTATAATACTAGATTTTGTAATGATCTGATAGTTGTTAGACACCGAACTTGCAAGTTCGAAAAGACAACCTCTTTCATTGGAGCTAAACTCTTTAATAGACTTCATGAGGATATCAGGCACTTGCCCATCAAATTGTTCAAAACTAAAATTAAAAAATTGTTGTGGGAGAAAGCCTACTATAACCACCATGAATTTCTTGACGACTTTGTCTAATTTGTATTATTATCACAATTGTTATTTTATCTTATTTATGCATTCTGCTTTATATGCTTTAATTAATTTAATTTCTGTTGGTAATATTGACATATACACATTGACATGTACATCCATTGTTTTAATGGCTTTTGTATAAATAAATATTATTATTATTATTATTAAATCTCCATATAAATATCATATCAATTTTTGACACGATGTTATTTTTTTTCTACAACAGCTATTGGTAGGCTTAAAAAGTTAACTTTTTTTAAAGAACCAGCGCAAAACATTTTGCCGCTCGTTGCAAAATAAGACAAGCCCAAAGTATAATTCTACATAAAGATATGATTAAATTTTAATTAAATTAAATAAAAATTTTATTATCAGAAAGGTAGATATGTAAAACAAAATTAATAATGAATTAGATACTTAATAATCCAATTGGTGGTTTGCACACGAATGGACATTGTAAAACATGAGTTTCATAATACAACTTTTATCACGAATTACATACAATATTTTTTGGACAACACTAACAATAATCGAAAACTCAATAAAATTATTAAACTGAACATTTAGAAGATTGTCTGTTATGTATTTGTCAAGATCAAATTAATTTAGGTATTTGGAATTCATACTCCCAGGTATAAAACGAGTAACAAATGTCATAGCAATTTGTAAACGTTTCAATTCAATAAATCTCCTTCGTTTCATAGTTTCACTTTATATCCTATTATAGTGCATAAAGTTTAACTTTGTGCACTATTATCCAAAAGAGGATTTTTTGGCAATTAATTAAAATCTAGAGATCTTTTAATCATTTAATTTCTTATAAATAAATAAAAATAGAGAGGCTACTAACTTGGAAAGTCAGTACTTCAAGTATATTTTGTCGCTTACTCAAAACAAAAAACAATGGTTATTACTGCTTTCAGATAGATATAAAATTGATGCATTTTTTGACATTGCTAACTTATAACGCAGTTGTAGAAAAACACCTTGTGTGTATTTTTAGCACAAAGTGTCATTGCCGTTTTTGACAAATTAGTTGACAGTCAACTTTAACTTTTACCAATCACGATAACATCTATTCCTACGAACTAATCGGCGACACTCAGTCTAATGCTCAATTCTCAAAATAAATTTAAATGAATGAGAAACTCAATTAAGTAAACGAAGTTACAAAACAAAGACCTACCAAAAAAAACACAGTTTCATATAACAGAACAATCTGACATAAGTTAATAATAAGCAATGTATACTAAAAACAGTGAGAAAATAATAACAATCAAATGATTAAATGCAATAATAATATGATTATTTAATAATAGGTTAGATAAGGTTTCAGAATAAAACAGAATAATTAAAAGTATCTAAAAAATTTCAAAGTATTTAAAAAACCGTGTGGACCGCTCAGTGGGACTGAAATCGTAGGTTGAAACGGAAAGTCTAGTACATATTTACTTTAACAAAACAAACGGCGGCACTCAGTCTAATGGTAAATTCGCTTAATAAACCTTGCAAATCAGAAAACAGTTTAAAATATTAAAACAAGCAAATAAGCAGCTAGAATACTAAAAAAATGACTAGTAATTAAATATCACCCAACTCGACACTTGACCATAACGGCCACCATGACCACAACGGCCAACTAGAAATTCCACCCCATCCGCCATTTTGACTACAACGGCCACCGAAGCTTATGTATTGGCGTCGCTGGTGACGATGACCAGAACGGCCAAAATTACCACAACGGCCAACTAGGATGAGTGACCACAACGGTCAAAATGACCACAACGGCCAAAATGACCACAACAGCCTAAAATGACCATAACGGCCAACTGTGGCGAGTGACCACAACGGCCAAATGTGGCGCGTGACCACAACAACCAAAATGACCACAACCGCCAACTTTTTTTCATACTGTTATTTTGGTTTTGTTAAAGCTCATTTGTCTCTTCTAACTTAGCTGCATACGTATCCGAGAGAAAATACAAGAAAAACGAGCTCTTAGAAAGAAATGACAGATTACTTACTCGCGCACCGGGCGATAAAATGTAGTTTAATAGGGCCGTCAAAGAGTTTAAGAAATTATTAGATGAGCAGAGAAATCAAGATTTCCCGAACTATTTCCACTGCCTAACAGCAACTGGCTGCATTATGGAACGTCATCAAGATCGTGTTTACGCCTCTTACCATTGAAGAAGCAAAATTCATACGGGACTTCCTTCAAGCGCGAAGTAAGGTCATCGAAACTGAAGTAAATTCGAAGAAGTCCCCAGGTTTCGACGTAATAACTGGCCTAAGGGAACTTTCATATGAGCGATTTCGCATGATAACTGTATTCTAAAAAGGGATATTAAGGACGGGATACTTCTCTGGCCAATGGAAGGTGGCCCAAATAGCAATGGTCCAAAACCGGAGATACCGCCATCAGATGTGGCCTCATACAGACCCATTAATCTGTTACTCGTCAATGGTTTATAAAAAATTGTTCGCCAAGCCAGAGCCTTCTACAGCTAACGAGTCTGGAAGTGCAACGGGTGACGTCACAAGAGCCGATGAAATTTCTGCAGCGTTTAATAGGGAAATACCGCCGCCACCAACGTTTTATCAAAACCCTGCGAAAACCATGACAGATATGAAAAAATGTATTGTAACCAAATTACAGAGAATTAAATTTCCTATAAAACGCAAAATAATAGATATGCCTATTTCCAGTAGTTTAGACGTGGGAACATGTCAAAGATTTGTGTTATTCAGATAAATTCGCAGGAACTGTCTATTCCCCTTAAATGTAATTAAAAAACACTTTGTTTTGGTACATATTCTGGAGTAATACTCCAGTTTATTTCGAGAGATTTATTTGCTTTGATGATTTTTACAAAAAATAAACGACATTGTAGATATAAACACAAACAAAAATGAACGTAAAATATATTTATTTTTCCATTGCAACAAAGCAACAACAAATGAACATCTTTATGCCAAATTGTAAATATCGTTAATAAGAACAAAACATAAGTTTTCTCTGTGCAAGAACTACATAAGTGAAAACATTTAGCAAACATATCTTATAAATAAAATAAAATTATAAAAATCGCAAATTAAATTAACAAATTATATAACAATAAATAACAAAGTTATAAATAAAAAGACGTTCTACAAAACTATTAATTACAGATTAAACTATTTTAGTAAATATTTTTGTTTTGATTTGTCAAATCTCTGCGCTTTTCTTCTGCTTTTGGGCGTACTTTTTTCTTTGCTAATGTCATTTTTTACTTGCGAACGAGACATCGAATTGGATACTTCGGCCAGCATAAATAATAATTATATTAAACTGCTTGATCGAGGTGGGCTGAAATATGCCAAACAGTTTTTTAATGATGTAATAATAAATACTTATTCTTTGTTTCAAGTGCTAATTTCTGAGAGATACGAAACAACCTTTTTAAGTTTTAAGTCACAAGAGAGTTCTTGTAGAATTATCGTTAAAGAAATTAGAACTTTCAGGTTTTAACACAAGTGAAAATCCCAAATGTGAATGTGGGAATTCAATACTGAGTCCTTCAAAACACAGCACCAATACGTTCTGTAACATTTTCTAAATCATTATTCTAACAATAATTACTAGTGCAGCGTGGTACACAGCAACTTGACGGCATTTTCTAAAATAAAATTTTTAACAACATAATGCATTAGGTAAATAATTATAAAATTACCACAAATATTTACAAAACGTTTGTCTTGCACTAAAATTATAATATTTGGGAGACGCTATGCTAGTCTGCTGGTTCTCGCGGTCATCCAATCATCGACTGTTCAATCCGATCATCGACTGTTTCTACGTCACGACGATACTAGGGATACAGTTCCAGGCTCGTTAAGCTATAGCAGGCTCTGGCCAAGCGAATGTCGCCGCTAATTGACGAAAATCAGCGAATGCCCAACTAACAGTTTGGATTTCGTCGACAATACGCTACAATCGAACAAGTACACATACTTGCATCAAAGATCAGGTGTGACCTGGAGACCAAAACATTTTGTTCAGCGGCATTCATAGACATAAGCCAAGCCTTTGGCAGGGTGTGGTATGTATGTAGATCTACTCTACAACCTCAAGCGACATTTATCGTACACCTTCCTTCAAATCCCCACGTTATACCTCACTGAAAGATACTTTTTCGTGAAATATCCAAACTCCACTTCAGCTCTTCTACTCATAACATCTGGTGTCGCGCGACTGGTCCGGTTTTATACCTAACTTTCAACTAGAAACACGACATTAGCAACCTTCGTGGACTATATGGCAATACTGGCTTGCTGTCCAATTGGACATATGGTAAAATCTTTTACAAGATAAGTATGACACAGGATGGGTGAGTCCATTACCGCGCTGCGCTCCTTTGCAATTAATATACTAATATACAGGGTGGGATTAAAGTATGGAATATTAAAAAAAAAGCGAACCGGTTTTTTTAAAAACGCTGAAACACGTCGATTTTGTTTTTTAAAAATACACATTAAGGTGTGCAATTCACCTTCCGACTTTCATTTGTTTCTATGTTATGACGTCATCACAAAAAAATTTAAATGACAATATAGATTTTTAGTAGTGGAATCCGATAGTGATTTTCCTTCCCTTTATGATCATGCAAATAAATCATAAGATTGCATAACAAAAATTCTGAGCAAAATCGATCTGAACATTTAATGTTATTGATATTATGGTATCAATATATCAATATATCAGATCGATTTTCGCAGAATTTTTCTGCTTGGGATACTTACCGAGAAACTAAGAAAGAAAAATTTCGTCAACTGCATGGGACTGCAGTTGTATATTGAGGTGCATTTTTCAATATAGGTAAGTCACGTTAAATCAGCGCTACTTTGACATCAGACCTCTCTGTTAAATTCTGGACGTACGTAAGTCAGAAGAGCGAAATGAGCTTTAACAAACCCAAAATAACTGTATGAAAAAAGTTGGCCGTTGTGGTCATTTTGGCTGTTGTGGTCACGCGCCACATTTGGCCGTTGTGGTCATTTTGGCCGTTGTGGTCACTCGCCACAGTTGGCCGTTATGGTCATTTTGGCTGTTGTGGTTACGCTCCATAGTTGGCCGTTGTGGTCATCGTCACCAGTGACGCCCATACATAAGCGTCGGTGGCCGTTGTGTTCAAAATAGCGGATGTGGTGGAATTTCTAGTTGGCCGTTGTGTCATGGTGGCCGTTATGGTCAAGTGTCGAGTTGGGCGATATAGTCAAATTGGCCGTTGTAGCCTAGACCCGTTGTCTTGATAAAAACTGGATCTCAACGAATACCACAACAATCACAATATACTCCTATGTCATTTATTGGCAATTTTTCAAATATAAAACACAACCTGATAATCTTCTCCTGTCAATATAGGTAATGGATACAAGTTTTGGTAAATTATGTGTTAAGGTTTATAAACACATTCGACAAAAATATTCTAATGGGAAATCAACATGTAGGAAAACAACCGTAAAGGAAGAAAACCATAAAGGAGAACTATTACGGAAAAGTTAAAATAAACATATTTTGCAGCAAAAAATTAACTAAAACCTAAATCTTTACCTCATCAAAGTGAGTTTCTGCAACCTGCTTACTAAAATAGGTTAATCTATTAATCGACAACATCTAACCATTCCTTACCTGCCAAAGTTCCCAACAAACATTTACAATCTGAAAACTAGTTTGACCCCAGTGAATTGAACCAAGCATTTAACTACTGACAGTCCAGGAATGCAAAATGTGACAAGTGAGTCCATCAGGTATGTATTTTCTCCAATTGGACTGTAACTTTTAATTTCCTAAAAGTTGCATAAAACTACCACGACATTGTATAGTCATTGTAAAGAAATTTCTATAGTACCTATTTAGTAGTTTCTCTTATTTTGGGATTGTAAAAACTATAGTCCTTTACAGTCAAGAGGTATTAATTCTTTGTTATGGCAATGTTTTAATCTGCTGATGTAAGTTTGCAGCATTTTTTGAAGTAGCAAGTCTAATTCCCATGAATGCCGTTGCAAAATATTGTAGAACCAGTCAGATGTCCAATAAATCGCGAATAAAATTGTGTCAATGATGTTGTAAGTACATCTATAAACGATATGGTATGTTTTGTATACTCTGATGCTAAGAACTTTTGAAATTAACTTACTTCTTTTATTAGCAAGATAAGCTGCATAAATTTCGATTTGTTTCTAAATACCCATACAATGTTAACTATATCACCCACGTCATCTAAGGAAGAGAATAGTATGCTATCACACTTATCGAAACATTCTTTTAGTAGCCCTGAAAGTCAGAATTATCTAAGCAGCTGCCCAATATAAAGCTGCAGGTACTGAGAGTCCTGAGTAGAACCAGTGAGTCAATCATTAAAATTCATTGAGATTCGTCCATAAGCGAATTATGTAGTGTATATGAGTTTTTGCTTGCAAAAAGGAATTCATATGATGCTTTTCTCGTTAAGGAATATTTTAAAATCATTTTATTTAAACCGTCATGTGATGATGTCCAAAAACGGATGCAATTCAATTTATGCATCTGTGAAAGTAAATTAATTAGGAAGAATAAACATTAGGTGTTTGGAGGCAATTAAGATTTTAGTAGCACTATACAATTAATAATTATTACCACGATTCATATTTTTATTAATGAAATGCAGGATTTGGTTTTTTAACCACCAACAGGTATATATGGCAAAGGAAGCAAAATAATATGTAGTCCAATCTTAGTTTTAATGAACGACGTTCTAAGAAACAATATTATTATTATTATTAATTGTTATTAATTTATAACCTAGAAAGAAAGTCAAGCAATTATAAATATTGTTAAAAACCCGATCAAAACGTTTTGTAAAAGGAAAGCTATACAATTCTTCCCTTAAAAATATTTGTATTTAAAAAATGCAATATCTCATCTTATTGAAATTAAATACCCAATTAATTTATGATATATAATTACTGTCATGGACATCAACGTAAATTTTGCATTCTTTGATAATTATTATTAATATTTATTTAAATTTTATATAATTAGATTTAATCTTTAATACTTAATTAAATTATTATTTAAGTTTTTTTAAGATGAATAAGGAACAATTCATTAGCAATTAACAATTTTAATTTGACCTTTAGGTCATTTAAATTGTTAAAAACTGATAATAGTTTGCATTAGATTAAGATTTAAAGAATTCTAGAAGATTATTTATAGCAGATCAAATACATTATTATAATTAAATGTTTTTGTTTAATTAGTTTTAAAGAAAATCTTCCTGCAATCGTATCGTTTTATTTTCTAACTAGGGAAACCTTTCCTTAACAACGTGCGTTGTGTGATTACAATCCTTCGGGTTTCCAAGAGTGATTATTTAATTGTAACATTTATTAAATAAACGCAATCGAACAAAAACAGTTGTAAATTATAAGCTTACCATTCTGAGACGAACTTTTGAACGCGTTAATTAACAAACACCCCCTTATCCCTCCGCAATCAATCACGACTTATCCTATGTTCCTCCTTACCCACGTCTTACTGCTTTTTCCGTCTTGCCCCTCCGACTTATCTCTTCCTCAACTTACCTCCCCTCTCCCGGCTTACCCCCCCCCCGACTTATCTCCCACACGGACTCATCCCCCGACTTATTTTTGTCATAAAATTCTGCATTGTATTCATATATCATATATGTATATGTATATACAGGGTGTCCAAATAGTGTGGAAACGCTTGAATTTCTCGAGAACGACACATCCGATTACAAAAAGAAAAAACACGTGTTCCTTTATTTTTTGAAACCTATTCAGTCATGATATGCAAACATCACCCCCACCCCCCTGGGGGGTGGAGCGGGAGTAAGTTGTGAAAACTTTGCAATTTGGGGCAAAATTTGCAATTTGAGAACAGATTTTTATGGAGAATGCAAAAGTGCAATAAAAAATAGGTGTTCCCATTTAAGTTTTCGCAACTTACTCCCGCCCCACCCCCCATGGGGGTGGGAGTGTTGTTTGCATATCGTGACTGAATAGGTTTCAAAAAATAAAGGGACACGTGTTTTTTCTTTTTGTAATCGGATGTGTCGTTCTCGAGAAACTCAAGCGTTTCCACACTTTTTGGACACCCGGTATATGACCATTATTATGAATATACCAGCTTTCGAAACTTTGTTGGTTATTTTGTCCATGTTCCTTAAGAAATAAAACATTAGTTGTTAGACATTCCTATTCTATTTTTTTATCAAACATCCAATCTGCAAAATTTAAAAATTTCGAAAGAACGAACGCAGAGAGACCGGCAGAGACATCAAATTTTGTGAAAATGCTCTACAGCAAATACTGTAAAACTCGACTGAGAACTGCTGGTGGAATAGTAAGCAGGTATAGGGAGAATGTTTACTACCAAAACGTGACGAAGCAATCGGCCTTGGGAATATTGAAATGCATCGATTACAAATATAGTTTAAAAATTAAAATAATTAAAAAATCACAAAACTAAAACTCCACAGACTAAAAAATGGACGGTTTTAAAAATATAAAAAAGGTAAATAGAAATAAAAAGTAGGTAGTGTTGGCTAATGCCTAGATTAGTAATCGTGAATAGTTCTAAAACTTACCACCGTAGAAAGTGAGTGGGCGCCCCAAGTGAACGTCCGATTTATGTGTCTCAAATTAAACATTTTATATTTATTTAAATTAAAAATATATTAAAACTATATAAAAATTAAATAGTGTTGACTAATCTATACAGCGCAAGCTTCAATATAAAAAAAAAGAATGAAGTCAATCGTCCTGGTGGAACTCTCAAACGAACTGGAACAAAAATAAGCCTTGTGTTTTAAATATATAGATTATTTTTTCTAAGTAAATACTTATAAATACATAACCAATGTATTTTTACACGGCATTTTTATTCTTACATAGCTAAATGTAAAACTACAATTCCGCATTTGTTAGTTGTTATGTAAAATCGCCAATATTTCTTAAATTTCCAAACTATTTTATTGATCTTCCATAAGTTTTGTAGAATTACATGGTCAATTTAAATTTACAAGTTTATTGTAGAACTTGACCAATCATCTTCGTTGCCATCACCGAATCCCAGTACCTCGGATGCAATACTTACATTTTACATGTGTTCCGTTTAAACCGTTTCGTTTTAATCTGTCTTTGCATTATTAGGCGTTAATAATAGTATACTTAATTATTATACGTGTTATTTAAGTTGTTAAAAATAAATGTTTTTTATTTTTAATATGAGTTTTTTTTTAACAATAATAAAAAAAATAATGATATACTCAAATGCTGATATAAAAATTTAAGACTGAATGTTACAAGGTACAGATGTAAAATTATATTTACTTAAGTTACTAAATTAACCAGATATTAATTTAAAAATTCTAAAAGTATAATCATGGTATATTACATGGATGAATTGTATTAATACAAACTTATTGTAAATATTCTTTTACAAAAGCCTTGTAAGATTACACGAATAAATTAAATTTACATGTAATATGTAAAATTACAAGCATTTACGTGTAAATTTATTGAAACTTTTTCAGTGTACTTCTGAGCACCATAAGTCTCTACAACAGTATCTTAACTATGAATCATTTTATATCATGTTTAGTTTCGCTGAATCTCATTTTACATTATTTACATAAATAATTCATGATATTGAAAGCTTGCTGTTGTAGCTTGTTAAATGGGTTTTAGTATATTTTCACCTCTGTTGTGAGCGTTCTATAGTATTTGGTACTTTAAGTAATCTAGGTATGTTGATTTTATAATTTTTTATTGCTTTGTTTAATTCTCCTGTGAAAACATTTATCTTTTTGTAGTTTTTCTACGGATATAATTATTAGGACACGCGTAGAAATTAATCTATAATGGATTATTGTCCTCAAGTAGACTAAGTGATGTGATATATAAGTTTATTTTTAAAGAAAGTACTCATAATCTTGACTTCGTTAAAACAGTCAAAGTCCCTTAGCATTTTACCATTTTGGTTTAATATGTTACATACATGTTACACACTGAAGTAGATACCGACAGGAAACTCGGCAGATTCAGCCATTATAATAGGGGAACAACAGGTACTCGGTCCCTGTAAGTCCTACCCACAAGCCATTCATGTATATGGTTGGACTCAACATGACAAGAGGGATGCAGTGGATCTGATTGGCATCGCTTCATGTTAGTGGTCATATTAGATGTTTTTGTCAGTATGTTTTTACTTTTGTAGACCCAGTCCACGTAGGTTTGGCTCCATGCCACTTATATAACATATAATGTGACTAAGCATGCACCAGAAAGTTGCTGGTGGGTGTAACTTCATGTTATTGTGTGCGCTAAGTTAATGTTTCTGATACAAATCATCCTGTAATTATTAATTAAATAAACTGTATTAACTACTCAGACCAGGACTAACTAAAACGACAGTAGTTGTTAATGTTAAAAGTTACAAGAATAAGCTTAATTTATATTACAAATTCTCGCTCGCCAATTCAGGAATTTTCATAATCTGTTTTAAGCATTTTTCTCTTAATATATTAAATAAATTGTGGAAGTGAAGTCTATCTGTGTGAAGAACGGGCTTAAACCAAGTTTACAATACATTAGACAAAATAAACAAGTTTAGCAACAATGGAAAATATATTTAAATTGTTTGGAAAAGATTACATGCGACGTAGTATACATCCTAGATGCAGGTCAAAGGGAAATAAAAGCACTTGGAAGACCCCGTAAGAGATAGAAAGCCTGTTGTCAGCATATATATTCATAATGTATTCGATAATCCAATACATGAAGAAGAAGAAGAAGTAAAAAATTACAATATTTAATTACTCTCTATTATAAACAATACAATTCTGTTATTACAAGATTTTTTGAGTTGTTTAGAGTTCAAGGCTCTTGTGGCCAGTGGCGTAGCCAGAGTTGGCCCTTGGGGGGGGGATATACAATAATAAAAGAAAATCCGTATACTTGGCTCTCAACTGTTTATTTAGATTTATATTTTTTATAAATTGTTTGGAACAAAAGGGCAAATATTAAAGAATACTGTAAAAAAATATGAGAAAAAATAGAACATAACCTTTGACTAACTTTAAGGGCCAAGAGTGTATGTTTGAACAAGGATATATAAATGTCAATGAATAAGAGTGAAAGAATTGTTCAACGATAAGCACCGTAATTTTGAGCGAACTGAATTGTAAGAAAAATTAATAATAAAATTATCTAAAGAGTTATTAATTTATTGTCTGTACAATTAGCTACAAAGAAGTGCAGCCAAAAAATCCTAACAAGTACTAAATAAAAAACAATATTTTTAGAATACTAGTCTTTATTCAACAAAAAACATTACAAAACAAAACTAGGTGCCATGGTTTTTTGGTCAGTTTGTCAAATATTTCACCTACTTTTTGAAGTTTTTGACCCTTGGGGGGGGATATGGGGGATATATCCCCCCCGTGGCTACGCCACTGCTTGTGGCAGCATCTAACGTTATCCAATTAGGCAAAAGGAATTAGTGTAATTTTCTTTTGTTAAATGGAACCGTTGTAGAGGGTGAGCCAAAAAATAATCGAAAGTCGGAGATTTGTGGCCACCCTAATGTATACTAGTTAGTATTTAATAATATTGTCGCTTTTTTTTCGTGTTGAGACTATTGTACTTGATACAGGTACACGCCATTGTTTTAGACAAGTTATGTGCTTTACAAGCAGAAACAAAAACAACGCAAAGAGAAAAGGCGTTTATTATTGCTGATATAATAAATTGTTTTTTTTCTGATTAGGAAACAAAGGACACGACACAAAAGTTGTATGTCTATTAAATAACTTGAAAATTTACAGCCTGTCAAGTGATAATAGGTATTAAGGAACTGCATAGACTATGCACTTAAAGGTATTAAAGTAGATAATTGGCAATATGAAATAAGTAAATTATATTACCTCTTAGTTTAACAATCCACGTTGCAAGTATAAAAAAGTTATTTATAAGTGAATAAAAGTGTTCGATTATTATTAATTAGAAACGCTGTTCAGATTGCCCATTCTAATGCAACCAAGCTGATCAGTTCAGTGCTTGGTACTTTTGATTTCTGGTGAAAGAATATTATTATTTAAACGTTACTTTCAAACTTCCTTCTTTTAAAAGAAAATATTTACATTATTTTAGCTTATCGGGGCGTAAAAGTATTAAAAACATTTACATACAGGGTGGATTGTTCTGCTTCACGGCTCAACGTGTACGTGTTTTACGAGAATAAGTTTATATAAAATGTGTCAATATAGAAAATAGTTTTTAACTTAAAAAAGTTTTCTGCCGGTTTCACTAGATTGTCTGCTATTAGATAGGCATTGTTTCCTAGTTGCTTTGTATTCAAGATTCTAGTAAGGAAAAGCCAAGCCAAAGTAGTAGCATTTATACACACACAAAATTTGTGTCAGGTTAATAATCGCTTTAGTTTTTTTTCGCTAACTATTTAACCTGCATTAAAAAGTGTTTTTCAATTTTCGTTATCAACCTACGTATGTATGATAGCCTGCACTTATCTATTACTTATTGTTGTAACAGTACATGCCTTAGCCACCCAATTATGTCGCTCACAGTTAAATAAGTAGACATTATTCACAGTGTTCTAAGTTGTACTTACTTTACATAAGTTTTAATTGCAACAACATATAATAATTATTATATCATATTGTGCATTTAATGCTAATTTATCTACGATCATACAAAAAGTGACTACTTTTTACACTGATTTTCGTATAAAAAGTGAACGTTTATTGAGCTAGTGTTACAAAATTTCTATTGCACGCTAATATAAACAAAAGATGTATGATAAATGATTTATTAATATTTACAAACTGGTTGCTAAACAACTTAGCACGTAAAAATCAAAGCATGCTGATATACATGACATAATAGGTCACAAATTAAAAAAAAGATTAATTAAAATGAATACTCTTTTAAGTAAAACGTTATGATCGTAGATAAAACGTTGTAACATACACATATAAAAAGTCTCTTCATTGCACTCGCGTCTTTTAAAACACTCGCTCGTGTCTTAAACCGTTCGCTCAATAAAGAATGACTATACTTGTATCTTAAATATCTATTAATATATACTGCTCAACAAATGATCTGGTCCATTTGCTTATATTGGTATTTGCTTATTTGGTGTTTTTATTAATAAAAATATGACTTTGTTAAAGCGTAAGTTGATATGGGAGCACAGTTCAATTAAATATGCTTAACATACATACTATAAAATAAAAACTCGACGGTTTTATGGGAAACATTTAAATATTTAAAAAATTACACTAATCTATGCAAATGGTCAATTTGTTCAGTAGATTGACATTAATAATATCAAGCAGTTATTGATATTAATGTTAATTAACATTGCCTAACCACACACTGAGAAAAATAGATAGTTATAGTAAGTATAAATATATTGATACTTACTATAACTATCTATTTTTCTCAGTGCAGAAGCATATGTGTATATTTTTAATCTTATTGACAACCACAGGTAGGTGCGTGATTGCCGGGACCGACTGTTTCACGAAACCTACTGATCCTTTATAGTTCGACGAGAAAATCTTCTCGCCGGTCCGGGAAGAACCCGGGTCGCTTGATTATGAGTTGACTCTTCGAATCCAACAAACCAATATGCTTAATTGGAAAGGCTCATTCAAGCGTAACATTCTGTCACGCTTGTGTACAAAAACTTTACCAGGGAAAAATTAAACTTTAAGGTGTACTAAAAGTCGAGTGACGAAACTAGGGGAAGAATGTCGCACCACCACTTACTCACAAAATCATACTAAAGCCAGATTTTCTGACGTTTTAAGATTATTTTCAATCTTCACCCTTTATTTTTCAAGGGAAAACTAGTGGAGAATGACTTCGCGATAATAGAAATGACAGGAAACACGTGCGTCATATAAATCCATAATGGAAACAGCAGACAAACTTGACTGTACCAAAAACCTCGACGATTCCAGAAATAAAATTGCAGTATCAGGAAATATTCTTGACGGTACTAGAAAAATACTCTAGGGTTTATAACTACGTCTTAGCAAGAGAACTAAATAATTTCATGATCAGATCATTAAAGAACCGGATTTTTAACAGAATCAACTTACCTTTAAATTACAGGGTTTAAACTGGGCGAACCATGATCGATGTTCAATGTTTGGACTTCAAAAACCTCCGTACTCTAAAACGGCAAACAGATCTTTCTAAACAATAGATTCCACTCTATGTGTTTAATGCACACTAATTTTTCCAAGAAAACCAGCAATTTAAGTATATCACCATACACAATGCGTGATGTTACTCTTACAACGACCCAAAGGATATATAGCAAATATGGCGCTCTAACGCCTCTAATGACGGGGTCTTGCATGAGTTTTTGCAGACGAAAAATGACGTATGTACCCACGGTTTCCTTTCACAGGAAGATTTCAACTAAATAAGGAGCAAGGTTATGGTACAGCGCCTAATCACAGAACCAGAAAGCCTTCAGTACCTTAAAAGGATAATAATCAATCTTTAGTTGGGTCGCTCGATCTAGGTAGCGCTGTTTAAAATTTGAATTTTATCAAAAGGGAAAAATATTAATTAAAACATTATACCAGAAATGGTTCAAAGAAAGAGAATAAAAAACATAATTCACTAATGTCTATTATTTCATTTAATAATAACTTCAAGTACACCTTCATAAAATATGAATTACAATAAATTCAACTAATTGCGAATAATAATCCGAAAGTGGACTTGTATGCAACTAAAGGTGTCAAATATTAACATAAAACTGTATAATAAAGATTCAACCTGGTATCGTCAGAAATACCTATACCAAACACTTAGAAAATAGTGTTCGTTACAAGGCGTCCTCAAGACTAGGGTCAAAAGTTAGGATTAGGGTTGAAAAAAGGTAATGCTAATAATAACTGGTTGGAGTGGATGATTTTTAAGTCTTACGTAAGTCTTAAGTCTCGTACGTAACACTTATATTTCAGTTAAATGTATGGGGTATATTCAGTATATTTCTGGCTCAATTCTCGAGATTTCATTTCCTTATGCAACGTTTCTCAAACCATTATTCAAAGTTAAATATCCTTCTAAAGACGGAGGATCTATTTGGCAAACTTTTGTCCCTAATCGCGATATTATCTGTAAAGTTCCTGATTGTACATCTACTACCTCTGTAATTAAATTATTTATTGGTTTAATTTTAAATCCGTCAATAGTAGGTAAGAAACTACAGTTCACTATTTTAATAAACGTGTATGACAACGTAGGAGAACAGCTACTCAAATTCTTTCTGCAATTTGCAGAACATGTCTAAGACGATGATACAACGTCAGTTGTATGCGGATGTGACCTTGGTCGTTATTGGGTACTGTAGCAATTGTGGACATTTCCCATGCCGTAAAAACAAATCCCCATCGTGTGACTGAACCGTTACACGATTGGTTGAAGTTAATGTAGTGGAACCAACCCGTTCCGAGATTATCTTAAAGTGCCGTGAAGGTTTAGCTTACATGAGCCTAAACTTTTTCATATCTGCAACCTTCGTTTTTTGTTGATGTAAATGTGTTTATGTTTTGAATACAATACAATAATAAAAAACACATAATGACGATTGTATTTTATTGATAAGTTAGCGTTACCATGTACCTACATTTTGACTTTCACGCTTATGCAGGTGCAACATAGAGTCACTGCATGTAGTCACTTAGGCCAGCTGGTCGATCAGAGTACCGCAAACCGCCACCATATTGGGGCAGAGAAGGGTGATTTTTAATAATGGCCAAATTAAAACCACGTTTTACGTGTTTGACATATTAGATGTTTGATCTTTCAGAATAAGAAAACCCTT
The DNA here is from genome assembly GCA_929113105.1 of Agrypnus murinus. NCBI lineage: Eukaryota > Metazoa > Arthropoda > Insecta > Coleoptera > Elateridae > Agrypnus > Agrypnus murinus. Next base: position 69,821,790 of record OV816024.1, read on the forward strand.
TTAAAGTAAACGTGGATTTGATTAAATTCAATACAGAACAAATAATCAACAATTTCATGATTCGTTTGCCCCAATATGGCGGCGGTTTGCGGTACTCTGGTCGACCAGTTGGCCTAGGTATCTAGATGCAGCGACTCTAGTGCAACATAGAGTCACTGCATCTAGTCACCTAGGCCAGCTAGTCGATCAGAGTACCGCAAACCGCCGCCATATTGGGGCAGAGAAGGGTGAGTTTTAATAATGGACAAATTAAAACCACGTTTTACGTGTTTGACATATTAGAGGTTTGATCTTTCAGAATAAGAAAAACCTTTTAAAGTAAACGTGGATGTGATTAAAATCAATACAGAACAAATAATGAACAATTTCGTGCTTCTTTTGCCCCAATATGGCGGCGGTTTGCGGTACTCTGGTCGACCAGCTGGCCTAGGTAACTAGATGCAGTGACTCTAGTGCAACACAATTACAAGCGACATCTATATGTATAAACTACACCAAAGACGCCACCTGCTTAGCAACATTATTACTTGATATAGCTTCAAGTGCAAATGTAATTTATATCAATTCATATCATATCTCACTCCAAATCGGCACACATTATGTTTAGCCTAGGAAGCGGTACATGCCCAGCAATAACACTCAACAATAACTTCATTCCGCAAATGGAACATGTAAAGTATTTGGGTATGTATCTGGGCCGACGGCTTTCTTGACGGAAACATATATTTACCAGAAGGAAGCAGCTTGGAATCATATGTACTGGTTATTAGACAGAAACTCACAATTGACGATCGAAAACAAGTTCCTACTATACAAAGTTATAATGGAGTATATGGAGTACCTGGTACGTGCCTAACCGTGTAATACAAAGTGATTTTAATATTGAAACAATGAAAGAAGTGAATAAAAGTATGCTAATAATTTAGCTACCCATCTTTTAGACAATAATGAAAACAGAAGACTTCTTCTTCTTTCCGATACTTATATTTACATCATCTAAGGTCATGACTTTTAATTTTACTAAGGTTCATTCGTAACCCAATTTCAGCTGGTAGTAGATATGCAGCAAGAGTTCTAGCGCAAAATCCCATGTTATTTCTTATGAAGGTCCAACGTAGTAATTTTCGGTCAATTTCAAGGTCATTCGCGGTCTAGCGCGTGACCTCACCGCGTGACAACACAACGTATACAAATCAAATCTACATATTACGCGGTGATTGATGCAGTCATCCGAGTGATTTTATAATGAAGACATCACGGCATTCTAGGGCTTCACCCTAGTAACAGGGCCCCATTGCGTTATTTACGATATAATGCATAACATTTTTATATTAATTACATAAGAATGTTTAAATAAGTGTACTCTAAACAAAATTGAAAACATTTTATATTAATTACATAAATCTAATCACCCTAATTAAATTTATTTGTTCTAATTAAAACGCTTAACGTTATTATCAAAGATCGAAATTAAAAGGTCCCCCCCTATACACGGTCCAGTGTGCGATATTACCACGTATACGGATCAAATCTACATATTACATTATGATTGATGCAACCGTCCGAGGGATCATAACGATTTTATAATAAATTAGATTTCCCGCCCTTGGATTTGAATTTTTAGTAATTTAATTCGCGGGGTCATTAGCGGATCATTTTTTTTATCTCGCGGGATCATCTGCATATCTCATCTCTCATCTCCCTCTCTCTCCTCATTTCCAACTTGTCATCATTTCCCGCTGAAAGATTTGAATTCCTAGCGCTGCTAATGCCATCTATCGGTGACGTCATATGATCGGTATAGTAGATTTCTATACGCCTGTAGATAGGCAACCCGCTATACTTTTTTACAAAACCAATGGAGGGTTTGAACGCTCGACCGTCTGGTTATAAGCTTAGGACTTAACCATTACACCATGAAGGTAATCTATTAAAGCACTGTAAACGGGTTATAAAAAAAATTGTTGACTAGCGACCACGTACTCATAACATAATACATGTTTGTAATTTCATATTATCAGATATGATATCAATTATCTCAACAAAATCATTAGCAAAGACGTGTTTTAGTTATAAGTTTAAGCGATAACAAAATGTCCATAGCTTAACCCCGAGACCACGGAGCTTGTCTTTTAAATTACTGCATACGAGTTATTTCTAAAAATGCTTTCACGTATATTTGATTAAATCCAATTTATTTAAAAATAATTCCCGGAAAATATTTATAAATATTGTACATTAATAATATTAAATCTTTAGGATTCAAAAATTATAAGCCAATTATGATTATTATCATGAGTCATTGAGATGAGACAATTATTAACCTTATATGAGCCAATAGTGAAGAAACTCAAGAAATTTTTCTTGATACATCTTAAATATAACAATTTGAAAACTATATACAGATATTATTACTACATGAGGCCCGTAACATCAGTCGATCCGCGGCTTTTTATATCAGTACAAAATAATTAGATATAGTTATATTTACTATCTATTCTTTTAAACAGCTGTTATACTTTCCATGATTACTTTATAGTCGGGTATGTAGTACCATTATTATCCTACATTAGCTTATATGAAAAATGAGATCGGTAAGGTAAAAACATGACGTCTTGATTGTAAACGATGATTTCACCATTGCTAATGAATTTCCAATTAGCGGGTGTAGAAAGCTAAAATTCAAACATGAAAAACTATTGGTTTAATCGAAATATTTTAAAAGTTGCCGACGGCTAATTATTATTTAATAGCAACCGTAAATTCTGAGTAAATCTGTTTGGATATTTCCTGAAGCCTAAATCAATTTTGTTTGTATTAAAATCTAGAAATTTCAGAAAAACGGTTTTAAAATAAATTGTATATAGTTATACATTGTGAAATAAAAAAATGCAAGAATAAAATACGTACACGGATTAAACTAAACTATATATTAAGAAATATGAATTACGGCTTTTATAGCATCTTACAGGAAAAAGATTACAGTCAATCAAGATCACAACACATATCATTAACAAGATATCATAAATAAATATATTATATATTGAAGGTAAAGACATGAGTATATCCATCGTTTGACTAATGTCTATTTATTAAAACAAATAAGTTATGAAATGAAGCAGGGAGTCTATTCAATGAACATTGCCTAATACTTTTATGATTTTTCTAGCCTATAGATCAGCAGTTAGAAACACGGGCCTGCTAAATGCCTGCAATTCACCTACCCTATCAATATGTTGTACAATTTTAGATATGTAATGTATACGTTTTGTTTCTTACTTAAGTCTATTTTGTTTGCATGTTTGTAATATTTAGACATTTACGAAAATTAAATCAAGCTGAACAGCAGATTACTATTTTAAATTTAATAGATCATACGAATTATCTTACCCTGTTCTTAATTACTGCTTTGTATAAATTGTACATTGTTTGTAAATGCTCTCTGAACTAAAATATTCATATATGAGAGAAATGTTATATAAGTCAATACAGCCCTATAACTATCATTTATTGAGCTATACAAAGAGATTTATATCTACGCTAAACTAAAGATTAATAGAAGTATTGCATTCCTGATATCATAAGATAACGATAAAACACATGATTATTCTTAGACTAAGGTCTAATTTAGGTAGTCAAAATCTAGGTAATCGAATTGTAGGTACATATCATGATGTGATATCATACAATTATATTCTAGTAAGAATTGTAATAAAGTCACTGCTATAAATAACATCATTCTTTATCACGATCATCTATCATTATCAAAATCATCTAATGTCATGCAGAGTCAGCAGCTCCTAAGTTCGTATATGCGAGAAACTCTCTACCCGCTCTGAACAATCAATTACAAAAACTGGATGAGTTTCGGACGTATAGGCAGATAATTCCAAATTTTAATCCGTTTTCATTAATGAGTAGACCTAACATAACATTAGTTTTACCGTAGGAAGAAGGACCGCTCAGAATTGCTCTACAGGAAACAGTCTGACACTAGGTTATTCAGATCAAATATTACTTACAAATCGGAAAGGATATCTATGAAACTCGTGCTGAATTAAATGTAGGAACCTGAATGCGTGGCAGCATCCGTCGCTATTGCATCAACCGTTTCTTCGCATAGCTTTTAGTTTATCTGTGAGAAATTCTATTTTATTTAGTACATAAGGCGTAGATTAGATTATTAATCTACCCAAAAGATTCACCAAACATGGACCTGCTAAATGCCTGCAATTCACCTACCCTATCAGTATGTCGTACAATGCAAACATTTAATATTATTATTAAAATTTTATAAATAAAAACGATAAAAGAAGTTTATAGTTTTCATTTATTTTTATGTTAAACATATACGGTAGCAGGATCTAGATCGATGTATACAAATTCATATATGACAGAAATGTTATGTATCTCAATACATATCTAAAACGTATTCTTCGTATATTCAGTAAGAGCTACCCATTTTTTCTAGACATTCGAATTTTGAACAGCTTAATAATAGGTTTTCTCATTTAATCATAAGTAGGTTGACTTTATATAGCATTTTTCAGGAAAACCTTCTTCAGAAAAACCCTAATGATTATTTAATTTACATAAAAAAAAAATTTTAAACATTTGATTACACAATAATCTCATTTTCGATACCTTCGAAATATAAGTCTATAACATATGTTTAGGTCTTTATAACTTTGAAACACAGGGTAGTTACCTCTTGCAAAATTTACAGTTATGAGAACCCTGAAAACTTAACCTGGAGAAATAAATCAGACAAATATTTTACTTTTATTGAAACGATAAATTTGCATACTAATATATGAAAATAATATAATGTATATCGCCTGATAAATAAAATTGAAATTATTCTTATTCTTTTACAATGAAATTATTCTTGTACAATGAAATGTGTTTTGAAAAACACGATGAAACGTTATGTATATTAATGCAGGAGTTCTGTTAACGCATTCGTTATTTAGAGATTCACTTATAAGTACACTATCTATTTAGCTGATTCAATAAAAATTTCGTTATTTTAAAATTCCTAACGAGGGACCTACTGATAAGCGTCATATTATACCAGGTACGTATGATATTCTACTACTGATTGCATACCTGATGAACGCAGTTGTACAAAGTAATATAGGATATACGTTACAGAGAAGTTTAATTTTCCGTGCAACAAATGACCTATATATATATTTTATGTACAATGCTGACATTAACATATTTCGTCGCATTTAACACATTAGGTCGCGCGCGCGACCTAAATCTAACCTAAAATATATTCGTAGACTGTAACCCAACTAATATTATATGTAAGTTTTTCGAATGTTAATGACGATTTTGTAAGTAACTACATTGGTCTAACCTAATAAATATTTTATGAACTAATCTTAATAGAGATTTTTTTGTAAGTAGCTACATGCTCTAACCTAATAAATGTTTTATGAACTAATCTTAATAGAGATTCTTGAATCTTTGCAACAACCGGAGTCTAAAATCTATAACCTTAATATAATTTTTGGGAGTCTAACCTAGATTGCTTCATTTAATTTAATCATTTATATTAATATTATATTGATTTATCATGCAATCTTGGGTTTTAAAGTAAAGTAAAGAAGAATTAATGTTTTTATCACAGAATTTTGAAATAAACTTCTAAACTTTGTATTCATCGTTTTGTTCCGAGCTATCTCAATTTCAAAATCAAGACTACAGCTATGTTGTTTTTCTTTACGGCGCCAATCTTACAAAACAAATAGTTTCTAAAAAACGATTTGGTTATAACACCCTCCATTAATCTGACCTGACTACTAAAAACTTCTAACTTTAGATGTTTTAAAGATTACATCTTCAGTTTCTACAATTGAATTTCTGTAATAATTAGATTCAGCCACTAATTTTAAAATATCAAGTAAGCTCTATTATATTACAGGTGGTATAATTGTTCATGATTTTACTATCTATCATCTATAGTCTGGTCTGGTCTGGTATGGTATGGTCTGGTCTGGTCTGGTCTGGTATGGTCTGGTCTGGTCTGGTCTAGTATGGTCTGGTCTGGTTTGCTCTAGTCTGGTCTGGTGTGGTCTGGTCTGGTCTAGTCTAGTCTTATGAACCCTCTAGAGGTCGAATACAGGCGTATATATTCTGTATATAACCTCTTAGTTAACATAGTATTTTATAAAATAATTAGATATAGTTATATTTACTATCTATTCTTTTAAACTGCTGTTATACTTACCATGTTTACTTTATAGTCGGGTATGTAGTACCATTATTAGTGTATACGAAATGTACTATTTTAATAGATATTATATATATATAAGTTATGTATTATGTTTTAACTAGCGTCGAAACTACTCGTATCAATAAACGTTCTTGTATGAAAGTATGTTGTTTTGTACTTACTCTGCTCCCTACGTTCTGCCCCTAAAAATGTATTCGTAGGCTCTAACCTAATCTAACCTAAATTATATTCGTATGCTCTAACCTGTGATGTAATAAAAAACAATAAGGTTACAGATTATTATTAATCATAAGAGTTTACTATAGATACGTTGAATAACCTACAAGAGTATATAGTATATTATTACATATCTGCGTATTTCGAAGCTATTGAAAATGTATGATGTATTGTAAAATAACGTTTAAATATGGCGACGAACTTATTTCTTTAAGAGTATATAGTATATTATTACATATCTGCGTATTTCGAAGCTATTGAAAATGTATGATGTATTGTAAAATAACGTTTAAATATGGCGACGAACTTATTTCTTTTAAACTGACGACAACTCATCATACAAAACATACTGTATTTATGTATTCCCTTTCTCTGCTGATATGTTTTCTACAGTGTGTTTTTAAATATTATACCCCGTTCTCTCAAGAATGCATAAAATTTTCGAAATATCTGTTTATTATTTTACTTAGCACATATAACCTACTAAGTATGTCCTAATGGTAAAACTGTAATCGACGAGATCTAATATCATAGTAATATTATAACAGATTAGGTGACCTAACAAACTCTTTAAAGAAATGTTTATTTACATGTATGAGATAGTATTTAACATAATGTCCTTACATACTAGGTTACGATAGAGACGGATAATCATACGAGCTGCTGAAATGTATGATATATTGTAAAATAACGTTTAAATAAGAGTTTACTTTAGATGCTACGAATATCTATATGGTGTATAAACAATAAGAACGTATATGTAGAAATCGCTTACAAGGGTAGTAGATATAACGAAAAGGGTTAAAATCTGTTCAAAATTACATTACGTCTAGAAAACTAGAAATTAGATAATTGTAGCATACGCATGTTAAATGTACCTATTCTTCACCTCGTCTGTAGCAGATATAATGAAAAAAGGATAAAAATCTGTAGTATAGGGTTTATGCTTATACTCAGGCTCGCAATCATATGTAGCGTATCTAAGTTTACATAGTATAATTATTTTCTCAACGTAGGATAGAACAACCGATTGCTCTGGTCGATCAGTATAAATAGACGGATAGTGTTCCTGTTCCTTCATTAGTCGAGATGGAGCAGCGTAAGAAGAAGAATGGCTCTGGTCGACAGGATTGCAAAATACAGTGTCCGGTTTGCTTCAAGTCTTTCGCGAGGCCATTCACCTGCAAGAGACACGTAAAAACCATACACGATTCAAACAGAATCTGCTGTTCTAGCTGTGTCAAAACTTTTTCAAGCTCTGACAGCTTAAAAGACATACGAAAAGCGTTCACGAATCAATCAAAGTCCAGTGTTCTAATTGCTTCAAATATCTTTCACGCATCGACAGCTATAAAAGGCATTTAAAAACGTACATAATAACGCAGATGTTGTAAAGACGGCTCTGGTAAAGGAAGAAAATGGACCTATTGATATCGATGAGACAGAAGAAGAAGAAGAAGATATGACTTCAGCCATGCATTTGGGGTATTGATGAATGTGGTTCCTCGTTTACCAACTATGATAGTAACGAAGAGTTGAACAAGGAAAGGGCTACCGGTACAGTTCCAATGAGTCAGTCGTCGGACTTTATACGTATTAGTATTGCTGCGAGGGCATACGACGACTCAGAGACCCGTAGAACTACAACAGTCGTCATAGAAAACAACTTATGATCTATATTCTTGTATTATGTTATGTATACTAAATAAATGTTTGTAAAATAACTTTATATGTTTTATTTATCACACCCATACCCTGATTTCTTGTCTAACAGGGTGGACTCAGCCATTTTTGTTTCAAGACTGTTTCTAGTCTAAGGATGTATAGCCCCAGGGTTAATTAATTGAGTTTGACCTGTAGAGCATATTATGTTAGCGTTCAGTTAGTATGGCTTTGATATCCCTAATTGTTATTTACGCCAAACCTGACTACATGTATTGTTAAAGTAAAATTTAGAGGTAATATACAGGAATATATGCGACTGTATCCGATCTCTAAAATATAAGCCTTTTAAGTCTTTTAAATATTACTTTGTAGAGCTATGTTCAACAGGTATGCGCTAAATATGTTAATGTCAGCATTGTACATAAAATATATATATAGGTCATTTGTTGCACGGAAAATTAAACTTCTCTGTAACGTATATCCTATATTACTTTGTACAACTGCGTTCATCAGGTATGCAATCAGTAGTAGAGTATCATACGTACCTGGTATAATATGACGCTTATCAGTAGGTCCCTCGTTAGGAATTTTAAAATAACGAAATTTTTATTGAATCAGCTAAATAGATAGTGTACTTATAAGTGAATCTCTAAATAACGAATGCGTTAACAGAACTCCTGCATTAATATACATAACGTTTCATCGTGTTTTTCAAAACACATTTCATTGTACAAGAATAATTTCATTGTAAAAGAATAAGAATAATTTCAATTTTATTTATCAGGCGATATACATTATATTATTTTCATATATTAGTATGCAAATTTATCGTTTCAATAAAAGTAAAATATTTGTCTGATTTATTTCTCCAGGTTAAGTTTTCAGGGTTCTCATAACTGTAAATTTTGCAAGAGGTAACTACCCTGTGTTTCAAAGTTATAAAGACCTAAACATATGTTATAGACTTATATTTCGAAGGTATCGAAAATGGGATTATTGTGTAATCAAATGTTTTAAATTTTTTTTTTATGTAAATTAAATAATCATTAGGGTTTTTCTGAAGAAGGTTTTCCTGAAAAATGCTATATAAAGTCAACCTACTTATGATTAAATGAGAAAACCTATTATTAAGCTGTTCAAAATTCGAATGTCTAGAAAAAATGGGTAGCTCTTACTGAATATACGAAGAATACGTTTTAGATATGTATTGAGATACATAACATTTCTGTCATATATGAATTTGTATACATCGATCTAGATCCTGCTACCGTATATGTTTAACATAAAAATAAATGAAAACTATAAACTTCTTTTATCGTTTTTATTTATAAAATTTTAATAATAATATTAAATGTTTGCATTGTACGACATACTGATAGGGTAGGTGAATTGCAAGCATTTAGCAGGTCCATGTTTGGTGAATCTTTTGGGTAGATTAATAATCTAATCTACGCCTTATGTACTAAATAAAATAGAATTTCTCACAGATAAACTAAAAGCTATGCGAAGAAACGGTTGATGCAATAGCGACGGATGCTGCCACGCATTCAGGTTCCTACATTTAATTCAGCACGAGTTTCATAGATATCCTTTACGATTTGTAAGTAATATTTGATCTGAATAACCTAGTGTCAGACTGTTTCCTGTAGAGCAATTCTGAGCGGTCCTTCTTCCTACGGTAAAACTAATGTTATGTTAGGTCTACTCATTAATGAAAACGGATTAAAATTTGGAATTATCTGCCTATACGTCCGAAACTCATCCAGTTTTTGTAATTGATTGTTCAGAGCGGGTAGAGAGTTTCTCGCATATACGAACTTAGGAGCTAGCTGCTGACTCTGCATGACATTAGATGATTTTGATAATGATAGATGATCGTGATAAAGAATGATGTTATTTATAGCAGTGACTTTATTACAATTCTTACTAGAATATAATTGTATGATATCACATCATGATATGTACCTACAATTCGATTACCTAGATTTTGACTACCTAAATTAGACCTTAGTCTAAGAATAATCATGTGTTTTATCGTTATCTTATGATATCAGGAATGCAATACTTCTATTAATCTTTAGTTTAGCGTAGATATAAATCTCTTTGTATAGCTCAATAAATGATAGTTATAGGGCTGTATTGACTTATATAACATTTCTCTCATATATGAATATTTTAGTTCAGAGAGCATTTACAAACAATGTACAATTTATACAAAGCAGTAATTAAGAACAGGGTAAGATAATTCGTATGATCTATTAAATTTAAAATAGTAATCTGCTGTTCAGCTTGATTTAATTTTCGTAAATGTCTAAATATTACAAACATGCAAACAAAATAGACTTAAGTAAGAAACAAAACGTATACATTACATATCTAAAATTGTACAACATATTGATAGGGTAGGTGAATTGCAGGCATTTAGCAGGCCCGTGTTTCTAACTGCTGATCTATAGGCTAGAAAAATCATAAAAGTATTAGGCAATGTTCATTGAATAGACTCCCTGCTTCATTTCATAACTTATTTGTTTTAATAAATAGACATTAGTCAAACGATGGATATACTCATGTCTTTACCTTCAATATATAATATATTTATTTATGATATCTTGTTAATGATATGTGTTGTGATCTTGATTGACTGTAATCTTTTTCCTGTAAGATGCTATAAAAGCCGTAATTCATATTTCTTAATATATAGTTTAGTTTAATCCGTGTACGTATTTTATTCTTGCATTTTTTTATTTCACAATGTATAACTATATACAATTTATTTTAAAACCGTTTTTCTGAAATTTCTAGATTTTAATACAAACAAAATTGATTTAGGCTTCAGGAAATATCCAAACAGATTTACTCAGAATTTACGGTTGCTATTAAATAATAATTAGCCGTCGGCAACTTTTAAAATATTTCGATTAAACCAATAGTTTTTCATGTTTGAATTTTAGCTTTCTACACCCGCTAATTGGAAATTCATTAGCAATGGTGAAATCATCGTTTACAATCAAGACGTCATGTTTTTACCTTACCGATCTCATTTTTCATATAAGCTAATGTAGGATAATAATGGTACTACATACCCGACTATAAAGTAATCATGGAAAGTATAACAGCTGTTTAAAAGAATAGATAGTAAATATAACTATATCTAATTATTTTGTACTGATATAAAAAGCCGCGGATCGACTGATGTTACGGGCCTCATGTAGTAATAATATCTGTATATAGTTTTCAAATTGTTATATTTAAGATGTATCAAGAAAAATTTCTTGAGTTTCTTCACTATTGGCTCATATAAGGTTAATAATTGTCTCATCTCAATGACTCATGATAATAATCATAATTGGCTTATAATTTTTGAATCCTAAAGATTTAATATTATTAATGTACAATATTTATAAATATTTTCCGGGAATTATTTTTAAATAAATTGGATTTAATCAAATATACGTGAAAGCATTTTTAGAAATAACTCGTATGCAGTAATTTAAAAGACAAGCTCCGTGGTCTCGGGGTTAAGCTATGGACATTTTGTTATCGCTTAAACTTATAACTAAAACACGTCTTTGCTAATGATTTTGTTGAGATAATTGATATCATATCTGATAATATGAAATTACAAACATGTATTATGTTATGAGTACGTGGTCGCTAGTCAACAATTTTTTTTATAACCCGTTTACAGTGCTTTAATAGATTACCTTCATGGTGTAATGGTTAAGTCCTAAGCTTATAACCAGACGGTCGAGCGTTCAAACCCTCCATTGGTTTTGTAAAAAAGTATAGCGGGTTGCCTATCTACAGGCGTATAGAAATCTACTATACCGATCATATGACGTCACCGATAGATGGCATTAGCAGCGCTAGGAATTCAAATCTTTCAGCGGGAAATGATGACAAGTTGGAAATGAGGAGAGAGAGGGAGATGAGAGATGAGATATGCAGATGATCCCGCGAGATAAAAAAAAATGATCCGCTAATGACCCCGCGAATTAAATTACTAAAAATTCAAATCCAAGGGCGGGAAATCTAATTTATTATAAAATCGTTATGATCCCTCGGACGGTTGCATCAATCATAATGTAATATGTAGATTTGATCCGTATACGTGGTAATATCGCACACTGGACCGTGTATAGGGGGGGACCTTTTAATTTCGATCTTTGATAATAACGTTAAGCGTTTTAATTAGAACAAATAAATTTAATTAGGGTGATTAGATTTATGTAATTAATATAAAATGTTTTCAATTTTGTTTAGAGTACACTTATTTAAACATTCTTATGTAATTAATATAAAAATGTTATGCATTATATCGTAAATAACGCAATGGGGCCCTGTTACTAGGGTGAAGCCCTAGAATGCCGTGATGTCTTCATTATAAAATCACTCGGATGACTGCATCAATCACCGCGTAATATGTAGATTTGATTTGTATACGTTGTGTTGTCACGCGGTGAGGTCACGCGCTAGACCGCGAATGACCTTGAAATTGACCGAAAATTACTTCGTTGGACCTTCATAAGAAATAACATGGGATTTTGCGCTAGAACTCTTGCTGCATATCTACTGCTAGTTTTGCTTCGAGTTCTTCTAGCATATTTTGTAATTTATGTATATTTTGACTAAATAGGACAATATAATCTGCAATACGGAGGTAACTTAACCGCCACTTTAACGACCGCCAATTTTAATTCCATTTTATTCCAGTTTATTGCTTTAAAAACATTCTCCAGCCCAAGAGTAAAGATTTTCGGACAAGAAATGGTGTCTCGCTGTCTAAATCCTTTGTTAACGGTATTTTACTTGTTTTTAAATTCTCTGCCATTTTTACTGCAAGTGTTGCATGCTCGTATATATCTTGGAGTATATATTCGTATATACTATATTAAGATAGTAGACTTATAGGCCGATAGTTATCAATTTTTAATTTATCTCATTTTTTATATAGTAGTATAACCTGTGCATTTTAGTGACTAAATGGCTATTCCGCCTATGTGTGTCTTTATCTTTATTGTTTTGATAAATAATATGTCCGGTCTTTAATGTAGTGCATTTCTCTTCGGATGGTCTAGTCTCACTCAGACCTAGGATGCTCCAATTTATTTCAGATAATTCTTCTTCTAGGTCTTCTAGACGTTCGTTCGAAATCATAGTTGGGATGTTGTATGTGGCAATGTAAAGTTTCGTCTTTGGTTTCTTTTCGGATAGTAATATTTTTTGCAAGTTCTTGCTTCCTTCACAATCCTTGAAGTGGACCTTTTTAAGGGTGAGGGATTTATCATTTAATGACCTACCCCCTGGGGCATATTTTTGTCTGTTTTGTAATTCGCCTTGTTTAGAGGCTTTTAGGTTGCTAAGGATTACCTATTTTCTGTATTTATCCTTAGCAACGTGTTTGTTTTATCAATCTTATCTACCTTTGATAATGACATTTATTGTCGAAACAATTGTAAGGTTAAGAATTTATTAATAACTTGTGAAACTTAAATTAATCTCTTGATTTTTATTATATTTTATAATTATGGAGTTCCACAAAGTAAGGCTGGAGATAGTAAAAACCTAGTAGGCAACTTACTAAGTTGCTTTTATTATAGTGTTATGTCAGTAAAATAGTATTTACAAAAACTTTTGAGACAGCATTCTACTGTATTCTATTTTAAGTATGGTAGTCAAGTTTTGAACTTTGAAAGTTCGAATCAAAAACTGCAAACAGATCAAACTTATTAAGCAAGTCCCTTTGTTACTTAGTTTTACTTTCATTTAATTTGTGACTGCTTCTAATGTATGTTTTATTTGTGTTATTTGTTTCAGCTTAATCAGTTTTTTATTGCTTCAAATTATTATCACTATTTTTGATTTTATAATCTATTGAATTAATGGCTTTGAATTAATTTTGTGTCCTCGTTAAATTAAGTTTTTCCTTAAAATATGTTTAAATTCTATACACGTGTTATTTAAGTGTTTACTATATTTTATTGTAATGCCAGTTTCATCATGTCCTTCTTTCGTACGAAAGTTGTTAAATATTTTCTATTATATCCTATTATTGTTGCAATTTGAAATTTATGTTATTCATTTTGTACTATTTATTTTTTTATTTCATACTGTGTCACATTTGTCAGTTTTACGTCATACTTTTCAGTCCAGAGCATGCGATTTAACAGTCTAGTATGACTGTAAAAAATTTTACAGTCTAGTATGACTGTAATAGTAATTTACGTTATAAGTCCTGGAAATGGAATTTTACAGTCGAGTAAGATGTTACGGACAAGGCGACGAAGGAGCCGAGTCCGGAACATCGAAACGAGGCTGTAAAACCATTTCCAGAACGTATGACGTAATGCGTTTTATTTCATACTGCAATTATTGGCATATAGGTTTAATTAAAAAAAAATTATATAAAATAAATTTCCGAATGCAAAATATGGACATCTATGAAGAACGAGTTTCCATGGTAACTGATTACGTACTAAAACATTGTCCAGGTGATTGATTGTATTTGCGTCCGGAAAATTTTTTACAGGCATACTAGACCGTAAAATCGCATGTTCTGGACTAAAAAGTTTGACGTAAAACTGACAAATGTGACACAGTATGAAATAAAAAATTTTACCGGACGCAAATACAATCAATCAACTGGACAATTTTTAGTACGTAATCAGTTACTATGGAAACTTATATAAACTTTTATATAATTTTTTTTAAATTAATCCAATATTCCAATAATTGTAGTATGAAATAAAACGCATTGCGTCATACGTCCTGGAAATGGTCTTGCAGTCTCGTTTCGATGTTCCGAACTCGGCTCCTTCGTCGCCTTGTCCGTAACATCTTACTCGACTGTAAAATTCCATTTCCAGGACTTATAACGTAAATTACTATTACACATTTTTTACTTCTTTATCACTAGACTGATTATCACTAATTTATATAGTGTTAATTCTGTCGTTACATTGCACTATCTGATTTGTTGGCGATTGACACTATTGATTTCAATAGTGGCTATACAACGACTTGTCAGAATGTCGTATCGTACTATTGCTTCTGGAAAAATGATATTGTTTATCATGCTATTGAAAACAGTCTGAGCCTACAACAGCCAGGGTATTCCATTTTTCCGACACCAGCACCTTAAAATTCTAATACTACTAATCTAGTCACATGTCCTTGAAATTTAAAAATTGATTATCAAACATCAAACTTGTTTATTTCATACTGTGTCACATTTGTCAGTTTTACGTCAAACTTTTTAGTCCAGAACACGCGATTTTACGGTCTAGTATGATTGTAAAAATTTTTACAGTCTAGTATGACTCTAAAAATTTTTTACCGGACACAAATACAATCAATCAACTGGACAATGCTTTAGTACGTAATCAGTTACCATGGACACTCGTTCTTCATAGATATCCATATTTGGCATTCGGAAATTTATTTTATATAATTTTTTTTTAAATTAAAGCAATAATTCAATAATTGCATTATGAAATAAAACGCATTACGTCATACGTCCTGGAAATGGTCTTACAATCTCGTTTCGATGTTCCGGACTCGGCTCCTTCGTCGCCTTGTCCGTAACATCTTACTCGACTGTAAAATTCCATTTCCAGGACTTAACGTAAATTACTATTACGGTACCTAACAATCAGACAAAACAGTAATTTGGATCACTAGGCCAGAAACTATACGTTTGCATGCGAGTGATTTGCAAGTAGAGGCGGTTAGCCGAGGTCTGAAAATAACGAGTAATCGTGTGATCCACGAATTTTTTTGTGTGGGCTTTTGCAAAACTTTCTTAAATACAATTAACTTATTCTTTAGACGACATGCGCTAGTAGAATTTTTGTTTGTGTTTATGTTGGTAACAACAACAAAAGCATTTGAATTCAAAATGTCATATGTCTGTCTGATTTATTTATTTATTTATTTTGCTACCGATTGCTATGATCATTTGGCCAACCCGACTAGAATTTAGCCGAATCTGGGGTAATTCCACCACCAAAAGGGATCTTTAACGTGCCAAACATCGAAAAATTAAATTATGAAAATTAAGCTATGAAAAATTACCAGCTCGGCCGGGGATCGAACCTGCGACCCTTGGATTATGAAGCAAACATGCAAACCACTATTTCACCGAGACTGGCCTCTGTCTGATTTATGGCAAATTTAGTAAAAGTTGTAAATCGATAAAAATAAAATTCCTACTTTTTGCCGTACTATGCCGGTAAGCGTTGACTTTCCGGACTATTGTGGGATCTGCAATATTAATGAAATCGGACGGAGGTACAAAAAGCATAATTTCTACAAAATGTACATATAATTATTTAGAGTTTAGTTTATACAGTTACAAAGGCTTTCAAAAAGGTAATACAGAAGACCAACCTTGTGGCAAAACAATGCTATTCAAATAAGAGCTACACACTAAAATATAATGTGCACCAGCAACAAAATATGAGTAACTGCAGCAAATATTTTGTGTCAATATAGCCTTAGCAAATTTATTATTTGTATACTATACGAATTATTTTTGCTTAATAATTTTAGCTACAGAAACAGATAAATTTACTAGGAGAACTAGAATGATTTTATTGAAGTGACAATCATAATTTGCACAAATTGGAGTTAAATTTTCTTTGAATTAAGGTAATTGTTGATTTTCAACAAGCCATACATAAAGCAGCTTTCTTGATTTGGCCCGAGATTGAGAATTTTTGGATGTAGATTTCATCTGCTGCAATCTTGGTGGAGAAAAGTTGACTACACTGCCGTCCTAAGCCCAAAGGCTGCAGTAGTCAGTTTTGAGATATTGAGGATTTTATGTGTTGGTCAGCATATATTTAAAAATAGAAAAACAGTTTGTGTCGGCGTTTGATACCCTTCAGTGCAGTTTAAAAACGAATTTTAAAAATTAATGTAATGCAAATAGGACCTATGTTTGAGCTGCGTCAATTTCGCTTAGTATAACTGACATGCAACTATATATAGCTTATGTTTTTCTTGTGTGTTTGGAGATACTTCTACTTATATTAATGCTTTATATGTATAGTATCATGAAATTCGGCGATTTTTCTTAGGCAAAAATCACTACTATGTCATAAGGTGAAAAAAAATATTGAAATACAGTACAGGTTATAAAAAAATTAAGATGGTAAATGGCTTAGATATTATTTTGGTTTGCCATTTGTCAATCCAGAAGATGTGGAGATGCATTTGTCACAGATTTAATATCTATTTAACCAAACTACTCCAAAATTTTACGAACTATTTAACAGAAACGTGTAGACATGATGTTTCCTAAGAAACGCTACAAGTCATAACTCTATTATTTAAGGTACGATTTCGATAAACCAAAACTAGATAAAATGGTTCTATAACTACTAAAAAACAGCCTAAGTGTATTTTTGCTACGCCAACTTTAATGTAAGCAATAGTAAACTTTTTTTTTAAACAAACATAATTTTTTTTATTTAATCTGGTAGACAGTATTTGCTAAATTCAGTCATGTGGTACACTCTATACTAAAAAAATATAGATTCAAGTTATACATATCATAAAAAGTGCAAACATTAGAAGAAAATGATCGAGATCGAACAGAGCAATTTTTTCTGAACCTGATGCAACAAGACCCAGTGTTTTACAAAAAAGTTATATGATCATATGAATGCAGTTTTAGTAACAATGGCATTTTTAACAGAACATCCACCGATATTGAAACCAGGAAAATCAATTTAATTTTAACCGACGATTTAGTTGTGGTCCGGTATTTTGAGTAACCGATTGATTGAGCCATTTTTTACAGATGGTTATAAACCAAGATAAATAAATAACTAAAACATATAGTAATTGACAATCACAACTAATAAACGATAGTCTTTATTTGTTAGGGTAACTATACTGATTTACATATTTATAATGATTTTACAATATTATTTCGACGCAGGTGTCATTTCATGTGGACATGTGCGATTGTCCACAATATAACTTCGTCTTCAAATCTTTAATTCAAAGTCAAAGTTTAAAGTGTTGTTGACGTCCCGAGAGTGTGCACGTTGATTGCTATGATAAATGGTAATAGTGGATGTAAAATACGAAAAATATGAGAAAAGAAAAAAGAAAAAATAGAAATTAGGGGAATGGAATATGGAATATTTAGCATTATGTAGTTGCAAAATATGATCTTTAGTATGAAATGATCTGTATGTATTTAGAAAAAATATCTTGTTTTACTGTTTGTGTTTGTGTGTTATAGTATCTTAGCATGGATACATAATGTACTATATAGTTATGGAATATATAATAATCTTTTTACAAGTAAAGCAATTAGTTTATATTGAAAGACCAGGTAGAAACAAAAGTATACGCTTATTGCAATTAAACTGCACCTTCGTGTAGACGTAGACCATATATAGTTAACTTCAATACATGTTAGTGTAAATTTATCACCCTCTAAAACAATTATATTCTTAATCATTTATGGTAACTTTTTTACACTAAAACAGTCAATTTCTAATCGTTTTGGAGGAAAATTTACTCTTGACTTTTGAATCTTTTACTCTACATGGGAAAACTATTGTCTATTTAGAATGGATTGTTATAAACCTTTTGTATAATTTGTTTTATATTTAGATTAAAATTTAGAGTGAAAGTAGTATAGTTTTCCAAAGTCAAGGTCAGTAATAAAATAAGTGATTTATTTATTTATTGCAATGCAAACATACATAAAAAGTATATGTATCTATAAATATATACAATTAAAACATAAGAAAGTATTGAAATCATATATACGAGCGCAGTTGAGATACTTCAATTTTGGTTAAAAGCAGGGTACGAAGAACGAAAAATTTTATTCGCTCTCAAAAGAATAATTCTTATAAGAATTTAATTTTTCATTCGTTCCCAAATTTTATTTTTTAATTCTCTGGTATAAATAAATTTTCGTTCCCGAGCCAATCATATTTATTGAGAGTTGAAATATATCATTCACAAATTTATCACGTTTGATTCATTCGGTAGTTAAATAGCGACGCAGGTTTATTTAATATGTAAAGATGCATTTTTTTAATACACGGAGAGCAAATCTTACGCGCGCTGTCGAATTTTGTTTGATAATTCTTAATTAATTGATACCCTGTTTTCATCAAGAAATTGTAATTGATTATATACGTTAGCATAATGTCGTTTAATATTTTAAGTTAATAGATTTCCTTTTAAACCCTTTTCACACTCTAAACAAGTGGAAGTATTTGTTTTATTATCAGAGTTAATATATTTGGTTAAATTAAATTGTTTGGGTCGGCCCATATTGTATGAGGTTGGTTAATGATTTTATATGAATAATAAAAAGTAACGAGTAGTAAGAACTATAAGTAGTATAAAAGAATAAAAACTGAAAACGAATGATTCATGTCCTGTATTCATTCACAAATGAAAATTTAATTCTTGAAAGAATAAATCCTAAATTTTTAAATATAAAATTCGTTCACAAATGATAAAATAAGAAAAGAATCGAATTTTTTTCATTCGCGAGTGATAATTTCCTTTCCCTGGTTAACCTTTACTTTATAATTGTTTTTCTTAGCCCATGGTATGGTTGTTAATTGTTGCTAGAGTGAACTACTGCACGTGCTCCATGCCAACTCTCATGAAATTTCTATTAGGAGATTCCCTTGAAGCACTCCGTGAGCTCAAAGTTCACAATTGCTACGAAATTACGGTGTAATTACTCTTGTTCTGCGAATTAGATATAATTATAATTATTCCCTAATTTCAAAATATTTTTGTTTATTGTTTGTGAATAAAACACTGAGTATGAATTCTTGAAAGAACTACAACTCTGTTGATCAATATTAAGTAGTTTACTGTTAAACATGTCTTATAAGTTCCAAGTGCTAACAGTAATTATTAAAATTATAAAATAATACATGTATTAATAAAATCATAAAATGTTTATAATGTAAAATTGTTTTAAGTTACCTTATAGTAACTATTAAAACAAACTGTGAAGTTTCATATTCACACGCAGTAAAAAGGCATGAACATATTTGCACTAACAGGTGTCAGTGTCTGTTAAAACGTAACTAAAAAGTTACTAAAATTAGCGGGAATTTCAAAATTCTACAAATGTAAACTTAATGTTAGTACTATTATTTATGTACAAATACCTGTATTTGGTCTAGTCAATATAATCTTGATCTCTAAATTTTGCTTATTTATTCATTACGTTTTAAATTGTACAGCTGCATTAAGTTATTCAAAGATTTTTTAAATTCTCACCAATTTTAGTACTTTTGAAATTGCAAAGTTTCAACAGTTATAACTAGTCAAAGTCAAATACGGCAGCAGCTGATTGTCGCCATTTTTTGTTAGTGTCGTTATTGCGCAAACGCTCCGTTTGTAAAATGCACTGTCAAGTGTATATTGATGCCAATTCGTTTTATTTACTCTAACTAGAGTAAATATTAATACTAACAACTAACTAATCATAACAATTAACTAATCATATTTTTTTCTGTGAAGTATAGATTTTAATTATTACATTGAAATAGAGAAACACGATGATGATAGTGTTACAAATTGTGTAAACAAATTTTAATTAGAATTTATTTAAAAAGACAAAGAAGTCTCTGTTTGGGAGGTTCATTTAATATGCATATTTACGTCAATATCTGTTACATCCAAAATATAATAGATTAGATGTTCTACTAGTCTTGTGTTCTGAAATGCTTTTACTTATATAAAGTTCAATAATTAATAATACTATACAACGTTTCTTAATATTTGTATATGACACAGTAATACATTACCTTTTAATGTCAAAAAAGGTCAATTCTGAACGCATATGCTTTATAGACGGCAAATAACTTTAAAACAGTAGTAAAATAGATCTTATAGGATAAAACAGTAAAATCCATTAAACACGATTCTTACAAATTACCATTCTTACAAATGCACCAATTTTATCACACCCGTGCATATTTCATGTGGCTAGAATTCCTGACCTAAATTTTTCCATCTAAACTGTCATTAGTTGTGTAAGTGAGGAAAATAATAAATTATTGTAGCTCGACAAATAATGATCAATGACAAATTTTATTTAAATAACCACATATTGAACTAATTATATAGACAGATTGCTGAATTTAAATGAAGAACAGTATATTAACGCAATTTTACACATAATCCCTGAGAAACAACTCTCTCAATCTCTTTATTATACGCGTCTATTACTTTCTAAAAAATAATAGTGACACTTTTTGAAATAACCTCAGTTCTGTCGCTGAAAGTATTCACATACATATTAAACTGTGCAGTAATTCATCAAGATACATTGTGCAACACTATTTTCCTTATTTTGTAAGTACCTCTATTAGAGAGGTAGAAACTACATACTTGTAATATCATTACTTATTTGCTATTATATTAGAAGTCGTCGATTTCAGTTTTCAAAAGAACTCAAATGGTTTGTCAATTTATTGGATTTACGTTAAAGTGAATGTTTATACTGTATTATCCTATTTTTAGAAGTGGAGTATAAAAGTAAGTTCTCAAAAATTCAAATAAAAATAGAAGTTAAAAATAACACCAACACTGGAAGCTATTTAAGAAGCACACATTCATGTGCGTATACAAATTCTAATAATAATTCCCTTGGCACTCTTTATACTGTTAAAAACAGTATTGAAAATATTATTTTATCCTATGTTCGGAAGAAAATTGTTTTTGAAAGTGGAAACTAACAACATGCTCCTGAATATTCGATCACTTCAACTTATTAATTACCGCTTATAATACAAAATTACTAGTTGTTTAGTTGTTTTTCACACGTCATAATTGCATTTTCTTGATTACAGAGCTAATGTTTTCTGATCTGGTAAAACTTCACTAATGTCAGACGGTGTATAACAGTACAAAATAAACGCGAAAAAGTGGGTTAATTCTAATTTTTAATTAGGTATCCTATATAATGTTTAAATTTACATGTGCCCGCGTATGCGTACTTCTGTATAATGACCATGAACTTTTTACGTTTTAAATTGGCAAAAAAATTTTGTATGATTATGTACGATGCAAGTAGCAATTATACAATCTCGAAAAAAACTAGAAAGGATTTTTCTGTAAATTAATCTGTTACTTTAATGGCCTTTAAAGTATATTCTTGCAAAAATAATTTATTACTTTTAACACTGAAGGAGAAACGGGAAACATTTCGATTTCATCAAATATTCTGCTTTTATAACGTATGCTTTTGTGACACTCTATTCGCTTTTATTGGGTATTGTAATAGCTCTCAATGTTAATAATGCTGAATTTCTTCAGAGTGGTTGCTTTGTAATTTAATGAAAATAAGTTAATTTACAGTTATATAATTTATTTGTATGTATATATACATATATTTTTAACTGGGTTTTATTAATAGTACTAACAGTTTGAAAACTTTTACTAACAGTATTATTGTATTATTATTATACCAGCATTATGTAAACCCATTCTAGACTTCCTTCTTTTGCTTGCTTCTATATCCATAGATGTATTCAAACTTTATTAAAAATTATTTATAGATTTCTTCACCTTTTACTTGTAATATTGGGCAATGCCTATGTGAAACTTGATTTTTCATATCCTAGACCTGATGTCTTTATTAAATTTTCTTATACCTTACTTATTTTTCAAAATTTCAACATCGGTCAAAGCTATTGGAATTTGGCTTCGAACGGATCCAATAACTGTGTAATATAATAAAACTCTATTAAACTGATTCAATGAAGAAACTTGGAATTCCCGAAAGCAATTGGACAATGGGACAAAAGTTAAAAAGTCATTAATACTAATAAGTTGGAGTACATAGAGCCTAGAGGCTGACAATTGCAACAAGTTTGTAACAAAGATGCAATGTGGTAAGCACAATTTGAAAAAGTATTTCTACGTGATACTGCACACAGGTTGGAAACGTATGTGATCTATATAGGCATATAAAAGCGTTCATAAAAGGTGGTAGTGGGATAGAAGCAATTGATAAAAACTTACAAATGTTCAAAAAATCTGCTCATAAAGCACCCACACCCCGGTGTTTAAGTTTACTGGCAATTTATCCCAATAAACGTCTACTATAAATCTTGATGGTAGGAGAAGTAGTACAGTAGAATAAAACCTTTCCTCCTATCGCAATTTTCACTATTCTACTACTACTTTTATGGACGCTTTTATATTCCTATATCAAACCCATACGTTTCCAACCTGTGTGTAGTATCACCAAACGGCGAAAAAGCGAGAAGGTTTACATCGCACCTACAATGTTTGAGACTGACGGCGGATTGTTCCAGAGCATGGACGCGTGCCTATATAACACCGCCGCGCAAGGAAGGGAGCAGTCATTAGTCAACCAGTGAATTGAACACGCGCATCGTGAATTAGTACGAGATAAATGTTGGAAATAAATATTGCAATTAAATAGTCTGTAAATAATCTAGTTTAAGATTGTTAATAGTTTATAAATGTGTTTGTAATTAGTGTTAGTGTAAATACTTCTTCTTGATAATAAACAATTAAAACAGCACTTTTAGTATTATTTAAAAAGAACGTTACAATATTTATAGCCATACATAAAATAGAAATTGTACTTTGCAGAATAATTTTAACGACAATAAAACTAAATGAATGAGCTTGCGAAAGAGATTCATTAACGTTTATGTGCGTTTAAAATATTTATGTTTATTTGTAGACTTTCTAGGAATTCGAGTAATAACCTTATAAATATTTTAATAGGAGCTTGAAGATAACATTCAAAAATTTGTGCGCTATTAGGGAATCCCCTGAGCTTCCACTCCCTACCTAAACGAGGCTAGAACAACGTGGTCATTTGTAACGGTGTTCGTAAAAAAGTTCAACCAAAAATACAAAAAATTAATCATATCAATACCCATTCATATCCACCCGAATAAACAATACGAATCGAAACCATGTCCATTTGGCATCTATCATCACATATCAGTGGTGCATCGCAATCTGTATTCATGTTTAGGATAGTTACTCGTCATACAACTGCATAAAAGGAAGTCGGGGACATAACTGAATGTTGCACTACTTTCGCATGACACGCTCGTAGTGAATGGTAGGTACTAATTTTTATTGATATTAAAAGTAAATCTGCTATTAATCAAAATCATAAGTCTTTCAATGTAATTAAACAAAAGAAAATTCCTTTTTCAGAGAGCGTTTTCATAATCAATTTCAATTTGACTTAATTCAGTCAAATTCAATATCACTATACAAATTATCATAAATTTATAAGACCGGTACCATTGAAACGTACAAATCATTGGTGATCGTTTCCAAATTTAAGATCAAAGGTATGAGTACTATGAGTAGGAGTGCGTATATCTCAAAAGTGGACATGAATATCCTAGAGATGTGCATAGCTCGATAAAGACTGCCTATAATTTTTAAATTTAAGGACCTAGATTTCCATCTCCTAATAACTTTATTTGACCGTTAATTGTCGTATATACAATTGTAGAAACAATTATTGTAATCATGACAATTATTCACTATAATAGAATTCAGCTAAGTATAGAGCGAAGGAAGGTATACAGCAAGCTATACCTTCGCGTTGATTGGCTAAAATATGAGGCAGGTTCACACAACTTAAAAAAGTAAATTTGTGCATAAATTATGTGAAAACCGCCGTTTCAGTTGTACAATAAATGTTACGGCTTACGTTCGCTCAACTACGAAAATATAATTTATAGTGTGTGTAAAAAGAAACTATAATAATGTACGTACATAATTAACGTGACAAAATGCCCATTAATTAATCAACAAAGTTTAAAATGAAAGGGAAAATCGGAAATTCATACCTAAAATTCGACAACGCTGCAACTGTGTCTAAGATATTAATACTTACCGGCTCTATTTTTATTACTGTGCAGGTATGTTTAAATAAACGTAATGATATTTTAGTACCCAATTTTAGCAATGTCTAAACGACAATCCTTCAAAAATCCAAGAGGAAAAATAGTTCATAGTGGTCAAAATCGACTAAATGGCGAAAAGTAGCGGAAGAACCATATTAGTTTGCCCCCTTAGGCTTGCAATTTAAATTGAGTTGATATGGGCACAAGTGAAACATCATCTAGTACTAAGTACATAGCTGCTAATAATACATACATACAACATATTCACTTGCTGATGTGGGAAAGCTTTCTAATCAAGGAATTTCTACTGTTACTGCAGAACGATGGAAAGATTGTATATATCACATAATTAATGTAGGAAAACGAAGATGGGATTTAGACGAAATAGCAGAGAATATTGTGGAAAAATATTATAAATCTAGAATCGGAAAGTTCCAATCCAACGAATCAGACGTACATAGAGATGTTGATATTTTGCCAATATAAAATAATTCTTAAGATTTTTCGAATGAAAGCGTCAATATAGTGTCATGATAGTGTCCATTATTAGTTCTATTTATAAATTGTTCATAAGATACACTGGCATCTTGTACAAAAGCACAGAAATAAATCTTATATATTTTTCAGTAAATATTTTGAAAACTAAACAATATTAGTTTTCAAAATTCCTGGAGTTTTAATTTTAGGTGTGTAAATGTAACTTGGATAGAAGCTATCTACTTTATTCTTATTTGATTTTTGCTATAGATAAATTTATAAGAATAAAAGATTAAAAAGTAGTATTCATTATTTGTAGCCTACGTACTATGATAAACATTTTTTATTAGAGTAGCACTACTTTTTCTGCTAAACAAAAATCATTTTGCCATAACAAAAATGAACGTTTTCTCGAAAATGGTATGATACAGCATTTTTAAACCAGCTTTCAGAGTAAATGAGGTCAATGTTGCACAGAATGTCCAGAAGTAGTGGGGGGGAGGTTTGTTGCAAACTTCTTCTTCTTCTTTCTTCGTTATTTTTTGCAGTCCGTTTTTCAGGCAAGCCTATAAAAAGAATTTCATCTTTTTATGAAATGGAGGTGCAATCTCTTCAATCAAAGTACTTTTCATAAATGCAGAAATGCATAGGGCGTTCTATGAAGATTTTAATTGGGAAACTATAGTGGAGATGTGTATTCAACCTTGTAATGCATATCTAATTTCAGTTCACAGTTATTAATCGTTGTCCATTGTTAACAAGCGGGTTGTCAAATTTTTAATATCACCTTTTAATCAGAAATGCGTCAAAGAAGGGAGTGAGTGAAGATCTCTTTTAAAGGTATTTGCCAAAAAGTAAAAGTATTATAGGGTGAGAGGAGTGAATTCGACTTTGAAGCACATTTCGTAATTTCAATTTTTACTAAATATCACAAAAAAGATTTTTTAATATCTTATTTCTTTTCTGAACTGTTTGCATGGAAAGCTCTCAATTTCTTAAAAAATAAAAATAAGAAAAACAATCGAAATGTAGATTATGAATTGTTACAATTGTTGCAGTAGTGAAATTATGTCATCGACCAGAATTTAGTTCCTACAATGGTTCAAAAATATGGATTTTCACATTACCTTTTCATGATTACAATATTTATAATGGAAGCAATTCATTAATCTCAAAGTATTTGTATAAAAATATTTTAATGTAAACATAAATTGTACTATTATAAGTCAATTTGATATTTTCTAAACTAATATTACAACTAGTATATATGCAAATACTAGCTGCTATGAATTGATACTGTGATTTATTAATTTACTATTAATTGATTATTATTTTTACTTACTACTAAATTGAAAATATTTGTTGATTTTGTAAACATACTTTAGCCAGAAAACAAAATTGTTAAACACATTTCTGTATACACCAGTTACTACCTAAAGAAAACGGGCTTTAATCAAATTATTTTCAAAAAATAATTTAGTAAAAAAAAGGCCAAGGTTACGTTTTAAAAAAGATAATGGAATGATAAAATATAAAAATAAAAAAGATAAACATAGGGCGTACTATATACCGTCAACTAGGCATTCAAAGTACAATCAAACCCTAATAAAGTGTTAAGCTTGTAAACATTGTTTTACCTTCAATCGCGATGAATCCTATCCTTAATTAAAATAAATAAAATCAATTATTGTGTTTCGATAAGCAGTTCTTCAACAATGCAGCATTTTAGGCTATTTATTATATAAAAAATCTTTGTTTCTCTTGATGTGTACTCTGACGACACATTTAATTAACGATAATTTTATCTAAATCGTCCTGTATATTGTACTATAGTGATAAGAATGGATATAAAAATTTTGCTATAAAGAAAGATAAATTAATTAAATTAGTAAAGTGTAAATTAAAATGCTATTTACTATATGACATGGACAAAGGAGTAGCCGTAGTAGCCAAGACGTAGCCAAGAAGAATATAGTATGGAAATTCATATATTTATGTTAGTAATTTAGTATATAATCATATCTAGGTGTAATATAACGAAGATTATTTAAATATGAAATATTGTTACTCAGAAACTGTTGTTGTAGATAATTCTCATTATTATCAGCATGATAATCCACTGTAAATATTAAGCAAATATATATATATATATAAACGTTTAAAAAGTTAATTTATTTAAAATATAAATGCAATGATAAAATATACGTATTTACTCAGTTAACAAAGAATATAGAAATACACAAGAAATATCAATATGTTTGCACAAAAGCAGTTAGGAAAGAATGAACTATTAGTTTACACTTCTATTGTTATACAAATTTCTAAATAATCACAAGTTCAAATAAAGTATCACAACGTACGGTACACTCGTTTGTCTTTTAATTTGCAGTCAGTCGTAGCGTTGAAACATCTAAAACTGTAAACGGTAGGAAGTACATGCAAATAACAGGAAGAGTTGATTTTATTAAGTACTGATGATAGTCTATAAGTGCCGCTAAGCACATCACCTCCATACTGTAATCATGTCTCTTTCTAAAGAAAATACTAGTAAAATAGTATAGATCTATTGAAAAATCTCTTAAATTGATGTTTGATGTTGATTTTTACTGCATTATATACCGTCGAAAGTTTATTTTAAAAGCTTTACATAAAACTACACATATGTTTTGATGGGTATATTTCGACCAAAATACAATTACTGGCATATTATCTAAAAACATGCGTTTAAATACAGAGCGATCCTAAAATAAACATTTTACCTTGGTATATAACCCCATGTAGTTTTATTAAAATACTGTGTTATCAAAATGTTCAGTCGGTACAATTTCTAATTTTATTTCGTTGAAGATACAGAATTGTTTAAATTGGCAAAGCTATATTGCAAGCTAAATTTGCAATTTATATTAAAGAATGAGAGATCTCTTTTTGGACACGAAATTAAGCAAAGGTACAGACATATAGTTCGGTACAAAATTTAAACTCACTTCTTTGACTTCAGTATTCAGCAATTGATCAAAGTGGATATTTGTTATTTTATTGTGGGTTATTTAGCAATAGCTAGTCATTTGACCCTCAAGTCAAACAAATAAACTTAAAACTTGCAACCGACTATACAGATATACAGACATAAAAAATTATATTATACTTACCGATGAACAAGACACATAGCTCATAATATTAAAAAAAGAATTATAATAATAATAATAATAATAATAATAATAATAATAATAATAATAATAATTGTAAGATTCGCTATCAGACAAGGTAGACCATACAGCCAGCGACCTCAGTTTATTTTGCTCTCATGTGTGCAAAAGGAGAGCCGTTTCCGCACTCTCCCGGAAAATAATAGGGAGGAAAACAAACGCAGGGTGGTCCTAGAGATCAACGGGTGTAGCTATCCCGAGTTACCCTAGCCCACTATTAGATGGGTCAACTCCCCGTCTATGTAGTGCCCATTTATTGTTAAAAAATCGAAGAAGAAAACGATTGAAGCTGGAGGGTCGGGAGTATCGGATGCTCCTGGGGCTGGACCTTCTAGTGTGACAGTGCAGCCCTTACCTGGTCCCGACAGAGCAAGTGGTGTCAACCAGGGAAATGGAACCACACGAACCACAAGGTCCAAAACCTCGACTGAAGTTAATTCAGTAATTAGTAATAACTTGGATGCTTTAGAAGCTCCCGTTATTAGTAATAGTTCGAAGGGGGGACGTATGCGCTGGGAAAAACAACAAAATATCTATCTAGTAAAAGCATACTTTATTGCAACGAGATTAGGACAAGAAAGGAAAAACTACCCCATTAGATTGATGGAATTATGGAATCATAAATATCCGAACCGGAGAATTACAAAGGAAAACTTGGCAAATCAAGCACGATCGGTTCTTAGAAGAAAAGTGCTCTCAGATGCAGAATTAGGAGTACTAAAAGAACAAGCTAGAATACAACTACAATCCAACGAAGAAAAGAAAACTGAAGAGGAAAGTCCTCGAGTTAGAAACTCCAGAAGATCCAGTATTTTACAAAAACCAGTAACAGAAATACTTGAGACTACAAGAGAAGAAATATTAGAAACATATTTAGCCTATTTCATTATGTACGAAGGGATTCCTCCAAAATGCAAACCACCACTACCTAAGATGAAATACAGTCAATCTATGCACGAATGTGTTAAAAATGTAAACAATGCGTTAATAAATGAATTCTATACAAGCACGTCAATAGAACAAACACATCATATAATTTACAGCGCAGCCAGGACGGTATGCGATTTAATGAAGATACCTGTTAAGAAAAAAGCCATTTATGTTCATAAAAAGGAAGAACCAAAATGGCTTATGAGACTTAAACGAAAGGTAGAGGAATTGAGAAAACACATAGGATGGTTGCAGGCAATTCTAAATAAACCAGATGAAACTAGTACAAAGCTCAGGAAGAAGGTTAAGACGCTAGCCTCGCAAATTAAAACGAAACCAAAACACCCGGATTACTATCAGAAACTGACAATACTAAGAGAAAAGTTAAAGCAGCGGTTAGCTGCATACGCTTGTAGAATTAGAAGGTACAAAGAAAGCTACCAGAGAAAGATCCAAAATAAGCAGTTTCATGAAGATCAAAAGACCTTCTACAGGAAGTTAGAAACAGAAGTGGAACCAAATATAAACCATAGAACACCGAAGCCGGAAGAAATGCATGAATACTGGAGTCAGCTCTGGTCTCAAGAAATTAGTTATGATGAAAATGCTAACTGGATAACAACTGAAGTAAAAAGGATGTCTCGGGTCAAGCCAATGGAAGAAATTAAAATCAATATAAAAGACTTAGAAAGAAGTATTAAAAACCTGAACAACTGGAAGGCCCCTGGTCCTGATGGTATCCACAATTACTGGTGGAAGAACTTTGATGGAATCTACCCAGTGCTAGTAAAACAATTTAATGACATGCTAAAAGATTATGAAACGATTCCAGAGTTTTTGACAGAGGGGCGAACATACATGATCCCCAAAACGAACGAAATTCAATATCCAGCGAATTATAGACCAATAACATGCCTGCCCACGCTGTATAAGATATTTACCTCTATTATTGCCAATAAACTTATGGAACATGTTCAGAAAAATAACATATTAGCAGATGAACAGCATGGTTGTAGGAAAGGAGGAAGAGGAACTAAAGAAGCATTATTAATAGATGCCGCTGTAACTAACTGTGCACGAATAAAGCGACGTAATATATCAGTTGCGTGGGTGGATTACAAAAAGGCCTATGACTCAGTACCTCATACTTGGCTGATAAAAGTGCTAGATATATATAAGGTAGATACAAAAATAATTAGTATACTTACCCACTTCATGAAAAGATGGAAAACAACAGCAACGGTAGGCGAAGGCGGAACATCTTACGCTACTCCAACTATATCTATAAGACGAGGAATCTCCCAGGGTGACAGCTTAAGCCCATTATGGTTTTGTCTAGCAATAAACCCCTTGAGTCAAATCCTAAAACAAACAAATTATGGATTTAGTGTTGAGAAGGCAACAAATACAAATATAACTCATCTTTTCTATATAGATGATTTGAAGCTATACGCCGGAAAAGCAGATCATTTACAAAGCCAACTAGAACTAGTCAGAGCCTTCAGCAAAAACATCAAAATGGAATTTGGTATCGATAAATGCTCAGTTCTGCATGTGAAAGCAGGCAAGGTACAGACAAGTCAGGAAGATATGTTACTGTTGGACGGATCTAAAATTAAAAATTTGCAAGGTGGAACAGCATATAAGTATTTAGGTATCCAGCAGGCATTAAATATACAAGATAAAGATATGAAGACGAACATCACAAACACGCTTGTTAGCAGACTAAATCTAATACTTAACACGAGGTTAAACTCTAAAGCAAAAATAACTGCTATAAATACCTGGGTTGTGCCCACAGTTATGTACACTTTTGGAATAATAAAGTGGTCAAAAACAGATTTAGAAGCTTTAGACAGGTTGGTTCGAAGAATAATGTCGAAACGCAAAGCACATTTCATGCACTCTTCTGTCAATCGCTTGTACCTGCCAAGGAAAAAAGGTGGTAGGGGGTTATTGAATTTACAAATTCTACATAACAATGAAATTTACAATTTAAATCAATTCATTGAACAGAATAAAACAACGGTAATAGATATCTACAAAAAAATAAAAACGTACTCACCTTTACACCGTTTGCAACACTCCAACGACGACTTACATATTACAATGGAGCTCTTAGAAAGTGAGTGGAAGGCGAAAGCACTCCATGGAAGATATGCCGCTGCACTAGAAAATGAAGAAATTGATAAAGAGTCTTCGACTAAATATCTACAAATCGGAGAACTGCATATAGAAACAGAAGCCATGATGACAGCAATACAAGATCAGGTAGTGCCTACGAGGACGTATTTAAAACACATAATTAAAGAAAATATTCCAAACGAGAAATGCAGGCTCTGTAATAATGCAACAGAGTCAATACAACATATAGTTTCAGCATGCACTTTTCTAGCACCTAGAGAGTATTTAACTAGGCACGATAACGTGGCAAAGATCATTCACCAGGCAATCTGCTATAATAAAAAAGTAATTAATACAATGCAACCATATTATATCTATGAACCTACGAATATCCAAGAAAATGACGAGTGCAAAATTCTATGGAATATGGAGATCGCCACCGACAGACCACTAGCACATAATAAGCCGGACATTTTATTAATTGAAAAAACGGTAAAGAGTGCTTTTGTTATCGATATTTCAATCCCGTTAGATGACAACATCAGTAAAGCCTACAGGGAAAAAATAAACAAATATCAAGATTTAGTTTATGAAATTCGGGACATTTATGAACTCCATCGTGTCGAGGTAATTCCATTTATCATATCAGCAGGGGGATTAGTCCACAAGAACCTTACAAGCCATCTTAAAAAATTAAATCTATCAACCAGCTTGGTTCAGCCTACACAAAAAGCGGTGATACTAGGGACAACGCGAATAGTAAGAAAAACCCTAAATCAATAGGCTAAGATGAACATACCTTGGCCTTAGGCCCGGTAATTGACAAAGAATCTCCAAATTATATGTCTTGGATCATATCCCGACATATAATAGGTACCAGGAAACTGCGAAATATAAAAAAAAAAAAAAAAAAAAAAAAAAAAAAAAAAAAAAAAAAAAAAAAAAATAAAAAAAAAAAAAAATAAAAATAAAAAAAAAAAAAAAAAAAATAATAATAATAATAATAATATATATTTTCCAACAGGTGAGCACCCAATTACAGGAAAAAAATTTAAAAATTACAAAAACACAGTAGAGGTTCGACATAAATACGAAATACAAATATAGGCTACCTACAATTAATGTAAAAACATAAACATGCGTAATACAGTATATAAATAAATAATAACATAATTATTAAAACTAACATTATACACTAACTTTAGTTAGTGTGTATATAACAAACATCTCAAATCAAGGTGTATATGTATCAAAATTGGTAATATGAATAACGTTGTAACAAACTTTCTTAATGTCTGAACATAGTATGTTCTTTAATTAGACATTTATCTCAATAATACAACTTACAATATTATTAATCGAATCAAAGTGAATATCACACTTGCTACATATCTGATTAAAATTATTGCACATGCTTGTAATAGGTGATTTTTTTAGTAAGTTGGTTCTCCTTGCATCCAAGTAGAATGACATATTAGTACGTGCTTTGAATCGTGGGACATGAAAGTTAATTTTGTTTAAGAGCCAAAGAGAATCAATTCTGTGATTTAAAAGATTATACAAAAACTTTACAGAGATAATAATGCGTCTAATACGCAGAGATATAAACTCAAATCTGTTAAGCAGCTCAATTTGACTAACCCCAATCTCAGGATAGATACCATCGCAAGAAAAAGCTAAAACCTTAAGAAAATATCTTTGAACTCGTTCAATCTCACGAATATGGCATTCATAAAGGGGAGACCAAATTACCGCGCCGTACTCCAGTATAGATCTCACCAAGGCTATGTATAAGGCTAATAACGTCTGAACATTTGAAAAGTGTTTACAATTTCGGTAGATAAAGCCATACATTTTAAAAGCTCGACTAACAATGTCATGTAAATGTGCAGCGAAATCTAGCTTAGGATCAAAGATGACACCTAAATTTTTAAAGAAATCAGTCCTTTGTATAACAGTGTCATTGACGGTGTAGATATAACCATACCCGTTTAGTTTTTTTGTAAAAGACATAGTCTTACATTTAGTGATGTTTAGTGAAAGTCTATTATTGTGACACCAGTTATCTACCGTGTAAAGATTATTTTGTAATTGCATGGCATCATTATAATTGTTAACTTCACGATACAATTTTATGTCATCTGCAAAGAGAAGGCAGTGACAAGATATTTGATCTACTATGTCATTAATAAAAAGTAAGAAAAGTAAAGGTCCAAGATTCGAACCTTGAGGAATTCCCGAAGTAGGAGTAAAATCGCGGGAAATAAAGTTGCAGTATCTGACACAAGAACTGCTGTTAAAAAGATAACTTTCAAAAAATTTAATAAGATTCTCTGATAGGCCATATTGAGATAGTTTATTTAACAAGATGTATTGATCAATTTGCTCAAACGCTTTTTGGAAGTCAAGGTAGATGACATCGACCTGATTGCCTTTATCCATGATCTCTGCAGTGAACTGACTGAAACATGCGAGATTAGTTATAGTAGAACGACTTTCCATAAAGCCATGTTGATGTGGAGAGATAAGTGATCTTAAAGATGAATACAAATATTTATAAATAATAGACTCAAATGCTTACTAAGTTACTAAGGATAGAAATTGGTCTGTAGTTTTCAATGAGTGACGGATCGCCCTTCTTAAGAACCGGACATATACATTATATTATGTAATTGTTAAGTTTTTTAATTTTAATTATTAAGAATTATAAAGTGCCTGTAATTCCAGAACCACCAGCTAAAATTATTTTTAATGATACTTCGGTAAATCAATTACACACATCAATCTACATGTTTTGGATTACATGACATTGGATAATTTAAAAGAACAAGTAAGCTCTGTTGTGTTGCCCACGAGATTACCATTCAAACAGTTGCAAAGTAAACTTTGCAAATAAGTGCATAAAAAAATATTTTCTTACAATTTTAATCATAGTTTTTTCTTTATCCAACAGTGCTGCATTAATTTCTTTGCAACCCCGTTTTGTTGGAATGTATATGTACTATGTAGGTATCGGTAGCTTGATGCGTCTTTATTATTTAGCAAAGTTCTTTCAATTTCTTGCATATTAATTACCTCTTCAGCATTATTGTATCGCACTATATCATGATATTGAGTAACCATGGCGCGTCATCGAATAAAATGCAAGTAATCATCGTTAAAAGCATTGAGAGATATCTGTCATCGTTCACGGTTCTTCAATTACTTATCCTATTGATATTTGTATGCAGAATTCAACTGCGTGCCTATAATTCATCTTAATGTATTCTTTTAGATTTGGTTACATATTTTATATACTCTGGCCGTACTTTTGTCTTTCAGTTAGCTTTTCAAAATCCTTCATTAAAATTATATAAAATTAAATAAAAAATGTATATACAATTTTAATAATTTAAATCTATGTCTGTTTATACGTTCGTGTTATTTGTGTTCATGTAATTTCTTAACTTGCAATCATCATGTTGTATTTTAAGATTAATTTTATGTCATTGAATAAATAATTCTGCAACTTATTTATTAAGAATATAATATGTCATTCCTCATTAGTATTACTATCTATTTTTATATTGGAACGGAGATCTCGACCTGGATTTTCGACCTGTAGTGTTTCTGGAGACATAAATTTGTTTCCATATATCAATTTTAAAATTCTGCATTTCATTGTGATCGGATTTTCTCCATTGAATGCAGTCTTCATATTGTACACGTTCTCCATTATGC
The DNA here is from genome assembly GCA_929113105.1 of Agrypnus murinus. NCBI lineage: Eukaryota > Metazoa > Arthropoda > Insecta > Coleoptera > Elateridae > Agrypnus > Agrypnus murinus. The sequence continues at coordinate 69,857,288 of OV816024.1, forward strand.
GCATACTTGTACATTATGGTTTATACAAAGCTGTTTCACAAATAAGTTTTGTTTTATAGCATTATTCCTGGAGAAAAAAAAAGAAAATCAGTGGTTTTCTGTGTAAAGAGAATACAAAGAACTAAGATGTTTTGATTCAATCTGGACTGCAAGCGGAGAAATTACGTTGAATCTAGAAGTCTAAATGTGTTATCTTCAGTAATTGTGCTTTTTATTAATGCTAATGTTGTGTGTGTTGTATTAACAAACATAAAATACTAGAAGCTTCGTATTAGTAACACTCTTGCTGTAGAAATAAAATGTTTGTGAATAATAATCATTTTTTGGTTTTCATTCAAAAAATTGAATAACTTTGGTGGTTATTTTTTCATAACTAGGTGTATAAACAAGGTTTTTTTGCCTAACTAGCAGTAGGTTTAAATTTACAAAACAAATATTGTAAGATATACATATAAACTAAAGTAATTTCTTCCTCTGAATAATTAAAGAAACTTTAGCGTCTTTAACTAATGCCTCAAATAAATTATTTAATAAAAATAAACTGAATAATTATGATTCCATAAAAAATATTTGACATGCAAGACAGTTTCTCATTAAAATGTGGTTTTTAAAAGCTGTAAAGCAACGTGAAAAAGCTGTAAGACAGAGACGGATGCCGTATAGCAAGTGAATATATATGATAAGTGAGGTAAGATGAGTAGCTCTCTGACGTTTCGGACGCTCATTGGTTAATCGCAGTACCGTCTTAAGGCATGGGTACGGTAGGCAGTCGTCAGAGTCCTCAGAATTCTAGGGGCTCTCAAACGAAAATATCTAATACTATTGTTATTTATTTATTATTTTTTCTTTTTTCACGCCTACACTACGGGGGAACCAACATCTAAGGTCATCTGTCCCTCATCTAACATGCAACACGAATACACACATCCATAGTTGACGTGGCGGAATTTTCCAATTAGAAAAATCCCGCCGCCGCAAGTGGGATTCGAACCCACGACCCTTGGAACACGAGTGATGCACTGACACCACTCGTCCACCGCCTGGTCCTATTGTTATTTATTATTTATTGATGTATTTGTGTATTTATAAAATTATGTTAAATAAACATAAATTATGAATATTAAATCTTACTATATTAATATTTTATGCGATCTATTAGAAATTCAGGTTTTTAAAAATATCTTGAATATTTTAAAAAATTCAAGAAAATTCGAAAGTCAGAAAGTCCAAATTATATCGGTTTTTATTTATTTTTTTTTGTATTGTAAGCCTTATTGTGATAAAAACGTGCTAAGTTCATTTTAACGTTAGAAAATAATTCAAAATAATATTTTTGGTTCCCAATTTATTTCCAAACATTTGCTCTAGAAATAATTTCGGTATTTCCTATCCAGTTCTTGTAGTAAAAGAATCTTTGTCCAGATTCCGATTATAGCGACGCGAAGGAACGAGTATCTGAACTAACAAATGAGCAGAATCTTATTCATAGATTGTAAACTTTTTTTTTCAGTCAATTGATAACAATTGGTTCTGATAAGTTGAACAAACAGTGTGAACATTTGGCTAATGTGTATCATTAAGGCCGTGATTAAGGGGACCTTATGGCTTTCATGTGAATAGAGAATGACATCCTAAAAAATACTGACTTCAAGGAAATTATAGATTTATTCTGTGCAAAGAAATTTCGCAAACTTTTATGTTAAGTAACAATAAATACATGATACAAAAAATTCTCGGGTTTTCATAAATTTTTTCTAGAAGTTTTTCAGATGCAGATCATGAATCGGCTACGGTTTTTCGGGTCAGGTCAAATTTCAGTTATAATTCGAACTTGTTTTCAAAGAAATCTCGTTTTTAAATGCACGATAAGTGTAGGTGAGCTATGATCTTTCACAGGTAATAAAACTGGTAGTGGTTAAACACGTTTTAGTGCAATTTCTGATCTTCGGTAACAAGAACTGGTATGGCCACAGCTTACTGCTGGTTACAGAAGTCGTTGCCCAGTTCTTAATAATGGACGAGGTTTAGCATTTACCGGATAGATAGATAGGCATGGCTAGTATTCCAAAATTTACTACTGGTAGTGATTAAACACGTTTTGGCGCCTTTTTTGTTTTTCCGTAAGGAGAACCGCCAATTCCGCAACTTATTAGTTACTTGGTTACAGAAATCATTACCCAGTTGTTAAGAATAGCCGAGTTTTAGCGTATACAAGGTAGATAGGCATAGCTAGTCTCCTCGTAATGGATCCAGACTTAATCTGCAACCATCCATCACAAAGATATGGGGGCTCTAGACCAGGACAGTAATGAACGAGAGTTGTAGTTGCCCCGCCATCATTTTTCTCTATCTATCATTTTTATCTATACTTAAGTCGAGTCGGGGCACACAACTTATTATGCAATAACCAAACACTATGCAAATAATAGCTAAATTAACCAGGAAGTATCAAAAAATCAAAAGCCAAATGTCGTTAAATTGCCAACTGTCAACCCTGTTCATGTTTTGTATGCATGCTATGCTATGCTTCTATTGGTGTTTTGCATTGATTAGGTAGAAATCACTTCCTGAAAAAATGAGTTAGGTTTGAGTTAGACTCATGAGACAGGTATGCATGACACAGGAATGACATTCTAAATAACAGTATTTCACCTGATCCGAAAAAGCCAACAACAGGTTCGTATGTTCAAACCAAAAAGCTCTAAGAAAACTATATGGAAACCCGGATTTTTTTTGTGTTATTATTATTATTATTTATTATAACTTAATAAAAATGTTTATTAAAATTGTTCTTATATTAAAAAAATAACAGTAATTATTGTTCAAAAGGTTTTGTTTGTTAATGTATGCATATTGACCCTTCTTGACCCCCCAAGGGTGACTAGGGGCCTCAGTGTACTGCTCTGCCCAGCGCCTATAATATTGTTAAGACGGATCTGGTTAATCGTCACTGAGGCAACCTGTCAAGTTAATGGAACTTGCTCTACACTGGTGTAGTTTTAGATTTTGTAATCTTTTTTGTCACAGATTTTGCTCTATGTTTTGTGAGTGAAGTTTGGCGCGAATAAAGCCGTCCCTTCTTGTGTGGCCACGCTGATGATAAAACCTCCGTCACAAGGTTAACATACCTTTATACTGGTTGAGTGTGTCACGAAAACTTCGGAATTTTAAGTGATTCTCCGCTTTCTATAAAACCTTTAATATTTCTTTAAATATTCTCGTAATGCAGGTGCAGCAGTTACGTCACTGTTTTGCCAGTCTAATATCAGAGCGTAATCCTCAACTTCAATAGTACTTCAGAATACGATGCAAAACAAGTTTTATGATATATCTACGTTGATCTGCAACTTCTACAAAGAAATACATTTTTCGAGTGGCGAAATTTGCCACCCGCATTGCTATTTGCGGTCTATCAGATTCATCCATGCACCTTGAATGCTATATCAGATGTAAAACGTTTTTCGCACGATCGGTACACAAATTTTTTCCAAATTATTTATACATAACCAAATAAGAATACTGTAGTATACCAAATACTATATCGCGAGCTTCTTTAAGTTTTTGGATGGATTTTTGTAAGTAACCCAACGAGCTTTCTACAACTTTGTCGGATTTGTATTATCTAGATCCGCGGAGATATGTCCATTAACTACAGCTTGACTAATCTGTAATAGTATATTTGATCAAAGCTTAGATCTTTATAATTCTAATAGGATCAGATTTTTTTCAGATTTTAGCCGTTTCGGTATTTCAGATATTTACTCGAAGAACTTGGTTTCTATAATATCGATTGTTGTAAATAATTGTAACTGCGGTAATCGTAATACAGCATCTAGAGCAGAAAGAGTTGAAATACCGAACCATGCATTTATGTACAAATATGATCTGCAAAGATCAGAGGTTTTTTATTTCATACCATCAGCTCGAGATATGGACAGATAAATTGGTACATGGGTGGGGTCTATAAGGGTTTACATATTACCATAGTTTATAATTAGTTTTAATAAAAGAAAAATGCTTTCACCAGATTGCTCTGAATCTTTACTGAAACATAGTTTTCGATGTGTAGATCAAAAGTGTCAAGTCAAAGAAAATATAGTTTTCGTCCTTAATTACGATTAATTACCATAGTTATTTTGAGTAAGTGTAAGTAGATATCGAAAAATCTACCCTGAGTGTCAGAGTAATAAATCCTATTTAGTAAATTTTAAATTGTGATGCACTACTTACAGCCTTGGTAGTGTAATTCCTGGCGTGCCGGACTTTCACCCAAGCGGCCCGGGATCGACTCCCGGCGCTGGCAGATCTGGTTAAGGTTTTCTGCAGTTTTCTTTAGCTGTAACACAAATGTGGGATTTGCGATGTCCCATCTATAATGTAATTAAAATAAAAATATAATAATAATAATTATAATTTTTTCTCAAAGTCCATCCAAAACATATTTATTAATTTGCATTAATTTGCTACAATTGTTTCGGCCTTATTAGCAGTATAATTATTTACAAGGCCATCTTCAGGCATCTTTTAATTGTTTTTAGGTGTTTTTATATTAATTTTTATAATGATAATCAAAAAATCAAAATGTAATATCATTGTTGTATATTAATGATTGTCGTGTTAAAAGATAAAAGTATAAAACTAAAATGTGTTATAAACCCTCCTTAAAAACTACATTAAAACATTATATTTATGTAATTATCATTGTTTTTTCATTTTGCATTTATAATGCGAGTTATAATACGTGAACATGTTACACGTTTACCAGACCAAAATGGATTACACTCCATTTTGGTCTCCCGCACAAGCTTATAGCTTCTGGGGTCTTGGTTTAGGTTATGGGTTGTAGTAAATATTATTATTATTATTATTACTATTTGAATAATAATTTCAACTTTTAAAGCTAATCATCAGGCTCACTTTCATAGTGTATGATGAACCCATTTCAGGGATCAATTCTAGTTTTGCCATTTAGATGGTGTTCCCATATAGCACACAATTTTATAATACTTAGGATGAAATTTCTCAATAAATAGCTTATTAAAATTGGCAACTTTTCAATAGCTTTTCATCTGTTAGACAACAGTGCTACTTAAGTAACGAATAACAACCTTGATCTACTTATTAAATTCATACAGAAAGCATATTTTCACTAACTGAAAAGTAATCCTTAACTTACATAAAATACATCATCTTGCACTGCAGTATATCTTATTATAAATAGGTGTTATCACCCATGTTCCTGTAAGTACATACGTTCATACGTATATCTTATAGTTCACGAAATAAACATTAAATTGTTAAAAAAATGTTCAGTGCTTTTACATGTAAATGTTATCAGTTACCGTGTAAGTATCTTGAACCAATTCTAAAATTCATTTTAAAAAACCAAAAAAAAAACCTTCACTGAATTAGAAAAAACATCTAGATATTATTTGATGCATTCTAATGAACCAATAAGTTTTTATGATAAAAAATACATCTCAGAGGTATTTTGCAGTATTAGATATTTCTGCATTTTTCAGTACCGGTAGACAAGTAAGACGAAAATCCTAAAACAAATCACGTTAGTTAAATACTCTCCTGTTATTTCTTTTTGTATCCTACTGAAGTAGCTACTTCTGGTAAAACGTGAACAATAAATTTCAAAGAAGCTTTTAGACCTAACCAAGCACTAATAAAAACGTCCTTTTAAATAACTTAATTTCTTGTAGCACTGGTACAATTTTAACTGGTCGTCGTGTAGTATTTTTAATTATAAACAGCATACAAAAAGTATGATACGCACAGTACCCTCCACATTCATCTAGAAACTTTATTGGAACGAACGAATGAATCTTCAAAACCTCTAGAATTAAATGTAGTTCAAAAAAGATCTCCGACACTATTTTTAATTACAGGTTATTATAGTGAAACGAAAAAAAAGTAGAAGTAAGCGTATGTCTTGGAGGGAGTGAAACACCCTAAAAATTCAAAATGATCCATTAATGTAGTATAAGCATTTTAATGAAAATTCAGTTTCATGTGTTCTAGCTTAGTAAGGCGCACCTATATTTGTAACTTATTAATCAAAATACTTTCAAACGAAAGGTTAATTCGAAACTTACAACAAAGAACGCAACTAATTTTCATAAAAGCTTAAATCGATATCTAAAAATCAAACAATGAAAGTTCGAGAAAAACCTCAAATGGCAAGTTCAGCACGAAATGAATGAAATTACTTAAAGTAATCTAAAACCTGCTGGCTGGTTGCTGAAACGCAATGCATTGTAAAGTCAGGACCAGATTAAAGAATCAAGTAACTTTTATCCACGTTAAAATCAAGCAAAAAGCGTTTAGGGTAGAAAGGGTTTATGAAAATATATGCTGGCAGACGTTTCAGAGATGTATATCTCACTAAACTCGAGATGTAGACCCGTAATATGCTACGTAACGTTGTCGTCCTCTTCTTTCAAGTTGCCCCGGCGTAATAGGATATCAAGGAGAGGAAAGTTATTCTGTTTTACCGTAACCAAACAGTATCTAATTTGCATGCAGATGAGGTGTCGTAGTAAACTTGGTTCCGGGACTACTGGAGTTCATCTGAGAATGTTGTTCTATACAGCACAGTTAGAATTTCATAGATCTACTGATTTCTATTATTTTACTAACCGGTTTATGTTTGTTTTAATCATGAAAACAAAAAAGCGTAATTTTGAAATTTTATTGTAAAAAACCGAGAAATGGGCACCTTTATCATTTTTTGATACCTACCTATTATTCATAACAATGGTGATAATAGCTTTAACTCATTATTTACTTAAACAAAGCAATTTAAATTTGAGCAAATCCTACTGTTATCAATTTACCCTGAATCCAGGGTGGGCCGACAAGCAGCTCGGCTACTGTAATATGACCTGGGTAATGCGTGTGGGCTCACCCGCATATTGGGTAGGTGGATGAGTGGGTTGCTCTACACAGCAAAAGGTTCTGCACGAAGCTTTTGTATACTCAATTACTAGCACGCATTTTCTGTAAATGGCCATTTTTATAAAATAACAACTGAAAAAATACCAAATTTATATTTACTATTATCCTTTGACATTATACGTATTCTATATGGTAAAGGTTGAAACAAAGGTTTATAATTTTTTTTTGTTCAAATTTGGTGGCAGCTGACGAGTGGAGGCACATGTTCTAAGTAGGTTGATTATTATCTATTTTCTAGCAGGTATAAACGAAATTTTGTGTAAATAGGCTTATGTAAAATTTAACGCAACTTAATTGGTGGGAAGATAAGGTTCTAATATAAAGTTTGTAGTATTTGGGTGTATTAAAATAAGGAAACTCTGACTTACTAACTTAAAAACATACAGAGAAAGAAAATATAAAAATCTGCAATGTACCAATGCCAGTATGGATTTAAAAATGTGTTTTGTAGATTATTCATTTATTATATAACTAGATTTCATCTTATTAAATTTTAATTAAAGTTTGATAATATACAATAACCAATCATTTGAGTAAAAGGTTAGTACCTTATATGGTTTTAATACGTTTTGAAACAGATTGAAATTTGAACTAGAGAAATTGGATAAAGAAAAAAGTTTCAGGAAGATTGACTAATCCTATCAATCAAACTGAAATATTAAAAAGTTTTAATCCGAAATATAAATAGGTAAAAGATTTGAGGTGTTTCTAATAACTTTGAAAGTTTTTATGGAATTACTACACTATAAAAAATCAGCCCCGTGAACAATTTTTAAAGTACTGGGTAAAGATTTAGAGTTAAAATTTAGAGTAGAAAAACTAACTCTATATAGATTGAATATGCAATCTATTAGTATTCTACTTTAAATGTATAAAATAATCCACTCTAATTTTATTTTTCAAGAGAAGAAACGCCGTTAAAAACTTAAAAAGTGAGCTAAATTGGTAAAAAGATGTTTGTTAGTGTTGATGTTACTCTAGTTAGAGCAAATAAAACGAATTGACACCAATATACACTAGATAGAGTATTTACAAGAGAATCCTGTGCGCAATAACGACACTAACAAAAAATGACGACAATCAGCTATCTGCTGTATTTGACTTCGACTAGTAAAAACTGTGGAAACTTTGCAATTTCAAAAATTACAATTTAAAACGTAATGAACAACTAAACTAAATTTACAGATCAAAATTATACTGACTAGACCAAAAAAGGTATCTGTACATAAATAATAGTACCTACATAAAGCTACAGCAGCTTTTCGAATTACAAAGACTTAACAGTTATAACTAGAAACCTGTTAGTGCAAATATGTTCACGTTTTTTTAATGCATGTGAATGCGAAATTTTGAAAATTTTAATCTAGATAGAAAACAAATTATAGAAAAGTTTTATAACAATCCTCTCTAAATAGGTAGTATTTTTCCCATGTAGAGCAAAAGATTCAAAATTCAAAAATAAAATCTTACTACGAAATTATTAGAAATTTAACTGTTTTAGTGTAAAATAAGTTACCATAAGTGATTAAAGATAGAATTTCTTTTTTTGGTATATTACATGTCTAACAAATAGCAAATTTAACTCTAGGATTCAATGGCAACCATCTTGAATTTCCTGACAAACATGGTTTTACAAAATTACAGATAATAACATTTCCACACCTTATTACCTCCTTTTCTTATTATTAAATTAATCTTAACATCCTATTACACAATATTTACATCAATTTCGGCACCAAAACTTTAAATATTAAGTAGATTTTACTATTTTAACAGATCAGGTTCAAACGATACAAATCTTCAGCTTCAAAAGGCTTAACCTTCTCTATTTAAAGCTCTCCACTTGAAAATTCTATTGCTAAAGGTGCTTTAGAACCTAATTAACAATATTGCAGCAAAGCATTTTGGCTGCAAATGCATAGATTAATGGAAATTATACATTTATCATGAAATTTGATGAATCGTTAAGGGATTTACTTGAAATTCAACAACAAAAAGTGTGAGTATTGTGGTGATTGCTTGCATATACCTTTCCATGTATGCCTTTTATAATTTCCAGGTGAAACTACACCTTACAATTGCTTAAATTATGAAAAACCAAGTCCAACGACCTAACGATATGCAAATTGTAACTTGTCAAAACAATTTTTCAGTTTTAAGTGGAAAATCCGTTTAAGATCTAAGTCTACTTAATTATTATCAAGTGATGTAAAGTGTATCCTTTACTTATTAAGTAACAAATTAATTTATTTAATTAAGATTTGTTCAAGTTGAGTGCAAACCCCTAAATATATAGGCAACCCAAATGACTTATATTCAACTATAAATGCTGGAATCACAGCAATATATACTTTGGGACCAGACTGATGGCAATTGAACGTGTGTGAACTGCAGTTTTATTCAATATAAATACGAGTATATACAACTTTTCACATTCAAATCAAAACTTAGGAATATATAATTATAAAAACTACTACATACTGTGTTTCACCTCACAGCTTGACACCCCTGTATTTTTGTTATTTATAATCGAATCAATTTCATGTTTTTATCAGGTATAGAAATTTTGGTGAAAAAAACTAGAAAAAGAATTATTTGAAATAAATTATTAGAATTGAATTAAAATTACTTTAATTTTTGAGATTTTAACCAAAATTTGGTTTTGCGGTTTTCAAGTGGCCCGGAACAAATTTCCGTAACGGCTTTTCCGATTAAACAAGGCCTAACATATTTTTTCGATTTTTTGCATCTATCTTCGATCGTAGTAGGCTTGTCGTTGATAATAAGTGTGGATTTTAATTACCCACAAACTTATTTTAAGGGGTTCTATACCTGATAAAAATTTGAAATTGATTGGATTATAAATAATTAAAATACATAGGTGTCAAGCTGTGAAGTGAAACACACTGTATGTAACCTACTCTGCTATGTCCCAATGAGCCTTCATTACTGAGGTTTGGCGAGGTAGGCTACTATTAGTTATAGAGCCTTATTGTTGGGCATACTCATAAATCATTTACTCAAAACGCCACAACTTCGGTAGCATACGACAGGAAAATGTATACGCCAAGTATTTTGAAATTTCATATGCTGAAAGATATCGATAAGAATAACAATAACCAGTGGCGTATTTAGGCGGAGGGCTATCAGGTTGGAGCCCCCGGAGTTTTTTAATAGTTTCAAAATCTATGTTATGTGAAAATCTTAGTATTTTGATTCAAAATTTTTATAGGTTAGCCCCTACACCCGAAAAAAATCTTAAATATGCCACTAACAAGAACTACCACTATAAGGAATTTTCTATTTCAAAGACTACATATAGTCAAAGGTAATATATCCAAAACCTCTTACTTTATCACCTCCTACCGTATAAACAAATTGTGAAATTGGATATACAACTGTGTAGAAACTGTTAAGAGTTCGTTTTGTGTTTCATACTATAATAAAAGGTAGTGAAAGTATATTTATTACAATTGATCGATGTTTATTATATGCTAGAAAATTCAATTATTGGATATCTGATAAGAAAAATTAAAGCTGCTAGTAGTTAATTAGTGACGTTTTTCAAAGATGTTTCAATTCTTCCGAAAAATTCTCAATCTCATAGACCTGTATATGATATTAGTTATATCATATATAAGTTACCCATCCATAGAAGATACTATGGATAAATGCTTAAAAAGGGTTTACCGCTTTCTAAACTTCACCTCTTCTGTGGTCTTGATTGATTAGATTTATTTACTATTGAGGACTTCTGACGCATGACTTTCCACATAACCTGTAGTCTAACGATAGTGTTGGACAGCAAAGTGTCTTGAATGTCCAACATCTTTTTGTAAACAACCTTCTTCAAGCTCACTGATAGTAGTTATTAAATGTATAATATCTTAATAAATTTATAACATGTAACAATTGAATTATATAAATTGAAGATCCATATTCTACATGAAGAAATCTTATATCAGCGTTTTACATACAATTATAATACCGATGTATCGATTTTGGGACTGTTGTATTTTTAGAAGGAACTATAAAGTTGTAATTTCAAAGCTAAAGCTTTTGGAATAAAGTGCAGTTTGAATCATGAAAAACGGCGAAGCTTTAATATTCGAGATATGAATTGTTTATGAACAGTTTTCCTATCTGACATTGTGTTCTCATGCAACACAAATCTTAAAAAGTATTAGTTCATACATGGTCAAAGCTCTGGTTAATTTTTGTGCGCTCTACATAAATGCAAGAAGCAAAACATTATCTGTCTCTTACCTATATTATAAAAAAGGAACAAACAAGAGCGAATTCTTTTAGCATTCTAATAAATTTAATTTTCTCTAAAATCAATAGCAGTTTGTGATCCATTCTAGACGAATATATGCTAATCGGAGACAAACTTTCTTAATATTAAATATGTATACGAATTGCTTTTAAAAACATAATTCATGTTTGGCCTGACATTTTTATAGTTCTGTAATGGAATTGGATTCTGATAAGCTTGTTTTGATTTTTGAGTTTAATAGCCTTTTGGTACGTTTTATAAAATGTGAGAGATAAATAATTTATCGAATTATTCGTCTAAATTGATCTATGGTAGTTATTGACGTTAAGACTATTGTGTGGTTGGTTGAAACAAGTCTTGAACTGAACAAAGTCAAAACTGTTAGATTTTAATAGGGTATGTAGAATTTTTCGTTTGGAGAATAGTCAAGTACAGAACATCGACAGACTCTCGAAGGAGTGCTTGACACGTCTGCGGGCCCAACTTTCAGTTATTGAATTTGTCTAACGTTCTTGGCTATTGATATGCGATGATAATACATATTACACGGCAATCTTCCTTTTAGTTTAGTTTTTAGTGTGGTTTATTGTTTAAGGCTTGGTGTGAAAATTCAGAGTTGCGCATTTTGCTCAATATTTAGAAGAAATGAAACGTACAATAGTAAACGTGTAACTAATCCTTCAAGAAACGGGAAAATTTGTTTCGTCGAGTTATTATCTTGTTGATATTTAGCAAAGCCTAAGTGTACTTTGAGAGAATTTATGAAAATAATAAATAAAATTAGATTTTGAAAGTCTTGTTTTCCAGTTTTATAATTACCTGAGAAGCGTCATTAATAAAAGTGGACACTAAAGTTCGGAAAAAGGACTCTAAAGAGCTGAACTCTCTTTAGATCTTTTTTCCGTGGAAAAGGAATTGGAGTGGATGTGATTACATCGTCTAAAATTCCAGTCCATTATAAGAAAAGTCCAGAGTTCAAATATTGTTCCAGCATCTTTACAGAATTTGTCCTTTTTGGGTCGTTGTGTTGATTATTTTTACAAATGTTAGTGATTTGTTTTAACCTCAAGATAGATTGAGGTAAAAATAAAAGAAATAAGGCAAGAAAAAATTATTGACAAACGTTCTCTCATTAAATTATTTTGTAATTAAATATTTGGGAATTCATACGCGATGATAATAAAGATTTGGTTTTCGATTTACAAATTGGTAAAGTAAAAATGTACATATTTAGATTGGGACCCCTAGTACGTTAAAGTGTAGAACCTCATAAAGTTTGTAGGTTTCGTATTATAATTAAATGTTGTTTATGTTTTATGATACGGATAGCCTTCACAATGATGCTAACGTTTTTTTAAACTCATACTAATCAACAAAGTTGAAATTAATAATCATTTGCTATAGCTAGGAACAACAAATTGTTTGTGATAATTTTAACAAAAAAAAATAACTTCAGAGATATTGAATTTAACGTGACTCAACTGGGAATCTTTTCCCGAATTGTAGTCTTCTATTTCTGCTTTTAAATAACAATAACAAACAGTTTGGGTGGCGCCCTTCATGTTTTGCATTTATTCCTAATCATATTTAAAATCAATAAGCCTTTGGGATTAACACCCACGACCGCTGAAAATAATCAGAATAAGATGTATCTGCCGGGAGTAATAATTAACGTAAGTATAAGATGTTTATGATTTATTTGTTTATCCTTTACTTCGATTATTTTTGCATTACTAGCATAAGAATTCTCATCTGTTTACTTATATTTTTGATGTTATGAAATCTTATCTATTCTCCACATTTACTTGCTTGAAGTCTCTCAGAAAACTATTGATAGATCTTTTACATTACTTACAAGCCATTTGAGTAGGGAAAACTTTTCAATTTTAGAACAGTTTCAATAGGTACATCTGGTATTTTTATGATGATGTTAGAATTATGCAGTGAAGATCCATTGGCTGACCTGTAAATTAGAATGGAGATAATTCTGTAATAATCTTCGAGCTTTACTTTAGTGTTTTTTAAGTTACGGAAGAATCACATACAGTAAGTTGTTTTGATAATGACTGACTTTTAATATTTATACATAGCTACAATTATTAGCAAATTTTTGTACATTTCATGTCAACTCTTTCACTTTCTTCCTTTGACTGCATTTACTGCAAGATTCATTAATTCATTATCAGGTATGATGTGTATATAATAGAAAAAACTCAAAAATGCTCAGAATATAAAATGACTTCCTATACTAATTACTTTCATTACAAATTAGCATCACATAAGTTTCCCAGATTAATCAAACTGAAACGAAATTCAAATAACCTTCTATCAAGCACTGAATATAATGAAAAAATAATCTGTTTAATTACATTAACCACACTCGTTTACCTTATTTATTATACAGAAATTATTAAATTAGATTTTCTGAATTCTTATTTTAATAACAGTATAGCCATTGTTTGTATTCAGATTTAAATTAGTTTATCAAAAATACGTGAATACTAAATGAAACAGATTTGCATGAACAATACATTTATTTCATCCTAGTTATCTAGTGCTTGCATATAAGAAATATATACATTCCTATTAAATCTAGTACAGTAAAAAGTGTGAATTTGATTAAATCCATTTCAGACTAATAATAAGTTCCAACGGAAATCACACGCTATATAATAACTCGAAACAGTTGCAGAATAACAATTTTCTCAAAGGAAGAGACAAAGAGTATATTGCACCCATATACAGAATATGCCTACATAGTTAAAAATAGGCAAACAGACGGATTGTAATGACCTTAGGCTTACTTCAATGGATAGCTTTCCGCTTTTAAATAATTATTTAATAACTTCAACTGTTAATTCAATTTTTAAAAATATTAGTTTTGAATTATTTATTTGTCAGGGAAACAATTACAAATTATTATTAGGTTCCTTGAATAAACTTACTACAATGATTAATTAAAAAAATACCCTTGTTGCGAATCTTAATCGTTCTTTAAATTCTATAGTAAGCGAAGCATGACTGAAGATGTAAAAGCAGTGATGTCAGTTACAAGCCTAAAAAATAACGTTACATCACCATTATTTACTATGTTCAGTGATTTTTACCTTGATTTTATCAATATATTTCGTAAGAATATGTGTATTTTAAATAGAAAATGACAGCCTTTTGGATAATTTTATAATATTGACTCTTCTATATTACAACTACAAAATATTTTAAAGTCAAAAAAAGAAAATAAATCTACTGATAACAATAATTACTAATACTAATAATTACTGAATACTAATAATTGAATCTTTGGAACTTGTATATATATGTGTGGAACTGGGTCATGTAAATTTTAGAAACTTTCAAGCTTTGATCAGTATAAAACATAAACTCTTCATTAATGTAAACTGAAACACGCACCATTGGTTTCATAATAATCTAGCATAACAAGGCTAATATGATGCTATTTTTTAGTCTCTTTTTAATGTAAAAAATAGCAGACTATTAACCTTGCTGTCCTAAATCATTATGAAACCTATAGTACCATTAGACACTACAAACACTGAATATATAAAACTAAGCAAGCCTCAGTTAATTATTTTAAAATTGCAAATATTTGCTATGCAAACATTTTTATTTAATCAAATTTTCTAATTTTAAAACTAAATATCTGGAATTTTGAAACTCTTGAACTTGAAATCTCTTAAACTTTAAAATTCTCAATCTCTCAAAACAAGAGTTCATAATCTATATGATTTAAATTTTAATTTGGAAGTTTTAAAATTTAAAATATAAACTGAAATTATATAAACCTGAAAGTGGAAATTTTCAGGTCAAATTTTACAACATTTGTATAAAACCATAAAACTCAAAGAGTACACCAAATTGAGATTTTTACTCTTTAAAACTTTGGAATCTTGAAATCCTGAACTTTGGAAAGCGAAAATTAAAAATTCGTTAACCTATACCATAGAAATGGGATCTTTGAAATTAATCGCTGTGAATCTGAAAATGAGATTTTGGAAATTTGAACAACCTCAGAAGAATTTCTTAAATCTTCGGACTTTTTCAAAACTTCGAATTCGTAGTAGGTTAATTAATGCAATCACATAATTAAAAAACATGACCGTGCTTCGATATCTCAAATTTTGTTCAAAGTTCAATTTTTTTCCTTGCATAGATAAATATGAAATAATATTAAATTAATTTTTTTCAGAGTTTTTGGATGAAAAATGGACGAAGTAGAAATTTTGAAAAACTTTTTGAGACCGATTTTGATGCAAATTTTGCTACCGGGTACTACATCATCTAACTAAAATTGTTATAACTCCCTTATTTTTTTAATTATCTGGCTCATATAGATGTCGGCATAAAGCTAGTTTTTGGATCTTTTAGAGTATATCAAGAATCGTGCAAAAGATATTGCGCAACAGACAACTAGCAGGCTGTGAGGCAAATTTTACTGTTTTTACAAATTCTAACTTTGTTCCTGTGCTATAATTATCACCCGTTTGAAACTTTTTTTATATAATCATTTTAGCATGTACTTGGTATGGTTAAAAGTAAAAAGGTTGTATTTTTGTAGTATAATAAAATAGTTTTGGAAAAATTTCCTTCAGAGCCTGTTACATTTTTTCTGTAGAATGTCGTTGCACGTTTCTTGCTATACTCAGAAAGACCCAAAGACTAGCTTTAATCTGACACCTGAACGAGTCAGATAACTCAAACAATAAGGGAGTTATGAGAATGATCAGTTAAATGACGCAGTGTTGCATAGCAGAGTTTCAAATGTAACTGCTGCTAACTAACTAAAATTATCATAACACCCTTATTTTTTAACTATCTAGCTCATTCAGGTGTCAGATTGAAGTTTTTGGATCTTTCAGAATATATCAAATGGCATATGCACTGCCTTTTCACGTTTCTTGATATACTCTGAGAGATCCAAGAACTAGCATTTTATCTGACACCTGGATGAGCCAGATAACTCAAAAAATAAAGGAGTTAAAAATCGAAATTTTCAAACACTTCTACTTCGGCCATTTCTAATTTAAGAAATCTGGAAAAAATAATTTATCATTTCATATGTATCTATGCAAGTAAAGCATTTGAACAAAATCGGAGGCATTGAAGCACATGGTTCTAGTTGATTTGGTATGAAATTAGTCAGTAAGCAAAACTCCGAATTGCTTAAACGTTGGAAATAGAAACATCCAAAATTGGTAGTGTAGTAAGAAATGAGTAGCTACACAGTATTTTAAACTACAAACCCAATCAGTTATTGTGAGACATACAAAAATACAAATTTTGAATTTTTGGAATAGAATTTTTAAGGAATCTAAAATTCTAAATGACCAACTGAATGACTAAATTTCAATATTAGGAACCTTCAAACTAAGTTCTCCAGTGCTTAAATCAAAATAGAATATAACACAGAAATCCAAAATTTACATCAAATTTAAATAATTTAATATAATTTTGCTGTTACTCATGTAAACATACCTTCAAGTACAATTTTAAACTTATAATGCAGTAAAAGATAGTCTTAATACCCTTATCCCAAAACCTGTGATTTCAGTATGAAAACAGCAAAGAAATGGTAATTTCAAGCTTTCATGTTGCTATACTGTTTTCGGTTCATTAGTTTTCAAAATACGCCATACAACATGAGGCAAATTCTGCAAAAGGAAAAACGCAACGTTTCCCAATAATATTAAAAATTAAAAAACGCTGTTGATGTGAACTGTAATAGGCATTTGCAGCCCGCAGTTGTTTGATACCAGTTGTTACCCGCAGGTAACTAAGGGCTGAAAATGTTTTTCTGCCCAAGTGATATACAATAATTTTTCGCCTACCTGTTACATACTTTAAAACAAGACTTCAAATTTTAAACAATAAGATGCAATTTATTAATAAATTAAAATAAGCATTAGAAGGAGTGAATGAAAACGAAAATAACATGATTTGTTTGATACTTTGTTATTAAATTAACATAATGATAATATATATGCTATACGCAGTCCACTGCTATTTGAATGGTCGTGCCCAGTTCAAAACCATCACGTGCTTATCTGCATAACCCAAAATGACATATGCGTCGCTCTAGGACATTTGGGCGGGGCCGTTTCCGCGCGACAACAGTTTGGCGCCGGACAGTTTGGCGCAAAGACACTTCGGCGCAGGCACACTTCGGCGCCAGGACACTTAGGCGTAGGCACACTTGGACGAAAAGACAGTTCGGGGCATGTAAATCTTTCCGCAGCAAATGAGTGTAAAACTTTCGGAGATCTTTAAACAAAACCTTTTATTGTACCATTAGTCTAATTGTTTGGGACAAGCTACCCTATATCAGAGTAATATTTTTTTATTTTTACGTACACATATTATATACACCTTCTTAGTTCCACAATTTCGCTTGGATTGGTTAAATTGGTTACTCGAGTGCCTTTTGTCTTTAAGCACTATACTATAAGCACTAAGTAGTATCCATTTATAAGTGTTACCGACTGAGACAAAATTTGTGAAGTGGGACACGTATTTATCAGTGGTACGATATTCAATGTTAATATCAATTTTCTGTGATTTAGGTAAATGGTTTTATAAAATTTTTGATTTTTTAAAAGTTATATAAACATTATCAAACATGATATTCTTATAAACAATAAGGGATTTATAATAAACAAATTGAATTCTTATTACAAATTATTCCCTTATGCAGAGATTTGCAGAAGAATTTTGATTTTAATTTAGTAGCTTAGAAAAATGAATTTTTTTTAATCTGGCAATACATACGAGCCTATAAAGATTAGGTGCTGTCATCTAGCACAGAATGTACCAATAGGACACTGAGTATATTGACAAAGTTTTTCCATTTAAATCTCAAGATTTGTATTTTAAAACAAACTCTACCTGAAATTGTGTACTTGAAGTAAAATAAAACAGGCAAGTGAAATAATTTCTAGTGGCTAAATAAATAAGTATTGACCGCTTATACCTACTACATGTAAATACTTATTGGTATAATAATATTTTGATTATGTTGGGTAGTTTTTGTTTTTCCTACTTGTTTAAAAAGCATGTAGTTGATGGTACAGTGGTCATGTTAAATGTAGGTACAGTGGCCACTTCTTTGTTATATAGGTCACTGTACTATTATTTAGTACAATATTTTATTTATTTCAGATATTATTTCCTAGATGTTCCCGATGATTTGTACATTATTTATCTCAAACTGTAAAAATAGGCGGCACTACTACAACAGCAAATCTGTTTTTTCCATTAATTTATCTATGTATAATGTTTGTTAGCTTTTGGCTGGTTTTTTAAATTTAAGTTGCCTTTTTTTTAATCATATCATTTAATCATTATTCTGTAAATGTCTATGTATTTGTTTTTACTATTCCCATCTCCTACACAGTAGTGGCCACAGTACCATACTCTAATGGCCACTGTACCATCACTGTAGGTACAGTGGCCACTTTTATCTTAAATTCTTCCAAAAATTTATCCTTGTTATAATTTTATTTTTTCAGTTCTAGAATGTAATGGTGTAGAATTAAAAACAGTGTTTGTTATCTAATGGTAAGGGTTAATTTTGGTTGTTATTGATATTATTATAAAAAGGTGGCCACTGTTCCAGACTCTCCACTACTGTATTTCATCCATCATACTGCATTTATTACCTGTAGGTACCTACAAATTTTGTTCATTACAATAACACTAGACAATTTCTCGCGTCGAAGTGTCCTCGCGCCGAAATGTAGTATTAGACGTAACCAACCTGAGACCTCACGAAAAGTTATCTGAACAATCGATACTTATTTTTGGTACCTGTTTCAAAAATAGTTTTCAATATAGTAGACTTATTACGAGTAGACTTATTAAAAAAACGAAAGTGAAAGTTACGTTTGTTTACAAATGGGAACTGTTTAGGAATTGGGCCCCATACTATATTATCGATTTTCATGTAAAACTACAAAATTATGAATATTAGTTCCTTTCATGTATGTATCATCATATGTTACGTAATTATTATTAAAGTATAAATAATTAATTTGGTAGCCATATTTCAAATTAAAATGTAATGGTTCAGTTGAAAATATAAATTATTATTAATTATGTTAAATTTACAGAACTTTTTATTAAATATAAACAGCCCACGTACCGTAAAAATTATATTAAAATTCTACACATATTTTTCCTTTTAACAGAGATTTAAACTATAATCTAAGGTGTAAAACCGACGAATTCTAATAATGCTAATTAGTTGCCTAAAAGTTGCATCAATATTCAAGAGATATATGTATATAGTAGAAAAACGACTGTGCATTTTTGAATGAATCTTCAGGTTATTTGCATTTACGCCCAAGCATGCTCGAAATAATTAAATATTTGCGTAATGAAAAGTAGGACAGCGTGGTATAATTACGAAATTGCATTTTGAGTGTTTTGTTCTTCATAGTTTCTTTCGCTAAGTAAAAAGGTTAACACCTGTGCATCTTTTGCAACCACGTCAAAGGACTTGCCTACTATTAAATTTAATGAGCTAAATATAATAATACAGATATCAATTATATCATACCATTTTCAGCAAAAACCCAAATTATTGTTATAAAACTTATGTGACAATATTTAAATCAATTAAGTAAAATAGGCAGGTGACATTGCAGTTTTTTAAGTCCAAGGTAACAACCAAATTCAATTTTTTTTCCTCTCATTTTTATTGCTTAAGCCATCATTTTATTTACATCCGTCTACCTAATATTTCTTTTCTATTATACCTTTCAACAAATTGATTCTTTATTAATTATTCTAAAGCAAAAGTTGTTTGGTATCTTTCAAGGTATAGTAATATAATGTAACAGCGTAACTATTTTTATTAGAATTACAAAAATTCGCAGGTACTAAAAAGTCAATTAAAATTCTGATTCGCTAGTTTTCTATAAAAAGAGGTATAAAATAACTACTACACAGTGTTTGTTTTTGTTATATTAATTTAGTGACGTAGACAAGTAAATTTCGTGAATTAGGAAATATTTATGCATTTGAAAAAAAATTAAAGCAGGAATAATTAACTTAATTCTGTTTTTGAGGTAGTTTTTGTGTAGGACGTCGTTTAATTAATAAACAGGGACTTTTCGGTAATAATGAAGATTATTATAAACAGCGTTACAAATTTCCATACAATTCTAACCTTATATTAATCATAAATGATAGATTCAATTTTATACAAATTATTTTAGCAACGCGCATTCAACGATTGAATATTTTAGTTTGTGCTGCCAGAGGTAAATTCTCTTTTTATTAGTGATTATTTAAAAAACCGTGTAATTACAGCGAGTTTATGAAATCTATGCTTTAACTATCTTAACAATGCTTTAGCTAACTTTTTATTGTATAAACAAAAATTCAGAAATAAAATCGGTTGATAAAACTTGAGATAAACTGGAGAGAAACCAGTAATTTAATAACCAATAAGTTCTTATCACTATAAATTTTATCGATTCTTTTGCAACTTACAGCTAATTTCCTTTGAGATTTCAGAAATTTCCGGGCCAATAATCGTCTATTCAGAAACACTAAGAGTCCTTCAAAAGCACACCATTTGAAACTATGTTATTAATTTATCGAAGCATTCAATACCTCTTAACCACTTTATAACCTCAGTCGTGGAATTGTGGATTTTTGGATATTTTGAGTTCATCCTTCTGTTCCTTTTCAACGAATAGGAATAATTGCATGAAATAAAGAAATCCTATATTTTTAAATAAGCTTATTGTTAGTCGAAATACCACAACATTAATATTACTAGCCAATAATAATTAAACATTGAAGGGTCTAGATTACGAGGGTGGTCCATCAAAATCGAATTCGAAAATATTATGCTCTCACCCCCTAGGATTTTTCTACATCGAAAAAATTACTCGTATTTTTTTAATCGTACGATATTTAGGGGCAAAGTTATTATATGGGAAGTAGTCTCACTGCCCTATACAACGCATGTTGACGCGGTCACGGAAAAGAGTAATGAAAGGGAAACAGCGAGATGGCTAGGTGACGTCATTGGCGTACTCTACTGACAAATATATCATTAGTTGCATTATATTAATTAATCGTCTGCAAAAGATTTTCAATACGCATAGCAAAAAAACTAACTGCTCAAATTAATTCAAACAATAACAGTTACACACACAATTTATTTTTGTATAAAATATCAAATTTGTAAAATTATCTGTTAGATTTTTAAATTTTAGCGAATTATGATGTTTTGCGAGTTCTGGCGTGTCTTTAATAATTAATATTTCAATAACTACTCGACAGAATTGAATAAAATTTTACATGGAAGTAGCCAATAGTGCTGTATCTATATGGCAATATAGATCTTAATAGGATATATGGATTATTTCTCAAGTTCCCATGTAATAACTTTGATTTAGGGGTACCTCAAAGCCATGTATTTTATATAGGAAAAAACACTTTCTTAAATTTGAAATAGAATCATATAAAATCAATATTTTTCAACCGGACTAGTCTGTTTCTCTTTAGAAATATTCAGAGAATGACATCCAATAATTTATTCATTATATTTTTTATATTAACTATTTTGTAGAAGACCTGAAAATACCCATAAATGGAAGAAACACGGAAAAATTGTTAAAAAATATTTATTAGTAGTTTTTCACTGGGATTTTAATAAGTAACCAAAATGTGAATTGTTACTAATTGTTTCATATGTTTGTTAAACTGTTTAAACAATTTATTATTGTAAATTTCACACTTTGACATCTTCAAAGTACAGCTAGAGAGTTATAGTTTTATAAATCTTGCATTTCTTATGTTTAGAATAACCAAATATAAGGATAAACAATAAAATTATAATTGTAACAATTATTTAAAGAAATTATCATTGTCATTTAATAATTCAAAATAAAATTTATTTATTGATTTATTTTTATAAAAAGTAACAGTTATTTATTACCGGACATTACAAATTATTACAAAATTATCAATTTATTTTTATAAAAAGTTAAAATTATCATTACAAAGAATACGCTTGTTTCTACTCTCTGTAACAATTCACATTTAGGTTATTTATTAAAATTCCGGTGAAAACCTTCAGAAAAAATAGTAATAAATATGTTTTAGCGATTTTTCCGTGTTTCTTCCATTTATTTCTTTGCGGCTCTGCAAGAAATAGTTAATATAAAAAGTTTAATGAATAAATTATTGGATGTCATTTTTTTTAACATTTCTGAAAAAACAGCAGTCCTGTTGAAAACTATTGAATTTCCAGGATTCTATACCAAATCTACTAAAAAGTGTTTTTCCCGTATAAAATACTGAAAAACTTTACGACCTTTGAGGCACCCCTAAATATCGTCCGCTTTCAAAATAAGAAAATAGGGGTACTTTTCGATGTAAAATAATCCTTGGCGGTGCGAGCATACGATTTTTATTTTTTTCTTCCATACATTTTTAGGCCGCCCTACGTGAGTCTGGATACACAACTCTTTTCTGGAACAGAGAAAAACTTAAAAAATTTTGACCTCAAGATTGGACCTCAGTTCGTTACTATTATATTTGCAATGGTAGGTGCTTATAATCAATTGGACAACCTCTTTTCTACTTGTAACGTTCAAATTTGAGTTTTCGATTTCTTCCATTGGATTTTTTTTATGAACTAATTTTGGAACACACTGTACTCATTCATTTTAACAAAATTTTCTAAAATATGGTTAGTAGGCATTAATAAATTTCGAAAGGTCAACTGTGCGGACGACGCATTTTTGTTTTTGGTTGGATAATAATTATTGGAATTGTTGGTTGGTTAGTGGTTATCAAATTGCTCGCTTAGGCGGATTTTGGAATTGCCACGAGGTACGTCATCATTTAATCCTTTCTTTTCTCGAATAAATCGTAATTGATTGTAGGGAACTATTTAACCCCCGAACTATTTAACCACCGAACTGTTTGACCATCGAACTGGTTAACTACCGAATTGATTGACTAAACCTTACATTTATTGTATCCTAACTATTGTACTATAACATAACCTACTTTCTTTATTATTAAATATTATATCGTTCCTACCATTCCGTTATCCTTTTATTGCTTGTGTATTCCTTAGTCTTGGCTACTTACCGTATCTTGGAGTTTAGTAATTCTCCTGCAAAGATTACTTGGCGCCTATATTTCCGGATTTTTTTCTTGTTGGTAAGTATAATAAGCTTAATTTATACCAGGAACCCACACCGTCTTCACTGAGCTACCCTCCCCCATATCGACGTCTTATAAATACTCCTCTGCGCGTCGCATACTTTTACTAATTTCAAAATATGTAAGTTGATTAAAAGGTTGGATAATATAGTTGAAATTATTTTTAAGCTGCACATTATGAATAATCAGTTTTATGAATATAAAAAAACACAATAAAACATGAAAGCGAGTTTATTAGAAACATATAAGTAATTAACAGATATGCAGCATGAAGAATGTGAGTTTTGAGATAAATCGATATTTTTGCTACAGGGTTAGTGGTTTACGTAATGCTTTTGTAGTAGTAGAATAACTCAATTTGACCCAAAAGTGGAAAAGTTAAAGTTTGCATTTAGATCTTTCAATTATTATATTGCAACTTTGCTAAAAGTTGTTGTAAAGCGTCGGTGTGACCGAACATTGTTAATTTACTTCAATATCATACTACATCAGTGTGTAGAATCTCCATTGAATGTCCTTGTTACCTTATCTTACGCTTAATAAATCGAAACTAATAAGCGCTCTGCAAATTTCTGCAAAGCAAAGCGTTTTTAGGAAACGGGTACCGTTTACAAGCCCCGTGCTGTAAAATTATTTCTCTTTGTGCGTCATGATTTTCGCGCCACTTAAATTTTATTTGCACTTTTCGATTCTTCTTACCATCACTTGCTTCACGGCAAGTTTCGGGTATGTAGTATAGCGGAGTTTGTTAATTATGCACCTAGGTTTGCATTAACAATTACACCTAAAAACCGCTTCGAGTAACTGGGACAGATAAAATATGTTGTATTGAAGCTGTATGCGAATGTATAGCAACTTACCTTGTTGAAATATTGTTGAAACATAAAATTCATGTTAAGAACATATGTTTAGTTCGCTGTCTTATTGAATTTCAAAATTTTAAAGCTGTTTGCTATTTTTTTAGTGGGAATAAGTAGAGTAATGATATATCTACAGAACTGGTACCTTTTTAAATGTAAAGGTTGGATCTTGTTGATGGAATCACATAAAAACATGTTTGACAAGCTGCGCTTTTCTAAAGTTCGTTTGAATTATGTAATTTGGCTTGTAAAGCAAAGTTTTTGCTACTAAAAATGTTCACATAATATTAGTAATGATTCAATTGTTTAGATTTGTGGAGAAACGAATGTGCAAAAAGGTGTTTTTATGAGATTAAGGTAATTTTTAGTAATAAGGAAATATTTTGTCGTCGATATTAAAATTAAAGGCATAATTCTATTTTTAGACGTAAGTGTTGAATTAAGAATCTTATTTTCAATCAGTTTATCTAACTAGTTTTTGCGCTAATGGAAATTCATAAATAATAATAGGGTTATGTAAATTTTGATATGTCAAGATTCTTTTGTTTTTAGTTTTTTTCAAGGTCATTTGTTTTCTAAAAAAGTCTAAGAATGGAATCCATTTTTCTATTAATTCTATCGGATAGATAAGGAATGTGTAGTTTTATAAAAATCAGCATTATGCACAACATATTTATTTTAGAATTTGTGGCTCAAGTTATCATTAGTTTATTCATAATAAAGGTCGTAATTTAATTGTCCAATAGATTTGAAACTTTCTTTTCTACAACTGTTTATATTTATCTATTTGTAAATAAGATTTTGTAAATTTAACATATTACAATTAAAAGTTTATTTACGTGTTTTTGCTTTTATTTTTATTAAGTTTAAATAAATTGCATTATTTATTTATTTCATTCTCTAAACTGATAAAGTTTTTAAAATAACATTCACAATTATAGAGGTTTTTTAATATTACCATATGTAGTATTAATAGCGCTTTTGATACAACTGTAAAATATAGTATAAGTGGAAACGCATTATCTAAAAGCATCATGTAATCATGTGTAGTACCCCCACTTTCAAAGTTTGTTTCAAAGGTGTTAGCGGTACACTCACACTGCAAAATATTCTAATATTTAGCCACTCCATCGTCCCTAAATCGCAACTGTGGATGTATTCAGACAATTACCATTAAAAAATTACTTCATCTACCCCAAGCACCAATAAATATTGCATACCAAATTATTGATATTAATATTTTAGATCAGAATGGTCTTCCTTACATGTATTTTTGCATACTTTTGATTACGTACTCTCCTTATTTTACTT
Organism: Agrypnus murinus; assembly: GCA_929113105.1. Taxonomy (NCBI): domain Eukaryota; kingdom Metazoa; phylum Arthropoda; class Insecta; order Coleoptera; family Elateridae; genus Agrypnus; species Agrypnus murinus. Next base: position 69,882,908 of record OV816024.1, read on the forward strand.
AAACTGTGTATATTTAAAGTAGAAAGTTAGATACAAATCCACTTACTTCTGGAAAAGGAATAGATAAGTAACTCTTCTGATTCTCTTCAATATTTTTGCACAATATTTTTGCTATGTGGCGTGTAATTATTTTTATTCAATCCATTATGGTGTAAATTATTGTTTCCTAAAGTTTCCTAATTGTAGATTACAGACCTTTAACTTTTGTAACCGTTGGTATCCCCTGTTAGGAAAACTCGCAAATACTATATAGATATATATATATATATATATATATATATATATATATATATATATATATATATACGAATAAAAAAGGAATATTTATTATTTCAAATCTTGATACATGCATTTTAATGTTGTTAGAACAAGTGTAATTAAATAATTACAAGGTATAATATTATAATATCATGTTAATAACATTAATTAATTTAATGAGAAGAATAAAATTGTTTATGTTGAGACGACAGTTCATAAATATTTGGTTCCCTGGTTGTTAATTTTAACCTGAGATGCGATCCACAACCAAAATTATCCCTTTTTAATTTAATATGTACAAGCGCCAAAAATGCAACCTTATAGAGATATGTTGTTGAAAAAGCAAGGTGTACATCACGACTTCTCTTGTAGATCAAACAGTTTTTACCCTTTGCATTTCAGTTGTGGTATAGTCCACTGTTTGCAACGTTCTTCGTACAAATTCTTCCGGTGTCCGTACAACACTTTGGAAAACGCTGGTCCAAATAACGGAAGTACGTGTATAACTTTACAAAACAAAATTAGTCAGTTCTGTTCTAAACTGAAAGATTTAGAGGCTTTAAGATTTATTTAGGTACATTAGGGAAACTTGGATGAGAAAATCTGTTCATAATTTCTCAATACATACATCAATGATGTGTATAAAAAATATGACAATGGAAATCACTATATGCAGCAATAGTAATATACTTATTAGCAGGTATACTATCGTGTATATTAACGCCATTACGAGTATGTAATTTTTACAGTTTATTTGTTGAATTAGCGTTTACAAATTGCTTATTACCTGATTAAAATGCAGCAAACACCTACATTGCACGTTAGTTCTCAAATATTCTTTTGTTCAGTTAATAAAAAAAATATTTTTAAAATTGAAGTTTTACGATATAATACAATACGTAATAATTTGTTTCCCATTGCCAACAATGCTTACATACATTCATACTTTATTTTCGATTTTTACGTAGTATGAACTTTTAAAATGCTTTATTTTTGTTTTTGTTTATTGCTGTGAATTTTTAAATTGCATACCTACCTGTTTCGTTACATGACTTGATTACATGCTTAATACGACATTATGAGCTGATAATGCTATTACTCAATTATTATTAATTTATTATTATGTAATAAACCGTAATCAAGCGATAAAAACGAATTTGGCTTATTTCCTTAGTTTTAATTACTGTAAAACTGTTTTTAAAGTTTTCCAGATATTAATTATACCTTTGATACCTACTGAAGGTTACTACAGAAATCGTTTAAACTAGTATTCATAACATCATATCTATCCTGCAAACTGTAGTGGAAATAATAGGATGACTAATTAGATTTATAAATATTTTTATATTTAGTTTACTATTGAAATTTAGGTCCAACCTTAATATAAAACATCAGGTATATGTACTATACTTATACTATAGTAGTACTAGCTTATTGATAGATCTTATAAAATTAATAAAACTTGCAAATTATATTAATCAATCAATATATTTTCGAGAAACTAATATTTTAAAATATTTAATGTATAATGCAAAAGCATAAAACCGAAGAACATACCTTAGAAAACTAGTTTCATATTTCAGTTAATTATGAAGTAACTGTACAGGATTCAGTTGAAAATGTCTGCTACTGGACTTACCTTCTTACAGCTATTAAAAAAGCTACTGCATAGAATTCTAGAATAATACCAATTATTTACTGATACGTAGTATAGAGTGTAATAATTTTGCTATCGTAACATTCATGAAAGTATTTTCCTCAGCTGTTGAAGTTCAAACAGAGATGATTCATGAATTTTTACTGATACGCAATAAAGAAACTTTAAGTGTTAATAATTGTCATTTGCACATTTATAAGGAATTTACCACAAAACGATTCAAGTTTGAGTTGACTTTATTGATTTGTTATATGTACACAATAATATTTTGATTAAGGGAATCATTTATGGCGAGAGGATTTTCACTCGCAACTACTTCTGTAAAAGGAAATCTAAGTAAGTTTAATAAAAATATAAATCATTCTATATCTTATTGACAATGATATAACATAATTTGGGTTTAATATAACAATCCAAAAACAGCCTTGACTACGGTTACAACAAACAACAAAGTTTCCAACAAAGTTACAATAATCAGAATATAAAATAATGACCAAAGGCAGGCTAATTTGGAATGAAATATGAACAGTGAGGTATGTGAAATAATTGCAATCTAAAAGAATGTTGGTTTCTAAAAAGTTGTTAGAAAAACAGTAAAAAAGAATATTTTGTGTTGAAACACAAAAGTTGTACAATTTATAATATCTGTAATAAAAAGTAAGATAAACTAAAAGTTTAACAAATAAAAAGTGTACAAAGTACAAAGTTTACATTTATTTTTTCCTTTATTTATTAAATAAAGAAAAATTAAAACTTACTAATAGTCCAGTGTGTGGTAGAACCGGAGTGCTAACAACGAGAGCTGCTTGACCCGAAGTCGTAAAAATGAATTCTTGAATGTTATTCAAGAATTATCAATAAAAGGTAAATTAATTATATGCAAGTTACCGTAACGTTTTAGCTTCGGCTGTGCATCATAGCCTGAGGGAAGTCCCAGAGCCCCATCAGCAGTAGACATATTCATGCGTGGTGCTGTTTCCGAATGCTAAGCTATAAAGAGGAACATTAATAAATTAAGATCACAGGTTTGTGATTAATCAAAGAGTGATAACAAAAGTAGAGCTAGTGTTATTTTTACCACAAAGAGAAAAGTGAAATGTGAAAAATCTGTTTCATTTAAGGTTCAAATAGCTCGTATAAAATCTTTTGTAAAACTGCAAGTGATAAGCCACATAACCTAAAACACAATAATAGTCAGTTATAATTTTTAAATACAATAAAAGAAATCAAAACTTACTTGAACAAACCATATTAGTGTTGTGAAGCACATTGTGGGGTTATGTTATGAACCCAATGTCAAAGCTTTCAAGGTAATTAGAAATTTCCCGTTTAATCAAATTATCAGAAAAGCAAACATAGCTAGTCGTACCATTAATTCAAATCCTTTTGTATAAAACCATGAATCTTCAATAAAAAAAGAAACAATTGAGATTCGTTAGTCATTGTTCATCTTATTGTACCTCTTATTGTAAGAGTAGAAAGACTTTTAGCATAGCTTAGAAATAGTCTTATAGAAATATACATCAACTGGTTATACATAAACTTTTCTTCGCAAAACCCTTTTAATAAATTATTTAATTTTAAACCCTTAATAATAATTTTAGAACATGGACAGTAAAATTCTTAATAAATATTTATTGTATTTATTTACTTTGTATAGTATTCTATTTTGATGCATATTTTGTTCAATTAATTAATCAGAATCAGTTACATTACCATATACATTGGTTGTATAACAATAAGTAAATAAAACGGAAAACATCTAAAAATGGAAAAGAATTCCTTTAATTATTGCAGAGATGTTGAGGCATTCTTTTTTACGATACCTATGGGAATTTACTGCAAAGTAATTAAAGCGTTTAAAAATAATTCATTGGCAATTTTTGTGCAGTTTTTCTTTTAATTGGAAGAACCTTCTGCTTCATTTAATTCATAAAACAGAAACAATTTTTACCAAAACTGAATTAATTCGTTACCGAAAATAAAAATTATTATTACTAATTTTTTTCTATTTAACCAAAAAGTTAGGTATCGGCTCTAAGTATTATAGTTTTCTTATACCAGAAAAGAATTCCCAGATATATAGTCCCGGAAACAACAAAACTTGATGAAAATTAATGATTTAGCTACTTACTTTTTACATCTCAATGGAAGATACGACCTTTTGATAATAGTTCTTACTTGACACTTACATTGACTAACCTTCAATCTACTTTTATAATGAAGACTTGTGAATCTATAAATTAGGATTTTAAAACTAATTAATTAATATATTAAATAAAAACTGTGGTTGGCAGTCAAAAATAAGCTAAAGATAGATAAAGATAGATAAGTGGACCAATGTACTCCTAAATTGTATGACTACGGCCTGTAAAAAGGGAATGAGTCTATATTCAATAGCTACTGCCCTAGACGGTAATTCAATTTTCCTTAGCCAGGTTTAATTTCTTTTTAGTAAAATTTAGCAACAAGTAAAATTCAGCATAATTATACTTATGTCCAATATTCTTTCACTTCTAGCCAATCATAATGGCTTAAGTTATAATATTACATTTTGCTGGTATATCTTAACGGTAAAAATCAATTGAACCTCAACAGAAAATTTTCTCTCCGCTGACAAAATTTTCGCCAATTTGAAGAATATTTTATTTAAATCAACATAAATGTTGCTGTATAATTCAAATAAAATAGTTTTGTTAAAGGTCTCTCGTTTAGATTTTTTTAATTCTAATAAATTTTGATTCCATTTAACAAAATGTACATAACAAGATTTTTGTAAATTTGAATTAAATTTTCGTCAAATATACAATTATGCTCAAGTATTTTTAAACAATGACTTTGTTTAATTCAAAAGTGTTTTGTTCAATGCGAAATGAATTCATCATTTTTAATGCAACAGTTTTTTTATCAGTTTGCAAAAAAAAAGCGAACAAGTTCTATATACGTTGTAACTTGTAAATTACTGGAATTGGGTGCTCCAGTTTGATAAGGTTTGATAATCGAAATAAAATATATGTGGAAAGAAAGCAGTTTTTAAAAAATTAAATATTGACAAAGACATTGTGGAAAACAGCAAAATTCTTAATTACTTAAAAGGTAAATACAAATTTTTGAAATATTCAGAACTAAAAATAAACATGATTTATGTGAGAATATTTCCAGTGTGACAGATAAACAGGGAAAAATTGAAAATTATTACACAACATTAATTGAATATGCTCTTCAAAAAATTCAAACTTCGTTTTTGAGAATATCTTGAAATTTGGCAAAAATTACAGGTAACTGACTTTATTTTGTGATGGTTAAGCTGTAATATTAACGGTGTTAAACATTTTTAGGATTAAATGTATAACTGATTTTATAAAAAAGCTAATTATGCAGTTGTTTGATTACGATATTTTATTTTGATTAAAATTTTTTTTTTAACTGAATGTACTATTAGTATATTATTACAATACGGTTTTTTAATAGCATTGTAAATTTGAAGAACTTAGTTTATATCCTGTGTTTTAATGTTTGGTGTATTGGTATTTCTATTATTTTTTATAAAAATAATAGAAGCATTAACGTTATGTAAATTTGTATAAAAATCGATTATGACAAATAGATTTTCTCATTTCTCTATTTCGTGGTAAAATAACATAAAATTTTTAATGTTTTGAAAAATAATTTTCTTTAATATGAAAACGGAATTTTTTATTAAAAAAAAATTAAAATTGAATCAACAAGATTCTCACTCAAAAATACAAAGCTGTTTTGTTGATTCAATAGAAGATCTCTATCAATTTAACAAATTATGACATACAAAATCTTTATTAAGAGTTCTATACAATCAACGAAACATTGGTTGTAAATTCAAAGTAACAAAAGTACTTTTTTTGGCCTTATATTTTATCTAATCAAACTGCAATTTATTCAATGTCACATATAAATTTATCTCAATATAAAATGGCAGTACAACATAAGTTAAATTATATCATTTGGACTAACTTTATACAAAAATATTATAAAGTCCTGAGCGCACGTTAACCAGTCAGTCTCGGCAACCACGCAAACATCTACCGGTGGTAGCCGTTAAGAATAACACTTTGCCATATACCACGCACAAGTATGTATATATTATAGTTCTGTGGTTAGGTAATGATAATTATAATCAACATTAATAATAATAACAATAGGTAATTTTGGTGATTTATGAGGGTTGTTGAAAACTTCGCGAAGTTCTAGTGCAACTTGAGGTTATTTGACTGATAACCTTCTGACTGCCAGTCATAGAACTATTATCAACAGTGTGCAGATTAATAAATGTAAATGCAGATTAATAAATGCTGTAATAAATTGAATTGGTTATTGAAACACATATTCTTTCGATTTTAGGGATTTCTTATATTTTTATGCTACAACTGAAGTCGTCTTAGTACACGAAAAACAATGGTATAGGACACAGACGAAATCATAGGTTCATTTTTAAACGAATGGGCAACAAGTTCACAAATTATGTAGATGAGCCCTTATTTCACAAGCTATTACTAGCTTTAATTGAAAATCCAATCATATTCCCTACTGAATTACTGAATGATACAGATCTGCCAATTAGAAAGAAAAAACTGCAAAATATTTTGTCACTTATTAAATTTCTCCAAGATCCAGAAACTATTAGGTTTTGCCCATGCCTTAAATCAGCTGGACAAAGGCAATATAAGTAGTAATATAAGTATTAATATAAGCATAGGGATATTTTAGTAAATAATGCAGAAAACTGTTTTTTAGTAAGTTTTAAGTTTTAAAATAAATACAAATTTTTTTTATAAAATGTTTGATTTCTTCTTAAAATTGATTGAGTGGAACAAGGGCCCAAAAAATTTTTTTTTTCTAAGATTCTCATTCGTTTTTATGAATTTACTTAATAATCATTAAAGAAATATCAGATACTTGAAAACAATTCCTTCTTTTTAGAAACTTTTCAAATATTCAGTTTTCTGTATCTCCTGATTTTTTTTATTTTACTTATGTTCCCCTATTTATAACGTATCGACTTATTCATTGTTTTTAATATACCTACTATTAGTACATACGCCTATTAGTATCTATTTACGTGAATAGAAAATATCTTAGTAAATACATATTTTTATGAAAGCTGTCTACTTTTGTTTCATAAGTTATTCGTGGGAGAAGTATTTTCGTTGTTGAATGAGCAATGACGGCGTACAGCGATAAAGACGTCACCACTTTAATAACGTTTAATATGGAAAATTAACCTTTATCAGAGTATTTTTAATTACAAAGTTATTACGTGTGTATAGCAAGCAATAAGATGACCTCGTGCGTAGGTTATTTGAAGGCGGCTGCTAATAATGCAATATCCGCCGGAAAATATTGACTGAACATGATTTCACAGTTACACGAAAAATGTTACTGGGCGCGTCTTTTAAACAATAGTTTCGATTGTTTTATTATCTTTTAACTTTACAGCAATTATCTAATATTTAAATTATTTACACATACACACTGCGGTAGTTTACATAATTATTATTTCCGATTTAAATAATAGTAAGGAGTGTGATCCTCAACAAATTTTGTTTAAAAAAAGATTTACAAACACTTACAAGAAGAAAACTGTAAACGTTATTCAGGTTTTCATTAGGTCAATTTTACACATTCAGATAAATTTACGTTTTCAGCCTATTGTATCATCTTATTATTATTTGCCACAAGCACGTCAATGCTAATTCACAAATTCCTTTAGTTAAAATAATAAAAGCAGCAACACTTATTGTGTCTATTGTTTACCTTGGTAGGTTACTATTTCGGTTCTAGTTGTTGATTAGCATTCTTTTTAAGTAAAGGTTAGATTCTATCAAAACTCTAAATTTGTCTGTATTTTCGTCATTGAGGATGTGAAGTCACAAGGCGCCTACTCATCTGTGACACAATGGAAGAGAAAGCGAGTCAGATTGAGATATGTTAAGCCTATGCTCCAGCACGCAGTGCAGGCAGATTTATTATATCGTTTACATGAACCGCCTAACAAGTTTAGATCTCTCCCCTGTACCGGTTCAAAACCATTGTCAGGTGAAATTCATTCATTAAAATACATTCCACTTAATTTTTATTACTGAGCGACTCTTCATATTGTTATCATTTATGTGGAGAAATTTGTTGGGCGCACATTTCATTTACAGCGGTGAAAAACAAGTTCCAGGTTTTTAGAGCTTTAAATTTATCAATTGTTTATCTACCGACCATAATTAGTTAGTTCGAAAACGATTTTCTAAAGTGTCTTGTCAATGGTGTGCAAGGCATTTAATTAACCGAAGCTTAAACGTAATTACTGTACTACTAAGGCTACATATGATCGTAATAGTGAAAATATTAGACCTAAAACTACGGAAGAGATCTAGGGGCATTAAAAGGAATAGTAAAATTAGAGTCGCAAACGATGTGAAGATGTATCTTATCCAATGGCAGGATGATCATTAAAGCAATGGGACAATTACCCGATCGACCGTTACCAAATGGTCCGTGCTCAATTTAAAGTGTATTTAAAACCAATAATGAATACATTTTCATAACAATCATCATGTTGGACCGTTCAAAATACAAACTGCTAGAACCGGTAACAACGATTCAATCTGTTACCACATTTTTAAGGTTCAGAAATTTTGCGAAATTACCGGTCTTTGTCTCCTCTACTTGCACTTCTATAGATCTGATCATTGGCTGCCATAGTAGAAGTGTTTATACTTCGTTCCTTGTTTTTCTTCTTAAACAAAGTATTGGGACGAACGTTTTTTACATTGAGTATAAACGTGAAGACCTTTTAGTAAAATCTTACTAAATCCTATGACTCCTGAAGGTGGCATAGAGATCATTAAGAGAATAGTCAAAATCAGATGGCAAACAATATTTAAAACTAACAATGCGAAACATTTTCACAGAAATAATTCTTTTGATTCGCTAGAAATACAAACCGCAAGATCCGGTAGCAATAACCGAATCTGTATCATATGTTGGAGGTTGAAAACTTCAATAAATATATTTATAGTGTTTTAATGCTATGTGCTAGACAGTGTATAGTTAACTATTCGGATAGATTCAGTCCATCTAAAACATCGTATTTCAGACAGTTATGACAACAGTTTATATAAATTAATGTTGTCTGTCCATTCTGACAAAAACTCGGTTTAAAAAACTTTGTAATGAATCTTGTCTAAGGACTACATTAATGCAAGATATTGTATTCTCTGAAAGTATTAACAGGTCTAAGCGGTTAGAGTGTTCAGCTAGCTTCGAATAGACTTAATCATTAGAACGTCGAAGTGCTGACAGCCATGAACACTTTATATAAAAAAATTCACGTTGTCCCTTTAAAGTAGAAGACTCGGTCTGAAGAACTTTATTCTGAATCGTCTAAGGACTAGATTAAGGAGTAGACCTGCTTGATTAATGCAAGATATTGTAATCTATGAAAATATTAACAGGTGTATACTGTCTAAGTGGTTAGAAATTTCAGATAGTTTCGGATAGATTCAATCATCTACGATATATCTAACATCTAAAACAGTACTGCAGACATTTCTAAACACCTATGTAACCTCATGTAAAGAAATAATAAACTTGTAAACACCCCTTATGTAAATAAATTCTATCGGCTCCTTATGGTAAAAGGTTCGACCTGAAGTCTTTGTTCTTAATCGTCTAAGGACGGCAATAGTAAACACTTCCTAGTACATAGCATAGGTGTACAGGAGTATAGATATTTCTAAATTAGCTCAATTCGTTGTATGTGAATCTCTGGCGGGCCTTTAAGTTACCAGAGTTCCATCTTTAACAAACAATCAGCAAATAAAGATTTTTTGAATACGACATTTATAAAAAATGCAATTTGGTACTTAACTAGTGTTTGTTTTTAGAGCAACAATAATGTACGCACATGAGCCTTACAATAACACCTAAGTTAATGGATGGACAAATAAGGTATTGCTTTGATTATTTCTATCTGATGTGCTTTGATTAGTGATTATTTGAATTTTAATTAAGGTAAGTACTCACAGCAGCGGATCCGCAGGCGGAAGTCATACGATTGGTCGGGACAATCGTATGACTTCCGCCTGCGGATCCGCTGCTGTGAGTAGCTACCTTTATTCTCACTATGAAAACTTAAAGGTTAGTTCTAATACGTCGAGCTCAATTGAAAACAATTTATATTTTTTGGCTGTTCTTATCTTATAACTTCGTACTACTGACAAGTAAAGTTATCCTTCTTTAAAAATCAGTTCTGCCAGGAAGTCTTAGATTGATTCGTCGCTTTTCTTTTGTTGTTAGTAAATATTGTATAAAGTTAATTGTAATTAACATTGCCATGCAACTGAAGTAAATACATACTTGTGCGTGGTATAGAGCGGTGTTATTTTTAACAACAACCACTGAAAGATGTTTATGTGGTTGTCAAGACAGCATGGCGTAGTTTACTGAGGCTTTATCAACGATAAAAATCCTCTCTCCGGGTATCGAACTCGGGCCGCCTGAGTAATAAGAGTTGAACTCTTTACCGAGCGGCGACCCACTTTGTACGTCATTTGTCTTCAATATTCATTTTCATTTTCAAGAAAAGCGAAAACGCAGATACCATAAACATTTGTTGCAGACACATAAACGAGTGTTGATTAATATCACCTCTATCGCAGTGAACAGATTAAAAGTTTCATTGATTTAGTTCGGAAATGGTTTCATCGAACTTTTTCAAAGAAAGGTTCGATAGACTGTAGGACAATATCAAAAAGCTAGGATAAGATCCATCGACATTTATCGACGATTGTGAAGAACATGTCAGTAGCCACAATTTTCTATGGGGGGGAAGGGATTAATTTTAAAATATTTTTCATCTCAAGAGGCAAAAAACTATGACGTGCATGGAAAAGGGAGAGGGGTAAATAAAATTATAATCAACAACTTCGAATTTAAATTCAAAATAATTCCTTATTTTCTCTGATTATTATATGTACATGCAAAAACATTTATTTACAATTTATAATTACAATAAGCCGATGTTCGGTATTAAACTATTAAGTATTAAGCCTATTAAACTATTAATTAAGTTAGAACAACAGCCTTGGTAGTGTAATGTCTGGCGTGCCGGACTTTCACCCAAGCGGCCCGCAATCGACTCCCGGCAACGGCAGATCTGGTTAAGGTTTTCTGCAGTTTTCCTTAGCTGTGACACAAATGTGGGATTTGCGCTGTTCCATCTGTAAGTCGGCTGCAGTCGCACATTTGGGCCTGCATAATAATAATAATCGCCCCCTCCCTCCCGCACAAGCTTATAGCTTCTGGGGCCTTGATTTAGGTTATGGGTTGTAATTATTATTATTATTATTATTATTATTATTATTATTATTATTATTATTATTATTATTATTATTATACAATTTTATAATTATAGAGAATATGTATCTATTAATTTAAATATAATGATTACAGCGATTACCATGATTACAAAAAAATCCTTTTATATAATAATAAAATAAACTTTAATGTGAAAAAATTTCAAAGTCACTTATATGTTTCGGGGGGGTGATTTATCCCCACAACCACTCCCCTCCCTAGCTACGTGTCTACGCAACAGCACATGCTATGTACCATTCGATGCGTCTCATCGAGTTGAACAATAGTGTCCATAAGTGAAATTTGGGGGGGGGGGTAGTTTTCGATAATCGCCAAAAACTTTTTTGGAAGGGGGAGACACAGACTTCAATTTTAATTCCATCACCCTACCTGAAAAAGCAGGTTTTGATGCGCATGCGACCTAACCTAACCTCACTTCACCTAACCGAACCTAAACTAACCAAAATTAAATTACTCATATATTAGGTCAGGTTAGGTTATAAGTTCGGTTGTCGGTTAGGTTGTAGGTTAGGTTGTAGGTTAGGTTGTAGGTTAGGTTGTAGGTTAGGTTGTAGGTTAGGTTATAGGTTAGGTTATGTTATTTGTTAGGTTACGGGTTATGTTGTAGGTTAGGTTATAGGTTAGGTTATGGGTTAGGTTGTAGGTTAGGTTACGTTAGGTCCCCCAAAACAGTTTTTGGCGATTACTTCGAAAACTACTGCTCCTCCCCAAATTTCACTATTCACTATGGACAATATTGTTTAGCTCGATGAGACGCATGGTATATAGCATATTAGCACTCAACTAATTTTCACTTACCTATTATAAAGGTTTTGATGCGCATGCGACCTAATCTAACCTCACTTCACCTAACCGAACCTAAACTAACCAAAATTAAATTAAAACACTTATGAATTGATGAACAATGCAAACCTAAGTTAGGTTATATTAGGTCAGGTTATGTTATAAGTTCGGTTGTCGGTTAGGTTGTAGGTTAGGTTGTAGGTTAGGTTGTAGGTTAGGTTGTAGGTTAGGTTGTAGGTTAGGTTATAGGTTAGGTTATGTTATTTGTTAGGTTACGGGTTATGTTGTAGGTTAGGTTATAGGTTAGGTTATGGGTTAGGTTGTAGGTTAGGTTACGTTAGGTCCCCCAAAACAGTTTTTGGCGATTACTTCGAAAACTACTGCTCCTCCCCAAATTTCACTATTCACTATGGACAATATTGTTTAGCTCGATGAGACGCATGGTATATAGCATATTAGCACTCAACTAATTTTCACTTACCTATTATAGTATAGGAAAGGCTTTTTCTAACATTAAGATAAATAAAAACGTAAATACAACAGGTTATTTTCATAAATTTATTTTTTAAAAAACTATTCATATTGTTTATTACTATTAATACTGTCTGTAACTGTGAATGAATTTTTATGAGAAATTCCATTGGCGGGATCAACGACAACTGCGTTGGAAAACAAACAATTTGATTTTTAAAACATAAGGTATGATGCGACAACGCAAAATCGTGCAAATCGCAGAAACGCAGTTTTTACTTTGGACACCATAATTACATTCTTCAGGTTTTATCGTTTGCGATTAACGCAACGCATCGGACGTATCGCAGTCACCTTATTTACCTAGGACATGGCGTTTAACTGTTTCATTAAGATTACAGTTTTGTGAACCTACCACAACACTCATTTTAAAGTAGAAATGAGATACATTTCAACTAGTGATGGGAACTTGGGTGTCGAGTGTCGTGATACTGTTCGTGGTCGTGACACTTGAAGTGTCGCGACACTTCGTGTCGAACAGTATCGCTCTTATTAGAGTGTAATTCGAAGTTGCTTGATCATTCTTACAAAGAAATTAAAGGCAGATTTGTTGAACTGGCCAACAATCATTGAATAAGACGTACATATAAAACTATTTTGTTGTAGATTTTTTTAGTTAAAATTATAAATTCATGAATTATTTGCAAAACATTAATTTAAAAGCCGAAACCTGAAAAGTTGACGTGAAGCCTCCGTGGTTCAATGCCAACGGTGGCTTGCTAAACTGCACGGGCTGGTGGAATGCAAGATCGAACCCCGTTACAAGCATAACTTTTTTTTAAATTTGATTTGTCATTAATCTTTAATTTAATAACAATTTAAATAATTTGTTATTATTCTTTTATTCGAAAAACGTACAAGAAATAATAAATTAGAAATGAAAACTGACAATGCTTTTTCATACTGCATACTACAAAAACCAATTTTTACAATATTAGTTAATTAACACTCAAAATCCTTAAGATTTAAATACATTTAAAGTTTCGGTATTGACAAGTACTTATTTTACATTTTATTTATTTTAATTTGAAATAAATACGTAATGAGAATTCTTGAATTCATGTCTTATTAATTGCGTACCATTATTTTTTATTTGTAATGTATTATTTCTTGTACGTTTTTCGAATAAAAGAATAATAACAAATTATTTAAATTGTTATTAAATTAAAGATTAATGACAAATAAAATTTAAAAAGAATTATGCTTGTAACGGGGTTTGATCTTGCATTCCACCAGCCCGTGAAGTTTAGCAAGCCACGGTTTGCCATTGAACCACGGAGGCGTCACGTCAACTTTTCAGGTTTCGGCTTTTAAATTAATGTTTTGCAAAGAATTCATGAATTTATAATTTTTGAAGAATTGGGATTGTTATTAAGGGTAATATTTTTGGACAGTACGTTAGAATATCTTATTTATCGATTGCAACTATTAATTTCACCGACTTTTATTCGAGAACGAACTATTTGGCATATTTCAGATTTCCCATACTAATTTCCTATAGCAAATGTTAGAACGAACACGGTGTATAAATAATTTAATGTCTTTTAATGTACTTAATGCATAAATATATAACCATAACAGAATTTACTCATATAATTGGTTTTTAATCCATAGTTTGCTTATGATTTATGTAGCTATGAATCTTGACTGCTTCTCGTTTCAATTGGATTACATTTACACTAGCGCGTGCATGATGTAAAGGCGAAGTGTCGTTAAAGTATCCTGAAGAGTCGACACTTCTGACGTCATAATGATTTCGACTCTCAAGTGTCGTGATACGCGGGTAGTGTCGAGAACCCATCACTAATTTCAAAAATTATAGGTACGTGGTAATAAATTAGATAATCTAGTAGTTTTTCTCCCAATTTCCTAAAAAATAGAGTTGCTTCGAGAAAACATTGGCAAAAAACATAATAACTAATCAGTCAAATACTTTTATAAGTATTACGTGTGAAGAAATCAAATAGATAATAATTTAAGATGTTATAATAGGATCTACTTGGGCACATAGGAAATGTAAAACTGAACTAGTTACTATTGAAATTTAAATAATTTAGGAGAATAGAATTTCTAACTGTAAAATGTTTAAGACAATGGCCTATAATTAGGAATTAGACCAAGGGCTAATAGAAATAACAATCAAGTTCTAGAACTGATACTACTAGAAGGTTAAATTCGAGTAATTGAAAAGATTGAAATATTTATAACACCTGATCTCCCATTTCATGGGGAACGTGTATCTTCCTTTTCCTTTGGTTTTCTTCATGTTCATTATTTCTTATTTCTCCACTTTTTGTTTTCGTGTAGTAATAATACACGCGTTCGCCTAGTGCATGTTCCATAATTCAAAAGTACAAAAACTACAAAAATATAATTACAACTGTTGTTATTCATAAATGTTAATTAGAATTTTGAGACAACAAAAATTGTTTTGAAATTATCAAACAATATAGGTTAATAATAGTTTAATTTATTTTTACTGTTACCCATGACCTCATCCCACACTTGCTAAACATATTATCATATACCTACGTTGTTTGTATATCTGTAATTTTTATATTGCAGTATTATACGTATTTAATATTTATTTATGTATTGCAACTGCAACTGCATTTCTTTGCGATAACAATAAAAATACGATAAATTAAAAATAATACATGAATTGTTTTAAAGAACTGTAGTAAACTTAAGTCATCCTAAAAATAATAGGCAGCGACTGAAAAGTGAGCTTTATATATTTGTGGAAATCTCAAAGAAAAAATAGTTTATGTTTCCCAAATTTAGAATAGTGTGTATTTATTGCCAATCTCTCCTGACTGGCTAGAAAATTTACCGGGACCTTTGATAAAGTCAAGCCTATTGCCCGTCGACAAGGCAAATTAATAGTCTGTTTGTCTGTCTTTCTGTTTTAGGTAATCTAGAAAATACTTCATCGATATTCACGTAACTAACGTAGTACGTTTATATACATATATGTATAGTACGACTGCTAAGTAATCAAAACTGAGCGTTGCAGACGCTCGCGGCGGAAATCCTTAGTAGCTGTGCTGTAAACGGCGATGCGAAGCCAGAAACAACTGCTAGTTGTGCTATAAAACTAATTAGGAAATTGTATTTAATCAATCATCAAACTTGTTAAGACATATTATTAAGATAGAGAATTGATAGATCTATCGCATTCCCTTTGTCAACTTCAACTAAAACCTACACAAAGGAGAAGACACAAAAAGAATTACAAACGTAGATTTGTCAGATTTCAGCTCAACTTGGTGTACTGACAGTTCTGGATTTCATAAACAGTGTTTAAATTACTCCCAAGTCAATATGAGCGGGAGGTCTCTCAGTACAGGTCACCAAAAGTAGTTACCACATTAAAAGATTGGACTTCCTAGAATTACTAGTAAAAACTTCGTAGACCTACACTACTTGATTTAATGGGCAATGCTTGGATTAGCCCCAAAGTGATCCGATGGATAGTTTGACCTCCAGAGGTCTTGAAAGATCAAGTATATTAAAACATGGAAGAATTGCTTAAAACTTTAATCCCGAAGGGATTACAAGTAAACAAATAAATGTTACTATGCCATCTAGTTTATTCAAAATCAAAATGATAGTGCTTTTGCTGTTTAAAAATTGTACGGAATCAAGAGACGTCGCGATAGCTCAGTTATTTTATCACATAGTATTACGGTTGTCGTTGGCTTTAGTATGTTACTTTACGTTTTTTCTATCGGCACGGTCGATCTTCGCTAAATTCGATCTTCGATCTTGTGACGTGCTAATTTCGTACCATCCTATATTACTATGTTTTGGATTACATTGTATAGCGTTAGGGTGTTTTCGTATTCTGTCTCCGTTTAGTTGTTATTTTGATCGGAAGTAATTTCCTGTTGATAATTCCTAAGTCGACTTACATTTCGTGCGTTGGTAAAGTAACTTCTTAAAAAGAATGTTTTAGTGGAATCGCCTTTTAAATTGCTTTTCTTCCTTGCGTTAAGTAATGGGATTCGCATTTGTGCAGATTTAGAGTTAATTTTGGGTGATGATGTTCAACTTATACTGGTTCCGTCAGGATTTACCGTTAGTTCGTTTGGAGGTTAGGAACACGTTCTTAAGGATTCGTATTTTTGGCTTTTCTTTTGCGTTCCATTTCTTAAAATGTAATGCTTTTTGGCAAGATTAGCTATTTAATCACCGTTATCCAACCGTATTTGGTAGTGGTATAACTAACAAGATCGCCTTCCATTAAAGGTACTTATTCAATGTTTGCTATATGCCTTTTGGTAATTGATCTTTCTTGTTACAGACCTTTTTCTTTTACGTTTTTTCATTCTTTCCTTCTTTCTTTTATTTCGGTTTTTAAAAGAATTCTTAGCTTCAAGCTCACCTACAGTTATTTGGTTGCTGGTTGTCCTTTGGATTAAGCAACGTTCAGCTTGTTATGTGGCATTTCTCTTTCTACAGGCTGGAAGACCAGACACTAGTATCGTGAGTTGCTTGTACTGTAACAACTGTTTATGACAACGATAACGTTTGGCAGCTTTTATTGTATATAAAACCTTATTGTACATTTGTATAGTATAATTTTCTGTTTTAAATGTTGTCCCCCTGTCGTCGTGTAGCGTGTAGCACTCAAATCTATGTAATCATTTCTTATACACTTATAAATTATTATCTCATATATAGGGTGCCCATGGATGGGATTACAAAGAGAAGAAACTTTTTAAATATACGTTTTACAGAAAAAAAGTTATTCTTTATAAAAAATTCTGCCTTCGTCAAAACGCCCAATAATATATTTATATTTGACTACAGACATACCTTGACTTTTCCTCCACCGAAATTATTACTAATAATGTCGCAGCGTCATTTTCGTCATACTTCTTACATTTTTTTAAACCCATTACTGTTCCAGTTTTGTGAAACGTATTTAATAGTTTACGTAAAGATACGTGTGATACACATGTAATGGGAAACTTTTGATTAAATAAATGAATGGCATATGTGCATAAGACTTCTCCAATACCATAGCATTTAACTAGATCGATACATTCTTCTTTAGTGAACATTTTGGAAATTAAATTTCAAGTACAATTAGACACAGCCTAAAACTACTTTAATGACAGTACAAAGCAAAGTCTACTACATACTTAAACCTAAACGTAAAATAGACAACAGTACTTAGTAAGTTGTATGTGTATGTCTGTAGTCAAATCTGAATTTGTTTTTGGACGTTTTGAGGAAAACCGAATTTTTATAACGAATATTTTTTTCTGTAAAACGCATAATAAAAAAGTTTTTCCTCTTTGTAATCCTATTCATGGACACCCTGTATATTATAGTATCAGTTTTACTTTGTTAGAAATGTTATGATTGTTGTTAATCAACTAACTATCGGGGATTAACGATTGTGCAGTCTGATAGTACCCGTAGTCGCGTTAACTTGCCCTTTAGTTACATTTTGATATTTGAATTTTATACAGATTTAGAGCAATTAGTCCTGCTTGCATAAATTCTCACCCAGTTCATATATACATACAAGTGTTAATGTTTTGCATCACAACTTTTTCCGAGGCTATTTAGTCTTAATTAAAGTATCTACACTTTATTTAATTGATAATAAAGCACTGTATATCTTATTTGGAGACTTATTATTTATATGCGTGTGATCTGCAATTTGCATTTTCAGTTATCGAGATATCTATATTGGGAAAAGTCGACCTCATTGAAAGTAGTCGCAAATGTGTTGTTCTTTACAGATATTGTCGGTGAATACTGGACATATTTTAGACGACTCTTGGTGCCCAGTACAGAAGATCTCCTGTGAGACCCACGACCTCACACTAGTTAGCTGGCAGTCGACAGATTTAACTGCGGTTAAAAGTTGTGACTGTTTCCCAATTAGCAACCCCCATTTTCTGGGTAACAATTTTTAGTAATTTATTGCTATTTTACATTTTTTTTAAATCATTTTATTGATTTATTTGCTCTCCTAATATTTGCATAAAAAGTCAAATGTAGATGGTGTGCGCAATTGTCAAATTGAACAAATGACGGATATGTCTATTATTCTTTTTATATAAAATACTCCCTTTGCCCTCAAACAGTTGTCACATTTATAATATATTAAGGGGGAAATAAAGAAAGATTTTAATAAAACATACCTTTAATACCTTTATTAAGATTTTTTTCGGGAGAGGGCATATTCAATTTCCGGGTTTTTATGGAAAACCGCGGCTTCCGTACATAAATGATCTATACTTTTAAAAAAGACCTAGACCTAGACTTCGGGGGTAGACTCCAGTTCGGTAGCCCCCCTCTGAACATGCCACTGTGTTTGATCCAGGCCTGTGTCGTAATAAGTAATTCTGATGGTAAATTATTGATTCTCTTCAGTTGATTTTTATGCAACAGTTTTCTTTTGGAAGAATTCTTTAAATGCGCTGCTATAGGTACGTTACTGCGTATTTACATAATTGATTTGTAATATTGGATTACTGTGATCGTATAATGCAGTTTGGTCTGAGAAAAAAAATAAACTTTGAATTTAATTTTATTTCAATCTTGTGTTACGTCAGTGGTTAACGTAATTGAAATAACGAGAAATAACATACGTACCTTGGATAGAATATATCTACTATTTATTTTTTTTTCTAGAGAATATTGCTCGAAAACTACTGAACCAAATTAAATATTTTAAGACGAGAAAATAGAAAATAGTATATTTACTTCTGCATGTAACTGTAGAATATTATATTTCTAAGTGCTATAGTTTTGTTTCTATCGGACGATACGTAATAAAAGGTACTCATTTTTAGGGACAATTTCATTAAAAGTAAATTTTTTTTCTCAGAAAGGATATGCCATATTTCTATGAGATTTTTGTAGGGGTTAGAAAGAAACCTTTTGCAGTTTGTGTGCTACTAATCTTCTTCGTGTGTTAATTTAACGGAAAATATTCACGCTATCTCTATTAATAAACAAGAAAACATAGTTCTCTATTTTTTCATATAAATCTTAAATAAAACGCTTTTTTGCCTGAAAATTATTAGCATAAGAACTGCAAGGTTTCGTTCTAACCCCTACAAAAATCTCATAGATATATGGCATATACTTTCTGAGAAAAAAATATTTAACTTACTTTTAATGAAATTGTACCTAAAAATGAGTACCTTTTATTAGTTATCGTCCGATAAAAGCAGAAATATAGCACTTAGAAAAGTACTATTTGCTCGTTTTTAAAATATTTAATTTGGTTCAATCCTGTACGAGCAATACGCTTTCAGTCAGATGACTATAGAAAAAATGGATATACCTCAACAAACAAATGAAGAATCTGGGTCACAGAAATCACGAGGATGGAAATGTAAAACGTATCGCGAATGCGGTGATCACTCGACGATCACGTGGTTGACTCGAGTAGTTTAACTGATAAGAGAAACAGCAGGAGAGCTGGCATGATTCAGTAGCGTCTGAAACTGATATTATTTAAGAAGAGCTAACGTGATGCTTAATATATATTCAATTATAATCGAATATACGTACAAAATAGGGAAAATGAAATCAATTTGCACTACAATAATAATTATTATTAACGTCGACGTTAAATTATTCTATTTCAACTAATAATAATAAAATTTATTTTCATCCTTATTAAACTGATTTTATCTTCCCTATTTTCTGCCAATTACTTTTTTTTAAATTACCCATTACCCTATGACACTTAAGACGTAATGAAGTTTTTAATTCTAACCTGTTATTAGGGTGTATGTATTCAACAATGACAAACGAAATGTTAAAAAGTACAATCCTAACATACGCTGCTGACATTTTTAACAGCCGTGGTAACATAAGATGCTGCTTACGCTCTTATCTTATCTTAATGTGTTTCACAGCTGTTGATCATGAGTTGACCTAGTTTCTTCATTTGTTTGTTTGGGTATAGTAGTCTTTTAAGGGCTAGTCTTTTCTAATTCACATTGAATACTTCTGGAAAAATTAGAGTATAAATAGACACTTTACAACTCCTTTATATAATATTGAAAATCTCCTCCCCGAGTTTTAAAAGTTAATATAGATGTATGTATAACTATAAAATTAATACATTAATATCTACCTATATTACGTAACTCCAATAATTGCATTACAGATTATGAAAGATTACCTGCACATTAAATTCTATTAGCTGTATTTCTTTTTGTGCTTTGATACCATAACATAATTTATATATTTTATTAGTTATTAGCTACTTTGTACTAAATGTTAATATACCTTTTCTACTATACGAATTATGATGAAAACTTTTTACCTCGACGACAGTTTGACAGTATCTTGAAAGTACTGTTAAAAGTATTAGGATATAAAGTAACTTTCCAAATTTTAACTTTATATTTTTTAATGATGGAAGTAGTAAATATTTTATATTTAATCTAGAAAGTACCATGCCTCGAATTTTAATTGAAAAATAATATTTTTATCTTGATTGAAATGCAGGAAGAATATAACCAAATTAAATAAAACCATAAAATTCAAAATTATATGATATTTATTGTATCTGATAACTGGTGCATTTTTTATAGAAGCATGTCATATAGTAGTATAACGGAAATACAGATCTGATTGGCTAAAAATAAAACTACGTTCTGTCAAATTAAACATTTTATCCTTAATTTACCTAATTTATATCCTTACAACAAACTTCTCGCAAAATAAAACGGCAACTGCTAAGTTTTAAACCGCAGCCCGTATCGTTTTGTAACGCGTAATGCGATTAAAACAGCCACCAACCTCGTGTAACAATAATCTAATACCAAAATCGATTCCATGCTAACTTGAACTTTGGAAAGTTTACTCGAAATAAGGTGTTCATTTGATACATAAAACAAGATTGAATTCCTCCGGAGATCCTTTGGATATCTATTACTTTGACTTTCCGTCAGATCTGAATTTATATCAGAGATACATTTTAACTGAAAAGGTTAAAACGAATAAAAGGAAATCGTGAAAATTTCGTTCTAATCTCCACACACGAACATAAAGAGTACGAATAATATTTCAATATATTGTGATTATTTAAAACAAAATGGAATTAGTAAACAGTGAGATAATTAATGCTTATTAATATTTCTTTCTTTGACAAAAATACATAATCACAATTAATTAACAGGAGGGAAATATTCTTTTCATGGGATTTGACATGATGTAACTGATTCTAGAACATCCTAAGTTCCAGATCACATATAAAAGTTTTCATAATTTTTACAATTAAATATGAAATTTATCAAAAAATGTATAATAAAAATTTTAAAAACTTAGAAATTGTAGTATACGTTATGGTAAAACTAAATCTAGTTTTACCTAGATAAAACGCACTTGATTCGACAGCCTTGGGTAAAGCAAGAAATAAAATAAAACATCCAGATTTATCCGAGTATAGTGCAAAGTACCCACATGCATATGAGTAAAGCTGGTTTGTAAGAATTTCGAGCATGCACAGCAACCTATAGTTGTAGAAAATGACTGCACACAGTTAACTAATAATAAAAGAAAGAGGTCACAAAATAGAGCCTAGATCAGAAGATCAGAAATACACCCACCATAGGCAACATACTGTGTAACCAGCAAGATTCTTCAAATAAACAAAAGAATAATCGATGAATAAATGGATGGGAGCCATTTGAAACATCTCTAATTTCTCTATAATAGCAAATAAACAGATACTGATAAAAAATCACATACTTAAGCAAAATATAACTCCCGGCAGAGACTTGTTACTTATTCAAATAATACTCAGATGACGTGGGTGTTACTTGAAAGGTTAACTAATTTGAAATTCAACGCAGGAATAAATGAACAATACAAAGAGCGCCACACAGATTGTTTGTTGTTACTATTACAGATCAACGATGGGAATCTACAAATCAGGAAAATATTTCCATCTCATTTACTTTAAGTTACTTTAAGTTTTTTATGTTAAATGGGTCGCAAGCAATTTGTCGTGCGAAGCTATACCAAGTGATTATTTGTTTTTAATTTCGTTTATTTAGCATAGATGCATATCTGCATAGATAAAATTTATTTGCCGTTTAAAATATAAAAAATGCACATTACACATTACGGCCCATTAAAATACGATTTTACTATTATCTAAATACATAAAACAATTTGCATTTTAACGTTCTGGTTGAAGTTCGAAATAATCAAAACAAGTACTTACCATATTACTTTACAAAAAAAATACCTTCATCTTTTATTGATGCTGGATCACAAAATCACTATCTTTGAACTCTGAACCTTTTACAAAAAAAATCCCCAAACGTAGCAATCATTTCCATTTATTGTCTTTTTTTCATTTCCATTTGATGTAGGAACAATTTTGAATTAACTTTTATTTGTAGCTTTCTAAGAAATTTATGAAAACTAAATCTACCATTAATTTCCTTGGCGTTAAATTAACCTAAACTATTAAACAGAAAACGTCAGCTGATGACAGCTGAATCCTAAATTCCCACACAAGGATTTAAACATGAATCCCAACGGTACGATACGGTAAAAAACTCTCTTATTACCAAATCGAAAAATATAGAAGATTCCCTCCTGGAATTTCACCAACTAAACAAGAAATTAATTTTATCGCCCAAAGCTAGACAACAAAGCCGCTCAGACGTATGCATCCACACACCCTTTCGAGAGTGTCTCCCGACCTCTATCTGATAAAACATGTTCAGCTTCCATCTTTTAAGTTTCCAGGGGACGAGTGATTATATTCCAGCCAACCTCACAATGATCACAATGATAACGAAATTCGACAAAACTTCCTCTCATATTTTTATTAAAAGGTTCAAACAGCAATAACATTTTTAGACCCGAAACAAGTTTATTAAAATGTAACTTTACCTAAACTATAATTGTGTCTCATAAAACATGAATTATGATTCTGAAAGCATTTTCTTTCTTTGTGAACGTTTTAATATTGAAGAAATTTGACAAATAATACCTATCTCTTTGCCTAAAATAGGGGTCATAAGCTGCTATATATTTTTGTTAATGAATTTATTACTGTACTTTAAAAGAGTTAGCTTTTATTTCGTTTGTCTTTTTTACACTACGTATGTGACTAAAAAAAGAAACTATTATCTAGTGAAAAGGCAAATATGTCTACCAAATGATAATTTTATTTTAATGGGTACCAAGACGAAAATCTTTTTATTTTATACCATGTTCGAATGTAAAACGAAGCAAAATAAATATCCTCCGAAATGAGTTCGTTGCAACTGGTGCATTCTGAGCATTAAAAAACCAAAACTATGTTATTTAGGAATAACTATACTATGGCTGAACCTGGAAAGGTAGAAGTTTGTAATGACAAATTAAATATAATAGGTAGTGGTAAAGTTAAGATGCCAACGCAATTGTTAACTAGAAATCTGGCACTTGATCATGACCAGCAGCAGCTTTATTTTCTTAGTTTACCAATGTAACGAAAGACACCCGACTCGGATATAGAGTTTGTATTCAAACATTCCAATCTTTGTAAATATTATCAGATGAATTAGCATTAGATACTACAGATAGGTAAATGCTGCTAAATATTGCTTAAAGACATTTACAATAGAGTTAGGGTCATCAAATGAATACTGACCATCTCGGTGCATTTTTTCAAAAAAGTTGTCGAATAAACAATCAAACACTTTTGGGACTACTGATTAACGATCCTTCAACACTGTTAATACAGTTATGATAAAGCAATCATCAATTTCGATTTTACGAGTCCCTTGAAATGCCTGTAGTTTTGGCGAAGTAAGGTAAATCAGGTAATAAGGTAAAGGTGGTACCAAATATTACTTTTCTTGTATGTATCAAGATTGTGGTTATTATTTCTGAAGTATACGAAGATAGGTAATTAATTACGTTTATGCTTTCGACAGCGTGACATATAGTACGTGCTAAACAATAATGAATAAAGTACCTACTACATAAAGCTTTACACATTAATTGACGTCCGAAATGGACTATTCATCATTTAAGAATGCAGCATACAAATCTGGTCAATTCTTTGCGTTTCCGAAATTGAAAGATGCCGATACATAGTGCAGTGGCAAAGAAATGTGAACAGATTTTGGCAATATTAAAGTAATGAATGCCGGATGCTGATAAGCCTCAGGAATAAAGTAACAAAGTATCCCTAAAACTTTTACATTCTATATTAGACAAAATCAGATCAAGAACGCGAATGTTTAGAGAGGTAACACTATTATACTGTTTACAGTTTGATACAACTATATGCAAGAAATAATTTATTAAGTACATATCAGTATCATTACCTAAAGTGGAGTAAAATTGGGAATGTTAAAATCTCCTAATAATAATTACCAGTAAATTAAAAACCTAAAAGAGCGCTCACATCGTTCTACACCTATCATCGGCATAGACTCTGTTAGTATGGACATATCCAATTGTGTAACATTAATAGAGGTCTTTACCGCCAGTAAAGCTCCGCCTCCTGTAACATGTCCAGTTAAATGTCTTTTGTGAATCACATATGCAAAACTTTCTAACATTCAGGAAATAATTCAGCACTGTTTATATGATTACATAACCCAAGTATCAACCAAGGTAATTATCTGAAATTCACCTGTAGTGACAGAAAAAAACTACTGCTGAGTTTTGAAACGTGCACTACGATCATTTTGATAGTGGAAATCAATATAGTAGAACATATCGAAATTGCAATATTTCCACTTCAGAAACTTGCTTAAGCTCTATGATCTTAATCTCCGCAGAAAGGATGCATACGAGACTGAACCGATTGACCATAATACGGTAAATGCAATCTCCAGAGCCTTCTTCAACTTTTAGCAAAATAATGAAGCACTCTTTCAATTTCTTCAATAAAATTTGGTTCCTTATGTTTCTGAGAATCATATTGCAGAGACTGCTAAACTTCTTCCAGAATAATTCGTTACTATGAACCTAAAAACTAAAACTTTCCATTGTTTAGATAAGTATATAGGTATAAAATACGCGTATAAAATAGGTGGTATCTATATATATATAAAAGGGAAAGATTGTATATATGTATGCGATTTTCTCCGCAACCACTGGACCGATTTGGATGAAATTGGTATCATTGGAAAGGTCTTGGCCCAGAATAGAAAATAAGACCAAATTGGACTCTTTCGGCCATCGTGGTCTTGATTTATACCAACAGCAACTTAAATAGATAACAATAGATGGCGTTCTGTTCATCTCTTGCACTTAATGTTAATGTGTGCGACTATAATATGTGTGCGACTATTGAAATCATTTCCAAATTTAATTAAAATCGCAGCAAAGCGCGCCGGGTATTTGCTAGTATTACATAAAAACAAAATACTGTAGTAGTGAAACGGAAACCTTAAAAGATAAAAAGAAGTAGTCCGTCAGAGATAAAGAAACGGACAAAGCGTAAGTCGTACAAAATACAAAAGGCAGAAGCTGCCTTTTTTGAAAAGTGTTATACTCTTCTGAATTCAGATTGATAAATCGTCAGTTTCAGTTATAAGCTTTCATGATAATTGCAAGAAGTATGAATACCATAAACGATAAATTATTTTTATCTAAATCAGGTGTGTAAATTGTTCATATAAAAGGTTACCGATGAAAGCTTAGGAGTTAATATTCGTGTAAACTTCATTTTAATATGGATTAATATGTTACGGTTTCACTATTTCAGTTTTTACGATTTTATTGATGCTTTGATGAAATGTTAATGCAATAAAAAGTGTTATATTACCATTTTATTGCATAAATGGCTTTTATAACGTGCACTGAATACATGAATGAATTATACTAATTATTTGCTTTGACGTAAAAAGATTCTAACAATATCTGTACAGTTAACATGTCCTACAGAACACGAGCTTGTGAATATCTTTGACAATAATAATAGGTAACCGTTTCAAGCATTATCACACAAATTAGGAAATATTTGTAAGCTATCGCGGTTTCGACGGATTTCCGCTACCAAAGCATAACGTTAATTTTCTTATCAAATAAGGTTAAAAAATATATATTCTCCTGCTGAAAGTAAATTAAGTCACGTCTGTGTGTTAAAAATGTACCTTTGTAATTTTAAGACCTGCAATTTATACATACCACTTAGGTTCAGTTAAGTCAAAATAAAATAGCTGCAAATGTTCATAAAACAATCAATGTTTGCTTTCTTTTTGAAAAAAGAATGCGTATCGTATAGAACATGTCGGTGTGGTCCATCAACAGCCATTCTGCAGACCAAGAAAATCACACACAATCAATTGCAGATGGATTATTGCAAGTGGATTTCGAAATTGACTAACTGAAATTCTGACACGATAAAAACAATCGGGAAATAAACGAGAAAACTAAAGATATTTGTCGTTGGCATTTTAATTAGATATTACAAAGCAACAGAAGCGTAAAATTTTTACTTATGTAAGCACAGAGTAATTAAAGAGAAATTTATTTTTGAAGAATGCACATTTACATATTTAGAGATTTCTTAAGGTGGTAGGAGGTTTAAATATTTTGAATACCTGAATGATTTATATCTACTTTGGGATAATCTTTTATATTCATATCTTTATCATCAAAATTATATATGCTAAGATACGAATGAAGTTGTCAGTTTCGAAATGCGAATCTCTAATATTATGCATAGATTATTTTTACTCTGTAAGGTTACGAACAGTAGATAATTTATTTTTAATCAATACTCACGATTCAGTTTCTAGCTTAGTGGTAGTTTAGCAAGGAATTAGTCACTATACAGGGTGTTTCACTTAAGATTCGTATCCTCTCGGCAGGTGATAGTACGCATAAAATGTAACAAAAAAGCTTAATATTATTAGTGACTATCTTTCATAATAACCGAGAAAAAAATGTTTTTGAAAAGTGGGTTGGTGGTCACTGGTTTAAGAATAACAGTTGATGCTAGATGTATCTAACTGAATTTAAAACGTGATATCTGATACAATGGATGAAGTAAATGCTTTTACTTCTATTAGATAACGGAAAAGATATGGTTTTTAACTGGTAAGAGTGAGATCGACTTATAGTAGAAGCATTTGCTACATTTTATGCATACGACGGAAAGATGCAGCTGATGCTAAGTGATTCCACAGTTTGTTTTGACTATTATTTCCAGAAGTTTCCAAAAGTTGACCTTTCCAGTAAATGTTTTTCGATGCGCGTAAAATCAAACATGGCATAATGATTCTTTTTTCCTATTGACAAGTACTATCGCCGGTCCAAATGAATCTTGAGTGAAACACCCTGTATAATCACTATCGCTGTAAATTTAAGCTTTTATATAGTTGCGTACGAAATTATTATACAATTTATTAGATTTTTTTAAACTTTTTAAGGCGAATAGAAAAGTTTTAATTTTAAATAGTGATTAATAGGTATAGGATTTGTATGCACTTAAAAATGCTGAAATATGCATGCACTTATGCACTATAAAAACGTGAAATATGCACTTAAATATGCACTTAAAAATCATGAAATATGCGTTTATTAGAAATTTTTAATAAATATTAACGTTATTTACATTTTATTTACAGAAATTATTTTAATTAGACATCCTATGCAATAATTTAATTAATTATATTTTCTAAACATAGAGCGTTACAGTTCACAATGACGTACATTTTTAAATTTTCAAAAGTAAACATATACCTATTATCCCTAAATATTGTTTTATAATCAAACCAGTTGAAAATGCGCAGAGCTAGCATTGCCATGACGAACAAAAACAACTGTATACTTAATAAACTAATATATTTTTGAAAACTAATGTTGACGTAACACATTAGTTGCCATAAAAACTAAAATTCTAAGTCCTAAAATTTTTCGTTAAAAAAAAATTGCTAAAAATGTTTATTTTTTCGTAAATTTTTAAAAAATACAAAATTTTCATTTTTCAAAAATTTACCGGTTTTCGGTGGTCATTTTGACCACTTTCCCGAAGAGATACAAAAAAATATTTCAACCAAAAGTTTCTTAGAACTTGATGTACTATAAGATTCCAAAAAGAAAAATTAAAAAAAGTCAACAGAGAAAAAGGCGATAGACCGAAAGACCGACAGACAGACAGACTTCACGAATTCAGAGACGAACTTTTTGTTCGTCGAAAATATAATACAAAACATTTGCATTATTAAAAATTCAAAGTGGGGAAATTATTTACAAAATAAGTCAAAGTGTGACAATATTAAACCCACAAATATAAATGAGATGTGTATAATTCACAGGAGACACTCTAGGACAGCTGTTTCGATCTTTTTAGATCTCATCAGCTAGAGATTAGGGAGAAACCCCAGAATTTTTAATAATGCAAATATTTTGTATTATATTTTTTGATTTTTAAACTCGAATGGAGGACAAACCATTCATATTTATTGTTGTTTGGTAAACACCACTTAATGTGGTATATGACTCTACAGATGTCGCAACATTCATTTCTCGGTATTAATGTTATTTCCGGCTATGTATATAAGCCTGGATGATGTGTGTATAATTCACAGGAGACTATCTCTAGCTGATGAGATCTAAAAAGATCGAAACAGCTGTTCTAGAGTGTCTCCTGTGAATTATACACATCTCATTTATATTTGTGGGTTTAATATTGTCACACTTTGACTTATATTGTTTTATATTTTGAGAAACTCCGTTCCACATCGCAAGACGTAATTGCGGCATACTTAAAATTGTTTAATTCTACAAGCGAATAATGTTTTAGCTCGTCTAAAATGTCTTGGCCAGATAATGCATCGTTTATGCTTTTAATTAAGTGAAAACCAGGATTTTTGTCTATAACGGATTTAAATTTTTGTTTTATAGTCAAACCCTTTGGCCCTTTTACTTTATTCAAAGAAACACCTAACAATTTTACATGCTCAAGAGATTCATCTAATGAATTTCCCTGACTTTCTAATTTCTGAATTACTTTAGCTAAACTCACAAAATTTGTCAAAACAAACAATAATTCTGCCGTCACCTCCTAAGTATTAAAAGCATCCTGTGCGCTTTGTATGCATAGTGCATCGTGTTTATTAAGTTTATTTACAAATGCTTTAATAATATCAAAATAAGTTGCATAATGTTCTGCTGCAGAAAGCCAAGTACCCCACCTTGTTATTACAGGCTCAGGTGGAAGAGGCACTTCTTGAGCAGTTTCCCTAAATATTTGTATGCGATATGGAGCTTTACAAACAATTTTTTTACATCTGAAATTATAGAGTTTACGTTAGGATATATTTCCCGCACTTTTTCCGCAACTCTATGCATTGCATGGGCAAGACAAGTTAAGTGGATCGTTGTTTCGTACAGAACTTGTAAGCATGCTCCAGTCTTGATCATGTACGGTGCCGCGTCGGTGACGAACAGGAGTACTTTGTTGTACTGTATGCCGTCCGGTCCACAAAATAGCCATCGAATCATTAAACAATTTTGCCACAGAACAATGATTGGTGATCTTGAAAACGTCCATTGCTAATAGATAGGATTTGGGATTGTTCTCCGAATTTAAAACGCCAATTATAACGTTAGCCACGTATCTGAAAACAAAGATTTGATTTTTATTTTATCGAACTACATAATTAGTCGATTACAAACAATTAGCGCAAAACAGTTATTAAAAGAAATTATATTTTAATCAAGCAAAAATATTGTTGTGATTAAATATGTAACTAACAAAATAGAAAATAAAACATCCGTAAATTGCTCTGCTGTCTTTAATTAGTTACATTTTACTAACAAAACGAAGGAAATGAAGTTTATACGCACCTTCCAGTAGTGTCAGTAGATTCGTCAATGGAAACTCATATGTAGTTATTCGCTACATGTTTTCTAATTGATTTTATGGTCTCTTCGTATAAACGAGGTAAATAATTTTTCGAGTGTAGACTCGTCGGGTATTGGCATTTTTGAAATTTCTTCCAGAAAATCACGAAATGCTGTGTGATTAATTTTACTTAACGGGATATCTGCAGCCACTAATCCACTACATAGTTTTTCATTACATTCGATTGATTTGCTGGACTCACCGCGCGAATTATTAAGGTACCCCGGTAACAATGTTTGTTTTTTTATTTCAGGGCAACACACTTTTGATGTCGAACCGTGTTCAGATGTTGTGTAACTTGAAAGCGTTTCGTTGCAGTCACTTTATCGTCGCACACTGTACAATACAACACCTTATCGTCAGTTGTAAGAACACTGAATTCCTTAACATAACTTTGAAGTGTAACAGACACAGACCGTTTTTCTTTACCCATCTTTACACTCTAAAATTTCAAACTGAAATGCAGTTTGCAATTTCTGAACTGTCTTAATTGAAAGATTACAAGATTAGTAAACAAAAGTACAGACAAATTTTTCTATGAACAGGAAGTTGTCAAAGGGTCTTTGGAATTTCCTAATACCTATTTATCACAATACCTCAGGATGTAAGTATTTAAATTTTAGTTGAAACTTTTTCTTAGAAAATATTAACAAGTACACAGATGGTTAAGGCAGTAAAATATTTTAAAGCCTAGTATTTAACAATAAGCTTAAATTATGGGTTTCCACTAGACTCGACTAAGTCGCCCTTGATTGGTTGTCTAAAATGCTAAAATTATTTAAAAAATGTAAATTTCATAATTAAAGCATGTAAAACGCTCAAAAAGTGATAAAATATGCACACTCGTTCAAAAATGCTAAAATATGCATGCATTTATAAAAAACACCTAAATATGCATTTATATGCACTTTCAAATTGACATATGTGATTCATATGTGGCTTAAACATGTAGAAATATAACTCTGCATATGTTTGCTATAAGCAGAAAAAACATGCAAATGCATAGAAATCCTATACCTAGTGATTAATTATTATTATTTATTGAAGATAAGTATAAAATCGTGTAGTTAGTATATAACAAGAAATAGGAAGTTACTAATTTGTCTAAAAAACATTAAAACCTATGAAACAAATACGAATTTAATGTGCTCTTTATTATATAAACTGTGTCAGTTAAACATTTCGTTTTAAATTTCGATCTACATGGTTGGAATCCGCAGATTACATACTATTATGAAAGCGTTTTCGCAAGCTAGTAAAAGTTTTTCTCTACTGATATATGACACTGTGGCTTTAATATACAGACTGGAAGCGCACGGGCTTGATATAGAGATATAAAAGCGTTCATAAAAGTAGTAGCGGGATAGAAGCTTTTGATAAAACCTTGCAACTGGATGTTCTATACTGACTAACGTCTACTATAAATTTTTCGCAAATTGTAAAAATTAAATCGCTAGTTTCACTATCCTACTACTACTTTTATATCCCTATATGAAGTTCATGCGTTTCCAGTCCGTATAGTAAAAACAAAAATGTACCTAGTCTAGTCTTCCATATTTAGCTGCATTACAATAAAAATATTATGAAAAATATTGCAGTAATTACACCTAGCAAATAAAATGTAATATATGTTCATATACATAGAAGTATTCTACCTCGCAGTATAAATCCAGTTTTTTTTCTTCTGAAGTTCGAGAATTGTTCCAAACATTCGTATTATTTGCAACCAACCTAACCTGCTTATTACCAATTAAATCAATATTAATTAAGAAATTAATTACTTATAATAACTAAATTATCTAGTATGAATTTGCAACTGCAATAGATAATAAATAACGATTTAAAAGGCAAAATTTATTAATTTCAAGTTTTTCATGAAGTTGCGCATGTTATCTTAAAGTGGAATGTTTAATCTATATAATATGAATGATTGTGAACAAATTATTATGAATGTGTATTTAATCAAAGCGAGTAAGGTCAGAGGAAATGGTGTTATCAGTATTATATAAAACTAACAATATCGTTTTGTCACATAATGTTCATCAATAGGAAACGCAATATATTATTCAGAATCAATATCTAGTTTATATAATGCTGGTATTATTTACTCAGAAAATTAACAGAAAGCAGAGTCAACTGCCTATTGCTCTACTAAAAGAATTGACCTATCTTACAATGAAGATATTCTACAACAGGTGAAGAAGATAACAGATCTGGATCAATATTTTCAGTTTTGACATTTCCATTTTATTAATTTATTTATTTTTATTTTGAAGACGTCCGTCATTACCAACGAAATCTAGTTGGTAATGACGGAATTACTACTATCATAGTAAGCTTATTACATATCAATAAGTTTAATAATGTTAGAATTTATTATAAAATAGTCTATGTTGGTAATATAATTTTATAGTAACTATTAATTTCGACTCTACTAGTTTGTAATTATTCTGTAAAATTTCGATAGCACATAGTTAAAAGGGGAATGCTATGATGGTAAATAAAACTTTGACTGTCTTACGGCTAGTATAGGTTCACTTAATCTAAAAATTGCTTATCCTTTTCAATCCAAGTTTTAACAAAGCTGAGCATTTTAGCTTTGTTTCATTCATTGTAAATATTGTATTGCTTCGAAAGCAATCGAAGCAACTTTTAATAAAATTGTATCACATCACTCACAATAGTGTAGTTCAAAATCATTGGGTGGGTCATCATCCACCAACAAACGTATTACTTTGGATTAGAATCGCTCGAGTATTGCAGTATTAGAATTCAAGACAGTACCTCAGAGCTGAATCCACTAGTACCACACTGGTATAAAAATGACATTGTGCGCCAATAATTGTGGGTTAGTAATTGAGATCTCCTGCCAATGAGCCAATGATCTGTATACCAAATTGTTTCCGTTTGTTCCAGATGCGCGTTTTCTACGTGAGGTCTCTATCGAAGTTCATACCCACTACCCAGTATTGATGCTGTCCGAATTACAATTACGTTATTGATCGTGATGGCAGGAGATTTGCATATGCATTTTGTGAATACCGTGTGGTTTTATTTGAATTCGTTGATTTTAATTCGCCTTTTTTTAAGTTCCATTTTGATTGAAGATATTCTGTGACGGTCTCGATGCGACTATTGGGAATCGCTAAAATGATGTCAGTGTGTCAGATGTGAGTGTCATTTGCAAAACTTCATGTGATTATGTTTTCATCCGAGGCAAATCTGCTGTAAATAACGAATATAGTAGGCCACAAACGGTGCCCTGAGCGACACCTGACCTTATTTGGTATAGTGTTGTTAGTTCTTCATATCTTACTCCAAAATATATTTTGATTCCGTAAGATTTAAAAGTTTGATACATTGTTTTTGGAAAATTCTTTTTGAGCTTATATAGTACCAGATCTTATCAAAGGCCTGGCTAACATTAATGAGTACAGAGAAACAATGTTTCTTTCCTTCGAATGTTTTGCTAACTGCATCAATTACTCGATGTTTCTGTTAGGTTGCAGCATGTTTATATTGGTGATTTAGTATTAGAATATTTCGTTTTATTATCTTTTTTAATCTTTTTCATTATAGTTTTTCAATGATTTTTGATATACTAGACAAAAGACCGATAGGTATGTAAAATGAAAGTTCATTTAGCGATTTTCCCGGTTTTTGAATATAAATATATTTTTGCTACCTTCGATTGGGTGGAAGCATACTTAAGTCTTGGTGCTGCATTGAATAGCTTGACGAATCCCATTCGTGAGCGTTCTCAAATTCCAACTTTTTTGCCACTATCGTTTCCTGACAAAGTGGCTAATAGATATTGCACCCAGAACCTCGATCACTATTTTACAGTGTACGATCTGCGATTTTTCATCTTTTATAAAAAACGAAATAATTTTTCGAAATTTTGAGATTGAATAATGGCGGGCAATTTTTGCAAATACTTCTACCACTAGTCATAGGTGGCGTTAATCATTTTTATTAGCTAGAGTCACTACATCTAATCAGCCAGGGGCCCTGGTCGATCAGAGTACAGCAAATAACACCATATTTGACACCTTTCTTGGACCCAATATCTAGTTTGCAGTACTCTATATCTAGCACGGTCTAACTGACTAGATGTACTGATTCTATTATTCGCCTTTTTAGCTGAATAACTGACCGTTTCAAATTTTAATTTAATAAATAAATGACAAGATGAAAGGTAACTAATTCCTTTTGTCATAAACCTTCAAATGTAAAGTTACCACTGCTATATTAGTAAATGTTATATTAGTACAGACGGTTTCGTAGGTGCCGCTATCGTTCGTTCATCCCAGGCCTACTTTTCGATAATAATATATATTTTAAATTGAAACGTCCATAATAACCCCGTGCGAGTTATTTAATTCAGAGAGTCGTGTTTTGAAAAATGTAATAGTTTATAAAAATACAGTTCTAGCAATTCACTTTTCTGTCAAGATCTTCTTTTAGATTAAGCAACACAAAATCCAAACTTTAGTATTTTTAACAAAACATATCGAATATGGCTTTATCACTGCGTATCACTTATCATTTCAGCCTGAGAGACTCATGCATCTACTTCGCTTCAATTAAATTTACCATCAAGTATTTTAGCTCTTAATTATTCCTTTGAGTAATTGACCAATCCCCGCTCATTGCTTTCATCTGCTGAATGTGTTGCCTTAGTTGTTCAATTACTACAAGATAAAGTAAAATCGTATTCATCACCAATAGTAATAAGATTTGTTTGGTACAATGTTCATTGAATTCTGATATATTTTTTAAGTTTTTGACTTTCGATCGAACTTGAAACTGTATATTGGAAACTTCTAGCGGTTTTTGAGGTTCCGAAAAAGGTCTCTACTGTTACTCGTATAACTATTTCGCTTTGGAAGCGTAACTACTAAGTACTTACGTAACCCTGTCTGGACCCAGAAGTGTAAGGCCATTACTGCTCAGTGGCGCTGTTATCTTTTAGCAAAGTTACATAGGTCTTGAGTTTCTCTTGCTTTTTAAAATTCCACTGCGACGGACTGCGACTGAGCCAACTATTGACTTTCGTGAGGATCGTTGTCCTTCTTAAATTTATGTTTCTTTCTACTACCAATCTGGCCGTTACGTATTACTTTATTAGGCAGATCATGTTGCTGCCTTTATGACAGCTGCCTGGTCTTTATCAGTTCGAGCTGATTTAGCAATAGAGAGTTTTTCGGCATAAGATAAGGTGGAATTATGGAATGTTATTTAACTGTCCCTTGTAGAGTGTTTCCTGTTCACTTCTAGGATGTCCTATACCATAATACCACAATAGTAGACATTTAGCCAGTTCTACAAAATTTCTTTGCATAAGTAAAGTATAGGTATCAATATTGTACCTGTTTATATTGAAATTAATTTACGAATAAAATACTATGTTAATTGGCTGTTATTACATAATTAGCTATTTGGTTGATGTTATTACTATTATTAAGTAGTTATTAGTACTATCATGTATGTTATTAGAATTAACTACTTCCGCATACTAATTGTTTAGTAGGTTAATAATTTAACAATTAACAATTTAAATTATTTATCAGTTTGTTGCTATGTAGTACAAGACAGGTGTAAGTACATATTGCTATGAACTTATGTAATATTTATTAATTATTACTAAAACTAATATAGATATTATTAGTTAATTAATATTATTTCTAAAATATGAACACCCTGTTGTGCTGTTGGTTTTCTATTAATCTATGAAATAAATTATAACTGAGTCTATAGATATGAAGAAGATTTGAAAATCCTAGAATAGCTTTAAATAGTTGAAAACTATTTCACTATTTCATTACAGAATTCACTAGTTTGGTGATTTTAAATTATGAATTTTATTCACTGATATAATAATCTATGTATTAATTCCCGACAACATTTCTACATCTCAATATAAACATCTCAATTATAAAGATAATGACACACTTTTATGTCTCATCTTTACCTTTGTTTTGAGTAAAAACGAGACATGATCGGAAAAGCATATTTCTTAGATTCAAGGTCTTGGTTGGATATCCCTTACAATCAAATCATATGATCGTGGTTGATATTTCCTAAAAAAATTTAAACAATCCTAAAATTCAATCTAACGTGATGCTGAAAATCGAACACACCTGTATACAAATTCATGGAAAACTGTACGAGTCAGTAGTAGGAGCAAGATTTCCTCTACGAGGGTGGTCCCAGAAGTACCCGACCTGACCAAGAGGTGGCGGTAGTTGTTTGAAAATATCACTGTATTGGACAGTACGCAGTCTATAAAGCATATGTTTCAAGTTTGAAAGCGCCACGTTGTTCAGTATTTGTTTGGCAGCCATCAATAGTGAACGTTGTCAGTGAATTTGTGAAAATGGAGAAAATTGGTCATCGTTATGTGATACAATACTTTTATTTGAAAGGCCTCAGCCCAACCAATATAAAAGCTGAACTGGATTCTACTCTGGGTGAGTCTGTTCCTTCGTTTACAACAGTTAAATTTTAAACCACAAAGCGGTACTTCATAATCGTCGACTGAAAGTGCGCGAGCTAGCAGACATTACGGCCATTTTAAAAAGTGCGGTACATCGCATATTATCTGAAAATTTGGACATGAGAAAGCTGTGTGCAAGATGGGTGCCGCGTTTGCTCACACTCGAGCAAAAACAGTGTCGTGAAAAAGTTTCAATTGTGTTTAGCGAAGTTTCACAGCAACAAAGCAGAATTTTTGCGCCGTTTCGTAACAATGGATGAAACATGGGTCCATCATTTCACACCCGAGACAAAAGAACAATCGAAACAATGGACTCAAAAGGGAGAACCGGCTCCAAAGAAGGCGAAGACCGTTTCATCTGCAGGCAAGGTTATGGCGTCGGTTTTTTGGGATGCGCGTGGAATAATTCTTATTGACTATCTCGAAAAAAGAAAAACTATCAACGGCCAGTATTATGCAAACTTATTGCAGCGTTTGAGTGAAGAAATCAAGCAAAAACGGCCGCATTTGGCTAAAAAGAAAGTGTTGTTTCATCACGACAACGCGCCAGCTCACAAATCCGTTATTGCAATGGCCAAAATTAATCAATTAAAGTTTGAATTGCTACCTCATTGGTCATATTCACCAGATTTAGCCCCCTCGGATTATTTTCTGTTCCCAAACTTGAAAAAATGGCTCAGTGGTCAAAGATTTTCCAACGATGAAGAAGTGATGTCAGCAGTTAATGGCTATTTTGAGGAGCAAGACAGTTCTTATTATAAAAAGGGTATCGAACTTTTTGAACACCGCTAGGAAAAGTGTATAGAGCTGAAAGGAGATTACGTTGAAAAATAAATAAATCTTTTTCCAAAATTTTTGTGTTTTCTTTGTTGGGTCGGGTACTTCTGGGACCACCCGTATCCTTCACAAAATTCACAACTGGTATTCATGAAGTAATCCCTAGAAACTGCTCATAGAGAACTTTGAGTACCATTATAGAACATTCTAATCAAAAGGTTATAAACTACAGCATTTGTAGAAATTAGTCAATTCTACCAAAATCCATTTTTTCGTAAGCTCTGTGGGGTAGCTTTAAAAATTAATGTCTCTGGAATGATTTAGCTCCTGTTAGACAAAAAATAGCAGTATTTAATTAATAATTGAAACATATTATGTTTAACTATCAACCATGATCATATAAACTCCGATTCTTAGTGGAATTAGATCAGACCCTTAGGCGCCGTTCTCAGCAAAGCTACTGGCAACGGCAACGCAACTGCAATGCAACCTCAACTTCAGTTGAGTTACTCTTGTGTACTTACTGATCCTTACGTCGTCCTCGTCAGATTAAAATATAGCCGCTGCATAATTGCTAGTGAAAAAGCGTAAAAAGAAAACATACCGACAATTTTAGGTTAACTTTTTTATACCATAAATTTAGGACATAGTTCTTATAGTATAGTGGCACAGAAATTGAATAATGACCCTGTTAAATTCCATGGATTTTACCGTATGAGTAAAGATACCATTAAAATTCTAGCAGAGATGTTGACACATGTATAACATGGCTTTATCACATCATATAAACATGTGTGTGCTTCAACAAGGGCCACAAAATTCAAAGATTTTGCTGTCTCGTCCGCCATGACAGACGAGTTCGTGGCAACTGTAGAGCAACTGGCGACAGCGACGAGGTATGCCGCGCTGTCGGCAACTAATTAGCAACTGGCTGCGTTGCAGTTGAGTTGCCTTTTAGTAGGTGGAAACACGTGTATTTTAACATTAGCTCCGAGTCGCGTTGCTGTTGCGTTGCAATTGCGTTGAAGTCGCCGGTTGCTTTTGGTGAGAACGGCCCCTTATATGGTCACCATCGCCGAAAAGTCAAAATCACTCGATTTAAGTATTTAAAAATTTGAAAATGAAGCAGCTAAAGAAGAACTCTTTACTTCTATTTTATAGCAGTAGTATTAAGACTCCTCCTGACTGTTATAGACTACCCTATAAATAGTTTATGATTTTTCTGTACATAATCATTTTCACAAGAAATTATTCACAGCTCTGACTAGACTTTTCCTTTTTTTAGTCCTTATTTTGTGTGCAGTTTCTTCAATTTTAAGCATATACAAGCATTTTACGTACTTTAATAACTTATGTTAATTCAAAGAAAGGCAGTCTAAAATCACTTAGTTTATGTTATTTTCGTTTGTTTCTACTGTTTTGTTTAATAAATATCAGCGATTTCTCTCTCTCTGCTAAGATGATATTTCGCAACTACGCAAAGAAAAAGTAATTTATTATTGTTACACCTACGTACAAGACGTCCTTTTAGTTTGTCAACTGATATATTATTCATTTAATTCTATTTTCGCTATTACTTAAGAAAGGAACTAAATTATAAAAATAGAAATCTTTTTACAGTAATCTACTAAACACAATATTATATTAAAATAACAATGCAAAAGTTCATTAGAAAACGACAACAGTTTCCAGAGAGTTGTTGCACAGTTGGACGAATTCAGATTAGTATAACGGAGTCGTAGTTGTAGAAACTGCGACTGCTTATTTGTTTACGAAAGCGTCGAGTACATCCGGAAATGACAACAAACACTTCCTAGTTTATCTGGTGTGGTTTGCTAAATTAAATTGCTCGTTCTTAATTGCGTAATTTTAGTCACCGAAGTGACATAAGAAGTGCGACCTAATTATAATAATAGCCTTTTTCCAGCGATGTTGCGAATAGAACACATTTAAAAAGTAAACATTAGTACCTCTTTTAAACAAGTGTAATACGAAGTTACTGTTATTACGGTTTAAACATAAAAAAGAATATTTTTAATTAACAAAATTAATAAGTGCAACCAGATGCCCACTCGCATTATCTCTGAACGGTAACGCTCAAGTTCAACAAATAATAATAGTTGAGCGTTGGAAGCTGAAAAATAATCATGTGTACATTATAGTATAAAATTTATATATGTTTGTAATGCGTTATTGTCAGAATAGTTAAAACTAATCTTCTTGCTTCGTGTTGAAAATATAGCTTTAGGTATAACATATACCAGATATCTATATAGGTATCAGAATCATTGTTCTTATAATTACCGGTAAAACCCTAATAGAGAGAACAATACTTGACTAATTTATTGATTAACAAATTTAAATTACAAAATAATGAAATATTATAACATTGCTTGTTATAATACCTTACACTAAATTATTTACAATATTTATTACTGAGATTTATTTTCGTAGAATTGACATTAGCAATGTTCACCCGTAATATTTATGTTTCCGCACCGTTCTAGAAGGGATGATATCATCTGCATCTGATGATAATACCCCTTACAGTGGATTTCCACGATGTTATACATGAATTATCCCAGAATATTTTCACACTGATGTGATAATAGGACGAGCAACTTTCTAGTTTATTGTCGAATTTTTTTATTTAATTCTACTATTGCTATAGTATACAGGGTGACTCATAACTCTCACACCAGACTTTTTCGCTGGTAAAGACCAGCGCATTTCTAATGGCATTTGGAACAAAAAATCTTAATAAAGTTTTTTGATTAGAGAAAGTTCAGATTTTTAATAATTTTGACCGACGTTTTCAGAAAAGTATGTATAATTGATGTAGGTCAGGTGTTAAGTCGAATAAGATTAAATGTAAGCTCTTTTACATTCCATTTTGGATATTGTTGAAACTTAAAACGCTCTATTAAACCGGGGATTCCCCTGTGTTCAAATAGTAGGGAAAACATGCAGAAATGACATCATTTTAATACCGACCCATTTAATGATATCATTTTTGATTTGTTATTCGTTATATTAATAAACAGCTATTAGGTTATAATGTGAAGATATGTTTTAGATAATTTAATCTATCCATCGATAGATATTGTTATTTTTTATTTATTTTATTCTAAGTCCAAAATCTAAATATAGTAGTATAAAGTGCCGTTAGTAAAACATTTACTCTTTTTTATGTTTTGATAGAACGGCCTTAATGGATAATAATTTGTTTACATAGAAAATAACTATACAGTATAAAAACAATTCGTAAAAAATAAAAGTACTGCTACTTTTAAGTACTTTTACTAAAAACTGCAGTGTAAAGAATTTACAAATTGTTAGGCCCTGACCTTGACCGAGTGTTTACAACATAATATGTACTCAAAATAAATTTTGCCGATCGGGTTGTTTTAATTATTTTATTACTAATGCAGCTGTGTCAATTTTTAGGAATATTAAATTTACGGTATCTACAGTGATGATTTTATTGCTTTTCACTAGAAATCGGTACGCCTTATTTATTACATAGTATGTACTGTCTGGTAATAAATAGTATTTTAAATAAAAAATAGTAGAAAATAATACAGTACAGCATGCCCAAGACATAACACAATTGGCACGCGGCTATCAGAAACAAAAATCAAATAATCAGAACACATTATACTACTAACAGAATTCTAAAACATAACATTAAAATTGAAATGACGCAAAAACGCATTTATTTTATGCACGCATTGTGGATGAATGTTCTTGTAATAAATAAGTCTCTTACAGCGAAATTCCAAAAATATATTATTTGATTAACTGCAAACAAAATTAATACGAAAATATTTTTTTTATTCAGAGACCTGCTTGTATTACACATAATAGGGGTTAACGTACCTATTAAAAGAATATGAAATTGTCTTACAAAGCAATAATCAACAAAAATACCGGTTTTGGAACATAATATCAAACATGAGTACATTTCTTATTATTTATCTGTTCTTATTCCACGAAACACTTGACCAAAATAAAGACGGGTTATTATTTTATTATGATAGCTTGCACATTCTTAAAAGTAGTTTTGTTTATCACCTTGAAGCTTGAACTTTAAAATATGTGGCATGTGCATTCATACTATTAAATTTGAAAACATTAGGCTGAACTTCGATGCCGTTTTTCTCCAAAAGTATAGAAGTACGAGAAAAATGGTATATAGGAATTTTCTTTCTTTAATGGTTATCTAACCACTGGCAAAGTCCGACTATGTTTTAATGGGACACCCTGTATAATTCATTTAAACCAATTTGACGTCTTTCAATTATTGTTGATTATATGGCTATAATTTATAAGATCTTGCATCAAAAATACATACTGAAGAAAGTCGAACAAGATTGATACGAACTTGTAACAAAAGGAATTACAAGAGTCATAATTATCATCCAACAAAGAGATAGTGATAGTTATAATTATAGTTATAAGATGGTGAAATAGTCATAATAAATGTTAATTAAACAAAATATTATTTAAAAATCCATTCAAGTCATAATACAGCTCAAAATACAGAGAGCACCATAACCATTAAATTAAGGTTGTGAAGAAAGTTTCGTCTACTATACTTCAACCAAGAATACAAGAAATGAGTCAGTTTCGTAATCACACCGTAATAAAGAAATACGACCCGAGGTGAGATAAGAGTGCAAACTTCACGTTGCTAAGAATTCAGTGACGTACGCTAAAACCAACAAATTTTCATTGCTTCATTCACATTTATTTTTAATCAAAAAGGATTTGTTCCGCTAATGAATCTTTCTAGCTCATTTATTGTTTATTTTATCATTTAGATTACAGCGTGGCCTTCGCGTAATTCTAGATGCATTTTACATTTTCTCCCACGTGTTTGTGATGACTCATTTCATGTATTTTTGGTTGAACCATACCGCAGGGATGAACTGTGTAAGTTATTCCCAATCCTTGTTTTATAGTAGCCATTCTTTTTATTCGGTTTTTACTTTACCGGTGCCTTCTAGATTACGTTATGTCTCTGATATGTTGTTAATTATCCTAGGTATTAAAATTTCGTCTAGTCTCTGTCTGTATTTGTTATTCGTTAGTGGTATTGTCATCCCTTGCCCGTGTCTTATGTTGTAGTCGTGACGAGTTCGGGCTTGATAGTTATCGTTACAATCTTACAATAGTGATATTTTTCTATTAATTTGCTGTATTTCTTGTTTTGCCTGTTGGAAAGTAGATTTTTAATCATTTTATTTTGTAGTGTATTTATATGGTTACTGTTTTTATATGATTACGCTATTCGTTGTTATCTTTAGCCCATATTTTTTATTTCGTATGATAAGATTGATTCAGCTGTGGCGTAGTAAACTATACTTCTTTATATGTAGTTTGTATAATATTGCATTATTCGATCTTTCTTTTTTATTAGCCTGTCTATATGTGGTTGGAAAGCAAATCTAGAGTCTATTATCAGTCCCAAGTATTCGTGTTGGTTTAGACTCTCTATTTGTTTTGTGCAGTCACACTCTAGTTCGTGTTTGTTTGAATGCAAGCACATGTGATCTCATGTAAATAGAACTTGTTTCTTATGTCTTTAGGTCTACTCATTCGTACATGCATTATTTTTGTCTTTATATCTTAAGAATAAGAATAGAAATCTTCACGAGGATTCCTACATGTAATGATACTGAAAATATACCTTTATATGTTCTAAAACCGGTAAATAATTAGAAATTCAATAAAGCTTAAGACATTAAATAAGCATTCCTTCAAGTAACCAAATTGTGACTGTTGAAAATCGAATGCTAAGACAACGCTTTGATTTTCTTTCTACATACATGTCTTATTCAGTTTTGTCTTGGCTAAACCGACCCTGTTCGGATCAAGAACATTCGTTGTTTCATGTGGCCGTTACAAAGATATTAATTTTAT
Source organism: Agrypnus murinus (assembly GCA_929113105.1). NCBI lineage: Eukaryota > Metazoa > Arthropoda > Insecta > Coleoptera > Elateridae > Agrypnus > Agrypnus murinus. The sequence continues at coordinate 69,926,606 of OV816024.1, forward strand.
ATTAAATAAGTTGTTCTTGCCAGTTCACCTTTTCGACTAAAAAGATGTTTAGAATTCACTCCACTTAAGTAAAATAAAACAATTTAAATTCATTGCCAACAAGGAACAATACAATTTCAGAATTTCTCTTTTAAATTTAGCGAATCAACTTGTCGTATTTGCGCTGTGTCGTTTTTCCCGTGCATCAAGTTAATCTGACCGTCCGTCTTGCGCTCCAAGCAAACATCTTCTCCACCGTCACTCTTGGATCCTATCATCCCTCAGCGCTCTCCCATTTCCATCATCCCTCTCTTCTCTCGTTCTCGGCGTTTTCTCTCGCCCTGTTTACTTGATTTAACGGGTGCTGCAATCTACCAAACCCACACTTGTGACGTCACTCGTTAGCTACACCTACGGACGTCTGCCTACTCTTAACTTACAATGACGGTAACTTTAATATGAAAATGTTAAGTTTATGACGTTTACAGGTAGGTAGCTAATCCTAGTGTTATATTACTATGCATAGTAAAAAATATTGATAGCGCAGTAGCGTGTGCGTCGGCGATTGTCGTTCTAAGAAAATTTTCCGCTTTTTCTTTGCTCATAAAAGTTTCACCCCTTATAAGCGGTGAGCGTTGCGGCTTCTATATAATTAACCTATAAGGCAAGTATCCATCGCGCTTTCAGTCAGTCAGCTCTCAAGAAATACTGAAGGACAAGTTGAAGTTTACTGTTGAACATGCATTATATGATTTATACAAATGTGGAGAAAACAGATTTTTTATTGTTCTTTTTTTCTATCAGTAACTTTTTATCAGTGAGCTCTTCAGTTTACAAAAGAACAGGAAGTTCTACTAAAAAGCATCTTACAATAACTTTACAAAGAAACTTCTCTTCATAACATCAATAAATAATTCCAAAAAAGATACTTTCAACTTTTCAAAGCAACTCAGCTTCTTAGAATGTTTACTAAAAATATTTAGAAAAACTGATAAACTCTTGTATTTGTTGAAAACTGGGGAATAAAATAGTGTTTTCCAACTTTTTTTTCTTCAACTCATACATGCATATAGTAGCTGGTCATTAATTATTACGTTGTTAAGCTTAAGATGGCAATTTAAATATATGTACTAAATATTGGCAATAGTGTTGTCAGTTTATTTAGTCATTTCCCCTTGAGACTCCGTCATGGTCATGAGTCTTCCATCATCTAACTTTATTGATGAAAGAAAATCAACTAAAATGGGAAGTTTCGTAGTGTAGTATTCTCCTGAAACTGGTTCTGATAGATTATCGCAACAAACACGATAGAAGTTGCAATGTTATGGTTATGAACTTTTGAAATTGCAAGAAACGTAATGTGTGAGCAACGGAATTTTGATTCAAAATTGGCCTTGAAAGAAAGAGATAGACATATCGGTCATGTGAAATTTTGAATTGTATGAATTAGTTTATTTAAACTGTCAATTTTTGAAGAGAGCTGCCAGATTAACTGTTTTTGACTAAAAAAATCAGTATTAATTATTCGATATACGGACCCTTCTGAACCCAGGTAAATCAATTATATTGAGTTGTAGAGGATAACTTAGAGAACAATAATCCGAAAAAACATCGCGCCGGTCGCCGGTAATTAATAAGAAAAACAATGTTAAAATGGCTATTTTGAGGTTAGAATGTTATGATGTTAGGTTGCAGTTAGTAAACAAGTTGGCTGTATTTACGTGAAAATGGCTTAAAAATGTCGTTTGTGTCATCTGATAAAAATATTTTTAAATTTTTACCTGTTTTTATGACGTTTTTCGAACGAAAACCCGTAGCGCTTGGTATTTCCGTATGTATGCATGTACGACAGGGGTCCGTATATCGAATAATTACCAAATCAGTTTTTAATAATGGCATTGATATTTAATGAAGTACAAAAGAGAAATATGATAGAAATTTATCTGAGAAATGGTAGAAAAATTAATGGAGCTTGGGTTTATTCTCCCACGGATGCGTTTGCGAATTATCAAGAAGTGTTTCCAAATGAAGCCATCCCATATAATCGTTTTTGCAGATCTGTTAAACGTTTTGTGAAGTTGTTCAAGGAGACAGGTAGTGTAAGCCGCAAAGAAGGGAGCTGTGGAAGAGTAGTTAGGAACCAAGTGACCATTGAAACGGTCAGGCAAGTTGTGGAAGCGCACCCGCAGACATCTTTACTGCATTTATAGCAGGAGATGGGCCTTTCTTATGGCACTTGTAGAAATATTCTTTAAAAAGATCTTCACTGCCATCCCTACCGTTTGCAAGTCGTCCATGAAATACTTCCTCTAGACAGACCTCAGAGACAAGAATTTTCTCAGCAATTTATTAATCGTTTTGGCAATAATAATGAGGCTTTTGAAAAAATTATGTTTAGCGATGAAAGTTGGTTCCACCTCTCTGGGTATGTCAACCCTACACTTTTTCACAGATACTCCATTGCATCCACAAAAAATAGGCGTTTGGGCGGCCATCAATCGAAATAGAATTATAGGACTCATATTTTTTCAAGTCAAGCACTTTTACCCTACAATGCATTAACGCTCTTATTATTAAGTTTTGTAATTCATTTACAATTCAGAAATAGTCTCACAAGAATGTTGTAATTTTAGGTATGTTAAATGCTGAGCGATACCGACTAGACATTTTAACACCATTTTTGAACATGTTGCATGATGATGAACTACATAGAATAGTCTATATGTTTTACGTGGGGTTCCCGTGCTAACATACCCCAACGTTCCTTCCTTTAGGAGGAAGTAATTGAGATACGATCAACCAACGCGCAATCGCACAGCAATTGCTCCCAGTTACTTATTGGTCGGAGCGAGGTTGCCTATCCACCCTCTACTAGCTAACCAGGTTAGTACCGGAGCGATTGACTTAACACGTGCTCACCGGCCGGCACCCTCCCGGCTTCTTTCATACTGCGTCAAGTGCCTCGCCCAGCAATAGGACTATTCCCCCAACTTAGGTCAGTTCAGTACAACCGTGCCAGAGTTGGGGCCACTGCCCGATCGAATCCAACCTCAAGCGTGGCGGAACTTGGTTTTTAAATGGGTTCGCCACCCCGAACTCCCAGTTATAGGCCTGGTGTGCCCCCGACAGAGCTTCGTTTCGAGGCTACTTTATAGGGCCATCAAAGTCGCATCCCGGTGTGTACCCGTTAAGGTGAAGTTGTCTTGAACGTGAGAGGCTATGTGTCTTCGCATCAACGTCCTATAAGTATAGGTCTCTAGACGATTTCTAGGAATCCGACGCTGGAACTGACAGCATGTGCCAGACTCCCGTACTGTCACCTCCGAAACTCTACCTGGTGGCTTGCAGTTTCTCATTGATCAGCGAGCGTACTCCCTGACCGAGATAAACCTCACTTGAATCTCCTCCATTCTTCTAGGTCAGACAGCGGGATACTTAGCTCAATAAAAGACCCTGACGTCAGGTAAGCTTCAATCCACCCACACCGGACTCTCTTGTTAGCAGATGATTTACTACTGCAAGGATATTTCCAACAAGATGGAGCTCATATACACACTACTTTGAGAAAACATTACTTTTCTGATGGAATTTTTTGAAGATCGCATTATTAGCCAAAATACAGAAACAATTTGGCCTCCGAGGTCTTGCGATATCACACCTTGTGACTTTTTCTTATGGCCATATTTCACAGCAACATTTTATTTTAAGGGTATTTAATCTCTGGGTAGTTTGATTATTAAATGCATCGTATCGTAACGTACATAGTGATTACTAGTTTTTAGACCAAACATTTCTTAACAAGCAATCAAGTGGCACACGAATGGTTGTTTATGGGAATGCTTTTATATGTATGAGCTAAAATATACAAATATTGCGACTTGTAGAACATTTTTTGTAAATCTTTTGAACTATTTTAAATCTTAAATCTACACGTTTTAATCTAATCCGAAAATACACAATAAATGAACTATAACTTGACTGCATTGCCTTTTGCTACAGTAAGTACTCATTGTGTAACTTCTTTCTATATGCTACTAAACTAAGTTGTTCGCACTTTCCGAAAAAGCCCAAATAGTGCATCTACCAAATACTTGAAAATTGCATACCTCTACATCACAATGTACCATACTGTTTTATAGAATCAGTTATGTAGTGTGGAACCAGATTCCTAGTTGCACATTTCTGTGAGAACATACCAAATTCTTTAAAATAAAACTGCAGCTGAAAAGTAATCACTATTCACGGTTCAGAGTTGTACACAAAAACAAACTACTGTATTTCATTCACCAACACATAACACTGATAATAACTAATAATAATTGAAAATCATATAAACTAAAGTCCTGATACTTTATTTTCATTTATACAGCATTACATTATCAGTAGATTGTTTTAACTTAGAATAGGTTCATGTTGTGTTGTAATTGTGCCTGGTTTTTATTTCATTGATGTTATAGGTGTGAATACTCAGGATTTATGGATATGAGAGATCTTATCTTTCTGTCGAGGACCAAGTAGAGTAAGGTAATTTAATCGACATTTGGGCTTGAGTCCCCCTGTTTCCTATTGAGGATAACTCAAAGAACTCTTAAGAAGAAGTTTTACCTCAGTGGTTGTTCTTCAGGAGAAGATACGCCAAAGAAAGTCACAACAAAGCAGATAGAAATCTAAAGCAATATTAAAAAAACAAGAGAAAAAGCACAGAAACTCTTCTACAAAAAAGAAAGAAAAGTAGATGGGCACAGTAAGCTTAACATGTGTCCGCGTTAAAAGTAAAACTCTTTTTAGTAATAAGCTTCAGAATTTATTTTCTAATTTTAATTTTACTTAATCTTGTCTACCCTTCGTTGCCATATTTCTACGCCATTTCTATATGCTCTTAAGCCCGTCCTTTATTTTTCCCCTCAAGAAATTGCAAACAAGTATAGTATGGTATTGATAGCCGAGCTTGTAGTAGCGGATCCATGTTGAAGCGATGGTGGTGATCATATTGACTCCTGCTCACTCCGAGATTTTAAGAAGCTATTTCCTTATACATATAATATTTTACCTTATAGTTTAATAAGTAATGTCTTCCAAAAGGGCCCCTTCTAAAAGGACTTAATTAAGTGCTTAATCGTATACTATAGCAGTTAAGTACAAACCAAGAAAGTGCGATAGTGTCCTATTACTATCATGCAGAAGCTTCACAACTGTTGCCCTGATTAGCATAGCTTTGTAATCTTGGCATATAAGATTTCATCTGTACTGCAAGCACTTGTATCAATGTTTATTTTAGCCTATGTTACCTTTTGTTCAGTTGTTGGTCTATAACCCAGGAAATTGCAAATGAAATACGCGGAATTAAAACCAAAAGGCATACATATTACTATGGGGTTTTAAAAAAATTAAATATATTGTTGTATTATTTTGTGATAAATAGGATTTATTCAAAAATAAGAAACATTATATAATCAAACTTTATTAAATTGCATCGTTTAAAATACAATACAGAGAATAATTTCGTTTTCTAAGTACATAAAGTAATAAAATATTCTAGGTACCAGTTATTTATTGAACGGTCCTCGTATCATGCATAATTTTATTTAAATAAATAATAAAAGAGTAAAATCAGACTAAGCCATTTAAAGCAAGAAACTTTTATTTTATTTAAAATACTACATTGGTAATTAAGAAAATACTAAGCTCTAGAGAACTTTTGTTTTAATTATAATTAATACTAAAACTAATAAGTTGTCAGTCAAAATAATTAATTCGTATAGAGAGTTGATGTAGTGATAATAATTATGTTAAGGAACAGGAAAATTCTGCATTTTTTCTAATGTGTTTAAATTCTTCAAAATTTAAAATAGTTGCCTTTTACCTAGAAAGAGATAAAGGAATGAAAATAAAATTGTCGTCTGGCAGTTGTTTGGAGTTGTGGAGGTAATAAGCAGATGTACATCAGACAGTACAGACGTGCATTTTAAAATGTATTTCATTTTATTGCAAAAATGTATGCAAATGTGTTAATTTTATTTAAAAAGGAGAATTATTGTTTGAAAAGTAGTTGATTGAAAAGAAGTTGATAAGTATAAGTAGTTGGTTAAGAATAAGAAGTTTATTAAGTGAGAAGAGTACAGTGAATTATTTAAAAGGAAAGTGATTTGTGTAGAGAATCTAAAGTGCGGAGTTGTTTTTTTTAAGGGGAATCTACGGAATAATTTGTAAATAATCAATGAATGATTATTTTGGGCATTAACAATTAAAGTATTCGTAATTTATGAAAAACCACATTGGTTTATGAAAATTTAAGTTAAAATTGTCAAAAGCTCATTTACAAGTGTTTGTAAAATAAAATGTTAGTTTTGGTCTATCAAAGGTGTATTATTTACATCATGGAGGAAATCCTTAATAAGTAATTATTGAACTTACCTGAAATAAAAGGAAAGAATTAATCATAAAAATAATAATAAAAAAAAACAGTCAATAAAAACATTTTATTTTAAAATACTTACCATAGTTTGTGTTGGTAATGAGCATCTGGTACCTCATCATTGGCGAGCTTCTCAACAACCAGGAAAGGAGTCGATCATCTACCAGCATCCAACAGCAATCGCATGGGGGAACGTGATTACACACAGTATCAGCATCTTCGTGGCGGCAAGAGAAATAAATTCTGTGAACATTTGCAATTAAAATTTGGACGCATAAGTTTAATGAGCAATAAACAGTAACTAATTATACTTACTTGATTAAATGTTGTTGAAAGGTAAAGGCAGGTATATCTGTAACACAAAGCTGCAGTTTATACGAATTTTTGTTGTAATTTGGTGAAGATTTTCCTGAATTTTAGAAAGTGTTGCAGAGCTGCGAATTTTCGAACCTTAATAATTTTAAAAGACCCTTTGAGAATAAGTCTCTTGCTATGATAAGCTTAGCTGGCGCCCATACATCGCTTTTTTTTAGCATTTGTAATTTTGATATGCAAGGAGTATCAGAATATTATTTTTACATTATGTAATATTTATTTTGTTGGATATTGTATTTTTTCGGTATCAGTAAAATAATATAATAGTTAGTTTGATTGTATAATCAAATAACACAACAATATACAAACAAAATATGAATGTAAAATATGACAAAAAGCATACAACTTGCTTTGTTTACCTTATAAAAAGATTTATATGATGCTCCGGCTAAATAATTGTATTATAGTGAGTAGCACAATCCCACTATATTCAGACTCTCTCAGGTTTGGGAAGCTGATGTAGAATACCCTTATATTTAAATTTAAGCTGGTTATTAACACATATGATTATACAAATAACAAAATACAAAATAAAAAACGAAGAAGTTTTTATTTATTTCGTTATTCATTTTATTTTATTTTTAACAACATAATTAACCACATAAAAGAAAAAAAACAGAAAGAACTAAATTGATACCAATATAAAATTTTGAAAAAATATTAAATTAATAATTGCTATTGACAGTAAATTATTTTAAACTTAGATGCAAAAACAAATAAAAAACTCTACATATAATTAAATAATCTTTTCATTTACATATTATTGTTTTGTAATAACTAAGAAAATTGTTTAAATTTGAAAATATTAAATATTTAATATTACAATAATTATTTTTAATTGTTTAAACCAAACAGTATTTAATTTAATGAACAACTTTATATTTAAAAAACACTTCAACAATTTTAAATTATATTTTTACTTATATTTTTATCACAATCAAAGTTCCAATCTAACCATAAAAATTTCAATATTAGAAGCAGTTAGAAACACATCTTGTTTTTAGATGTCAAAAATTTATTTACAAGGCAAATCACATAATTTAAATGAACGTTAAAAAAGCGCAGCTTGTCGAACATGTTTTTATGTGATCCTTTTAACAAGATCCAAGCTTTACATTAAAAAATGTATCAATTCTTTGGATATAATGTTACTCTACTTATTCCCACTAAAAAAATTTAGCAAACAGCTTTAAGATTTTGAAATTCAATAAGACGGCAAATTAAACATATCTCGTTAAAATCAATTTTATGTTCCAACAATATTTCAACAAGGTAACTTGCTATAAATTCGCATACACCTTCAATACAAAAAATGTTCCGGATGATTTCTAACATTAATATTGAACTATTATTAACTTTATTAAGTAGTAAAAAAATGCATAAACGGTCCCAAAATCGTTAAGTTAGGAGAAAATTATCTATTCTCTACCTATCTATCTATCTATCTACAGAATTTCCACATATCCTTTATCTTCTTAAAAAGTTTTTGTGTGCATGTTAGTTATTATCTAAAAAAAATTCATGAAGAAAATCTTTGTCAAAATTTTATTTTTAAAAATGAAGTTATACAACTATTAAATCGGGTAGTTAAATCCCGTAGTAGGGTAGTTAAATCTGCCTATTAAATATTTTCGTAAGAGTAGATTCATCCTAGTATGATCAAGTATTATGACATAATACACGATATATATTTTTTGAAAACAGCACTGGGATTTCTAATTTATACAGCTTCGAAATGGAAATGACTGCAAGAGTTAATGTTAACATCTATTAAATGCCAATAGCACTTTGAATAAAAATTGATCACTATATATTTTTGACCCACCAGTGATTATTGATTTAAATATAAAGCCATCTTATTCTTGTCTTCATTTAAATCTATAAGCCACAAAAACTTGAAATACCTATGATGTAAATATCTATTTATAAAATCAGTTGCAGAATCTCCTGTCAAGCAGTGTTAACCTTTTGTCATACTTCGTGCGTGGCAGTGGCTGGAACAGGCTTAGTAAGGAGTTAAGAAGAAGGAATCACTAGATCTTGTTACACCCATGCTCGATGACTGAGAGATCAGGCGACCTATAGGAGAGTTGTACACTGTTTTCTTTCACAGAACATATGAACATCAACAGATCACAGAATATTGTGGATGTCGTGATGAATGAAACTTTGGATGCTTCTTAACAGACAGACTTCACTATTCTTTTCTCCACAACTTCTACATAACCTTATCGTGAATCATGAGTCCATAAGCAGTACTGAGATTCATCATTAAAGACTATACGATTACATTCTTCTTGTCATTGACATGTTTTCAGAATACATTCTAGATTTACATACCTATGCAATGATTTAGTGTCAAAGGTGACTTACAAAGGATGATAACTACGATACCCCACATACATTACACGGTTGTAGATTATGCGTAATGCTGTTCAACCATTAGCGACGCTGGTCAGTCTTGAATTACAACAATCACGCACTCAAACCAATCTCGTACAATTAGTGTGCTATAAAGACATTTTTCGAGGTAGTGATTTTGGGAACTGGACAAAATGCCGAATGGACAAAACGCCGAATCTTGGTCAAAACGCCGAAAACGGTCCGTGGACATATCGCCGAATCTTGGTCAAAACGCCGAAAGGAATATCTGGACAAATTACCAAACGCGGTCAAAACGCCGAATCTCATGTGTGGACAAATCGCCGAATGTGGACATAACGTCGAAACACATCTATGGACAAATCGCCGAAAGTGGTCAAAACGCCGAAAGGACTATCTGGACAAATCGCCGAACGCGGACAAAACGCCGAAAGTCATCTGTGGATAAAACGCCGAAAGTGGTCAAATCGCCGAAACATATCTGTGGACAAAACGCCGAAAAATATAAGAAGATTTAAAACAGAGAGAGATGTTTACTATCCAAACTATACCTTACGTATTAATATTGGATCTTTAATTTAAAAAAGCATCTTGCAAAAATATTAAAAATACGATAAAGAAAATGTAGTATTGCTTAAAATGATATTGCGAAAAACGTTGATACTACTTAATTTACACATCCTAAACGAACATTTGTAAAAAAGTCTCTCGAAGTACTAAGCAACTAAAAAAACACAAATATTGTATTTAATGTTGTAGTAAGTAGTAACATTTGTCACTACACTTTTTACTGATAGATACCTGCATCCTTTAATATCATTCAACGGAGGGCATTTATTAAACCAAAACCAAGGTGTTCCAAATAGCGGTGAAACAATAATGTTAGTTTGTCAGTTTCAATTTACACCCTTTACTTCAGGATTTGGTATAGATGCTAAATTCACTTTCTTAAATTAATTAATGATTTGCATGTAAAGTTATTTACCGTTGGGATCTCAGAAGCTCACACGACACACAGAAAACGAAGATTTAGGAAAAATTAGTTCGACTTAGTACTGCCTTGTCTTTATAATTATCAAAAAAATTACACCCTATTGAAAAAATAGTAATATATTAATATATAAAGAGGAAACAATTGTCTATAATTTACGTCAAATAAGTTTTTTTGTACATTCCATAACAAACATGTAAGAGAGCGATAAAGTTAATTATTTTATTCACACCCAGAAACAGCTTCTTTTAAATGTATCTGCTGTAACGAACTCTTTTAATTTAAACTAGGATTTCGTGTGAATTATTTAATTACAGAAAAATCTCTACAATTAACAAACTAATTAACAAACAAGAAGACTGATCACTAAAGGAACTTATTTATTTAACACTTTGAGATTATTTATTTTAAACGCACAATTCTATCATAATTATTTCATTGAGGCCTATGGAAAGAAGTTGAGCGCAGTCGGAAACCTAATGTGCTAATGGTCCAATATAACCAACTGGTTTACTTTCTGTATGCAAAACACTACCAGCATTGGTGAAGATGATGAACGTTAATGTGGAACCGGAAACTTAGAGCACCCCTGTGGAGCAGTTTGCACCATTCTTCCGAGATGCCAAATGTATGAATGATCTTCGGAGACTATTGCTACTAGATCGTGCAAAGGCCTTGATGGAACGGATTTGAAGAAGGTTCAGGACTTGGTTCTTATGAAACCCAGACCCATCCAACACCAACCGAGATGTCTACATTTAGCAAAGCGAGCAGAAACCGAGAAAATTATCACCGCTTATGGAATACCAAGGGATCATTGAGACATCAAGCAGCCCATAGGCATCACCGGTAGTCCTGGTAAGCAAGAAGGATGGCTCAACGAGATTACAAGCCTCAGACCACACCCATACATCGGCAGTCTGGCGGAATGATAGAACATAGGAATCAAACAATGGTAGAATATTTGATTAAAGTTAATAAATTAATTTTTTGTTTATTTTACTTTTTTGAGGACTGGCAGCCTTTAATAAAACATGTATACATTCATTTTTTAACCTTTCGCCTCTCAATGAAGGCTTTTTAAAAAAAATTATTGCATTATATAAAAAGTTGAAACATTATTTTGTTATGTATTTTATTAATCTGAAAATAAAAGGAAAAGTTAGATTTGTGAACGTGTACTGTTTCTTTTGATTAAAGTAGTAGCCGATTATCAAAGAGACTGGGATCAATATCTGCATCTGTTCCTAATGGCTTATCACGCATTGGTTCAGAAACAACAGAACAGTCGCCAGCTTATATGATGTTTGGACGCAAGTTACGATTATTACCGTTTGGTCTGGAATTGAGATGTACACCTGTGGCACTCCTTGGTACATACGTAACTCCGATTTGCACCGAGACCTCAAAATCCCAATGGTCAAGGAAAAGATCAAGATGTTTGCTGCCAAACAGCAAGCCAGGGTTCACCTACACGAAATCGCAGAAGCTCTTCAGCTATTGGACAACCAACATATTGTTCGAAGATTGAAGAGGATCAAACCATTCCAGCTTGTGTAGTGCAGTGAAAAGCAGAGCATAGTGCGTGGGCGAGAGTTTAATAGTCGCTAAAATACTAAAGGACATCGTCGAATGAATGAACTCTAGGTTTTAAGAGTATCAAAATAAAATTAATGGTTGGTCTTATATACCAGTTTTAATAGACAGACAGGTGTACGACCTGTGGGGCATGAGGTAGCTGGAAATAATTACGACATCAAGTTAAAGAAATTAGAAGTAAGGAGGATATTCACGACCGGATCCAAAAGAATAGCCAACTCTTGAGTAACCAGATGAAAACTATGTAGGAAGTGAGAGCTCAAGAAGGAGGATCATAAGATGGGGGTTTGGTTTCGCTATACAATACGCGAAGACATCGTGGATTATCACCAAAGCTACAGCGGAATTGGGACGACCCAAACCTGGTGAAGAAACGAATAAATGACTGGATCTAGCGCATCCAGAAATTGCTAAGAGGGAAACCAAAAGTAGTACATTCCCATGGTTTGGCGCTCTATGAAGGGAATATTAACGTAGTCCTGGATCAGGACCAGGAAGATGAGGCTGGAATGACAGCCAATAGAAAAAGCCCTGTAGATAACTAGCCGACCTTTCGTAAATTTCTGGCTGCGCTTTCCGAGACCGGAAAAGCTCGATTCGGAGTAACGGCTAGTAGACGACTTTAGCCAAATATTTGCCTATCGTCCGATTCATGCATGCTACCATAAGTAAAAAGAAATAGACCTCAATGGAAATAAAACATAATTGTGCGTTTAAAATAAATAATCTCGTAGTATTATATTTAACACTACGAGATTACTTATTTTAATTTAAGAGATTACTTATTTTAATTTAAGGTCCCCAAGTGTACCCAAAAACGTGTGTTGTCTTTTTCATAAATAATATAATAATGTGATAACTTTAGTTTTAAATTAATACGTAATAATAGGAATTAATAGGATAATAGGAATGTTAAAAACTTACTTACCTAACTTGTTTTGGAAAACGACGTTTTTTAATAAAATTATTTCACATTTATGTTTTATGTAAAAAATTAATTTTAGAGAAACTGTATATTCAAAGTTAACCAAAAAATACCACTTAAGTTTCATAGTATTCGAACTATTTTCCCAAAATCTTAAGAAAATCGTATGTCTAGCAACGACGTATTACCTACTTTTTGCCTAAAAAGGCAGTTTTTTGGCAAAAAGCAAGTTTTTTGACAATAACTTAGTCGCTAGAGATTTTCTTAAAATTTTGGGAAAATAGTTCCAATACTATGAAACTTAAGTGGTATTTGTTTAGTTAGCTTTGAATGTACAGTTACTGTAAAATTAATTTTTCGCGTAAAAAATGTGAAATAATTTAATTAATAAACAAAGTTTTCCAAAACAAATTAGATAAGCAAGTTTTAACATTCCTAGAGTATTAATTAAAAACCAAAGTTATCACATTATTATATTATTTATGAAAAAACGATTATTAATTATGCGGTTAGATTTATGCACCGTATTTGGGTGTCTAAATGGCCAATTTGTAATGATTTTTTAAATTTGATATAGTTATTCACAATATAAGTAAATCCACTGTGATTTTGTTTAGAATTTTTGAATGTACCGTTAAATTTTTTTTGGATACACTTGTTGGACCTTAGGATTATTTATCATAAGTTTGTTTAATGATCATTCTTCTTGTGTGTTAATTAGTTAACCAAATGTTCCGTGTCGAAATTATATTATTGTAATTGTTCAATCTACCTTGCGGTCTGCCCCTTAGAGTTACGGAACTGCAGAGGCCATTTCAACGCGGCATGGTCCGTCCTCAACAAAAGTTTCCGTTTGTACAGGTGTTTATAAAAGTGTTCAACAAAATTCAAAGACAGCTAATAATTTTTCCTGGTCATGCAATAATTTCTTTTGACTTTCGGCAGAACCTTGCTGAAGTAGCCTATGACCTTTTCTTGTTCATCCTGTTTATGTATCTGAAAAAGCACATCCCCAATGACCAGATTGCTTGCGCCCCACGCGTCCTTTCCCTCATAGCCGTTGGCACTCTCTCGCTCAACGCGCAGCCCCACTTATTTTGGTGGGTATATAAGCTGGCTCACCGGACATTTAGCTCAGTCTCTTTCCGCTATAATAAAGAGAGCAAATAGAAGTAGCCGAATACCGAACCAACCGATCAGAACCACTACAGACGAGACCATACCGAACCGAACACAACCAAACCGAACATTACCGGACACCATACCGAACACAACCGAACCGAACACTACCGTACCGAATACCATACCATGCCGAAGTAATTTGGCTTGGCATGGTAATTTGGTTATTTGATGCTGATATCTGTAGCGGTCGATATTGTGATTAATAAACTAAAAGTTTGCTGAAGTGGTAAGTTTTATTTATTTGAAGAATAGTAACAATACCGTAACTGTGAGTGTTTAAACCTGGACGAGGAGCTCTGGAGACCGATTCTTCACGGGGCCCTTCTAGGGCCCCGCCGCTGACGAGTGTACTCTCGATAAAAAGTACTGGCGCCCGAGACCAGGACGCATCTACCAACATTCTCCGACCGAAGGGCGTAGCAACCTTCTTCAATCCCGTTCCATCAAGTCCTTTGCACGATCTAGTAATCATACTCACTAATTTTCCAGCATAGTTATTGGATTATGGTCTCCGAACATCATCCATACATTTGGCATCTCAGAAAATTGGTACACACTGCTCCACAGGGGTGTTCTAAGTTTCCGGTTCCACATTAACGTTCATCATCTTCACTAATGCTGGTATGGTTTTACATACATGATTTCATGATTGTTTTAGGTAGGGTACCCGTGTTAATATACCTCCACGTTCCTTCCCTTAGGAGGAAGTAATTGAGATACGCTCAATCAGCGCGCAATTGCATAGCAATTGCTCCCAGTAACTCACTGGTCGGAGCTAGGTTGCCTATCCACCCTCTACTAGCTATCCAGGTTAGTACCGGAGCGATTAACGTAATGCGTGCTCACCCGCCGGCACCACCGTCCTCTTTCATACGAGATCAAGTGCCTCGTCCAGCATTAGGACTATTCCCCCAACCTAGGTCAGTACATCGGAACCCTCCTGTCCTCTTGCATACCTTCATAAGTTCCATCACCGAGCCAGGGTTGGGGCCACTGCCCGATCGAATCCAACCTCAGATGTGGCGGGACTTGGTTTTTAAGCGGTTTTGCCACTCCAATCACCCAGTTATAGGCTTGGTGTGTTTCCCTGACAGAGCTTCGTAAGTTCGTTACAGCAGATACATTTAAAAGAAGCTGTTTCTGGGTGCGAATAAAATAATTAACTTTATCGCTCTCTTACATGTTTGTTATTAAATGTACAAAATAACTTATTTGACGTAAATTATAGACAATTGTTTCCTCTTTATATTAATATATCACTATTTTTTCAATACGGTGTAGTCTTTATGATAATTATAAAGACAAGGCAGTACTAAGTCGAACTAATTTTTCCTAAATCTTCGTTTTCTGTCTGTCGTGTGAGTTTCTGAGATCCCAACGGTAAATCACTTTACATGCAAATCATTAATTAATTTAAGAAAGTGAATTTCGCATCTATACCAAATCCTGAAGTAAAGGGTGTAAACTGAAACTGACAAACTAACATTATTGTTTCGCCGCTATTTGGAACACCTTGGTTTTGGTTTAATAAATGCCCTCCGTTGAATGATATTAAAGGATGCAGGTATCTATCAGTAAAGGTGTAGTGACAAATGTTACTACTTACTACAACATTTAATACAATATTTGTTTTTTTAGTTGCTTCCAAAACTTTTTTTACAAATGTTCGTTTAGGATGTGTAAATTAAGTAGTATCAACGTTTTTCGCAATATCATTTTAAGCAATACTCTTACATAATACATTTTCTTTATCGTATTTTTAATATTTTTGCAAGATGCTTTTTTAAATTAAAGATCTAATATTGATACGTAATATTTTTCAGTAGTATTTATATTTTTCAGCGTTTTGTCCACAGATATGTTTCGGCGATCTGACCACTTTCGGCGTTTTGTCCACAGTTGACTTTCAGCGTTTTGACCGCGTTCGGCGATTTGTCCAGATATTCCTTTCGGCGATTTGTCCACAGATGTGTTTCGGCGTTATGTCCCCTTTCGGCGATTTGTCCACACATGAGATTCGGCGTTTTGACCGCGTTCGGCAATTTGTCCAGATATTCCTTTCGGCGTTTTGACCAAGATTATGATTATTATGGTTATGATTGGGTTTTCCGACGATTTCTCGAAAAGAAACACTACCTTTGTGAAACCTAACAATGTACCTCCTTTCAAACTGCGTTAACTGCACAAGACTGTTCTCTTTCTCGCACGTGAGGCAGCTTACGATTGACAGGCGCAGTTTAACTGAATTTTATCTAAATGAATTTCTTGTTACGAAATTGAGAGAGGTTATCGGAAAAACCTAAGATTAACTCGAAATTAACTTTATATTGTAATTGTTTGAGAAAATATTCAAGTATTTTGAAAGTTATGCATTTTCAATTTTACATACAAGTCATCCATGGCACTGCTGACTAGAGTAATAATCGAGTGGTTATTTTACGTAAACGGAAAAAGTTAATACCACAACAGTGATGTCAGAATAGGACTCGCGACGGCTACTGGATTTCCCTCCATCCGGACAGCTATTCCTCACTACACGCCGGTCGGAAAATGTGTGTGATGTGTGACGTCAAGCATGCATGCTGATATTGTTTATTCGTTTCGCCTATCCTTATCTATTTTATTATGTATAGTAAATGCGACATTTATCTTACATTTGAATAGCAGTACAAACTTTAAGAAAATACTAGTGAGGTAAAAAATCTTTGTTAAAGACAATAGAATATACTCAAGCTCCCAGAGAAGTCTAAGCTTCTCAGAATTTCAAAAACTTATTTAAAAAAATTAACATTGGTGTTATAAAACGCCTTACTAATTAGTGTTAATTATTATTATGTACCAACGTAACCTTCTCAAATTGACTACATAATCCTTGTTTTTTAACTCGAAAAGCTTTTGGTTTTAAATGTTACTTTTACAGTTAAAACTTCACAAACAACTAAACTTAGTTGCTAATAGTTCTTTATTTCTGAATGCAAACGTTTGAACTACACCTTACAGAATTAGTTTACTCTTTTTGAGCGTTTGAGCTTTACTTAATAACTCTCACAGAAGAAACATAATTTCAGTGAAAACAATGCCTTTTTTACAGCCAGCATAATAATTATATATAATGATATGATAATAATAATTAATGATACTATCCATTCTCGTATTTGGTGTGACTTCAGAGGATTCATTATTTTTTATAAGAATTAAAAATAAAACAAAATATATGTAATTACCTAATAACTATAGAACTTACTGGCGCCTACCACGTCGCCCTATATCTTTAAGATCATTAGTCTACAAATTAGTATTTAGACTTATTGTAAATTACACTTATATGGTTTTTGTCCATTAAAATGCATTTTCAACAAGCCTAATATACACTTGAAACCTTTATTTATTGGTTTTTAGAAGATTTCACTTGCACCTCAATATCATAATTCCATTCATTATAGGTATAGCGATGCTGGTCAGTTTCCTTTTAGATAGTTTTTGTTGCTTGAAAAAATTTCATCAATTTAACTTCAGTTTCCATCATTATTTATTAGTTATAAGCTCTTATTGATTATTCTGAAATATGACAAAAATGAATTCTTTGAAAGAATGGTTACCAAAAAATTAGAAAAGCTTAGAATTATGAAAGTATTAATATATAATCATGATTTATGTTTTCATGTTATTGAATTATTTGATTTCATAGTATTGAAGTAAGGACCGGAACGAAATATTTTGTTGTTAGTATATCTTATCTAGTTTTATTACTTTAGGGTAATTCCACAGTGATCCATTCAAGTGATCCAATCTTTTGGTAGTTTTGACCATCACCCTCTTTGATTTTTTTAAAATTTGGCACAACTGTTATACTCCTAAAGATAAGTAAAAATCTAAAATATTATATTTTTAACTCCAGTGATTCTTGAGTTGTGCCCTTCTAAAGTGTACAAAAATGAGTGATTTTGAGCATGTTGGCGTTTACGTTTTCCTTTATAACTTTTGATAGAAATAAGATAAAGGAATGAAAGAAAAGCTGTTTTAAAGTCCATAAAGTCCCCCAAATACATCGACTGGTCGTACATACAGTTTAAGTTATCAGGAAATGGAATTAGCATGCAGTATTTTACATTAATACTCTGCATCAAATTAAAATTTTCTTTATTGTGTGTCATAGTGACTTTAATTTATTATAGTTGATAACAATTTATACGTGTTCTGATAATACTGAAAAATTTTCGTGACAAGTGTACCCAGGATATTTTATTTAGGTAACGATTCACAAATAATTTTAAAATTTTTTAAAAACTCGTACAGGAATTTGTTAATTAATGTTTTATCTAACCCAGATTCTTTGTAAGTGATTACCAAAACAAAAAATAATCATTTATAAAACAAAACTCCCAATGTTCCCAATATTGAAAACATTATTAATGGTAAAATGTTGAACATTGCTATTTTGTTAAAATAATTTAGTAACGATCCCATTGAGATCCCAAGTTGAAATCTGGCACACATATTTAAAAGATATGCAACTCTATGTCCAATTTTCTCAGAATTTTTAATCATATGTTTTCTGAGAAATTCAAGGTCAGACTTCAGGGGCACAATATAATTACTTTTTTCATATTAAAGTATGCCATGCAAACCATCATCTTAAAGCCCAAATAATGGACTTTAAAACAGCTTTTCTTTCATTCCTTTATCTTATTTCTATCAAAAGTTATAAAGGAAAACGTAAACGCCAACATGCTCAAAATCACTCATTTTTGTACACTTTAGAAGGGCACAACTCAAGAACCACTTGAGTTAAAATATAATATTTTAGTTTTTTACTTATCTTTAGGAGTATAACGGTTATGCCAAATTTGAAATAAATCAAAAAGGGTGAGTTACAACTCATTGGATACATGGAATTACCCTTTAGTAACTTTTTCTATAGCAATTTGCATGTGTTTTTGGTCTATTTCCGAATATCTTAATTGTACTTTTGAATTCTGCAGTTTAGATATTATAGAATGTAGATATTCGTCTAATTATACCATGGTTGACATTCGCTAAACAATTTTAGTCACACTTTGCTTACATTCAGCTGATATTGAAATTGTTTACCGTTGTTTTGCACCAGTTTAATTCAAACATTAACAATTGGTCTTAACCTCACAAAGGCGCGGTTTTTAATTGGGTTTCTTGAATGAAATTGATTGTAGTTATTTTTGTGTTTATGTTGTGGTATTAAGCGATATAGAACGCGCTTGCAAACCGCGAGGATTAGTTAATTTGCTGTTGCTACTCATTATCTGCTTTTACTAAATAATAATAATAATAATAACTACTACAACGCATAACCTAAACCAAGGCCCCCGGAGCTATAAGCTTGTGCGGGAGGGAGGGGTCGATTATTATTATTATGTAGGCCCAATGTGCGGCTGCAGCCGACTTACAGATGGAACAGCGCAAATCCCACATTTGGGTCACAGCTAAGGAAAACTGCAGAAAACCTTAACCAGATCTGCCGGCGCCGGGAGTTGATCGCGGGCCGCTTGGGTGAAAGTCCGGCACGCCAGGCATTACACTACCAAGGCTGTTGTTCTATGTTAAATGTAGTTGTTCTATAAAATATTTGTTGAACTCTTTACAGCTAAGGTATATTCTTTTACAGCAAGCATTTACAAAACTTATTTAGTACAACTAAGCGAGTAAAATGCTTGTTTTTTAAATGGCAAAAAATGAAAACATAATAAATCATCTACAAAAATATACACTGTGCTGAATTATTAATTACATTGTATTTTTTTAAATCTGGAAGTTCACTTGTGTTACCCGTCGAATAAACAAATTACGTACGGGTAGAGCTCTCAAAACGGTATGTGGTGTTGATGCTACCAGTATGGCCGCCTGAAGGCTTATACCTTAGAAAATTGGTATAGTTTTTAGTAATTGTAATTAAAAAAACGAATATAAAAGGTGTGGATCGCAGATGCATCAAAGAGGGTATCTAAATTACCAGCTACATCAGTTACCAACATAAGTACAATTCAACAAAGCTTAATTTATTACTAAAATACATAGTATACTAATACACAGTACAATAAATACAGCGATGGCGTCACGATTCATCTTAACGTTCATATCATTGGTAAATTCCACTATTGTTGAAATGTACTACTAAACTCCTGCTTCAATAAAATATTAGGCAACAAGAAAGACTTTTCTTTTCGAAGTACATTGATATGGAAGGCATCAATAATTGATTATTTATGCATTGTTTATTTGTAATGTATATTCTTATATTGTGGTTTACTTTGAACTGTATGGTTTTATAGGTATGTAAAAAAACAGCTTCAATCAAACGCTCCATATTGAAATTAGCTTCAAACATATTGTCACATTTGGTAAATTTCGTATCACATACCAATACAGAAATTACTTGTAAATTAATTGAATATTGCCTTAGGCCTGGGAATTTGGAAATGTAGTAGTGTACATCGTGTACAGTTCACACTATATGAAACAATTACTTGAAATGTAACATAACTAATACTTTTATCATCTAAAAGTTATACTTTCTATTTTTTTTAAAGTGTTTGAAAAAACAATTGTCAAAACAAAACAGATGTTTTGTTTTGAAAAAAGTTTATTGAAAATAGTTAGACTGTTTAATACACCTTGACCTGAGAACCCTAAGGTGTTAAATGACTTATTTTTATTTTGGAGTTTTTTTGCGTTATGGTATATTACACCAATATCACTTAACGTTTTGCCAAAAAACTTGTTAAATTTGGAAATAAGTTTCATCCATTTTTTATAAACCTCTGAAACGTCCTCCTGTAAAATTGTTGTTTCTTAGAATCCAATAGTTCTCACGTCACGATATATGTAGTAAAATTCCAAATATTATTGAGTATACTCCCGTACAAGCATATAGCTTCTGGGGCCTGGTTTCCAGGCTATGGGTTGTAGCAACTATTATTATTATTATTATAATAATAACACTGATTTTCGTGTAAAAAGTTAACGTTTATTGAGCTAGTGTTATAAAATTTGTATTGCACGCTAATATCAACAAGAGATGTATGACAAATTAATGGTTTAGAAATATTTTACAAACTGGTTGCTAAACAACTTAGCTCACAAAAATCTCATCGCGCTAATATATGTATGTACACATGACATAAGTCACAAATTTAAAAAATTTGTCAAATACAAAATACAATGAATACTTTAGTAAAGCGTTGGTAAAGCGTTATGATCGTAGGTAAAACGTTGTAAGATATACGTGTAAAAAGTCTCTTGATTGCACTCACGTCCTTTAAGACACTCGCTCGTACCTCGTTCGTGTGTTAAACCGTTCAAGCAATAAAGAATGGCTTTTTACACTTGTATCTTAAATATCTATTTTTATTATTATTGTTATTATTATTATAATAGTATAATAGCTATAACCCGGAGAAGCTTAGCAGAAGACGATCGTCAATCAGTTTAAGGTGGAAACTCTTGAACTCTGGGTTGTTTGTTTGTTTGTTTTTGGACGAGGAATCAGGATGGCGGAGCATCCTTCGTACCTCATGGCACCGATTGCTATGATCATTTGGCCAACCCTACTAGAATTTAGCCGAATCTGGGGGAATTCCACCCCCAGTAGGGATCTTTATCGTGCCAAACATCGCATTAACACGGGACCTACAGTTTTACTTCCTATCCGAGAAGAAGGCATGTTTTTAATTTTTCTCCGCTATGAAAAATTACCAGCTCGGCCGGGGATCGAACCTGCGATCTTTGGATTATGAAGCAAACATGCAAACCACTAATCCACCGAGACTGGCAACTTTGGGTTGTATATTTTATAAACAGTTACAATGTTACCTATCTTTGCAATAAACATTTTGAATATTTCTATCACTATTAATTATTTCAAAGACCTTAAATAAAACGCGGTAAACATATAAGGTAGCTTTTACTGTCTCCAGCCTTACTTTGTGGAACTCCATAATCATGAAATATAATATAAATACAAAGATTAATTAAACTTTCACAAGTTTTATTAATATCTTAACCTGACAATATTGTTTCGACACTTCGTGTCATTATCAAAGGTAGATAAGATTGATAAACAAACACGTTGCTAAGGATAAATACATACAGAAAATAGGTAACTAGATACAATACATAACAAAAACTAAATATCTAACACTTCTAATAAAGGAGAATTACTAAGCTCAGTTTGTTCATTCATTAAAGGTACTGTACGTTTATGTCTGTATATTTCAAAAGCTTCTAAAATGTCTAATTTGTGTTTGTTGTTGCAAAAATGTAAGAATTTAATGTTGTTTTGAGGTGTCATTGGGTGGTTCTGTTCCAAAATGTATTTGGCATAATTCGATTTTTCTGGATGTTTAAGTCTATAAGAATTTATTAGAAGTGTTAAATATTTAGTTTTTGTTATGTATTGTATCTAGTTACCTACTTTCTGTATGTATTTATCCTTAGCAACGTGTTTGTTTATCAATCTTATCTACCTTTGATAATGACACAAAGTGTCGAAACAATATTGTTAGGTTAAGATATTAATAAAACTTGTGAAACTTTAATTAATCTTTGTATTTATATTATATTTCATATAAGATAGCTATTCATTACTTAAAAATACGAGCCCCGATACCTACTAATTCATCTACTTTCATTTTTTGTTAAAAGTCACCCCGCAATCGTTACTCCGAAATTCTTTTCTGAACTAAAAAGTGACTCTTTCTTGTTACCAGAAATGAAGCATTGTATCTACGTCTATACCATGAGACGTTTGTAAAATTCTATTAGGGGGTTTCCTTACACCGCTTCTTGCAAAGTTTTTGAGTATTTTTGTCGATCTCGAGACGTGAAGAAGAGGTGTGTGATTGCTGCAGACAAAATATAAAAAGGTATACCCCACAAAATAGATAACTATTATAATGAACATAGGTATCTTATAATCAATACATTAAATGATTGTATCTGTATACTAAAATGTGATATTAGGTTAAGAACGATCCTATATTGCAAAATATATTCATTTGTTTATATATTTTGTCATATATTTATTTTTCATGTTTTAAATCAATGGACGCCCCGACATCTTTACTTCCAGATTCTTCTTCTAGTTTGCGAAGTAGCTGGTTCTTGTTGCTAGTGTGAAGTATTACTCCTGCACCTAGTGTATGCCAAGTTTCATGAAATTCTGTAGGGAAGTTTTCTCACACCGTATCGAGATTGACAAAAGTACCCAGAAACTTTGCAAGAAGTGGTGTAAGGAAACCCCCTGATATAATTTTATAAAACGTCGTGTGGTGTAGATTCAGATACAGTTCTTCACTTCTGGTAACAAGAAAGAGTCACTTTCTATACCAGAAGAAAATTTTGGAGTAAAGATTGTGGTGTGACTTCTAACAAAAATGAGAGTAGACGAATTAATATCGGAGCTCGTAACATTCTACCGACTGCTCCAGTTTACTATTATGGAAACTATTATGAGCAATGTCACTAAAAACAAAAATATTCTGTTTCTACTATAGTTTGCCAAAAATACTGGGAGTATATGTAACTTATTCAAAGAATTTATAATAAAATCCAGTCTTTTGACTAGTTTGCCAATAATAATTTAATAAGTGAATTCCAGGAACTAAGGAAGGATTTTTAACAGTTTTATTAGTTATATCTTTCAAACAAGATATTAGTAACTTAATCTTATACCTCGTTAACATTCTTCCATAGTACATGAGTAATGTTGACCTCTAGCAGTTAAACAAAAGAAAAGGTTTGTATCATTTTAATATAAATCAATTGAATCTACACGATAAGTTTAAATAAGCCGATAAATACGGGTAAATACATTTACCGAGCATAGATGTGAAAATCCACTTATAACTCGAAATGTGACATCCACTTGCTATGCTGCCTTGTGATTTATTATAAAGCATTCATTGAAGCCAATGAACCGAGCGATCAGATTTTAACGCGTGTTAGTGGAATGCGGTTCATGTTTAATGATCTACACGACTTGCTGTGGTTCTCTTTTTCTTACGCATATACCAATGCTGGTAGCTTTATGAACGAACAATGAAGGTTAAAGTTGTGATGGTAACGGATTCATGTAGTAGCAGTAAGAAGTTGCTGAAGCTTTCTGAGCTTGCGATATGTAAAACTGAATGGACATATTAACTGGTATAATTTTACACTCCACTAAAATTTGATGCTTCTTTATATATTATAGGAGTAATCTGTTATACAAAACTCAAATTGTGATGTCAAAAACAAACAAATACGTGTTACATGTTCTTTTTAATCATTAATGATATTATCTCGGTGTAGTTTCATTTAAATAACCTTTAGGCACGATAGTTTAATTTTGTGTTTGTGCAAAAATAAATTTATTTATTATGTAATAGATTTTTAAGTCGAGCTTTCAAGTAACTAAATGTTAAATATTATACATTTATTGACATAAAGTAGGTACTGGATTCATAAATTAGTTAGATTAAAAAAGCGAAACATTAGAGTGTAAATTGAAACTGTGAAAATACATAGTTTAGCTCCTTATAATTTAAGTAAATTTTGAGACTCATATAGGCTTGTCATTATGATGACGATTAAATTATAAATAACTCTAAATAATTGTTTATTTACAATTGATCACTCTTTGTGTAATTTCTTGTACATACTATTTTGGACTATTAATATTACGTAAGTATTAGGTTAGTTAGGTAATTGTAAGTCTTTTTGCAGTTTAATTGGCCTTTAGTTAATTTGATACCTACTCATAATTCATAGGCCTTAAGTCCAAACTGTCTTGAGAATTAATATGTTTGACTTCATTTATTACGCAAGGACTTAATAGCGCATGTTTGTAGTAAACGTCATATTCCGGGAGGTATGGCGTCAAAATAAAAAGTTATTTCATCCGGCTGCTAATTGTACCAAGGATTGATCTTGTTTAACTTGTAAAACATCTATCGTCAGCTGCGGCGGTAGCGGTGGGGGTGGTATCGAGAAAATGTGAAACTTGTTTAAGAAAGTTTTACGAGTCATTTGAAACCACTTCAAAATTTATATTATGAATTTTCACATAATGGTCATTCGAAAAAATATAATCAGCTGTATTGTGGAGGGGGGGATTATATGTCACTGTTATAAATACAAATATTGGAGTATAAAATCATTTTATACCGGTTAAAATTTATTTTCGTGGCTTTTATAATTATTTATGTACCAAAGGCGTTATGATGATGATAATGCCAGGAGGGCGACGATGTGGGATTCGAAGTCGCACTTCCATCCGGTATAAATGACTTTATATCCAATATTGTTATACAGGTTTATATAAGTGACTAACATGGAGGGGGAATTCCCCCTCCACATTATAGCTAATTATTTTGTTTTCGAATCATCATCGCTGTTTGGTCATACCTAATCTATTACTAAAAGTAAAAATCAATCGGTATGGAAATATGTATTACCAAAAATGCAACGCTACCTCCAATACTATAGCACAAAACCTTAATTATAGTTTGTTTAATCAAATAACTACTAAATATTATAATAGTATTTAAACAATTTAAACACAGTTGTATATTTTCAAAAAAAAACAACTTATACACCGTGTTCGTTGTAACATTTGCTATAGGGAATTAGTATGGGAAACCTGAAATATGCCAAATAGTTCTCGTTCTCGAATAAAAGTCGGTGAAATTAATAGTTGCAATCGATAGATAAGATATTCTAACGTACTGTCCAAAAATATCACCCTTAATAACAATCCCAATTCTTCAAAAATTATAAATTCATGAATTATTTGCAATACATTAATTTAAAAGCCGAAACCTGAAAAGTCGACGCGACTTGCCTCCGTGGTTCAATGGTTAACGTTCGGCTTGCTAAACCGCAAAATTCTTGAACTCACGTTTTATTAATTGGATATCATTATTTTTTATTTCTAATTTATTATTTTTGTACGTTTTTCGAATAAAAGAATAATAACAAATTATTTAAATTGTTATTAAATTAAAGATTAATAACAAATCAAATTTTAAAAAACCTTG
Source organism: Agrypnus murinus (assembly GCA_929113105.1). NCBI lineage: Eukaryota > Metazoa > Arthropoda > Insecta > Coleoptera > Elateridae > Agrypnus > Agrypnus murinus. Next base: position 69,952,504 of record OV816024.1, read on the forward strand.
CTTGTAACGAGGTTCGTAACGAGCGCGTGCGGTTTGGCAAGCCGAACATTAACCATTGAACCAAAGCCGAACGTTAACCATTGAACCACGGAGACAAATCGCATCGACTTTTCAGTTTTCGGCTTTTAAATTAATGCAAATTATTGCAAATAATTCATGAATTTATAATTTCTGAAGAATTGGGAGTGTTATTAAGGGTAATATTTTTGGACAGTACGTTATAATATCTTTTCTATCGATTGCAACTATTAATTTCACAAACTTTTATTCGAGAACGAACTATTTGGCATATTTCAGATTTTCCATACTAATTCTAATAATTCCTTAATTATTATACACCGTGTTCGTTGTAACATTTGGTATGTTACAACGAACACGGTGTATAATAATTAAGTATAACTTAATAGCAATATTATCTATTATCAAGTTTGGAATTAGTTATTAAATATTTATTGCTGATTAAATATTGATTGATTACTGCCAAACTTTAATAAACACTGTTACAAATCCTGTGACAAAATTAATTTATGGTCATATATTATCGAGTTTCGAAATGATACCGGGTGACACCAAATTCATATCTTCTTTGGTTATGAATTAATTTTGATAAAATTTGGTGTGGATCTAAGGACGATTACAGATTCATGACGGTAGACTTCCGGTTTTGCCGGAAATTAACTTAACTAAATTTTGATCTTTAAATATAACACCCTATATATTTTTGCATATCTAGATTTTACGGATCAGGTTTAGTATAACCACTTTGCCAAATTCAAATTTAATAAAATCTTTAAAACAAAATTTGATAAGTAGTTCTCTTGACCTTTTCAGAAAATCAAGTTATGGGTGAAAAGCTGTTAAAAATACTTCAGCTTTAATAAATTAGCAGTAGTTTATACCACTGGTGAAGTAGCATTTTTAGGTGACTTATCGGGCCCTTCGCAACCTTCTAAAATGAAAAGAATTTTTAAAAATTGGCAAATGGCTAATTTTGACCCGTAAGATCCAAACATGCAAAAATATACGCCCTGTAGTGTTTATTTAAAATCATAATTTGGAGTTATTTACACCGAAACCGAAAGTCGGCCATCTTGGATCTGTATGTCAAAAAGTAGAGGTCTACGTCTAATATATTCATACCAAATTTCATCAAAATCCAGCTTTAAATAAAGACGATATTAGTTTTGCTGTCATCCGGTATGTATTACAAAATGTTTTTCTGACAAACTGTTTATTGACATTATTATTATTACATTATAGTCTAACTCTATATAATGTGGATTTATGAAATCTTTCAGTAGAATTCTTGATATGATTTTAAATCGTGATGGAACTAAATTAGAACTTCGTGCAGAATTTTGGAAAATATATGCACATGAGCATCACCAAGGAGATTAATAAAATTAATGTTAATAAATAATAAAATAAACCGTATTAATTAAAGCAAGGCACTTTTGTTACTTCATTATAACGTAGAAAACTTTATTAATTTGATTCAACCACCTGTTTAACTAGGTAAAATAATGTCTAAATCGTTCAGCTTTGGATATCTTTCTCTATTGGAAATCTCTATCTATTAATTTGTCTTTATGTTTTTGTGTCCTACCAGCGACATGGTAGCTCAATATCATAATTTGTGAACGTTTTTGCTTTTGTTTTCGTAAAATAGTTTGAATGTCAAATTTGATTTAGTCATTTAATAACGTTGGACAGGTTCGGACTTGTTGAAGGTTTTGTCGGCTTCCGATACCGGTACCAGTGCTGTAGTGGAATGAAGCCGAGGCACTTATTTGTTTATAAATGGGTATTCATTTCGAATTTTTTTAACTCACTTTTCTGCAATATTTATAGAATGCTGCTTTTGAATATAAACATTCGTTTAATGAAATGTTCGGCTAATAAAATCTTGGTTTATTTTTTAAACGTTTTTTCATTAATAGTCTTATTCGCCGTTATTAGTGATATAGAAAACTACACTTGTGCACGAAGCACCATACGGCCAAATAAAAAACACTAACTCCTGAATATCCACAAACTCTAGGACCAAATTAGGCCAGCCTATTATTACCTATAATCCTTCGTTCATTTGATGTAAATAGTTCTGAATTTGTTGCGTACAAATTTCGAAAATTCTTGAACAAAAGTGCCTTCAAATCTTTTAAAGTACTGTTGTGAATGGCTCACAACTTGCATTCATTGCGTAGATACGGAATGGTACTAGGCAACGAGAAAAATAAACAAGTCGAATAAATATCTCATAAAAGTTATTACTTGCGTTTTATTACCTCCTACAAGAGAGACATATAAGTAGCCCTAACACTACATTGGTGTTAACCCATCGCAACATTTTGTGACCCGACGTTCCTGAAGAAGAATTTAGCAGCACTGGTCTTTGCCTGCTGCCCTGAATTCTCCAGGTGAACAACTGCTAGTTCTCCCTTCATCGTCTGTCATCAGCTACTACTCGACTTCTGTCATCATGTGAGATCCTGCTACCTGCTTCGCTTGCGTGACTTGTCGTGGCTGGTTGGAGGTGACCGTTGGAACCGGAACTAGTGCTCCTTCTCATCCGATAAGTTTCAAATTATTTTTACTTACTTATTTAATATTTCAAATGGCGACTGTCAAAGTTCCATTTCCAATTTTTACGAGTAACGATATCGACCTATATTTTATTTTGGTAGAAAGATACTTTACTCGTATGTTGATCAATGATGAGCTTGCCAAATATAACTTATTAACACTAAAGTTACCTTTCGACGTTTTAGGAGCTCATCGCGACCTGACCATTAACCCCCCTAGACAACGACCATACACTACCTTGAAACGGGCAGTGATAAAATCTGTCCTAGGACCAGGAGAATCTCGAATTAATAACCTTTTGGAGAATCTTCAATTCTGTGGTAGTGTCAAAGAACTACTTTTTAACATCCAAAAATTGGCAATTGATCTGGATTTAACTGAGGAATTAACCAAAGATTTTTTAATAGCTAAACTACCATCAGAACTTAAGATTCAATCCTTAAATTTCAATGACTTACCGTTAATATCCTTTGTAGAAAAATTGGATTTAATTTATTCTATGCAACAGGCACCACAACCTTTAACTACTCCTGCATTAGAAGCTAAGCTAAACAATTTGACGACTAATCTTACTACCATTTCCAATGAGCTTTCTATCTGAAGAACAAGATCCCAAGTTAAACCAGCTCAGATCTCGTAGTAACTTTCAATTCATTTCCCTTCAAACTGCCAACAAATCAAACCTCTGGGTGGATGTTAGTATAGGCCAACCACGACCCTATTTCCCGCTCAAATTCAGGTATCCCTTATTCCAACAACTACACAACATCGCCCATCCTGGCATCCGTGCTACTAAAAGATTGATTACTCAGCGATATCTGTGGCCATCTATGCACCACGATATTCAGAAGTGGGTCATATCTTGTGCTGAATGTCAGAAACATAAAGTTCGGCGTCATACGAAAACCCCTCTACAATCTATTGTAGAACCAGATGAACGTTTTACTAAGGTCCATCTCGATCTAGTACACCTTCCTTCTTCGGGAGGTTATAAATTCCTCCTTACCATTATTGACCGCTACAGTCGGTGGCCGGAAGCAATTCCTCTGAAGGATTTTTCGGTGGAGTAAGTAATCACTGCATTTGTCGACACGTGGGTGTCCCGCTTTGGAATTCCCAAGTATCTCACCACAGACAATGCAAGAATATTCCTTTCTCATGCATGGATCAACTTCATGGCCATGTTAGGAATTAAACACGTCAAATGCACGGCCTTCCATCCGATTAGTCAGGGCGTTATCGAACGTTTTAATCGGACACTCAAGCAATCCATTCAAACCACAGGAACTTCCTCCTGGTTAACGAATCTCTCTTGGATTCTCTTGAGCTTACGTGCAACCCTGAAATCGCAAGTTAATGTTTCTCCTGCTGAAATCCTGTATGCTACCCCTTTACGACTACCTGGAGATTTCTTTGAAGAAGAACAACTGGCTAACGCCATGAACCTCCCTAATTTCATAGCCAATCTCAAACGTCGTATGAGGCAGCAGAAGCATTTTTTTACAAAAACTTATTCCGGTCAGTCCTTCGTCCCCAGCGACTTGACCAACTGCACACACGTGTACGTTCGTAATGACACGCACACTCTGGGCATGAAAGACAGTTACTTAGGCCCCTATAAAGTGTTAGAACGGACAGTTAAATACGCCACTTTAGTAAATCACAGTGGCCCTATCTCTTTAGATAGGCTAAAGCCTGCATATTTTTTAGATTAGTTACTTTATAATGTTAAGCCAACAATGAACTGATTTCAAATGCTACGCGAAGGCATCTTTTGAAAACCTTTTATCTGTTGACTTTGAAAATTTGAACACTTTTCTGTTTTTTCTTTCTGTTTACAGGTTCCAAGAGTTGCCGTCGCAAGTTCCGTATTGTTGGTTAACTTAAGTTTTTTATTGTATACTACCTAGTGGAGTTTTTGTAGCTGGAGCATTTTACAACTTTATTCAAGTTCCTTTAAAATACTCAGTTTTTTCTCCAAAATACCGTTCCGTATTTTTTCCTTTTCATATATTAACCTCGTTTCAGACCGGGCGGGGTAAATGTTGTGAATGGCTCACAACTTGCATTCATTGCGTAGATACGGAATGGTACTAGGCAACGAGAATAATAAACAAGTCGAATAAATATCTCATAAAAGTTATTACTTGCGTTTTATTACCTCCTACAAGAGAGACATATAAGTAGCCCTAACACTACATTGGTGTTAACCCATCGCTACAGTACTTTCTTATTCCATGATTCCTTTTAAAAAAAGATGAAAAATACGAGAATTTGTGTATGCATATGAGTGACTGTGTGTCCACTTTAATAATGTCGACATACTGCACACTTAATGTCAGGAAGATCAACTCTAGCGTTTGTGGTCGACTGTAGTCAGTAATGGCAGAAATTTAGTGCATATTTAATGGTTATGGAAATGCTTGGAAAATTGATCGTCGGCGTCGGTGCGCCTTGATGATTTATTACCACCGCCCATTCCATTTTTGTAAATGAATGAACAACTAATTTCAGGAATTAACTGCATCATCACTAGAGATCATCGAGTCCAATTTCATTTCATTTTAATCAACGATGACTATAAAGTTGAGTGCTTTGAAGTTCTGGTAGCATTATAAGCTGATTTGAATCAAGTGAAAATCTATATAAGCCAGACACCTAGTTTATACTATATACTGCATGCTGCTGCTGGATGTCACTATTTGCTCAAGGAACAAATGACATTTATTAGTTATCCGTTATAATAGTATTGCATTTGGTACTGCGATACTGTTTTATTTTCCCAAAATTAGAAATTCCAATGATCATAATATGACGTGCATGATTTTATGCATACCTTATTGATTTGAGTTTTATTATATTAACCATGGTAGTTCAATATGGTAAAAATAATAATTTTACCATATTCAAATAATTTGATCTGTAAATAAAACAAGTTTTATAAATATTTAAGAATATAGCAGAAGAAAATAAATACGTTCACCAGTATGCCTTTTTTTCTCAACTGTATAATTTTCAAATTGCATTATTATCTAAAATCGAAGATATTAAAATATTATTATTGTTTAAAACAGGTGATAAAATAGTTTTCAACTCAATTATTCTGGAACACAATCTTATCGAGTGGTTCTAATCATAATAAATTTGGATTTACAAGAACTTCAGAGAGTCTCCCGACAAGAAACCATCATAAACTGGATATCCTGAACCGTATGCAGCTTTTACCCGAATCTACATCAAGGAGGTATTTGGTGTTAAAAAGAAAATAAAGTTTATTGTCTGAAGTTTTTTTAATAAAATAAAATTTTATACTGTAAAGCGTTCTTAAAAATTATTAACTTACACGAAGTAAATTTGTTTTATTATTATTCCATAACTCAAATAAAAGTGAGGTTATAAATAAATTAAATTTTAAGAAAATATCAGAGAAAAACAATATTTACTCACCTTAACGAATTTGAGGCATATCACTTAATATCTCATCGTAAATAGTTTAACTGTCAACTTAAGTTTGAAGGTAGCAACTTGAATTTTACATAAAGAAAACCCTCATGTGCAAAATCGGGTTTTAATTTATACTTTATTGCTACGTCAAAAGAGTAAAAGAAAATAAAAAACAATAATTTTTCTATTATCTTTTATTGAGTTAAATTACAAGTCAACTAAACCCTGAGATATTCAATAAAGAAATAAACATAATCCTAAACAAAAAATAATTATTGTGTCTTTTAAATTGTGTGGGAGTTCATGTTACTCATCACATTGGGTTCCCGTGCATTGTTATCAATAAATATTAATATTACTAGTAAAGTGGAACATGTAATGTATTTAACCTATAGCAGTACAATATACAACAAATTGTATTCAATCGCATTTTATAGATTTAGAGACAAAACTCGTGAAGTGGACCACGTATTTATCAGTGGTCCGATATTCAATGTTAATATGAATTTTTCTATGTCCTTCAATAATAATTAATAATCTTCAATCTACCAAACACAAAATCGCAGAAAATAATCTAATTTCTGTTAAAGCAGGTAAGGATAAAACACCTTGGTAATTCTTTCGAAAGATATTCACATACAAAAAGTTAATGAATTTATTAATAAAGAAAAATTAGAAACTTTAAACAAAGATCCTGCCACAAAATTCCAAAAAGAAATAAAACAAGCTTTAGAAAACTGCAATATCTGGTTTTCAGAATTAGAAAAACAGCAAATCATAAATAAAAACCCACACCACCTAAACTGTATGGACTCATCAAAACACATAAACAGAATATGCCTATAAGACCAGTTGTATCATATATCAATCCACCCAACCACATTTTGTCCAAGAAACTGAACCAGATTATTAATACGATAGATTAATCGAAATAATCTGTTAGAAATGCATTAGAACTAGTAGATAAGCTATAAAACATAGGTGCATATTCCACCACATTCAAAACTCGTTTGCTTTGATGTTTCTAGGATATTATCCAGAATACCTCCATAAAAATGTATTCCTTTATTAAATAGTTTCTTGATAATAGTAATATAAAATTAGTTAAAAGGTTAGAATTAATTATATTACCTTTGTATAAGTTAAAATAATTTAACTTCAATAATTTAACATATCTACACAGAAATATGGTTTGTCTATGGGAAATTCACTCAGTCCTCTGTTAGCTAACATGTTTATGGATAATTGAGAAGATCAAATATTTGAATTAAACTTCTCTAACAAATTATCCTTTTATTTCGTTATGTTGATGGCATTTTAGCTTATTTTGACAGTTCTTTTGAGGATATCAATGCATTTTTAATTTTTATTAATAGTATCCACCAAAACATAAATTTTACATTATAAACAGAGCAACAGAAGGCTATTAACTTTTTAGACTTAACTATTAAAATTAACGCACATAATCTATTTAAATTTTTCGTATACAGAAAACCAACACATAGGGACATAATATTCCATTCACACAGCCAGATTTTAGTAAAGAGATTTCAACCATTAAACAACTCGCACATGTAAATCATTACAATCGGAACATGATTGACACTTTAATTAAAAAAACGATTATAGGTTAGCTATCAAAAGAATATATCCCTTTGATAATCAAACAAGAGACACACATTACATTTCTATACCATACTTTGGCAAAATATCAGAAAAAGTCGTACATATATTAAGAAAAACTAACAATTATAATATAGCCTTTAAAATCAACGTTAACACTTTTTTATTTTTATTTAATGCTAAAAACAAAACACACGATATCATGAAATCGGGCATTTACCGTTTTAATTGTTCTTTTTGTAGTTTGGTATATATTGGCCAAACACTTTAAAATTTTAACATAAGATATAAAAAGCACGTGCGTTGTTACAGAAATAAACATCCCAAAAAATCTAATTATGCCAAACACATCAAACCAAAACCAATCAATGACTCCCCAAAATAATATTAAATTCCTACATTTTTGTGATAATAAACACAGATTACACATTTTGGAAGCTATTGAGATATATAAACACAAACTTAGGGCACTTTTAACGAATGAATAGATTGAGACCAATAATTCTCAGTTACTAGAAGTTTTAGGTAGTAGTATTTTTAACATTTTATCTAGTTCTTTATTTTTTGTATTTACCTTAGCGACGTGTTTTGTTTATATTTATATTACCTTTGATAATGACAGCTTAGCTGTTGAAACAGTTGTCAGGTAGATTATAATAACTGCGCGTAGGGCCTACGTAATAATAATAATAATAATCACCCCCTCCCTCCCGCACAAGCTTATAGCTTCTGGGGCCTGATTTCCAGTGATGGGTTGTAGCAATTATTATTATTATAATTAAACTTGTGAAACTTTTATTTATTTCATATTAGCAATAACATTTTTGTTCAACGATTTAAGAAAAATTAATTTTATACACATGCATTTCATTTTCTGACACAATATATTATTGTAATTTTGTAAGCAAATGTGGGTAGGAAAAAACTTTTTTCAGTAATATTTTACTAAGTGTATAGAGAATATAGATACGACTAGAAAAAAACAAAATAAGTTGTTTGTTATAAATCCCTTATTGTTCTTAAGAATAACGTGTGTTGATAAAAAATAGTTACTTTTTCTTAATCTTTATTACCTTATGCAGAAATCTGCCAAATAATTTTGATTTTAATGTTTTAGTAGCTTAAAATTTTTGTTTTCTTAAATCGTTGCATATAAATATTACTCTTAATAACATTTAAAAAATAAAGAATTTTATAAAATCAATTAAGGATTAGGTTACTACCACTAAATGCCATAGGAAGATTCATATTTATGACCTGAATGGCCTGAAATTAGTTCTAAAAATCAAAGCATACGAAGTAGAATCGAACTATAATATATTCAACTACATACATAACCTAATTTGTAATATAGGGAACGAAAATATTTTTAGGTCGTTAACTTAGTTATATTAGAAATAAATGTAATAAAGGAGTAGTTTGACGAATAATATGTATATCTAAATACGCGTTTAAATGTAGAGCTAAATTAAACAATTTAGCAATTTGCACTTGTAGAATTCAGTTGAAGTAATATGGTTACCGTAAAAGAAACGAATAATTAGATAAGGGAGCAATCAATTAAACAAATCCCTCTATCTCAAATTAGTTCTCGAGAGCGAAATTCATCTCTGAAAACGGTAATTTTTACACATTCCCTGTTTAGAGATTTCTTGCTCTGAATAAAATATTGAAATTCAAAGCTCGATGTTTTTATAGCGAATAATAAGAGTCTTAGAAATGCAGTAACTCCACGATCAGGTAATTGATATCGTGCGAATTGCCGCAGATTCCATAAACAGAGCTCGGTATCCTGCTTTGCTTAGGTGTTACAGAGTCCAGTCAATTAAACGCTGCATACATTAATAAATCACTTTGCTTATCGGTTTAATTTTCCTATAGATATTTTCTGTAATACTACAACAATACAGACGGCAAACTTTGTTCACAGGGCAAACTTAGTGATATTTAGATATTTGAAACTGAAAGCTCTGCGTAAACTTTATGAAGTTCCAAACTCTTGCCTTGCCTTGCCTTGCCTGGCTAAAACATCAGAGGCCGTATTGATCCTCGGCAAGGTTACGTGAATTTGGCAATACTCAACATATTATTCTCCTTTTCTACCAACACTAAACCCAACTAAAAATGGATTTAGCCACCTAAAGCTGCATTGTTGATATCGTTACAAACGGTGTTTTATTGTTTTCATAGAATTTATACGAATTCTAACTGATTTAACTGAGCAATCAGGGAGATACCGTATCGGAGTTTTCCTATTATTCATACGTTCTTGAAACTTAATTAATAATTTTACATAAATAACCGATTTATGAATATTATCAACGAAAATCTTAATATTATTATAAACGATGTTGGATGTTCGCTGTTTTCTTTCTCTAAACATAGTTAAAAATACCTTGACCCACTGCTCTGACTTATTGTGGAATGTAAAGAAAGCACCTATCCTTTATCGATTCTCAATTCTTTCAAGGTACTACAAACTCAAACTATAAATTTCTAAGTACGTTTTAATATCAATAACGACACGTGCTGAAGTTACCAAACGTTTACAATTAAAAGAGTTATTTAAAGCCAGTAATAATAATTCATCCTTCTGTACACACTTTTAAGCAATATACGATTTTTCATTATATATCCACTACGCCATGAAATGATGTTTCTGATATTAACTCATAATGAACTTCTTGATTGTAAATACGTGAAAATCATCTTCATTTAAAAGGATAATAGGCACTCTAAACTATAGTAAGTTTAAATAATGGCTTTAAAGCAGACATTCACATCTAGGAAATAATGTAGCATTAAAATGGTTATTATGACAAATAAAAATGTAATAACTATCCATAAAAAGCCAAGAAAAATTAAAATGTAATAGTGGAAGTATTTATAGGATAGTTAAAACATTTCTATTTCATAATTAGGGAATGAATGTATTTTAGCGTTTCATACGTTTCATTCTCTACTAATTTCTGTTTTGAAAAGAAAAACAAGAAAGTAAAATGTGTTATAGTTATTGGACTATTATTTTAACGATTATAATAGCTGAGAGGTGTTTAATGACTAAGGCCAAACTCTCTTATTACATACAATCATATTTAGTTTTTTACTTTAGGGAAACCTCCTTATAGACTAATTCAATCAATAATAATAGATAGATATAAATCGCTGCTTTTCTGAAATATCAAATATCGTAAAACTACCTAGATCATTAAGTTTTGTTTATATAAAAATAATACACATCAAACGGATTGTGGTTTATCACAAAACATATTTAAAACGGGGTATCCAAACTACACATTTGTATTTGACTATGTATTTCGAAACGAAGTTATCTTGATCACGGCAAAAAACGTTTTTTTCTGTGACAACGGTTAAAATGCTTTTTAACCGATCAAGATAACTTTGTTATCGAAATACATATTAGCCTGCAGTCAAATACGAATGTATGGTTCAGGGGGCGAAAGCTTAAATTGCATCAAGTATGTTCGTGTTTCGTGTATCCCCCTATAACTAGATGGCGTCGTCAGTAGTTTTAGTAAAGTTCTTTATAATAAAAACAGGTTATATTTATTATAGAGGAACTCTATCGCCTAGCATTTGTTTCTCGCGGTTTTATCAGTTCGCTATATTTTTAAAATGACACACTCGCTAAATGTGATTTTGGTAGCTTAGTCAATAGACGCGGGGTGATAGTAAACTAAAGTCCTAGCCGCCGTAGGTTCGATATCAACCGCGAGATAAATCTTTTTTACAAGGTAAAATTTAAAATAACATTTTTCTGTTTGAAAATGTTCGATTCCTTCAGAATTTTAATAAATCTCTTTAAAATTGTACAATTACAGGGAGATTTTACAAACCATGGTTTAGAAGTACGAGAGTTAATCCATATATTCGATGTCTGAATGAAACATACAATCTATTATTTAATTAATTTGCTTAGTCGAAGAAAAAATATACTGTGCAACTTGGGTGGAATGCTCACATTGTCATCGGACGATTTAGGGACCTTTGTCCTCGAGCATTCCAATAAGTCAGTCCAATTAGTGGGTCTGTATAAGTGTATAATATAATTTGCTAGAAATTAGGCAAATATCGTGATACATTCTCTGATTAGTTGGAATATATTTTACAAATTGTATGTGATAAAACAATGACAAAAGAATTATTAAATTATTCATCTTAGTATTATCGATGTCTGATTGTCTAATTATTTAAATTGAAAATGACTGAATACTCTGTTCTTGGCTGCACAAATCGATAGACAAGAAATGCATTATTTCACTTGCTAAAGTGCCAGAATATGTGGAAACAATTTTGAGTTCATGGAAAAACCTTAAACTAAATGCTATATACTTAATATCTACAATCTTTAACCTAGTTTTAGTTTATAGAAACAAACTGAAGAACATGTCAAGAAAGACAGACACTTCTATAAGATAAAATAATCGCCCCCTCCTACCCGCACAAGCTTCATAGCATTTCGGGCATGGTTCGTCAGGTGACGGGTTGCAGCAATTACTTATTTATTATTTAGAGATTCTAAGAATGACCATTGAGCTGAAATCTCACTCATCATAAGTAAGCAAACAAAGTAAGGGCTCTCATGATCTCTTTACCGTTATTTGTGTTGGCCAGTTTATCAAATTCTTAGCTAAATATACAGGGTGTAACTAATATAACTAGAAAGCTCGTAATGGAGAGTAGGTATAATTGTTTACAACATATTTTCCTTATCAACATGTGACCGCTTCCTGCTAGTTTTCGAGAAAATGGCATTTTAAATTTTAAGTACACCCATGTTGTACGTAATTTAAATTTTAAAAATCCTAAAGAAGCAAAGAAATTATAAGTGACTCATTTTCACGGTAAAATAAACAACGATATTGTTTAAACACCAATGCACAACACGTGCATTCAAGTGCAAGTTTATTTTTTTTAAGACATCAGCTGAAACTACAAATACAGATTTATGCTAACGCAGACGACAGACTTGGACAATCTGGGACGATAATGCCTTCTTGTATTTGCTTTGTAATCTCATTAATCGGTCTGTACGGTAAAAACTATTTATAAACGTTTGTGTAGTTCGTTGTTAATGTTATTTAAAAGAATAACATCACTTTAACCAAGCCATGGTGGATTAATGCTTTGCATAGCGTTTACTGTCTCCAGCCTTACTTTGTGGAACTCCATAATCATGAAATATAATATAAATACAAAGATTAGTTAAAGTTTCACAAGTTTTATTAATATCTTAACCTGACAATATTGTTTCGACACTTTGTGTCATTATCAAATTATTATTATTATTACGTTTACACTAGAAACAGAACAAAATAGAGCTATTAATTTTTTGGATTTAACTATTACAATTAATACAAACAATGAATTTGATTTTTCCATATACAGAAAACCCACAAGCACAGACGTCACTATACCTAACGATTCATGTCATCATAAAATGCATAAACTAGCGGCTTATAGATCTTTAGTACACCGAGCTTTAACTACTCCAATGAAACGATCACATTTTGATAAAGAAATTTCAATCATCAAACAATTAGCATATGCAAACCATTATAACCATAACATGATTGACACTTTAATTCAACAAAAAGATTATAGGTTAGCTATCAAAAGAATATTTCCATTTGACACTCAGGTACAAGACACAAACTACATATCAATACCATACCAAGATATCAGAACAAATTGCAACTATACTAAGAAAAACCACCAGTTACAAAATAACCTATAAAACTAACACCAACACCTTTTAATTTTTATTCAATGCTAAAGACAAAACACAAGATATCATGAAATCCGGCATTTACCGTTTGAATTGTTCTTTTTGTAACTCGGTTTATATTGGCCAAACACTTAGAAATTTCGACAGAAGATACAAAGAACACGTACGCTCTTATAGACTTAAACATCCAGAAAAATTGAATTATGCCAAACACATTTTGGAACAGAACCACCCAATGACACCTCAAAACAACATTAAATTCTTACATTTTTGCAACAACAAACACAAATTAGACATTTTAGAAGCTTTTGAAATATACAGACATAAACGCACAGTACCTTTAATGAATGAACAAACTGAGCTTAATAATTCTCCTTTATTAGAAGTGTTAGATATTTAGTTTTTGTTATGTATTGTATCTAGTTACCTATTTTCTGTATGTATTTATCCTTAGCAACGTGTTTGATTATCAATCTTATCTACCTTTGATAATGACACAAAGTGTCGAAACAATATTGTCAGATTAAGATATTAATAAAACTTGTGAAACTTTAACTAATCTTTGTATTTATATTATATTTCATAATGCTTTGCATGTTTGCTTCATAATCCAAGGGTCGCACGTTCAGATCCCCGGCCGAGCTGGTAATTTTTCATAGCGGAAAAAAATTAAAAACATGCCTTTTTCTCGAATAAGAAGTAAAACTATAAGTCCCGTGTTAATGCGATCTTTGGCACGATAAAAATCCCTACTGGGTGTGGAATTCTCCCAGACTCGGCTAAATTCTAGTAGGGTCGGCCAAATGATCATCTTATCATTTGTTGCATTTAATCGTTGATTAAATTAACCAATACTAAGATACTATAACTAGTGGAAATCAATTTTTCGGTATTTTAAGTTTTAATTTAAAAATCATAGATGTGTTTTCACTTTTCAGGTCTAAAAGGTTACAAAATCTTTCATAATTCTGTACATAATGTATTTATTAAAGTATACCAGCTCAATGTAAACAAAACATTACATACAAATTATAATTCAAACAAATATTGCGATTGTGGTACTGAATATTGGGGATAAATCGTTTTAGTTTATCACAATCGGATTACATGATTTATAAAGTTGCATTAAACCTTTCATAAAATGTATTTTTAATGTGAGGTTGAGTTACCTCTGTAATTTTATAAAAAAATCTATGAGAAGAGGTGTTAGTATCTAAATATTGCCATGATTTTATTAAACAATAATAATTTTAAATATAAGATGTAAAACCACAGATGATATCCTAGGACGGTTTTTAGTTATTGATGAATATCTTTGTGTGTATGAATTTAAGAAATAATACATAGGTAAATACCCCAGTATGTATGATATGCAATGTGTAAAACGCATAAGAAAATACCTGTTGTTTACCGTGGGTGAGATATAACTTCAACTATGCATTATTAGCGTGCTAAAATCTCTTTTCCTTAACAGAAAAACAAGAGGCGGTAATCTTTACGTTGTTTTGCAAATATCTTGTATTATATCTATGACAAGAATAAAAGCACCATTGTGTTCACAGAGAATCAAGGCAAAATGTTTATTCCAGTCATTTTTTCAAAATATGTACTAGATTTGTGTAATTTTGTTAAACCTTAAAAGTGCTGTTTCGAGAAAATTGAGAAAAGAAAGAAAAGTAATTTGGATGATTTGAAGGCCAGAATAACTGCTGAAATGCGTTGAATACCAGAAGCCATGTTACAAAGAGCTATAAAAAATTTTATATGCCGATTAAGTCATTGCCTAGCAGTCAATGGAGCTTAATCTAAAAAAAGATTTAGTTTATTACCCATATTAGATTTTTTGGCCTGCATTTAGAATAGGTATTTTTTGTTTTATTTATTTTTGTTATGGTTTGAATAAAAATAATGTTCTAATTTGTTTGTTGGTGTTTGCTTGTTATAAACTTAATTATCAATTTTCCACAGCATACTTGACCAGAACTGATAATAAGATTTTCCTAGATTAATTTTGCTATTAGCCAGTTCTCATTTTTTGTTTACTAATTTTCTCTTGTTTCTAATTTTAACCTTTTTTTCATTATGATAAAATAGCACTAGTAAATAGAGAATAAACATTTTTCAAAAATGCAAAGAAAGCATCCGAATGCCATTTGAAAACATAAAGTTGGTTACTGTAGCAAGAACACAAAAGAAGTTACGTTAAAATAAACAATATGCATCGAGATAAACGATAAAACTTTTATATTTAACATTTGTTTGTAACTCCTCAAAAGAAAATGTTACAGCCATTATTTAATACTTTTGTTACACTCTGTATATCACAAGCTTTCCTGATCAAGGAACGAAACGAAGAGTGTTATTAAATTATTGAATAAAAGATGAATAAATTGGGGAAGTTCCAAATATAACTGTTTGTATTTGAAGACGAACATTTCATAAACAATCGAAGCAAATACTTTTTTCTTTAATAACCATATTGATTCGGACTAGAACGTTACTCCATTATTGATAACACAAGAACGAGGCTGCATATCTGAGTAACTTTTATTTATTTCTTTTATTTCTTTCATACATACTGGATTGTAAAACATATTTCTTCATATACTATATTTTAAAGTTACAGTTTGGTTAATAATAAAGAGCAATCATTGAAGAAACTAACATGTAATATGTAATATGTTCGGAATATATCCGAATCCACCGGAGAATTTCAAAACCGACCGAGAAGAGGAAAATGTTAAGAAATAAAACATAAGAAACGTAAGCATTCCATTTCTTTTAAAAAATTGTACATTTTATATCAAAGATATAAAAAGCTTACAACTAACTCTAATATACATAATTCTAACTATTAATATAACTGAGTGATAAACAGAGCTGATTATGAGGTTATGATTAAACGAGAACTGTTTCTATTACTATTGCATTTGTTTATAATTAACTAATAACAATAATAAAGTATTACATTTATAATAATTACAAGCAAATAATCGTTATAAAATAAACGAGGAAAAACTTGAAAAGCAGAATGTTCGTTTCCTGCAATATTATATGCCGACACTATGTTTCTGTTATCTTCCACTACTAAATCAGCTGTATGGTATAAAGCAGTAGAATTTATCAACACGGAAACTACAAGACTAATAGAAGTGCAAATACAGCCTTGAATTCATGAGTATTTAACATACCAACTATAGGTTGTGTATTCAAGGTTAGTACAAGGTCATATTCTGAATTCTAAATCTTACGTTTTATCGTTTTAGAAATTCAGATTTCATGCCATTTGAACAGTTTTGTTTAAATCTAAAGCGGTTGCATCAATTGAGCGTAACGAATTGCTTCTAAAATAATGCGTTCGTTTAGAAAATTACTATAAAGTTTTTATTTCCCTTTTTCTTGTATTGTTGAATACAGCATTCTTATCAAAAAGGTATTTATTTAAAATGTTAAAATATCTCAGATGATAACCTGCATTTGTAAATCTCCCTAAATTGTTATAAATACAGTGATTAAGAAAAGTTAAACACTATGTATAACAGTAAAGGAAATTAATTGATTCCAACAGCAACTTGAAAACTTTAACCTATTTCCAAACTGGAATTCTAATATGATAAAAAAGCTAAGTAAACATTAACTAACGGAACATTTTTCGAACCTAATACATGAATACTAAATTCACTTTTAATTTACCTTTCATTCATCTTCACATTTTTTAATTTAGCACACATAGTTGGTATAGACTAATTCAGACATCCAGGTTATATGTTGACAAATATTAGAATGTGGTATAAAAATAAAACTATGTACAATGTACATACATAAATATGTAACAACATAGTGAATTAAAACCGCCCTCCGAATATAAGAAATATCTATGCAGCCAGTGCAAGTCAAGTACTCTTACTTGACCACACAGTATACTAGATACAGCAAGAAATTGAAGAATCTAGGTCAACGCGTGATCAACACCTATGAAACAAATTAAGATAAGATAAGATTGTAATCAGCATCTAATGTTACCTCGGCTGTTAAAAATCTCAGCAGCTTACGTTAGTATTTTACATTTTAACGTTTTGTTTGTACAATACACGCTAACAGTGGTGGTCGCTGCATACGTAAACCCGGGGCACTCGCAGTGCAACACATGATGATATACTGCTTTAATGTGTGCGTACGAGCATGATAGCGATATTCCAGTTTGTCGTGTACCCCGAGTTTGATGTATGCAGCAACCGTCACTGCACGCTAATAATGGTTATAATAAAAATATCCATCGTTTTAAGAGTCATAGTGTAATGAAGCCATTTAAAGAAAAGTTATAACCCGTTAGAAGTACAAAACAAGGAAAATAAAATCAATTTACACTACTACAAAGGCAAAACATTAAACAAGCTATATCTTAGAAGTGGATATAAATATTCCTGATGTACATATATCGTAATGATCTCCCTTTAGTTTTTTTAATGTTCCTATCGGTGAAAATTCACTTAGAAAGCTACCAATCGAAGTTAATAATATTAATTGATAGCTCTTCTTAAATAAAATTAATTTGATGCTACTGAATCCTTCAAATTCACCTGCTGCTTATCTTATCAGTTGAATTACACAAGGCGAGCATGAGATCACCGCGTGCTCGCCCCGTGATTCGGGGTGCATTTTAATGCATAATGCATTTTCGCCCTCGTGATTTTGGTATTTAATTGTATTCTTCATTTAATTGTTGAACTCTACATAAGTACTACGAAGTACAGGATGTACAAAGAATACCGCACATTGACAATAACTCCTTACATGCTGGTTCTGTCAAAACTTCTCGACACACTTTTAAGTTTGAGATTCGGTAGAGAATGAACATTCCGAAGAAAAGACGTAAAGTTCTGAAGTAATATAAAATAAACCCAGATATGGTAGGCTGCTTTAAGAAAATTGAAATACATTCATTTGATCGCCGCCATACATAAGGGCTGTTGCTGGTTTTTATAAGCACTACTTTGTCCTATTCGTTTTTCTTATAGCTGTTAAATTACAGCGATTACGTGTTTGTTGATTTGCTTGTTTTGGGGAAGATGTTAAAGCACCACGCAGAAGAAAGTTTTACTATGCCAAACATTTCATTAACACTGGGTCTGCGATTTTACTTCCTTAACTTAGAAGGAGACTTTCCCCACCTCTTGTGAGGGTGGGTGGTTTGGGGGCAGTTTTTGTGATTTTTTTATACAATGTTGTTCCACGTTGTTAAGTGTTTACAATTCAATTCTATTAAAGAGCTTCCTATTGAATTCAATATAGGATCGCATTGAGAATCAGAAAACGCTATTTGTAACTATCTAATCTTCATTTGTCAGCAGATTTCAGTAGAAAAATAATGTATTAGGAAAATGTTTGTTATTCCTAAGATGTAGACTTTTGAATCAAGCCAGTCAACATTTAAACTCTGTGTTATTTACTTTAGAATTTATAGTGCTCAGCCTTACTTCGTGAAGTTCCATAGCCATGAAATAAAATAAAACAATTATTAAATAGTTTCACAGTTAAATTTTTATTACCTCGCAATTATGATATAAAATAAAACAAACACAACAGTATAGTAATATACAATTTGATAGGGAACTATATAAACTAAGAGAAATAAAATATCTAACACTAGTTAGTTCAATTTGTTCGTTCATTAAAGGCACCTTGTGCTAGTATATTTTATATATCTTGAAAGCCTCTAAAATGAATAATTTGTGTTTGTTGTTACAAATCAGGAATCAAATACGAATCATAATTTGATGTATGGCAATCAGATTTTTCTGGGCTTTTACAGTGTTATCGATTGCTTTTCGTCACGTTCATATTGGAAAGTAGTGTAGGCAAATTGTGAAATATTTACAATTGACAAAAAAGAAAACGCAAAAGAAAAACACGTAATTTTTGTAACAGGTGTACGTTACAAAAACGGCATATGTTTTAGTAGCTTAGAAAAATAAATTTTTCTTAAATCGTTACACAAAAACGTTATTGTTAATAACTTTTGGCAAATCAAGAATTTTATCAAATCAATTAAGGATCAGGTTGCTATCATTAAATGACATAGGAAAATTCATATTAACATATAATATCATACCACTGATAGATACGTGGTCCACTTCACGAATTTTAACTCAACTGTGAAAATGTTTAATAATTGTTTTATTTTATTTCATCTGCATTATATGACATCCTACGAAGATTATAACCGTGAAATATGACGGTATGTGAAATTGCATTTAATCTTTGATAAATCATCTCTTTTGCTATATTTTTAAAATCTATATCCATACACGTACAGTGTGGCCCTTTTTACTTGGAAGTTTTTGCTTTCTAAAAATTCACTAAAAACTATTACAGAACTCCAATGTTATTAACAATAAACTATGTATGTATATCGGCCTTTATATAGCCCTAGAGGGTTAATGGTTTTTTACAAGCCTTTTACTAGGCAATTGGTGAAGTCTTATAACCACCGAGAGCGCAAATCTTGTACTTTGGAACTTAATCCAGACCTCCAGAGGCTGTCCCAAAGGCTCAAACTTCAAAATAAATTGGACTGAATTATAAACCCACAAACGTATCGAACCGGTATTTAGTGAAGTGTCTACCGTATATTTAAAAACTAGGGGCAACAACATAAGCTCCTATGCCTCACCTAAACTGCAAAACCATATAGTGTCATATACAATATGAATCAATATCGTAATGATCAAGTAGCAATGTTAATAACTTTGAAGAATATCATACCCGATTCTCATTTTTCATGTAATCTAGCTGGAAACGACTTACGCTAAATTCAGATGGAGGTTGCAAATTAGCAAAATCAAACATCAAATATTTGAAAAAAAATTTAACACCATCAGTAGTGTAAATGTAAAAAGCTTTTATTGTTTACTTACATAAAAAGTCCATAACAACAAGAACATTATAAACGGGCATTATGATTTATAACGTCCTTGGTACATAATAATAATTATTTACGTGTCAAAGGTGTCATCATGTTGTTGATAACTCCAGGAGGGTGACGATGTTCCAGCCATTCCGGGCCTTTAGTCCGAGCGATGGAAGTCGCCCGATGGGCATTATCATCTAGTGACGCTCGTGATGCATACACAATTTTATTTTGCACGAGTGTATGTATAAATTAGCTTTAATTTATAATTGTTGGCATTACCAATACCAAGGTCATTGTTTATACTTAATTTGAACGTAACGCCGATGCCGATGTCAAAGTTAACGCTAAGCGTGCCTTATAAATAATAATGCTCGCTTATAATGCTCTGGCTGTTATGGACTGGTTGATATAGTTCGTATAACAGGTATAAACAATCCATAATATGCAAGTGAAAAATAAATAATTTCAAAATTATAATTATAAAATTCGAACAAAAATTATTTACTATAAATTTAAGATCGACTTCATATAGGAGCATAATTGAAACAGTGGCGGAGCATTTAAATATGAGAAATCATTATGACAGTTAAATTGGTAGGGGTTGTTTCTGAGAAATTAATGTACTTTTAGATTTTCTACTGTATTCTAAGTATCATAAGTAATGATTAAATTTTGTTGTTCTTTTTAATGTCTATTGTCTAAGTTATAAGACGGAAGATTGCTTTTACCCTTAACTCAGAAATGTATAGTCATATTTAAGCACGTTGTATTATAAATTGATTATTTTCACATAAAAACCAATTATTTATTTATGGCCTAAAAAGATAACTGTGTAGTCAGATTCCGAAGTTTTTCCCAGTATTAGATTTCTGCATAGCAAATAATAAATGGTTACAACATGTTATAACCTACATGCAAATAATGTTTATCACAAAATACTGAAATAATTTAAGCCGGTTGAAATCAACGTCTAATTTAATTTATGCAGCATCATAATATCTTGTGTACACAGCATCGTAAAAAATATATTTTTAAACTTAGTTTTTAGTGCTTGTAATACCTATTATATAATATTTATATAGTTCAATCTTTGAATTTCAATTGTGGAGGTAGTTGTAGGCTTTAAGTAAATCTTTAACTTTGAAGTATGATCAAAACAATCTGCACTGGTTTGTTTTTAGAAAACCTACAAAAATGTTAACAGTTTAATTCAATAATAAGCTTAAAGCATATTACTCCACTGTTTCATAATGTTCACATAAACGATATAACCACAAATTCAAAATGCGATTAATACCTGATATTTTAAATTATTTAATTATTATTCATGGCTAACCATTAATTAATGGCATAAATTAATATATCCATGGCTAACCTGAACATAAGAAACATTATTTCTGAAAACATGTTTCATCTTTATAAAAATGTTAAAAATATACAGTGTTGGGCATATTAAAGAATTTTCTTTGAATGCTTTTAAGCCTAAAAGTAAATTAAAGTGTTTATTTCGAACGCTATCAAAATCAAAAGCAAAACTGGAAGAACGCGAAGTTTAAAGTGACGTTGGAATTTCAAAACCTCTCAATTAAAAATCACAAAATAGTGGGTTGTGTATATAAAACTATTTAGCAGTAAAATTACATTAGAATTAGGATGTCAAAATCAAAATATTATATCAAATCGACAACGTGGCAACGAATTGGCCAGACTCTAATTGAAGGGTCTCTACACTGACATAGAGACCGTTCAATTACAGTCTGGCCAAGGCAGCCATTTTATATTACAAAACGTGGCGCCAAATTTCAAAAGTGCACAAAATGGTTACACGGCCAAATACTGGCACGCATACGAACGGTATTTGACTCAATTAAAAATCACGAAATAGTGAGTTGTGTATATAAAACTATATTTAGCATTAAAATTAGGACGTCAAAATCAAAATATTACATCAAATATATTGTAATATAAAATGGCGGGCACCGTGGCAACGCATTGGCCAGACTCAAATTGAAGGATCTTTACACTGACATAGAGTCACTGCATCTAGTTACCTAGGCCAGCTGGTCGACCAGAGTAACGCAAACCGCCGCCATATTGGGGCAAACGAAGCACGAAATTGTTCATTATTTGTTCTGTATTGAATTTAATCAAATCCACGTTTACTTTAAAAGGTTTTTCTTATGAAATATCAAACCTCTAATATGCCAAACACGTAAAACGTAGTTTTAATTTGTTCATTATTAAAAACCACCCTTCTCTGTCCCAATATGGCGGCAGTTTTTGGAGAAGATTTTGGTTAATTATGTTTTTTATTGTTAATGCTGGTTTCAAAAAATTTTGTGCAAAACTCGATACGCGAAGTCATCTTCGACGCATTTGCGCAAATGAATCACACTTCATACTCAGTTCGTAAATAACTATTATCTAACATGTTTTGGAAAACGATGCTTATTAACTAAATTATTGCACATTTTTTTAAAGTACCTGAAAGCCTGCTGTTTTATAGATTTTTCAAATAACTAAAAACTAGACATTCCATTTTTTAAATTTATTATAGTTATTCACAATAATTTATTTATTTATTTATTTATTTATATATTTATTTATTTATTTATTTATTTATTTATTTATTTATTTATTTATTTATTTGTACACCATCCAACAGCTAGCAGCCTATTACAGGATGGGAATAGAACCAACTGTGGTTTTTTTATTATTTTTGAAGTACTTTGGATTTTTTATTGGGTAAGTACACTTGGACCTTAAAATCGTAGGCAAAGTTATCAATACATCCAGAGCACTACTAACAAACTAATTTTGTTTCTTCACTTTGGAGATGTAAATATCATTATTTAGTAAGTTTTGTCGCAGATTTTACTTAAGACGATGCAATAAGCTCATCGTGTAGTAATTAGGTTCGATTTACAAAAATACAATTAGTGTTGTGCGTTAATGTACTTGTATTTAAGGTATTGACATTTTTTAAATAATATTTTCCTATATATTTTGTATACAATATTGTTGTTATTATTGGAATCTATCAGTAACTTCCAGATAAACTGTAATTAAAGAAAACGTTGTCGTAGCAACGTTCATTATGGCATTTTTATAGCTAAATATTTATATAACTAAATAGTACAGAATGTAGGACTTTATTGAACGAGCCCAGTTTATGGGCGGGTGAGCTTGTGAACGAGGCTCGTTAGAAAGGCGAGTTACATATACATACAAAGTTATATTTTCATAATATGTAGAACCAACTTTGACCAAAAATAATGTTATCTATCTAATATCTCATTTTGGAACATTGCACAGCGTCCAACACGGAAGCATAGAATTGCAGTGGAATTTCAGTTTCAGTTCAATATTACAGATACAGAATATTAACAATCGCTTACATTCGCAAACAGTCTTATATTCGTTATTATAGAAAAGTTGATATCGTTATAATTCTCATAATCACGTATTTTTCGTCGTTTACTTCGAAACTTTTAGATCAGATTAAAAGTGCGAGTGTACTACACCAAGATTATTTATTAATCAACTACAAGCACTAATTTATTCCATGCAAAGCATAGAAAAAGAAACAGCTTCATGAAAATTCAAAGCTAATTTGGTAGTTATAGAAACGTGGGATAAACTCTGGTTTAAATTACTAAACCACCATAACTATTTTAAAATCACACATACATATCTATTTAAAAATAATTGTTTACAAATATTAACTTCCTGTTTCTGTTCTACCGAAAACTACATGTTCTATTAAAATTGCAAATGAAAAACGTTTTGTAACTTCTTTTAATTTAGTCTTTACTTAAATTCCTATAAATAAGCAGTAGAATAATACTAATGATTGTTGTTCAAAATTAACTCTTTATATATTTAACTAGCGCAACTATTATAAGCGATTCAAGGTAAAAGTATAACAATTGGCGGAGCTGTTGAAATAGCTGCCAACATTTGCACATCGACGAAATGCCAGTTGGAAGGGATATATCTGTTTCCTGTAATTGAAACATTCGATTTCAAAACTCACAACCAACTTGATCGTGCTGACTATTTAGGTTACAAACAACGAGTTTGATCGTTAATACATTGTTATTTACACGTAATCGAATCTTAGAAAGCTCTTAATATAGCAGGAATTTATTAAGTAAAACTATTTCGAAATGCAAATAGGGGAGACATTTCGTTTTATTAATCAAACATGTGGATATAGATTTATTTCAGGTATAGTAACTACTAACAGATCGCCATGAATGTTTAGGTTAAGCAAACGATTGGATCGTGTAGCTGTGAAATTTGCACGATACAGCTTACGTAGTCGTTTGGTTGTTGTACACTTTAATTAAATTTGGTACAATTCTAATATACTACTACTACATACCACTATTTACAGAACCTACTTTCAGTAAAATTAAAAATCTTCGAGTGCCCAATACGTGATTATTTAATTAATCTCGCAATCCATTACATTGTCCTGAAAAAGACATTCATACAATTATGGATTTCTAAATTAAATTAGCAAATTCCCATATCGGATTCCTATTGACGACATTTGTACTGCTATTAGTTAGTTGCACAATATCCATCTAGTCTCAAATCATTATATATTTACACACGCCACCCACACAGAACTTTCTTTATTGAGGTTCGATTTTGGAAGTACAAGAGATGTATTTATGTATCGCGTGTTTCTTACATTCTTTTTTTATGCGAACTCTTCCATTCATGTTAACTATTCTTTAAAGTTACTAGATATATCCTCTTTACGATGCTTTATCTAGAACTGCATTTATAATACTTTTTATTGTCTTTTTAAGAGGGTTGTACATTAAACCAGCGTTCATGTAACCAACATTTGTTTTTCACACCTATTAATAGATCTCCATAGATATTCTGTTTGTGTTTACAAATGCATGCAAAGTGTTTATCAATCTATAGACGATTAAAATTGACCAACTGGCTACAACCTTATTCAATGAACAAATGAGTTATTGAATATAAATAATGGATTTCTATTTTCTGTTTTGTGTGTTCAATTGATTTGTATTTTTTCATTCCCATTAATAAACCATTTTTTAATGTTAGAGATCAAACTGTAAAACTACCAGGATTAACAAAAAATGTAAGACATTACCTTACATAGATTTTGTCTAACATGCAAATATTAACTAAATAAGTTTTATACCTACCTATTGTATAAATAGTAGTCAATCTTCAAACTGATGATTATTATTAATGCTTTTCTTTTCTAGTATGAAGCTTGAAAATTTCCTTCTAGAAAGATAAGGTATAGAAAGTATAAATTCAATGTTCTAAAATTCCGATTGTTTCAATGATGTTGACTTTAACTATCTTCTACTGATGTTTGATGGCAATTAAATAATTTCTACTATTTACTAAATCAGTATAAAATGTCAGATTATTAAAACTGTAGAAGCTTGTAGAAACTATTTGACTTCATAAACATAGCGGAATTTTAACTGTGAAAGCTTCCTTAAAAATACAGAGTTCTAAGTAAGAATTCCATCATTTCAGAAAAGAAAAAGTGTATGATGATTCAGAAGACCAAGTTATATATACAGGGTGATTCAGGGGTGCGTACAAGCTCCATAACTTTGTTTCTACCCAAGCTATCGAGTTGATCTTTTTTTAAACGATAGAGTCGACAATGCGGGGAATTCTAAAAATATTTCTATTTATATACAGCATGTTCCAAAATAAAATACACAAATAGATTCTGTTTTTTTAAATGGCAACCCCCCATTTTTGTTAGATTTTTGGATTCGCCACTAGATTTTGGATAAAACGCATTCAGTTTTTTAGACCTATTTGCAATAGTTTTTGACTTATGTCAATTTAATGTGTCAAATTAGTGTCGTGCATAGACCCATAGAAAAATTCATAACTTCAGAACCATTTACAATTAATTAACCAACTTTTTTCTAGTCGATTCCTTAAACTTTAGCACATCTTTTGAGATCTAGGCGAACTCGTAGGCGACGTTCCAACGCCTACTACGATTTTTTGAAAATGGCAAATTACAAATATCAATAACTCGATTTTTTCAAATGGGACACCCTATATTTTATTGCACCATTGCATGTCATTTTTTAAGAGCTTTTAACCAATATAGGGTTTGTAGGGTCTACCTTGTAACATTACCGAGATTTGTTGCAAAATAAGAATTATTGATGGTTTTTCGAAAAAAAAGGAATCGAGTAGGCCGCTGTCATAAAATTTGACACATCCATACAATTCTAAAAAGAACTATGTTTAAAAAAAACTAAATTGTCACCAAGGAAACAATTATTTATTAGTAATCTTTACAAGAACAGGAAAGGATGATTAATAGGAAGTAAAAATTTTGAAGAAAGGTTACTTATAACAAATGCTCAAATAGGTACCATCATGTACCACACAAGTTGCTAGTCTTCTAGTAAATGAACCCTGAACTCTCGCAAGCATTGCTCCATCAACTGATCGGAAGGCTTCCGTGGTCCTGTTTTTCAAATCGTCTGCAGTTGTTGGGCGATCTCTGAAAACCCTTCCTTCACGTACCCCCAAAGAAAGAAATCTGTAGGAGTAAGGTCTGGGGATCGCGCGGGCCAAGGAATAGTGCCTCCTCTGTCTATCCAACGATTAGGATAAAATTGATCTAAAAATTCTCGCACTATCCTGTGGTTATGCACTGGAGCACCATCGTGCTGCAACCACATGGTCCTTCTGGTGTCCAAATCCACTTCTTCTAACATTCTGGGAAGTTCTTCGCCAAGAAAATGTAAATACTTTTCACCATTCAGGACATTGTCGAAAAAATAGGGACCAATAGTGTGATTTCCAATAATTCCTCCCCAAACTTTAAGCGACCAACGATTTTGGTGATCAACAGTCCTCATCCAGTGAGGATTTTCGGTTGCATAATAATGCATATTATGTCGGTTGACTGACCCGTTGGTCTTAAACGTTGCTTCATCAGAAAACAGAATTGCGTTCAGAAAATCGTCGCAATACAATTCTTGATGTAGGTTCAGATGATAAGGGTGAAACTTATGTTTCAATATTATTCCGTTCACACTGGTTTGAGAAATACCCGTTTCCGTTGCTACTTCCCTAGTGCTTAAGTGAGGATTTTCCTGTACCATCAATAAAACTTGCAACTCATTTTCCTCAGTGACTCGACCACCAACAATTTCCTTTTTGGTATAAGACACACTACCAGTAAGTTCAAACCGATCTCTTAACTTTTCGAATGAAGACGCCTGTGGAGTTCTTGCTTCTGGATATTCTTGATGGTAGATTCTGGTTGCTAATAAAGGATTTCTGTCAGCTTCGCCAATACAGTAGTCCATATTCACTAATTCTTCGCGCGTGAAATTCATTATGAACAACTAGACGTGTACAATTATTGAAATTACACGGATGTGTCAAATTTTATGACTGCGGCCTACTCGATTCCTTTTTTTTTCGAAAAACCATCAATAATTCTTATTTTGCAACAAATCTCGGTAATGTTACAAGGTAGACCCTACAACCCTATATTGGCAAAACGCTCTTAAAAATGCAATGCAATGGTGCAATAAAATATAGGGTGTTCCATTTAAAAAAAATCGAGTTATTGATATTTGTAATTTGCCATTTTCAAAAAATCGTAGTAGGCGTTGGAACGTCGCCTACGAGTTCGCCTAGATCTCAAAAGATGCGCTAAAGTTTAAGGAATCGATTAGAAAAAAGTTGGTTAATTAATTGTGAATGGTTCTAAAGTTATGAATTTTGCTATGGGTCTATGCACGACACTATTTTGACACATTAAATTGACATAAGTCAAAAACTATTGCAGATAGGTCTAAAAAACTGGATGCCTTATATCGAAAATCTAGTGGCGAATCCAAAAATGTGAATCTGAATTTTAAACTTGCAATTTTTGAAATCATCAACTTATAACTATAATTCTCTAACTAACTAAGTAGTTTTCTAAAAATACTGAAGTATTTTCTTTAAAACACTTAAGATACGACTTTCACAATTGCCTGTTATCAAAAGTTTCTATTTTCCCTCCGAAAATGCGATTTCACAGCAAATTCGAAAACAATATACCCAACCTTAGGAAACATTTTACATTATTATATGCCACGATTTTTTGATGCCACTACATGCAGCTTGCCCATTGGGTTACTATTTACAAGAATCTTGCTTTAATTTATTATAATGGTAAGAACTATAAACCACCTATGCTTAAATAATTATTTAATACACTTTATGGAATTTCTTGCACATAGAAATGCACTTTTTTTATTCTTTCTGAGTATGATAAACAACAATTGGCCCAAAATACAATATTACTAGTGATTTTTTAACAAACAAATTTCAATGACTCAAGCAGTTCTTCGGTAGTTTAAAAGAAGTGATAATTTATACAACCTGTATATTGTTTTTAAGAAGGAAAACGCAGGCTCAACTACTCATTCAGTTCAAGCACTGCTTACAGTCCTTCAATCCGTCGTGCTTTTGGAATATTATATGGAATATGCATTCTCTAGAGTCTAAAAGTGTCAAAACATTTTGGGTACGTACAATGATTTACCAACCACCATCAATTCTTATTTGTTATTTATATGCTTAACGTCTTAGAATATGTCTGATATTCGTAATGACGAAGAATTAAAACTATCCAACATTAAAATTAAGTAAGGAGACTGTCTTTTCAACAGTCTTAAAAGACAGTCTATTATATTATTTGTCATTAAAGTTGACAGTTTAGGTACTAATATAAAAATTTACGTATTATTATTATCAATGTTAATTAACATCGTCTAACCAAAGAAGTATGATATACATGTACTTGTACACTCTAAAAAATTACCGGTGAATTATACCCTAAAAAATGGAGGCAACTATGTTACCTCCATTTTTTGGGGTAAATTTACTTCAAAGTGTAATTTTCATAGGAAGTGAAAAATTTCAACATTAGGTTAAGTTTGCATTGTAATGTTTCCTTTTTAAGTAAATTTACAGATTAAAATTACAATCTCAATGTAATTTTACATTTTAACATTAAAACACCTGTGTAAAGTTACATGACAAAGTTAATATTTCATGGCAATAGTACTTTTCAGGGTTAAAATACAAATGTGAAAAATACTTCTTGAATGTAACGATGACTTGCGAAAGTACTTGCAAATTCAATCGTTCCTCTGGGAATTGTATGAAACAAAATAAAATCAAAGTAATTTTTATTGAACGTATGTACTTATATAAAATATAAGACATTAACAGAACTTCTTTTCAGGGGCTTTCGGAAATATTTGGTCTCTCAAAGACATTCAGATAAAGTTTCGATTCCACCTAGAAAATTAAAAAATTATAAATTATATAAACAATTATACACGAGTACATTTCTCAATTACAGTTATGCTAGTTTATTTCGAATTCTTCAATTTTTGATTCATCCTAGAAAAACATTAAATTAAATATTTTTATTTTATTGGTTTAAATTTGTAATTTTAACATATAGGTACTTACCGATTATTATTTTTTAACTTCTACTATAAAATAAAATTCTTCCCATCTTCGCTCATACGTGTAAATATTTGCCTTTAATAAATCCGCACTACACTACAACGAAAAACAAAATATTAATGAGCAATGAACACTTCGTTCGGTATCGATAGAGTACGCCTCGCCGAAATCATAAAAGAATGGTACACACCATTCCGACTATTCCCCAAAAAGCCTATTTGGACTGTTCATAATGGATTCCTGAATTCTTTCACGAAACGAAGGTCACAAACAAGTGCGATCAGCGAAATAGCATCTCAACGGTTAAAAACATATTAAGGGTAAAATTACACTATTCTTGTTCAAGTTCATCTTATCTTTAATATTACACTAAAAATGAATTAAGTTATTGAGCAATTATACATTTGTAAGGAAAAAATTGTCTGAGTTATGTAAATTTATATTATGGATAGTGATTTTAACCAGTTCAATGTAGTAGAATTACTTATATTTGTATAATTTTACATAATTACAGGGCATTTTACCACAAATAGTAAAACTACTAAATGTATAGGTAAAATTAATTTTAGGGTAAAAATACCGCAAATAATAGCGAA
Source organism: Agrypnus murinus (assembly GCA_929113105.1). Taxonomy (NCBI): domain Eukaryota; kingdom Metazoa; phylum Arthropoda; class Insecta; order Coleoptera; family Elateridae; genus Agrypnus; species Agrypnus murinus. The sequence goes on from OV816024.1 coordinate 69,982,934, forward strand.
AAGTTACCTCTTTCCCCAGGTAATTTTACCTCATTTTTTACAGTGTACGTGGTATATGGCGAAGTATTATTCTTAACAACAACTACAGAATCCAAGAATGTTTTACGTGAAGTACCTGTCGGTAGACTTAACCCCCACGTTCCTTCCAAGATGAAATAATTGAGATACGCTCAATTAGAGCGCATTTGCTTAGCAAATGCTACCAGTTACTCGCTAGTCGGAGCGAGGTTGCCTATCCACTCTCAACTAGCTCTCCAGGCTAGTACCGGAGCTATAAAGGTGCTCACCAGTCGGAACTAGTCTGCCCTCTTTCATGCGGAGTCGAGTTCCTCTACCCAGCCTTTTATATGGGGCCACTGCCCGATCGAATCCAACCTCAGATGTGGCGGGACTTGGTTTTTAGATGGTTTTGCCACCCCGATCTCTCAGTTATAGGCCTGGTATTTGCGGTTGCCAGAACCGACTGTTTAACGTGTTCTCTGACAGCACGACGAAGTGTTCTGAGCCTTCAATTCTCTCGCCGGTTCCGGGGATTGAAAAGTTATGTAGACTGTTTACCACGTTACTACGCTCCACAACTATTGCTACTATAAATTTAATTCTAGGCTTAAAAATACTTTTAATGCTATGACGAAATAGTTATTTGTATAACAAGTGCTGAAACTGCACCGTTGCCAAACCAAAATGAAAGTTGTAGCCTTTCCTATGAAAACTGCAATCGTTTGGCTTCGATAGGTCTTTAAACACGTGTATTACACATTATTCACCATACACATTATTCTGGAACGCAAATATGCTTAAAAATATGAAAATAACTATTGGATATTCATTAAAATAATGTGTTTCAAGTGTGGTTGAGAATTTTCTTTAAAAAATATACGTCTTATATAATTTTTTTGTTGATTCTTCCTAAAAACGAAGGTTGTACTGCAGGAGACCTTTTATACTCTTTGTCTCCAACATCGGGAATACAACTGCTTACAATAAACACCATGTAGAAAAAAAAACTCTCAGTAGAAGCTGTATAAAAAGTAGCATGTGTTATTCATTTTTCACGTTCAATTCATTTTTACCTTGTATTTAGTTACAATAGCAACCATGCTCCATCCTACACTGCGCAATGTTAATTCAGTAACCAGACTAGAGTTTTTAAATTTGTTATATCGAGTGTTTTTTTTAAATTTGACGTCGAAGGTGGCTATGGGTAGTTGATTGTGAACGGATCTTGATCGTATTAATAAATGTCATTGTCAAAACGTTCAAATTACTCACGTGTTTAAATAATTCACAATCGACTATTCACAGCCTACGTTGACGTCAAATTTAAAAAACACTCGATATAATGTTATATACTTTAGGGTCTAGACCATATTATACATTTAAAATTCAATATTTGTACTTAAATATTGACATGGAATAAAATATGGTATGACACATAAATAAAGACCTCTGATCCACTTGGAGAAATTAGTACGGCTTTCGCCTTATGTGCTAAACGCTTTCCTTTGTGGATAAAACCTATCTTTATTCACTTGTACATAAATAACTATTATTGCATAAATATGTACGCGTATTGTGTAATTAAAAACTTTCAATGCCTATGAACAAAATATTGAAACATATATTTATTTAAAATATTAGTATATATGTAGCATATTATTTATCTAGCAATGTTGGTGTTTACTAGCAAAGTTACATGATTTAAAAAAGCAAGTAATAACAAAACTCTTCACGAAAATCTCGCGAAAAACAATAGAATAAATCAATCAGTGGAAGATTAAGATTAAGTTAAGGTTTATGGATATTTTATTGAAAAAACATGCATGTACAATTTGTTCAAACACCCACGTTAGAAGCGAGGACAGCGTTATAGTTTTAGAAAATATAATAAATTACAGTCGTTTAATATTTACTGTTTTCTATTCACATTTCAATAAATAGTGGGAATACTAAAGGGATATGAAAATGTAAGTGCATAATTGCGTATTGTAGAAAAGTATGAAAAAGTAATTGCAAAAAATGTATCTATCTCAAGTACGTACTAATCTACAGTATCTACAGATTCAAATGCATACAGAGTAAAAAATGGAGTGTTAAATCTTACACTGAAATAACACTCAGAGTGGTTCCTATTTATCCACTCTGACGAGTGTAAATAACATTGGATTTAAAAATGGTAAAATATATAACAACCTTAACCTTCAGCAGGTTAAAGTCATGGACACTGAGTGTAAAAATGACAACCATATTGTTGAGAAAACATTTGTTGAGTGTAAAGTATGCACGAACTGAGTGTTAATTTCCCATTCTTTTAGTGTAAAAATTATTGCTTATAATGGTAAGGAACATTTTTTTAATGAAAAAGCAACCAACTATACTGGTTACAATCATTTAGTGGAGTGTAAATAACTATTTTGTTCATGTAATTATATACTTCTATTTTTTGGTTCAGATATTTTTTTGATAAAACAGAAAAAGGTAAAAAATAGTGCACACAAATATTAGTTTTATTTTAAAACAAAATGCAAAATATAAATACATTCTAAATAATCCAATGTAAATACATATTGTGATGATTTTCCTTCATTATTTGAAAATCATGAATTCTTAATTTTGTTACCCAATGTAAAAAAGTTCAAAGTTGACTGTTTGTGTTGATCATTTGTAATTATGAATTGAATTTTTAAAAGGATTTATTGTTAAAACTATTCAAGTTTGAGTTAATTTATTTATTGGATACATGTATATAGTAACAAAATTTGATCAGGAAAACAATTTTGGGTCTACAGGATCTTCACTTCCAGTTAAATCTAAAAAAGAAAATGTATTAGTTACAAAGGTTTATAAAACATTACAAACATTATTAACAGCAATATAAAAATAGTCTTGACGACCATATATAGTTAGTAGGTACATAATACAATTGCTTTATAGACAATAATCAAATTACTGAAATAATGATCAAGGTCAAGCTATTTTTTGAATAAAATTATAAACTATCAAAATATATGGAAAATAATTGCAAGAAAAACAATATTAAGTTACCAAGGGGTAGTGATGTAAATAAATGGGGGAGAGGAATTTAATAAAATGATAAAAATGGTTGTAAATGAATAAGTCCAGTAAATAAATGTATAATTTATAAAGAAAATAATAAATAAAAGTTTAAGAAGTTATCCTGGGTTAATAGTGTATAGTTTATTGGTCAAAATAATTTTAAAAGAACTACAGGAGAAGAACGTAAAATATTAATTAGTATCCTACATTCGGTTGCTTTCAAGAAACCAGCAACAAGTGAAGAAGAAGTTAGCAATAATGTTTCTTGAATAGTAATCAAGAAATGCTATTTAAGAAAGGTAAATAAATAAAAAGAAAATTGAGCTCACCATTTCAGTATTGACAGCTATCCAGCCCAGAGAACGGTTTTGGGAGTACCACAGCAGCAGAATCTTGAAGGGCATAACACCAAGCAGCATGCGGCTACAAAAGAAAATAAAGTGAATCACAGAATAAGGTTTGTGAAAATAGAAACAAGTGTATATAAAGCATATCTAGTGTTTCTCATAGAAAGAAAAGTAAATCCAATCAAAAGAAAATTTCATACAGACTTACCTGCTTACCTGTCACAACACTGATTTGTAAAACTGCGTGATCAACCTATGGCCTAAATAAGATAAATGGTTAAATTATAAATACAGAATTAATAAATAAAAATATGTACAATATAATAGGTACAATATTTAAATATTATAGAATACCTTATAGACAAAATCTTATAATTTGTATATTATATTATTTACATATTATTATTTACATATTATTATTTACAGCCGTACTTATAGATAAATTACACGCGTGTAACACAATGTTTATTAATGTTGCACGCGTGTAAATCTTTCTATAAGTACGGCTGATAATATTAAAATAATAAAAAAGTGAATCTTTACTACTAGGAAATCAACATTAGTTTTGAACAATTACCTATGAGCTCCTTTGTATGATTAGGGTAAATGACCCAGCCATCACCATCATGACCACCCGAGTTTCTGTAATTAAAGTGTTATTAAATTTATTATTGACACATTCTAATTTACATTACAAATCTTACCTATAATTATAGAAACGACATTTAATGTCACTAATCACAATGTCAGTTCTTAATAATCCCACGTGAATTTTATAAACACATGTGCGCCATCGCCGCCATCTTTTTAAGCTGAGTTCGGCCGTCAATGTACCAACCTACTATACCAATGCGTAGAGCGCGGCAATAATTAAACTATGGAAGTATAATTTCATTACATACATTCATACATACTTAGGGTTAGGTACTACATAGCAGGAACCAGAAACGGTTTTGCATTTAAATTGTTCCTTGCAAACCAAAAATCTGAAAATAATTTGATCTATTATTTATCCACAATTCACGTAAACATTATTATTTTTATTTATGCATAATGATGACTTAAATTACAATGGATCAACATGGCAGCTAAAACTTCTTCTATCTTCAATAAATTCAAATGATTTTTGTACACCAGAAACATTATTTTTACCCATTTTTTAAATTAAGATAACACTCATAAGAAACCTGGTGCTGCGTGTTAATTTTGGTTGTTAATTTCATTCACATGAGTATAGGAATTTACACTTATGTAGATATTTCACCACACCAAATATGTTTTTCACCACCACTGCATTTTTTACTGTGTACAAGAATAAATAAATTAATATTATAATAGTAGAATTTTAGAAGAAAATTTCTAAGTAATATTTTCCATCATCTTCGGAACCCAAAAAAGTACCTAACAAGTTTCATTATTGGATTCCAGCTTTTATTTCTTCATCGTTTCGAAGTTTTCCCGAAATAAACGTATTTTATCCTCGTAACTGCTTCTGTTGCCCAAGGCAACACTGTTCTATTTAAGTAAGGTAAGTTTAACACCTTGACATTCCGTTATCTTACTTCCTCCTAAATGTCCATCATTGTCTTTTATCGTACATGTGTATTATGTAGCATTGGTTCCGTTTTCCGTATTTTTTACATGATCGAGCATTCTCCTTATTTTGTCGCCATTAACCACTAGCCATTTTTGTGTTCGAAATCAGTAATTTTTATCATTTTTCTTTCGATACCTACACTAGTTTTAATTATAAAATTTGTAAGGATTACAATGCCAAGCTACAGTTCCGGAATTTGGCGATTTTTTTCTAATTTTTCGACTTATATTGTAACGAGTTGTCAACATCTTTAAAAAAATTAGAATGTAAAAGAATTATTTTATTATTCCTATTGCTAATAGAAAAAAAAGGTCCGTGGTTTTCTAGGGGTGAGGACTGCAAAAAAATAACTCTAAATTAATGAGAAAATCTATTAATGGCGGAAAATAAAGTCGATGAGGCGATTCCTGTAACAAACTTTATAAATTAAATAAATAAATTAAATTTATTTTTTTTAATATTTTGAAGCAAATCCTTTTTTCTATTAACATTTTTTAGTCGAGTAATAAAAATTTAATATAATTTTTATAATTTTTTAAAACCATTTTTTTAAATACATATTGAAATTTCTCCTATTTTACAATAAAAAAAGGTAGGTAATCGGACGAAAGTAAATAATAAAAAATATTCCTTACTTAACTATTAACTTACTGACTTAAAATATATTACTGCAATTTTATTATTTATACTGATCAAAAATTTGAATTTTATTGACAAAAGACAAAATTCTACCAACAGAATTCATATTTAATTTAGGTAATTCTACAACAATAAAACATTATACTAAAACACAAATCACAGAGGAGATAAAATTCGCGGAGTGCACCACCTACTTATCAGTGGTGCGATATTTAATGTGAATATAAATTTTCTTATACGATATCATTTAATGGTAGTAATCTGATCACTAACTGATTTTATAAAATTCTTGATGCATCAAAAGTTATTTACAATGACATCTTTATGCAAAGATATAAGAAAAAATTGTTTTTCTATGCTACTAAAACTTTAAAATAAAAAATTTTCCGCAACTTTCCGCATAAGGGAATATAGTATTGTAGAAAAAGAAGTAAATATTTTTTATCACACGTGATATTTTTATAAACAAATTTTAAAAAATTCGTATCAAAGGAAAGTAAATAATTTTTTTAAGAAGAATATTATTTCCAAGACAAAGTCTTTTACCATGAATTTGTCAATGAGCACTTGAAAAATATTGTGTAAAAAATTGAAGTTTAATCAAAAGTAAAATAAATAAGATATGGTAGCGTTCAACTATTACTTAAGAATCATTTTGTCGATTTATCCCCCCCCCCACCTTTGTAAGGAAAAATAAGGAAATCGCAAAGCCCCCCTCCCCCAAAGGATAAGACATAAGGAGTTTTTTTGTCTTTTATTATATATCAAAATTAAAACAAAAATCATATAAATGAAATTTTTAACATTAATGAACTACTTATTTATTTATTTTTTAAATTGAATAAATAAAACTTTATTCTATTCAAGTTAAAAGAATAAAGATCAAGATCAAAATCAAAAGAAAATCTTATAACAAATGATATTTGACTCATATTCGTTTGTTTCAATTTGTTTTGCGTTGATTTATCGGGGATTCCCCGAATATCGTCGTGTTATTAAATTCGACTACTTTGTACTATAGTGCAGCGACACGGAGAATTCGCTAAAGACGTGTTTTACTTATAAAAGATTATGAACAAACTTGGTATTAAAAGTAGGAAAAGTAATTTTATTGATTTGAAGCTCAGGTTTCAAGTATTCGAATATTATTTTAAAAATTTAGTAATTTTGTAATTGCTATCTTATGTTAGATTTTTTACACCCTTTGTCCGCAAAAAAAAGAAAAATTTAATACCCCCATCCCCCTAAACCTGCTTACGTAATACTATGCTGCATTATGTGAAAGATAAAAATTGACAGGTAATATTTAATTTGTTTCATAAATTGGCGATTCGGCCGTTTTGGCAGTTTCAAGTCAATGGGCGAATTAAAAAATCAAATTCAATAGATCATTTTACATTATATTACCTATTTTGTAGGTGTGTATTCGTGAGTTGTATAGTAGAGATTTTAGCGAAATGAAAAATCGAGGGTCTGCTCTTCGACTAATAGCAACAAGTTTTGCCATTAAAGGCCGTGCTACGATATCGGCAGCCCGGTGCCGACTTAAATAGGTATGATTTCGACTATATAATCGGGTATATCCGCACATTGTTCGTTACTTTGAACCGGGCTAAACATTTATCAGCCCGAAACGTTGAAATTCATGCATTAAATGTAATTTTAATTATGCGCGGTAATGCTAAATTGAAAATATAATGTAATGCTGTTTTAATTAACACATACACGAAATTGCTTTTTATTTTAATTACTGCTAATAACTTTTGTAAAATATAGTCAGGGCTATAGTCGGCATACACCAGCCGCCACTGATACATACTATGTTAAGGTGACTGCGTAGCCAGCAGTTTGAAACTTTTCTAATTACTTTATTGTTATTACAAGTAGGTCAATAATATTTTAGTTTGCATTACTAAATTATATATCTTTAACGCTAAGTTGCGTTTTTTATTATACTTTTTAAATAATTATTTAATTACTTATTTAACTATATTGTATTGTCATCGTAGTGGCAATACTATAACATTCATTTGCCGTTTGTTAAAAAAAAGTTGAAATCATAAAACATTTTGAATGCAAATAGAAAAGTCGTATTAACCAATTAATAAAAATTAATTAATTACTGCATAACACGTTACCTTCCTAAACAGTTCGGTTTCTTGTGGTGGAAGAATGTTTATATGCAAACCACAACGGTCCTAATTCTTCACAAGGTCAAAAAACCATTCAAAAAATTATAACTAGATAGCACCATTAAGATGAGAATCAAACGGAAAACTGCTATAGTCAAATGTGTAGTTCAACACATAGTTTCTATAGTCGCGTGTATGGAGTTACGGGCAATGATTTTAGTTTTATGCAAGAGGTTGGACCTGTGTGGTCGACTATCTAATCGGCGATCTCATGCATCTCCTTGGTTATCATCTTATCTTAGAAGGTACTTTATCTTTTTCTTCTACTAGCAATGGTAATATTCAAATAATTCTTAGAAAGTTAATGAAAACGTTTCATAGTTAATTCGATAATCAATAAGTAGATAAGTACTGCCAACTAAAAAAGGTGGACAACTCTAATTCTATTGATTTTGAATACTAGTGTCATATTAATTATAAAAATATTAATATGTAGGTTATATAGTCATTGGAAGTAGAAGAATTAGACACAAATAAACAGCAAAAATTACAACAAGATCCCGGAACCTTAAAGGGTCCCTCAATCCTTAAGGGAGAGAGCTGCATATTGTTACTTCTTATATAGTCTAGTAATATCAAGGAGTGCACTTTAAAAAACCCGCCAAAAAAGAGGTCACGATACGAAAGGTTCCCTATTAAGTATGTACTATTGATTTCATAAAGATCTAGGACAGCAAGGCTAATATGATGCTATTTTTTATTATTTTATCCTATGCATTTACACTGAAAAAAAGAATAAAATAGCCTTGCTGTTCTAGATCATCATGAAATCAATAGTAAGTCTAGTTGGATGTTTTGTTTATATACATTTCAACTTACAACTCGCATTTCTATATGACACGGCTTTTTTCTGTGGTATATGTATGCACTTCTACAGCTTGTTCATTCACCATTTAGTCTATTTGGTAGGGTGTTAGCTATCTATAATATTACTTGTACGATTACATTGTTTTATTTTGAGACAATACAATCATGCTATTGTATTCTTTTAAGATTTATGTATTTCAAGTTTTATTGTTTTGACTTGTTTTATAATAATAAGAGTTTATTAATTTAAGAAAAAAAGCCGTATCTACATCGAATTCAACATATTTGCAGAAAGTGCAAATTGATGTCATGGATATTCGCTGTTAAGTGCGTTAGGATTGCATTACAAATTTCAATAACCTAAAAAATTGAACTATACATAATGCTAAATGGAATTAATAGAAGTGTATGGGTACATCTTTGAAATGCATTAAAGCATTATCCATTTTTTTTTGTTTTTGTGTGCATCTTTCCGCAAATATACCAACATGCAGCATTTGTGTTGTATTGCGTTGATTGCAGATTCCAACTCCACTTACACAGTCACCATTATATTGACAATTAGATTTCTTTTCGGGCCTTTTTCGGCTAGTGTTTTCCAATGCGAGATCTTAGTCTAACAATAATAAATAATCATAACTGACCGTCTTCTTATTTAATTTAGAAGAAGGGATTTACTCGTCAATGCTGATCTTATAATTACCGGTTTCCATCTTTGCTGTAGATCGTAATATAGATGCACAAAAACTATAGTTTAATCGAGTACATCAGCAGCATTGAAACCAGTGGCGTAACTACGTAAGATTGCGCGCCCCTACGAGGCTTACCTTTGCGCCCCTCACATATACAATTTATACGTAGGTAGCTTTTGTTAAAATAAAATATGGAATAATTAATAATAATCCGTTACCGCTTCATTTGCTTGTGTCTCTTCAACGAATTTTTTTATATGATTAATGAGATTTAACACCAATTACAGTTTTCTCGAAGCTTTACCGTAGGCAAACTGGTTGTATTAATTTATACATCAATAGTTCAAGAATTAAAAATGTTTATATATATATATATATATATATATATATATATATATATATATATATATATATATATATATATTTGAGATGAATTTCTCCTTTTAATAAAGTGATTAACAAAAAAAAATAATAATAATAATTGCTACAACCTATAACCTGGAAACCAGGCCCTAGAAGCTATAAGCTTGTGCGGGAGGGAGGGGGCGATTATTATTATTACGTATTATAAAAATCTTAAACTGGCAACTGTCCATTTTTAAGCATCCGTACGAGCCATTTTTTTAATTTTCTTATCCAGTGGCGTTGGTTTGTGGTTGGCGATTTAGGTATTAGGGTAAAAATTTAATTTTCTGCAGTACTTCCTATGTTTTTATAACTTACATATGGGTATTTTAGTAGTATCATGTATTCAAAAAGTTGCTGAAGCGAAGCAATTCGATAATACAAAAATTTCGAGCTGTAATATGGCCTTGTACAGTATCCCTTTATCATGCATTTTTTTAAAAACGCTGTTAAATAATTGTTCTAATAGAAAACTCCTACAATATCAGAGTTCGATACCGCTGATTCATTAATATCAGATGCTTACACCGTGTGTGACCTAGTTGCTTTCTTGTCTTTATTATTTTTTAATGGTTCAAGTTTTTAGATTCTATAACCCAAGTAGCACATGACATTGGTTAGACATTTTGTTCATATTGGCCCCATATTAATTCAGTTTCATTGTTATTACAATATCCTGCCAATATTGACGAAATATTGTTTTGGAATAGTAAGCCAATGTTACCCCAGCATTGATTTATTAGCTTTGGTCGATTCAGTCGCTTGAGTTTATGAATGTTGGCCCTAGATGTGATTTAGAATGTTGTTGTGTGCAATACTGCTTCAATCTCGTATATCAATATAGGGCCAATATTTAAATCGTCGTTTATGCCAAGACTCCAGTATTGATCCAGATACATAAAAATAGTTACTTCAACAATGACATTGCTTATAATTATGACGTAATTTACCTCAAAAGTAGTTTTGACTGGAAATGTTAGAATTAACATGATTCGGATGGCATCTGCGCATCATATGATACCGTAGCGTTTGTTTTGTAATTACTAACTCTTTCGATTGGTGGCTGGCGATTCGCTAAGTAATTTCATGGTGGTTTGATGAAACTGTTCGTAAACGACAAATCCTGTTTTTTCTTGAAGCTGATGTTAATTATTAAGTTGTGAGGATTGAGCAGACAACCACGACTTTTGTAATTTTGGTATTAAACTTTATTAATGACGTTAGACATTACATTACGAATCTAAAATATTGTGATGTACTTTAGGTAGGTAGTATGCATGTGTTAAGTTCTAAAATTTAAAATTTAAAAAGTATCAGAATCAAAGGTTTAGAAAATAAGCAAAATTGAATTATGCTATACACGGTAGAGCTGCAAGTGTTTTCGAGACCTACCAAAGTTTCACGGATTACAAGATTTTTACAGGAACTAATACAAAGGCATGTTTAATTTTTTTTCATGTAACCAAAGTGTATTTCGATCATATGCCTATTGTCGATGCCAATGCAATACCGATGCAGATTTTAGAGACTAAATTAGATTCAGTTAAATTATAAGAATAGATTAGAAGTTAGGCTAAGTTATTGGATAGCATACGTAATTATATACTAAATATATACCTTAATTGACAGTTAATGCTTTCTTTAACATTTTCCTAACTGGAGATGCTTGTAGAATAGATACATTCGATTGATTACAAACTGTTTACAGACATTTTAATGAAAGCGGAATATTCCAAATCTAAAAAAATTAAATATCAATCTATCAATATCATTGCACCTGTTTAGAAATAGAAATATGTAAAAATTGCAAACATTTTTAAAACAAATATATAGTGTAAATGATAAACCAAGAGGGGTCAATTTTGATAACACTTATCGTGTATATGGCTAACTAACTGGTGGATAAATCGACTTCGAAACTAATTGTTCAACTAATTATAGGTAACTAATTATAAGGGCACCAGTACTGTAGAATATTTTCTGGTGACGCTGCACTACCACAGTACGGACGATTAACTGCAGTAATTGAATTTTCTTAAAATTCAGTAGCTAATGATCGTTATACAATACACATATTAAGTTATAAAATGTTATTTTGATATACCTTATTTAATTTTATTTTCTTTAAAGTAATTTTCTTTGTTCTGTTACATGCATTGAGGAAGGGGTTCATTGTTGTAGCTCTTATACGGTAATAAAGTTAAAAGAGCGAAATAAAACAATCTCATTTATATAAACTGAAACGAAACTAATAGGTTGTGCCCTACCTAATACAATTTGAGCACAGCTACTTCAATTTCAAGCAAAGCTAATTTTATAATTCATATTAACAGGTACCAGATAATAAAACACTTGTTTTTATAACGTGTCGGTTATAGTTATAGGTTAAACACTAAACGTAATGCTGACGATGGTCACCTGTCATCTGCTGCACTATAAAAGTATGAACAAGGTTCTACTACCGTTTTCAACAGCGCAATCAAACTGTTACCAGCATTAGCCGATGAACTCGTAACAGCGATGGAATAAGCATTATGAAACTGAATTGTTTGTAGGGTTTACCTTTATGGATGTATATTATTTACAGAAATAGCAACGTTGAAATCTATGATCCATCTACATAAAGATACATAGCTAATATTGGTTTCAAGTAAATATGATACTATTTTTAGTCTATTTTTATCGGAAAAATAGTATCATATTAGCCTTGCTGCTCTAGGTCATTATGAAACCAATTAATAGTACATAATTTGAAAACAAGTCAATAATGCAGGACTGCATACTTTTTGTACTTTCAAAACTAACTCCAAAATTGAAGTCTTTTCAAAATTGCAGCAACAATAAAGATTAATAAGGGTTTTACCTCATGTTAGTCATTTACAAAGATTAATATTCAACCGTCAGTAATTATGGACAAACTGAATTTTGGTGGATGTTTAATTGCGTATGCGCGTTTGTCAAAGAAAATTGTTACTCACTCTTCTTGGGCAAACACTCTCAAGGTTCCAATAGAAAGCGTATTGTATAGTTGTTTCTAATTTCTAAACGTAAATATTGTACCTACATTAAATTTAGATTTGTAACATTTTGGAATTCCCGCTAATAACTTTTCAAATTGCAAAGTATTAACAGTTATAACTAAAACTTTTTTACTGCGTGTGAATGTGAAACAGTTTGTCTTAATAATTAATATAAGGTAACTTTAAACAATTTTACATTTTAAACATTTTTTTAATACATGTATTATTTTAGTAATTAGCGTTACTTATGATGAGTAAGATGAGAGCACTTGGACACTTATAAGACATATTCAACAGTAAATTGTTTAATATAGATATCCAACGGAGTTGTAGTTTTTTCAATATCATCATCATCAGATATTGAAAAATTAGGTAAGTAAAAGCGATAATTATAACTACCTGTAATTCCGTAGTGTTCCTAATAATGTTCCGTAATTCAAGAGATTTTAAAGATTGTAAAGCATCCTGGTTCTCTTTAACTCTCTGGTCAAAATTAATTTAGAGTATGCGTCAGTTATCTGGTCACTTCAATATAACATTTATATAGAAAGACTTGAAAAAGTACAAAGCAAATTTTGCAATTATCTACACCTAAAATACCCAGATCGCTGCTCGGATCTCAATTTTAATCCTTCACAAAAGAGAAGAGAAGCGCTAGATCTAATCACAGCATATAAAAAAATAAACAATTCATTTGACACGTCCGACACACTTCCCTTGCTTAACTTTCGAATTCCACCGAAACACGCTAGAGATACTAGTTAAAGATATATAGTTTAATTCCTATATAACATAGTTACTTATCTAAAAATTAAATTTAAAATTAAAATATATACTTTTTTTATTGGACAATGAGCTCTGTTAATGCATGTTATTTTTCTCATAATTCTGTGGAGTACTGTAATTGGGCATTGCCTGTTGAGCTCCCAAATTTGTAAATAAATAAAAATAAAAAAATTCAGAACAAAAGAGTACATACTAATTGTAGCAATTTTGAACTTTGGAGGAGTTCTCGGAGTACTGCAAGGGAATCTCCTAATAGAACTGTCATAAGAGTTGGCATAGAGCACAGGTAGTAGTTCACTCTAGCAACAATTAAGAACTCATTCCATGGACCACAAAAACAATTTCGGGCTCGTATATGTTTTTCAATACGTTCTTATGTTCTAATTGTCTAACATATACTTTTTATGTATGTTTGCATTGCAATAAATAATTAAATAAATCACTTCTTTTATTATTGACCTTGACCTTGGAAAACTACACTTATTTCATTCTGAAGTTTCAATCTAAATAAAAGACAAATTATGCAAAGTTTTATAACAATCCTCTCTAAATAGGTAATATTTTTCCCATGTAGGGTAAAAGATTCAAAAGTCAAGAGTAAAATCTTATTTCGAGACGATTAGAAATTTGACTGTTTTAGTTATTAGTAAATTTCCACTAACATTGTATTGAAGTTAACTCTATGGTCTACACGAGGGTATAGATTAGCTATTTTACTCTAAATGTATTGGACCTAAACACACACTTTTTAGAGTGATCTAGTGTTCGAGTTTTACACTAAATTTTTTACTGTGTATAGAAGTTGTTTTAAGTGTTAAATTTAAGTTAAATAAGTAATTAAGATAGATGGCATGTTTACATTTATTTTTCAAATCATTGTTTAAAATGATAGTAAATTAAATTAATTTAGTTTTGATTGTAAAAAGATGCGCTTGAATTAAAACAAATACAAGAGTGATGAATATACGTTATCTATAGATCAAGACAGATTTCAATAGCATATTCGCGTGAGAGTCAGCAAGCTGGATCTAATATATCACCAGTACAATATTTTGGATAATTTTATTATTTTCTAGTAAATAATTTATTGAAATGATGCTTAACGGTTGTTTTTATTTGATTTCATAGTTTTTCATATTATTCTGTATTTTATTTATTAACATCCATCTCGATAAAAAAAATTAAAATACATACGGTAAAAGAAAGGTAAAAACAAAGGCGTTCCACACGGTTATTGGCTGTCTTCAGGACGCCTTTTATGACTCCAACACGTAATAATACTGATAACGTAAAATTCTAATTTTTTTTTCATTATCTGTCATATGATTATTTATTACAGTTGATTGAGATTTCTCTTTCTTTTTTCATTTCTCAGTGTTAAAAGAAGAAGCAGATTTTCCTGGTGGGCCTGATAGTTCATCAACATTATACCTAATGCCTTTTTGAAAATATTCGTTATTTTTTAAGTTTTATTCCAATACTGCTATTTTGTTGTGAAGGGAACATTTATTACTTGTGCGCCAGGAAAACAGGTAGAGGTTTTCAGGATATGTGGAGGAAAACGGAGCTTAATTGCAACTGTAAGGATTTTGCAATAAAATAAAGGTTCATTCTGTATTATAAGTCTTATCCACACATTTTTTCAATCTCGTTCGCTCTCTAATTTATTATACAATCAGCACCGCTCAAGCTCAACTATATTAATCAGCAGTATATGTAGTTTATTTTGAAGAGACCCTAATTTTGCGTTATGACTTCTTAGAATATCAATAAGAATACTGAAAATATGTCGGTTTTGTAAAACAATAACTTCATGAGGAATTTCATTTCTACGAATAAAATTAGGTGCACTCCATCGCATAGATTATCTGATAATCCTACTTTCATTACTAATTATGAAACACAGTTTGAATATGGTATTGAGTATAATTTATTGAAACTGTTAATGAAAAATGGACTTCTGGTGCAGTACATTTCACCCTTACTTTTACTTCTCTCCTTTTTTACAAAAGCTGGATGACGTCTTGGGCATTGAACTAAATGTTAAAATATTCTCTTTCTATTACCCTCTCTTACTTCTGCCAAAGCCATCATTCTGAAAAATATAACATAGATTAGTAAGTAGAAATTACATCGGTTATATAAATCTACATAATCTTCACACATCTGATAAATACTAACAGAAATTTTGGAAGCTTTTCTTGCTAAATTTTAGTCTTACAATTTTCAATTCAGTCTTACAATAAGTTACAAAAAAAACGAAGAAGATCTTTCTACATCATAGCACTGCAGAATAGATTTAAACAAATAAATCAAGTAATAAGTGCTACCAAAGCTATTCTTGGTAACATTTTTTAGTTCAAATTGTTATGGATGCAGTTGTATTATACCGGGTGTCCCATTATATTTTTTCCTATTTTAATTGCTTATAACTTCTAAAGGGTTCAAGATAGAAATGTGCGGTTTTCACTGTGTGTAAAAGTGTTTTAAATTAGCACAAGTTTTGTTTGGATACATTCAATTTTGTCATTCAATTCAACAAAAATGTCGGTTTTTGCCATTTTTTTGTTAGCTTTTTTTTATAGAACACCCAGTATATTTTTTGAAATCCTGAAAGAACCGTTCTTCGGCTATCCAGTGGTTAAGGTTTTTTAAAATCGACATAGACATAACAGAGTAAGTGATTTTTAAAGAGAAGAACTGTGTTTGATATGTAAAAACGTCTTTTTATGTCATTTTTAACTCTAATAGTATAAAAGGACTTGATACGCACATAATAATAATAATAATAATGAATTTATTTCCCACAGACATTAAGTCCAATTACAGGAAATTGAAATAATAACAATAGTAATGCAAACATATATACATATATAGTAATGAGAACAGTTTACTATTTGATAAGTTAGAACTGGCTACCAAGAACAGAAGAAAATTTGGATAATGTTAAGTGAAAAATGTCTAAGTTATTGTGAATGCCATTATATAACCGGCACATAGATATAATCGGCGAATTTAAGTGAAAAGTTGTTCTAGAGTGATAATAAAAGGGAATATTGTTTCTCGTTCTGATATCAGGAGTTCTAAAATTTAACTGTTTAAGAAGATCAGGAACATCATACTGACCATTTATTAATTTATAAAGAAATACAAGAAGTTGATATTTACGTCTATCTGAAAGTAGTTTAAAATCAAAGTATACTAGTAAATTCAAATAATGTTTATCTGCTACAGGGTTTCCTAATTTAAAATTACAAAATCTTAAAAACTTTTTTTGTACTCTTTCAATTTTTATGTCGAGATACAGATAGTGTGGGTTCCAAATAAGACTCCCATATTCCAATTTAGATCTTATTAATGTATTAAACAAGCATTCAAGCGTCTCGATGTTTGTGAAGTGTTGAGCGTTACGAATTACAAATCCTAGTTGTTTCAGTGCTGAATTTACTATATTTCCAATATGTAAATCAAATTTCAACGATGAAGTAAAGGTAACACCCAAATCCTGACAGACCTGGGTACGCTTTAGTATTGTAGAGTTCATTGCGTAATTGTAGTCGATTTGATTGCGTTTACGAGAATAGGTCATGCACTGACATTTGCTTATGTTGAAAAACAGCAAATTATCAATTGACCATTGATAGATTCTGACATACTAATAAGTAAGCAAAAAACTGGAAGTAACTCTGGAAATAATGGAAGAAAAAAGAGAAATTTAAAAATTACTGCCAATAAAATAAAATAAATGTAATATCAAAGAACAAATAACAGGGAAACTAACCAAAAGCAAATTATGTAAAAGAAAAAAACACATTCGAGAAAGAAGACAGGTTTAAATATCTTGAGGTATAGATTAATGGTTAATAATAAGAATGATTGTAAATACCGCATCCGGAATAGAATTCTAATGGGTTATAAAATATTTCATGCACACAAAAACTACTAAAATATAATAACATCAGTGAAACAAACAATAAGAATTTATAAGAACCTAATACGTCCGTCGGTGACATATTTATGCCGCCGAAAAAATCTGCCTAACAAAAACAGAGGTGGAACAGCTCAGAATAATCGAACGGAAAAGCATCAGGACTATATCCTATCTAAGAAAATACCTAGGAGATGAAAAATGTGGAAGGCTGTTTAATGACACTTTAAATGTTTGAAAATGATTAGTATGTTTCATACATCTTAGAAACTTCTATAACCTTATTATAGAGTGTAGATGAGATGAGATATTTTGGCTGGAATATTCAAGACATCTGCACACATAAAAATGTTTCTTCTAATGAAATAAATATTATTTGTTCCAAATAAATTATATATTTGTATATACTCGAATAAATATTTACACAAAATGAAGAAATAATATTTTCGGGCATATATACTCAAGGTAAATAGACCAATATTCATTGAATAAATAAAGATTATTAAAAGTTTCACAGTTTTATTAAAATACAACCTGACAATATTGTTTCGACAGCTATGCTGTCATTATCAAAGGTAATATAATTATAAACAAACACGTCGCTAAGGTAGATACAAAATAGGTAACTAGATAAAATAATAATAATAATCATAATTAAATATATAATACTTCCAGTAACGGAGAATTATTGAGCTCAAGTTGTTCATTCATTGAAGGTACCCTGAGTTTGTGTTTGTATATCTCCAAGGCTTCTAAAATGTCTAATTTGCGCTTGTTATTACAAAAATGTAGGAATTTAATATTATTTTGAGGAGTCATTGTGTGATTTTGTTCTAAAAGGTGTTTGGCGTAATTCGATTTTTCAGGGTGTTTATTTTTGTAATGACGTACGTGTTCTTTATATCTTATGTCAAAATTTCGAAGTGTTTGTCCAATATATACCGAACTACAAAAAGAACAATTTAAACGGTAAATGCCCAATTTCATGATATCATGTGTTCTGTCTTTAGCATTAAACAAAAATGAAAAAGTGTTAGTGTTGGTTTTAAATGTTATTTTATAATTGTTGGTTTTTCTTAGTATATGTGCAATTTTTTCTGATATTTTGCCAAAATATGGTATAGATATGTAATTTGTGTCTTCTGTTTGATTGTCAATGGGATATATTCTTTTGATAGCTAACCTATAATCTTTTTGTTTAATTAAAGTGTCAATCATGTTCGGATTATAATGATTTGCATGTGCTAGTTGTTTAATGGTTGATATCTCTTTGCTAAAATCTGATTTTGTTAGTGGAATAGTTAAAGCTCTGTGTACTAATGATCTGTATGCTGCTATTTTATGTGTATTGTGGTGACAAGATTCATTTGGTATTGTTATGTCTGTTTGTGTTGGTTTTCTGTATATGGAAAATTCAAATAGATTGTCTGCGTTAACCTTGATATTTAAGTCTAGAAAGTTTATAGCCCTGTTTTGTTCTGTTTCTAGTGTAAATTTTATATTAGGGTGGATACTGTTTATAAGAATTAAAAATTCATTGATAACCTCAAAAGAACTGTCAAAACAAGCTAAAATGTCATCAACATAACGAAACCAGAAGATAATGTGTTTAGAGAGGTTTAATTCAAATATTAGCGATCTTCAAACTTGTCCATAAATATGTTAGCTAATAGAGGACTTAGAGAATTACCCATAGGTAAACCATCCTTTTGTAAATAAATTATGTTATTAAAAGTGAAATAATTTTGACTTATACAAAGGTCAAATAATTGAATTAACTCTAACCTTTTAACTAATTCTATATTACTATTGATCAAGAAACTATCTAATAAAGGAATACATTCTTGTGGGGGTATTCTGGAGAGGCATGGTTCTGGATGGACCAGTCTAGCCAAACCACTACAACCTGATCGGTATCGCAGAAGTGAGCCATCGCCATCTTAAAAGAAGTACCGCTTCAGCAAAATGAATTAATGTTTATTGTTAAAACAAATACCTATCATGTTTATGTACTTACCAACAAATTTGCTTATAACGTCTTTAAAACACCCAGATGTTTACAACAGTTCACTTATGTCTATAGCCATCTTTACAGCAGTGTTTTTTCGGACATTCTTTGCTGTTGGTTGGTTTTGCAATAATAACTGTACTAAACTTGTTAGAACTCGGCTTGGCACTAGGATAGACACTGGAAGGGGTAAAGCCAAATAAATCTTTCTCGTCTTGAGAATACACTATCATATTTTCTCAACGGAAATAAAATCTGCAACAATTTATTCCATACAAGAGTAACTCTTTTTCCTCACAAGACTACTACATAATCAAGAAGAAACTAAATAAGTTCAGTATGAATCTTCATCGATTCATATACTAGACAATTAGTGTAAGCATTTGTTTAAATGAAAATTAAAAACGGTTATGATCTATTTAATTTGAACAAATTGCAGATTTCATTTTGAATAATGATTTAGGTTTATTTCAAAACTATAATATTCACAACAAGAATGTACAGTAACAACCATATCTTTACTTTGAGAGGTTTTTAATTTTCTGTTATAGAATTCAATTGTTTTAACATGAACATTCTCTTTTTTCATGATGAATATTGTTGCTTGGACTGAAAAAAGTTCTTGAGAATATATTCTTCTGTTTCCAAAAAATATAGGTTATTTAATTTGAATAAATTTTTTCAATCTGAACATTTACTTGTTCAATACGAATAAACTTATATGAATAAATATAAATACTATTTTTGACAAAAAATTATTTTTATGTGTGTGCTAAAACGTTTCTTAATAATAAATAGAAAATATCGAACTTTTTAAATTCTATGTAATTGCAAACCTATATGTTGTTCTTGTAACTGCAGCTTCCCACGAAGATAACTGGTCACCAAGACAACTTTCCGTTACGACAACTCGCTGATAATATTAGATAAGTCAAATAATCTTCATCATAGTTTCGCCAATAGTGGGTAAACTTCATCAAAATGTATGTTATTATTGATATTTATTTTCGACTTTTTTCGTTTTTCAATCTAGTGATAAAGAATTGAAAGTTGATTACTTCCAATCATTAGAACAAAGTAGTACCAAGTAGGCGGGATGTTGCCTTAGTGGCAGAGGCAGCCTGTACATGGAAAAAACCTGAGATGCAAGCAATGCATTGTCAGCGTCCTGGATTTTCGTTTCCATCGGCGCCGCTGCTTAGTAGCCAATTGTTTTAGCGGTTATACCCCAGCCAAAAATGCATAAAATGAGTCATTTTCGTAATCACACCGAAATAAAGAAATACGACCCGAGGTGAGATAAGATAAGAGTGCAAAATTCAGTGACGTACGCTAGAACCAATAGATTTTCATTGCTTCGTTCACATTTTCTTTTAATTAAAAAGGGGTTTGTTCTGCTAATGAATCTTTCTAGCTCATTTATTGTTTATTTTATCATTTAGATTACAGCGTGACCTTCGGGTGATTGTAGATGCATTTTACAATTTCGCCCACGTGTTTGTGATGACTCATTTCTTGTCACTTTGGTCACAGTATAGGTGTCGCAACGGCGAATACCTAACCTCAATACTAAATAAGAACTTTACAGCCAGCACAAATTTTGTTCTTAACAGTATAACATAAAGAAGGAACAGATTATTGTGTTTTGACATTTTCAGCCATCGCTTTTGCGGCGTGTTATAGCTGCGGCTCTGAAATACGTCAAAATGAAAAACAAACCTATTGTGTATTATGCTGCACATAATAGAGTTGGATATTTGGCAACAGTGGCGCATACTATTATTTAAATAATTAACTCAGAAATACGATGTGCTATTAGTTATTCTATTACCTAAATATTCAGAAAATAATAAAAATGTAATCGGCAGGTTATTTTTAACCTACGGTAATAAAAATTACACTTTAATTACTAGATAAATATCACATAAAATAAATTTTATTTCGAAATTTAGCATTTCATGACTACTATTAGATTTTCAAATAAAACATATATTAATAATGTGTAACAATAGTAACACATTCTAATTATATCACACTATCTAACTCTATATAACACTATAACACAAACCAATTTCATTTAATAAAATAACAAATATTTTCCTAATATGGAGCAATCTAGGAAAGAACAATACTTTTAGTAATAAGGCACAGAGAGAAAGTACACAGTGAAAGGAGGGTGGAAGGAGGTCAGAGAACGTCTGATTACGATGGATAAACACGTGCCACCATACAGAATATCTTTAGCTGTCTGTCCTAGCCCTTCTGTATGATCCTACTATTATACTAATTAGTTATAACACACCGTCGCGTAATTCGATTGTCTATGTTATAAAAAGAAAGGAAGTTGTGAATTTCTAAATTTCACCAAACAAAAATTTGTTTTATTAAGTGAACGTTTTGTTAGAATCTTAGATAAAGAGTGAATTTTCCTTACAAAACTTCCTAGTTTACTTCTCAGACTACTAATTTAATACTTGGTTTCATTAACTTCATGTTACTATTTTTATTAAAAACATGTTTTTGTTTAATGCAGTGAAACTTGAAGTTTTCTTTTTTTTAATATTTAAATATTTAATATTTAACTATTTTCTTCTTGCTTATTGGCTATGCTAATTGGCTATGCTATGCCTGGTTAGATAAGGATATCTAAAACTGCATCCATTTACAAAATTATTTTCCAACATTATAATTATAACTAGAATTACTAGAAAAGAGATACAGAATATGACTAGGCATCTCGGAAAGATTATTATAGAGACACATGTTAATATCAAACTAGGTTGGCAACTGCCTTAAGGGTCATTCCATGCGAGATCAACCATTAAAATGAGTTGATCTCACGGATTTCAATGAAAATCAATTATGTGGTAGTAATCAACTAAAGAAGATAACTTTCATTCAATATTTAAACTGAAAAAATTATCAAAACTGCTTGTGAGTCTTTAAAGAAATATAAATATCTCGAAAAGTATTTATCCAAGAACGAATATTCTTTTATATATTGCTTACAAGAAAACAGGCTTTTTGGTCGGCCTAATATATTTTGTTACCAAACAAATTTTTATTTTTTTCTAAACGAAATATTTTAAAATTACAGAAAAATCGGCAAGAAAAATACTTGTAATGTATGTAACACACCAGAAGAAATCGATCTAAATACATAAATAATTAACTAATCAGTAGGTATTATCAAATCCACGCAAACATACATTTATGTTATCTACATTAGTAAAAGACAGACCACCGCTGGTAATATAGACCGTATTGTTACTAACTAGAAGGCAGCGAATGCGGGCTGCGCCGGCTGGCCGTGAACTATGGTGCGCACGCTGCCTGCAACGCAGTCTTTAGAAAGTTCTCCTGTCGAAACTATTAAAACGTCCCGTTTGCCATTTTTCATTTAAAAACAGAAATGTTCAAAGAATATGTACAATTGTTATCAGAGTTTTAAAAATGTGACCACACCGATTTTTCTGCATTTTTAAAATATTTCGTTTAGAAAAAAATAAAAATATCGTACGTTTGATAACAAAAAACTATTATGCCGTCCAAAAAGCCCGTCTTCTTGTGAGCAATATATAAAAAAAATATTTGTTCTAGGATAAATACTTTTCGAGGTATTTAAATTCTTTTAAGGACGTGAAAAGATTTTTGATATTTTTTCGGTTTGAATATTTCTGAAGTTCTGCCTAATCTAGTAAATTGTTGAATGAGAGTTATGTTCTTTAGCTGATTGCTAGGTACCTCATAACTAATTTTCATTGAAATCTGTGAGATCGACTCATTTTAGTGATCGATTTCGCATGGAATAACCCTTAATCGCCATTTCAAGAATCAAAAAACTATCACTTCGCAATAGTGTCATAAAGGGGGTGTCCTAACTTGCGCCCTTCTCGCCTAAACTTTGGAATACTAGTAGTACTCTCATACCACTCGTCTACGGCTGGCTCTAATGTACAAAAACATATTTTATCTGATATTTAAACAATTTTAAATGTTAATGTCACAACATAGTATGTATGTAGATATGAATTTAGTTTTAAAAAAGAGAATCGTTCAGTAATAAATAAAATAAAAATAATTTCTCATTGAAATTCTTTTAAAAGATAACATTTCAATCGGAACATTCAGCCTGTTTCAAATCGACGATCATATTACCTATTTTCCAATAAATTAAATTATAGAAGTTAATTAAAATTTTTGCTAACAACCCTAGCAGTGTCCGCAGAGGGTGCCACGCCCTAGTTACGGCACTGCTCCAAATTTCAAATTTGGTTCATACTTGACTAGTAGGTGGCTCATGAGGCAGCCCAAATGAACAAGGGTTTGGGATTTTGGTCAGGATCCAATCCATAAAATTACACATTTTTCAACTCCTGCTAGGAGGAGATTATTCATATTGTGTATCTGGTATTTATTGATGATTACTAATAATATCGTCCTAATAACCTCTTCTATGTTGACTCGAAACAAAACGATCTGATGTTTAGTTTAATCACGCTATTATTGCATAAAGTTGCAACTGTAGTTCAAGTTTATTTTAGACAATTTCTATAATTGTAATCAGAAAAAAGTCACTATTAGTTCATTGCACATATTTATGTATATATAAGTGTTTATCAATACAAATCACCACATAGCACATACATACTGTATGTATTAAGAAAATCTAATATTACGGACAATAAAATTAACTACCTGTGTAAACAATGGCAATAGCTATTATAATTATTAATTACAATCACCTCTTTCCGTTCTTGCTTGACTTGATTTCTTCCTAGTGTGCAAATCTGTGTTCAACAATGCTAGTAGCTGCAAATAGTTAAACTTGCATATGTTTTGACCTATGTAATTAGTTTTAATTTTAAAATTAGTTATCTTTTTAATCTGACTAAATATACTACTATCTTGTATTGAGGTGAATATGGTGTCAACCTTAATAATGTTACTTTACTGGTGTATTATTAACGCAAATTCAGTTGATTATCCATATCTTGTCACTGTTGCACCAATGTTGTTACCCAGACATTTCCTAGATTCTAGATTTGAGGTTCAAGCAACTCCTGCAACCAAAATTGAACCTATTAAGTGAACATTGAAACCCCTCCCTGCTGTTCTTCAACTCGGGAATGACTTTGATTAATCCAGACAATTTGTCTCCCTTGTTGTATACTATATTCATTAAAAGCTTCTTTTATTTTCATATAAATTCATGTTTACAGATTCATGGTGTACTTGTTTCAGGCTGGAAACTACCTTCCAGGTAACTATCTCTTGTTGGCCAAGATAACACTTTGTGGAAATGTTTTACACGAAAAATTGTGTAATTGCTGTAGCATGCAGCTGGTGTTTTAACATTAACTTACTGCTTTGACATAATTTTTGACGTATACTAAGTCCGTATTGTAAGCAGTCATATGTTGTTTTTTGGTGTCTTTAACAACCAATTTATCGACCAAACTTACTCTGTCAATGTCTTTGTGTTGCTATATATTCGCGGTTCTGATTTATAGTTTTAGTATAGGACTTTCTTTCTAAACTGAACTTTAACTCTTTCACTTTAACTGGACTCTTAACAGTAATAAACAGGATCTCTATTTCAAGCGTGTCAAGCTCGACCCCTACTGGCTAGAATCCGAACCCTTTTGAGCATTGGACTATTCTAGTCAAGGACTATCTGTGAATAAAATATGAGCAAAATCTTAGATTGTGCAATTGTAACCATGTCCTCTTTAATACTTAGTACTCCATATCAGCGTAAGCAATTTTTTAATTCAGGTTATCCTGAAACTAACGTAGGGTCAAATGATTTATCGGAGTTAGTCAAGAGCAAACTCCGAGTAAACTTATACTGAGCCGGCGCTAAATAGTTACTGTCGTCGACAGTTAAAAAGAGCTCCGAGTCGCTAGTTGTGCCTATCGGATGATTGAGCGAGTAGCGTACGTTGAAGATTAATTAGCTCAATCTTATAAAAACGTTTTTACAGAAACATTAATTAACCGCAATAATCAACTTAAACACTCGTGTAGCGGCAAGTGCCAAGTATCTACTTGGAATTTGTTTTCCACTTTTTGTATACTTTTCATCCATAATAATAACTAAAATATAACGTAACTAGCACAAGCAGGGCCGGATTTAGACTTGATAAGGCTCTAAGCTATTTGTGATATGGGGCCCTTTATAAGTCCAGATATTATATTGAGACAAATAATGCTGCAGTATATTTAAGTATATATGACAATTGCTCACTCGGACAATTTTTTTGGGGGTGCCCAAGAAAGTGGAGGCCCTAAACTATAGCTTGTGTAGCTTATACGTAAATCCTGCACTACACAAGGCATACAATTTAAAGTTCAACTACGTTTACCGTTGCTAGGTTCGGGTAAATATATTGTGTAGGTGAGTGACGCGAATTGATCACGTGGTTTTAGATTTCTTAGAGTATTTTTGAATTTTCGAACGCAAAAGAATTATTTTGGGGTTTAACATAACCATACGATATGCGATCTAAATATAATCATTAAACACAACATTTTAAGGAATTCTATTTAACTTAATAGTTATTTACAGCTTTTAATCATACATATTTAATAACATTCTTATAAGTATAATTAACTTAGCAAATGACATCATATTTGATGATGAAGTCGATGAAGAAAACTGCTCATGTTCATGTACGGTAGGGAGTATTCCAGTAATAGGTAATAAAGAGGATCCTCCATTTTAGAATTTTTAAGCGGGTTTGACGCGCACGGGTCTCGGCATGGAACCGGAAGAATTTTCGTCTTGCGTCCCTAATTAGCACGTCCTCGAACGATCAAAATCCAGGTGGCGAGAAAGTTTCGCGGTTTAAGCCCTACGGTAGGTCGCTGCGAAAATCCGACCGTAGAATCTTTGCCAGCGCTGCCCCTCAATCGCTTCTGCCGGAAAAATTTTTTTTTCACACTCTTCCGGGGGCGGGGCCAGGAGTGGTATGGAGTTGAGGGCGATCGAACATGGGTTGACGGCAATTAATGTCACGCGGCCTGCTATGAGCTGCTAGAGGCGCGCCTATTGGCTTTTCCATATCTCTACCCGCTTACGATCTAGGGGGATGGCGAGTCGAAACATCGTCTCTTCTTCGGGGGGCGATATCTCAGAAACTATAGTAGCTAACAGTCTAGACATAGCTAGAAACTGTCTTGGCGTCAGACGGCGGATAATCTCAAAATGTTTAAAAATTTTGCTCTTCAAATGACTTGCGTAGTTTGAACGTATTAACGACTCGACGGCATTTTTTAACAGTAGGTCCCAAAAATCACTCGCTAACGTTTTCGATTATATTTCCGCTCCGCATTAGGATAACTCGTTCTGGTTCTGAACACCACCCTAGAGAAAAAACCCGGCCTCTCTGATGGTACCCGCCGATTTCTGACCCGTCCCCGATTTGGTCCTTCAAGGCTTGGCATGCGTATTTTTTACCTTACCGGTCCGCAAAAAAATCGAAAAATGTTGGGAACCGCTGCTCTATAGTATTAGCTTCAGAAGAAATGTTCGATGTAGAGTCAGTAAAAAAGGCCAATTCCAGATTAAACACATTTTTGAAAACAGAGCTGTAAAATTTTATAAATCCCCAAACGGTGAAATTGTAGACAACGAGCTTTACACAACTTATTGTTCTACTAGACAACAAGCAAGTTATCCAACAATAAAAAGTTGCTTATGAGTAAATAGAGAAGTTTAATTTATGACTAACTTTAAGATACACAGAGATTTACAAATACCCAAAACCGACATTTCGAAAGTCTTATTTGGTCGTGCCTACTAATTTTGAATTATGATGTACTATACGTAAAAGGTACTCGTATAGACGTTTTTTCTTGATTTATTAAGCATTAGATTTATTTAAAATGATGATATACTAGATTGCACAATTGTTCTATTACTAGTGATGGTCTCGAGCCCGAACCAAGCTCGATTCGACTCGAAACTCGACTCGATTTCGAGCCGAGTTTCGAGTCGAGTTCGACAATTCTTTATTCGAGTATAGTCGAGCTTCACGTATGTCGAGCCCGAGTCGAGTCCAATTTTTATCGAGTTTTTCGAGCTTTTCGAGCAGGCTCGAGAAAATTGTACAGTTTACAGCATTCCCCTATTTTGTACTTTAACGGATTATAACTAAGAATTTGCCCAATTACTTTTCTTTAAATGGCTTCATTACACTATAACACTTAAAACATAATGAAATTTTTAATTATTATATAATTATTCTATCCCGTTATTAGGGTGTAATGTATTCATCAATGACAAACAATATGTTAAAAAGAAAAACTCCTACACGCCACTTTATAAGTTTTTAACAGCTGAAGTAACAAGAGTTGCTGCTTGCAATCTGATCTTATCTTTTATGTTCAAAACGTTTTGATAACGTCGTGGATTTATTAACTTATATTAAAAAAATTAGTAATTTTAGTTTGTTTTGTTTTTTTATTAAGATTAATGATGACTTTTAATTTATTAATATAATCAAACACTTCACTTTCAGTGGACCCTTAATTTTCAAAATATTGTTGCAATATAAGAATTGCATTGTTTGCTTCATTATTTGATGGTGGGATTCTGACTTCATCTTTAAATTCATCTTCAGACAATGAGTTTTTGTTAGTTGTTTTAACTTCTGAAACGATATCATTTTCGTCAAGTGTACCGCAAATAACAGCATTATAGTCTATTTCTATGTATTCATTGAAGGAAGTCTCAGAGTTTATTGTATTCCACTTTGCAAGCACCTCATTAAAAAAACATTCTTCGAAATGATTTTCCTTAAATTCTGTGTAAAAACTCGATTTCTTAAAACAATTCTTAATTGTTTCTGGTTTAATCTGACTCCATGACAAACGTATCAAACGCACAGCATCGAAAACATTTATTGCATTAAGCTGTTTGTTGTTGTCCATTTGCTCTATCATTTGCAGTACAATTTGTTTACGGTAAAATTGTTTAAAATTGTGAATGACACCTTGGTGTAAGTACACGGACAAGATCAAAGAAACAAACCGGATTCCAGAATCTTCTTCAACAACAAATCGATTAAACACTTTATCTAAAAAGGTTTACCTACTTATTTCGGGATTTTCTAAAAATTTGTTTAACATTTGGTTTTAAACCGGATGGGTAATGAAAAGGAACCGCAATGAATCATACCTTAATCCTTTGTTTGAAACCTGTTTACTATCACCGGCTACTTACTGACACATTTATTGTTTATTTAGTCACCTTTAAATACATAATCACAAGGAAACTACCTAAAATTTGCTAATAATTCACATTTTTGGTTTAAAGTGTAATAAAAAGAACCGACAAAAGTTTAAAAAGATATGTAGTAAATATCTGTAGCCAGTCTACAGATTTCATTCACGTTGTTAACAACGATGAATCAGTGCAAACATTAATCTTTTTCTTGTTTACTGAGATTTTTATATTCTATATGGCAGACTTTGACAGTCACGACAATTAGTCGCCGCAAGTGGCTCGTTTTCTGACTAAGAGGAGAAAAAAGTTTTCGCGATTGCTATATGAATTTGGAAAATGACTGATTCCAAAACGAGCCGGCTCGACTCCTCGAAACTCGACTCGAATTTTGAGTCGAGTTGAAACAGATTATTGCGAGTCGAGTTTCGAGTCGAGCTTGAATATTTTTTTTCGAGTCGAGTCGAGCTTTCTAGGAATAAGACATAATTTTTCTTGTAGTGTCATTCACCATATTTAAAATAATAATAACAAAATCCGATTTTATTGAGTAATAGTTGCAGAAGGAGTTATATCACCATTCCTATTTTCGATGACAAGTTTATCTTCCATAATTAGGTCAGTTAGGAATGACAGGACCCGGACCGGGTCCAAACTTCAATAAAACCTCAAAATTTATTTTCTGGAAAACTATTCATTTCGGACCTATACTTCTCAAATCAAATTAGCTCTACTAGCATCTCTTTCTACCCTTAAGAGTATCACCGTGTATATTCGGATATTGGTGAAGTTCTTTTATAGTAGAGAATGTAGGTAAAGTGTATTCAATAATATTTGCATTAGCAATTACACAATTACATTAGCATGTTGCCAGTTAGAGTTATTCATAATTTATTTACTTCCATACGTTCATTCGCAACCCATAGAAGCATTTTCATTCACCTCTTAGTTCTACATACTATATTTAATGTCTATTGGGTCCAGTCGCCTGGTTGATATGGTAGAAGGATAAATTCGCGTTTTATATGTCCAGAATGCTATCTGACAAGCATTAAGATTATTCTGCATACATTCTTTAATTGCAACAAAGAATAAACTTATTAAAATGAATATTGCTTTTAAAACATTTAGTTTCATGTCTACCATATTCAGAAATATTAAGAATAGGTACAGAAATTTGATATATTAGGATTAATATACCGAGTAAATATTCATAATGTGGTTATTTTCCTGAATAAAAATAATTTTAATACTTATATGCTTAGCGGATGATAGCTCGATGCAGTAGATAGAGGTATAAAGTAAGTACAACAAAAATTGAACATAATAATCGAAAAAAATTAAACTAGACTTTGGCACGTTGTTTTGATTTGATCTGACATGCAAAAAGTATTACAAGCTTTTGTAATGATGTGTGGTTAATTCTTCCCAGAATTTGATATTTACTCAATTATACACTAAAAGATCTCTAAAACAAGCTGACGTGAAGACATAAATAAATATATTTTTCTTATATATACATAAGTCTTAATTATTTCAAGAATTTCGCTTATTAGCAAATGTAATATG
The DNA here is from genome assembly GCA_929113105.1 of Agrypnus murinus. Lineage (NCBI taxonomy): Eukaryota > Metazoa > Arthropoda > Insecta > Coleoptera > Elateridae > Agrypnus > Agrypnus murinus. The sequence goes on from OV816024.1 coordinate 70,013,210, forward strand.
TACAGTAATTAATACAAAGAAATGTTTTCATTCATTCAACAAATTGTTAATCCAGTACAATTTAAAATAACTGGAATTATAAATAGTATTTCCGAACGAGTTTTACCTCTTAGCTTTTTATAATCGCATTATTATATATCCATTATTATACACCTACATTAACCAGCAATTAATTGAGTTAGTGACAGAGATATGTAATTTTCAGTCTATGGTTGAAAACTTAACTAGTGTGCACTAACGTCAATACTATTTAATATACGGTTAATCTGTTAGAATAGGTCTTTTGGCGGCGCTGTGTGTAATGTAATCTACCACCCTGAAACTTGTGTCTTAAAGAAAACGTTTTTCAGCAAATCAAAGTACGGTTTTACTATTAATATAATCATTGTAGTACACTCCTATACGCCTACCCCTGTAGAGATTTTAGCTTAGTAATGTAACACTGAGCTTAAATAGCTTCTTCAAAACAGTTTTAATTCAGAAAGATTGCTTTACATATTGGGTTCTGTATAATCACCACAATCATTTTTATATGTGTACTATGAACACATATTATATAGTATATATTTGTTTCATAGCTTAATTAACAAAATAAGAGGTTATACGGAAATAATTACATCGTAAAGAATACAAGACAAGTATTTTACATTCTATGTAACATTATAAAAAACGTAGATAGAGAAAGGAAAGATATATTGCGGTAAAGGTATTGAAGTTCCTTATTCCTGCAAAATAAAAAAGTACATTTTCTTTTAACAAAGAATTTTACCGTAAAAACTCATAAATTGAACCGCTTCTTTTCCTTGTTTGCTTTTGCAGACTGGCTGTTTGGTTTCTCAATGAAACATCGTGTTTTCAACAAAAGTTTCCTTCTTATCTCTTTAAGGACTTTATAGTTCTTCTGTAATAGTTTCATTAAAAATGTGTATTTACTCCATTAGTAGTATAAATTAAAACTAAAGGCTTATTTATTTATTCCTTTTTGCTTTCTTATAATATTATGGATTGTGGAACAAAATCTATAAATATTACTAATCAAAGAATGCACAACAAAAACTTATCAAAATAATAAGACATTCTTAGGAATCTTACCTATACGATTAAGCATACATTTCAAGGACTACATTTATGGCATATTCTTTATTTTTACTTATGGAGGTGGAAAATGTTCTTTCTTGGTGTCGACTGAATTCAAATTTACATTCATTCGACTTTCGTTGACTTGCGAATAACCTAAAAAATATGCAGAGGTATAGTTAATTGCACTTCAGGCTTAAGCCACGTACAGACCGAAGTTCCAACGCAAACCAACTCCAACATCAGCACCTGTTGGCTGGCGACAAATCTAGAACTGAGAATTATCGACCTATATCAGTACTATCAGCACCTGCAAAAATCTTTGAACAATTAATTTACAATAAAATGTATGTGAAGATTGGAAATTATATAACCGATACACAACACGGATTTATGAATAAACGATCTATTGAAAAAAATCTAGTTAGTGAAATGTTTCACGCTTCGTCTGATGTACCACAGGGAAGCAATTTGGGGCCGATGCTTTTCTTATTATTTGTTAATGTCCTTCCGTTAGTTATCCAAGAGTGTGGAAGAATCTCATTTATGCGGATGATGTTAAGATTTACAAAGAAATAATCCAGGAGTATGAGAGTATGACTGTCAGATCTTACAATCTCAACTCGATCAGTTATATCAGTGGAGTATTAATAACAAATTAAGTCTGAATATTGACACACATGCCATCATATGACGTTCACAACCGAAGTATATCCTCTTGTTCATCAGTATAAATTAAATTATGTAAATTTCAAACGGGTACGTAATATCAGTGACATGGATGTATACTTCAAACTTAGCTTGTACTGGGATGAGCATATAGAGACCATTGTTGGTTTGCCATTAAATCATCTGTGTTTCTTGATTAGATCCACAAAAGATTTCAGAAATACTAAGGCAATACTGACTTTATATAATTTGTTAATTAGATCCAAACTAGAGTTCGCATCAGTAGTGTGAAAACCAGGACAAGCTACTTATCAAACTAAAATAGAAACTATCCATAAAGACTTTCTAAAATGTTTGTATTATAAATCTCATGGCCGTTATCCTGGTTTTATTCATTATAGTAACATTAGAATTGAATTTAAGATAAGAAAATTAGTTAAAAGAAGAGAATTGATGGATGTCAGATTTACACATAATCACATACATCACATAATCACAACTTTTAAATTATGGCATTGATTGTTCTAGATTGCTGACCTTGGTCCAACTGTATATTCCTACTTATAGATCACGAACCCAAGATATCCTGTATGTTCCATGATATTGCAACGTTCATTTCAAATAATACTAAAGTTGCTGTTTTAAATTGTCTATTATCAAGAGAAAATATTTACACTAACATTAATTCTAAACAACTACAAACTATTAACAAACTTAGACTAATTTAATTACACAAATATTTATTTCAACAAGATTTATATTACACTATTTTATACATACACATTTATTTTCTACTACCACACGATGCGCGTATTTAATTAACTCGTTGATCATCTGTTACTTCGCGGTGGCGCTTATATTGTACAAAATTGCAGAACGCGTTGGCATATTCCCGTGTACTGTGCTTCGTTTAGCTGTCGATGTGTCATACATTCCGCCGCCAATCTCGTATGTTTGGTGGCAGCGTATAGGGGTTTTTCGAGTTCATTACAATATAGAACTATTAAACGATCTCGTTATTGATACATCAGATCTAAACATTTTTATTCTTGGGTAATTAATAAATAAATAAATGTATCTACCAGTGCGTTGGTCTGTCGAGTTGGAAACGATTGGAATAGGGTTGCTATTGTCGTCTACACCAACTTTTCACATTCAAGTCGGATGCCTTGGTTACTGTTCGGTCTTTTTTAGTCTGTTTTTTAACTAATAAGTACTGGATTTCTAATTCTACACTCTTAAATTTCAAAGGAAAAAAGAAACGACTGCCACGGCACTGAGCTGGTGGATGAAAACAGCTTATAAAAACAGAAATTTTTACATTGCAAATAGTTTATTCGAGGAAATTTGAAATGAAGAAGGTGGGCATTTTAGAAATTTTTGTAGAATGTGTTATGAGATAAAGAGCACAAAAACCCTGCAAATGCTTGCCAACAACTAAATTATGACAAATCTAGTCCATACTAAATCAAACATCCATTTGAATTTCAGCTCATTGGGCGAACGCAAACCAACGCCAACGTTCGCTTGGAAAAGCCTTGGAATGCGTTCGGTTGCGTTTAATGGCGCTGTACACACCAAACCCAACTGTTCCGAATTTCTAAGCACGTGTGCCTTGGTTTGCGTTGGCACTTCGGTCTGTACGCGACTTTAGAGAGCGCTACAGGGAGTATCCAGTGTACCAGTGCACTCACTCCCTAATCGGGCAAAGTAGAAAACTGTTTAATTTTTAATGTAAGAACAATTCATCCAGTGAAACAATATGCAACGTACAGATCGATGATTAGATGAAAAAGCGAATAAATGAATATAGAGATCTGGCAATGTTCGTTGCCAGTAAATAAATATATCGCAGTCGGTAGCAGTGGGATTCAAAAAACCAAGCGAAACTCCAATAGATGACACTGTCAAGACATAACTATCGGCGCCATTGGTCCAATCGCTACATTGAAGTTCTCATATACCATGGATCACCCATACCTCTGGGATCAGACAGGGCTACGTAGATACCCAGTAGTTCTATTTCCAAAGACAAATAGTCAACTAACTTACTTTCCTGAAATGGTTTAGTGAAGCTTATACAAATGCATAAACAAATAAATAATAATAATAATTGGTGCTACCCATTATGTATAGAAATGTATAGAATAAACAAACAAATTAATAAACAAACACAAGTAATCAATAACTTTCGTTAACAATGGATCCAGACACTATTTCAAAACAAAAAAGAAGCAAATTTCTGCAAATCACGTATTGTGTATTACTGTGAATGTTCAGAATCCCAAAAATACATGAACAGACGATATTTTGGTTTATAATTGTTAACTTCATTCAACTCAATCATATAACAGCCATAATTAAAGTAAACATTCATTAATTCACACACAATCGTTATTTTAAAATTCACTTAAAAGTTAACATTTATTTTTAATATTCTAATTACTGCAAACTCGAAGATTGTTTCCGATCGTTTAGCTTTATATTCTCAAAATATTGTTATTAGTAGATACATTTGTTTGCAACTCCGAAAGTCGCGGTTAATACGGTTTCAAGTCACACAACAATGCTAATTTACAACCTACAAGTGCTGCAAGTCAAAAACTTCTTTTACGAGAATTATATCTAAACTCAAGGAATATCCCAACAAACCAAACACCTTACCTTAGGCGGGGAAATCGTTGCTTTTATCTTATTCCAATGATAAGCACAAATAAAGGCCTGTATATTCTTTTAAAATAATATGAAAACAGCAATCGAGGGTGTCTATTAACCAATAGATAGGATAGATAGGAATTAAATTACTGGTTGGTTTAATGGAACTTTTATTTGAGGTGAAGTAAATGCATCAGTCGCTAAGGCTTAAATGATAAATGATGTGTTTGTTTTTAAATATATGAAAGTTTGTATTTTTTGTTTCCTAATCAACAGGGGAAATTTGGACTAAAGATCAAGATTAATTGCTACAATTGACCGCATTAACATGTTTTCAAACCGTAAGAAATAGAATTATTTATTAGGTATATTATACAGGGTGTAACGGTTCGACACGTTTAGTAGTAGATACATATTTGGATTGAATTGACAATATTAAACCATGCATAAACCTTTTTAACAGTCTTCGAAGTGTTAACCACTTAATTCACAAAAATTCTATGCGTAAGTAATGATCGTACTTTTTAAAAATATTACAACAGCGTATTGTTTCATCATAGATACTCGGTTTTAAAATCTCTCTTAACAAACGTCTACTATGTCGATTAGTTGATCATTATGCAATCAACACCTAGTCTATCGAAATCAAAAAGCATTGAAGACTCTACATTGTTGCCATTTTTGAAAAATCTAAAACTGCTTATATCTCTTAAAGGAGCCATCGGAGAAGAAAATGTTATTAGAGTTTTCAACTCAGTTTTCGTCGTAGAATACTGCACTGGAGAGTTTTCCAATAATTACACCATGTAGAAACGATTGAAAATTGAAATAATTTTATTTTACTTTATTTTTAATTCGTTAATTGGAGTGCATTTTTATAAACTCAAGAGCATTGTACTTATAGCACATACAAAAATGTCTACCGCAGCCGACGATTTGGTACTACTTCTACCATGCTGAAACCGATATAAACTCTGTCGGGAGCTATACAATATACTATGGAGAATCACTTAGAATTTGATGCTGGTACTTCTTAGAGAAACCTTTTCTGATATCTACAAAAGTATATTACAAATAAGGAGTTTATTATTTTGGCAATGAACTAATCGTTGCCTTGGATGTTTTCGGTGACGTCATTTACTATAGGGCTTATCTACAGACATAGTGTATGTACTTCTGCACTGCATATAAATAGATTTACCTGAGGTTACTGTTGAAAATTGTAATTAGAAAAGTGCTTGTGCTATTCTACCAAGTTTATACCATATTTACTTTAGAGTATAGAAAGATTGTTAAGGCCATTACTGATCAAATAGTGCCATTAACTGGAAGCATAAACTACAAATATGTATTGTTTATTGTTTCCAGCCTTACTTTGTGGAACTCCATAATCATGAAATAAATAAAGATTAGTAAAAGTTTCACAGTTTTATTAAATATAACCTGACAATATTGTTTCGACAGCTATGCTGTCATTATCAAAGGTTAATTATAATTAATTATAAACAAACACGTCGCTAAGGTAGATACAAAAATAGGTAACTAGATAAAATAATAATAATAATTAGAATTAATATCTAATACTTCCAGTAACGGAGAATTACTGAGCTCAAGTTGTTCATTCATTAAAGGTATCCTGAGATACAAACAATATCGGCTAAAATGCAGACAACCGGGCGAGATCTTTATTATTAAACAACAGAACGCTATTTTAGATGTTATTGTATTGTAATACAATTTTGTTATAAATACTGGTAAACTTTACTCAGTTACACTCATTATTTTCACATTTTATTGAATATATCTTTTTATACTCGATTATAAGACCCGACTCGAATATAAGATCCTCCCACATTTTAGAGCAAAAATCTAGGGAAAAAAAGGGGTCTTATTTTCGAGTAAATACGGTATGTAGCTATTTAAAACTAGACGCAAAACGCTTAGTATAAAAAGTACACGCGACAAAATCACCGTTTTATTTAAAAAACTAACGTCTAATTACTGCAGCCGCCGACATGCGCTGTAGCTATTTCTCGCAGTTATTATGTTATAGTTCAATGGTTATAATACTCAAAAAATATTCCTAAAATAGTAGATACAAAAATCGCCCCAAAATATCTAATTTTTATCACAAATGTGGTTATAGAGAAAACTGAATTTTGTAATTATTGAGGTTAGAAGTAAGTATTTCACTTTTAGGTTAGTGCACTTCACGTAAATAATTATAAAAGATTAAATCAACGTATTTATAAAAGCAAAATTTATCAATTTTATTATAAACATACTATTTATTTTAATCGTTTTCTGAATGCAAATTTAAGTAGAAAAATTATGACCCCGGCTGGGGATCGAACATAGAACCTACCGCTTTCCGGGCGGGATCTCTACTAACTGAGCTACCGAGGTGACCAGCAGTCAGACGATAGTTTTTCTATACGAACTAGATAATAGATAATTGTTTGCAATTATCTAGTTATTCGCAGTTTACAATTATTCCTAGTGATTACTTTAGCTGCTTAGCAATAGCTAAGGTAGAGGTAGAATAAAAAAAATAAAAATTTGATAATGAAGATGCCGTCTTTATTTATCTATCTGAATGTATGACATACTTTCTAATGAAAAATAATGCAATAGAGGTAACAGTGTCGTTACAGTGGTCATGTTTTCCGACAATAGTTGCTCTCAGTAAAATTTAGCAAACTCGGAAGTCATTTGCAATGCTACAAACATTTACACTGATTTCAGTTTGCTTTTTTGTCAGCCCAAGTGGTTGACAAACCATTCTTGCTTCTTTAATTTAGAACACAGCTCAATAATGATTTTAATTAAGAACATATCATTTCCTTAGATAAGGAAGCAAAATCGCGGGCCAAACTGAGATGTTTGGCACGTTCGAAGTCTCTAAGCTGGGAACAGGATTTTTCATGTTCAGCGAAATTCTAGTAAGGTTGGCCAGTAAGATCGGTTTATTTTGTTGTCTTTAAATAGTAGTAAAATGTGCTGCAATTGAGGTAGACTACGCACTTAAGTGCTACCACTATAGCAATTTACTTATAAAATTACATTTTTGCATACAAAGTGTATAATTATTAGCAGTTATTTGCGGATAATTCATGAAACCATTGCCTTCTCGATCATAACATTTATACACTGTAGTAACGGGTGTTTTTTTAAATTTGGCGTCCTAGTTAGCTATGACTATGAGTTTGTTGTGAATAGACCACTATTTTTCAAATGTCAAAATGTCAAAACTTAAAAGTGAGGTTAGGTTTAGATACACTGCGGCGTGGCGACATTCAAAGGTGCGTTCACAATCGAACTCTCATTGCTTGCTCTGACGCCAAATTTAAAAAAACACCCGTTATATTTGTTGCTAGGTTGATTGGGATAACTTTATTGGTGTCCTTGTTTCCTCATCAGAAATGCAAATAAGTTTTTTCTTCTTTATCTCTATTATTAATTCATTTCTGAATCATTGATTCATTAGTACCTATTAAAAATCTTCATTTTTCTTTATATAATCCTAGCTCATCTTCATTTTTGAAGTCTTCCATTTAGCCAATTTCTTGATCTATAAATAAGAATAAACCTATGTAATTCTACTAGCATACGCCTTTTAATTTGATTACATCAAAACAGAACCATACCTATTCGGTGTTGTAATAGTATATTATCTCCATTTAATAGTTTATACAACGTGTGTGGATACCGCACGAAGACAAAGCATATAGCGAGGGCGATATGGGCATACCACTCAAGTTGTACAGTATATTTTTTCTTTAACTAAGTACATCATTTAAAAAATATATTAAATGTCTTATTCAGAAATCGATTACAAGGATTAACTCGTACTTCTAAAACATGGTTTGTAAAATCTCCCTGTAATTGTACAATTTTAAGAGATTTATTAAAATTCTGCAGAAAGCGACCATTTTCGAAGAGAAAATTGTTGTTATAAAAATACAATTATTATCTACTTTTCAATTGAATGAATTGTGAAGAAAACAGATGGTTTATTGGTAGGAGTACAAAAAAGTACTTGTTGGTTTTCACCTAAAACAACTCGTCAATTTTTCAGTTGTAGATAAAATGACGTTGTCATGTCAAATTACTGATTTATTGAACATCAGTTTCTATAGTTAGTGATGTATATAAAGCGATTTAATATTGATGGTTTTTTAAATCTATAGCTACGGTTTCTCAGAACAGTATACGACGCACAACTCACAAAACGCTGTGCGCTGCACAGATGCGTTTAAATTCAAATAATGTTTAACATGATTGTGTTTTCTTAAGTTCTGCTTAACTGAACGCAGTTATTGTGCGTTGCGCACTGTGAGTTGTGACTCGCATACTGTTCTAAGAAACCGTAGCTTAAAGCTGCATTCAACTAAGCAGAACTTATGAACACGATCATGTTTGAACATAATTTGAATTTAAACGTATCTGCGCAGCACGCAGCGTTGTGTAAGTTGTGCGTCGCATACTGTTCTAAGAAAAATTGCTGCAGCGCTGTATTTTCTGTGGTATGATGAACGCTTTTTTATGCCTATTTTAACTTGACTTTAATTCCAAGACAGCCGCCAATGAAACTTAATTTATCAGCACTTATTTCAGTCGATTCCCCGTTTTGTTTTTAAATATTTTATCTTGCTCCCTATGAGCCATAATTTAATACAAATCATCCCAAAATCTTTTACTTTTGACTCATCGTATTTATTGTCTTATTTATTTATTATTTTCTGAACACTTCCAATGTAAATATTTAGATGGCAATGACACTTCTTCAATACTGACGCCATTGACGTCACTGTATGTCAATGACGTCACTACGTTTTGTTTTTTTTTCTGTAAGATATACAATTTTATTTATTTATTTTATTTATTTATTTTTGGGCGAGGAATCAGGACGGCGGAGCATCCTTCGTACCTCATGGCACCGATTGCTATGATCATTTGTCCGACCCTACTAGAATTTAGCCGAATCTGGGGGAATTCCACCCCCAGTAGGGATCTTTATCGTGCCAAACATCGCATTGGCACGGGACCTACAGTTTTACTTCCTATCCGAAAAGAAGGCATGTTTTAAATTTTTCTCCGCTATGAAAAATTACCAGCTCGGCCGGGGATCGAACCTGCGATCTTTGGATTATGAAGCAAACATGCAAACCACTAATCCACCGAGACTGGCACAATATAATTGAATAATAGCTGGGTCGGCCAAATGATCATAGCAATCGGTGCCATGAAGTACGAAGAATGCTCCGCTATCCCGATTCCTCGCCCAAACATAAATATAGATAAAATAAAGACATTTATACTTTGTTTAGCAAAAGAAAATTTGACGAAAGGACAAAATTTAAATCCATAAAGGTATAAAGGTATATAGAACATTTTGGCACATTGTCTATTTTCGAATATTAAGTAACAATTTTCTTACAGGGTTTTGCTGTTTTATTGTATTTCGATGCAATTTTTTTCTGCATGATTGCTAATTAAGATGGTCTTCTATTTAAGATTTCCTGTGATTGCTACTACCTACAACTACATATTCCATTTTATCGTTTATGCATCAGTGTTTGGATATCACCGACTACTAGAATTCCATACTCTCAACTACATTTGTGGTACACAATAATTTCTTTAAAATATATTATTTTTTGTTATCAGAGATTATTTTTTATTAGTGAATAAATGTTTTATAAAAATCAAAAAATATAATACAAAATATTTGCATTATTAAAAATTCAAAGTGGAGAAATTATTTTACAAAATAAGTCAAAGTGTGACAATATTAAACCCACAAATATAAATGAGATGTGTATAATTCACAGGAGACACTCTGGGACAGCTGTTTCGATCTTTTTAGATCTCATCAGCTAGATATAGTCTCAGGGAATTATACACACATAAATGTTTTATACATTAAAAATAGCTTGGATTTATGGAATACCATTCTTTTAATATTTAATATTTTTTTAACTTAATGTATGTTAAATGTAAAGTGATGAATTAATGCTACCTAGAAAATTCTTTGTATCTTAGTTCAACTCTCTTTTTTAATAATTAATGTTAATCGATTTTCAGCATTTATATGGATTATTATTTTTTTAGCACTCTAAAATACCTTGGTACTGTATTGTTTGGTATAGTGAATATATTAATTTGGTGAAGTTTACTTTGGTAGATTTCAGAGTTAGTTTACAGGGTGTAACTAATATAATTAGTAATGGGGGTAGCTAGAATGATTTAGAACATATTTTCCTTATCAACATATAGTCGCTTCCTGCTAGTTAGTATTTTTAATGTAATGTGAGTACAAGGGGTGTTCTTAAAATTTTAACAGGAAGAGGTCACATGTTGATAAAGAAAATATGTTCTAGATCATTACAGCTCACTCCCATTACTAGGTTTGTATTATATTAGTTACACCCTTTATATCAGTATATCCAAATGTCCAATTTGGTATCCCTTAACGGCAATGATTGATGAGCTATTCTAACCGTTCAACAAAGTGTAGATTTCGCTATCGAGATTGTTCAGCATCAATCAGATTTAATTAGTTTAACAGAAAATAATATCTAATATTACCTTTTTAGAATTTTTGGGGTTTTATTGAGATTTTTAGACTTATTAAGCTTATAAATGTAATTTTTTTGTATTAGGTTTTATTTGGCAGCCTGTATTTTGAACGTAACAGAAGTTTAAAATAGTTTGACTTAAAATTTAAATTATATTATACATAGTTTAAAATACAGACAGAATAAGCAAACCATTCAAGTAATTTAGGTGTAGTCGGAAGAATGAGATTGATTTTGCATGAGACAATTTTGTTGTCTACTGCATACTTTTCTAAAACGAAAAATGAATAAAAAATTGTGTTAATCTTTTATTTAATCTGAAATTTGTAGGTTATGGTTTGGGACACAGGGAAAGTGCTGATTCTTCTACTCAGTTTTTAGTATTTTGAGTTCTACATAAGTGCTTAATATTTCTATCCTATTCTTGATGTGTTAATACCGTATATTTTATTATACCTATTTAGGATAGCTTTCCTATCTGCTAGATAGAATTTGTTTCAGTAGATTTGATATTAGAAGAACTATTAGTCAATGGCGTAACGACGTAAGATTGCACGCCCCTGCGAAACTTACGTTTGGACCCTCATATATACAATTATACGTAGTTAACTTTTATTAAAATAAAATATGTAATAATTAATAATAATTCACTACCTTTTCATATCTCTTTTGCTTATATCCCATGTAGCGCTGGAATAAAAATTCATATAAATTTTACGTGCCCCCCATTCTTTTTACATGTCACAATTAATATTCCAAAGTGATGCTTAATGGCATGTAATAATTACGTGCCCCGAAGCATATATTTGGCACGTTAAATACGTGAAAAATACATCCTTCTCATATTTTCATCATTACCTTCAACACCTGTTGTTAGTTAAGTTGCATCCCTTATTTAACAAATTTTACTTTTTTTACCGATAAGTGTGATTGGCATTGCACAGATGTTACTCCGGTTATTTGTTGTAATTAATGACAAATTGCTTAAGCTTTTGCATGCTTTTCTGATAATCTTTGTACATCACTTTGGCATGTAAAATTGTCTGTTTCCATAAAATGTTTTTTTACATCTCCAATGATTTTTTTTTGATTTTTATTCTCGACGAAATAAAATTTCACTAAAGCAGCGCCCTTGGGAGTGTTGCACCATTGCCCCCCCCCCGTGTCGCGGCCTGTGCCTGTTACATACATAATCCATTTGAATGTTAGATCAGGTTATCTATTCGTTTTATTATCTATTATATCAAGTTATATACTTCGAAAACAGTTTACAAGGTAAGTCTTTTATACTTCTAAACAAATAAATCAACTATACAATCTTGCATAAATTCTGTGTAGAAGTCTTATTGTTATCTTTTTACCTACAGCTACAATTTCAATCATTAACGAGTATAGTTGTTAAGCTTTCTGGCACACCCCGTGTTGTAACCATTCGCGAAAGTGAAGTTCTTAATGTGAATTTACATAAATTCACAATTTAATCAAGTAAAGCAACTGCATATTATCGACAACTTTATAAAAGGTAGTTTACATATTATTACAAACTCTTTAAAAAATAACAAGTTTAATTAGATGTTCCATAAATTTTGAAATTGTTCCTTAATAATGTTTAACAACCTCTTAAGTTTACCAAAAGCAATGCTTCAATTTACATGTATGCAGAAAGTACTTTAAATTTTAAATCTCGTTTATAAGCCATGGATACCAACGTTAAATACAACCTGTATTGGCAAGACGTTAATGTGTTAATTAAAGGAATTATATTTGTTTTATTACACCTCTTTGCAAAGATTGTTTATCTTGTAATTATTGAAAATGATTTTTCTTTATTTATTAATTTGTTCATTAGTTGCTGGCGTAGCAATTTTTAAAAAGTTCTTACTTATTTGAAATCTAAGCAGGAACAGTAGCACCCTTCATATATTTATAAAAAAGTAGAGTTTGGTTATGTTAGTGAACTTTTTACAGCTTCAATGTCGTTACTCGCATCCTAACTGCTATTTTTCCATTTTCCGCTTTATATAGGTTATTTTTATTTCTTTCTAGAATGGGCATCGAATCCACCACGGTTGACCTAAACCAGTACTCCAACCCATCATCTAATAAATCCCTCAATTTGGTCGTTGGTAAAACATTTTAAACTACTTAATGCAATAAACGTGAACCTTGGGTTGGTCGAAAAAACGCCCATATCTAATCGCTGATACAACTGATAGATAGATGTTACCTGCTATGATTTATGGATACCTGCTAGAGCCTGGAGTTCCCTACAGCACAGGTAGCAGGACAGGTTAAATTTACAAAAGCAATTAAGGTTAATCGGAGATAGTGAGGTAATCTTGTCTAAATTGTTTTAATATTAAATTTTCTGGCGTATTGTTGACCGCTGTAAAAGCCAAGTATTTGTATCTAATGACTCTGTCGCTCACTATTCCAAGCACGTAAATCCGAGAGACAATAACGCGCGTCTGGGCGGCCTCTAGAAAAGGTAACAAGTCTACATTTATCCCTTTTGCACTGAGCATTTACATCTATTGCTGTTTCTGTTCTTTCAACCAAATGATGGTTGTGAATTAAACAGAGATATACTACACCCTACGCATACAGGTAGAACACAGCAGTAGGCACAGCATACCTTGCGGTTACAATATACCAAACAAGGTAAACAAGGATGATGGGAGAACGTACACCAACTCTAGAAAAGGTGCGAGCAAGTTAGTAAGTGTGGTTAGGATCGATACAGAGAAAAGCAGAAGCGAGCACAGCCAGAGCTGATCACTGCATAACTCAAGCTTGTTGTTTTTTGAGCCTGACTACAGATATCAAACTCGTAGGAGTGCGGTGTTGTCACGTCCTTTAGAAAAAGAACTACGGTATTCCGAGCGGATACTAAAATGAGAGGACAAACAGACGTCAGCCGCTTTCTGCTCGTGACAAATGTAAGACGAACAAGGCATCAAAATATCGGGGATGCAGATTAGAGAATATATTACGTTGCTGAACGTAAAAAAGAACATTTTTTGGTTTATCATTGTTTTAAACCTACTTCACGTAACTTTCATTTTTCCACACAACATAAATTTATTTCTTCCAGTTTATCTTTTGCATTATTATTTTGCAAATAATATAACTTTTTTTGTTGAATTAATTCAAATATTCTCCAATTTCTTCACCCCCCAATTTCGATGATTAGGGAATCATTGTTAGTGGCTTCATAAATTTCGTATAAAAATCGAGATTTTGATCATCCTAGCACGTAATATATAAAATATAACGCATCAGACTATAGCCAGACAATCATTGGCATAAAAACAAACTCAAGTAAAACATTCATCACGCCTGTATTTACTTTTTCTTTTGTGTTAACTGAATTCAACATATCGAGCTCTCAGCAAAAGGCGATTTCCAAAAAATATAACGGGTTCCATAAATGGCTTGACATCGCGATTTTGTTTCAAGTTAGTCAGTGAAGGTCGAACGTTTTGTGTGGGATAATGCGAGTGTCACTTTGAGGCATTTTTTTCAGAAAGTGCAGTATTTTTTTAGATATTTAGATGTTAATTTGATAATTGACTGGTTAACAACAAAAAATTATAGGTTAAAAAACAACTTCTTTTTACAAGTATTTATACGCTACTATTTGTTTATTTAGGATTAATTAATTCAAACAAAACTAATAAATAAACCATTTTTGCATTTGTATGTATAAATTATTATGCTCTGGCACTTCAACAAAACTTCAAAGAAAATGAAATTTGAATAGGTTATCTCGTTTACTGTATATAGTATAAAGTACATTTATTCATAACAATTAAAATCATTTTGCAACAACTGAAATAAAACACTATTTAATGCCGGTTGAACTCTTTGTTCGGAAATAAACAGGTTTCGTAGACAATCCTCTCCCCGTCTTTCATATCTCATTCAGTATACTTTCAGCATGAGCTTTTACCGCGCATCACCCTTCTTCACGTTATTTTAATACAGCTGTAGAGCGAGATGGTTGTTACAGCATAAAGATTCAGAGGTAAGCTGCGAACAAGTGTGGTACTTCAAGAGCATACAGCGTACCCGCACGCTACAATTATCTTTTCATTTAATCGATTAAATCAAATTATTTACGAAAAGGATTTGCATTATAAATTAAATAGTAATTTTTTTAGAGAATTGAAAGTTAAATAAGTTAATTATTGAATGGATTTTCCTAATGTTTATGTAACCTTACCAGACCAAATTAACTTCTCTTTTACATAATTACAGTTTTTCGGATGAATTTAGGTTTTTGCTTTAGAATGTTTCTATACTAAAATAATTAAAATTATAAAAAAGGGAATTAGGAAATACTTTGCAGAAATGTATTTTAATAATAATTTTCCAAATGAACTCGGAAATTAAACAAAAAGCAAGTAATAGTTAGCAAAGAAAAAAATTACAACAGATCAGAAAAATTTCATTTTTATTTCTGACACTATAGTACAGTCGCCAAGTCGTAAAAATAGGGCTTGTCTCGCAAAAGGTCGTGTAATTTTGATTTTTGTGTATGTTGTATGTACCTAGGCACTAATTAAAAATCCAAGTTTTCGACCTGTTCGCACATGTGCATGCTTTGACACGGTAAGATAACCACTAAATATATTGACTTTTGGTTTTTGCTCGATAACGCTTCACCATTGGGTACTACAAAGAAAATCATACTGAACTTTTTGCAGCGCAGGAGATTTGCTTCAATTTATCCCCATAACATTTTTTCCTAAACCTTATACGTACCGAAGTACAGAGCTCCAATGGTACGAAGATTTTCAAGACTTTGAAGATAAAACACAGCCTTTGTTATTTAACTTTAATCTTTTGGGCTCATATGGAGTACCATTTGGACAAGGGAAGACGAAATTCTGCAGTGCTCTTCAGAAACACCCTCATTTAATTAACATAGCCAGTGTATTCAGAGACCCAGAAACTACTTCTGACCAAATTGCTGAAGCAGGTGAGAAATCTCTTGCCGCTTTGTACGAGGGAGACATAAATACTCAATACTCAATACTGGGTGATCTTCGCTATAAACTATTTGCATGTCAATGATAAAAAGTAAGTTTTACCTTGCCAGACTGCCACCAACACAAACGCAGCCCGGTATCACGGCATTCCGAACCTACCATCAAGTCCAAACATGGTTGGGGAGAGAAAATAATCCTTTGGATTTGGGCTGGACGACAAGCACACAAGGGCTGACTCCGGTTAAAACTAAAAAAATGCAGCGCCACAGTTTTTGATACAATTCATTTCTTGCCAATGTAAGAAAGGGTGTACTAGGGCCTGTAGTTGCAGAAAGGCTGGTTTGAAATGCTCTAATATTTGTAAGCATTGTTATGGAAAATCATGTGAAAATGTTCCTGAGATTATTCTAAGCGAGGATGGCACTGAGAAAGAAGAGGTTTCTATAACTGATCAAATGAAGGCGAAGGCGCCTAGGCGAATGAACACATTGAAAACTTTACCTTCGTTATAGAAAGCGATGAAGGTGATACTCCATATGAACCTAAAAGATCAAAGTTAAATGACAAAGACTGTGTTTGTTGATAGTTTTCCATAATTTTTGAAGAATTTTCGTAGCATTGGAGTTCTATATTTTGGTAAATATGAGGTTAAAAAAAGGTGTTACCGGCATAAATTGTGGAAAATTTTCTGCTCCACAAGAAAGTTCTGAATGGTTTTTTTATAGGACATACCGGTAAAGAGTTATTGAGCAAAAACCGAAAAAAGTCGAGAAATTTAGTGTTTTTTCCGCCATACTAAAGTTTGCACGTGTACAAGAAGGTCGAAAACTTGGGTTTTTAATTAGTGCCAGGCTACGTACAACATACCCAAAAATTAAAACTACACGATCTTTTGCAAGGCATTATGTACTTGGGGATTAGACTTACTTTATTCACTATTAGTCAAAAACAAGTTCAAACTCCAAATGTACTACCTATGAAAAAAGGTTTGCAAAATCAAGGGTTTGCGGCGTGGGGACAAAAACTCTGCATATCTCTAACAAAAAATCTCTAATTCGTTTGCATGTATATAGAATGCTATGAATACTGTCTTGTTTTTTACTTAAGCTATTAACTAGACTATTAGCATTGTAGCAAGTGACAGATATACATGTTCTGCAATGGAAAGTAAAATAGCCTTCCAACTTTCAACTGCTCGCCACTGTACTTACAGAAATATCATTTTCGCTATATGCAATTGCAAGTGCATACATCAACAAGAATTAACTCCAGAGGATAATTACCAAATTTTATGCTTGACATGGAACTTTGAGAAGCTCTTCTGCAGTTACATTTTTGTAATTGAAATTCTCAAAACAGGTTAGACAAAGAATACGTACTTGAAAAAGATTTTGGAAGGTTAAAAATAAACATCCCTTCAGTATTAGTCAATGGTCAATTCGGAAAGCTTGATCAAACAATACAAATTCTAGGTCAAAAACAAGTCAAAATTTAATATTGGAATGAAGCATGGTATAAACATTTAACACAAGAAAGAGTTGTCATTAGCAACAAAAAAAATATATATCAAATTACAATCAAATACAAAAAGGGTTGCAAAAATATAAACTGATACAACTTCTTCACAATTCCATTCCAATTAATCAATAGCGTAAATATTGTTATCCAGATATCTGACCTGAATGAGAGAATATCTGCTGCAATTGTGGTTTGCTAAATATTTTATAAAAATGTCAAACGAGAAATTTACCGTAAAGGTTAGGAGACTTCAAGACAGAGCTTGTTAAAAAAAAGCGAACTAAAAACTCCCGCAAATTCCAAATTTGCTATTTGTCAGTCTAGTGGGTCATACAAAAACAAAAAGTCGTAAAAAACGAAGTTTCTCAAGTGCCGATTCTGTAGTAAGAACATCTCCTCATTTTGTTTACAAATAGCAGCTTAGCTAAGCTCAATAGTAGAGAAGTCATTCATATTTCAAATTTGTGCATATTTTTTGTCCTCGTACTCTTATTATGGCATATATGGATTTATTCATACGCTTATTAAAATAATGAATATAATTTTATTTTAATAATAATGATAATTAAATATTTACGTTTTTTGAAAAATAAAACTAAAATTTTTCATTACTGTATTTAAAGACAATTGTTTCGCCCTTACTCTGGGCTCCTCGGTAGGAGAGGCTTTGTCTGAAATCCTGCACCTCTCAAATCGTCGCTTGTTTATATTTAAATCAGAATGTATATCAGTAAATGTAATTTATTAAATAAATAAGCAAGCATATTGTAAATAACAGGTATTTTTTAAAATTTGTTTCCAATTTAACTATGAATTAGTTATTTTGTAAACGTACCACACTTACATGTGTCGAAACGTTCGTCAATGTCGAGGTGTTACTTGATATCTGTTGCGTCACATAAATTATCTTAATTTAGTTAATTTAAGTTTAACAATTTAAAATTGCAGCGGGTTAGATTAGCACAAACTCGTAGGCTGAAGCCAAGGGCGCATATTAGTTTCGAGGAGTAGAGCAAAGTGAAACACGACGATTTCTTACAAAATAAAACTCCAAAGTATTGTAAAACTGTTTTTATTAGCCACTAAAAATGCCTACTGATTGGCATCCCGCCACGCCATACATACGCATCAATTTGAAGAGAACTTTATTCTCTTTTTTTTCTAGGGGGGCTGCTGCCCCTTTCAATTATCTCAAAGAATACTACTATAATATAGTTCAAAGAATTATTTCCCCCTTTTTAAATTTCCACGAATTCATTTTAATATTCGAGGACAATGAATAAAGAGTAGTAAGAAAATATGTGGGTTAGATTTTTTTAAAGAATACTACTATAAAATAAGAAAGAGTTATAATAATGGGATATCGCGCAACAGAGAAGAAAGAAAAAATAAGTTGCAGCCGTCTACACGTGTTTCACACTTGTTAGTGATCATCAGGACGGCATAGCAGATGAAATAAATATAAAAGCAACTAACTCAGAAATATGTAACAACACAAGGTTTCACTGATAGCAGCCAACCGCACATTTGCAGTATCGGCATGAAGACACTGAGTTTTCAGTGCAACAACAAACGTCACTACGGAGGCAGCTAAAGCCACTACCTATCACTATACTATACTATCAGTGAAACCTTGTGTTGTTACATCTTTCTGAGTTAGTTGCTTTTATATTTATTCCATTTGCTATGCCGTCCTGATGATCACTAATAAGTGTGAAACACGTGTAGACGGCTGCAACTTATTTTTTCTTTCTTCTCTGTTGCGCGATATCCCATTATTATAACTTTTTTTTGTATATCTCTACGCGCATTATCACTACTAATCATTGATACTATAAGATAGTTTCAAGAATTATTTCACCCTTTTTAAATTTCCACGAATTTATTTTAATATTCGAGGACAATGAATAAAGGTTAGTAAAAAATATGCGAGTTAAATTCTTTATAAAAATATTACTATAAAATAGCTCCAAGAATTATTTCACCCTTTTTTAAATTTCCACGAATTCATTTTAACATTCTAGTATGTAATATACTAATTCGATATTTTATGTACTATTGATTTTATAATGATCTAGGACAGCAAGGATAACATGATGCTATTTTATTCTTATTTTTTCAGTGTAAATGCATAGGATAAAATAATGAAAAATAGTATCATATTAGCCTTGCTATCCTAGATCATTATTAAACCAATAGTACATACAATGTCAAATTAATATTTAGTGTTAAAGATTTACTACACACGTAAGTATAAGGTATGAAAAAGGCAAAACTTGCCTAATGTTAAAATAAAAATTTGCAAAAGTCACTAATCCAGCGCAAGTGAAATTATGCGCAACTGAGATAACTGAACTAAATTATCTAAAATGTTGAAAAGATATTGCACTTCCACAGTAAAACACGTGTTTATTTTACTGAATGACCCAAAGCGGCTAATAGTTCCTATAAAAAGCAACAAAATAATCTCGATCCGTTCTTCGGTTCTATTAATACCCTTGACGTCTATCCAGATGTGTACTTATTTAACAGTTGTAGGAATTTATTTGGTTAGTTTCAGGTCAAAGCCCTTTGTGGTGTATGAATATTGACACTTTCTAATAATTATAAAATTTTAATAAATCTAATGCAATTTTTTATTTAAACACCTAAATCAAGGGGGCGATCGTTGCCCTAGGCCCGGGTCTCTCGGGCATATTGAGTAATCCGATGCTGAATATAAATTCATTAACACAATTTATTGTCTAAGAGCTATCAGTACTCACTGGTGGGAGGGAGGTTATCCACCCTCTACTAGCTCTTCAGGTTAGTACCAGAGCTATTAACGTGCTCACACGTCCGAGTCCGTCCCCGAGAGAGTGCCATCGCCCCTAGTCCAGCATGCGTACCTTCATTGCCCGAATGAGTTCAACCTCAAGTGTGACTGGGACTTGGAAACCGGGTCTGCCTAAGATATCCAAGAATTTAGCTACCCCGTTCTACCATATTAAGGCGATAACTAATGTAACTAGAAATCTCGTAATGTGGGGTAACTAAGTATAATGATTTAGATCATATTTTCCTCAACAACATATGGTCACTTCCTGCTAGTTTTCGAGAAAATCGCATTTTACATTTTAAGTAAAATGTTGGCCCGTTGTACTCAGAAGCTACTAAATACTAAAAAAAACTAAGAAAAAATACTAAACAAGCAAAAAAACATTTTTTAAAAATGTTTTTGAAATAATTAATTTAATTAATTTTTTTTATTTAAAAACAATTTTTTGTTTAACAGCATGGCGAAGTGTATTGAGGCTTTTACAGAGCGACCAGAGAAAATCCTCTCGCCAGTTCCGGAGATTGAACCCAGGCCGCCTGAATAAGAGTTGGACTCTTTACCGCGCGGCCACCCACTACTCCCATATATGATGTACTGACATCAATACATCATATCTTAATATCGTAATTAAATTTCTCAATATTACTGGTACCTGTACAGCAACCTAGCAAGGTTACAAAGCCAAACTAAAAACTGAACTGAATAAATAACCTATTTTAATTTTCTAGCCCTTAAACATTATGATAATTAATATGACACGTACATTTTTTCGATAATGAGCTAGTTTTAGCAGCTGAAAGTCCTACATTATATACTAGTTACATAAATAGCTGCTGTTTTTCAGTTGCATATTATTTGTTGTTTATACTTGTGATACGAACTACACAAATAAGTTCATAACAACCAAGGCACTATAAGCGAGCATTATTATTTATAACACCCGATCAGCGTTAACTTTGGAATCGGCGCTGGCGTTACGTTCAAGATATGTTCAAAATAAATATAAAAAAGATTATTGGCAACACTAACAACTATAAATTAAAACTAGTTTTTTACTCGTTTATATTTTTCTGAAAAATGAAATCTTGTATGCACCAGGAGCGTTAAGGTTTTATTCAAACAGTCCTGAACCATCACCTGGGGGCAGCGGTACAGGGAACAACGCTAGGAGAAGCTCTCGATCTTGGCCCCCACCACACTTTCTTTTTGAGTGGGATAGATTCAGAGAAACTTTGATACAGTGTTTCCAGATTGGGGTTTTTTTTCCCCAAAATGGGGAAATTTTACGAGTTGGGGAAAAATTTGGGGATTTATAAAGAAGGTAACTTTTTTGGGGAAATTTGGGGAAACATTGCTATTAGTTTAATTGGTTAAACGGCGCACGCAGCCGAAATTTGCAAGCTTCCATACTTCCATAGTCCAGTAGTAAGATTTCACGTTCCCGCACAAAATTCCAGCTTGGCGAGGCAGTGTAAATCAGGCTTTTCATGACGTCGCTACGAACCATCACGTGACCACCTCTTGGCGGGTGGCGGTGGAGTACTACTCCACCCGCCACCGGTTCGCACTTTAAGTGCGGCACTTAGCCGCGACGCCACGGCGAGTCCGAGTATTAACGTTAATACGATTCCATCAGTGATCGTGGTTGCACTTTGCACTTGGCATTATTTTATACCGACAATGTCTCGGAAATATAGAAAAGTTTGGGAATCCGAATCTGAATTTTCCGGTAAGTAACTACTTACATTATAAATAGAGAATAAAAGTTCATAAAATTTTCAAAGGTTGGCTTTCGTCTCTAACCGGAGATGACACAAAAGCGTTCTGCAAACTGTGCAAATGTTCTCTACAACCGCATAAAAAAGATTTGAGAAATCACATGAACACAAAGAAACATCAAGAAGCATTTAAATTTTCCGAAAACGCGGCCAAATCTAGCAAAATAACAAAATTTATGCCAAGCAAAATTTCGCACAGGAGAAAAATTGCAGAATTAAAAATTGCTGCATTCATAGCCGAGCATTGTTCTTTTAATGCCGTGGATCATCTAGGAAACCTGATTAAGACGTTAGACGAAGGTTCTCTTGTTTTGCAAGATATAAAACTGCATAGGACAAAATGTATTGGTCTAATAAAAAACGTACTTGCTCCTTGTTTACTACAAAATTTAATCCAGAATGTCGGTGACAGTTATTATTCTATCATAATTGATGAAAGTACAGCAATTGATACTAAAAAGATGCTTTGTCTTATGATTCGATATTTCAGTCAGTCTCAGAAGCAAATTAAAACAGAGTTTTATAGATTGGTTGAAATTGAAGCTGGAAATGCTATAACATTAACCACCTGCTTTAAAAAATGTCTTAATGAGGATGGCTTAAACATAAACAAGTTAATTGGAATAGGTGTCGATGGAGCTAATGTTATGGTTGGTGCTAATCACTCTTTTTCTTCATTACTTAGAACAGACGTGCCGGATCTTATTGTAGTCAAATGTGTTTGCCATTCTCTTCACTTGGCAGCAGAACATTCATGCAAAATGCTTCCTCGTCATTTGGACTTTATGGTCAAAGAATCTCATAATTGGTTTTCCTGTAGTTCAAAACGTCAAATAGAATATCGGACTTTGTATAACACTCTGACAAATAAGGATCCACTGAAAATTGACAAATTATCTGGAACTCGATGGTTAGCACGGTACGAAGCCATAACAAAAATTCTTGAACAATGGGACGCTTTAAAACTGCATTTCCAGTTAGCCCAAGAAAAGGAGCGTTGTTATACTGCAAACCAATTACATCAGATGTTTTCGGAAAACACAAATAAATTATACTTGACTTGTTTGGCTTATATACTAAAGTCATTAACAGATGTTAATAAATCTTTTCAGTCTGAGAATGCAGACAATCTAAAATTACTGAAAGACCTTAATAACTTATTATATAATTATCTACGAATTTTGATACCACCAGTTAGACTTGAAAAAATTTTTAATAATAAAGATGATGTATCAACTTTTAATTTTCAAAATTATGTTATGGATAAGGATTTTATTAATTTTGGATATGCATTTTCCGAAGTATCCAGCGAAATGAAGCAATCAGAAATTGCAACGGTAAAACAGCGATGCAAAGATTTCTTGGTGGAATTATGTTTACAACTACAAAAACGAATCCCCGAAAATTTGAATTTGTTGGAGAAAATAGACTTATTGTCGCCGGAAAAAGCCACGTCCCAATTAAAGCCAGATATATCAGACCTCGTGATCCGATTCAAAAATGTTTGTGAGATAGACGTTGATACTGCCATTGACGAATGGAATGTACTTCACAGACAGGAATGGGTTAATATTTCAACGTCAGAGAGTTTTTGGATTGAAGTTTCCGAAAAGATTAATTCTTCGGGAATACAGAGGTACGGCTCAATTTCAAAGTTAGCTTTAATGCTTCTGAGCTTGCCATTCTCTAACGCCTCAGTTGAAAGAGCCTTTTCGGTGGCAAACATTGTAAAAAATAAATTAAGAAACCGGATGTCCACTACAACAGCAGAATCAGTTATGCGGATACGATTTTCGTTGAATGGTAAAGGCGGTTGTCAGAACTTTTCGCCGTCTGACAAAATGCTGCAAAAATTTTGCTCTGAAGAGGTGTATAATGTCTCTTCCAATGTAGATGACGATATTAATGTTATTGAATTATTTGTACATGTATAATTATGCCATAAAATAATATTATTTGTTTAATGTGTTTGTGTAATGTGTATTATTAATGGGGAAAATGGGGTAATATTTTGAAGTGGTTTGGGGAAATTTGGGGAAATTCTTGCTATCAGGTGGGGAGAACCGAGCGCAACCATCTGGCAACACTGCTTTGATATTTTCCACTAGTACCCCTGCACGCTGCATGAAGTATGTAGCTTAACTTGCTGGCAGGTTTTACACGTATAAACGATATGATGTGTATATGTCATCATATACAAATCAACTATAGAATTGTTATACACGCCCAAAAAATTATAAAAATTAAATTAGATTTTACAGGAGTACATAATACTTATTAAACATGAAATTCGTCGTTTAAATTAAAGTTACATTATAGTATTATATTATTCTTGAGCATGAATGAAAATCTTTTATTAAATCACATACTAAATTTTTTGAATCTGATTTGTGGCATTATCAAATAATGATATAAAGTATTTTTAACAGCCATTTATTACAATAACTAAGTAGATTTTACTTACTTACAGTATATTTTATTACTTATAAACAAAGGAACCGCCTGGTTGTATAATCATTATACATTTTTATTTACTAGAAAGGGAACAATCAAAGGGCTGGTCTGATTATGTTATTTTTACTTAAATCTTAAATTACGCACCCTTATTGTTCATAATTATAAAGCAACAAACTGTAAACATGCATGGAAATAAAAAAAATTAAATGCTATTTAAGAAATGATGACCAATCGTTTTGGTAAAAGATCGTCTACATATTCTGAATTTTGAATTAATCTTTTTTTTGTTATACATAATTCTATTGTTTTTAATAATAACTACAATTTTAATAAAGATCGGATGTATAAATGGTGCACATCTTTGTCAAATTTGTTAACCAAACGTTTATTTTTTAATGTATTTAAAAATTATCTAGAACGAATGTTCTTTGTATAACCAGCGACGTCCGGGTTTGAACCGTGTCATGTTAAAAAAAAAATGGAGAATTCAACGTTTCACTCGCAATTGTATGGAGAATCTTCAGGGGATATTATAACAGTAGTAAAACAGTACAGGAACTTAGCATGTGAACTGAGTGAAAGCGCCAGTCACTCAGTCATCGTCAGTTTGTACCCTGTTTCGCAGGGCAGTGGCTGCTATAGGCTCGCTATGCCTCTTCATCCGTGTGGAGTAGATACAGTATATTTTGAGTGGTACTCGCATCCTTTATGCCCCCAGGCAGCTCCCGCCGAACCCCAAATTGCAAGAGGATCCCCCGAAGGAAGGTTGGCAAAGGTAATGTTGGTTCCTCTCCTGGGTGGGTTGTTGGTGGTGGTGCTGTTGATAGTGGCGGCGCATGAAGACGTCGGCTGGCTGTTGTACGAATAGTTATTTGGTTAAGAGGGGAACGTCATTGCCCCCCAAATGGAGACGGTGACCAAGAGGGAACACAAAAAACGTCCTTCTCAGAACCGCACCTCTCACACGCGGCTTAACGTCACTCGAGGGGGGTGGAGTAACATATGGAGTATATAATACATTATCGTATACACTAAGGGTCAAGGGAGAGCAGAACCTATGATTGATGAATCATAACGACGGGGACCGTTCAAAATTGACTGGTTTCCAAATTGCAATAAATTTCCTGAATATGCTAGTATGAAAAAAACTTGGATTTATAATTAATAGAGGATTCATCCAAAAAGACCTTATGCCCAGTTTCGTGATGTTTCGTAGAATCGCTGATGTGGAAACCTGATCTCACATTTGGTTTATGTTTGCAGATTCTCAGTTACGTTTCCATCAGTTGTGTGAACTGATCGTCCTGTTTCTTCAATGCAAATAAACAAGACCACAAGAGCAAGAAACGCTGTATACGTCATTGGATGATAGAACGGGAAGACTAACCTTAGGGAATGGCAACAACTACTGCGCGATTTCATATCATGTGTTCTGTCTTTAGCATTAAATAAAAATAAAAAAGTATTCGTCTTGGTTTTAAAGACTACGTATTTTGTACTTGTTGTCAAAATGTGGTATAGATATGTAATTTGTGTCTTTTGTTTGATTGTCAATGGGATATATTGTTTTGATAACTAACCTATAATCTTTTTGTTTAACTAAAGTGTCAGTCATGTTTGTATATAATGATTCACATCTGCTGGTTCTTTAATGGTTGAAATTTCTTTGTTAAAATCGGACTGTGTGAGTGGAATAGTTAAATCTCTGTGTACTAAGGATCAAATAATTGAATTAACTCCTTTCAAGTAATTCTATATTACTATCAATCAAGAAACTGTCTAAGAAAGTAATACATTCCTGTGGATGTATTTTAGAAAACATACTAGATACGTCAACGCTAACGAGTTTTGGAATGTGGTGAAGATGTATGCTTTGTAGCTTATTTACTAATTCTAATTGATTTCTAACAAAAGTGTTTCGATTCGACTTTGTCGCTCTTAAATATTTATTTCAACTTTAGAAGTTAGCAGTTACATCATGTGCCGAATACAATATCAACCAAAGTTTAAAGCATTTCCATGACCATAGAAAACATCGTAGACGGTATGTTGGATATTTGCTCTCGTATACTCGATTTTAAGGCTTCCAAAGTCTCCGGCTTATTGTGTTAACTACCTCTGTGAACTAGAGTCAACAAGCATGGGATAGTGTTATTTTAACTGGCGCACCTAGATACCTAATCTCCACAATGATTGAGGGTATCATCAAGATACCCTCAATTAGTACACTAATCCTTTGCCCTATCCAAACCTTTACTTGCTCTCCAAGCTAGTACCAGAGTTATAAACGTATTCATTCGTCGAGACCCTTCTCCCGGCACAGGAGACGGCCGCTACTCCAGCTTCGGACTTTACTCACTTGTGTGGGACCACTGCCCGACCGAAACGAACCTCAATGTGGCAGGCTTGGACAGTTATGCCACCCCGCTCTACCAGTTACGTATAAGGCTGGTTTGCCCTCGTCAGCGCTTCGTTTAGTTCCACCTAAGCAGAACCCCGGTGTGTACCCTTGGAAGTAAAGTTGTCTTGAGCATTGAGAGGCTTTGTATTCGCATCAATACCCCTTAAACCTAGCGGCTCGAGGCGATTTTTTCGGATCACAAGATTGAAACTGCACAGCCATAGCTTGATCTTCATACTCCCATCTCCGAATCCAGCTAGCTGGTGGCAAGCTACCATCCGCACATTTGCAGTATCGGCAGTTGGCTGCTATCTGTGAAACCTTGTGTTATATACATTTTTGAGTTTGTTGCTTATTTCATTCTATCTGCTATGCCGTACTGACGAGCACTAATAAGTGCGAAGCACGTGTAGACGGCTGGAACTAACTTTTCCTTTTTCTCTATTGATCGATATCCAAGATTATTACCCTTAGCTTATGCCCGATTAAACCTGCTTTACCACATCATTAATAAAAACACTCCTTTAAAACTTGATTGTGGTCTACTAATTTACAAGTCCATTCTAAGGCCTATATTAACCTATGCTTGTCCTATCTGGGGATCTGTCAGCAAGACGCATTTAAATAAAATTCAAATTTTTCAAAACAAAGTCACTAGAACTATCTACAATGCTGAATGGTACATTCGTAATCAACAATTACACCAAGAACTGGCGCTTCCAACAATACATGAATTCATTATGAAATCAACAATTAACTTTATTTCAAACTTACCCAACTCTCCAGGAGCTGTTCACTTTCAACTAAGAATTCCAACTGCAAATCGACGATTAAGGAAGCGACTAGCTCAAGATATTGTTGAATAGTGTTCGCAATAAATAAACACCCAGTGATATAGTGTTATAAAACAATATTTAAATACATGTTAGAGTGTTATTGACTCATATGTTAATAAAACGTGAAAAACAATAATAGCGAAAAGTGCCGTGAATAGCAGTTTGTGCTGATCTGGCAGACAAAAAGAAAAAAAAAGTAAGGTAGGAAATAATTACAACTATCAAAACAGACCTCCGAAGAAAAGTATATTTTTTAAATAAATTTTTTAGTGAAGATTTGTGCAGGTGTTTTGTTTTATGGTAAGGAACATATTTCACTAGCAATCCACGAGGCAATAATCTAAGAAATGTGAATAATTAATTACACATAAATAATAATTAAAAATAAAATTAAAGAAAGACAACATAATTAATTACACTATTCTGTTATTTTTAAAAATATTTAAACCATTTTTACGTTTTGAAATGAAAGTAACTGCATAAAGTTGCCAGTGATTGCAATAAACGTATAAATGGTGTCGAAAGTCTTTTTCAGCGGTCCGTTTCCAGACCTAATAAATGTTATGCATTATAATACAATATTTTAATGACGGCAGAAATCAACCATGCGGCCATCGGGTTTGTTGATATTTTTTATTTTTTGTTATCTTATTAAAATAATAGTTCTGAAAACTGAACAAAACATCATTCTATTTTAGTATTTTTTATTGTAGTAAGATAAAAAATATATCGCAGACCAAATGTTATTTTCCTTTTTTTATTTAGCATTAAAAATTCCAACTATTTCTCTAATTAATAAAATTACTAAATGTTTGTAAATAAATTCTGAAAACTATATTCTTTAATGTCGTTCAAAAAGTTTGGAATTTTACATAATTCAAACTTGGGCAAATTCAGATCCAACGTAAAAGATGTTTACGATTCCTTTGAATATTGAAATCATTCTCCGTGTTCGTATTCAAATGAAAATTGTAGGGGAATCGTCGGATACTTGTAGGCGGGACTAATAGCGACACTTTCGCGTAAGTCATGCCGAGAGCGCCACATCTCAATGATTACATTTATTTTTGGGATTTTACTTCTAAAAAAAAATGGCGTGTAGGATTATCCTCAGATTTTGCACAGTGCTTAGTAAGTATATGTAGAATCCCGCTACAGAGTAAGTTGTCTGAAAAATTTGCTAATTTAGATGTCCGAAAATCTGCAATGCCGAGTATCCGCTTTTAAATTAATTTGACAATATTATTTACAATAAATAACAAAACTCGCTGTAGCGGGAGTCTATAAATAACAACAATTCCGAAAAACTTTGGTTTCTATAATAACTCTCCTTTGAATTTATATTAGAGGTAAACTAGTGTAGATGTGGAGAAAACCGCTTCGCGAGCATTCGAAAGAGCCCTTAAGGTAAGCGCGCACTTGTGCAGCACCTCGCGGCAGGGCTCGGCTGATGTTATTCTTTCTCATGTTACAGCAACGCGGCGAATCGTGCCAAATTCCGAGACTAGAATATTTTGCCGTCTGAATTCGTTTGGCATCGTCCGCTACTCATCGGTGCGTGCTGCAATCGGCAGCTGACAACACCGCCGAGGAAAAATGCGTTGTTGTCTGCTGTTGAAAGCAGTATCATTTTATTTGTAGGTTGTAAAGAGTAGTTTTAGGTTAAATTCTAAAATGATTGATGATGAAAAATTGATTTCTTTATACAAGGAATTGTATGATTTTAGTAACCAAGACTAAAAAATCAAAGAACCAAGAAAGAAAGTACAATTGTTGGTCAGAAATTTCTAAAGAATTAGAAATAACAGGTAAGTGCAAAATTATAATCTGGTATACCTAGAACAGAAATACACTAATACAATATACAACAGTATAAAACTAGACCTCTTGAATTTTATTTATTCTTAAAAAAACATCCGAACTCGAGCAGACGCACGAGAAAATACTCTGTGTGCGCGTTGTACAACTGGTTTCCGCTGAGTAGTGAGCGTGTCCGCATGAGTGACTTGAGCTGGAACACCGTCGTCCTCCTGGCATTGTCATCATCATAATGCCCTTGGTACCAAGGGCATTATGCGTTAATACGTACAAGGGCGTTATTTATGTACAGTTGCGATCATTCACTAAGGAACAAAAAATAGTGATCGCCGGTTTTTCAGTTTTTTGTACAATGTAAGCTGTAACTTGATCTGATTTATGAACTAGGCAATTATAATGTTAAAAAATGAAATGTTTTTGTACATCATATAATAAACTTAGATTTACATTGAACAAAAAACTGGAAAGTCGGCGGTTAAGATTTTTTCATCGTTCCTTAGCGAATGATCAGATTGACAAACGTAAATATGTGAAATTAATAAGAACAATGATATATTTCCAAAAAATGCCGGTATCGGTGGAGGGATTTTTATACGTATACAGAGAAAAATGCAGTAGCGTACTTTTGCACAACGTTGGTTAGTTGTGATTGTACGATTTTTTTGTACAATTGGGTTCAATTATTTTAAAGCGTTGTGTATTCTTACTTAATAAGATCGTTTGAAGACGTTGTGAGATTTACTTTAACAAATTGTGCAAAGCAAATTGAAGTAACTGAAGGAATTAATAGTTCACAATATAGTACTGCGTTTTTCCACAATCTTGTATCTTTTGATACAAGTTGTTTAACTGTAATCATGCACAGTATTGTGCAGCTTTTTAAGTTGTATATGCAGAAAAAATACAAATAAAATTGGAAACTGTAAAACAATTTGAGCGAAACTTGTCAAGGTTATTTTTAATGTGGGATTGACCAATTGCATTTATTCCCTCTCAGATCAGACTTCAGACATAAACAAACTGCAATACACGCTGTGCTAAGTGGAAATGGAACATATTTCGTTTAGTAAGTTCATGATAGTGATAGTTGCAGACTACGGATATAACGTAGGTGAATGAACATTTAATTAATGTAAGTATTTTTAATTTTTACCCTATATTTTAAATCATTATTATTGTGATTGGGGACGCATTCAATTTATCCATTTATTTTAGTGCAAGTGCTATGTAATAAATAACTTATTTATACATTCATTTTCCAGACGTAATTGCATGCGGAGTTTTCTCGTCTTCTTGTGTCAACCACTTAGGAACGTTTTACAAATCAAATTTCTCATTAATTCGAAAATGGACCGGTGATCTTCCAGTGTTTGGCATTATTGAGAAAATAATTGTATATATATAAAAATGAAACACTCACATAGATACATTTTTTGTGTAAAATTATAGAAAGTATTGCCTACTCCATGGTTATGCTTTTGAGGTTGATATATAGAATCAGATGAAAGTGCATGTTTCCAACTTGAAATTTGCGCTCTTATATGCCATGGTTTGTTACTAATTTAAATAGTAAATTGTTTATTTCAGTTAGATCTTTTGTTCAATTTGTACTTTTTCTTTATATGAATGTTTTCTCTTTGTATTTTTGCGTTTAAATTAAATATATAACTTTTTGATAAAATTATGCACAATTTGTATCATTAAATCACCCAGTGTTTAGCGTTTCTTTCAGCAATATTAAAGGTTAAAGAAAAATAAGCACAATCTTGTGCAAATAAGCACTAAACTACTATAGACACATTACTCCAATAATCATAAGTGTTTCCAACAGCATTGTGCAAAATTCAACATGAGAATCGCAAGTGTTTAATACAGCATTGTGCAAAACTATGCTACAAAATGTAGAAGATTCTTTAAACAAATTGTTCTAGGTAGTTACCTATTTGGTATGGAGATATAAATAATAAGTTGTTTGGATAAACAATACAATTTGTTTTGCACAAACCAATGCAATTACATTGCACAAATTGTTCCTGTCACCGTTTTAGACACAATTTGTTTTAATTTTCTCAACAATTGTGCACTATATATACAAACATTTCTCCCTGTGTATAAAACATAATGTACGTGCTTTTAACGGTTAGCTAGCATCCAACCTGAGCTAAAAATATTACAATGTGCCACAAATAGCTTAGATTGAATATAGACCTCGGGCCTATCAATAATCCATAGAGCGCGCTTTCCCATAATTCGTTGTAATGGAGTTGTGGTGGATGACCTGTCTCGTCCCGTTTTTCTGGGATCTGGTCATTAATGTCTTCAGAGTGCGTACACATGTTGTTTCGTAGGTAAGAAGTGAGTTTATACATAGACTCTTTGGAATAATTATGTTTCGGATTACACATATTAGTCCTATCAGTACCTGAAAATGTTTTGTGAACGATTGTCATGCTATGGAGAGCGTATCATCACTTTGGTGTTTGCTCAAACATAAGAGAAGCAAGTGGTGAATAGAATGTACCTCAAGTTCTAACTGAGTTACTTTCGTTGTGAAGAAATATCTATTATTAAAGATTTATTGGATTGCCATTGGACGAAACGTTTCGTTCTCTGTCTAGTCACATGACTAAGTAAGGGTAAAATACATGTGTTTTTATTAATCATAAAAATGATTGAATGTATGAAATAAAAGCATCGAAATTGGAAAAACCGACCAAACTTTCTATTGATTAACTGAGACAGTCTTTTTAATTGTTTATACCGCTTCGAATTTTATGTTAACTTAGATAAAGTGTAAAATTAACATTCCAAGACTTTGAAAGCAGAAGAGCAAGCTAACTGTAGACAACTAGTATATGCCATCGAATCTATAGATAAAGATCTATGTAGAATAAACTAGAATAGAGAGTTAAAGATGGTCAAAACAACAAACGCCTGCTATAATGAAGGGGATCACGACTCCGGAAACAATGGCTAGTAAGAACAGTCAAATGCTTCGAATCTAAAGGTACTGCAAGAGAAGCAAAATAAATAAATTAATGTAACTTTCCAGGGTAAATTTCTATACGTATAGGTATATACAAAGGTTTTACTATATTCTAGTTATTTGAAAGAAAACGGTTACAGATTCAAAATGTTTACAATATTTACCATCTTAAGAATCCATCCATTGAACGAACTATTAATAGTAATACCAAGCATGAAAACAAAAACCTGCGCAGTTTGAATTATGGCTACCGGGGTCAAATAACAGCATTTTAAATTGATTAATCGATTTAGTAATATAAATTTATCATCCAACATTGCATAAATTTCTTATAACTATTAAAATTCTATATACAGCTACACTATTGTTTGTTTACGAAACTGGAAGTAGTAAGATAAAGTGATAAAAATCTTGTATAGTCGTTGTTACATTATTCTGCATTCTTTGAGATACATGTAAATCGATAACCTTAGCTGTTAAAACACCGTTAAATAGAACAATCAATCAATTTCTTGTTAAAGGTAATTCACCTTACATTCCTTTCATACTATTACATTCAGATTTATAGTAACTTTATTTGCTTTATTGTTATTACTTTCAAGAGGAAGTTTTATTAGAAGATCTTATACACACATCCATATATTTATAAGATTATACGTTTTAAGTATTAAAAGAAGAAAAGAAGATATTTTCCTAATGATTTAAAACTATAAATCTAAATCCTTGATTATTCACCACTTCCTCTCTTTTTTCAATAATTTGTGGTAAGCTAAATGAACCACCCAAGTGTTGAGGTTAGATTTAATTGAGAAAAGACAGGTACGAATGGACAAGGAGTGAATTTATAAGATTTAAAGGTTTATGACATGCATACAGCAATAAAACTTTTCACACTACGTTAGTTAAATGTAAACATTTGAAATGTTTTGTGTTAAGTAATAAAAAGAATTCAGTCAAAAAGAATCATTACTGGCAACATTAGAGGAATAATTTGTTAATTAGAATAGTAAATTTTTGAGCAAATATAAAGAGTAGGCAGCTATTTATATATCGTTGAGACGTTTACAATTCGAACCAAATTCCAAGGACTAATCTTTACAAAACGCAGGTAAAATATTTAAGAGCATCTTTTGTGTCCGATATAGTTGTGAAAGAAATACTAAGAAAGAATTAAGAAGAGCCGTCTTGAGGGCAGATGTGGTTGGTGGCCTGTGCCGCGGTAAGTGCGGCTGATCAGTTTTTTACAGCGGTTTGTCGGCCGGCATATCGAGACCGATTCCTGATTATAGGCCTCCACACATCACCTGCCGGCCGCACACCACATATTTACATTAATACAGCACTCCAAATAAACAACGGGTTATCTCCATGAACGCTTGAACTCAGTTACAGAATTGACTTTTATACCTACACAAAAGGCCTTATTTCGTTAGTTAGGTTAGAGCTAAATGCTATTGTGAATTTACATTTTTTTTTTTGTATATTACGTGGAAATTTTGCCAATTTTCTGTTTTTATTATCATTCGATCCATGCCTATTATGTTCTCTACGATTAATAACGATAAAGGTATAAGCATTAACTTAATCGCGTATACTACTAGCTTATCTATAGATATATCTAAATGGAAATCCCTCTTTTCCATTTATTCGATTCTTCTGTAATCTTCATAACCTTTCTTATTTTGTACATATAGAAGCTTTTATTTCAGTTGTTTGCAGAATTAAAATTCATATTAGAAGCTCTGAAAAAATCTTAACCTGCTTATTCTTCATAGTATCAATCTATGCATATTAAGATTTCCTGTGGTTCCGTCAACTTCATTTTTCGTAATTTTTTAGAACTGAGTTGTTTTCTTGCAGTTATTAAAAAATTATCCTATGTCATTTCAAAATTCTATCCTGGATTCGAAAGGCCCCCCCTGCTGACGTAAAATGTTCATTCTTGCACGTATGAATGAACGAACCTCTCATATTTTTAGCTGTAGTATAGTGATTTTAGATACAATAAGATTGTTTTTACTAATTGTTTCTACTTATCGTGGCTTCTGGGGCTTAACTTTTTAATATTATTGAACGACAAAGAATCAATGTATAAAAAGAGCTCGCCCATTTGGCTATTTTTCCAAAAACGAAATAAAATAAATTCATTTCGCTGCATAGGGTAGCATTTCAAGAAAAATGCTATTCTTAACTTTTCATCATTTTTTTGAAGTACTTAAGTAGCAGTCACAGTAAAACAGTTCTCTGTCAGCATGTCCTCTGTAAACAAGTGCTTATAGCAAATATCAAAACTTATCTCATTTGGTGTTTAAGATTCTTCTGCCGCATACTATTCCTTTCTTGGCACTCTAGCGCGAAAATTGCGCTCTACTTTGAAACTCTCCCAGGCTGAGCGCAATTTTATCGAGACTGAAGTAAAATTTATTAGTAGAGATTGATAAGTAACAGCCAGAAATACATCATATAACCAATTTTAAAGTTGACAAAGATTTGATTGAGACCAAATGGTATTGGGAAAGTCTTAACTCAAAGAAAACAACTTTTAAAAATAAGAATTTTTAATTGTTAAAAATGTACTTGCATATAAGCTTTTTAACTCCCTATATACAGTATTGGGAAACCTTCATCTAGGGATTTGATTTTCAGGTCTAAGCAAAAGAAAAATGGTAATAATCTGTGTTGGCGCCAAGTGGTAACGGCATACGCGATACTTCACAACACAACAGTAATCATTATCAATACAGTCCATTATATTCGTTAAGAAGGTATCGCGTGTACCCAACAATCTGAAAATATATATTATGTAATTAGGAGATCAAGCGATACTTTAAATCCGAGAAGTTGTATTATAACGCTGAGGCGCCAGCCGAGGCGTTATAACATCTTCGAGGATTTAAAGAAGCTTGATCTCCGTATTGCATAAGTTGTTTTATTTTATTTCGTATTTCAATCCTAATTTCTACCTTTTAAAATTCATCCGAATTTATTGTATAATGAAGCAAGTTGCCTTGTCTTTGTCATCATACGCGTAACCAAGGAGATAAAAAGTAGCATGTCACGTGTGGCTGTTATGCAACATCGAATGAATTTTACGTTGCCAACAACAGCGGAGATCAAGAACGTCTTGGACTCCGGTGTCATTGACAACGGAGATAAAGATATACCTTATTTTACTAATTGTAGTATATAAACAATTGTTTGAAATACGAAATGAAATAGATAATGATAAAGATAGATAATAGCATACTTGTCAAGTCTTAAAATATAGTAACTTTTTTGTATGGTTGGTGTTGGTGCTATAACTAAGAATTTTTAAATGTTATTGACGTTTGTCATTTTGATTAATAACTAAAATTGTTTATTTTATTAAATAGTTAAGTTCATTCTACTTTTTAAAATAATTGTCCATTTTGTTTAAAGAATAAATTATTTTTAATACTGTAGCGGAATTATCACTTGTAATTACACGAGTGCTTCGAAATTATCGATTTGTAATACGAACGTTGATTAGCAACCACGAGTGTCATTTTTTGACGTTTTAATTTCCCGACGTGCAACGGAGGGAAATTTGTCAAAAAATGACACGAGTGTTGCGTTTTAATCAACTTGAGTATTACAACAGATAATTTCAGAAGCACGAGCATGTAATTCGGTAAGATTATTTCATGATACAGTTGTTTATTTAAGCATCTACTTATTAACATAAAGATTAGTATTTGACATGAAAGTAAAAATTGGGACACATGTGACACTAGTTTTCAGCGTTGTCACGAAGATAAAAACAGTCGAAAAGGACAATAAAAAATTATCGAATTATCGCTGTAATCCAAAAAATAAAGCCTTGCGATTGGTCAAAAACGAAGTAGAATGAAATAATCAGTTGTATATCGTTAGTTACTAAATGTACAAGTATTGTTGAGTTTAAAATGACAAATGTCAATTATATTTAAAAATTCTTAGCTATAACACCAATCTTACAAAAAAGTTATTCTATTTTAAGACTTATCAATTATCTTTCTCAGATGTATTGCTTTCGCTAGTTTTCCTTTGCTCACACATCCAATCCCTAGGCGAAGGTTTTCCAATACTGTATAAAAAATCAGCCTTAAATGGGTTAATCTTAATGCGTATCACAAACGCAACTGAATCTTATCTTTACAAGTATCAAATCTGAACTAAATTACACTAATCTTAACGACCTAAGCTCATCTTCCATCATAACGAAGAGAGTATATCTCTGAATCACGATTATCATTAAAACTTTGTAGTACCTCCATCATTGTAACTAATGCAAATTCTACGTTTTTTGATGGAAAAAGATAGTCAACAGTTAAAACAGGTCCGAAAATATCAAGAGTCGGAGATCAGTTTTTGCAGTTTCATGTAAAACGATTTTGTGCTTTAAACATTAACCTGGATGTACTTAAAATTTGCACTTTTGGTCCTATATAGAAATAACATTGCGAATGTAAACTTTTTGACCAAAGATACGATGACGTTTTTGGTAAAGGTTACTCTATGCATGGTCTAGTTACCTGAAAATAGATTAATTATGAATAATTAATACATAGATTGAGGAAACAAATCTAATTAATTAAGCAACACCCGAGTTAAGCAACTTTAGCAAATTCGAGGAAGCAAATCGCTGGAGCTACCTATAATTAATTTTCCTTTCACTTTTCACTAATTAATTTATTTTATTTATGTATTAACTAATTAATTAATTAAAACTAGTTAATTGCAAATGAGATTAGGCCACGCCCCCATAGGGTAATCCCTATCCATTTTTCAGTGATAATTCCTATTAAACCTTTAGACTTCCGCAATTCATTGACGGTATTATTCCATTGCTGTTAATGAGCTATATTTTTAACGAGGTAAAACAATCAGGTAGCTGAATAATGATCTTAAATGCAGAAGGAACGAGTCAAGAAAGTCTAATAGTCTTTATTCTTTTGTAAATTTGAAAACAAACGTTAGCTATAGTTTCGATAGCTCCTAATATTTGCTGAAAAATCAATATGTATATTAATTTGTATTTGGAATTTAAAAATTTTAGTTGGAATGCATCGTAGACATCTTTAGTTGGGCTCCTTAAAACACTACTTGTTAGTTACACTATAGTCAGCTGTTAAAATATCAGTTACCATTTTATGTAACGGACAGTACCCAGTAACTTTTGAAACCTCGACTGTTAATATTATAGTACCTAAAAAAATTCATATCTTTGAAGGATGCACCTAATATTATTTTAGATTAGTGTGTTGTGCAGGCAGAGTGCATTATGACATGTTAGTATTTGCAATGAATTGACATTATTTACCTACCATCAACAAGGAGCAAATCAGAATGTAAACTAGTAGTTTTAAGTCGAAGTTCAATCTATATAAAAGGAAGTTCGAGCTTATAATTAAAATAATCTGGCTATAGAATGGCTGACATAATTTTGATTATTTTAGAAAGTTTGGCTTAACAACGTCCACCTACAAATGTCTACAGGTTTAGTGTACACAGAAAACGATTCGCTACTGTAGAAGATTTTTACCATTATTCATTTTGACGTGGTTCTACTTAGAAGAACGTCGTCGTGAAACGACGAAGAACGGAAACTACACGTTACTATACATTCTAATCAAAAGACGCTGATGGATCAATTGGGCTCGTTTGATCATAGTAACGAGTACCAGTGCAGAGGTCGATCCTTACAGCAGGAACACTAGTTATATTTTTCGTGGGTGTTTGTCCTAGATTCCTTATACTATGACATGTAAAACCAAAACTTTTATTAACCGGTACTTAACGGCAACCCGGAGCCACTAGATTTCGTTTTTAGAATTATGCTGCCAGTTTGAACTGATAGCTCAGATTCAGTATCTTCGACTCTGTAATGACGTTTGCGATGGTGTTAATCAGATCTACCTATAAAATAAACTGCGTGTAGTCATCATTCTTATTATGTTTTCCTATACTATATGTATGTTACTTGGTTTGAAATGGATATAAACATTTTTCTTAACTTAATTGCACGTAACTCCATACGCTTAAACCACCACTGAACCATTTCTACCATGATTGATTTGAAATAAAACTGCATACTTTTTCAAGTTTGATTAATAATTCTTCGTTATTCTTGGATTTGTTCTATTTTAATCGCGTTTTGACGTAAGTAAGCAATACAAAGTCGCATGGAGCATGATCAAGGCTGTAGGGCGAATGATCTAAAAGTTTTATGCCCATTTGCTTCCAACTCTATGTACAGAGGCTTTGCTGTTTTGAAGAAACAACGAATTTGCTCTTAAATTTGGGGTCATACGAGCAAGTTTATTAAGAATCTGAGACAGACAAGTTCCTGTATGCCGTTTAGCAGTAACCGCCTTTTGTTTTCCAGCTTTACATTTTCTAACAGTCTCCTCTTACCGAAAAAGCATTTTGTTTCCCTACCGATTTAGATTTTCTCGCCTGAGCTGATTTACTTAGCGACTTCGTATGGACATTATAATAATAAATATACATTTTGCCTAGAATTGCATTTGATGACATTAAGTTCCTCTAACTGCCTATTTTAAATTCGTTGATTTGACTTCATAGTATTAGAAATATCTACCACATCTTTAGAAGTCGACACTTCCACGAAACGCCCCTACAGAGGTTGAGTAGAGATCATATGAAACGTGCAAATTTCCTGCAATACAGGTATCGCTTCATAGGAACTATCGTATGTGCTTAAACTCACCATACGCCCGATTTGGAATTTACGTAGCTAATGAATGGCCCACCTTCTAATAATTCAATTAATTTAAACGGAAAGCCCATATGAAAATCGAATTACTTATGGAACAACCAAAATTCGTTTTTTAATTACTTTTGAAGTTTACCTTCCTCTGTATTTCCAAGATGGGACCCTACGCTTGATACTCCTTTAAAATTGTACCTATATGAAATTACTTTTTTGCCAAACAGATTTGATTCAACCAAATTTCCAATTTTTCCCTTCCGCTCCTTCAACAATTCATCCTGCACTTCTAAGGTGACTACTTTTTTCCATTCTTTGCTATTTCTAGGTGAATATACGTAACACTTTTCATATTAGATCTTTTATGAGTAAAATTATGATGTATAAATGTAATTGAGACGTGGGTACGTATTCATGTTGAACTGAAGTAATAACGGACGTTAAACTATTGTGGTTGAATTGAACTAGTTTTAGTTGTTGATCTAAAACTGGGTTTGAATCAAGTTTATAGATCTTGGTAGTTGTTAGTAGATTAATTCAGACAGACGTAGCCACTGCTTCTGGCTATATGAAGTAATGTAGTCGAGTATACTTTTTAAATGCTGTACTCAACTTGTAATCGTCAATAATTAGATTTTATCACTTAAACTATTTACTATGTAAATTAATAGGAAATTGCACAAACCGAATTTTCCTAATACAATTTAGGGTCATCGCATCTTTTAGTTAAGCTTTTATATCAAGTTCAACTTTACACCTTTGGTTGTCTAGCCTAATGCTTATTACAATGTTTGTCTAAAAATAGTTCAATGGAGAAATATCCATTTACCCGCTTTTTGCAGTTTTCGTGTGCAATTATTTGCCAAATGCATTAGAAAATGTGATAATACAAAAGAATCTTTGGATAGTACAAAATACGGTATTATTCTCCAATTTGAAGAAAAACTACAATAGTCAGATGAAAGATATCTTCATTTTCATTAAGCGTTCTGACAATACCACCTTTAAAAACCAAATCTTGTGGTAACAATAAAGCTTTACCAAAAATTCGCCATAATTTATTTGCACACCACCGTTTTATCGTTCAGTGAATCACCATTCCTCTTTAACAAAAAAAAATCTTAACGCTTTCTTCTATACATATAATTTTTGTAAACCAAGTATCGTAACGGGAGTGTAATGTCGTAAAATATTACGTCTTTAAGTAAATAATAGCAATGGCCAAGCAAGAGCCCCTATTAGCAGCGTATAAAAAGCTAACACAATGGTTGTGAGGATGAATGAGACATGCTCTCTGAACGGCCAAAGACCGGCTCGTGAACAGGCTTTGAGGGGTGACCGAGGCGGCCGTGACAAGGATGCTGCGAGCACCTCGAGAGGGGGCGTTTGACCTCTCGACAGATCCGATATAGTCATGGAGCGGTAATATTAAAGAAAGTTCTTGGTAATCAATTAACTATTCATTAATATACTACGTTATATTATTCAATTAATTCGGCTCTTCAAGGCTTTTCTAAAACGATCGTTGTGTATAAGAAATACAATCCCCATTTCATTTGCTGCTACTTGTTAAATGCAACCGACCATAGAGCTATTACAAGCATAATTTGGTGTGGAATAACATTATATTTATAAAAGGAATGCTTAGAAAAACAAATATAAATAAAGATTTCACATAGAGATACAATGGAATTCGTGAGTGAAGACTAGCTGATGTCCGTTAGCTGTCAGAGAATGAACCTGACTGGTGTGGTGACCCGCGTCAAGATATCACGATTGCTTACTGAAAAGATAACGTAGTTGTTAAACACGACTCTAAATTTTAATTAGTGAAAGATGCCCTCTTTATGTTTTGCACACCTACTGATGTATTTGCATACCGGATATTTATTTACTGCACTTATTTCATCGTTCATCCTTTAAATCCTCGGCATTTTCAATATTAACAGTTAGTTTCTCATGATCCTTACAAAATTTTATTTTCAGATTTGCTACCAATTTTCAGGTCATTATTTATTAAGTGTTGTCCAGACTAATAAAATTCACAAAATCTCCTGCACTTCCATAAATAATATTTTTTTAACCATGCGTAATGCGTATGCTTATTTACATTCTAAGTATGTTTTCTTAGATCGTAACAGCATTCTAATTTTACGCAGAGGGAGGTCAATGTGTGTCAAGATGTCTTATGCACCAACATGACCTTCGCGATGAGTAGTACGCTTATCACTTTTACATGTAAGATCGATGCGTGGGGCCTGCATATTCCATCAGAAATGTCATCCACTATAATTGTTTGAAATTTATATGATGTCATTGGGTGCGCGTCTTTGTCAAGCACCGGCGCGTCGATTGATTCAAGCAGGCCGCGCCAGAACAAGAGACGACACAGAACAGTTGAAGCCGACCCCCGCCGCCTGCGACCGCATTCCAACCAGTGTTGCCAGCAACAGTTTACGCATTCATTAGTAATACGCCACAAACTCCAGCTTTATCCAACAAGTTCTACCATAGCCAGCAAGAGAGAGGCATCGGTTGCACTCGGATTCTCAGCGGTACATTCTTTTATTCTTTTCTCGCTCTTGTTGGATTCGATCGCTTTGCTCAGCTTTACTGTGTCCCGTGTCTGCTTTTGTTCTGACTTCCTCGTCGCTCTCGAGTGTTCATCCGCAAACATCTTTGTTCAGCAGGTTACGAAATGGCTGCTGGTATCTTCGTCATAT
Organism: Agrypnus murinus; assembly: GCA_929113105.1. Classification (NCBI taxonomy): domain Eukaryota; kingdom Metazoa; phylum Arthropoda; class Insecta; order Coleoptera; family Elateridae; genus Agrypnus; species Agrypnus murinus. Next base: position 70,055,254 of record OV816024.1, read on the forward strand.
ATACTGATACAAGTCGCGTTCTCACAGAGGTCGCTGACTTGCCGGCCAGAGGCCAAGCAAAACAAAACACAAGATGACGCTTCTTCCTTTAGTAGTCCTTGCTCTAAAGCTCCGAGGATTCTTGAATTTGTCCTTAGGTAGGATATCTCGTAAAATATGTTTTTTAATGGGCACCATGCAAAAAATTGTTTTGTCTGTTTAAAGCGACCCAAATATTATTAAGTATGCGTATTTGTTTTAGTTTTATTTAAAAACACTATTTTCAATTTCAAAATAACAACAAACACAATTTTTGGAAGCGGTTTAGCATGCCCAGAATTCTTAAAAAATTATCTATACGTGTAATAAATCACACGTACCTATAGTAAAAATTTCAAGTACGTCGCGCAATAATTTGTTGGGTATTTTTTGTAATAGCGAGGTGACATTCTAGAGATACGTGAGTAGCAATGTGTACAAGCAGCGCACCTATGTAGTGTCGCATGGTGGCATGGTCCTTGAGCGCGTTCCACTATCACTGCCCTCCTCCCGCGCTCACTTGTTAGCATTATATCATCCTACGCACCGGTTACTTCAACTTAGGTTATGAAATATGTTATTTTAGAGTTAGAGGTGAACCCTTAACTAAACACAAATGAATCGATATGAGGTTCGTACCACGTGGGAAACACTTGACCTATTCGAACGGTATATATTCAAACGTATTTTCATATATTCAGATCAAGCGTAACCCTATCGATTAATCGGCTATCGACCAAGACAAGTTGTAGCCGCGTTTATAGATACTACTACTATTAGAATTTGCTAATAATAGGGGATTCCCCTAAACTTAACATAATGAAAGTTTGCTACTTCAAAATTAATTCATAAGAAAATACTCCAATACTTCATTGAAAAATATTTTATTTATATAATATAATATGCAAATAAATGATAATCCTACATTATTGTGTTCAGTTCAAGGAAACAATTGGTGTACATCAAGCAGTGGCGGCCGGGCCACCGGGAAACCAGGAAACTTCCCGGTGGGTCCCGCTCACTGCAGAAGCTGATCTTGAAATACCTTAACAGTCGATGGAAAAAGTCGTATATTATACTGACATCACTTTTAATTCGTGAGTTAATAACTTTTTCTTTAAATACATCTTTTAGCATTTATAGTGTTTGTCTTTTTAAAGTTATTCTGCGTCCTAAATATTTCAGCTGCATGATTCATTCATTGCTAAGCCGTTGCTACGTACGCTATGACAGATACTATGTAGGGTGATTTAAGCGCAATTTGAAATTATTTAATTAACTAATGGAGTCGGTATTCTATATAGTAGATGAAATTTCGACTATACAGCTTGAACATTGTCAACAGAGTAATAGTAAAGCAACATTAAATTCATCCCATAGATCAAATCTAGTAATTAGATCGGGCACGTGTCACGAAGGCGTTTCGTCCACCTTCGGTATTGGCTGCTATTATAGCAGCGCTTTAATCGTATCCTGTTTGTTAGTATAGTTAACCAACAATCAAGAATTTGAATGTAGGATGAAAGCAGAGACATACGACCGTCGCAGATAGAAGTGCAGTTTGTGCACCAATTATTTACTCGGAGTATTTATTCGATTTATAAAATTATGTTTAATGGGCGAAATTAATAAGAAAAAAAATCAGTTGTTTGTTTTTTTAAGTTTTCTTTAGTTTTTTTTAAATTATTGTAGTATCTACTAGCCAAAATTTCCAAAATCATTAATTTGTAAATACTTTAGCACAAATATTTTAAACAGCAGTTTTTTAGACTCCCACTATTTTGATATTATTTTTCACGACAAATACACAAGTTTGTTGCTTAATCGCAATAATAAAAAAAATTAGAAAATCCAAGGGTGCTCTGGAAACAAAAACAAGTTTGACAAGTAAAAAGAAACTTGTATATTGTTATTTAATAAGCGTTTACGTTTTGCTGTGAATTCTAACATATTGTACATAAAAATGTGTACAAGAAATAAAAAGAGAGATGCACTTTGAATATTTGTTGCCTTAGAGCTTTTTGTGTAAAATATTGTTAAAAAAATATATTTTGTGTATATATTTTCAATCTTTTTTGTGCATTAAAAATCTACTAAACCGCTAATTTTATTTTGAATGAATTTGTTTCCAGGGCCCCATTCGAATTTTAAATTATTGCAGTGAATCAAAAACCACCGTGTATATCGAACTTGCCAGAGACCGGAGTTTCAGAAGCTTTGAGAAAGATTCTACACCGCTTTAGAAACCTCCGCGCGGGACATATATATGCGGCGACCGCACGAAAAGAGAGGGATCTGTTAGTGCTTAGTTACCCTAGATATTCTTTTGCTATTACACAATAATTCACACGAAATCGGAGTTTTAATTAACGGATCGTTACATTATTATGATTTAGCGATGGATTCGTATATTTGGTTATCAATGGATTTATCGTGTGAAAGTAGTATCTACGTAAATACTGGGTGTCTAAAGGACGTTGCCATTTAAAATATCGAGTCGTTTATAAATTAATGATTTTCGAAATTTTGGATAGTCGTAACATACTAACATAATTAAAAAAAGCAATACATTTTTCGCTAAATGTATACATGGTGTTAAAATTTTAAATTTTGGGTCATCTTCGGGAAAACCGGAAGTAATAGGAATGTGTCAAATATCAAAAAATCAGCCATTATTCAAGTATATTGTGCACATTGAAGTAAAAATATAATTTATCTATATAAACAGCAGGTAAAATGCTTGTAATTGATCCTATCATAGGGAAGGGTTAAGAATTCGATTTACGTCCAATAGGTCTAAGCAAGAAAAATCCTAGAAAGTGTAAATTTCAAATTTTGAATGATTTTATTTCAATGTATTGGATTTTGAGAAGATCTGGCTGTCCAGTTTCAGTAATAATAATGTATCGATTAGTGCTTTGATATTAAGATCTAAATCTAAAGATGAGGTTTACAGAGAATTAAATTTTCAAGTTTCCAGAATTTGGGATTTTACATATGTGTTAAATGATATTATTTCTATGCATGAATTTTTGCGTTTTACAGATTAAATATATGTAGTTCACAAATTTTGGGGACCAAAATGGCCAGTTTTCGCAAATGTGAATAGAATGAACACAAAATCCGTTTAACTTCTCCTCAACTCGTCAATGGGTTGAGCAGGTGGACGGTGGTTGTGCTGAAAATACTTGCTAGTGTCGTCAAATATTTAAGCTTAAAATCTGTGTTATGGTGTTAATGCAATATTGAAGAATCATCGTCATTTATCTTGAAGGTGGGGGGGGGGGTATGATATACTATGTAAAACGGTGTCTATGCAGTAGGCCGCACCTAAACGGTAATGCATTAGCTTGAATCCCCGTGGGGGTCACGTGAGGTTGCCGATGACACCGTCTAAAGCATTCGAGTGATCAACGGATGTGAATATATGAGGAGAATCATTTTTGAACCATTGTTCTACATACCTCATGCCCATTATAACTGAGTTTACTGACACGGAAACGTAGGACTGCACATTGTGAGAAATGGACCGTATTTGGATGTTTTATATCAGATACTGATTATATGATGCATTTGGAATTTTCTTCGCATACTTTGAACCCTAGTCTGGAAATTTTGTTAACATACCATTCCTTTAAGGGACCTTATCGTACCGGGAATTTCAGAAAGCAATCTTGGCGGGTATCCTTAGTAAGTATCTGTAATTAAGAAATGTTACATTTACAAGATTTACATTAACAAGTCAATTCAACGGTTGCTTACTAATTTTAGTAAGTGAAATTTTAAGTGAAATCAGCGAAGTCTTCTGTAACCATTGTATTTTCGAACTTACCTAAAGCATTTGACACAATTGCACATTATCTTCCAGAATAAACTAACAATACCCTAGCCACCGATGAGAAACTTACTAAACTTTTGCTTTGAAATCGAAATGAAGCAATATTAATAATCAGTCATGCAAGGAGCTCCAATATGCTCTTATTTTTAATCTTATGGTATTGATTTCGTTTTGTAAAACTTTACTAAGTTTCCAATTGCTAACAACTACAGTTTTAAACTACCTCCAAACGAAAACTCTGTCCACCCTAGCATTTGCAGATGACATTACTTTTCTTAATTCCTATCTTGGTGATGTTAATTAGACTTGGCCACACCACTCCATGAAAAATTAGGCTTAAGAATTTAGCACCGAAAAAATAAGAGCTATACCCCGTATTATTCAAAATGCTGTCTGATTATTCCATTGTCAAGATTGTGTAACAAAGACGGGACGTCATTGCATCATTCTATATTTAACACAGATTTAAATGCAGCTTAAGTCAAACTTTCAAAACTGAAAGAAGCAAGTAAACGACTATCAACACTGAATATGATTTCAACCCTTATTTTTACTACGCGATGAAGATTGCAATGGACGATAACACTTCCAAGTAGATAAATCAGGTTACTTCTTCAAATTTTCGATTTGAATGACGATTTGAAGAGGATAAGATTTGCTGGATAAGATGTAATTTGATGTAAATAATGATTTGAGGGTGCTGAAATGAGATACATAGATATAAGGTAATTTGAGAAATACAGTCAACATACTTATCATCTAAATAAGAGCATCGTTCTGGGTTGATCTGACTGGCTGGATTACTCTGATTAAAAGAAATGCGTGACATTATGAGGCGTACCTGGACTAAGCTCTACTGCTTTAATAAATATTATCATACAGTAATTTGCAGAGCCACCTCTTAAGAGGAAGACAATAATAGCAGACGAGTATAATATATTATATATTTAAATAAACGCATAATCCATATACACATAATTATAATATAACGAGCTTATTCGGGGTATTGTCCTACTTTGGAAATTGAACAACATAAGGTACAACTTCGCGGTAGTGCTCTTTATAAGCAGTCGCCACTGCGCGGAGCAAAGTTTAAGTTAAAAAGTGACATAAAAGCAGCTTTCTTTTGCTATGAAAACAGCGTACTTAAATTCAAGTTACTATTATGGGCCCCCACATTATAATAGTATATTATATACCAAGGTTGTGAAGAGTTTTTTCTAGAGCCGAGCATTATTAGATCCCGAGATGCGCAGCATCGAGGGATATAAGATGAGAGGCTCTAGAAAACACTTCACAACCGTGGTGTATATATTATTTTTTTCACTACTAGTACTTTTATTCCTTTTATTCTTCTCACATAAAAAACGTACTATCGCGATCACGGATTTTTTCCTGGATGCCAGTGTATAATGGGATGAATTTTTGCCCCGTGTTACACTAAAATCTGGATTATTGACTAGTAGTCAATAATAAAAAAATATTTACCACTAGGCAAGAAGGCTAACTTCACAAGGTGACAACAGACTAGATAATAGTATGTTTTAAAGCTAGTAGTGAAAAAATAATTATATTAGTTAAGTAACGAGGAAAAATGTAATTTTATTATAGTTTATTTAATGAACAAGATCAATAAACGTAAGTCAGTATGAACGAACTGACTTTACCTTACTTTACATGCTTTGTTTCAGTGATAAAGTGCACGGACCCAATCTTTTTTGACCTTTTTGCTTTACTTAGGGTAGGTTGCATAATGCACTGTTATCTACATAGTTATTTAAATGTGTTGTTAACACATGTGATTGGTTAATTCAAAGCAAGTGTTGTAGGGTGATTCGTTCTTTTAATAATTAAATAATTATATTAATTTTTATTTATCACTTTATTTGCTTTATTTTAGTTATACCATGCTCGGATCCTCGCTTTTCAAAAAGTGAAGTTTTGCTTTAGTTCTTTCTAATTTTCCTTTACCTTACATAGTGTTGGTTTGAAGAAGAGGTTGAGAAATCCCACTTTAGTGTTAAACAATGGTTGAGGATGCCTTCTATAACACATGAAAGCGTTGATTGCGGGTTCTTCGAACGCCAGCGCAGGCACGCACAAAAGAAAGAAACGTTCACGAGGGTTATCTGTTTAAATCGAATTTCCTTACTGATTAAATAAGTTAGTAAGGGCCTAAATTATCAACTCTATTTTAAAGTTTTAGTAACTTCAGTATACACTAGCGAATAAGGCCGGTTCTTCACACCTTGACCAAACAAATTCACCAATTCGGGAACAAGATCAGGCAAATCCACATTCAGCTCAGCCCACTCACTGATCTCACAACTCCAGTACCAGTTAAACAGAAGACTGATCCCACAACTATGCTGTTGATTAAACAGAAAAGCGAAATGCTAGATGAGTGCAGGGTTGTCGCAGTTGTGCGGGTGCAGTCCCTCTTTAGCAGCAGCTAATAACAGCTGTATTTCTACCGCTGGAAACAAAATCTTAACCTCAAATATCAACTTCACTTTTGCCAATTTTAACACGACGGGGTCACACCACATGTAGTATTACGTTACTAAGTTAATAGATAACTGTTTGTATATTTATGAGAGCTTTATTTTGATTATCAAAATTGTTGAATTATCAGGTTTTTTTTGTTTACTTGTTGTTGCCTTGGATACTTACCGCTATCCAAAGCATGCTAATCACCACAGTACTGAATACTGACAAAATGAAGTATTTATTTTTCATCTTTATGTAATTGACAGTAGTGTAAAAGCATGAGATTATCCTTGGCAGATATAGGTTTTCTTCCATGTAAAGACACCTGAATTCAACATCACTGAAAGAAAAATACCATTATACGTTTTCTTACCGTTTAAACAAAAAAGTGACTGCATAACGCAAAGTTATTTTGCAATATTACCTATACATAAAAAATGATTTGTCGAAAACTCCAAATCGATTCCATATTTCAAATTCACAGAAACTACCAGAATCTGACATCATAGCTAAAAGACTTTTTATGTTTTTCATCTTAATGACTATGAATAGATTCTAAAAAGGGTTGTGTGTATAAATATATCCATTATATTCTTGTATCATTTCATTTCAATGAACCTTATTGCTGGGACTCTATAAAATAACCTGTTCTATAACACCTACCTAACCTTCTCTAAAATCGGTTTATTGCTTACCTATTATTACTGCAACATCCTACGACCATGTATTACAAATTATTAAAGTTCTTAAACGTATTAGAAATTTAATATTGTTAAGAAGTTACTATATTATATTATCGTGATTGGCCTATTACCGTTAAATCTTTGGGTATTATAAAGTAGATGCAAGTGAACTTTAAATATATTATTGTTTTTAGCGATTTATTTAATATAAAGCAAGTACGTGTATGTGTATAAATCAAATTTGTTGCAGAATAAATTTATTTGCATAAATATGAATGTAGTATGTGATGACATAAGAAAAGTGTGTAGGAAAGGTGTTAATTATGCTGACATTAACATAATTATTTGTATGGAGTTGCACTCTTTTCATTGTCCGTTAAATGAAGACATAATTTTCACAATTGTAATTATTATTTATTATAAGTTCAGTGTCGTATTATCCACCTTAAATTGGTACTTAGCGGCACATTAATTGATCCTCATTAATAATATTGGAAATGTCTTTGTGACGAATGGTAAATGTGTATGTATGTATGATAATGGTTATGTAATACTCAGTGATAGTGCGGATATACACATCTAGATAAATATGTGTACGTAGGATGTTGAATCAATTTTTAAGATTAATGAATTACAGATATTATGTAACTGTAACTTGAAATTAGAAAAGCTATATTGATTGGCATAATACACTGGATGGGAAGCAGCAAAAAGCAAACATTACTTGGAATATTGTTCTATAGGTATTTGACTCCAAATCTTTTACATCTTTGTAATTTCTCCCACTGCTATCAAAGGACTGTTTGATTGTCAAAGCTATTATGCATTGACAGTTACAAAACGTTGAGCTATTTAGGTTTTCTCATGAGTTTCAATTCATCTCCAATACAAAATACTAACATACACTGTTTCTTCTTCCTGATATGTAACATACTTTTGGAAACAATTCTGTTGTTGTCATAGCTATCAACGGTTTTCTATTAATTTGCTCCATAAATAGTACTTTGCTCAAATTCCATTTACTAACGTCATGTAAAATCGCACTATATTCGTTTTGACGTTCACTTATCGGCAGTTATCTAAAGTAGTTGTCCGAAACTTATACATAGATATATAACTATTAGTGTTATAGAACACTAATTGGTTAAAGTGGAATATAGATTCTACTTTAACCAATACCTTCCAATATCAACCATTCTTCTTACTGATTTCGTCTGTCTGATATGTTCCAAGTTTGTGTATAGTTACTAGCTACAGGATCTGTTCAAGAACAGCGAAAAACTTAAACATTCTGAGAGTGTTACAATAAGAAATTCAAAAACGTATACATCCATATATAAGTACTTGATGTATTAGAATGATCTCGGAATAAACATGCAAATGCATAGAAATTCTACTCCTAATAATATAACGTATTAAATGTTCAAAGGCTCGTGTTTTACAATTTCAAGTCAGTTTGCAACCACATAAAACCGATGTATTTGGTACCATCAACAGCTATTGCTTTATAGTGGTGAATACATATTAAGCTTTGCTTTATCGATGATATATGGTACTGACGAAAAGATTTATTTGCTGTTAGCCACAAAACGGAAAGCAATAAAATAGGCAAATAAAATGGGTTATAAAGATGAAATACAACACACACATATCTATTCTTCTAATAAGTGTGTTCATATTGTAACGAAAATAATATAACATAAAGATCACTTTTCAGTACCTTGGATCAAGATGTTAAATTGTTGAATAAATAAATAATCTGATGGGTTACATTACCGCGCCTTGCCGAGCCGAGATGACGATCATCCTATAGTTTTCTTTAGTTCTTATTGTTTGGATTCTGCATCCGTACAAAGAATTAAATAGTTTAAATTATTCCACCCTGGAGACGACGAGTCAGTAAAATTGGGAGTATTTGAAGTATAAGTAAATGTTACTTCCTCTTCTCATTTTAATTGCTAAATAACTGCATTGCACTATTTTTAATTAAGGTATCAATAATTTTTCAGCTAGTTTTGATTTCCACTGTCACCTGAAGTTTTTTGAATCCAATTTTTCAGTGTGGAAATTACATATTTATCAAATACAAACTAAAGTCTTTCTAAAAGGGAAATTTGGTTTCTTAGAATTAACTTCAGTTAGCTAAATAACTTAAGTAAACTCATACAAATCCAATAGTCGTTGAATCTTACAGAACTTACCTACATTAAAGAAAATAATGAATCAGAATAAGTCAGTATTTAATAGAGCTCATCTTATAATACGTTTCGCCTATCGCTGAATGTAGCGTAACCAGCAATGGATCTGACTGAATACTCTCATTATATCAATACATCATAATCCTCTTTCAGAAATCTTTGTTTAGTTTGAGTTCCGGTATTACAGCTCAATGGTAATAATTAAAATTATCCTGGAAGAACTATCAGATAGATATAATAATTTAGGAGTGCTGAACCCTCGTAATTTTTGTAGTTTATTCGGATTGTCTTCTATTACTAATACACTACCCAAGTAGCATTTTTTAGTCATCGCTACGTACCAGCAACTACCAGTGGAATTATTCAGTTTTTGTCAATAGTCACAAGCACGTGATTACTACGGATTCATTACGTGCCTGAAACCAAAATGGGGAACAATTTTTGGGTAGCAGATACGTGGCGGCGTAGTAATTGCTACTTTCGTGGAACTTCTTTTCTCTTCAAACAACGCGCCTTCTTTAAATATATTTTTTAATAAAAAATGTCTTTAATAAAAATGACAAATATGATATAGTATGACAAATTGGTAAAAATACTTATAAGTTGATACACATGACAGAAACCATTTTTATATTATTCCCGTTATGTTCTTTTATGTGTTAAATAAAAGATACTCAATTATTGTCATTAATTAACTTTACTAATATTGAGTGAGCAGGGAGCATTACATACATAATGCATTCACTGTACAAGATGTGTGTCCTCCAAACCGACCCAAGTGGCACTGACAACTGACAAACAGGCCAGGATTGGCTAGTTACACCACTAAAAATAAATGTTGCCAACTTCAAGTTACGTACACAACAATTCCTAAGGCACAATTTGGCACCAATTTCTTATTTTTATTGAAGATTATGTAGTAAAAAATCTAATAACAATAATAACAAATTCCAAATTGATTAATGACATTTTATAAGCAAATATGAAGATGGAGTAGTTTACGAAAAATTACTTTAAGTGAATCCCCTGGGTAGCAAAAACGTAAGTTTTACTTACAATACTACTGTAAGGTTTCGTTACTTTAAAGGATTAAACAATGGTTCCAGGTAGGTGGTAGGAACTTTCAATACTACTTTAGTTTTAAAAACTTTAAAGTAGCCTCATGCAATTTACAGCTACAATCATGATACAACTTTGAAGTTGCAACAACTTTAAAGTAATTATACTAAGTGGCAGTACCGTTCCTTATACTTTAATTACCATGACTTTCATTACTTACTTAGAAGTAACGGAACTACATAGTTCCAATAAATAGTATCAACAACTACACAATTACTAAAATATTCCGAATTGAAGTAATTAAACCTATACAGTCATAAATTTTGTTGTAGTTACGTAACAACGACTCAATCGAAGTTCCGATCTCAGTTACTGCTGCTTAGATGCTGCTTGGGTAACATCTTGCAGATACTATGTATTTAAATTAGATGAATATATTTTATGGTTTTTATATTAGTTTTAAGAGTACAGCTTGCAACTGTTCAATCGATATTAAACTAGTATGGAACGTAGTAACTTTGATGAAAAGGTTGATTAGTTGGTGTCGGATGCGAAACTTTGCAATATCAAGCCGTACGAATAATTTTTGTGACGAGATGAGCGAAGAAAACAATCTGCAAACAATGAAGTAAAAAGTGATAATTCATATGGAAGATATTCACAACAACAATGTATTTTCACGAGTATTGCTGTAGGTGTTGCCTGCATCAACTTTTATCATATTGAGAATGTTTTGTCTTTAAGGTATAAAACATTGTTCTTTGTTTATTGTTAACATACACTTTTGTGCAAAATAATCAGTTTTGTATTACTGTTGGAAGACCTGTCTTCTCTGAAGCATGAATTAAGATGCATCAACTTTGTCGATCAATTACACTCAGACGGCTCTCACATTTTATTACTTCTCTGAATTTTCTTTGAAGTCTTTTTCACCGTCTTTTGGCAAGTTCCAACAACTCTAAAATTTTTAATCTTCAGCGTATTTTAGTTACCATCCTCATCTTTAATTAATATCTAGTTAAACTCAATATGGATTAAAATCTTGATATCACTGGTCATAACTACTATCATATCATTGGAGTTGTTTCTCCTACGGACAGCTACACCAAACTTGTAATCGTTCACTAGCCTTAAATAGTGATTAACTTACATACTGTCATGATATTTAACATATGAAAAAATGAATTCAACCTCACTATACAGTAGACGTCGAAATAGTGAACATGCGCAAATGTAAACTCCCTATATAGTGAACATAAAAACTTCAGCATTATGAATATAGGATTACTCAAAACAGTGAACAGCGGTAATTCGAAATAGTGAACAACTTTTCTGCTGATGATGCCAAGATAAGAAGTTAATACTTTTAATGCTCAAACAAGCTCGTGCAAAGCAGAAATTAATCTGTGTTCATTTATTATTATACGATTTTTTATCAACAGCCACCAAAATTGTCACCAAGGTTTCAGTTCATTTCTTTTATTTTGGCGATGTGTTAGCATTCTCTAAAACATGCCGTAAAACGAAAGTTTTTATCTTTAAAAGTTAAATCAGTAATTCTTGAAGATTTAAGAAAATATGTTAGTGTAACTACATTAGCTAATAAACACGGTGTTTCCAAAGCAACCATCTGTGCAATTAAAAAACGAAAAAAAGACATTTTGAGTGTTGTAAACAATACGTTTACTGCGGGACCTGGCAAACGTAAAACGCTACGAAAAAGCAACTTGCCACGAATGGAAAAGAAGCTGTTTGCATGGTTTACAAAAAAACGTGACAACAACATTCCTATATCTAGCGAAATTCTAAAAGCACAAGCGATAAAGTTAAACAAAAAATATCAAGAAATAGACGAACGTCTTTTTACAGCGAGCGATGGATGGCTGCAAAAATTTTAAACCCGTTACGGAATTCGGTTATTAAAAATTTGCGGAGAAAAATTATCGTCGCAAGGAGAATTTGTAAAGCCATTCAAAAATGAGTTGTTTAAAAGGATTAAAGAAATGAAACTAACGCGCCAACAGATCTACAACGCCTATGAATTCGGGTTATTTTGGAGAATGTTACCTGACAAAACATACGTAATCTTAAGCGAAAAAACAGCACCCGGTAGAAAAACTCAAAAAAATCGTATAACTTTCCTTGCCTGCGCAAATGCTTCCGGAGAACACAAAGTGCAGATGCTGGTAATCGGAAAAGCAAAAATCCCCGGTGTTTTAAAAATTTTGTTAATCCTTTAGTTTACGAAAACTCAAAATCTGCCTGGATGACCGGGAACATTTTTAAACATTGGTTTCAACACATCTTTGTACCTAGTGTCAGATCTTTTTTAAAAGATCAAAATTTACCACAAAAAGCATTATTGTTACTAGATAATGCACCTTCCCACCCTGTACCCGAGGAATTGATTAGTGATGATGGACGGATTCAAACCATGTACATGCCACCCAATGTAACTCCATTAGTACAGCCAATGGATCAGAACGCAATAAGAATTACAAAAATGTATTACAGGAAAAGCATTCTTTCTACAATACTTGCTTCAGCTTCCAAAGATATTCCTCAGCTACTAAGAAAATTGACATTAAAATATGCAGTTTTAAATTTATCAGCTGCCTGGGATAAGCTACCAGCATCTGTAATAGAAAAATGTTGGCTTAATATTTTGTCAGACGACCTTGAAGATGCAGAGGCCCATTCTGAGGAAGATAACATTCCATTATCTGAACTAAGGAATATTTTGGTAAATCAACACAAAACTTTGTTACAAGAAACGTTGGTTCTCTTAAATGAAATTAATTCTGAGGTGATTTGTGAAGCAGAAGACATACACAACTGGAATGCAGATCATCAAGATGAAGCATTAGATAAAAAAAATCAAGTATTGAAAGTGGCAGTCACAGTTATGAAGCTTCAAGTTCAGTAGCCAAGATTTCGGCAAGCAATGCAGTTTCACTGATTAATGGAATCATTCAGTGGGGTGAAGAAAACTATATTAACTACACCGATATGACAGTGTTACGAAACCTTCGAGAAAAGGCTTTGCATGACAGTTTAAAAATAAAATATAAACAAGTCAAACTAGACTCTTTTGTTCAGAAACAAAAAGAAAATGTTAATTAAATATGTATTTGCATAATGATTTTGTTTGTTATTGTTGATAGTTGTCCTTGTGTTCAGAATAAATAATTACATAAAGGTTTTTGTGATTATCCCAAATAGTGAACAAATCGAAATAATGAACAAAGGTGGTTTTTATTAGTTCACTATTTCGATCGTCTACTGTAGTTTTAAATAAGCTTATTTATTAAATTTTAAAGTGACACGTTAGATTGTTTGCATAACCTCAATTTCAAAATTGTAACCCAGTTGTAAAATTGTAATAAATGGTTTTGGAATTCCAATTAGTAAAGTCCTTAGTATGTGGAAATATTTGAAAGAGGTTGATGGTGAAATGGTTGATGACCATATACTTAAACATTCGTTTTTTAACAGCAGTTAGTTTTAATTTTAATAATTAAGAAATATGGTGATACCAAAAGTACTAATCTCCAAATAAAGAATACTATTTTGGGATTAATATAAAGAAAGAATTTAATAATAGGATTAAAAAGATAGACGCTAATAATCAATTTTTTCATATGACTGCATTTGAATATTTAGAGATAAATTCATAATTAAGCAGCGTTTCTATCTTTTAACTTATTTGGTATCTAGTTTGAATTTTTTATTCGTTTTTGGTTTTTTGTTAAATTATAAAACAGTGTTGTTATTATTGAAAAATTACTTTGTGTATCTGTTTTTAATCTTACTGTGTCCCTATAGATATAAGAATTTAGATCTCTATAGAAGCGACCCGCCTGAGAAAATCTCAATCTGTAGAGAGACTTTTCACTATAATACATTTATTACGTTAGCATCTGGGTCTTTTAGTTTTTTACAAACCCAATTATTAAAATATAACAGTACATTAGTGTACCTTATATGAGAAATAAGCTACAGTCAAAGGTAAGTAGAGATAAAAAAATGATAAAAAGCAATGATTATGTTCATTTTTAACCTGATATTGGCACTTATCCACTGATATACAATACTCACTTTTTTTTTGCTTTTGTGGTCAGAACATAAGTGACCAAATCATAATACTATTTGCTTTTGCATTCTTCCAAGCACGAATTAAATTTTATTACTTGGTTTATAACATCCCTAATTGCCTCTCTGTTTTTTTTTGTAAAAGTGTGATTTATGGAACTTAAAAACGAACTCTAAAGTCTTCTTAGTGTTTTGAATGGTCGAATATCACCTTTTATAACAGAAAAAAGTAAAATACACTTTTTACATACATATATACATAGATACACGTATCTAACTGATCAGACTCTTTATAATAGGTAATATCACAACTATGTATGTGTATAAACAGTTAGAAATAAATAATGCGTCCAGACGTTTTTGTCAATCATTTTAATGCAGCTGCTGTAGCGGATTGTCGATCATCACGCTTTCTAATTAAAATAAATTTTAAATTAATTTTCAGCGGAAACTAGCTGTCAACTCTTATATTTCAAATACGTGACGACAAAATCATCCGCAAACGCAGATCATAATATTTTTTGCGTTTTGATGGACAAATAATGAATAGAAAAAAATATTCAGTTAACCCAATTATGAAACAATTTTTCTATTCATGCCACACATGCTATATATAGGCCTAATGCATAACTTCCATATCCTTAATACTTATTAATGAGCAATACCAATTAAATACATAAGCTAAGATTAAAAAAAGAAATTAAGATAACTATAAGTTAAGTTGAACTGAGGTAAATTTAAGATTTATGTCTATGTAATTGTAAGATTTTGTACACGTATAAAATATAGTATGTACTTATAAGCTTGGATATTTACATTATTTAGCTTACCTTTAATCCTAACCGTTATTAAGTAGGGGAAGAGGGGGAACAGTGTTACACAAAAAATGTTTTTTGATATAACTCAGAACCAAATAAAAATTTTAAAATTTATTCTCTTCCTAGTTTAAGAGTTACTAATCTTCTTTCAACTTTTACGTTTAACTCACTTTGATTATTTCAACGTTTAGAGAAATTAAGATTTATTCAGCTTGATGCGCTGTGTAACACTGTATCCTAATAGTGGGGTACAGAGTTACAAAGAAAGGTTAACAATGTTAATGTTAATAAAACAACTTAAAATTCTTTTATTCTTGCGTTGTACCTACGAATTTATAAGTTGGATTAACTTCTGTATTCGTTTTACGTGTAATTTCCTCTAATTGACAAAATTCTGAGTTTTATTCCACTGTAACACTGTACCCCAATTATCAAAAATCTATACTCGAATAGTTAATAAGGGCACAAACAAAGCTTACAAACTACTTATAAATAAATTTTTAATAATCTAGCTTTAATTAATGTAATCCTAAAGTAAATTGTATTTTACTTGAAATAATTAGTTTTGATATTAAAAAACATACATACCTTAATTTCTTGAAAACCCATCGGTGAAAATTAACCAAAATGCACCTACACTTGGTTAAAACCAAAGTACATACTTCTAACATGAAAATGTGAACCATTTTTAAGATAAAGCAATCCTAAAAACATTAAGTGTAACACTGTAGTACGTGTAACACTGTTCCCCCTATTCCCCTACTGTTATTAGTTTAATGATAGTTTAATAGGTGAATATTTATTATCAACTTGTAAAAAACCTTATTATAGAGCTCGTAGTTTGTATGTATTGCGTATCATCTGTAATTATTATCATAAACTTGGTTTTAGTGGAAGAATTATGTTTTTCTATAATTGTTTAAATATCCCTTGTTCTTTGTCATTTACAGCCTTTACAGCCTTGGTAGTGTAATGTCTGGTGTGCCGGACTTTCACCCAAGCGGCCCGCGATCTACTCCCGGCGCCGGCAGATCTGGTTAAGGTTTTCTGCAGTTTTCCTTAGCTGTGATACAAATGTGGGATTTGCGCTGTTCCATCTGTAAGTCGGCTGCAGCCGCGCTTTGGGCCTACATAATGATAATAATCGCCCCCTCCATCCCGCACAAGCTTATAGCTTCTGGGGCCTTGGTTTAGGCTATGGGTTGTAGCAATTATTATTATTATTAGTATTTCATAAGAACTATTGATATGGTACTGCCTAATAGCTGTCCTTGAGTAGTGAAGAACATAGGATTTAGTTATTATGTACTTATTTCCATCAATTTAATGAACATTGACAGAATGGCAGATAAAAGGAGTACAAATTGTCCGACTACTTTATATACTAAAAAATTTAAGTATGTACTTAATAAGCAAATTACAGCACTTAGTTTCCTAGTAAATAAATTAATTAAAAGTGTTTTTTTTAAATTGTATTCTAACTTTGTTTTGTTACGCTGGAGATATATTTTCTGACTGCACTCATGAATTTAGAAAATATAGGACATTTTGTAAGTGAATTGAGTTTTGGTGGATTTCCATTGTTTGTTTGGGCGTAAGTATCAGAGTGAAGGAACGTACCATAGATCATACTGATAAGGAGCCTACGGTTTTACTTGCTATCAAAGAAAACGAAATTTATTATTAGAAATGATCACCAATCGGTCGGAAATCGAGCCCAGGAACTTTGCGGACGAAATGCAAATAGCTACTCCAGCGCGGTATGGTACAGTTATGATATAGTATGTTCATTTAGTTTTTTTTTGGTAAATCTTTTGGTTATCCAAAAGATCATACTATAATACACAGCCTTGGTAGTGTAATGTCTGGCGTGCCGGACTTTCACCCAAGCGGCCCGGGTTCGACTCCTGGTGCTGGCAGATCTGGTTAAGGTTTTCTGCAGTTTCCCTTAGCTGTAACACAAATGTGGGATTTGCGCTGTTCCATCTATAAGTCGGCTGCAGCCGCACATTGGGCCTACATAATAATAATAATCGCCCCCTCCCTCCCGTACAAGCTTATAGCTTCTGGGGCCTTGGTTTAGGTTATGGGTTGTAGTAATTATTATTATTATTATTATTATATGTTTATTATATATATATGTTTGCCAAAAATCTGACGCCATTAATTCAATTAATGAAAAAAAAGTTTTTTCTTTTATTTTTCCAAAAACTGTTTGGTTTCTGTTTCATAGTAGGTTTTGGTAAATGAATTAAAAAATAGGAAACCAGTCACCAGGAAAATACGCATTCTATACTAGAAAATTGATATTATTATTGTAGACTTCTATATGCAACTGTCAAAGATCACGTTTCCCCAGATCAAATCTGATGGCGGATTCGAATTCTCTATAGTAGCGTCTGGATTACGGAGTTTTTAGTTCAGAGAAGTTCAGAAAAAGGGTGAATGTTTTCCCCTAAATAAATTGTTTAATACCACTATAACGCATATCTAAAGTAGAAAAGAAGTCACCACCCGAATTGAACCAGATCGCCCAAGGCTATTTTATTGCCGCACTATTAACAGCCACTGCTGGTGAATTATTGAAAAGTAGATCATTTTGAAACAACAAGATGCCAGGTAAAAATCAAGCCGGTTTTAAGAATCAGAATTACGTGAGCATATGTAGAACAGTAATACAAGCGTTGACACATATGTATTGGACCAAGCAAAAAAAAACACTGAATCAATTTTAGTAATAAATTTTTATGATATTTTATTCCTCACCCTATTAGCTTTAAAATACTTCATTTACAAAACAAATTAAATCAAATACAAAATAAAATTATCAAAATAAGCTTGAAACTATTACAAAAGCCACAATTGTGTACAATCAGCCTTCGCCTTTATGTATTAATACTTTTATGCATGCTATTTTACTAGCTTTTTACAGAATTCTAGGGAAAAACTGTTCCATATTTTTTTACCTAATTCTAGTTTTTAATTATGTGATATTGCTCATTGGTACAGTTGTAAGAGATTTTTCATTTCATTAATGCCATAAAGTTTCAATGTATGAAAGATTGGGAAAGCCACTCTATTATAGTTATGTCATTATCCAATAACAATTTTTTAATAGACCCTGCAGTGTGACATGCAGCCCCATTATGCCAAAAAGCGATTACCAAATTACCGTTTGGATTGTCTTATCTTTTCAAGGATCCTGTTGTACATTCCAGCATTTGATGGTCCCCTCCGTAAAGCAAAGTCGTTAGTAGAAACCAACATACCATGTTTCTGATCAGATTTTTTTTGTTTATGTTTTGTGTTATCTTTGTTGATGTTTTCAATATTTCTTCCAAAAATATTTCATTTCTAACGAACTACCTCCTTAAAAGACACGATTACCTAAAATATTTTGAAGAAAATAACTGAGTTTTTTACAAACACCCAGATTACATCTTAATTTAGATTTAACAAAAGTTGGAAAAATATATAAAACTTTTCCTCATATAAAAAAATGTAAAAGCTTTTGTCATAATAAAATAGTGTAGCACTGTAATAAAAAATAAAACAAAAAATTAAAATAAATAAATAATCAAAATTTAAAAACACCATGCGTTGTGAGCAAAGCCAACCACCTGATTGCTGAATGGGTAGTTAAGTGCACAATTTCGAGTAGTCGAATATATAAGTATAAGATTTATACCTAATACAATTTTATACCTATACCTTCTACTACACGAACCCTAACTACCCATTCAGCAACCTAGTGGTTGGGCCTGGTTATGAGTAAACGCAAAATACTCAGAACGCGTAGTAGGTAAATCGGAAAACTCACAACGCGTTGTGGGTATATTGTAGTGACCACAAAGCGAAAGATTATATTTTTCTGGTATTGAGCAAACTGAAATACCCACAACTTGCGGTTGCTGTCCGAAGCCCAGTGGCAGAAATAAATACCCAGAACGCGTTGTGGCCGTGTAAGCTTACCCGCATCGCGTTGTGGTTAAAGAATTCGGGCAATGGCCAAATTTGGCGATTGTAAATAAAGTATAAATTAAATTATATAATTCTACTTCTACACATTGGACAATTTCTATTTCTATCAATCTATCAATATAATTATTACAAAAATTGTGATTACATTTAGTTTTAACAGGTTTATTGAATCTGTCAATACAAATAGTGCAATCTTCTTCAATAAATTCATTCATTAAAATGTAAGGTTTAAATACTTGATTAATAGTTTTGTTTCATCTTTTAATTGAGTTTGAATGCTTCAACGTTAAGTTTATCCCGAAACTCCATCATTATCTTCCTTGACAATTCTTGATTCTGTAAAATTCCTTCCTAATTAACTTTATCTTCAAATTCTCTTATAAAAGCTTCTAATAGATTTTGATGTATTGCAATATGCGTCCAATCAACTGTAACTTTAAACTCACTTGTTCAAATTGTTCTGACAATTTTTGATATTATGAAATTTTTGTCCAATAAACTTGATCTTGAAGTTCTCTTATGAAAGCTTCCGACGAGTTTTGATAGTGTATGTTGATATACACGTTCAATTAACTTTATATTGAAATTCTCTTATAAAAGATATTAATTCTTTAATTTGGCCCAATTAATATGAGCTACTCCTCAATGCAGTAATTTAAAGGTTATGGGTTAAGGAATAAAACGTGTAGGATTTCATCTTGCGTTATGTTCTGTACAATAAAAAGTTCATAACTCAAGTTAACCTAGCATATATTTTCTTTTCGCTTGATCCAATACATGTGCGCCAGGGATCGTAAACAATGTAATATAATAATATCCATACTACAGGTTCAAGCCATCTAGAGGATGGAAAAAAACAAATTACATGAAGTACGAAGGCTGTAACTGTTGCAGAAGGCTGGAGGTAGTAAATTAGCTTGAAACAGTCCTCCGAGAGATTTCATCGCGGCAACATAGTCAAGCATTGGTGAATTAGTTAAAAAAAGACCATTTCCAAACTGCAGGGACAGTAGTTTCTAGAGCAGGCTTTTCAGGACCAAAATGAAAAACTGGACCTTTTCGTAACTATTAACTATAGTTTATGCAAGTGAGGTGACCCTAACAATAATAACATTTAGTTTTGTTTGGGATAGATTTCTTCTAGTCAACCTGGTGTTTGTTGGAGAGTTGCGTTACTTTACGTTATTTCGTACAAGATTTTTTATAGATATTTGTATTTTTTCTGGTTCTACTTATTCAAGTTCTTTACTTATTTCTATATATATTCGGATTCAGTAAGGTTGCCTATTTTAACACCACCTTTGCACACTTTTTTATTCTAGTTTACTTAATGGAATCTACTGTGTCTAGCACCACTTCGTGAAACTCCGTCATCATGAAATAAAACCATTATTAAATAATACATTGCTATCAAAGGTAAAATTTTTTTACCTTATTAATGTTATTATTATTGTCAGGTAATAAATATTTTATTTCATGACCATTACAGAATGTTTTTACAAGGATCAGTTGATCTTACAATTTAGTAGTTGATAGAAAATTTTAGAAAGAAGGAAAAGCAACTTTTATTTTATATGGTACCTTATTTTATTATGAAACTTTTCTAACGTAGGGTTTCTTTGTATAACGAACACATTTCAAAAGCAACTTTTAGACATCTAAAAAGTAGGTTCCTACCTAATGCAAACTACAAAATATAGATGTATTGCTATCCATAGGTACAGTACCTAAATTCTCGATTTATAGTGTTCTTTCTTTCTTCTGATTATTTTTAGATTTCGTTTTGCTTTTAAATTCTTCAATATTCTAAAGTCGTACTATTTTTAAAAATGTATTTTCTTATTGATTGTTTATTTTTAGCATTGGGTTATAATATTTATCAGAGACACGAGTATTGACAAATAAAAATAATAAAACATTAGAAATCGTAAAAAAACAATAAAACGTTTTCTTGCTGCAGTTGGTAGCGTACGGAAATCATATTAACTACGAAAAAGTAGGTATTTTCAGTATTCCTGGAATTGGAGCTTTTGGCATTAGTGATTTATTTCTATAAATTTATCAATTTATTTCGACTTCTAATTTTTCTAAAGCAGATAAAAATAAAAATTCGCGGAAAGCTCATAAAATTAAAACTCCAGTAAAGATATTACATACCAGTATATGTATATGTAAAAGCAAACAAATTATCCTGACAATTTTAGAAAAATAACCCCAGCCTCTAATGTTAAATACACAGCAAGGGTTGTGAGAGCAAAAGGGTTTCATTTCACTGATGGAAGTTGTAATAGGTACACATGAATTAAAGAAATGTCCTATGTGTCATCATCCAAAAATTACTTTCGCGTCAGATATTCATATGCTTTTTTGCTTCCTTACCAGACGTGCTACAAAAATATGGCGAGATATGTTTTATTTGGAAACAGTCTTTTTTGGATGCCTTTTTATGAGCAACACAGAATGAGTTTCATTTATTTTAAAAAAATTTTGATACAAGTTTGTGAATCTGGAAAAAATTAAAATATATATTTAGATGGAAGAAAAAAACTCTTTAACTGCAGTTGTCCAAATTAAAAATAGCAGTTTCTAAAGTATTTTTATGTTTGGGGCTATTAATTTCTATGAAGATATTGTACTGTGTGTGTTGAATAATGTTGATCTAATTAAGTCTTATACGGCAAAATCAACAATCCAGAAATTACACTTCAGTAATTCTGCACACAAGAACCTTATCTAAAAATTTCTAAGTGAAGCAATAAAATCAGGTCGAATTTCCTATTTTCATAGGCCACTGATACAAGGACTAACCCCTGTTGGCATCTAAGAATAATTTGTTATGATGTACTAGTATTTAGAAGAAACTTTTTTCATTGCGTATTATTACACTTGCATGAAAAATATCCTTAATTAAATTATTGAATAAGCTTTAAACTAATTTAAAAATTATAAAATTAAGCAATATCCGATTTTACATTTTAATTTTAAAAATTAAAAAGTTATGTTCCAAAAGTTATATTATGATTCCAAACATTAATGGCCCTATTCTTTTTCATCTTTCTTTTTTTCATTCCATCGAATCAGATTGATCAACTATTTCTTCATGAGTGCGCATATAAATACAAGTAACATGTAAGACGCAGATCAAAACCTCTTCATCAAACAATCAGTTTAGTTCACTTCCGTATCTGTATGCATCGCTCTAATTCTATTCAAAAAATCAGCAGATTTGCAGAGAACTGGTTAGGGCTGACTGAAGATTATAGTCAATCATTGATTCGAGCAAAGCATCGTCACATTCGAAAATTATGAGGTTCACAGTGCCTTTTTAACGTCAAACTTCTAATGATTTTGCTGATATTATTGCAACATTAATATTACATGTATCAATATAATTTAGATACCTTTTGCAAATGTGACAAAGAACTCCTCACCTTTCTCTTGAATTTAAATTAAATTGCCTGAAAATGAAATATGTTGTAGTTTACGACGTCCCGATGGACAGAAAGTTAAAAAATAGACAGTTTGGTTAATTTCACCTCGAGGAATCAGATTAAAGTACTGTAAATTGATACTTTACTGCTTTATTCTAAATGATCAGGAGGTCAACACACTTTTGGGGTGTTTGTCTCGGGTGTGTTCTATTGTATCTCATTTTTAGGGCACTTGTTTAACGTGGATTTGCTTTTACGGTGCTCATTTAGCGTGTGTCCCCTTATTTCTCACTTTTGGTGTACATGTTTCAGGTAACCTCTCTTGTTTCTCATTTTTTGTCTAAATATACTTCTGTGTATGTACTAGAGAACGCACGAAGGTACATCTGTTCATTTTACCAACCCCTGATTACCCCCCCCCCCAACTCGTTGATTACGTGTGTGAACGTATACACTTCAAAAATAGGATATCCATTTATATCATTATGATTGTTATAACAAATCCACAACTAATGTCTTGTAGTGTTTGTAAGTGAAAGAAAATCGGCAGCCGTATTGGCTCTGCGTCTACCTTATACGTTTATGCAGAGACGTAAGTCTTAGACTGAACAACTGTAAACGCACTGCGGCACAATTATTAAAATTTGCATGTAGTCTTTCAGAAGATTTAAAAAATTTGTTTTACATCACAAACAGAATATGTTTCAGGTGTACTGACAAATCAAAGCGCCAAATACAAGAATCACGTGTGTACACTTCCAATGAACGAGCTTGCTCATATACATATAAAATACAGAATGTAGTTGTTTTTGGTTATAGAATTAGTAGCAGTGTATAATGAAACATGCTACTCACTTGTGCATAGTAGCTGTTTTTAGTCACTGAAAACGATTGCATAGTACCAGGGGTTAGTTTACCATTTAGTTACACTATTTGAAGGGTATATCCTTATAATAATGGACGAGTAATCAAAAGCGTTTGGATCAATGAAATCTTTATTTAATTACTGTATGTTATAATTGTTACTATGACAATCCCTAAGCCTTCCTGATGAAAGTTATGTATGTAATGATTATTGTGGTGATCGTTGATAATCATGTAAATAGCAAGATCATTACAGTACTACATCGAAAGCCGCTCTGTAAGACAACGAGGTTACAAAAGTGACACTCTCATTTAAAAAACACTTTATTCCTGTAACTGCAAGATCAGAATCTGGTTCTATGAATGGGTGCTGCCCGGTTCACAATTAATTATTAAGGATTAGATGTTTTGTTCTGGTATTCCGCAACTTTTTACGACAAAAAAACCTATTGTTGAAAGATTTAATAGAAAGAGGTATTGAAGGAAGGATTTTCAAAGTTTATCGATACCTTTCGCCTGGAAAAATCTGCCCTTCTTACCAACCAGAGCCTGTTTCTAATTATTTTGAATCTTCGCTTATTATTTTATCTCCGATAAAAACAAACAATGAAAACAAAAAATTTCGATCTACCACTGGCATCTTTGCAATTATGAATATAGTTCAGGCAGTGCAGATTGCGACTTAATTGAGCTTTTGTAACATGTCCTTAGTAGACGTTGAATAGATGTGTTTTTGAGTTAAGCCTTGTTAATGAGGTTAAATGAAGAGATCTTATACTGTGGTTCACTTTTGTAAGGTGTAAGGATTTTAGGGTGAAAGAGGGTGCAGAGTACTGAATTCATTTTTGAATTGATCTTTGACATTCAAAACCATGAAAACCTATGTTAAATACATTCAATTTATAAGGGACGTAAAATTACTTTTATGGTGCTTATAAACATATTATTAACGTGATCTAAAGTGCTGTCCTATGTTTTCCTCTACCTGATTAATTTCTGAATGCAATTTTCTTGGATGGGATATTTTCTCAGTCTCTTCGCTGATGTCAGCTTGCGAGTCAAGTTATTTAGATTTTCAATAGAGAATATGTAAAAATGTTTAACAAATGAAACACGGAAATTGTTTAGAATGATATTATATTATTATGATCGGATCAACAATATTCAGCGTAAGAATGAAACCTAAATCCTAGCTACTATAAGTTCAAAACTTACTTAAAAGTTGAATTACAGATTCCTCTAGAAGAAAAAGTTATATGCAACATACATCGCTTATTTTCTTATACATATGACATTTTTGCGTTATAAATCCTATTACTATTAGGTATATATAACGTCTGCTACGTACTTTTTCAATTACTATAAATAAGTTACATCAAATGTTTTTTTGTCGGTCTTATAAGAAACAGGCTATTAAAGTGCTTTTCATCAAAAACTTATAAATTATTTCTTGTCATCATAATGCCCAAATATATACAACAGCTTTTCTTTTCATAATATTTCTTCAACGCTCAACAAGTTGTTAATTATTCAAATTTTTGTTATTTAGATTTATTAGCGTGCTTACTGCTTATCAACATCTTATAGCGGGCACAACCTATTTATTAATCAAGGATGCTTTTGCATGCGAATGTTATCCTTAATAAGAGAAATTGGTAAAACGGCAAAGATTATTACATTCATAAGTTGCCTTAATACAATATACATACATAAATGTATATGTAGGTGGTATGACTTTATATAACAATTATTAAGTAAGAGGACCACCATTGCTTCCTGATGTCCTCTACCGGAAGGCGTGTTAAGACATAAACTATGTTAGATGAGAAAGTGACCATGTACACAAATCCTTCTCCAAGGCTTTTCATTGTAAAATTAGATACACAACTATACATATTGCCAAAACATTCGTTTTCTCTTTGCGTATTTAAAATTTCTTTATTTGAAAGTCGATTTTAATTATTGTTGCACAGGTTCATTTAATCAGAACGTTTAGGCAAAAATGTACATTTTAATAAATGTTATAGAAAGTCTCTATATAAGATTATAAAACACGTTTTGAATAAAACAAAATAAAATTTTAAGCATATTATTTGTAAAAATTATTTAACGATGCTAATCTTTTACAGCCACCTTGAAAACATAAAATCTAGCACCTTGAGATGTTTACTGGAATTGGAAGTGTTTTCTTGAATTGTTAATAAAGGGAATGGCGTTCGTATATTTATAAAATAAAACGTAAGCACAGTTACAATAATCATGATAGTGCCAACACAATTATATGAACTACATTTACTACAAAATCAATAAAGCCTTTCTTATTAAACGTACGAGAATCGTAAGTGCGTACAAATCTAGAATCAATGAGGCTTGTAGCTTGAGGATTATTAAAAATTAATGTTGAAGCTATATGTTCTACAGGGTAGTTTCATAATTAGTGAATCTAACGAAGATTTCTCGACGATTTCTCAAGAGAAAAGGATACCAAAAACTCAGAATTACCTCTATACCAAGTTGCACCTCTGAAGAGTTATAGCGCTTAGGCCACCCTTAAGATTTTTTTTGTATCTCCACAGGGGTGCAACTTGGTTCGTATACAGGGTGTAACTTCTATAGCTAGAAACCTCGTAGTGGGTGGTAGCTATAATGATTTAGAGCTTATTTCCTTGCCAGCTTGTGGTCGATTCCTGCTAGTTTTCGAGAAAATCGCATTTTCAATTTTAAGAATGTTCATTGCACACATGTTATATTGCTTACATTAAAAATACAAAAAAAATTTTCAAAATTTAAAAGAATTGTTAAAAACCAGAAGAAATAAGTATCAAGAGCAAGCTCCCACCTATTTTAAAGTAAAGATTTTTGAAATTTGGTTTATATTAAATTATATTTTGAATGCAAATTCATATAGAAAAATCTTATCGTCTCGGCTGGGAATCGAACCTAGGACCCTCCACTGTCTAGGTGGTATCTCTACCAACTGAGCTACCGAGAACAACTATCAGCAAGGCGAGAAATCCTCCATATGAATTAGATATTTTAGCAAACATACAAAGTAACTAGAGATTCTTTTTAACAGTGGACGGTCCTGGGTTCGATTCGCAGCCGAGATGATAAAATTTTTCTATATGAATTTGTATTCAAAATATAATTTAGTGTAAATCATTAATTAACTTAATAAAAATTAACTTCATCTAAACATTTGGTTTATATAGTACTAATAAAATTTATTTTATGTTAATAAAAGTTTCAAATTCCAATAATATTAAATTGACTAGCATAACTTCCGTTGAAAAATCAACGGACCCCTCTCTGGTCGCTTCACCTATCAATGCAGTAAGAAAAAAGATCGAAATACAAAAGTTCAGCTGCTGGTAACGTCGCCACCGGCAATCTGCGTGCATATCACATACCCCGCATCATTCGTAGGTGCACGCGCGCTCAAATAATTACCATTAAATAATTACCTCCGTAAAAGCTGTTGAATCTCGAGAATCACTGAATAGATTTTAATCTATCGTATAATGATGAGCAAAATGTAAAAGAAATAATCAATAAGATTGGTAAAACAAACACAAAATGCCTTACGCTGCGAAAACGGTAACAGATCAAGACAAACTCTAAGCGAACGAATTGTAGGTCTCAAAAAGATCTATAAAAAAGTCCGGTGTGGCATATATGTATTTCTTACAGATTACTCACAATCAAGGTTTCTTTAATAATTATTTAGTATAATAACTTCTAGTTTTCGATATATTCTTCGGTGGATATCTATTATTATATGTTTGATTCCCTGGCTATACTCTAATCGAGACTCTAACCTCTTGTCAATATAGATTTAACTGTTGATGTATTTTATGGAATTTTTATTACCCTCACTCAACTATAAATCTAAGATAAGAAAAGAATTCACAGAAAACGGGGTTCAATTTCCCTCCAAACTAAATTCAAATATTCCACCAAAATTTCGTTTACTTTATTTATTTATTTATTATTTTTGGGCGGGGAATCAGGATGGCGGAGTATCCTTCGTACCTCATGGCACCGATTACTATGATCATTTGGCCGACCCTACTAGAATTTAGCCGAATCTGAGGGAATTTCACCCCAGTAGGGATCTTTATCGTGCCAAACATCGCATTGACACGGGACCTACAGTTTTACTTCCTATCCGAAAAGAAGGCATGTTTTGAATTTTTCTCCACTATGAAAAATTACCAGCTCGGCCGGGGATCGTACCTGCGATCTTTGGATTATTTCGTTTACTTCTTTGTCCAGATGCTTTATTTTATTGTTAACTTCTGTTGCCTTCTTCATTATCTCTCGGTTCGCTTTTGATGCTCTTTATTCTGCATTCTTAAAATCTCCATAGTTGTCTTTTGATTCTCTTCTCTCGTCTTCTGACATTCTCGTACTGCCCTTATTACAGTTTCTATTTTCTCTTCCGTCTGTTTCGTAACTACATCTACCTTTTCTTTTATTTCTTTACTCATCTCTTTTCTAACATATTGTAGCTTCTCTTGTATTATTTGATTATTTTCTTCTGAACGTCTATTTACATTATTCTTCTTACTCCTTTATTTCTATTTTCTCTGTCGATTCTTCAAATTTTGTTTTCATTTCTTCTGACGATTTTGTTGTTTTTCCTTCAATTTCCCAATGTCTTCATTTGATTTTCTCATCTCTTCATTAGATTTTTTTCATCTCTTCAATTGATTTTCTTAGGTATTTAAACAATTTATTGAATTGATCATACTCAGTCAGGTGTGCCTTCCTGTTGACTTCTGGTTTCTCCTCTGTTTCTTCCACAAGTCTCGTCATTGTTTCTGTTTCTTCTGGATTCTGTTCTTTTGTACTTGTCTGTTCTCTTCCTTCTGATTTCTCACTTTAATCTTCCCTATGTTTATCCTCTTGTACCTCATAATGCTTACCTGATTTTTCTCTACTTTAGATTACTGAACAAAATATGTTATTCACATAGACAAATAAAATTTATATTTATTTATTTATCAACAAGATAAAATTGTTATGGTTATTCTGTATTCGATTATTTTTGCAGACACATGTTTCTAATAAATGTGATAGTTTCAATCTTTTATTAACTGATCATCATCATTAAGGTGATGATCACACAGGTTGAGTACTGTGACGATCACCGGTGTCTTGGATAATTTGCAGTATCCAAGGCAACAAGTGTAAACGAGTCACGAAAATAATTCCTAAGCCACAAAGTGAAAACATTCATTCTCTGGTCTTTAAAAGTAAAATAATAAAGATTATAAACCATAAAACGTCTTTTCCTACACCCAAACAGAGAAGATATTACAGTTCCTTTTAACCTACTATCAAGAACTGACTATTGATCATATTTGCCGGACTATAGCATTAACTTTGCCCCACGTTGGGCGCCATTTTTGTAAGTGGTGTTATAGGCTATAAAGATTTTGAAATTTACTTTATTCCTAATAAAATGTATTCTATGTTAATCGAAATTTAAAATTTCAATATAATAATAATTACATTGGCTTTACTTTAATTGAGACTCTAACCTCTTGTCAATATAAGACAATCAATAAATTTAAATATTAGTATATGTATATGTTTCTGAAGTTTTCTTATTACTTTCAACTGATAAATTTAATATAAGAAAATAATTCAAAGAGAACGGGGTTCAATTTCCCTCTAAACTAAATTAGAATCTTCCACCAAAAATCATTTATTTTAAATAGAGTCACTGCATCTAGTCCCCTAGGTCGCGCTGTTCGATCAGAGCACCGCAAAACGCCGCCATTAAATAAAGAATTATGTAACTCATATAAGTAAAATATCACTACAATATGTTAGAGATTCTAACATACAGTCGGTAAGCAATGGCAGATTAAGGGTGACCGAGGTTCAAGAAATGTTTCTCTCGAAAGTTTCTCAATTGTTTGTTTATTTCGATTAACTCCAAAATAATACTGAGACTGTGGAAATGAGGTTAAACCGCGGAAATTGTATTATTTAATGGTTCCATATAAAAATACAAATTTGGGAATTCGTACTCTCCTTCCCCAGTATAACCTTACAAAACTATCAAAGCTTCTCGACTCTTCCTCATAAAATTACATGGTTCCTAGACTATTGCATCACCATAATATCTATAACATTATATTAATATTTAATATTTTGTTCTTATATTTGACAACACAATATTGTTCTGCAAATTCGCATGTACGAGCTACAAGAAACACTGTATGCTCCACTGTATCATTTAAAATAGGAGAAGCTTATTTAGTTTGTTGCTGAAAGCTATTAAAAGTTGATCATTTTCATGACTGCGTGAAGACAGGGAAGTTAATCATTATCTAGTCCGGTAAAGCCTGTCCGTTAACGAGTCTACCTGACTAGTCTTACTTCTCGGTCTGAACAAAGTCAGAGAAGTGATTACTTTGGAAACTCTAATTTATTTTAACATGATATTTTCATGACTTACCAAAAATTTACTGCGGTCTTGTTTTTCGAGGTTTATTAACTCAGTTGCAGAAAAGATATCATGCACACTAGTGATGGGTAAATTCCCGGAATTTATTTTTTGGGGAATATTCCTGAAAATATATCTGGAAATATTCCCGAACTTCCCACTTTATCGGGATTTTATATTTTGTTTTAAAAAAGGTCCAACATAGAGAAATTGTTCGAAAAAAAGTTCAATTCACCACACGTCAATGCACATCAAAGATTAAACACGTTAAATTAATGCTAGAACCGGCCACGTGTTGGTAACAGGTCTTATAATAATAGTCCCCTTTTACAGGCCATGAAGGCCCATTGGGGCATAGCAGGGTAGGCTGCTATTATTCGAGCCGTTCGGTACTCAAGGGCGGTAAAATGGCTAGCTTTAAGCACCGACCGCCTAGTATTACCCCAGGAAATGATTTTCCAGGTACTCATTTTCACAGGCTGAGTCGACCTGAAAGCTTTAAATATTTTTAAAAATTCCAATGTATCACTCGTGGAATTCGAACCCCGGACGTCAAGATTGGTAATTAAGTGCCATACCCCTGAGCTACCATGGCTTCTAACAGGTCTTAGCTTGCAGAATTGTATTAAGCAGTGTACGCTTTGACACGTGTTTACTTGCGTTTCACTTACTGGAGTATAAAAAATAAATTTCCGTTTTTCGGGAATTTATGAGTGATTTTTATAAATTCCCAAAATAAATTCCCGGCAGGAAATATTCCTCATCGGGAATATTCCCGTCGCCCATCACTATGCACAACACGTTAGGAAAGTGTCTTAATAGGTCTTGAGGGTCCTTCTGCAAAGTACCACTTACCTACCTTGGTACCTTTAGATGGTAAACATGGAGCAGAGTGTAAATACTTTATTATTCATGAGAATTATTCATAAAAATCAACGTTGTCTGCAACCATGATGTGAGAATATATTTTGCATTTTCTCAAAAGTTGATAGTAGAAGCTTTATAAGATTCGTTATGTAATTTAGTATCTTTAGTAACTGATAATAGTTATTAGACAGGTACCCAAATTGCCTCTTATATTTTTCATCAAGAGTGATTAGCAGCAATCCTAATTTATTACCTTTAACTATTATTAATCTGATATCCTGATATCTGATATCCCTACAATGAAAATGGAGTAGCTCGATAAGTTTGTTGAAGATGCACTAGAATGTGTATTTAAAATCGAATTGGGATCCTCACACTCTGTCTACAAAATAAAATGTCTATTGTGTGAATAATCAAAAAACTACCTTTTCAGTGTAAAATAAATAGCCCCAACGCAAATGGCGGGACCTCCACTGCAAGTGTGACTTCTTGGGATCAAACTAAGCAACAATCCTTCTTGAAGCAGTTTCTTCTTTATTAAGGTTGTCATCTTTCATAATAAGGCCATTTAAAATACAGTATTATTTTTTAACAATTAGAAAATTAATCAAAATTCCTGCTAACTATCACAGTGATATTATTAATACTTAAATCAATACAAATTTTAACCTCGGACTATCTGGTATCTTTTCATGCGAAACCAATTTTTTGTCTAAATGATAGTTTAAATTTATTTATTTCCACCAAATTCTAAAAAATCTTGGAAATTCTGGATGATGTTCCTTCAATTCTGAAGCAATGTTGAAGCAATCTTTAAGTCATCAAAAGACGCTTTGCTCTCCCATACTAACATGGTAAAGTGGTGTCATACAGCACATTGGAGACTCTAAAAGTGAACTTTGAAAATGATCAGACTTGGAAATCTTGGATAAGATGTCGTTTAGGTTTGGTATTGGTTATCTGTCTTCTGGAACAATATACTTGTTAGCAGTTACTATAATTCTCACATACTCTTATCGATTCATCTACTTTAAAAGCAGATAATATTGAAATAGCCCTTATCATAGTGGTTTTCGTTATAGAATCCTTTGTAAAAACCTGTATCATTATCTTGACAAATTTTGACTGACCTGAATCAAAAATATATTCCTTTATCGCTAGCAATATTATATGCACGTATTGATTGGATGTTTCAAATAATGTAGTTTGATGTGATTTTCCAAAAGCTTTAGCAGTACATTCATCCTCAAGAATGCAAGGTAGCAAAGTGGCATAGTAGGCAACATCTGACGCATATGACTTTTTAATGTTTTGTCATTTTCTTATTGCAGTGTTTCGGAAACTTAATTTCAAACTTTGGAATTAACTTTGGTGTCCACGATACTTTATATTTGGTCTCAAAACTTTCGCCTACTTAATCAAATTTTTCAAATAATGATATTTGTTCAATGCAAAATCTATTACTTACAAACAAGCGAAGAATGCTAAATAATACTAATTTAGTCGTAGAAAATCAAATTGATTGCTGACTGTATTGAGAAAATCATTGTGAGTTACACCATATTTTAACTAAGGACAATCATCTTTTTAATACAGACAACTGGCAAACAACAAACCAATTGTGATTAATGGGAAACTACAAGTTCATAAAACTATTCACGAAAGACTGAGACTGTCACAATGTCTCACTGTAATGATATGAGATTGTTAATATGATCAGTTCCCATACTTTGATAATATTGTAGATAATGCCGTTATAAGGCAGACAATATAAGGAAATGATGAAGATCTATGCACGAAATAAATATGTTTCCATTGTAATTATATGTCAATGAGATGTAATGCTCCCATACAGCAAAAATTTTTAGTGTAATTTTTACATTGTCATATAATTATCAAGATAACTAGATTTGGTTGCCCAATTTTCCCTTCATTGTGCTATTTCAGAAAAGGAGCTGCACATAGAGAGCCACTCTAACCATCGAAACAGAATAGAAAGAACAGAAAAAGCAAAAGCAATCCAATATAATTATAGAGGTTAATTCTTGCTCTTTTTTCGCAACTTAAGCCTTGGCTTGTTTGATAATTTCTACTTAATCAAGGCTTGTTTATCGAATACATTTACTAAGAGCAGAATTTGGTTTTCCAGGTTTCTGTTTACTACATTTTCGCAAAATGATATGGAACTGCCTGTTCATCTTGTAATTTAACACTTTCCTGACTTGTTAAGTAAATAACTATTATTTATCAGGAGTAGTTTATGTTACTGAATTGTGTAAATCAAAAATTGTTCTTACAGTCCTATACTAATTTCAGACTTTTAAAATGAATAGCCTTTCATTAGTAGGAAGAAGAAAAATTTAGTAATTTGGTATATCTAGGGAGCCGAGGATTTATTATTAAGTCTGAAAGCTGTTTTGAGATCTCCTGAAATTGTGTAACTTTTGTGTAATTAAACTCTCTTCATCTATTCTACATTCTTGGCGCTGTAAATATGTATATGTAAGTTTAATCTGAATAAAATAAAAACCAGATTGTGATAAATCTCGCAAGCAATACGCATTGAGTTAATATCTATGCCATTTTTCAGCTTCCTACGACTTTTTCGTTCATTTATCTAATTTTATTGTTCTATTTTAGTGAGGCTATAATTTAATGTTTAATTAATATAAAACTATTATAATTTGTTGTAAGATTAATCTTACCGATTAGAACGCATAAAGAATTAACCATTTATTTTGTTTCTGAATAATCTATAATGTATATTTTGAATAATAGTATATTACATTATTTATATACATTAATAAGATTGATATAAAACTACATAATAAGGTTAAAATTCTAATTTGTTATAAATAATTATAATTTTACTTTAACTAGGTACTTCAAATCATTATAATTTAGAATTAATAACAGTAACTAGTTTAGTATTAGTATCTTTTTGATGGCCCTAGATACATCTATTGTTATTCATTATTGTTATCATTAGATGCATCTCTATGTTGCATTCGCAATACACACGTTGTGTAATTATTTTATTACATGTTATGTAATTATCTATCGTTGATCTTATATAAGTTCAGTAGTTGGTGTTCTATTTAGTACCTAAGACTACTATTCATTTCCTTTCAAAGATTGGCTCAGACTGCTTGTGATTATAATTAATACGATTATACGGGCATGCCATTGTTGTATTTACAACTAGCTTTTAAGCTCGCGTTCCAAATATTTAAAATACAAATTAAAGTTCATATCCGTATCGATTAAAAGTACGTTCTAGACGCGTTAATTAACAAACACCCCGGACTTAACCACCCATCCTCCCTAACTTAATTCTTACATCTTACATCCCCCACCTTACCCACACCCAACGAATTTATTTACTCATTTACTCACACGACTTAACACTCCGTCTTATCCATCCCTCCGAACGAGTCCATCCCTCCGAATCTATCTCTATCCCTACATTTACTCAGAAAGTATCAAATTATAGAGCTATCGCAAAGAAAATGAAGATAATGGAAACATTTTATTCCGATATTTGAATTCAACAATAAAAAGTACTTTGAAAGAACAACTTTTCTTGTGACAAAAGTCTTCTTATCCGATATTAAATAAAATGTAAGAATCTCCTGTTTGCTTGTTTTTTTATAAAAAATGCTGAATTTTGAAATTGGAAACAACTGCAGTTACTATAGGTATGAAAAAGAATAAATACTACCTACATACAGTATGAGTCTCTATCATGGAATAAATTATGATCTGTCAGTAAATCAAATACAAAAATAAAGTTGTATACTACTATCAAATTCCAGGATCAAAACCGGAGAATTTAATGAAAATTATGATTTTTCATTACATAATTATGTATGTTCAAAGTGTTTACTTGCTGGCAGTACCCTAAACGGAAATAAAGCTCATTTCGGACATTTGTCATTACTGCAGGTGAAATACGTCTACTCTCCTGTCTTATTCGTTGTATCAACATGAGTGTAGACTTATTTCATCCAAGAAGTGTCAAATATCCGAAAGGAGGTTCTATTCCCGTTTAGGACACTGCCAACACGTAAATGGGCAACGCTCATATATTTGTAACAAAATTTTCGTTTTAATTTTCTTTAAATTCTTCTATTTTTTTTTAAATAAGCTGAGATAAAAATGTGAAATTCGAGATAAAACAGAATTTTATAAAAAAGTGATACTTGATATACAGAAGTTATTTCATGTTAGAGACTTACACAGTATGTATGTTATTTATCAAACTCCGATTTCGGTCAATGAGCGAAATTATTACCCACGACGCGATGTGGTTCTATCAAAATACTCACAACGCGACGTGGGTATTCCTATTCGTCATTGTTCGATACGAAATACCTACAACGCGTTGTGGACAAATGCTTTTTCATTCTCCCCTTTACGAAAGTGTAACTTGCGTCACATGCGAGGTGGTGACAACGAAGTAAAACTGCCAATTTTTTTTAAATATAATATTATAAGGTGGCTTGCTGTAAACATTACCTTGGTAACAATACTGTCGAATATACAAACATTATTTTATTATAATCACTGAATTTTATTTTATTATAATTTCTTCTTTTACGGTGGTTAATAAATGTCAAGGGAAGAATGAAAAGTTTAATACATTACACGCTGCGAAGGCCCTTTCAGGTGCTCGGTGTTTTTAACTAACCTCGGCTACGCTTACGCTTCGCCTCGGCCATTCAAAAACACCTTGCACCTAACAATACAGTTTCGTAGCTTGAAATGTAAATAACTATTGACTAAAACGCGTTGTGGGCATTTTGTATTTGCCGAAAGACTGAAAAGGAATTTTGTTATTTTTTTAAGGAAAGGTTGTATTTTTAAATTAAAAAAATCAATTTTATGCTTTATCAAAAAACGTATAATAATATTAGTATGGAATGTACATTTATCATTTTACATATCTTTATTGACCTGACCTACTTATTGATACACTGTGCATGTCGTTTAGTGTGGCATTTCGAATTGCATTTTAAGTTGATTTTAAAACAGTTGCTTGATTTGCGTTCACAGCTTTTCTTGCAACCACATTTTACGAACCCTTGTCTTGATCCAGAAGCCATCACTGCTTCTTTTCTTACATTAATTGTTGTGTGGGATATTTCATCATTCTCTATAAATTTATTTTCAACAACTTGAAATTGATTTCTGAGAAACTGTTTATTCAGAACGCCGTGCTTTGTACCAAGAGTGTGAAAGTCTTCGTATATATTCATTACGACCGCCATTACATTTTGAGCGGTTAATCGGCCACGATTAACCTACAATTCTTAGATTCTCTTCAGTATTTTCTATCTTTAGCTCAGCCTGCAGTTTTCATCCAGTTTTACAGTTTTCTCGAACAAAGAGAACATAAAGGAATGTCTAAATCCACACCTGGTTCACTGGAATACCCCGGGTAGAAAAGTCGAGCCCATTCTAAACAAGCCGTGCCTTCATCACATGCTGATCGAGTTCGTCATTGTCCACATCCGTAGAATCGTCGTCTTCAGTATTGCGATCCTTTTTCTCGTGGCCCAGGCTTCTTTGAATCGCTGATAGTTCCTGGTCAAACTCTTCTTCGCTTCTTACCCGATTAACAATATCAGCTGTCAGGATTGTGTCTAATAAGCCATTTTTTCTGATACACCGTATGATCCTTTTGATACCAGCATGAGCAACATTTATTTTAAGCTATTTTATTTAGCTGTAAATATTTACCTGAATATAAAATTTTCTACCATTGTCACTATGGAGAATATATAGGGCTACAATTTAACAAAATATGTTCATAAGATTATCAGAAACTTCATCAACTGTTTTACTTTTCTTGGTTAAATGATCTTGGTAGTTTAGAATTTTATATTCTCCATCGGACTGTGACTGCACGTCAATAAGGTCCACCTGAAAAAGACACAAAGAACATTATTAAGTTTCCACAGATGCATTTAAGCAATACATAATTGTACATCAATGTAATGAAGTGGAATACATATAAATATTATTAGAAAAAATTAAAAACTATCTATCTCAAAAACCTATAAATGGGAAATCTAAAATAATATTAATTTCAAAGACTTAGGTCGTACCTGACAACAAGAATTGTGCTGACTTCACTACTTCTTCACCACTAGACCTTTGCTCCTCGGTTTTGTCTTTAAAGTGCAGTATTCGCATAAATCCAATTAGATTTTAATAACTTTCCTGGTAATATAGCAAAAAATTCTTTTTCAATTCTGCCTCCATTGCTTTCTTTTTTTATGATCAATTTTCAGATGCTGCATTAATTGTATCAAACATTTGCTCAATGCGACAGAAGTATTTGAATTTGGCCCTGTGTTTTCTCAATCACCATTTCGCTCTCGTCGATGTTTATCACATCAAAACGTTTACAAAGACGATAGTCTTTAGAAGTTACAAGACTCCTCTGTAATAATAAATGTCCTTTCCTGACAACAATTGTTGTAGCTTATTATAAAAAAATCTTTCATTCTTCACGAAATCAAAACCACTGACTATATTTTTATCAATTGTACACAACTAACAAGTAGGCACTGACTGAACAGAGTCGATAAGAGTGGCGTGAGACACGTATACGCCCACACCATACACTCACAGACATCGTGACACACTCAGCCTAATCATAAGAATCATTTCGGTCTTTGAGTAAATACAAAAGATCCACAACGCGTTTTGGGGAAAACGCGTTTGTCCACAACGCGTTGTGAGTAAAACCACTTTGCACAGATACCGAAGTAAGACTGTAAATCGGCTATTGAGCAATTGCCTTGTGGGTACTTTAAATTTTAATAGGTCCACATCGCGTATATAACGTATGTGTTACTCGCAATCGCCGAATTTGCCAATTGCTCGAATTTCTTAACCACAACGCGATGTGGGTAAGCTTAAATGTCCACAACGCGTTCTGGGTATTTATCTCGGTCGCTGGGAGTGTATAAGTTACCACAACGCGTTAAGGGTATTTCCGTTTGCTCAATATTCCAAAAATATAATTTTTTGCTTTGTGGGCCGTATGATATATCCAAAACGCGTTCTGCGTATTCCGGTTTCATCAACTACGTATTCTGAGTATTTTGCGTTTACCTACAACGCATGGTGTCCTTAAATTTTTATTATTTACTTATTTATTTTAATTTTTTTGTTTTATTTTATACTAAAATACTACACTATTTTACTATGACAAAAGGTTAATTTATTTATATAACAAAAGTTTTTATATATTTTTCCAACTTTTGTTAAAGAAAAAGCAAATATAAAATTACAAAATACTACATTTGTTTGGCACAATTACATTATTATGGGTTAAAAAATTACATAACTAAAAGTTACTACTAAAAGTTATAAAATACAACTGTAACTTAAAAACATACATAGAAAGTGAAACAGAATTTTTTTTACACCATTTAGAATTAATTCTTTCTGACACAAGAACAAGATTTGTTAGTATTGACCCATTGACTCAGCTGCTGTGACATCATTCATCAATACAAATACCAAGAAAATAATTCTGTTCGTATTGTGGGTAAATGTAAAAGACTCAGAACGTGTAATGTGTAAAACCAGAATACTCACAACGCGTTGTGGGTGGGTATATTGTAGTGGCCACAAAGCAAAAAATAATATTTCTTGGCTATTGAGCAAAACTGAAATACCCACAACGCGTTTTGATTGTTTTTCGACGCCCAGTGGGCGAAATAAATACCCAGAACGCGTTGTGGACATTTAAGCTTACCCACATCGCGTTGTGGGTAAAAAATTCGGCGATTGCGAGTAACATATACGTCACATAGCAAACAAGCAGGCAAAACAAGAAAATTTAAGCAGTCTCTTATTTGAAAATGTAAAAAATTCGGACATTTAAAAATCTATTCAGACATGTCTGAATATCTAGAAAATTAACAGATACAGATCTTCAGATTACACTCTATGAAAGGTGTACGATTTACGTCTAGTTATTTATATAAAAATAGTTTGTTTCTTAATAGTATAAGCATAAGGAGACCTCAAATTAGATTTTCACTAGAGGCCCAAAATTTGTAACTATGACATTGAAACATGTAAAACACAAGGAGGATGGCAATGTCCCTAATAAGAACCTAATGAATAAGGATCCCTAGAGTTGCTTGAAATAAATAATAAATTTTGAAAGAAAATAATAGATATTTGGGACGGAGCTATGAAAATTGTTTTAAAAAGAATGAATTGATTGATTTATTAATACGAGTACAGTATATGTGTATTGGTTACATCTTCATAAATAGAGTTTTCGTTCTATTTCAATTTCGTCTTTAAAATTATGGTATACTTAAGACGACGTAATTTTCCATTAGACTTTAATGTGGCGGAACACTTGTGGCAAGTTCGCAGCATTCCAATGAACAACGGTCAAGAACCACTGGACTAGATGTTTACACATAATTTTCGAAGGGACTGTGTGGAAACTTTTGGAGACCTTGTCAAATTTCACAGTACTACAATACAGAATTGTTCCTGTTTTATTAATGCAGTTTATTAGAACATCTCCTAAATGATATCATGAATGAAATTGAATAATTAAATATATTAAACTTGGATTTAGCTCGTGTGCTGTGTGAAGCTTTTTATACAAGATTGTAATTAAACGGCAGCATTTAGTAAAACAAAATAAATTAAATAAAGATTTGTTTTTATTTTCTTCACGGTAACGTAAACGATTGGAAGTAGAACTCCAACTACCTACCACTATTGTCTGATCTTCTCGATTCTAGTTAGTAAATCCTTTCTAAAAGAAGCAATGGAAATCACCTATAGGCATTGAAAACGATGTCTTTTACCTTTTCTTTTGTGTTTCTGCAAAATAGAAGTACGCTTATTCTATAGAATATAGCATTTATACATAGTTTCGTAAGTAAGCGACAGTACGTAACCTCCATTACTGACCGTGTCAGGCGTGACTGCTCTGGTTGTTAGACCGGATATGCATTCTAGAAGCTTCAGCAAGCACATATCTAATGTTATTTATTACATACCTTTTCACTCAAGTATTTATTAAAGCTAGCACAATTAGAAATATAATTTTAAACAGCCCGTTACACTACATAAAAACTCGAACATCGTAAGGAATTTAATACTACATAATATATAAATGGTGTTGGTAGGTCTATTTATTTCTTAGTTTTTAGACAATATGTTAACTTTGAAAAATAAAAGTGAAGTCAAGGAGTTCTACTTGAGAAAATAATGGTAAAGTGATATCCCAACATTTTTTCACCCCGAGCTGTGAACACATAACGAAGGTTATTCCTGTTCAGTGCGCACAGCAAACCGTGCTTATTCATTATAATACATAATTATACATGTAGGTATCTCTATTTTTATTGTATTATACACCGCTTAACCTCCACTTATTAAACCAATAACACAGTCTAGTAGTAGCATAACCTAGAAGTTTAAAGACTAATAAATGAGGTATAACCTTACAGAAAGAAACCAACTAGTTTTTGTTGGTGTTATTTTCTAGCACCTTCTTAAACAACAACACATATACAATAAAAACGAAACATAAATATAACCAAACAATAGGTATAAAAATAAAAAATATTTTAACATAAACCACAAAATGTTTCTAAGTACATAATAAACTTATGAATACGTATTACTTGG
Organism: Agrypnus murinus; assembly: GCA_929113105.1. Classification (NCBI taxonomy): domain Eukaryota; kingdom Metazoa; phylum Arthropoda; class Insecta; order Coleoptera; family Elateridae; genus Agrypnus; species Agrypnus murinus. The sequence continues at coordinate 70,095,737 of OV816024.1, forward strand.
TAAGATAAAAAATAAACATGTTTTGGGTGAAACTGTGTGAACTTGAGAATGAATTAATGCTAATTAGCTACTTGTTTTCAAAATGTTCTAGAGAACACCAGTCTTCCTTTAATACTATTTTAATAACGATAAATAAGAGCGAATTTAGATATTTAAAATATTCTATTTATTATTATTGTGTTTTATAGTGTTATTAAGCAAGAAAACAAAATAAGAGTATAAGAAAATGATATATGTAACAAACAACATACAATATTATTAAATACTGAATGAATACAATACTAAATATAACAGAATATATATCTGTATGATTTACCAACACTAAATGAGGTACGGTAACAAATAGGTTAATACATTAATAAACAATTTCCAAAAATTACATTTCCTTGAGGTTTACTGGAGAATAGACGAGATTTATTTTAAACAAGTAATCCAGATATATAAGTCATCACTGTTGACATTATAATTCAGTACTTATAACCCAATATGGTTATAATTTAAAATTACCACTAAAATAGAAAAAATAACTACAATATAAACTAACAATAGCAGTATTCGACAATAGCCTTCAGCGTTCATATATATTTTGGAGATCTAACTGAATCATGTGGAAGAAATACCCTAACATAACTTTATGATACTGCTATGGGTTAAAGTAATAGATCACTAAACCTAAAAATTATGTTTAAAGTTTAATAATCCTAACTATGGGTAGATATTAATATAATATAACAATTGCTTCCGACTCCAATGGTATTGCAATTATGCCTTTTTAGGTCTTTTTAATGTACTAATTTAGTTTGAATGTTTCAATTACTTCTACCTCTACAGTACTTCTTCCTTAGTTCGCAATCTTTCCAGTACATTATAATTAATAATTATTAGTTATCAAGGTCATAGTTCGATTCCTGAATTCAAGAATCCTTTACTACTTTGACAGAAAGTTCCATTTCCTCCCCGAAATCAGGGTGCAAAACTATACCTTACCTCCCTAGGGAGGAAAAGTATAGACAAAGTTTATCTCCGTACGGAGGAAAATATTACTTTGTCTCCATACGGAGGAAAAGTATTAACATTGTCTCACTATGGAGGAAAAGTGTTTTACTTTTAATTAATTACGCGTCGTACAATTCGTTGCTTTGCCAACATTAAAACCAGGCGAAGATGGTATAAGAAGATTTTTTTACATTCTTATAAAATTAATAAAACCTTGTTACCCACAAAATGGGGACTGCTTATTGGGAAACGGTAACAACCATTAACCGCAGTTAAATCTGTCGGCTGCCAGCTAACTAGTGTGAGGTCGTGGGTCTCACTGAAGGTCTTCTGTAATGGGCGCCAAGAATCGTCTAAAATAGCTACAGTATTGGCCGACAAAATCTGAAAGGAACAACACATTTGCGACTACTACCAATGTGGTCGACATCTTCCAATATTGGCTGCTCGATAGCTGAAAATATGTAAACCCCAAATACCAAACATATAAATAATAAGTCGTCAAGTAAGAGATTTACAGTGCTTTATTATTAATTAAACAAATTATCAGGTAGAGCAATTAAAATAAATCAGGCAAGTATGGTTATATCTTAATCAAGGACATATAGCCTTGGCAGAAATTAAACGCAAGTTATTGATATCTATTTACAAACTTGATCTGGGTGAGAATTGATGCCAGCGATTTATTTACTCTAGATGTGACTTGATTTCAAGTCTCAAAAGGTAACTGGCACGGTAAATTAACGCGAATACCTGTGATGTAGATTGCGCAATCATTAATCGTCAGATTTTTAATTGTTTAACCAATTCATTACGGAGCAAAGTCATACGTATTCACTCGAAAATATTCCTAACAAAGTAAGGTGATAAAATATTATATATCAAATAGATACGTGAATATAAGTGCTACACGCACACTAGAGAAAAACCATTTAACACATAAAATTATAATATACAAATATACAGTAGTGCTTTATATACAATAAAGATTGTCGGACGTTATTGATGTTGTAAATAGTTGCTACAATATAATTAACTCACGATACAGATGTATGTTCTTCGAGCTGAAGAGGAACGTCACCAACCAGGTCGAACGTAGCGTGATCCAACGAGACAAAGCGGAACCAAGTCAGCGTAATGGTCTTTTAACAACCCAAATATACAACGTAGTGTATGTAATTATTGTAAGACAACCAGGAAGTTATAAAATGAGTAAAGGTAAACCAAAAAGAAAAAAGGGTCTGTAACAAATAGAATCAAATTACCAGAACGCACTACACAAACACTTTATAAATACCTTCGGTGTAATGTGACCTTAAGAGATAATTATATCGCCTCCAAATAACGACGATTATGCATCGAAACCAATCAAGAGAATTAAGTATAAGAGACTGAATGATAGAAAAGTTAACCTAAAAACACTTACGAGAACGTGTGATTCTAACCTTCAAAAAGAACAGTGGAAAAATCCCCAAAAGGTTCCAATCTAAATTGGAAACATAGCCACAAATAAATCACAGATCTGCACCAATGCAATTCCCATAACACAACATAAGGGAAGAGATTAATTAAACGGCGATGTCCACTAAAATATTCTTTAAAAGAAGTTGACTCACGAACGGATCGAACAAAGTGAAAGTCACTTATCAAAACAGGAAATTAGCTCCAAAACAAAATGGCAACTACAAGGAGAGAGAATGCGAAAATCCCTAAACGTTATACAACTTAACACAAAAGCATAGCTATACAGGGTGCTACGAAATTAGCACGTAACAACCTTTAGATACTCGTTTTTATTGAAGTTTAATATTTTTCCTAATTTTCTAGATAATAGAAGAAATCATACGTGGAACTCTGTGGAGTTTCCTCCAGGAGGAAAGTGTCTTTTTCTCCCTTGTGTGTTTGAATAAATTCACCCTCGGGACAAAAAGTTTAACTTTCTTCTTTTGTTGCACAAATCGTTATTTTCTGTTTCACGTTGATTTTCATCTAAAAATTTGTATTTTTGCCTGCTTTCTAAATCGGAAAAAAGCGGAAATGCGGCTCTTTTTAGGGATTGTTTTACGGTTTTCTAGTTTCCGTTTATAAAGTGAACTGTCAGTATAGCAAACACAAATCTGTAAACAAAATAAATTACTAAAATAGTTTTTTAAAATTTTAGTAAAAAATTAAAGTAAAATATTGCAAAATATTTTTTGTCACACTCAGGTAATTGCAGACCTCGGTCGGTCTGCAAATAAATCTTGAATTCATGCGACAAAAAGCTAGTTTGTGACATGTTTGTTATTATAGTCTTATTTAAATTTTATTTGCAATTTTTTTCTTTCTTCTGTTTTTCAACATCTCTTTTACTTAAGAATAGCACATTGTTGGTACTTAACTTTTGAAAGAGTGGTATTTTTTAGGTTTTATATTATAATATGATGGTTTCTATGAGAAAATATAATTTTTATATGATATACTTATTACTGGGTGTGGCTCTTGACTACCAATGTTGAAGTCCTGGATTCGAATACCAGGATATTTTTAAATATCGAAAGCTTCCAGGTCGACTCAGCCTGTGAAAATGAGTATCTGGGAAATAATTTCCTGAGGTAATAATAGGCGGTGGGTGCGTAAAGCTAATCACTTTACCGCCCTTGAGTACCGAACGGCTCTAGTAAAAGTAGTTTACTCTGCTATACGGTGAACTACGGATAAAAGGGGACTATTATTATTATTATACTTATTAATTGACACTAAACATAGCCAAGAAACTTTTACTATGTTGAATGATACTTAATGTAAGGATCAATAATATCTCATGTGTTGCCTATCTTAGAAATTTTTAATGTACCTATTTCTACAGTACAGGAATTTTTAATGAATTTCAGTACAGTAGAATTTCTTTAATCTTCTGTAAGTGCATCTCGCATCTGCGTATCTCTTTGGACGGACTGATCTGTATTATAACAATACGAGTAATTCGTTTATTAATAACAGTTGTATCTAATATTTATGCGCAGAAATTCGTTGTTTAAAAATGTTGTCTGGCCGATAGGTGGTTTCCAAGGTTCTCACAACCAGTCACCTCATAATTTTCTGTCGCGATTTTAGTTTCAATTTTTTTTTCATTATTATCCATTAAATTTTGGAGGGGAGAAGGAAAAGAATTAATACATACAATTACACGATGCGTAAGCTCTTTTCTTCGCCTCGGAGACCCTTACGGACCTCGGCTGTCCGCCTCTGTCCTTAAAGGTCCTTGGGTGAAGAGTTTACTAATGCATTGCGCAATGTAAATAGCTTTTGGTAGTTTTAACTAATGCTTAACTGCACATTAAGTTAAAAATATGAATAATTTGGTTCTAAAAGGTATATTAGAAGCCTAAAAGTTAATACAGCGGATCTAGACCTTTTTAGTAAATTTGGACACAACTTTTCATAACAGTTTTTGAAGTTCTAATATTTTATTCTATATCTATTTTCTTTTTACTGCTGATACAAGGCTAAAATTTGGTATTTGGCAACACTGTCACCCCCAACGTATTTCTCGCGTTTTCACGAGAAGTTCAGATCTGCGTCACACATTCGAAAGGTGCACCTGCTAGTATAAATGTAGTTGCGTTTAGCATGTTACGTATACTATTTATTTGCCTATTTTTGAGAGTGACATTTTATTTTTGTATTAACAGAATGTATCTTTTCTTATTTTAATTTCAATCATAATTTTCCAAATATTTTGTCTTTTTTCGTGTCTTCACACCCCCCTTTTTGTTATTTTGCGCTTTCCTAAGGAAGCGTACCCCATAGGTTGAGAATGACTTTTCCGTCGCACCTAATGTCAAATATCTATAAATCTGTCGTGGCTGGTTCTTGGTTAAAATCTTAAAAAATCGTGAAATGTTTAAATGAACATAGAAACAATAATAAAACGCTGTAAACTATTACTAATAATAATAATAATAATAAAAATAATAATAATAATAATAAAAATACCTACCAATATCTTATTATTAAGATTTTATTTAAATTCTTCCTCTTTTTTGCGACCGTGTGGGTCCTAATGATTATTTTGCCCCGGGACCCAATGTCGTCTTGTTATGCTACTGAAATTACCATCAACATCGAAATCCAAAGGCTGTTACCTATACCAGGTCTGTTGCGATTGAGTTTTCTCTGTGTTCTGCATTCAAGTTGAATGTCTCTTTGAGGGGGCTTCGTTAGATAAAGTAGTTTTACGGAAGTTTAAGGTTCACATTTGTAAGGGGGTTTGCTGGCTCAGGCGTTGACTACGGTAGGCGTCCTTGTTCGGGCGCCAAATTCGTAGGGGCCTCTGCCCTGGATACTACCTTCCTTACAAAGAGCGATGAAGTTCTCGGTGATCGGCGGTAACTCTCGAGTGCCAGTTATTTTAACGTAGTATGCTCCGCGGATCCGGATAACTGCTAGTGGCGAGAAGGTCATTCAGGGAACTGCTGGGTCGCTGAGATCGGCCCTGTTTGGATCACTTTACCTGTCCCTAAAGCTTCCACAAAATAAGCGGGTGTTAACACTAGCAAATAAAACACACAATTGTCAAATCTAATAATATTTATTACCATCAAATCTCCAGCAAACGTTAGTCTCTAAACTACAATAAGCATACAGTTATCTACGGTAACCATAGCAAGCGGGGTACAATACAGCGTACAGTAATAAGCAAGCGTGCAAACAGTATTGAAGTACGGGGTTAGTTAGGGTGTTAACAGGCAAGTTGAACGGGTAGTACACGGGAACGGAAAAGGACAGTGAAATTTCGGAAAAGGAGTAAGGAATAAAAGGATGAGACCTCCAGGCTACGCACAGTAAAGCATGGTAAAGGGTACGGTAGGGGATGTAAGTATGAGATCGGGGGGAAAGGGACTCGGGACTACGGTAAGAAGACTTATATTCCCTTGTATCGGTCCGGTCTGCTGGGCTGGCTGGGCTGCTGACTGGTCCTGCTAGTGGATTGGAGTTCGGGGATGGAACTGAATAAATCAGCTCTCGCACCTCCTTATATAGGTGCTCTCGGGGCGTGGGGGAAATGGTAGGAGTGAAACGGAACAGCGCACGCCAAATATCGGTTAGGGAAGGGACGTGTGCTCTCGCTTAAGTCGGCCGCTTATCCGAGCTGTCTTAGAATGCACAGATAATACGCATATTCACTTGTATACCCAAAATAAATAACCAAAAATAAAGTAACTTCGTTACACAACGCGAAATAAATTTTCCCAGATCTTAGTATTCTGGTAAGTTTTCTACTAAGAGGAGATGTCTTTGATTTTTTTCAAGCTCTGTTTCATTTTTCTGCTACTCTGCAATAACTGGATTTTCTAGATGAACTTCTAGAGAGAAAATCCAAAGGTGTTGAATCCATGCAGCCTATTTATAATCCTGCAGGTCTTATTCAGACTTATGTCGACTTCTCTTGCACTACATATCTGCACCAAACTGGGCATGCATTCTACAAAACACAGTCCTTGTACCTTTATCCTAGGTACGTTAAACTTTGCTCCGCATTTACTGTTACTCAAATTTGTTTCTGGTGATTACTTTCTGTATTGATTTCTTGCAGTGATACAGTGATTGTTTTCAGAACAACGAGCCGTCTAGGGCGGCACCCTAGTACTTTGGTTGGTTCATGATTGAGATGGAAGCACTTAATTGTTTTTTTCTGAGTTGGCGACTCATCAGAGTTGCTTATGAAGTACTTAGACGTTGGTGATAGTACATTTTCTATTCTTCCCTAGCGTGGATTCCAACCTTTTTAAATGATTCTGTTGAATTTTGAGTATGGCCACAGTATCGTTCCTACCAGTCACGCATTGCGTCATTGTTGATGGTTGTCTTTATTAAGGAATTTGCCACCATGGTCACAATAATCTCGCACTGGGCGTCAAAACATCCTGAGATAGCACTGCTTAATTATAATAATTCTGATCGTACCTATAAGGAGATAATAAGGAATCCATTTAAATTACTATTCAGATGGATATACATAATATAAAGGTTATTGGAATTTTATAATAAATACAGTAGAACTTGTAAATCTGACCACCTGTTTAAACTGACCCTCTGGTCATATTGACCACTTTTTTTCGGTCCCTGCAAAAATCCCATTACTTTAATATAATTTATACTGTATAAACTGACCACTTCTCTTTTGTGACCATTGACCACATTTACCTCAAATACTTGTTTAAAAATGTTTGTGTAATGTGACCATTAGCCAAGGGATTACTTAAAACAGTTATAACTAATCTTCTAGAAGTTTAAGTAGGCTTGTACATGTAAATTGCATTCAAAGAATTTCTAACAATGCATCATAATCCCTTAATAGTGACCAGTTGGGTTCAGGTATTTCCAAGTTTTAAGACTTTATTTTTGCTTCTGAGGAATTCATTACCTGCAAACTTTCATATTAGTTACCCTTGGATAGTTTTAAAATTGTTTTATAAAATCAGTCTTGTTTCATCTGTTGATTGAAACCATTGTGTTAATTAGTGCGATAAAGATGACTTCAAAAAAAGTTTACAAAGAATTAAATTTGCAAGAAAAACAAAAAGTGTTTTTAGAAAAGACACAGTGAAAGAAATCGATTAACTTTAAATTGTTTTTTAAAAATGCGCAGTGTAAATGCAATTCTGGACCAATGTTACAAGAAGTAGCATTAAAATTTGCTCAGCAGTCATATTTGCCTAATTTAAAGCATCGTCGGGTTGGCTCGAATCATTTAAGAAACGAAACATTTCCCAGAAGAGTTTAGTTGGCGATGCAAATGAAATTGATCCCGCAGCAATAAGTTATTTTCTTATTCGTTTTACAGAGTTTACAAAGGGCTTTATATCAGAGAATATTTTTAATGCTGACGAATGTGGGCTATTTTGGGCAAATTGTAGTGTATAAAGAATTCACACTTTTACAAAGTGACCACCTGCTTAAATTGACCATTTTGGGTCAGTCCCAAAGGTGGTCACTATAGGCAGGTTCTACTATATATTATTCATAAAATACAAATTGACGTAATTTACAGATTTTTAGAATATCTTGAAAACTACATATTTTTAAGCTTTAACGAGATACATTCAGATATTTAAGAAAGAAAGTGTATTAGTGCTTAATACGTTACTACATAGTATTACTTAAGAGTTTGTGTATATTCAGTCATAAAATCATACTATAACTCCTACCTAAAAGATAATAAATAAAAAACAATAAATTTTACAGTTATGTCTTATTGAACTACAATGAATAGGATTTTTTTGCAAGAGAAACGCTTCACGAAATTGAGGTAATACTTTAAAAGATTTGTAATAGTAGGGCAGGTCAAGGTCGGCCAGCCCAGCCAAGAGTGGGAGCTGTCATTGACATACTATACCTGCATTGTAATAAACTCTAAGGTTATCTAAAAGATTAAAAACTTCGCAAAGACAAAATTATTTTGAAGCAGTTGCCGAGTTCTTTCACGTTAATACTAAAACCCACGTTCAATCAAAGACTTAGAATTAAGACATTCTACTATAAGTACACACGGGGAGCTTTGTTTTTATGCTCAATACTTCACTTACTCTCGGCAGTTACAAGTTTTTATGCTTTCAGAATATGATCACCAGTACATATCAGGTTTGTATCAAGTGTGCGGTAGTGCACAAGTAGGAATGTAAGCCGCAAGGGTCGCAGAACCTGTACTTGTTCTGTTTTTGTCTCGCTAACCATATCTTGTCGGTAGCTTATTGCCTCCATACATTTACACACTCGACTTTTACACCTAGTTGAAACACATTAAGATTATAAACTAAAGTACAGCGTATTAACATAAATAGATGGAGACTAGACGTATTGAACCAGTTCATAGATGAGATGTTTTGTAATACGTTTTTGTAAAATCTCCCCGTTGGCATTTTATTACATTTCATTGCCATCTATAGTTTGGTTTTGATATGCTTTACATTAATTTTATTTTGGTCATTTTCATATTCGACTTTGATAGTGTAGTGCACTTCTTTGCCAAGGTTAACCGGAAACTCCAGCAAGTATTTGTCCCAGATTATAAACCCATAAAGGAAGGTGTTTGATGTGTTTACATATATTATACATTAAGGGCTAATAAACTGTTTTACAATGAAAACAAATTAAATTAACACTTCCAGTCGAACCAACTTTGATCGCAGTTAAGCAAATTGACGAACACTCAATAAAAGTGATAGGCCGATGAATTAAAAATGTAAACAGAGATTAACTATAAAATGAGCAAAAAATACAAGGATTATTTAAATTTTTTTAGATCTACAACTTCTATTAATCAACATGATAATTTTGTGTCGTTCATTTACGTAATATTTTAAAACAGCGTAATTGCTTATAGTTAAATAATACTCAGAATTAAACAATCTCCTTAATTATTACCTATTTCCGTAGAAATTTGGCACTAAAAATCTACTCTGTAACCTAAAATTAAAATGTTAAGATTAGCAAAATTTAAAAATAATTATAGTAATAACAAACAATAGTGTTATAAAATTACTGTTTTAGGTGAATGTGTTGTAGTATTGAAGAGAATGACGCAAATATTTATTATTTCTGATCATTTTTGTAACTTTATATTTGTTCTCAAAGGTTTACAGAAAAAACGGAAATTCGAGATTTAAATGATCCTAATGATTATGAGGTTTTTAGCAGAAACACGCGATTATTAACAACTGCGTCATATCAGCAAAATAACTCAATAAATAAACCAATAATAATAGCAATGTCTCAGATTTTATATTACAGGAATTGTGTTGGAATAACAAAGTTTTAGTGGCAAATTAATAAATTGGTATGTCATTACCAGTGTGGGCAAATTAGCTGCCTAGTTAGTTCGGAAATTTGAATTTATAAGAAACAAAACGGAAACAGGAAAACGGAAAGCAGTGCTTCCGATCATCAAAAGTTCGAAGAGAAAAAAATGCAATGCAATCATTGACAGTAGTGACTGCTCCACAGTAAGTGTTCTGTACTATTTTCTCCCTTGAAACTTGAAAAATTGTATTTCTTGGCCAAGTTAATGACCTTGAGAGAGGTCATTTTGACAAAATAGACCCCAGAATATCTCTAGGAACATTTCACGCTACACGCTCAAAAGACACACGCCCTAACCCCTCGTGGGGAAGCGGAGAATGGCCAGAGCCTATTTTACCATTAGGCGCACTAGGCGCGTGCCTAGGGCCCAACGGCAAGAGGGGCCCGAATTGGAAAACATAAAATCATAAAAATGCACAGAAAGAATCACGCGTGCAACTCACTGCACGTGACAGAAGTAAAACTTCTAGTAATACTACGTTTCCACTGGTACGAAATCTGGAATTTCGGCTCCGAAATCCCGAAATCTCATTTCAATGTTTCCACTGCACTTTTGTTGAGTTGGTTGACGTTTATGTATCTGTTTGTTTAATTTCTGCGACACCGCTTTCGTTTCAAATGGAGGATAGGCAAAAATTGATACTATTTGTTTATAATAACATATATGTACTCTCGAGGGAAAAAATGTTCCACTTGAAAACGAACCAAAAATACCAAAATTTCACAGTTCAATCGTCACAACTTGGCGGATTTTGGACGAAAATAGATGAACCTTTGCGTGTTAAGGTGCTAGTTTAAGATTGTGCGAGCGAATGTTACGTTTAAGCCTTTCCGCCTCCTGCCACCCCCGAAGAAAAAAATTTAAATTCAAAAAATGTCAAACGTTAACAGCTAGTACGGTGTACCAAAAAAATCGTGGACCGAAAAAACCGATTGCCAGGACAATAAAGTCCAGTCCTTTTTCTGTAAAGTTTTCAAATCTTCGAGTGCCTACAATGATTTGGCGTGAAGCTATGAATTTTTGAAATTCAACCTGCATTTTGTCGAGTGTTTTTCCTCTTCTGCCAGCGACATTATTATCGGTTGAGTTTGAACATTTCTTTTCCGAATTCAAAAAATTTTGAAAAATGTCGAAATAGTATATTAAAGAACGAGTTTCATAAGGCAAGATTTATTGCACGAGTCCAAAGGACGAGTGCAATAATGACTTACGAAACGAGTTTTTTTATGCTATTTTTTCTATTTTGCGTCTTTTATTCCCTTTTTAAATAAAAAAATCGCAATTCTAAAATTTAGGGATTTTTGTGGTAGTTGACAACACTGATGTCTTTTTCAATTGTTTTTTCAATGCTACCAATTTTGAAAAAGTTGGGCTATTAAAGCACTCAAATGAGCTATTAACGGACTGTTTTGGGTGCTTTAACAGCTTTGTTATAGACGCAAAATAGAAAAAATGTTTTTTTTCTATTTTGCGTTTAGAATAAGTCGATTCTAGCACCCAAATGACGTCATTTTAGTGTTAGAATAAGCTGTTGGTGTGCTAGAATAGGCTAGTAAAATTTACTGCATTGATGTTGGTAGAGTTGGTTGAACCGTCAACTGACATACGTCAAAAAAATTTCTAACTTCTTTTGTGCAATTTGCCTAATTTTCGGCGGCGTTAGTGATAAATTTCCTTCACTATTCATTTTCAAACAACGCGAAATTGCGAAAATAAAAGCTGACGTTTTAAATTAATTTTTTCCACAAAACCACCCAAAAAATCCCTCGATTTAAAATTTTTATTTTTTAATTTATAAAATGGTATAAAGCGGCAAAATAGAAAAAATAGTATAAAACACTCGTTGCCGAAGGTCCTTCAAGCACTCATTTGTTCCTCAACTCGCCGATACGCGGCTCGTTTCGGAATTTCAAATTCGTGCTTTATCCCTTCTGCAACTTGTATTTTAATATACTATTAATTAATAAAAACATTTTTTCGGTAACGTTTATTTTTTAACGTGTAACCGCCGACACTACTGTTACCCGATGTGCAAGTGTCTAAATTAATGCTTTGATTTTTATTTTACTAATGTTTTGAAATTAATCAGTATCACAAAGTTATTCGAAGCATTGCACTGCCGTATTTAACGAACATTCAACGTGCACAAATTGTTGCTCTTTTGGAGGTAGGAGTTAGTATGCGACAAGTCGCATTGAGATATGGGGTTTACCATAGTGTTGTATCTCGTACGTGGTCCCGGCATCGAGAGACGGAAACTTTTCGTCGCCGTCAAGGATCGAAGACTTGTGAACGTAGCTCGACGGGATCATGTGAGAAGTGCTCACATGATTGCAGCGGACGTGTTCTTGATTCGACGAGTATCCGATAGGACGGTACGAAATCGTCTACTTGAAGGTGAACTTCGTTTTCGTGTTAGAGCTAATGTTCCTCACTTGACGGACAGGCATCATCAGTAGAGAATGCAGTATGCACTACGGACATTGGATTACGAGGTAACGGCGAAAGGTCTTGTTCACCGACAAAAAACCGCTTTTGCCTCTTCCATTATGACGCACGAGATCGCGTATGGTGTCGGAGAGGAATGCGATTTGATCGCAATTGCTTCAACCCGACGTGCAACTTCAACGGCGGATCTGTCATGGTTTGGGGAGGCGTTAGCTTTGATGGTTGCACCGATCTGGTGATTATTATATTGTTATTATATTATATAGTTCCTGAATTGACAGTGGTTCGGTACATCAACGAAATTCTTCGGCCTCACGTTCTGCCCATGCAACGTCCGATGGGACAAGTTCATTCATACAACATACGCGTTCTTCCTCATTCGCCTATCAGGACAGACTTCAACCCAATTGAACATGTGTGGGACATAATCGGGCGTTGTCTGCGAAACCTGCAGAGACTACTAACTACTCTCCGAGAATTGAGAATAGAACTGACGCAATTGTGGAACAACATTTCTCAGAATGAGATTCGCGCAGTTCCGAACATGCCAGCGAGGTTGCAAGAGGTGCGCCAGCAAAGAGAAGGAAACACACACACACGCAATGTGCAAAATCCGACCGACAACGTCCTCGTAATGCAAAATCGGGTTACGCATGACGATTACACGTTAAAAAAATTAACATTATTAAAAAAAATGTTTGGCAAAAAATGTTCAAACTCAACCAGTAATAATATCGCCGGCAGAAAACGAAAGACTTCCGACAAACTGCAGGGTAAATTTCAAAAATTCATAACTTCGCGCCTAATTATCGTAGACTCGAAGTTTTAAAGAATTTACAGAAAAAGGACTGAACTTTATTGCCCTGGCAGTCGATTGGGTCCACGATTTCTTTGGTACACACCGTACCAGCTGTAAAAGTTTGACATTTCTTTCTGCGGGGGGGGGGGGAGGGGTCTCGGGGAGCTGAAAGGCTTAAACGTTACACGTTACACACGCCCTTAAACTAGACACTTTAAACTTTTCAGCACGCAAAAGTTCATCCATTTTTGTTCAAAATTAGCCGAGTTATGACGGTTTGAAATTTTGGTATTTTTGGTGCGTTTTTTTTCTCGAGAGGAGATATAATATGCTGTATATTTTTTGGGAAAAGTAAAAGTATTTACGGTTACCGATAAAAAAAATAAAATAAATAAAAAATTAAAGAAACAAATTAAATTCTTGTGTTAAAATGTGTTATGGTATTAGTTCCTTCACCGGGACAATTTGAGAAGTTGTTTAGTTTTGTTTTTAAATATTATACTTTTTATTTTATTTCGTTTTTTACACCTATTTGGTAGTACTTCCACTCGAATACGGGGCCCGGAATTTGCTAGCTGAGCCTGGGGCCCAACTCAGTTAAAAATAGGTCCTGAGAATGGTTGAAGGTCTTTTAGGAATCTGGGCTTATACAGTGTTAAGATGAAGCCATCTTGAACTCTGAGAATAAATGGTAAATACAATTAGAAACCCTTAAAGAAAACTTTAGATATTTAGACACGGCACCATGTGAAGTAAAACAATTTGCAAACCTATCGGAATTTCAGGTTTCACTATGTATGTACCTTTTTAATTCCAAAAAATCCAGATTTAATTGATTGCTGAATTAATACAAAATTGACATTTAGTAGAAAAACTGGAATGAACCCATGCGCAATTGGGCTCCAAATGCTTTTTTACAGAAAAATAGACATAATCCGTATTCTCACAGTAAATAGCGCTAAAAGTAAACCAATATTCATTGATTAAGTAGTAATTTTATTTTATAACTTGAGATGGAATTATTTTCTATGATTTTCAATGCATTTATTTAGATTTCCAAATATGGTAAACGATAATTTGCATACTACGAAATAAATACATATATTTTACATTGAACTACATTTTGAATGCAAATCCATATAGAAAAGTTATTACTCCGACCAGTGGCGTGCGGTGAGAATTTAGGCTAGGGAAGCAACCACGATTTTAATTATAATACACCTAGGTACAGGCGCGGATTAACGGGGGGGGATTAATCCCCCCCCCCAATTTAGAAATAAGTTTACATAGAATAGAAGCAAATAATGTTTGTTTAATTATTATTTATTAAAACAATTATTTTTCCAAAGATTTCCCCCTCAAAATACTTCTCTGGATCCGCCCCTGCTAGATACAATAAAAAACAGTGTTATAATTATTAAGCTTAAAAGTTTTTCAAAGAAGCACTTTCACACTTTATACTTATGGAATTTGTTGACTATCATTCTTTATTTAAAAAAAAGAACTACTACTACGTTTCAATTTTCCGGTCTTTCTTAGCAAAATACCGGTACAGGTTTTAATCATTGTTGTTAAATTTGAAAGATCTGGTTTTGATCTGACTTTCTTAATAATTTGTAATTTCTCTCCAAAACTGTATGCGAAAAATTCCTTATTAATAATTTACAAACTGAACAAAAAATCGTCCCGATTCGGCTATATCGAAGGTACTCGAACCTTTCACCGAAGCAGTTGAATTTGCAGTCGTGACGATAATGCAATTTTAAATTTGCATACAGGCAAACTAAATAGAACTATTTGTCTTTAAAAAATACAACTTATAAATTAAAATAATAAAATGCGACAAAATACAGTCTCATTCGCAGATTTACATTACTTAAGTAACACTAAATCGAACAAATAACCAAATTATAATAAGTAAACATTTGGGAACGAAGCACAATAAAAATTACGACCAAACAATGTTAACCAGCCAAACAGCATCCGCCTATTATAACAGTCCGCGCTGGCTGATCCACGCCAAGGTTAAGAGAAGAGCATTTGTAATCAGTGCTTATATTAAGTGTATGTATCACATTTGAATCGGCATTACCCTTCCGTGCAAGTTTAATGAGCCTAATTTAAAATAGTACTCTAAATAATTATACTTTTTGCTGTAGAGTTGATATTGAGCTGTAATTTGATAAATATTTCAATTTAAATAAACGATAACCATAATTTTACAAAAGTATTTTTGTTAGCATTGTTTTTATTTTTAATAAATTCTCAAGGCCAACATTGCTTCCATTGCTTCCATGGACCGCACGCCACTGACTCCGACTGATAATCGAACCCAGGACCTTCCACTTTCCGGGTGGAAACTCTAGCGATGAGCTACCGGTAGCTGACTGGAAGTCCCCCGGTAGCTCAGCATTAGAGTTTCCGTCCGGAAATCGGAAGGTCTGATTTAATTCCCAGTCCCATCTTTCACTTACAACACAATTGCCTTAAAGCCAAAGTCAATTCACGTACTTTTTATTTGCTCTTTCTATAGTTTTAATGCATTACTAGTGGCATAGCTATCGCTGAATGGGCCCTATATCATACATTGCCCAGTGGGCCCACTCAAGACAGGCGAACGACCACAGAGGGGTACCTTACAAAATACAATGGTAGACAAGTTAAAAGAATTTTTAAAATTTAACGAAATTAAAACCACATTTTACAAATGGTCTGGCGTTGTTGCACCTACAATATGTGTTTTTTTGCCCAAACCACATCAAGACTATCATTCATTATATGTTGATTACTTTTTTATTTTTGTTATTATTAAATATATAAAAAAGCTTCATATAAAAGTTCTTTTACTACAATTTTTTGGCCCCCCTCAAAAAAACGATTGCATGTATAGGTCATACGAAATATACGTATATACTTTTTTTAATGGAACACCTTATATATTATTTCATCTTCGAATAGCATATTTTTCACCAATTAGAAATATATAATGGTGTATAAGTCTCTCATGAATGGTTTTTGACATATTTGACTTTAAAAATCCAAAAAAGGCTTCTAACGAAAGAGCAGTGAGCTTTGCTTGTAAACAGTATATTAACAAAAAATGGCATATGGATACAAAAATGGTTCTTATCTCATAACAATGAATCGGCTGCCGCCTCGGCGTTATAATACATCTTCTCGGATTTAAACTATCGCTTGATCTCCTAATTACATAATATATATTATATTTTTGAATATACATCGTACATTTACTTTATTTCACTAGCGGAATAATCGTTATTACGCAATAAGTAAGATACAGACATTATTATCGCACTCATGTGAGATAAGTACGATAATAATGCATGCCCATATATTACGTACAAAACTTTATTTACATACCTCTCAAATTCATTTTTACTCATGTGAATTAGAATTTTTGTGAATTTTAACGCAAAATAGCAACTGTACCCTGATTCTTAAAATGATGGCAA
The DNA here is from genome assembly GCA_929113105.1 of Agrypnus murinus. NCBI lineage: Eukaryota > Metazoa > Arthropoda > Insecta > Coleoptera > Elateridae > Agrypnus > Agrypnus murinus. The sequence goes on from OV816024.1 coordinate 70,112,298, forward strand.
CTCGGTTTGCAACCACGTAAAAAATGTAATGTTTTGCTATTTTATTGCACGAGTGTAGTATAATATTGCTTTATCGCACGGAGTGCATTTTATACATGAGAAATGTATTACATATTTCGTTATGGTAGAGGCAATAGTATGTGACTGAAAAAAGTTGCTAGTTTGACATTTCTTGGTTTTCTGATGAAAACTAATATGTGATTGACTTTCTTCCTTTATATTAAAAGCAGGCTGTTTTAAATACCTCTTGTACTTTCTACTTTCTAATTAAAAAATGAAAAATGATATTTGTGTTACTATCCAAATTTTAGAAAAATTGGATATAAGATATTCAACTTGTGGTGATAAGAAATACGTATACGTTTGTGGAGTGAAACGAAAGACTTTCTTCAAAAGAGGGAGTTTTTCAAAAATAACCCACGTTGCTAGGGGGAACGTGGTTATAGTATAACAAAAGAGTAAACAATCACTTTCCTTATTTAAAATGACCACAGTAAACATGGTATTATTTATAAAGAGTGTTGGATAAAATGATTTTATTTCACTCTTTGTTAAAACAGACATTTTTTGTTTGGCAATATAATTTGAAAAGTGTTATTTATGATAGAGACATAGAAAGAAAATATGTAACGGATAAAATTTGAACATATTAATACCAAATATCTAAACCAAGAAAGTGAGTTTGTGTACTTCTCGATGACGTCGGCCATGAAGAAAAATACGCTAACAATATTGATCCTAGGCACTTACAATTAGACCAGGTGACAAGTATTTGACTTTAAGATCAGGTACTTTTCACCAGTGTCTTATTCGGGCAATGTCAGCTAGCGAACCATTAACACAATTTTATTACAATAGAAAACTTCCGAGAACATTGTTTTTAAAATACAAACTACAATGCAAATACATTTGCATTGTTAACTATTAATAGTTGGTACAGATTTTATAAAATGAAAATTAATATAACTATGTTAATTGACAAATTATCACACAAAAATAATGATATGTGTATATTTCCACAGGACACTCTAGGGCAACTGTTTTTATTTTTATGGCTCTCTTCAGCTGGGGATAGTCGCTTGTGAAATACAGACACATCAAAAAAACCTATATACTTAGTCCAAAATAACATTAATATCGTAACATAACTATCACTACACCTATAGAGAACAACCGCATTTTTGTAAATTCCTGTCGAGGACTTTTTGGTATGTAATTTGAGGCGACTTGAGAAATACTTTTAATAATTTTGTTGTTACTGAAAAATTTCTATTAAAAAACTATATTAATAAGGTTTATTTTTCCAAGGATAGTGTGGAGATCGAATCCTCTAACAGTCACCGTTCAATGATGTATTTATTATTAAATATTTAAATATATAAATAAAAACTATTGTGAGTCACCTCATGATTTAGGGTGTCAAGATCAGACATTGATTTTGCCCGGAAATCAATGATCGCCTAAATTTAAGGCAGTTAGCTATTTATAGAGGCATTTAATTTAACACAACAAGAGTTTAATTTAATTTATTATTATGGCCTTAACACGACGATGAATTATGTCTTTAGGAATGCCATAATGTTCATATGTTTACCTGAGAGGCATCTTTTCTCTTTTACCAGTTATATGGCTTTTTGCAAAGATTCCGTGTTATAATCCCAATGAACAATTTTTGTTTTATTGATAATGAATAACAAGATTACTAATTTACAGAAATTGAAGTCCTTTTTTAGTCTGAGAAACAGTTATAGAACATTAATATCATCGTAAAAGAGCTTAAATGAAGAGTACTATAAGAGTTTCCAACAGCTTTATTTTGGCATACTTATAGAATTAAAGATTCGAATAGTTACTGTATTATATACTAGAAGTTAGTTAATAATACTTTTACAACAATGTTATAATGCTTTTCGTAATTAGTCGTTTGTAAACATTTCGGCTACTCATGTGACAGAACTAACAGAAAAACTTATACAGTGAGGATTTTATTTCGCTGAACATCAGCACTATAAGTATTAACCCTATGTTCAGTTTTTAAAAAACCATGTCAATGCATTACAAGCAATTACAACATAGCCAAGCAACCTCTGATAAAACAATTGCCATTAATGTCCTTAAAAAGTGTCAAAACTGATTTTTTTTTTAAGTTTTTGCACTTGCGGTTTACACGAGGGTTTACGGCATGTATTTAAAAGATGAAAAAACTGCTATTGTACGCTGGTACAATTGCAATAATGATAGTATGCAACAAGTTTGCGATTTGTTTGACACTTTTTAATGGCATTAATGGCAATTGTTTTATTAGAGGTTGCTTGGATATATTGTACTCGTAATTGCTTTTAATGTATTGACATGTTTTTTTTTAAACTGAACATAGGGTTAATAGTGCTGATGTTCAGCGAAATAAAATCCTCACTGTATATCTACTAGTAATACTACATAAATTTTTGTTGTTGCATGGCGCTTACACACTCGCACTTCTACAATATATTTATCACTCTAGGGCTTTTTGAACATGATGGTGTTATGCTTTATTGTTCTCTTTTTAAATAGATGCAGTTGATGTCTGAACTTAGAACTTCGTTAACAATTCTTTACCAATGCACTATGACCGCAGATCACGATTTTGACCAAAAATTGTATTTCTTGATTTAATAAAAATATTTTATTTAAAAGGTTTGTATACCAAGAGCCTTTGATGAATAATAGTCACAAAATAAAAATTTTAATTAAGCGGTGGGTTGAAAATATAAAAGGTGTACTTCGTTCGTAAGTTCCAACTTGAATTCTATTTCATCAAAATGGATTAAAATTTACAGACAATTAAAATTAAGGGATGATTTTAAACCGAAGAAAATTCAAATTAAAGATTAACAGGGTATTTCAAATTAAATTTATATAAGATTATTTATTTTTTTGGGCAACGAATCGGGGTAGCGGAGCATCCCTCGTACCTCATGGCACCGATTACTATGATCATTTACTCGAATCTGAGAGAATCCCACCCCCAGTAGGGATTTTAATCGTGCTAAAAATCGGACCTACAGTTTTACTTTCTATCCGGGAAGAATGCATGTTTTAATTTTTCTCCGCTATGAAGAATTACCATTTAGGCAGGGGATCTAACCTCCGACCCTTGGATATTATGAAGTATACTCGTAATTATCACTGAACAACAAATTTGAAGTCATTAAAATTTTTTGAACACAAGTAAAGTGTACGCTATAGACACTTAAATCTGGAATTAGATTTTGTCTAGCACCCTTGGTTAAAGAAATTATGATGGTAGAGAGCATTTTAATCGGATTTTAGACAAAGTAAATTAATTCAGTATTCACACAAACTTACAGAGATTTGATTTTCTTTCTTTTACTTTGTCTTTTATATAGTCACTGGAGGTTTACGCACTCAATGTCCAACAATAGATTTTTAATGTTGCTTCCATAGTTTGTATTTTTGCGAACGACAAATATGGGGTAAAGGGACATAAAAGACTTATAAATCGTTATATCAGTGGCGTATTTAGGGTGGACCAACGGGCTGGAGCCCCCGAAATTTTCATGCCATTTTTATGTCAAAATCTAAGTACATATTTTGGTTCGAAATTTTTATAGAGTAGCCCCCCCCCCCCAAAATATCCTAAATATGCTACTGAGTCATATATATGTATCTTCAAAATAAATGAAGATGGAATTAATAATAGAGAACCAAATAAATAATTTTAAGAGTACCGACAACAGTGGTTTAACATATACGCAAGTATCAAGAAATGAAATATTTCAAAAACGGAGGGTGCTATAACAAAACTAATTGCATTTCTTAAGACAGCATTCCAAAATACAATATATGCATCCACTTTCAAATCAAAAAATGTTTCACTGTTGTACAGTGTTATCGGTAATCCCTACCGACTCGTCGCTTCTCTTTTGACTTTTAATCGCCAAATGTCGTAGTGCGAGCTCGTTTTTTTTTGTTCGAAACAAAGTTCGAACATAGATATTTTTACACCGACTATAAGGTATATACTATTTTGAATTTATTTTTTAGACTACGAACTATCGCCTTTTCTAAGGCAGCGGAACGAACCTGCGACCCTTGCATATTATGAAGTAAACATGCTAACCACTAATCCACCGTAGATGTCTAACAACTGATTTAAAAATTTAAATAATAAAATTAATTATAAATCATCCATGGCAGATTCTAAAATAATAATTCATTGAGTCCAACTTCAGGTTCAATCCGTTATATGTATGTAAGTTGGAAGGAACACGGTCTTCAGCTTTTGATATTAACGGTTCAGGTTCCAGAATTTCCAAAATTTCTAGTGGAAATTGTTCTTTTTCCTTTTCTTCTCTTGTCCTTGCATTTATTTTCATATTTATATTTTGTTTTGTTTATTTCATTTAAAACATAATACAGCTTCCATTTCATAACTATTTTCTTTCCATATTTCAAAAATCTTATGAAGCGGCAGCTTACGGCAGATGAAATCTTGATGTAGGTATGACAAAGCAATATGTACTCCTAGTATTATTATTATCAAGATAATTTATAGTTACCAACAAAATCTTCTAAGCCTTTTTACATTTCAAAATAATGTTCATTTATCATGCAAAAGCTAATACTTATTTCTTCAAATTTTTATAAGAACTAGTCAATTAATTTAATATAAATCTTGTCGTTTTTAAATATTAACGTTGATTTGTTGAATCTATTGTAAAATTCTAGACAACCCACTTTGTGTTAAAAAAATAATTTACTAACTTTAATACGCCTATATTTGTTGTGCGTCGCTTTATATATAAGGTACTACTTTGATTAGTAGAGCTGTTGTAATGCAGGTTCGATAGAAACATATTCTTTGAAATCTCTGTTTTTAATGAACAAGAAAAGAAATGTTTGCTTTGTTTGAAGATAAATCTTGATTAATTAAATCGGTAGCATCAAGTAAATGTTAATGTTGTCACAAGTTGTTCCAAAAGTCCATGTTGATTTTGTTGAACATTGAACACCTTGAGCCTTCTTATGAAACCCTTATAGGGTTTGAGTATCGTTAGAAATTGTAGTCGTGGCTGTTATATATCTTATAGTCGTATAAAAGTTATATAATACAGATCACAATTATAAATAAAAAGTTTTATAAAACCATTACCAGCGAAAAATAGTTTATAAAGGTGGTTGTTGTCGCGCACAAATACGGTAAGTATAAAGAAGTGCAAGTCACCCCAAATGTTTCAAGGCGACTCGATGTAATGACATTATTCATTTTTAATTTACTGCAAAAGAACTGCCCATGTGTAAACTGATTTATACTAATAAAGATTGTCACCAAAATTATCTGATAAGTTTCTATAATCTTCGAATGAAGGGAGAAAACTGTCAGGGTGTAATTTCCTTCGGATGATTATGGTGTCCTGAGAAATAGCTTTTAACTCATAGATCTTTCTAAAACAAAGAGATATCTAAGAACACCCCGAATCTTATGTTAGACCTTGAGAGAACTGTTCTTCATGTTTTGACCACGCCCAATCAACTTGATTTGAAAAGACAAAACCACTACTGAAGAAAAGCAAAAATCATGTTTTAAGGTATAGCCAAAATTAGTCAACACCTATTATTATAATGACTATTAATGATTTAACTATGAACAATAATAATAATAATACTCTTCGGATAATAATAATAATACATTATAAAGTTAGAACTAAATCTCTTTTAGCAATAGTATGTGCAAGTGTACTTTTTGAAATAGGCACACATTACGTCTTCTGCAGTAACTGTCCGAAGTTATTATACCAAGAAAAATGGCACGAATGGAAGATGCATGTGGAGAAACTACAATAGCTATTTGATACAAATTATTGAATTATAACTTTCATTAACGTTTTCAATAACATATTTTTTAGTAACACTAACTATAGTATGTAATGAATAAATTATGTCATCATGATTTGCAAAATTCATGCGAACATAATAACATTGATATGTTTTTGTCTCTTAGTTGCTTCGAAAACTATACATTATAAATATTGTTACGCATATGTATTACATAACTATTCATTCAATGACAAGATAAGAAACTGTTCAGAATGCTTCGCATTTTCACATGCTAATTAGTATAATCTTCTATATTAATAAATTAATATTAAAAGTCAAAAATTGAGATTTTATTGTATAATATGTGCAGAGATGAAATAAATGATAACAAACACGTGAAGTTATTTACCAATGAAAAATTTGACCTGATGAATGTAAAAAGTGTATTATCCACGCTTCAGGGATTGTCCTTTGTCCTTGTTATTAACATAAACAATCGCAACAAACATAATTTGGTTATGTTTTTTATGCATGGTTGGAATATAGTTTATGGTATAAAATAAGTTATTTATTTGTAGATATATAGGTGTGGATGTTTAACGATGTAATACCTACATATAGTCCAGTAGTGTGAATCTAACGTTTCATCCGTGGTACTTACAGCTTAACTGATTAATCGATCTTCTGTGCTAATGATTTCATACAAATTTTAAAACAAATCAATGATTAAGATTTAGAGAAATTTACATATTGTAAAAAATGCCATATTTGAATATAATAGAATGTAATCATCATCCTTCTATTTCCTATTGTAACCTCCTAGTTAGTTATTTTAATAATTGGTATTGTATTAGAAAATTGAGCAGATTCTATTTTGAGTGTTAACTTCGATCACTACTTGTCCTCTGATAGGGTCATGCTTCAGCAGTCAAGGAAGGACGAGCTATTGCTAAATGTTGAAACAATAAACGTGAATCATGCATTTCCTTTTTATACTTACATTCTTGTTTCTCTTTTAATTTGTCTTTGTAGTCTACATTTCTTGTCGTTAAGAGGACTCCACAGGATTCTAAATATAAGACTGTTTATAAGGAACGTCCTTAGTGTTGACTGAAAAAGATTGTTGTGTATTGCTAAAGGATTGCATCTTTCATATACGTTATGGATGTCGGACCATCTGTGAAATATTATATATAAACATCATAAACACTAATAACAATAATTATTATTCAGACAACCCGATAGTTTATTAGACAATTCCTTAACGATTTCCTTTAAATACTATTATTTTAATTTCGTTAGATTTTTGTTAATTTACATAAATTGTTTTGACGAGATCGTACGTATGTAATACCCCATATGCAGAAATGTTGCTATAATAGTAGCTAGGTTTTGGAAGTAATTAAAGAGAATAATTTCTTATTACATAGTTTTTTATCTTGTAAGTTTCTGATGCATCAAGTGTGTTCCTAAATCGTATGTAAAACTCTATAAGGATCAATATGATCCTGATTTCTAACTAGATATATCGGTAATTTAGTAGAAGAATCCAGTTAAATAAATATGTAGTATATCATCATTTCTTACTTGAATTGTCTGATCAACTATTTACAAAATGTATTCTATATTTATCCCTGTTATTTACATTAATACAGTTAAAAAAAAGTAAATTATAACATTTTTTTAAATTATATTTAATTAATTAAAGTGAGACAAGGAGCACACTAATTTGGATGCTATCAAAAACTTGAATTAAAATATACTTTTCTAACCTATACTTTCAAACTTATAACATAAACTTTATAAGTAGTTAATAAATAGCTGAAAAAGTATTTCTCATATCGTTATCGGACCGTATGTTTTACTCACATTGTGGTCACTATTTATCTAGACCAGCACTCCAAGAGGTAATCAAAATTGAGGCACGTGTTATTTCTTTAAGATTTTAATAATACTCCCCATGGGAAGTAATATGGTCTTTATGTCATTTTACTGCAGAGTGTTTATTCTGCAATTAGTTGATATGTATTATATAAAACACAAAAAATACCACATCTAATAAAAAAATTAAATACATGAAGAATAATTTTAATCATATAAGATGGCTTATGGGTCATTCCATGCGAAATCGATCACTAAAATGGGCCGATCTCACGGATTTCAATGAAAATCAATTATGAGGTAGTAATCAACTAAAGAACATAACTCAATTTGCTAGATTAGGCAGAACTTCGGAAATATTTAAACTGAAAAAAATATCAAAATTACTTGCACGTCTTTAAAGAAATACAAATATCTCGAAAAGTATTTATCCTAGAACAAATATCTTTTTTTATATATCGCTCACAAGAAGACGGGCTTTTTGGACGACCTAATAATTTTTTATTACCAAACGGTATTTTTATTTTTTCTAAACGAAACATTATAAAAATGCAGAAAAATCGGTGTGGTCACATTTTTAAAAATCTGAAAAAATTGTACAGATCCTTTGAACATTTCTGTATTTAAATACCAAATGGCAAGCTGGACGTTTTAATAGTTTTGGCAGGACAAATTTTCAAAGACCGCGTTGCGGGCAGCCGGCGCAGCATTGTTCACGGCCAGCCATCGCAATCAGCATTCGTTACCTTCTAGTTAGTACCCATACGGTCCATAATCCTAGCGCTCTGTCTTAACTAGTGTACATAAAATAAATGTATTTCTGTGTGGATATGATTATACCTAGTGATTAGTATTAGTAAGTTAATTACTTATGTATTTAAATCGATTTTTTCGGGTGTGATACATAAAGTATAATTCTTGCAGCTGTCAAGTAATATAAGTAGTCATATATAAGTAATTAACTAATCAGTAGGTATAATGATATCCACACAGATATACATTTATCTTATGTACACTAGTTAAGACAGACCGCTGGTAATATGAACCGTATTATTCCATACTAGAAGGTAGCGAATGCGAGTTACGCCGGCTGGCCGTAAACAGTGCTGCGCCGGCTGCCTGTAACGCGGTCTTTGAAAATTTGTCCTGCTAAAACTATTAAAACGTTCAGCTTGCCATTTTGAATTTAAATACAGAAATGTTCAAAGAATCTGTACAATTTTTTTCAGATATTTAAAAATGTGACCACACCGATTCTTATGCATTTTTAAAATATTTCGTTTAGAAAAAAATAAAAATACGTTTGGTAACAAAGAATTCGTCCAAAAAGCTCGTCTTCTTGTGAGCAATATATAAAAAATATTTGTTCTAGGATACTTTTCGAGATATTTATATTTCTTTAAAGACGTGCAAGCAGTTTTGATATTTTTTAATAATAAATTGATTTGGCTCATAATTGATTTTCATTGAAATCCGTGAGATCGACCCATTTTAGTGATCGATTTCGCATGGAATGACCCTTAATAAATCGACTACATCCGTTGTTGTGTAAATATAATATTCCATATTAATTATTTTGACATAAATTTCGTTTAAATTAAAACATTTTAGGTAGCTATTAGATATAATACATACAATCAAACTAAACATTTAACACTTCCAATAAAGCTAATGCAATAAACACTTCCTATAATTCTTAAGCTCAAATTGTTCTTTCATTAGAAATACCTTGTATTTCTTGTGTTGTATCTATGTTTCAAAAGCTTCCAGGATGTTTAATTTGTGTTTGTTGTTGCAAAAATTCAAAGAATGTTGTTTTGAGATAATGTTTGCGTGGTGTTCCGAAAGGTGTTTGGCATAATTTTCTTAGATTTTTCTGGGTGTTTATTTCTGTTATAGCGTATTTTTTATATGTGTTCCTTCTACCTTATATCGAACTTTGGAAGTATTTGCCAATGTATATCGAGTTACAAAAAGAACAATTCAAATGGTAAATGCCGGATTTCATGCTATCGTGTATTCTGTCTTTAGCATTGAATAAAAATAAAAAAGTGTTATTTTAAAGGTTATCTTGTAACTGTTGGCTTTTCGTAGTACATACTACATATATTTGTAATTTCTCCAAATATCTTGCCAAAGTATGAAGCAATTCTGTGAAATGGTATTGATACGTAATCTGTGTAGTTTGTTTGAGTGTCATTTGGATATATTTTCTAGATAGCTAACCTATAATATTTTTGTTTAATTAAAGTGTCAGTCATATTATGATTATAATGATTTGCACGTCCTAGTTTGTCAATTGTTGAAATTTCTTTATCAAAATGTTATCATCTCATTGCAGTCAATGGTTAGAGCTCGGTGTACTAAAAACGTACAAGCTATTAGTTTATGAGTTTTATAGTGACATGATTCATTAGGAGTAGTGTTGTCTGTATGTAGTCGCGCACCCAAGGGGGGGACTGGCTCCACTCCCCTGAATATACCCAAAGCTTATATCGAAGTATAACAAATTATTAGCTACCCGTTAGAAATATACTAGCGTCTAGGATCTCGAGCTACTGACATCCGCTTTGGATATTTCAAGCAGTGGTAATTTTATAGTTCAGTGGTTATAATACTCAAAGAAATATAAAAATCCTAAAATAGTACACATAAAAATCAACCCAAATTAGGAAAAATAGTTAGTTCTGACAAAAGAATATTATATCTTTTCTGAAATTGTGAAGTTAGTGCATTTCACGTAAATAACTATAAAAGCTAAAATAAAGTATCTATTAAAAATATTTGCAATAAAATTTGTTAATTTTATTATAAACATACTATGTATTTATTAATATTTATTGTAATTAAACAATTTTGTTTTTAAATAATAGTTTCAACTTTCATAAAAACATACAATAATGGATTGATTACTTTACTGTCGATTTCAGAAAAAAATATCTTTTTATCACACATGCCACATTTCTACTGATATCTATGTACCCTATATTAGTCCCTAGCCTTATTTTCTCAGGCGTATTTAAAAGAGTTTAAAAGCATTTTTTGTTTTGCTCAAGCATTATCTTATCATTTTTATGCTCTTATCTAGTTTTCAATATTGATATAATAAACACTCGTTTCAAAATGATTTTTTTATGCGTATGTATTTCTAATTTAAGAAGCATTTTGGTTGGTCAGCCCCTCCTCCGAATCAGATTACTAGGTGCGCCACTGTCTGTATGTATAAATGTTCTATATTGAAAATTGAAACTAATTGTGTGGGTTAATTTTAATGGTTAAATATAAAAAGTTAATAGCCCAATTTTTTGTATGAAAGTGATGTTTGAATAGAGACTGACTGTTAATAAATTCGCCAATCAAATGAAAATGCATTTTCGTAAAAGTGCAAAGTGCAATTTTTGTAAAAACCCCGATGGAATTGATTTGATCGAATGAAACACCGCCGATTTATGAACAGTTTGATGGATGTACGCGGAACCTTGATGACATGCTGTGCTTTTCTTTGTTATCACATGGGATTGATTATGTACTCACATAGTATGTAGTATGTAGTTATATAACTGGAGTTACTTCATTACCAACTAGACAAAAATTGTTTTTGCAATTATATAGTTGTTACCTCTATCATTATTTCAAATATTTATAATTTATGTGTATCAAAAATAACATGGAATAGGTTTGTACAAAAACGAAGATTCTTTGGTATATTTTCTACGTTTCATATGCAGCAAGTATTTATGTATCGTATATATTTCTATATTGTCTATACAAAATCCCATTGTAAAATATTACTAGGTCCATTTACGCCTTTCTGTAATTTTATGGTATCTTTCAAATAAAAACTTTGTAGTCATTATTTAGTAATAATTATTATTAATTGTCATAAAAGATTATAATAGAAACCAGTGACGTGTGGTCAGAATCTAAGCAAGAAAAGCAACAATGATTTTGATTTTACTATACCTAATTAGGTGCAGTAAAAACAGTATCATAATTATTAGGCTTATAAAAGATTTTTAAATAAAACCTTTTCGCTTTATATTTTATGAATTTCTGATAGCGTATTATAATTTTTATAAAAAAAAGTATTTATAATGCACCTCAAATATGTGGATAAATTGGAAAATTTAGAATCACTATTCAGAAAATTGCTACGGGCTAGCCACTAATTTTTGTAGGCTGAAATTTTAAAATATCTGTTGCACGTTTTAATCTATACTAAATAATTGAGGAAAAAATTAAATTTGGAAGTTTTGGTTTTCGTCTGTCTTTATTAGCAATTTATATTTTTTTTTCTAAAACTGCGAGCAAAAAATTCTTTCTCTAATAATCTACAAACAGTAATGACCTTTTACCTTTTACCAAAGCAGCCGAATTTGCATTCACCCGATAAGCAATTTTAACTTTGCGTAGATCACACTAAAAAGTACAATTATTTCCGTCTATGAAATAATTCCAACTTATATAAGTTAAAGTCATAAAACTTATTTTCTTAAATTTAGTATCATTCCCAGATATGTAGTGTTTAATAAGTAACACCTGTAACGGTACATTTTCCCCCGGCATTCAGTACGTAAAATTTTACATTTACACTTATTAAAAATCCGAAGTTCGGTCCTGTAAGACTGTGCTTTATTCGAAATAGAATTTCGTCATGTAAATATTTCCTATAAATTAAAAACATTTCAAGAAAGGATTGTTTCATATTTGTATATACTTAAAGAACGTAGTGTCATAAATTGATGTTTTAGTATTTTGTTCGTTTATATTTTTGTGATAATAATAATTACACCGTGGGACAGCTAATGTAAGACCTTTATATAGAAAACTATGGGAAGTACTTGGTCATCAATTTCATAAAAACAGTTCTGTTAATATTCTGAGAATACAGGCCTTAAAAACAAATTTTTCTTTGTCTGCCATATGCGTTTGAAATCTAAAACGGGTTGACGCGTAGCAATTTCGGCGAGACGGGTGTTATTTTGTATTAATTTCGGCGTAGTTTTGCGTACTATTTTTTATTCTTTTAGGTCGAGAATCCTGTAAAAAGTTAGCCGAAAAGCCCCCTTATGAACAAGTAAAGACATCACTCCGCGAGACGACGGGACACATGTTAAAAACTTGGCGCGTTGTAACAGGGATGATTTTTAAAAGAGAGTTCCCCGCTCAATCATCGAGCGCGGACGTCTATCGATCGAGCTCTGATAGATAGTGGTTGATTTTGAATCAATGTTACCGAATTACAGTTTGATATTAATCCTTTAGAATGTGTTTGAAAGATTTATAATTTTGTATCGCGAATAAACAAAGATGGTTCATTTTATGGCGAAGAACTATTAAAAACAATTATTTCGTTTCGTTTGGCCCTAAGATTAGTGCAGTTTTATCATAAAGAAAAACCACTTAAAATTGATCCTTAATTTGAAGACGCATTAAGTGTTATTTGTGGTTAAAATCATTTAAACTTCTGATAAACATTACCGTTTTATTTCGTAAATAAAAGTAACTACGTTACAATTTATAAACATTTTAAAATATTGGATTGTTTAATGTGTGCTCGATCAAACTTATTTGTGAAATCATATGCGCAAATGACAGTAATTAAATTGAATCTCTTCCTTGGATTCTGCTACCTGAAAACCAACACTTCGAGACCAAGTCAAAGTCAACGACGACTTTCCGGAATAGAGGCCATTTTCCAATTTCTCATGGATTGTTTTTGTTTGTCTTCTACGAGTTTAGTTGGATAAAAATTAAAGGTATCGTACTTTATAAGAAATTGTCTATTATTGCAATTTAGTTTATGAATCTTTTATACAAGGAACTTTGTAATTTTTCATTAGGAAGAGAGCTCTCTATAGTATCTAGAAAATTCAAATCTTTAATGTTAAAGAATTTTAAATTAATCAATGCTGATAATATCTAGACTAATCTAATTTGCATAATATCCTTTAGATATTTGTTTGTTGATTTTTTCGACGAAGTCGAGTATACATAATTTTAATAATTAAATAAAGTTTACTGAATTTCTTGGTTATTTTGGCTGATTAAAAGGTCTTATGTAAATCTTTCTTGAGTTATTTTGGTGTAATTATCTTAGAGAGGTTAATCATTATTAAAGGAATATTGATTTTACTTGTAATATATCTATGTGGTGTGTGTTTTATTATTCAAGTGTATTGTTATTATTTATCTATTTTCGTATTGTTTAATAAATGTTTTCAGTTTATACTAAAGATCTAAAAACGGAACCATATAACTATGAACATTTTATTTCATTTTTATTCCAAATTTTAAAACATAAACTAAATCTTTTTGTTTTCAATATAATATTTAATTCATTTTATGGTTAGTGCATTTTATATTTTTTTAAAGCTTATTCAATTAACATCTTTGATTGTTTATACTAATAAACACTTTTAAGCTTCATAATCAGATGGCGCCCTTTTCGAGTTATTATTTGTGTTCTGAAACCTTTATCTACTCTTCACAATTTATACAACTGTGGAATCAATACCTACGACCTGAATACTAAATTTGTAAGAGAGAGCTAAATCTCAAGCTGTGGCGAATATTTTGAGTATATTATGATAAAGTAAGTATGACAATTTTTATAGTTGTGTTCTCGTGTTGAAAAACCATTGTTTCATTGTCGCCCAATCGCGGGGCTATATTTCTTTTGTGACGATTTAGTGAGTTTCAATTGACGGTCCAACGCGGGGCCGACTTTTAGTGAGTTTCACACCTAATTAACACTAAAAGGAATAAATAATCAAACTTATCTGAGCACCGAGCATCTAATAACACGACCTTACGATGCTAACCGCATCACCACAGTGCACCAGCCGCTAACGAAAGTGCAGTAAGCACGAGCATGAGTCGTTGCTTATATGGAAGTATATGTAGTATATTTGAATCTGCATTACCGTTCTGTGCGGTTTAATGACCCTAAAATAGTAGGCACTTTATTTTCGTATTTTTGCTGCACGAAACGCAGTTTTAAGTTAATTAAATATTGTTAAATATATTATCTAAAAATAAATTGGTAACATTGTTTTTTATGTTTAAATAATTTCTAAGGGAAGCATTGCTTGCAGGGCCGGCGTAAGCTTTTGCGGGGCCGGGTTCAAAAATGCACTAGGCTTAAAAAATTCTAAATAAATTATTTATTATAAACATTATTACATACTCGTGTATTAGGATAAAATCAGCGACGAAGAAACGAGTGATTTATTTGCGCGAATGGGTCGAAGATGCCTTGTCGCATTAAGTTTTGCAACATCTTTTGAAAGGAACTTTAACAATAAAAAAAAACATACCCAACCAAAAACTGTAATACCGTATCGAATTCAAAGTAAGCATAAAACCAAGTACATGCCAATAGATGGCGCTCGCACATTTGTCAGTGCACAGTCACTACATCTAGTCACCTAGGCCGCGCTGGTCTATCAGAGTACCGCAAAACGTCACCGTATTGGAGCAGAGAAGGGTGATTTTTTATAATGGACAAATTAAAACCACGTTTTACGTATTTGACATATTAGAAGTTTGATTTTTCAGAATAAGAAAAACCTTGTAAAGTAAACGTGGATTTGATTAAATGCAATCAGATACAAACAATTAACAATTTCGTGCTTCTTTTGCTCAAATATGGCGGCATTTGCTGTACTCTGATCGACCAGTGCGGCCTAGGTGACTAGATGTAGTAACTCTATGTCAGTGTAGAGTCACTACTTCTAGTTATCTAGGTCACTCTGGTCCATCAGAATACCGCAAAAGTCTCCATTTTGGGACATAGAATGGTGCTCTTTAATAACGGACAAATTAAAACCACATTTTACGTATTTGATATATTAGAGGTTTAAACTTTCAGAATAAAAACTTTTTAAACTAAACGTGGATTTGATTAAATTTAATATAACTTAAAATAATAAATAGGTTTGTGCTTTTTTGCCCCATTATGGCGGCGTTTTGCGGGCTGCAACGGTGACCAGATATAGTGACTCTATGTCAGTGCAGTTATTAGCGATTACTAATATTTCTTTTGTGATTTCCAATATCCAAATGGGAAAACTGGCATTTTCTAAATTAAATTTTAGGTATAATTAAAGAACTCCCTCAACGAACATTCTTTGGCCAAGCTGGTGTCACTTTAACGAAATTTTATAATGATTCTGAATGCTGATTTCTAATTTACAATTACACAATTTAGTTAGGTTAGGTAAGATTAGGTTTAGGTTAGGGTTAGGTTTAGGTTAGGTTAGGACTAAATTAGGTTAGGTTGAAAAAAATTCGATTTTGCTTTTGCATACCGATTTGGTTAGGTAGTGGCGTTTTTGTAGAGGTTAGTTTGGCTGCAACCACTTTTCGTTTGCCCTAAAAGTTATTTACATATTGGGAATCAGCATAAATTATTTTTTATGGTTTTCAAGTTTTTAATTACGTCATCAAAATTTACGTGACACGGAAACATGGGTGTGACTACAGCAGCAGAGAATGCGTGCGTATTTGTAAGTTGTAACGCGGAGCCATATAAAACCCGGGCCGCCTAAAACGCGGGGCTGTCTAAAGCGCGGGGCCGGGTTCTGGGGAACGCGCTGAACCCGCCTCGCGCCGGCCCTGATTGCTTGCATGGGCCACACGCCACTGATAGAAACACCGTGGTATGTATATTTTTTTGGTTTTCACTTTAAACACATACAGGGTGTAACTAATATAACTAGAAATGTCGCCATGTAGCTGTAATGATTTAAAACATATCTTCCTTATCAACATGTGATTGCTTCCTGCTAGTTTTTGAGAAAATCGCATTTTAGATTTTAAATACGCCCCTTGTACTTGTATTACGTAAAAAATACTAAACAAGCAGAAAAGATTTCTTTTTATTTTTAAAAATATAAAAAAAATCTGCTTGTTTAATATATTTAATGTAATGTGAATACAATTTAAAATGCGATTTTTTCGAAAACTTCCAGGAAGCGACCATATGTTGATAAAGAAAACATGTTCTAAATCATTACAGCTAGCCCCACCCATTACGAGATTTCTAGTTATATTAGTTACACCCTGTATTCGATGATTATTATTCTTTTATAATATAAATTAAATGGTAATTTAACACTGTCTCACTCTTCGTGACTTAGTTAACAGTTTCTGCTTTGTTATTTATCTTAATAAACTTATCAGTAATCGAGGAACACAGAAGTTGATGTAAAAATCGTAGCTAACTATTAAAGAATTGGTGTTAAATAAGCTATTAACATTAAAATTATCATTTGTATAACACGACATAAATTTTATTACAAATTATTCATGTTTTTGTATAAAAACATTAAATAAATCAACTTGTAAAAGCTTCACATAAATTTTCTAAGATATAGTAAAAATAGAACTATTATATCTATCCTGTAAAAAAATCGCTCTACATTTAAATAATTTAGTGGACAACACTTGAAAACATGACTACTAACATTAAACCGATGATTTGTCAAATACAGGAGACATATTTTGTTGATATATTTGACAGGCGATAACGCGCGTGTATTATTTCAAGTCGACTGTAATCCGCGGCTAGTTGGTTGTTAGTCGCTAATGACTCGCTCTAAACTCTCTCTGAATACCACTTACTAATTGGTTGATTACTCAAAATAAACCGACTATATAGCAGATACCAATTCGCATCTCATATATGCCATGTCACAACATGCCATTTTAATTTAACTCGAACATATTAAATGTTTTTACAAAAACACCTTTTGATTTCTTATAGGTGTTGTTAAATTAGTCAGGTATTTACCTACTTATATTATGTTTCGAGTGGGGCTTTTAAAAGAAGTGATTTATGTGTTACAATTGGAATGAAGTATTTACGTTTTCTATTTTTGAAATAATAAAGCACTAAAAGGTAATGGAAAATTGTGGAGTGCCAAAAGGAAACTTTCCAAATCATTCTTTTTTTACACGCAAACTTCCATATCAATTACTACGAGTGACAACATCCGGTAGCACCATTAAACGAAACCTGTTGGTAAAATAAATGATGTTATTAAATGATATTACAAATATATTTTCTTTGAAGATCTTGGCTGCTTTTAATATTATTAATTACGATATATTAATCATTATATTTATCTTGTAATTACAAAATCTTTATTTTCTGATATTGTAAGTCATTTATATGTTTTACTCTATATTTCATAAATAACATTAATTTCTATTTTCATTCTGATTTACATTTTATAATTCCAACTTTACTACTGTCACCATTTAGTGGTAATTTGTTCTACCCATCATTTACTACTAAATAACTAAATATATAGTACACATTTATAGTTCAACCAAGAATACAAGAAATGAGTCATCACAAACACGTGGGTGAAAATGTAAAATGCCTCTAGAATTACGCGAAGGCCACGATGTAATCTAAATGATAAAATAAATAATAAATAAGATTCAGAAAGATTCAGTAGCGGAACAAACTTCTTATTAATTAAAAATTAATGTAAAACAGAAATGAAAATCTGTTGGTTCTAGCGTACTTCACTGAATTCTTAGCAACGTGGAATTTGCACACTTATCTTATCTCACTTCGGGTCGTATTTCTTTATTCCGGTGTGATAATCACGAAATTACTAAATACTAATTTCAAATATTTAATAAAATTTGAATAAATATTGATAATTAAGTACATCAACTCTGGCGGATTTATTACAACATTTAATAAAGAGAAAAATACAAGAAAGTATTTACAGGTAAAGTAAGTGTACACAAACGTATTACCAGAAATAACAAAAAAGGAAGAATAATTTATTATTTATTTAGAAATTCGTGAATTTGGCTGATTTCTTTTTTAATTAGATTTTTTTGCATTTCGTAATTTTAATGTAATGTGAGTACAATGGGCGTACTTGAAGTTTAAAATGCACGACGACCACATGTTGGAAAAATATATTCTAAATCATTACAGCCTCCCTCTACAAGGTTTCTAGTTATATTAGTTAGACCCTGTATGTAGATTATTGTTTAATATGTATTATATATATTTCCGTCTCTGGAAATATTTTAAATTGCTTATATACATTCGTACATGTCTAAATTTAAATTATCCCAATAAACTGTTAGCACATTCTTTTCATTTTTGATCGAACACAACTCCGAACGGCCCAGAACCTTCAGTAACCCCCCCCCCCAACCATTGCCACCTAGGGCCTGGCAGTACCTTAAACCGGCGCTGCACACTTTACAAAATCAACCACCTTTGCACCAAGCCAAGAAAATTCCCAGCGATGAGCATGTCATAAGCAGTTGAAAATACCGCGGATTTAACCGAATCTGTACAAATATTGCTTACAGTGTCAATGTAAGCAATATTTGCAAAATGCACTGAAATATATTACATTTACTCTAATAATAATTATTGAAACTCTGAAAAAATACAAATTTATACGTATATACTAATTAAAAACACCTTTTAAATTATTGTGTCTGAAATTTAATGGTTACATATTTTTAGTTTTCTTGCATTTTTCTTATTCACAGACATTAGTTAACAAATGTGGATGATGGTCATGTTACACGTAATTATATTTCATTTAATCATCATTAACGTGAACTAAACGTGAATAGTACTTTTGCAGCCACTTTTGGTAACAGTTAGGTTCACAATAGAAAATACCATGTTTACGTAATTTCCTGATGTGATTCATATAAAAAAAATAATAGTACGCTAAAATTACTGCAATAAAGCTTATAGAATTGTTCATTTAGTATATTATAATTTGCTTCTCACTTAAATGAAACATGTCTTCACAGTATTACAATAACTTCAAGTAATGGTTAATAACACTAACTTGTACTTAATTAATTTTTATAAATTGTAATAATTTTATTTTGTAAATCATAGAGTAATAATTATGTACATGCATGTTATTGCTTTTCGAAGTTTTAATTACCAAAGTTTACTTAACTGATAATCAAGTCTTACTAGATTAATTTTACTCTTAAAATATTTTTCTGTTTTCAACTTTTCTTTTTGTAATGATAAATCAGTATTATTAGAGAAAAATAAACTCTTTTCAGAAACGCAAAAAAGATAGGGATGCCATTAAAAAAACAAGATTAATTGCTATAGCAACAAAACAAAAGAACATACGAACAATCAATGTCACAATATGTATCAGGATAAAATAAGAAAACTTTCGTATTTTGTATTTGTTTGTAACTCTTCAAACTAAAAAGTTACTAGGGAAACCTCGCCAAGACATGACGGTCAAAAGGATTGAAGGATTTCCCTATATACAACATTCGTTGTATGATTACAATCCTTGGGATTTTCGTGAGAGTCAAAAACGATATAAAAATAGTGTCACTGGCAAATTTCTGGAAATTTATTTTTTGGTAACTTTACATGGAAATAGTTCCGGAAACTTATTGAAATGGCAAATTTAAAAAAAAAGTGGATTCCCAAAGTGTGTTCCGTGCAACCCTGTGGTTTCGTGGAAATATTTTGGGGTTCCGCGGGAGCAGTTGTAAGTCCTGTAATATAACAAAAAGATACTTGCAAAGCTTTAAACTTTCCTACAATAACAGCCTAATAACTATTTTATTTGTTGGTGTCTTTTGCTACCACATATTTATGTGAAATACAAAAACATAATATCGGAATAAACTGGATGCTCTTGCGTATCAAAATAAATGTTTTAAATTTATTTATTTCGCAAATTTGCCCAGGAGAACTCTCAAACGAACTGGAACAAAAATCAGCTTTGCGTTTTAAATATATAGATAAGCGGGAGTAGTTACAAAACTCGCCTTCGTGCAAAATGAGATGGCGCCCCAAGTAAATGTCCAATCCGTGCGTCTCAAATTAAACATTTTATATTTATTTAAATTAAAACTATAAACATTAAAAAATTGTAAAAATGAAATAGTGTTGATTGATCTACACGGCAAAAGCTTCAATATAAAAAAGAAAGACGTCAATCGGCCCAGAAGAACTCTCAAACGAACTGGAACAAACATAAGCCTGTGTTTTAAATAAATAGATAGCTATATTAAAAAATGTGTTTTGCTTGTTTCGTCTTTTTAATGTTTGATTTGATTTGATTTGTTAATAAAACAGCTATCCACACTTAGATTTTTTCAGTATTGATTTTCTACTGTTAATAGAAGGTTTCTACCGTTAAATTTATCTAACTGTAACATTTAAAATATTTAATTAACATTTATATTATATTGTGTTTATTATATTGTGGAGTTTATATTCTTGCTCTTGTTTAAAGTATTCAATTAAAGAAGGAACAAAGTTTTTGATTTGGCGGGGGCTCGCAAAATCGAAACAAACAAAAACTACTAAGTCTAAATAACAAAACAATAAAATAAACTACAAAAAATACAAATTTATTATAGAAAAGAATTACTGAACAATCAGAATAATTTTAATTTAATAGGGCAGGAATATGAAAAAGATACCAACCTTATTATTTAATAATATTCATGCATGTAAGATTGTAACCTTGCGTATACTGTACTGGCAATTCTGGTTACATTGTTGATGATGCAACTGCACTATTATTGTAAAAGTCCTATAGTTATAGTACAACCAAAAAATGAAAAAAAAAACCGGAGTGAATCTAGCAGCCGCAGACTAGCAGTCGGAGTTGATTGTGAACGAGCCTTGCTCCCAAATTGTCAAATTTGAAAAGTTTTTCACCACTCCAATTATTAATAAAATTATTTAACTACAATTAATAAATATTAATTGGAGTCGTGAAAAATATTTTAAGCAGCAACTAATGTCGTGCACACTTTTGGTATCAGAAGGTTATTAATTAATAGTAGTTAAATAATTAACAATGTTTAAGTTTTAAAAAACTTTGACAGTTTGCGATGACTATTTTTTTATTTCAAACTGTCTACATTTGACAATTTGGGAGTAAGGCTCGTTCACAATCAACTTCGACTACTAGTATGCGGCTGCTAGATTCACTCCGGTTTATTTTGTTCATTTTTGGTTGTACTATAGTAGAATAAACCTGTATAACTTCTACACTTCTAGGTATCCATGCACGTGTGTTAATGCTATCTTCATTCCATTAAAGTAAAATCAAAGATAGATTACAGCCTTGGTAGTGTAATGTCTGGCGTGACGGACTTTCACCCAAGCGGCCCGCGATCGACTCCCGGCGCCGGCAGATCTGGTTAAGGTTTTCTGCAGTTTTCCTTAGCTGTAACACAAATGTGGGATTTGCGCTGTTCCATCTGTAAGTCAGCTGCAGCCGCACATTGGGCCTACATAATAATAATAATCGCCCCCTTTCTCCCGCACAAGCTTATAGCTTCTGGGGCCTTGGTTTAGGCTATGGGTTGTAGTAGATATTATTATTATTATCCAAATGGGCGTTGACGTTACCCATTTAAAATAATGCAAAAGTTTCATTCACATGTGACTTAAATTGCATTCATTTTTGATCTCCTGCTTTATTTGACTTTTGTGACAGTTTGAACTGTACTGCGCTTACCAATTTACCAACCAGTCACAATGCGGGCACAAGCTGACATTATTATACCACGTGATACATCGGGAAACAAGTATACTTTAACTTTCTAAATTTATTAAGTTTTAGTGACTCAGAGAAAAATTTAAATATTTAAATTGAAAACAAAAAAATTAATGTTTATATAATTACGTTTTTATAATTCCAGTATTTTTTATAACCGCATTATGCAATATGGAATCTTTATAAAACTTATTATTAAATGTATAATGTTCTTCAAAATGAACTAGCTGTAATGTTGAAATATTAAATATACCCCTTAATTATTCTATATTTTCAATGTCAGAATTATTGAAATTTTTATTTTTAAACCATAATTTTTCATATATTTAAGTAAAATAAATTAAGTAACATACTTTATCAATGTGTAAAGTATTATGTTTGCAAAAAAATTACCAGAAGACTTAAATCATTCGGTCGCATGGTTTTTTTCATAAATTGCAAAAGCTTTCATCTTTTAGAAATTAATAAAAAATAATAACTTTATTTTAAATTTTTTTGTTATCTTATTTGTACAAGCTTTAAACTAATAAATAAAAAAAAATAATAAAATTGACTTGCATTGTATTTCAAAAATATCTCTGCTTGTACCCGTTCCGTTTTATACCACGTGACAGTCGTCATTAATCGTGCTACTGCGCATCTGAAAAACCGTTCCAACTAATATAGTTATACCATGGTTTAAAGTAATTTATTGTAAAGTAGTGTTACAATGTCTCTTTGGTTAGTTTACTAGCTGTAAATGTCAAATAAATTATCACAAAGTGGAAAGAGTCTTTAATGAAATATACCTCGAATAGACCATCTCAAGGAAACATTTAAGAGAATTAACTTCAAAATTCTTTGAAACTTGTTCCGTTGGGGATAAGAACGAACAGCTAGACCACCCCTCTCTAGTGATAAAGAAATTGACATTGCGTCAAAAAAAGGTGGCGAATCCTATATAATCCACATCCCAAGTTGCTACAGTAAACGATGTATGTCACGATCAGTTCAAAGAGTTATCAAAACGCACACATTTCATCCGTACAAAATGAAATTACGAAATTAACGGTTGACGATCCAAACAGAAGGGTGGTGTTCTGCAAAATAATTGTCGAATTCTGAACCACACCCAGAAAAACGAACCCAATTTCCTGAAAAACCGAATGTTTGCCAATTTTCATTGATGAAGATTTGACCGTTGACCGTTGACCGTGAAGGTGTTCGACAAAAATATGTTAATAACTGTACGGTAGCTACACAACAATATAAGCAATTTCTTCATGAATATACAGTACCGACATAACCTAGAAATCCTAAGATTGCTCCTAAGAAGAAATCATACGAACAATAAAAAATAATCTCCCAAAGTCCCAAGTCTGTAAACAGGTTATAGAAATACTATAGTTATTAGACTGTAGTTAAAGTACTGAATAATTTAAAATTGATCATTGCGAATTTAGTTAAGGTTGCTATGGTTATGTTTCTTAATATCACAGTGAATAAATTAAAAATTGCACTATTGGTTTCATAATGGTCAAGGACAGCAAGGCTAATATGATGCTATTTTTTATTATTTTATCCTATGCATTGACACTGAAAAATAAGAATAAAGTAGTATCATGTTAGCCTTGCTGTCCTAGATCCTAGATCATTATGAAATCAATAGTACATAGGGAAATTACATAAAACAAAACAACATTAGGCTGTTGCGAAAATTGAATCAATTCGGTCAGTTCACTATCTCTATCTTTTCCTTTTTAATATCATTAACAATGACAGAAATAGTACTCTCATCAACCCGATTTAATTTTCGTAAATGCTTAAATATTACACAAATAAAAAATTTGCTTCCATAGCTTATATAGTACAACCATAATAGTATATTATGTATTCAGGGCTGAATTGAGTGTTTTATAGCCCGCAGTCAGTTAGCGCCTGAGGCGAAAGCCGACGCCGTATAAGACGATAAAAGGCTCTAAAACACTAATTAAGCACGAAATACATACATTAGTTTATGTTCGGCCTAAGTTTCAATTAATATTTAATTTTAAAATAAAAATAACTTGAAAAGTGCGAAACTTCAATCAGGTAGGAGCAGTAGTCTATAAAATTACTGTTATTAAAATAGAAACGGCATAAACGAGGGTATTTTTCTAGTGGGCTCTAAATACTCTTTAGCGGGCTCTAAAAAGTTTTACAGCCCTAGAGCTCTAATTTAGCAATTTACGCTCTAGAAACAGGCAACGTCTTCAAAAGAAGACATTACAAAATTGTTAACGCATGCGGCTGACGACCTTTACATCGCAATTAAAGTAAGTACACGTTTACATCATATTGTTTATTGATATTAATATACAGGGTTATGATAATGTAATGCACAAAATTCATAAAACGTACAACGATCACTTTGGAACAAAATGCAAAAACACGTCAAATGTTTTTTTTTATTCCGCATCTTTTGACATAAGTTACAAAAATAACACGTCAAATTTGTCAAAGTTATGACGTCATTAACATATTTTTTTAATGGGAAGCTAAGATTTTTATTACATTATTGGAGAAAGCTTGTTTTGTTACACTAGGGAACAATAGTTGCAGTAGGGCTCACATAAGAAAAAAAAACGAGAAAATGAATAAAAAACGAAATAAACGTAAGTTTCATAATAATCGTTGTACGTTTTATGAATTTTGTGCATTACATTATCATAACCCTGTATAAATATTCCTTAATTACAGGCAGTTCTTGTAATAGGTGTTGCGGGGGCATGCCGTGGAGACGAACTCTACAATTTGCTAATGGCGGATGTTGTGGACAAAGATGATATAATTTGTTGTCACAGGCGTTGCCACGAAAATTTGTTGTCACAGACGCTCGGTGGATTGAAATTATAAAGAAATATTTAAATTGCAGATCACATGTAAACTTACCTCGATTATTTGTTGGGATTAGGAATGGAAAAGCTACAAGGCAGTATATTGGGCACAATACAATTGCACAAATGCCTAATAAAATTGCAACCTTCCTGAATCTGGCAGACCCTGATTCCTTCACTGGTCATAGCTTTCGAAGAACTTTTGCCACTATTTTAGCGGGTAGTGGCGGTAACACACTACAACTAAAACAACATGGGGGTTGGAAATCTGCAACGGTAGTAGAAGGTTACATTGAGGAGTCACTGGTACTCAAAAGGTCAATCGCAGATATGTTCCAAGGGCCTTCTACATCTTCAACTTCTGCGGCTTTATCAGTCAAGTCAGTTCATCCTCATCGGCTGCATTTCCATCAACCTCATCTTCACCGCTAAGAGTTCCACCTAATAACATCAATGAAACCAGTACTCTACATAATACGGTTATCAATTTACCAACCACAGCTCTAACAAACACATCGGGTGCATCAATCACTATGACTTGCCACAATTGCACAATTAATTACAACTTTGGGAAACAATAATTTGTGTTCATTGTATTAATACTTGTTTAAATAAAGTTCTGTTGTTTAGATAGTTTTCTAACATAACCAAGCTCCGGCTCTGTCCGGCTTCCGCATTCCGCCATGTTGTATTACGGGATGTCATCACTCATTATTGGTTGAGCGCGAATTTTAAACTAATGGCATTTTTATTCAAATAATTTTATCGTGTTAGGTAATTTCAAGCAGCAAATATGTTAAAGACAATCTCCTGGGTATACAAAATTATGTTGCACAAGTTTTTGTTAAACAACTATCCCTGGATTCTCAAAACATTTGAATTTATCCATTATCAACCTAGGTTAATAATAGAAAAAATTATTAACCACTACTAGAGAAATTCAACTTCTCAGTTGGCTAGGAGACGCAATAATTGTCAACTTCATAGCTAGTAGTGGAAAAAAATAATTAAAATAAAGCATGGCCAACCTTAATTTTTCTACAAAATGAATGGAAATACATATGTACAGTCTTACATTATGCTCACTGTATAAGACAAACTTAAAATAGAATAAGTGAATATTGAATAATTTATTTCAATCAAATATAACCTTTAAATCGATCAGTCATCTTGAAAATTCAAGCTTTTCCAACATCCTTTTTATATCCACATTATAGCAACTTATATACTTGCACATAAATGCAATATTGTCATAAATAATATCACAAGTGGTCTGATTTTTTCCGACAAAATTTGTCGTTTCAGATATGAGTAGCTTTGCAACGAAAATTACACGAGTCGACGCAGGAGACGAGTGTAATTTTCCAAAAGCAAAAGCTACGAATGTCTTAAACGATAAATTTTGCAAGAAAAAATTAGACCACGAGTTGTATTCGGCTTGACAATCCACCGAGCAAATTTTTATTTAGCGTGTGTAGTTAATATTAATTTAATTAAATTTGACATTTCATTTTGACAAGTGGTTTTTTCTTAGTGAAAAAACCACTAGTGGTTTTTTCACTATAAAACTAATTTCATTGGTCCCAATTTGAAAAATTCTGTAATTTGATTGGTTAAAAATTTTCGAGTTGGATTGTCACTATAAAACTAATTTCATTGGTCCCAATTTGAAAAATTCTGTAATTTGATTGGTTAAAAATTTTCGAGTTGGATTGTCATATATACATATCCAACTTGAAATTTTTCATATTCCAACTCAAGCTATGCTTTCTCTGTATTATTCGCTATACACATTTCTCATACGCATTTCTAGCGTTGTGTTGTCGAGTACTGTTCGGACAATTGGATACTCGGATACTTTTCACATAACGAATAACTTTCGGATAATCCGGTACTTTTCAAATAACTTTTGTCTAGTCGGATACTCTTCGGATAACTGAATATATTGGTACACTCCAATCCGATCCAATATTCTCGAATCACTAGACGGATCGAATTTGGATTTCGGATTAATTTTAAATAATGAAATCAAAGGAAACATGATTTTTCTAAAAGCCAATTAATTAACAAAATAAGAAATTGATAGTAATGTTGACGTTCCTTTATTGTCGTTATTGTAATATTTAGATAACTATTGGTCGGTAACTCTTGCCCAAAAGATTATTTGAATTTGCTTAATAGTTATTACTTGTTATTATAGAGATTATTATAGCAATCAGACTTTTTATTTCTGTGATAGCAAACAAGTAAATCTTTACATACCAGAAATGATTCTTAATTGAAATTAGCTCGTAATGACCACAAAGACCTTCTGTTACACTATAATAAGATTATCATCAAAGATTATTGAATTCCTTTAAAACTCTTGTTATTGTTTAATTAATGACCCTATTTAGTGGGAAATATGCACATTACATTCCTTAGTAATGTGATTACTGATTGTTGGGTAGGATTTTAACTACAATAGGCATTCATTCAACATATTAGCTGTGTATTAAACAGACTTATTACAGTTCTCAACACTTGCCATAAAGTTAAAAGTAAATTTCTAGTCATTTTCAAACTTCTTTGATTTTTAATTCCACTAATTTGAATTCTTATTAATTTTAGTTGTACTGATTTAATTTTGTCTTGTTGCTTTATACAATAGAATTTGAAATAAAAACTTAATCAAAGTGAATTTAGACAGCGTTTAATTACATGCATATAACTTTAACAATCACATCTAGGATAATTGCTATCACTCTATGACAGGAAAGTAAAATGACAATAATTAAGTGATATAATTATTCATATTTATTTATTTACTAATAAAGTGTGTTGAATGTCAAATATTACTTTTGTGTACATATGTACCAACCAAAATAAATAGTTTTCAATTTAATATAACTTAATAAAAGTCTTTAAAAAATAACTGGATCAGGTGATGTCCATTGTAAAGTCATCGAGATCGAAACTTCCCTGGCTATTGAGTAAATTAAATACAGATTTTATCTACGATCATACAAAAGTCACTACTTTTTACACTGATTTTCGTGTAAAAAGGTAACGTTTAGTGAGCTAGTGTTATGGAATTTTTATTGCACGATAATGTCTACAAGAGATGTATGATAAATTAATTATTTATGAATATTTCACAAACTGGTTGCTAGACAACTTAGCACGTAAAAATCAAAGCACTCTGATATACATGACATAAGTCACAAATTTTAAAAATATTAAGTATAATGATGAAATAAATAGAGATTATTAAAAAGTTTCAAAGTATTTATTAAAATATGGCCTGACAATATTGTTTCGACAGCTAAGCTGTCATTATCAAAGGTAATATAAATATAAACAAACACGTCGCTAAGGTAGATACAAAAATAGGTAACTAGATATCAAGATAAAAATAATAAAAATTAAATATCTAACACTTCCAGTAACGGAGAATTACTAAGCTCAAGTTGTTCATTCATTAAAGGTACCCTGAGTTTGTGTTTGTATATCTCAAAGGCTTCTAAAATGTCTAATTTGCGTTTGTTATTAGAAAAATGTAGGAATTTAACATTATTTTGAGGAGTCATTGTGTGATTTTGTTCTAAAAGGTGTTTGGCATAATTAGATTTTTAAAGATGTTTATTTTTGTAATGACGTACGTGTTCTTTATATCTTATGTCAAAATTTCGAAGTGTTTGTCCAATATATACCGAACTACAAAAAGAACGATTTAAACGGTAGATGCCCGATTTCATGATATCATGTGTTCTGTTTTTAGTTTAAATTGTTCTTTTTGTAGTTCGGTTTCTTTTAGGTGCAAGATGTTTTTGATTGGCCGAGGCGAAGCGTAAGCGTAGCAGAGATTAGTTAAAAACACCGAGCACCTGAAAGGGCTTTCGCAGCGTGTAATGCATTAAACTTTTCATTCTCCCCTTGACATTTATTAACCACCGTAAATAAATAAATAAAATGATGATTCAGTGATTATAATAAAATAATGTTTGTATATACAACAGTATTGTTACCCAGGTAATGTTGACAACAGCCATCTTATAAAATTATATTTTAAAAAAAATTTACAGTTTTACTTCGTTGTCCAGGGCCCGAAAGTTATTCATACCTAGCAACCACCTCGCAGTTTTACATTCACTTTCGGTTGCCTTATCAAGATAGAAAGTTACACTTTTGTAAAGGGGATAATGAAAAAATTATTTATAAGTGCTATAAGAATTATTACTTGTTGAGTATCTAGTGGCATTAACTACTAATATTGATAATAATTTGAAGTTAAAGTGATTTTAAGCAACAATAATAAAATTGGTTAGGTTAATAATAATTTTTATAATTTTAAGGACATTACATTATTAATAAACTCTTTTTTAGCAATTCATAGCTTTTTAGCAACACGATATAGGTCGAAAACTCGAATAGGTGTCCCAATTCAATAAAAGTTGTGGCCCTGAAGAAGGCCAAGAGAGCCAGGTTTTAAAATAGGTAATCAGTGGAGAAAGTATCTCTAGTAATAATTAATAAAGATAAAAGACAATGAGACTTTAGTTTCAGCCTAAATGATATTACAAGAGATGTTCAAACAACTCTCCATTAACAGCTAAACAATGTCCTAATCGGTCATAAAAATGATTTTAAACATTTGTAATCATTTCTGCTATAACATTAAAACGTACTTTAATTATTTTATCTTTTATCGATTCTAGATCTGTATGCACACTCATTTTAGCTGTTAACTTGCTTACAACTATACTGGGGCCGCCGAATAGATGTAGCACAAAAAAAATCAAGGCAGCACAGATTGTTCTGATTGGTTTTATGTGAAAGTGACATTTACAATAAAACATTTTTGCATATGAATTGTTAATTCATTATAAATAATGTCACTTCGAGAGATGCTAGTATAAATAATAACCATACATTTTAAAAAATTGCAGTTTTATTAATTTAATAAAAATGTTATTAAAAGTTCGTGAGTAAGACAGTTTGACAGTAAACGAATTGATATCTTTTTGGTACAAGTAAACATGCCTTTCAATTTGAGCGGTATATTTGAATGCTACCAATAGAAAGATTTTGTTAAAAAGAGGGGGTAGTTGTAGGCGGTTTTAATTACTATATCTGTCCAGCGTCCCGAGTATAATTACAACTACAGCCCTGTAAAACTTTACGGGCTCCTACAAGAGACATGTAATGAAAACTACTTTGTTGCTTAACCACAACACCATGACAACGTCTACCTACCGTTGTCCTACCGCCTATGATTATAAAATGTTTTTCATATAAAATATACAATAAATTAATAAAAAAACGATTGCGAAGGTGGAAATAAAAGTTTATACGCGACACACTTTGCAATTAATCTTTACTAGGCTCACTGGATAATGGAGACTCGCTCCTTCGTCGCTCGCCCCACAACTTTCCAGCTCACCCGTAAAGATTAATTTACAAACCTTGGCACGTAAATAACTATTAATGATGTATATACATAATGCACCAGTAAAAACAATAAAAACAAATTCAGTTGATGAGATTCATCAAATTCGTTAATTTATTTATTCACTTTACATTACATTACAAAAGTTAGATACAATCCACTAGTAAAATACCGTCAGATATTGCTTACATATTAATAAACTTTAATGATTAAATATAACCTTAAAATAGCAGTAACTAATAATATTTATCTTTACCTGTAGAATAATCTCTATTACAGACTCAATCTGACAATTTCACAACTTTGATAGTATGATTTTATCAAAGACATGAGTTTACCAGCGACTGCTTTCATCCAACTAGTTTTCATATTGTTACACTTAAAATTAAACCCTAAAAATATATTCGTTATAAGAATCGTATCTAAAGCAATTAAACCTCGTATTAAACTTGATTCGAGTTGATGAAATCGATCCTTAAAACCCTTCTCTATATAATAAAGTGCTTAAAAATGACTATCTTACTTAAGTCTTTCTAGTATATTATAGAAGTTTAATAAAAAGAAATGCAGAACGTTATATAATTTCAGTTATAATTAATTATTATTAAATAAACATAGGGGAACATAAAATCTTTCATAATTGATATTTCTACGTTAAATATTGCAGAAAATATTAATTCTGACAATCTGTTTTGTTTGCAGATGGAGGTTATTGCTTATTATAGAAGATGCTATTAAACTTATAATTTATACTTATAAAAGTGTCATACTTATGTGGACAATAAGCTCCGTATAAAACCATTGTAAGTAGTCTAATCTGATTATTATTGACTGAATTGAAACTTTCGCTTTATATATATCTTTCCACCGTATTTAATTTGATAGTATTAATCGTATGTCTAGTAGAATATATTTATTTTAGTACTAATAAATATTCGACATTAATGTACTGCAGTTAGATATATTTTTGAATTTTACTTCTTTATGTTTATTTTGGAGTCCGTAAGATTTTATCATAAACCAATCCAAGCAACTTTCAACGTACGTAACTTTGTCCAGTCAGTTCATCGTTTTTCATGTCGTCTGGGACTTTATAAATGATTTCCCAAGCAGCATGTAAGTAGCAGTAACTGAGATCGGAACTGATTGAATGAGTAGTTGTTACGTAACTACATCTAAATTTATGACTTTATAGGTTTAATTACTTCAATTCGGAATATTTTAGTAATTGTGTAGTTGTTTATACTATTTATTGGAACTATGTAGTTCCACTACTTCCAAGTAACTTGTGGAACGGTTTTGCCACTTAGTATATTTACTTTAAAGTCGTTGCAATTTCAAACTGGTATTATGATTGTAGCAGTAACTTGCCTAAAGCTACTTTAAAGTTTTTAAAACTTTAAAGTAGTACTGAAAGTTCCCGACATCTGCCTGGAACCATTACTTAGCCCTTTAAAGTAACGGAACCTTACAGTAGTATTAAAAGTAACAACTTATGTTTTTGTTACCCAGGGGAATCAGTTTAAAGTAATTTTTCGTAAACTACTCCATCTCCATATTAATCAATTTGCAATTTGTTACGATTGTTATTAGATGTTTTACTTGATGCCAAATTGTAGGAATTGTTGGAACCTTAGGAATTGTTTTGTATGTAACTTGAAGTTGGCAACATTATTTGTAGTGATGTAACTAACCGATCCTGGCCCGTCCGTTAGTATCACTTGAGTCGTCTTGGAGGACACACATCTACTAGTACAGTGTATGCATTGTGTATGTAATACTCCCTGCTCACTCAATATTAATAACGCTAATTAATGACAATAATTGATTATCTATTTTTTAACACATAAAAGAACATAACAGGAATATGTATTAACTTATCAGTATTTTTGTCATATTTTATTCAAGACATTTTTTATTAAAAAATATATTTAACGAAGCCGCATTGTTATTTCGACTTATCATCATCACAGTCAACAGAAAAGTTGCAATGGTTTATAATTGTGGTTTACTGGCATGACAAAATAATCAAACAATTCATCGCTCTTTGTATTATTAAGTATGTATTACGAATAAAATTGTAATCCATTTTGTGACACGATCGCAGCATTAGTATAGAAAAAGATAGAATATTTGTTAAGTTGCAAGAGTAAGAGAGAGTAACCACGCGACACCATGTGTCAAAGAGAAAAGAGAAGAGCAAAGAAGTTCCACGAAAGCAGCAATTACTACGCCGCCATGTATCTGCTACCCAAAAATTGTTCCCCATTTTGGTTCCAGGCACGTAATGAAACCGTAGCAATTACGTGCTTGTGACTATTGGCAAAAACTTGATAGTTCCACTGATAGTTGCTGGTACGTAGCGATGACCCATGGAAAATGCTGCTTGCGTTGCGTATGTCTGAATCATTTCACAAATTTATTTGATATTAAGGTTTTTGTATATAATCTTAAATATTTTTTTATAATGTAAAATTATGTTTTTCTTCTAAATCCTTAAAAGTTTAAAAAATATATCTAGATTCAGACACAAATCATTACTACAGTCCCATACTAGCCACGTTCGGTATTTTAGATCTACTTACTCGTAGAGATCGGGTGATATAGTTGTAAATAATTGTAACTATAGTAATAGAACTTTAAGAGCAAAAAGAGTTGAAATATCGAGCGCAGTAGGACCTAAGTATAGGTCTTAAGTTGTAAATTTTTCTGAGTGAATTAAATACTGAATTGGAGTAAAATAAGAAAAAATGTATCTTTTGTTAATAAAGATGATACAAAGTGGAATAAATATCAACCAAACATTGGTACTACGTACACTTTAAAAAATGAGGTAAAATTACCTTGGGAAAGAGGTAACTTTTCGCTATTATTTGCGGTATTTTTACCCTAAAATTAATTTTACCTATACATTTAGTAGTTTTACTATTTGTGGTAAAATGCCCTGTAATTATGTAAAATTATACAAATATAAGTAATTCTACTACATTGAACTGGTTAAAATCACTATCCATAATATAAATTTACATAACTCAGACAATTTTTTCCTTACAAATGTATAATTGCTCAATAACTTAATTCATTTTTAGTGTAATATTAAAGATAAGATGAACTTGAACAAGAATAGTGTAATTTTACCCTTAATATGTTTTTAACCGTTGAGATGCTATTTCGCAGATCGCACTTGTTTGTGACCTTCGTTTCGTGAAAGAATTCAGGAATCCATTATGAACAGTCCAAATAGGCTTTTTGGGGAATGGTCGGAATGGTGTGTACCATTCTTTTATGATTTCGGCGAGGCGTACTCTATCGATACCGAACGAAGTGTTCATTGCTCATTAATATTTTGTTTTTCGTTGTAGTGTAGTGCGGATTTATTAAAGGCAAATATTTACACGTATGACCGAAGATGGGAAGAATTTTATTTTATAGTAGAAGTTAAAAAATAATAATCGATAAGTACCTATCGGTAAGTTAAAATTACAAATTTAAACCAATAAAATAAAAATATTTAATTTAATGTTTTTCTAGGATGAATCAAAAATTGAAGAATTCGAAATAAACTAGCATAACTGTAATTGAGAAAGGTACTCGTGTATAATTGTTTATATAATTTATAATTTTTTAATTTTCTAGGTGGAATCGAAACTTTATCTGAATGTCTTTGAGAGACCAAATATTTCCGAAAGCCCCTGAAAAGAAGTTCTGTTAATGTCTTATATTTTATATAAGTACATACGTTCAATAAAAATTACTTTGATTTTATTTTGTTTCATACAATTCCCAGAGGAACGATTGAATTTGCAAGTACTTTCGCAAGTCATCGTTACATTCAAGAAGTATTTTCACATTTGTATTTTAACCCTGAAAAGTACTATTGCCATGAAATATTAACTTTGTCATGTAACTTTACACAGGTGTTTTAATGTTAAAATGTAAAATTACATTGAGATTGTAATTTTAATCTGTAAATTTACTTAAAAAGGAAACATTACAATGCAAACTTAACCTAATGTTGAAATTTTTCACTTCCTATGAAAATTACACTTTGAAGTAAATTTACCCCAAAAAATGGAGGTAACATAGTTGCCTCCATTTTTTAGGGTATAATTCACCGGTAATTTTTTAGAGTGTATGTAATATTTAATAGTATTCACATAATATTGTTTTAATACTCTGTTAATAATCGTAACTTACGCAAAACAAGCAGAAAAGGGGTAGAAAACCAATTATACAGATTGAATCAAAGCTGTGGATGATATCATCTCTGACAAATTTAAGGAACTCCATCTAAATAAATTTCGTATGCGGACGTTTCTGAACGTGACGCTTCCAAATTTGGTGCTGGCGCTGTTGTCAACTTTCTAATGTTTCAGTACCTAGCCAATAAATTATCCTTAAGTAAAAATTGTATAACTTAAACGTTTATTTTTGATAAAAGTAACAGTATGACTTTAAAGTTCTTTTATTATTTAAACGTATAATCTTAAAATAAGCTAATATTCATTAATCTTATGATATAAGTCAGACTAAAAAGAAACTGTTCAGTTACTATCTGTTACCCTAAGCTACTCATCGCAACTTTTCGCCAAGAACGTCTTTGCCTTACGTCCGCCATGTTTAAGGGATTATTATGGAATACACAGGTCTGCTTGTACGCCATCGAAATCTAATCCCGTGTTCGATTGAAAGTCGAAATTGCGACCGATTTTCAACCAGCACAATATAGGAACAAATGATTAGATTTAGATTTCAATAACTTTGTGGCAATGCACAATGGTACACAATGACATGGTGCACAAGCAGATCTTGGTATCCCATAATAACACCTTAAAGATGGCGGTCATCCGATAAAGAAATTTCTTGGTGAAAAGTTGCAACTAATCTTTGTATTTGACAATAATTCATTGACCAAGTACTGTATTATGAATGTTATAATATGAAAAACATGCCTATTTTATTAGAGGTTTCGGCATTTTGCAACTGTTTTGAGTAAATGTCCATATTTTTGTCGAATACAACGTCAATTTCTCTATCATTCTATTAAGGACAATGTTAAATATGGTGCTAATATTTGTATTTTTGTTTAGAATTTCATTTAAAGTTACTTTTACTATTGGTTTTGATTTAAACAGTTTTCAATCATTTTACTAGAAAATAATAAGTAAAACAAGATAAAAATATAAAGTCTCAGTTTATTAGTTTAAAAACACGAATTTATACCCCTGCATTTCCACTGACTTTATACATTACCAGCTTACCACCCAAGCAACACCGAGTTAATATTGATACGTTTTACTGGCCAGTTCATATATTCTACTCGTTTTTGCTATTTTAGGATTATTCTATTTTTTACATTTGTTTTCATTGATTTACTTAATTGGTCCACAAACAAGAGTTCAGTTTGAACATTTTTAACATTTTAACAATGAAAGGTACCAAACTGTTTCATCGTCTTAATATATGTTAAAATAAGTACCTCTCTTCTCCAATAAGACAATACCATATATAACCGTACTTTCTTAAACCTACGTGAATGTTTTGAGGATCTTTATAAAACGGAAGAAAAAAAATTTAACGGGGATTTAAATGACCCAATCGTAAATATTTAACATATAATGAAATGTAGACGTGCTGCGAGTTGTGTAATAATATGCTGCAGGATATCGAATCTATATAGCTTTGTTCCGTCATATTGGTTAAACTTTCAATACTATAAAAAGTATAGTAAACAATATCTATTATAATTTGTGCAGCCGTATTTTCTAATATTATAACGAAACAAGCAGATATTATTTGCACATACTATTATATTCACCTGCAGTAGTAGTACTTAGTTTTTCTACACTTGCATGTTAAGTTAAAGGAACTTGTTCTTACGGCTAACTATTTGTATCGTAGCTCACGACCAATCCAAAGCGGCATCGTAAATCAATTGTCACTATTATAAATCGATGTTCAACTGTTGACTTCTTCGGCTAATACGACCAGAGTACCTACACGCATTCCCTGAGAATCATTTACCTTGAATTTCTTGTATGTAAACTCTGTAAAGAAGAAGTAACGTTTCATGGAATATCCTTAGGTTGTTAAATAAACGGGAATTTATCTTATTTGTTAATAAGTAGTTGTCTATCTAAAAGTTTTGCATCCATATTCGCTTAGACCGTTTAGACATTCTCTGAGATGCTCAGTGACTTTAGATCACCGATAAGAAATTAAAGGAGAAATAAATATGTTTGCATTTTATAAACTTCACGCTTTTACTCACGACCGAATTCCATTGCTTATTAAAAAGCAACATTTTTGTATTATTTCTAATGCTCACATAAATTTAATTATTCTCTGTAATAGGATGCCGAGGTATGAGCATCCTATTTGAATTTTAGAATTAGGTCACACTGTAAGGTTAAGTAGCCACAGTGGACAGCTTCGTTGCTACCTACATCAGCCCCAAATTAAACCTTGCAGGCAAGGTCGCTTTGTCGTTGATTAAAGTAAAATAATGTGCCTACTACAACCCTCGTGCTCTATGATGGAGATATCTTTGACTTACAATACGCAAATTGGTGTGTAGCTCCTAGGATAATTACTGTTAGTCTAACAAGCTAACCCACTTAAAATTAACATTGAAGATGTTATTACGTAACGTCAAACTTTTTTAGTTATCCTTTTGTAACACATTAATGAAAGAGCTACCTTATTTGAAGATAAAAAGAAATTAAATGATATTTGAAGCTTTAAGTAATTGAAAATGTAATAATATATTTATTTACCTAACATTTACCCTTTGAATGAAGCACAACAAAAGTATTTATAAATTAAGAACCTTCAGGTTAGAGTATAATTTTATCAGATTTAAGATTGACACTTTAGAATTCTTTCTTCGTTTGGAGAGTGCTTAAAACTAACAGTATTTTTTTGTTCTAAAACAACACGTTTAAAACAGTTAATTTTTTATAATTGATTTTTATTTTTTATTGCAGACGCTATTGAAACAGTTTTAATGGATGTATGTAATAGAATTTGTTCTCTGAACTATATTCTTTGAACAGAAATAACCCAAGCAGCATTTTTAGTCATCGCTACGAACCAGCAAAAGCAACTACCAGTGGAACTATTAAGTTTTTGCCAGTAGACACAAGCACGTAATTGCTACGGTTTCCTTACGTGCCTGGAACCAAAATAGGGTACAATTTCTGGGTAGCAGATACGTGGCGGCGTAGTGATTGCTACTTTAGTGGAACTTCTTTTCTCTTCTTTTTTCTCTTTGACACATCGTGTCGCGTGGTTACTCTATCTTATTCTTGCAACAAATATTCTATCATTTTCTATACCAATGCTGCAATCATGTCACAAAATGGATTACTATTTAATTTGTAATACGTACTCAATAATACAAAGTGCGATGAATTGTTTGATTATTTTTTCATTCCAGTAAACCAAAATTATAAGCTTTTGCAACTTTTCTGTTGAATGCGATGATGATATTTCGAAAAATAACAATATATTTTTTAATAAAAAAATATCTTTAATAATATGACAAAAATACTTGATACACATAAATTGATACACATGATAGCAACCATTTTTATATTATTCTTGTTATGTTCTTTTATGCGTTTATATAAAAGGTATTCGATTTTTTTCATTCATTAACTTCATTAATATTGAGTAAGCAGGGGACATTACATACAAAATGCATACACTGTACAAGATGTGTGTCCTCCAAGCCGACTCAAGTGGTACTGGCGGACGGGCCAGGATCGGTTAGTTACATCACTACAAATAAATTGCGAACTTCAAGCTACATACAAAACAATTCCTAAGGTAAAATTTGGCACCAACTTGTTATTTTTATTGAAGGTTATGTAGTAAAACATCTAATAACAATCGTAAAAATTGCAAATTTATTAATGGCCCCCAACATTTTACAAGTAAATATGAAGATGAAGTAGTTTAAAGTGATTCTTCTAGGTAACAAAAACGTTTTACTTTCAATACTACTTTCAATTCCAGGCAGGTGACAGGAACTTTCAGTACTACTTTAAAGTTTTAAAAACTTTAAAGTAGTTTCAGGCAAGTTACTGCTACAATCATAATACCACTTTGAAGTTGCATCGACTTTAAAGTAATTATACTAAGTAGCAATACCGTTCCATATACTTTAAAAGTTGCTTAGAAGTAATGGAACTACATAGTTCCAATAAATAGTATAAACAACTACACATTACTAAAATATTCCGAATTGAAGTAACTAACCTATAAAGTTCAGTGTAGTTACATAACAACTACTCAATCAAAGTTCCGATCTGAGTTACTGCTACTTAGATGCTGCTTGAGAATGCCCAAACGTAGCAACAGATTTAGAAAAGAAACACTTAAATTTTAATATGATACATAGAACTTTATTTAACAACGCCCTATTTAAAACATATGCAAAGGCAGTGTCGGTACGTCCTTAAATGCCATAGAGCTTCAGAACAACCAGAGATACTCCAAAAGTATATCCATTATTAATTATTATAAGTGATAGGTATTCAGTTATATATCTATAATACGTAGTACTCCTACTAATAATTGCGTATAATAACAATTTGTTAACAAAATAAAACTGAAAAATGTTCAATATCTTATATTACTTATATTTTTAGGGGTCCAATATTCGCATACAAAAGCTTTTTTTAAAAATTCGCTCCAAAATATAGGGGGGTCTTATAATCGAGGGGGTCTTATTTTCGAGTAAATACGGTATTTATCACAATACCGCAGGATGTAAATATTTAAATTTTAGTTGAAACTTTTTCTTTCTTAGAAAATATTAACAAGTACACAGATGGTTAAGGCAGTAAAATATTTTAAAGTCTAGTATTTAACAATAAGCTTAAATTATGGGTTTCCCCTAGACTCAACTAAGCCGCCCTTGGTTGGTTGTCTAAAATAGTAAAATTATTTAAAAAATATTAGAAATTTCATAATTAAAGCATGTAAAACGCTGAAAAAGTGGTAATATATGCACACTCGTTCAAAAATGCTAAAATATGCATGCATTTATAAAAAACACATAAATATGCATTTATATGCACTTTCAAATTGACATATGTGATTCATATGTGGCTTAAACATGTAGAAATATAACTCTGCATATGTTTGCTATAAGCAGAAAAAACCTGCAAATGTATATAAATCCTATACCTAGTAATAAGGTTTGTCTGTGGTACGTCTAATATTAAAAAATACAAGAAAGAGAAATAATAGTGACAAAAACGAATTCCTAACTCTTAGTATATTAGTCTAAGTATATTAGTCTTACTACACGAATAGATGGGAGAGGAAATCAGAAATCAATCCATACATATATCTTTTAACTTACGCATTCCCCTGTAACAGATTATTTTAATTAGAAATTTTTAAAATTAAATGTATTTTAATATTAAAATATTTTTAATATAAAAAGTATTTATTATATCTTTATTTTAAAACAAATGATTTATTTTTAAATCTTTATAGTTCATGCATTTATAATATTATTTGAGCAAATGTATATAAAACATATGTATCAATGTTTTTGTATAATATTAGAAAATTCATATTTAAACGTACGGTAAATATTTAATATACAAATATAACTTAACATAATATATTTATCATGATAAAAAATATTCACTAAATCTTTCATTTTAAGGAAGAAATTTACATTTAAATTTTCATATTTTATAAATATTTAACATATATTTAAAAAAAATTAGGATAGACTGTGTGTGCCATAAAATCTGTATGGGAAAATTTTTTATATTTGGAATATTCTGATTAGAAAAAACTGCTTCTGAAAATATTACGTTATACAATTATTACGAAAATACCAAGTTCACCGGTAACATCACCTATTTCTATTTAAAATCGATGAAAAACACCTTATTTGTCAAAATATGGAAAAAATATTTTAAGAAAAGATGTTTCTAATGACATTTTAGGTTCACATGCCGAGTTGGAATACCGAACTTTGCATTTAATATGTTTTGATACACCCCACTATTTTTAATAACTAATAACTAACTATTTTTAAATTATTAAAAACGCTTTAAAGGAGTGGAAAGGCAACAATTACATATCCAGAAATTCATTTCCGGGGGGAATTTATTTTCGGGAGGAAGCAGAATAGAAAAATAATTTTATTTTGTTATCATTTATTAGTATTAAGTTTAGTTTCGAGGGGGGTTCAGACCCCCTAAACCTCCCCCTTGAATATTAAAATTTCTCATAATTACTCATAATTTTATTACTCTTGTTTTATTAGGCCACATATAAATAATACAAGAATTGTTTAATCACAATTTAGACTACTTAGGTGACGTTAACCTGTCAATTTTGACATGGCATATGTCAAGTATTTTTAGAAGCAGTAGTGCTTGCCAATTGTGAAAAAATAATGTAATGTGCGTTGAAGTGCAAAAATGTTTGAAAATCTCCATTTGATTTTTGAAATAGTTTTTAAACATTTTATTGTGAAAATATAATATTATTAGATTTGGGACTCTAAAATAATCGTTAATTATAATTATTTATTAATATGGCGTTACTATTTGTTGAATTAGTTTCAGCTGGTTTAGGCAATCGACGTCGGCGCGTTGTCATACATCAAGCGGTTACAAGTCGTTTAATAACACATTCACTGCCACCTATTTCTTTTACGAGTTTGCTCGGTGCCTGACCAACTTTCTTTTTAAATAAATTCATTTTTCATTAAAGTTTAAGGTCTGTTGGGGATGTTTAAAGAATAATATACAAAAAAATATATTTTTTGGAATTAAAAAAAGACCGCGCAAGTATATTGTAATAAATTTAATCCGATATACCGCCAACCGCCTACCGCCTTTGATTACAAAACGTATTTTTATATAAAATATACAATAAATTAGTAAAAAAAACGCTAATAAAAGTGGAAATAAAACTTTGTACGGTTTGCAACTAATCTTGACTGAACTCACTACATTATGTAGGCTCGCTCCTTCGTCGCTCCCCCACACACTTTCCAGCTCGCCCGTAAAAATTAATTTACAAAGCTTGATAGTAAATAACTATTTTAATGCATTTTTCTACATATAAATCTAATAAATTTACCATCTGAGTTTCTATGTCGTTTTATAGTACATTTAGAATTCATTCTTCAACTAATTAAAATTTAACAGCAGTATTCAAAAACCAAGAAAAAATATAGTGAGACAATGTCTCTGTGTGCCCGCCGATTTTGGATGAAGTAACATCAAGTCCGCTAGAGAAACTCGTCTATAAAGCTCAATATAAGTGTCCGCGGCAGCAGCGTTGTGGGTATATGACGAGATATGGGATGAACGCGGTAAACGCATTGCCGGAGGTGAATCTGTTACAGTGATTTTATGTTCCTGTTTGTTTTGAAGAACATGTTAGTTGCTCATATTTTCTGCGTGGTGCAAAACCAAATAAAATAGGTATTTGACGAGTTGGCGGCTGATTTTATTGATATACCGTGTGTTCTTAGTTTTTATAATACGAACATACAGATTATGTTCAACCAATTTTACAGTTTTGTTTTTATATTTTTATAGTTTTTCATCGCAATAAACCAAAGAAAAATAAAAGAAAAGAAAAAAAAGAGCTTTATGTTTTATTTTTGTTTTATAAAACTCAATATTTTTGACATACTGTAACGTTCTTTTTAAAATAATAACCAAAATGCTGTTTAAATCGTCTATTAATAAAGAAAAGATTATTTACAAGGCATTTAATTAAAAACACTATAACTATAAACTATTTAACAAACTAAAGCATTTAAATAAATGCTAGGTATTTACAAATTTATTTAAGGACTTATTTATATAAAAACTATTTATGTATTAACTAATTATTCAGAGTACATTTCAACATGACGCCGGCTAAACATTAACTAACTCCTTCTACCCGCGATTCAATTTATATCTTTCATACGATGACTCATACATCTAGAATATTCGATGACGTGTTGATGAGTCATACACGCAGCTGTCGATAAGTGACGTCAATGAGGCGTGTCGATGAGTCATACTTGCACGTGTGGATTGATGAGCCATACAGTTCATGACTCATACATCTAGAATGTTTGATGACGTCATATGTTGGTTTACTATTCATTACAATACATTCATATTTTTTAAGTTTTGTACCTGTTTGGGAATAAACAGTATTTTTATATTTTTTATGAAATTTTTATTATTATTTGTTTGTTTGTTTGTTTTTGTGCGAGGAATCAAAATAGCAGAGCATCTTTCGTACCTCATGGCACCGATTGCTTTGATCATTTGGCCGACCCTACTAGAATTTAGCCGAATCTGGGGGACTTCCACCCCCAGTAGGGATTTTTGACGTGCCAAACATCACATTGACACGGGACCTACAGTTTTTACTTCTTATCCGAAAAGAAGGCATGTTTTTAATTTTTCTCCGCTATGACGAAATACCAGCTATTATTATTTATTTATTCATTTATTAGTTTTTCTCATTTTTTGCAACTGGGTATTTCTATAGAACGAAAGTTTACCGGCCTTCTAGGG
Organism: Agrypnus murinus; assembly: GCA_929113105.1. Taxonomy (NCBI): domain Eukaryota; kingdom Metazoa; phylum Arthropoda; class Insecta; order Coleoptera; family Elateridae; genus Agrypnus; species Agrypnus murinus. The sequence continues at coordinate 70,155,406 of OV816024.1, forward strand.
TCGGTTTAAATAAATAAGTATTACAGTGCTTTCCTTAATATATGTGCTGTGCCATTTAATGCAATATGTTGTATGAGATTGATTTTTGTTGTTCCAGGTATCTTGTTTGTGTATTTAGAGTGCTGTGGTGAGACTATTATTGGAACGATGTCTACTTTTAAATGCCACATTCTGGCTATCTCTATGCTCACGTCTTTATATTTGAGCAGCTTCTCTGCTTGTTTTGTCTATCACACGGCACGGCAATATCTATGATAGTGCTTGTGTTGTTCGTATTGTTTCTAATTATTAAGTATATTTGGTTTATGGTTGGTACTGTTCTGTCTGTCTGTATGTATCTGTTGCTCATACATTATTGTGACATTGTTTTTATTTACTACATCCGGGAGATGGTGTTTGTACCATGCTTCGTTGTAACTTACTCCGTAGCTCTTACCTATTACCCAGTGTAGATAACGACAGATGTTATTGCGTCTCTTTATGTATTCTCGTTTAGCCAATTATGTCCATGTAATGGTTTACTCATCCAACCTTCTTTTTATCTGTTGGTTTTGCATGCTTTCTGTGTTGTTTTCAGAGTCTGAGATGTTCAACTCTTCCATTACATGCTTTGCTTCTTTTTCTATTGTTTCCAATTTGTTCCTTTGCGTTATTCTAATTATTTTGATTAATTGACTCTTGCTCCTCGAGATGTAGTTGTGTAATGTGACGTGAGATATATTGTATGCTGTTTCTACATGCATTAGGTCTCTCCCTCCATTCTACCCTTTGCACATATAGACGATCAGTCGCGGATATAGCAGACTATTAGCAATTAACAGTTTTCGTGTCTTGGTATTTATTTTTCTGATTTCTTCGTTATTCCATTCCAATATTCCAAAACTATATTTTATATAACAGGTGTTGCTAGGGTGTTTATCGCTATTACTTTAGTTTTTGCTGTTAATTCTGTTTGTAAAATCTTTCTAGTTCTTCTGAAATATTCTTGTCTAAGACGATCCTTCATTTGCTTGTGTTCTATTTGTCCACTCTCGTCTATTCCTAGGTATTTGCCACTTTTTCCAGGCTTTAAACTTTGTACTTCTAACGTATCGTTTATATTTATATTTTTGCTATATATTATCTTTCCTCTGTTGAAGTTGGCTGCAGCATATTTATCTAGTCCGAATTGCATTCTGATGGTATTGCTAAATTCATGCACTGTTGTTATTAAACTGTGTAGATCTTCGTTACTATGTAAATCATATGCGAGATAGCATCTGCATTCGTAGGTTTATACCCTTTCCCTGTTTTATTTAGTTCTTGGCTGAGAGGTATGAGACACATACAGAAAAGTAGTGGCGAGATAGAATTTCATTGAATTTCACAAGTTTTATATTAATGGTCCCTGTTGCTATTGCTTCGTTTGGAGCTGTTAATATATTTGACTATCACTACTTCATAGAAACACAACAGCAATACACAATATCCGGGTCTAGATGATATAATTTCAGCGTCTGTTCGATCCACTGTGGAGGACACCATCGAACGTTTTTCTTTAGACCAGGGGTGGCCAACAAGTCGATCGCGGTCGACCGGTCGATCGCGAAGCCAATTTTGGTCGATCGTCGATTGCTCGCAATGTCTGGGGTGGAATTCCGTGTATTTGAAGCGATTGTAGAAGACAAAACGGAAAGTTTAATCTTGAATTGCAGCAACAATTTCACTCTTGTTCTTAAAATCGTTAAAAAGTTAATCTGACATTTCAAAAAAGTTTCCTTTATAAATTCACCGTCGGAAAATGGCTTACATTTTTTTGCTAAGAGATAGCTTACCTTGAATGATGCAGTAGTTACTGCTTGTGACTTCAACCTTGGCTTTTTAAAAACGCTTTGTTGATTGGTTAATTGAATTTTAAGATCCCTAACTTTATGTTTTCTCAGTTCAGAATTTGGTGGATAATCTGTTTGATACTTGTTATGTAAAGCTAAAAAATGTCTCTCCAGATTACCCTTTTTAGCAATGGCTACCGAGCTAAAGCATATTAACAATTTGAGACATATTTCATATGGATCAAAAGGCATTAGAAAATGAAATTATAATTTTACAAACTGACTTAATCTTATAAGCCAGAAAACTTGAAGCAGATTTTTGGAAATATGTCAACCGAGAAAAATATCCCAGTATCACCAAATGTAGCGAATATATCTATTCTTGTTTCGGATCTACATACCTATGCGAATCGGCATTATCATACTTGAAGCTAACGTAGACTAAACAACGTTCTGCCCTGACTGATTCTTATACTGAAGACTCATTATTATTATCTTTGTCCGGATATACACCTAATTATGATTCCTTGGTTAGAGACATGCAAACTCAGTCTTCCCATTAATGTTAAGGCAACAAAGTAAATTCTAAATCTGTCTTTATCTGTAGCTACTTGGAATTAATAAATATTGTTAATAATTATCCATGTTCTTTTAATTCCCCTAGACGTGAGTTTTTTGGCCCTTTAAATAATTATTGTTGTTGTTTCTTACGTAGGTAGACAAGCCGTATATCTATATTTCAGTACGAAGTGTACTCAGCGAGCTATTGATAGATTAGCAAAAAGTAAGTCATATTATTCTTTCATGTTAAATTTCCCTGGACCAAAAAAAAACGCGAAAGTGAAATATTGAAATCAAATTATCAGTCATACTGTGCATTTTTATAACAACTTTTTCATATTTACGAATAAATAGTACAACATACAATTGCAGTTGATAAAAAAATTAAATTGCATTTTAAGTTGGTAAAAATCTATCTTTAAAAAGTGTCAGAAAATGTTTAGGTACCGCATGTACGGAATGCTGCTATCAAAAGTTGGGTCTGGAAATTTATTTTCTTTATGAGCCTATATCTCGAAAACTTAATAAGTGATTTAAAAAATAAAAAATAGTTTTGAACATATATTTTACTTATCTACCCATACCTCGCTGGAATGCGCCTTATACTGAAACACAGTGTATAAACATAGTATGCATTTCACACCCCTTCTTCCCCCTTAGACTACGCCTATGACAACAAGTCGATCGCGACACACTTTTAAGATAAAAAGTAGATCTTATATACAGAAAAGTTGGCCACCCCTGCTTTAGACAATCTAATCTGCAGACATGTTTTTCTTTCTTACATTCATATGTGATAAGCTTATTGAGTAGTAGTAGTGCCTTGCAATCATATGAACCTCTCTGTTCATCTGGTTATCAATGATTTTCAACTAGGTACTGGTAGATCTGTTTTGTTAGGATAGATGTGATTATTTTATAGCTTGCGGACAGGCTGGTGATTGGCCAGTAATTTTTGGGACCGTTCGTTGTTGTTTTGGAAAGCCATTCTGGCATTTTCCTTGGGTTTTTTATCAGTTTGTAGACTGCTGTTGCTAATATTGGATTTTTTAGCCAGAAATTTGTGATTTTGTCTGGTCCACCAGCTTTCCAATTTACAATTTTCTTCAACTGTAAAATTACTGTAAAAGGTAATTCAATTACTGCTAGTTAACTGACTCCAACAACTGTAAAAAAGTAGTATTAGGGCATCATCGGCGAGTTGCATTAATGACTAATTGTCATAGCGGCTAGTTGCCGAAGAGAGTCCGTAACGACCAGTTGGTCATGGCAATTGGTGGCAGCGCTTTGTACCTAATCCGAGCATTAGTTATGTTATTATTAATTCTTATATTATCCGGGTAGTAATTCTTCTATAGATTAAAAATATTCAAATAACGGGTGTTGAAAGTTTTAAAGTTGGGTTGCTTGGGAATGAGAAAACAAATTACCCAAACCAGATTATCAACTAAAACTATGATGATGGAACAATTTATGAGGAATATCTGAAATAGAAGTTCATTGCAAATATCTGTCAGGAGATTTTATCGAATTGTGGACACACTAGATTTTTCACTTTTAAGATTTTAAAGCTGCGGGTGGATGGAGTGAAGGGGGTTGCGATTTTGAAGTTTATATGGTTATTTCAGTTCCCCCTTGATGTAACTCAAAATGTTTTTATTTGTTTTTTAATACTCTTTCGTTTTCTAGATATATCACTGCAGACACTGCACTGGGTTTTTTTAATGGTTATCCTATTTGTACTTTTACATCTACCAAAATTCGTAGTTTTGTAATAGTACGCTCTATTTTGCATTGTGCACCCCAATACTTAAACAACTACACATAACCCATTAGTTTTAGCATTATTATTCCTGTTTTGTTAGAAGACTATTCAAAATTAAACTCATCAGTTATCAGTTGTATAATTTATAGTAATGCAATGTAAGAAGAAAAGTAAGAAGAAATAAATGTAAAGAAGCATCTATATGATCGAGGAAATACGAAGACGTGGAAGTAACCTAAACACCTAATAATGAAAGATTCATTATATACAAATACTGTTTAACTATTAAGGTTTTGTTGCTATTCTAAAGAAATTATGTAATTATATTTGTGGAGAACCATTATGTAAGGACTTTAAGAAAGAGTAGGATTTTATATTTATTAGTCTGATATTTGCTCCATACAGTTTACTCTGATTTCTAACATAGTAGAATGCTTATGTTCGAACTAAATACAATAAAATTTTTACTATCGTAAAACATGTCGTGTTTAAATTTGCATTAGATGAAATCCATTTTCTTGTTAATTTACTTGTGATACTTTAACATAAAATACGGCGCCATAAAATTTTTAAATTAGTTCTTCTGCTTGAATGTAATGATATAGTCGTCGAAACTTTATACTGACTGAAGAAATCTTGATTTTATAACTTTAAAATTCGAGAAGAGTAATTACATCTTACCAAGTACATACACATTTAAAACGACTCTACATACTTGCGTCATACACAGAGCCCGAAGATCATCAATTAAAGAATTTAATGCAATTCAGATGCGCTTTAACTCTTTAATTTTAGAAATCTTCAACCTTCGACGTTGTTTACCATTTTACGAATTTATAAATTTATAAATAATATCCTGCATTCCATTGCTACATCTTTTTTAGAATAATTATAATTCGTAGACGCTTTGGTAATATATAAAACTCATTCCATTATATGAAAAGAATTTCTCATTAGCACTAAGAAATTATTATCCTAACCAACAGTGAGTGGAATATATGTAAAATGGCGCGGGATATTTTTATTTGCCTGTCAAACTATTAATAGTGACGCACTGGTTTAATTCAGACACGTTCGATATGTATAAGCGAAGTTATTTTATACACCAACACTTCCAGGAGGAAAATAAGAGAGTCGCGCGCGGGTGTCTGTCTGGGTTTTTCATAAAAATATTACTTGTGCTTTTAAGAGAGGCTGTTACGGAACGAATTAACGTTAGCTTCGACCAAACGAATCAATGCTAAAGCTTTCGTGAAGAATTTCATAATTTTATAACAGTTCCTCTTATATTGAACTTGTATGCAAAATTTTTATGGGATGTAGTGTTTATGTTTTCTTTCATCATTCTGAATCTAGCATGTACTGAAGTTTCGTAAATGTATCTATATATCTATCTAGTTCAACATCAGAAGCAGAAATAACATATTTGTAATTTTTACCATACATTAGAAGGAAAAACTATGAGTAACAATATTCCCATTATCTTCACGTAATTGTTACAATAAATGAAGCAAACATATAGCATCAGTGTGCAATAACGATGACTAAAATTATTCATTAGGATAAGAATAAATAACCCTACACCTTTCTAAAAATGTTGATGCTTTTGATATTGAACAGAAAAAAACCTTGTGCTAAATCTTGAACTATCTTGATATTTATAAACCATTCACTAATTTTATCTTTATGTCTATTAAGATTAAACTTTTGTTTACCAAGATTTTCTATTATTCTAACGTATGCACTTTGATAAAGGCACATATAAAATTTTTACTTGTCAAACTTTTATCTACATATGCTCGTACATGTTACTATGGCATTTAAAAGAAATCAAATATACGAGTATTCAGACATAATATGAATGCAAAAAGATGACAAAAAGCACAAAACTTGCTTACCTTATAAAAAAATGTATATGATGCTCCGTCTAAATAATTGCATTATAGTGCGTAACACATAACCATTATATTGAGACTCTGTCAGGTTTGGGTCGTTGATGTAGAATATTCTTATATTTAAATTTAAGCTGGTTATCTCCGAATATCAATCGACCCACTATGAAATTGATCGATTCAAATGTAATAAATCCTTCTGATATTTCCACTAATTTATCATTTACAAGGTTAAATAAAATGTATAAATTTATGTTATTACAGTTTTTAAATGTTTAATCAAAACAATATTTAATTTAATGAACAACTTTATATTTGAAAAAAATTCCTTTTACGTTTCACACAATCGTATATTTTTTTCACAATTATAGTTTAAATCTAGCCTAACAAACTTCAATATTAGAAGAAGCTAGAAACACATCTTGTTTCTCTGATGTTAAATTGCTACTTATTTGTTAAAAAATGAATTCCCTTTTTATACTTTTTTAGAAAGCAAATGACTGACAAAACAAAAAACTCAAAAAACAAAAGAATATTGACATTTCAAAATTTACATAACCCAATTATTATATATAAATTTACATTAGCGTAAAAACTAATTAGATAAACTTATAGAAAATATAATTCTGAATTAAATGATATACAACACTTGGGCTAAAAATAGGATTATGCCTTTAATTTTAATGCCGACTACACAATATATCCTTAATACTAATAACTATCTTAATCTCATAATAACACTTTTTTTTGCACATTTCTTTTTCCACAAATCTAAACATTAAATCATTACTAATATTATCTGAATGTTTTTAGATGCCAAAAACTTGCTATACATAAGTTGCTATACATTCGCATACACCTTCAATACAACATTCATGTTTTGCCTGTTTCAGATGTTTTTTAACATAAAAATGAACTTAACTTTATTAAGTTAAAAAATGCATAAACGATCCCTAAATCGTTAAGTTATGAGAAAATTATCTATTTTTTACGAAAAAAGAATTTCCACGTATCCTTTATCTGCCTAAAGAATTTTTGTGTGCATGTTAGTCCTAATTAACTAAATTTATTTTCATAAAGAAAATATTTTTTAAAATTTAATTTTTAAAAGTCCTACGCAACCATTAAATTGGGAAGTTGTAGAATTGCATAAAATGTGTCTATTAAATATTATCGTGAGAGTAAATTCTCTCTAGTATGGTCAAATATCATGACAATATGTTCCAAATTATATGAATATAAACAGGGGCGGATCCAGAGAATTATTTTGGAGGGAAGTTTTTGGAAAAATAATTATTTTAATACATAATAATTAACCAAACATCATTTTGTTTTTATCCTATGTATACTTATTTATACATTTTGCGGGGGGAAATTTCCCCTATTTTCCCCCCTCCCCGTGAATCCGGGCCTGATATAAATATAGCAACAATACATCAACATACAGTAATTGCACATGTTTCATTTCTTTGCTATCTTTTTCCGTAATACTACTACCATTCATTATATTTTGACCATCCCTTTATTTTTGTCCATTGAAGGTTTCGCGATTGCAATTTTTTGAGATTGAGATCGATTTATCTCGGATTGAATCGGTGAAAAAATTTTAATTCGAAAATGATTATTTATCTTTGCATTTTGTTTATCATCGTAGTTTCAGAAATTAACTATTTTCTGAAAACATATTTTGAATTTCGTGAGCTGCTCGTGATTGCGCAATTATGGTATTAGGAAGAAATTTGGAATTATATTGTGTGGAAATTAAGTAATCGTTGGGCACTAAAGCTTTAGAAATATTAACTACATTTGGATTAGTCTAAGACTCGAGTGGGTCTTGATGATAACCAATTAAAAAAGTAAACCAGGTAAATCCCTAACTTTGATTTGGTTTCTAACTTTTATAATTGCGTATTTCTATCCTAATTTGATCGTTGATTGTACGAGTTAAAAAAATGTCCATTTTTGTTGATGTGGATAAAAAAAGTTTCCTAAAAAGTTGTATATCACCTATTTATTATATACCTATTATATTATTGCATTTTCAAATAGGTAGTCCTTTTCCCTGATTCTAAATATACATATTTATAATGTTGTATAAGTCTATGATTAATACTGTTTTTACATATTTGACTTTAAAAATGAAAAATTCCTTTATCGGAAGAGCAGTAGGCTATGCTTCACTACCTATTCTGATTCAAGCAATGTAGTACATAAATAAACTTATTTAGATACCCTACTTTGTTATTTTCAGTTCAATCACATTTTGACAAGCACAACTACTACTCTTCCAATAGAAGCGTTTTTGCATCTTTAATGTCAAATACATATGTCAAAAACCATTAAGGGCAAGCCTAACTAAAAATTCTTGTTGAATATCCTACTCTTATGGCTACTGTATTAGCAAGGAACTACCCAGCCCTGTCAGTTACTTTGAATAATTATGCTATGTTATACTAATAACCGGTTATTTACCGGTTATCGGTAGCAAGGCGCACTCGGTAACGCACCAGTAGCGTTGAAGCTTGTATGAAAAATATATTCATAATTAAATTAATGAATAAACTTAAACATTAGAAACTTTAAGAATCTCTAATTTCCCATTTTCAATTTAAAGATTGCTGTGTTTTTAATGGTTTAACCTCGGGTTTAACAAATTTCTACTCACCTCTCTAGCGAAACCGGAGTTGTTATATGGATCAGAATCATGGATGGTTAGGGGTGCAATAAAACAATAAAAGTGTTTGTAAATCGTTGCTTGCGGGGTGTATTGAAAGTGTTCTAGCCAGAAACCATTAGAATTAAATAGTTATGGTGAAGAACAGACCAAACAGATATACAGGGTACGGCAAAGTAACGGAAACAAACATTTTTGATCATATATTTTTATTAAAATAACAACATTTAAAACAGCACATTTAATAATGGTAACTTGGTTTTATAGTAATAATACACTCAGCCGGTTTCAAAGTGACCTCCCTCAGCGTCGATGTAGAGCCTCAGAGGCGTATTGAAATTTTCGGCTATGGGCCGTAGCTTTTCCGGCGTGAATCAATCCCACTCTCGACGCAGCGTTTGCTTTAGCGACTCCAAACCTTTGTCGGGCTTAGCACAGGCCCTGGCTTCCAAAATGGAGCACACGCTGTAATACATCGGCTTGAGATTCGGGGAATACTATTTTGCGCCACTTGTTGTTTTCGTTCTGTGAGCCGGCGCTGAGTCTTTCTGGTAGGTACACTCCTCCTCGTCAAATATAGCGGCGTTACACATCTCTGACTTTTACTGCTTGATTCACGAAAACCAGTGTTGTCGCTGGTGCAAATTCTGGCCCAGACCATGACGGACTGGGGATTTTGGCGGTATTCGATGACGGACGATGGGCCAGGAGTCTCTGCAGATCCTGTAGTTTTGACGATTTTGCGCTTGCACAACAGCACAGATAATAAACAGATACGCAGCCTCTTGAAAATAAATACGCTTACTTTTTTAGTTAGTTCGTGCAACTGAACTAGGTGGCGTGACTGAGCTCTGGGCAACTACATTTGTCCATACAAATAATGAAGTAATATTCATTAATTGTTTGATCGAATGCGACGTTATTATATATATAGCATGCGTAAGTTTACAGCCGACGCGGCAGCAGTATGACACACATGGTGACTGACACTTGATAAAATTATTCGTGTTAAATTCCTAAAAGGGAAGAAATTTTAACAATGTTATTTGTCTAACAGCGGAGCAGTTCTTAGTGTGTTTGGCTTTGATATATTGACTGGATTTGCAGTATTTGTGCGTAGTCGATTAATAAATACGTATTTCTTCTTAATTTGTTTTAGTTTAAAAAGTTTCTGCTTAGCTTCGATTAGAATATTGTTTAGTTCATTAGCAAATTTTAGATTGCTTAAATATTTCATATAGCACTTTCTTTAAGTACCTATCAACTTTTTAGATGGGCATTCACTTGGGATTTTTCGCAATTAAGTTTTCTTTATATTTTTATTCAGATTATTAAGCTTAAATAATTTCGCGGACAAGATATATACAATATTTTTTGGGCAAGCTTAAAAAATATGTAATTACAAATTCTATTGCTTTTAAGAAATCAACAATTTAATTCATTGTTAATAGAAAGGCGGCGGCGAATAGGTTACAGCGTTTCTATGAAAATTACATAAAACAATTAAGTTTCGTAAAAAATCGTAAAAACGACTGGAGATCAGAGTTGGGCATCAATCAATTAAATTTTTAATCAATCAGTTGATTGAAGATTTAATTATGATATTTCAGTTGCAATTATATTTAATCGCAATTAATCTCTTAATTGCAGACTGCAATTTTATGAAAGTTTTTAAATTTAAATAAAACCAGTTGAGAATGCGCAGTGCTAGTATTGCCATGACGAACAAAATTTTTTTTGTTGCTAAAAATGTTTATTTTTTCGTAAATTTTTAAGAAATACAAAATTCTTCATTTTTCAAAAATTTACCGAAATTTTCGGTGGTCATCTTGACCACTTTCCCAAAGAGATACAAAAAAATGTTTCAACCAAAAGTTTCTTAGAATCCAATGTACTATAAGATTCCAAAAAAGAGATTTTCCATGAAAAATTCAAAAAAAGTCAACAGGGAAAAAGGCGACAGACCTACAGACAGACGAATTCAGAGACGAACTTTTTGTTCGTCGAAAATAACTATGAAGATCCTTCTAGTATTTTGTAATAACAGCAGATCGCATTTCAGTTTTGTCCCAGACTTTTAAACAAACCCTATTATAAATAAAAAGAGCAATTGAAATATCTTTATGCATGTATTGTAATATTGGGTGCACAAATAAACTTTGTAAACTATTAAAAATGTATTATCTGCACAATCTCTATAAAAATATAAATCGTAAAAAGCTTTTAATAAGAAATACCAAAATATATTGCGTGCTGCCTGAAAACGTATGTCCCAGCTGTAGTTACAGATAAAAAACATCTGATTATTTAAGGGATGCATTATTATATAGCAATCTGCCATCTTTTTAATAAATATCAGGTTAATTGTCATCATAATGAATATCAATTGTTAATTGCAATGACAATTACAATTAATAATTTTAACTAACAATTAATTAAATGTGAATTGTAGAAGCAACTAACAATTAATTAATTTTTAATTGCCAGATCAACTAACAATTAATTAGTTGTAATCATGCAAAATAAAAAATAGTCACAATTAATTAATTTAATTGTCAATTGCCAGTAAGATTTAATTTTATCCAACACTGTTGGATATACGGTAGCCCAGGTAAATTAAATCATATTCAGCAATATAAAGAAAAAAATTGGAGAAAAGCTAAAAATTGGTATATAGGCTTAAAAAGTGGTGCTAAAAACCATCAAAACTCCCCATGCGTAGGTGATGAGCCGGCTGCACCATCTTGGTAAAATGGCAGACAAAATTGCTTTTTCGCTAATATTTCAGAAAGTATTGATTTTACGGGCATCAACGTTCAGAATGAAAATGTAGCTGACAAAATTCCCCATAATTTTCTTTTTTATTAATCCTCGTACGTTCCAGAGTTTCTGAAATAGAATTTCTTCAGCAACTGTCATTTTTCGACATTCCGTAAAAGTGCTGTTTCTTTGCGGGTTTTTTAAATATTTCAAATTTGGCTGCTCCTACGTACAAAATGCATTATATAAAAGCTAAAAAGATTAAGTTTCCTATAAAAAAGTTGGTTATTGAATGTCATGCAAGCAATATTTCCTGAGATATTATTTTGCAAAAAATGTATATTTTCGTTTACTCAGTTAATTATGTGAAAATTTTGAATTAATAATAATAATAATCTTTATTTTGCCAAAGAGCCTTACATAACAAAATATATATATATATATATATATATATATATATATATATATATATATATATATATATATATATATATATATATATATATATATATATATATATATATATATATATATATATATATATATATATATATATATATATATAAATTTAACATTTTAAAAATCACATTTAAATCACAGTAAGTATAACGTACATAAACATACATAATCAGGTACATGCATAATCTTTTGTATTAACTTTATTGTTAGAATTAATAAATATTTTATTTTATTTCAAGTGGCAATTTTGTTTATTTAACTTTCTGTAATTAATTTATCTTTCTGTAAATAATTAAAGAAAAGAATTAAATGTAAAGAATTAGTGACGTAATAATAAATAATAACAATAAGAAACATGAAAGCTATAAATGAAATATTACTATTAATATAAATGGACTATTGGTGTCATAATGATCTAGGACAGCAGAGCTAATATGATGCTATTTTTTATTATTTTATCCTATGCATTTACCGATTCACACTGAACAAAAAAAAATAAAATAGCATTGTATTCACGTTGCTGTCCTAGACCATTATGAAATCAATAGAACATGAAACACTTTTTACAAATTACTGTACACAATATTTATAAAAAAATTATTACAAATGATTTATTTTCTCTAGAAAATTTGCTGAAATTTAGAATTTCAATAGAATCTTATCATCATTTTCGTTGCTGTCAGAATTTTCTTCATGAAGTTTCATACTGAAGGTTTACTGTAGCTGAGGAATATAGCGTTGACTATACCACCGCACATCGCCGAAATCTGCGAGAACGCATTCCAAAGAGACTAACCGTCATTGTGAATTGAAGGAGTGAGTCGTCAAGGACCACAGGTAAAATCGCCATCGTGTAACTCGAATACTATCCATCTTAAAAGTATGGTTAATGGCCTATTCGAAAGGTAATAAGCATGTAGAATGAGCTCTGAAACATCCGTACAAATTGTGGAAGTATATATTTTGTGGAAAATATAATTAACCATGAAAATGAGTGCATAAGTGTCACAGAAACGCACCTTTCTTCGAACATACATTATCGGTCGACATTTATTGCACACCAAAGAATAATATAATACATTTTGTAGGCTTCAACTTTGTTTTGAGGTATTTTATAAGTATACCTCATAAAACCTGAGACAATTGCAAAAGAGTCCCGCTAAAGGCCTTTTTCATATCAAATTTCAAAAAATACCCATTATTGTAGGGACTGTTTTTCGAAAAGTACGAGGTAAGCGCCATAAATTCTCGGCCTGATATAGAAAAAATTAACTTGATAAAATATAATTTATTTTTCAATATAAAATATCCCCTAATGTCAATACACTTATTACAACGTGGAATTAATAATTCAATGCCCTTGTAAAAATAATCTGAAGTTTTTCCTTCAAAATGTTCAATTACAACTGCTTGCAACTCGTTCTCGTCCTTAACACGACGTTCCCTAACGGGTCATTCCATGCGAAATCGATCACTAAAATGGGTCGATCTCACGGATTTCAATAAAAATCACTTATGAGGTAGCAATCAACTAAAGAACATAACTTTCATTCATCAATTTGCTAAATTACGCAGAACTTCGGAAATATTCAAACTGAAAAAATTATCAAAACTGCTTGCACGCCTTTAAAGAAATATAAATATCTCGAAAAGTATTTACCCTAGAACAAATATTTTTCTTGTATATTGCTCACTAGAAGACGGGCTTTTTGGACAGCCTAATAATTTTTTGTTATCAAACGTATTTTTATTTTTTTCTAAACGAAATATTTTTAAAATGCAGAAAAATCGGTGTGGTCACATTTTTAAAAATCTGAAGAAAATTGTACAGATTCTTTGAACATTTCTGTATTTAAATGCCAAATGGCAAGCTGGACGTTTTAATAGTTTTGGCAGGGTACATTTTCAAAGACCGCGCTGCAGACAGCAGGCGCACCATAGATCACGGTCAACCGGCGCAACCCGCATTCGCTACTAAATCGATTTCTTCGGGTGTGTTACATAAAGCATTTTTGTTGCGGTCATCAAAGACCCTAATAGTATATTACGTTATAAGTCCGGTAAACCCAAGTTTACAGTAGCGAGTTGAAAACGTTTCGGGACGAGGCGACGAAGGAGCCGAGTCTCGAATGTTGAAACGAGCTACTGTAATGGTTTACCGGACGTATGACGTAAGACGTTTTATTTCATACTGCCTCACATTGTTCATTTTTTTAAAAAATGCATTTAAAATTTTCAGTCCGGTAAAATTTTTTACCGGACTCAAATTAGATTTTCAGTCCGGTAAAATTTTTTACCGGACTCAAATTGGATTTTCAGTCCGGTAAAATTTTTTACCGGCCTTGTAACGTAATAATTCATTTACCGGACTCAAATGAGTCCGGTAAATACCCTTTTACCGGACAGTATGAAATAAAATATTATAATGCAATAGCTTAGATACCATTTTTGTTTACAGAAGATGAGTTGTTTTTGATCCTAAATTTAAAAAATAGATGTTCACTGGGTTAGACTGGGTGCTATTGTAGGTAGCAACCAATCACCAGCTTACGTTGTATTATATTATTAAAATCCAGACATCGAGCTAAAGTGTCAAATTTATTAACGTTAAAAACTATAGACTGAGCTATAGGATCATTGCAAATTCAATATTTGAACTTGTGGCACAGGTGAGTTAATGATATTATCCACTGAAAAAATTATCATAATAACTTACTTAACTCACTTGTACCATAAATAACTATTACCGATCTCTATTGTAGGTTCTGATGTTTGATAAGGTCAGCTGCAGTAATTGGAGCGATAACTGAAACTATGCTTAATAAAAACTAAAACTATCGTTAAACGTCTATGAGAATTACGTGAATTTTTAGTACTTTATCCTATACACTCTTCCGACTGCGATAATTTCTGAACTATTCCTACTGCAGCCCTAATTTTTTGGAGACATTTTAATTAATATCCTTAGGGCGTCCCAGTTACCCAGAACATATTATAAAGTAATGTGGATATAAAATATAGACGATGATTCCATTTACCCCAATCTATTGGGTAACTGGAATCACAGGACATGTTTTTACAAAAATATTTTTAAATGCAATAGTTGGCATTAGAGCTGCTTTATTTTTACATTTTCTTTTGGAAATATATTAAAGTTACTATAAAACAAGGTCCTAAACTTATACTTCACGATAAAATATGAGATAAAGAGTTTGAAGCAAAATAATTGTATATCTATTAACCAACTGACCTTAAAACTTAAATTAAAAAAGCTGTTGCATTATATTTTATGGTCTTGGACAGCCGCAAGAAAAGTACTTTATGTAACACACCCGAAGTAATCGATTTAAATTCTTAAGTAATTAACTAATTAGTAGGTATAATCATATCCAAGCAAATATACATTTATCTTATGTACATTAGTTGAGAGGTTAAGGTTAAGAGTTAAGCTGGTAATATGGACCGTATTATTACTAACTAGAAGGTAGCGAGTGCGGTTTGTGCCGGTTGATCGTGATCTATGGTGTGCCGGCTGTCTGCAACGCGATCTTTAAAAATTTGCCCAGCCAAAACTATTAAAACGTCCAGCTTGCCATTTTACATTTAAATACAGAAATGTTCAAAGAATCTGTACATTTTTTTTCAGATTTTTAAAAATGTGACCACACCGATTTTTCTGCATTTTTAAAATATTTCGTTTAGGAAAAAATAAAAATACGTTTGATAACAAAAAATTATTAGGCTGTCCAAAAAGCCCGTCTTCTAGTGAGCAATATACAAAAAAAATATTTGTTCTAGGGTAAATACTTTTCGATATATTTATATTTCTTTAAAGGCGTGCAAGCAGTTTTGATAATTTTTTCAGTTTGAATATTTCCGAAGTTCTGCGTAATTTAGCAAATTGATGAATGAAAGTTATGTTCTTTAGTTGATTGCTACCTCATAAGTGATTTTCATTGAAATCCGTGAGATCGACCCATTTTAGTGATCGATTTCGCATGGAATGACCCTAACGTCTTTCTTTAAATTGGAAAATAATTAATAGTCACTAGGAACCATATCCGGACTGTACAGTGGATGATCCAATGCTTCAAAGCCGCATTCGCGAATGGCAGCTTGTGAAATTGCGGTAGTATGAACTGGTGCATTGTCGTGTAATAATCGAACACTTTTTGTCAATTTTCCTCCACATTTTTCACGAATATTGTTTCTCAATTTATGCAATAAAGACGCATAATATGTACTGTTAACAGTTGTATTGCGTTCTTTAAAATCAATCAGTAAAATGCTGTCACAATTCCAGAATATTGTTGCCATAGCTTCTTTGTCGATAGAACGACTTTCGCCTCTTTGGGATGAGGTTCGTCGGGTCGCCGGCATTTCATCGATTCCCTTTGGGATAGAGGATCATAATACATAACCATTGTTTAATCTCCAGTGACAATGGACTCCAAAATCGGCTTTGGGTAGTCTCCACACAAGTTTAAAAACGAGCGCGCACATTCGACACGACGTTGACGTTGAACAGCAGAAAGAAGACGCGGTACCCATCTTGCACTAATTTTATTCATACTCAAATGGTCATGAAGAATACTTGTTTCCGAAATGTCAGACATCACTGCTAACTCCTTAACTTTCAAACGGCGATCTTCTAATACCATTTTTTCAATGATTGCAACTTTTTGAAGCGTTACCGCTTCAAGTGGACGACTGGTGCGCTCATCATCTTCAAGAGATTCTTGCCCCAAACGGAAACATTTTGACTACTTTTTACAGTGGAATATAAAGGAGATAAATCACCATAAACGTCGTCTAAACGTTGTTTGATTTGATTAGGCGTGTGCCCTTCTTTTGTTAAAAATCTAATCTACCGCGCGATACTCAAGTAAACTTGAATGAAATTTCTGATTAGAATAATTGTTTTTTTCGTCATATTTTCACGTTCTTAAGTTTTGACTAGGCAGTCAAAAGTTAATATTTGAGTTTAGAAAGACTAATAATTAATTAAAAACATATATAAATAATAACTAAACTGCTTTCAGATGCATTCTAATAAAACTAGTATCGTTTGATCCATTATTTAAAGCAAAACTATGTAATTATTTCTATTTGTCAAAATAGCAAAGCTCCATAACTTTTGGCTCAGACTATCCCACCACAACTCCCTTAAATATCTATTTTCTCGCATCATTGTACGAGTTTGCTTAACAAAAACTCCGATATCACCGTATATTCTGAAGATTAAGAAATTTCGAAAACCTATTTCGGAAACTAATCATGGTAAGAAGTTCAATAAAAAATAATTTTTATAAGCTTTCAAATGCATATGGGTTTTTTGCCCCAGGTTCACCAGAAGTCAGCCATTGTAAAAACTATGCTTCATAAACTCGTATATTTATGGTTTTTTGACGTAACTATTAGCCTATTAATTATTAGTTTCAAGATCACGCCAAAACCAACATAATGGAAATCTCATAAACTCTTAGAATATAAAACTGTAGAAAGGAGCGTAACTACACGGCGCAATGAGCTTTAAAAGCGACGGATATGACGTCACACTAACCGCCATTAGACACCACCTAAAACTGCTTTTCTCTCAAACTCCGACAAATAAGAAGAAGGGAATTACATTTCATAATTAAGTATTCGTTTGTTTAGAATATTAAACATAATATTTATATTCTAAGATTAATTTCAAATCTCTCGCTGTCCATGGGTCAGTAGGTAAAATGACCTGTAGAGGCCGAAGTGCGTGTGGTTGACCCAACCGAAAAAAGGTGGGTCAACCGAAGCTAGAGACGGTAGCGCTTTCTTATGTTGTAGCTCTCCGTCTTATTTTCCTGCGCCACCGTCTCTAGCTTCGGTCGACCCACCTTTTTTCGGTTGGGTTAAACACACTCACTTCGGTCTCTACAGGTGGACTTAAACTACGGTGGAAATCGCCGCCGATAAGGTCGGAATGATGACTAACTCGTGGCACCAAACTGTCCCTGAAAGAGCAAAACTTTTAATGTCCCCTTCCGTCTCCTCCTCCCACTCATGAATTTAAAAAAGCGACAAAAATCCGCCAGGCGGCTCTTAGCTTCAAAATAAGACCACCCACAGCTTTTAAAGTGGTCTGGGGGTCGAGAAAAAGGGACCGGTAGCTTTGTCTTCATGAATTAGTATATAAGATATTAGGTTTTAAAATTGAGGTTATGTAGTTTATGTGCACATTTCGAGACAGTGAGAACCGCCAATGGAAATATCTCATTACAAAACCGGAAACACCTACTTCGCCATATTGAGACCCCCATCTTGGTCGTATGTGGTAGATGATTATGTTCCTTCCTATAGTTTTATATTCTAAGCATAAACTACTTTCTCAATCTATATGTTTTTTCATTCGCCTAATTTCATGCCAATTCAAGTAGAGCCATGTGCTTCAATGTCTCAGAATTTTTTCGAAAATTCTGCTATCCGACATTCTACATCATCTAATTAAATTTGTTATATCTGACAAGGATCTCTTATTTTTTGTGTTATCTGGCTCATCCAGGTGTCAGATTAAAGCTAGTTCTTGGATCTTTCAGATTATATCAAGAAACATGCAACGACTTTGCAGAGTAAAAAAGTATCAGCCTCTCTGAAGGATCCAGAAACTAGCTCGAATCTGACACCTGGATGAGCCAGATAACTCAAGAAATAAAACAAGAGTTATGACAATTTTGGTAAGATGATGTTCTGGTAGCAGAATTTGCATCAAAATCGAAATTTTTCAAAAAATTTCTACTTCGGTCATTTTCATCCAAAAAATCTGAAAAAACTAATTTAATATAATTTCGTATGTATCAATGCAAGGAAAAAAATTGAACAAAATCTGAGATATCGAAGCACGATCATGTTTTTAAATTATGTGATTTGGCATGGAATTAGCCATGTCGGACTAACCGTTTTTTATTTACTAGTGGTCAAAATATGTAATTCTCATAACATTCGTGATAACAATTTTCTTTACAAAATCATATATCCGAAAATAACTGCGCGACATTCAATAACCAACTTTTTTGTAGGAAATTTAATTCTCGTTAACGTTTATAAAATCCATTTTGTACGTAGGAGTAGCCAAATTTGAAATATTTACGAAAAACGCGCAAAAAACGGCACTTTTCGGAATGTCAAAAAATGACAGTTGCTGAAAAAAATTCTATCTCAGAAAGTATTGAAGGTACGAGGTTCGATAAAAAATTAAATTGTGGGGAATCTTGTCAGCTACATTTTCATTCGGATCATTCATGCCCATAAAATTAATACTTTCTGAAATATTAGCGAAAAAGCAATTTTGTCCGCCATTTTTCCAAGATGGCGCAGCCGGCTCATCACCCACCAAGGTCCATTCATGTGTATGTATACCTAGTGCTTTAGATAGAATTATGCTTGCATCAAAGGACCTTGATCACCCATGCATGAGGAGTTGTGATACGTTTCTCAGCACTACATTTTAAGCGTATATATCAATTTTCAGCTTTTCCCAAATTTTTTTCTTTTCAAAACGTTATTTACCTGAACTATGGTACTAATTGTAAGTTATTTGGAAATTGGATTTCGCGGCCTGTATTGTGTTTACTTCGCGTACGGTTTCTCAAAAATTATATATTTTTAATAAAACACAACTCAAACATATCTTATAATAATTTTAATTTTATGTTTTATGTTAATTGCAACAATATTTTTGCATTTTTGTTTGTAAAACGTTCCTAAGTGGTTGATCCAAGAAGACGAAAAAACTCCGCACCCAATTACGTCTGGAAAATGAATGAATATATAAGTTATTTATTACATAGCACTTGCACTAAAATAAATGGATAAATTGAATGCGTCCCCAATCACAATAATAATGATTTAAAATATAGGGTAAAAATTAAAAATACTTACATTAATTAAATTTTCATTCACCTACGTTATATCCGTAGTCTGCAAGTGTCACTATCATGAACTTACTAAACGAAATATGTTCCATTTCCACTTAGCACAGCGTTTATTGCAGTTTGTTTATGTTTGGAGTTTGATCTGAGAGGGAATAAATACAATTGGTCAATCCCACATTAAGAATAGCCTTGATCTCGCTTAAATTATTTTACAGTTTCCAATTTTATTTGTATTTTTTCTGCATATACAATTTAAAAAGCTGTACAATACTGTGCATGATTACAGTTAAACAACTTGTATCAAAAGATACAACAAGATTGTGGAAAAACGCAGCACAATATTGTGAACTATTAATTCCTTCAGTTAGTTCAATTTGCTTTGCACAATTTGTTCTACACATTGGTAGATGAATTTGCTTTAGCGAAAGCGTCGAAAGTGGAATTTTAACTTTTTCAGTACTTATTGTCTCTATACCCAAATAAAATTAAACACAACTATTTTTTCGGGACTTGCGTGTCCTGATACATATTCTTGTCTGCTGATTATGTTGATGTACTTTTTGTACTTTACGATAATTTTTGACAAAATATAGTAATTTGAATAAGAAAACCCAATATTTCTTATTGTAATAGTTGACAATACCGCTTTAGTTGTCTCATCTCAATTTAGAACAAAACTTACATTTAGATCTTAGAATGAAAGAAACTTTCGCCTCCTCTGTCTCGTGCGAAATTCCCATATGATGGATATTAAAATATCGAAGTCCCTTTTATGATTGAAGCAGTTTATAAATTGGAAAATAACTTCCTAAACTTTTTTATTCTAATTATATTACTATTAGCAAATTAATATATTAACGTGGATTTATTGCTATTGTTTTGTTCTTGATAAGATTACAATAAAAACTGCAAACAACAATAGTGTTTTAAGTTATGGCTAATATGTTGTTTTTAAGATTAGAAATTATTGTTATTGTGTAACTGCTGAAATACGCATGCTAAATATGGTATCAAAATTATACAACTTATTGTTATAAATTCATACCAATAATTATGTAAATTATTTCTAGTTGATAGCAAAGTCAATTCCAAACTTCTCGGAATTGAAATATATTGTTGTCGGGTCATGTCACTATTGGTTATCTAATATATAATAGAATTGATGTTTTTTTTCAACTTAAAGCTGTCAATAATAACAGTGGCATTAAGATTGATAAGATTTACTCTTTAGGACTTACAGAAGTGAGCGGGTTATCTTTTAAAAGTTACAAATTATTTCCTATTCTAATATCTTCATAATTTATCGTTATCTTCTCATTTGAAAGAAATCTTGAAAAATTCTCACGCTGCAAGTTGGAATTCAAAAGTTTTTAGATTTTCATGTTGTTTCAGGAAAATACAGTAGCGGTTTAATGTATGTGTGAATTATGTTTATAAATTCGTTTGTGTTATTTATGTTTCATATTAAGATTTACACGGTAATACTTCAGATTATATTAAGTATATGTTATTACATTATAATTTCAATGTTCAGGCGTTTTATTTAGGGGAAACTTAATGGAAAATCAAAATTAAGCCAGCATTAAAACCTTCAACACAATAAATCCATTTTAATAATAATTTGTAAACAACAAACGAACCGGAATAGAATGCTATTCATCACGGTCTTAGAAAAGTCGCTACGTCATATACCCTCATAACATACAACCACAAATCAAAGTGAGAAGAAGATATTTTGACGTTTGAAACATAAACCTAAGATCATGAAGTATAAAATTAAGTAGCGACAGGAACGCAGAATTGTGTTAAAAATACCCAGGATGAAGCACCAATAGAGAAATGCTTCCAGAAATTATAATCTAAACAATCATCGGTGGAACGTCATCATGTACTCTTACTAAATTAAAACAAATTTGACTGACAAGGACGCCGAGCTTCCACGCAACGTTCGTTTCAGGAGATGAATGTACTATTCCTAGCGAGTGCCCTCTTTCAGGCAGTTATTTCAGTCGAGGGAAGGGCGCAGCGCAACTCCGGTGTTAAATTTGGCGTCTCTGCCGCGACCAGACCAGAAAATCTAAACAAATGTCGCATTTCTAACCACAAACTCACTCATTATAACCTATACGCGTTTATTTTTGTATTTCAACTTTTAAATTCTTCCTCAAATATATTTTTTGACGTCTTAGAATTAGAAACTATAACCGTAATATTCAAATATATAAACGACTACCGGTTATAAATTAAATTGAACCACTTTGAAGACAAATTTTCTGTTCTAGAAATAATTTAAAGTAGATAAAAACACTTTATGACTGAATGCTTTATGTGCAGAATACCAACTGGTCTACCCTTATATAGACATTTCTAAATGCCACAACACGAAAACAAATTTCCTGAAAATGCAAAATTCTTGTCTCGAAAATCTTAATTCGATTTTATCAAAATTTTATTAATTTCCTGAAAAAATTTTATAGGAGCAATCAGTTAAATATGAATTGCTTAAGTGGTTAAATCTTCAGCTTAAACTTTTCATAAATACATATATATTCTCTAACTAACCTCAACAAATACATAATTGTTTAATTCAATTTAACAGCCTAAAAATTTCCACATTGTCTTTTTTTTCTGTTTTTACACGTCATGTTGACATTGTTCGAATATTGACCTCGACCTACGATCTCAGCAAATAATCAAACATTAACATAATTCGTAAAATTTCTTACCAATAAGATCACTTTTTGCTTTTTTGTAGAAAAGAATAGCTGCTATATTTTTTGTAATTTATACAGCTCGTAATTACAATCTAACTGAAAAATCCTATTATGGTTCTCGAAATGTTAATTATTTTTGTAATGTTGTACTTCATTTATAAAACACTTATGAGAAGAATATTCAGAACCAGTTAGTTAAATGTAGTTAAATTTGGAAAGTATCTACTTGAATTTTTTGCTGATTGAGAGAGTCTCGACTTGAAAACACCGAAAACAATAGAATTCGCGTTGTGTTCTCCCCATTTCTAAAACAAGAACATGTAAATCCCACCAAAACTGACAAGCGTAAACATATTGTTATTTTGTCGACATCGCGCGCCAAATGATGCCTATTAGTAAACTGATGTTAAAATGTTTAGTAGATTATATTTTAATACTTCTGTACAACTTGAGATTTCTTTTTTATTCTTCTCTTCACATTATACAAATACAATGATTGCCGAGGATGTTCTACAGTATATTATGAGAACTTCACACTATTTCACTACAGATTGACTTTATGTTACGATCTTTACACTACTGAACAATTTAATTAGTCTACATTGTCTTTCTCACCATGCAAGAAAAATGTATAGTTGACGTTTTAACGTTCTAAATAATTTCCATTTCATGTAATAACGGGAATAGTCTAATGGAATTGTAGAAAAACGTTTTTTATTACTTGTTCTTCCATAAATACTGTTAGTCCTGTGCGGTATCTGATTTATTACGCACTATAACTACTTAGTTTTCAAATTTATAATCAAAACCAATATTTAATTACCTTAATTTACCATAATTAATTAACTATTGAATATTCTAAAAATCTAAATCATCCTGAATTCGTTATACTGTATTCGACACGCTTCAATCGACTTAGAAGCAATGATTATTAAACTAGGACCATTCAATACAGTAGTACTGAAGTTCACATGATTCTGATAGTTAGACGAAGTTCTATCACACATCCTAGAAAAATCGAAGGAGAAGAAATTTCTAAATGTATGATTTTAAAGAAACCAGTATAGAACCACAAGAATATAGATACCGGATTTAACAAAAATTTTAAAGTAATAAACGTGATTCATAAATAATCAAAACAAAGTTAGAACTACTTTGAAAGCAAAGCAAATGTAGAAAAGTAAAATAAGAGTTACTCTATAGGTTAGGATTCTTGTTAAAAGTGACGCAATCATTTAGCAATGTATTCTAAATTTGGTATGTTATCAAATATTTTAATTCGTTTTGTTAACGAAAAGGTTACGTGAAATAAACAAAGTTAGTAGCAGCCAATGCTATCAGAAGATAGCATCTTTGAATTGTTACGTTCAATTTTCATTACTCTTCGTATTTGGATTTTCACTTTTATTTTCTTACACACAGCATAATGAAGTTCATACTTACTAGGGTTTCTGAACCGGGAAATTCCCAAGACCCAAGTCCCGGGAATTACTTTATTTTTTGTTGTCTCAAGTCCCGGGAAAAATAATTCGAGACACGAGACTTTTGTATACAAGGTATTCAATTAAAATTCTCACTCTAGAATTAAGGGTTTATTTGTTTCAATTTCTTTAGCAAATTGTTAGTTGAAAAGGGTAATTCTGCAAACGAGTGTCGCTTTGTACAGACTTATCCACTTTTTTCTAAGTAGTAAACAGTCTTTGAAAACACATACAAATTAGTTACAACCTGTCTATAAACAAAGGTAAAGGGATTAGTTTCAGGAAGAAAGTACCGCTAGATATGGTGCCTCGCCACAGCATTCTTTATACGTAAACTTGCAGTTTCTATTCAATTATATTCAAACAGAGTATCCATCCGGAATTTCCTCTCTTATGTATAAATAACTTTTTAATAACCGGTCGTTTTCAATAGGTAAAGAGTTCCAAGAAGATTTTGATACATTTTCTAATGACAACAGTGCTCTTTCATAATTAATTGCTTATAGTGTGTATTTACTAGATTTCTGAATTAATGAATTTTTGAATTTCTGACTTTTACTTACCTGTTAATTTTATAAATAAGATGTTTTCTGTTTAGCTTCAATATGAATAAACCAAACCCTAGTTTGAAATTATTTTACAAATGTAGAAATGACCCAATGTAATTATTGTCGCAAACAAATTTCGTGTAAGGTTCGAATTCTAGCGGGATCATGCAGCATTTAGAATAATGCAAGGATCACATTTAAAAAATATTGAAGAAGATATTGTACCTTGCAACAAGGAATTTGAGTGAAATTGTAGGTATCTCACTAGGTCGCAGAAGATTCGCAATTCGAGCTA
The DNA here is from genome assembly GCA_929113105.1 of Agrypnus murinus. Lineage (NCBI taxonomy): Eukaryota > Metazoa > Arthropoda > Insecta > Coleoptera > Elateridae > Agrypnus > Agrypnus murinus. The sequence goes on from OV816024.1 coordinate 70,180,273, forward strand.
TTGCTAATAATATTTATCATGTTCATATTCGGGAAAAATGTTTTATAAAAGCTAGGAATAACTTAAGACTTACCGACAAACAATACAACACTAAACAGGAAAGGTTTTGGTATAAGAAAGAGAGAAAACAAATTTTATGATAGGAGAGTTTATTTATGTACTGATGTGCTTTTCAGTAAATAATTACAATTATTTTCCATTGAAAACTTCTGGGAGAAAGTGATTTGGGGATCAATGAAAGCAATTTTAAAAACGAATATTTGGATTCTTGTGTTAGGTAGCTATGTAAAATCACTATTCAGGATTCCCGGAAATTCCCGGGACCCCAGAAAAAAGCCTCGAGTACCGGGAATAGCAAATAAAAAACGTGTATCTTCGCTTGTATTCTAACGTATTCAAAAACGGCTAAATATATGTTTGTTTTATCAATTATCAACTGTAGGTAACGTTATTATAACGTAAAGGTATTGTTTGCTTAAGTTTTGGTCGGAAAACTACGCGCATATAACGTTAGAAAAAGCCGGTGTTTTTCTAAACCAAAAATAAACGGTTGATTGTCTAAAAACCGTTTATCAACCAATTACACGTTAGTAATACGTTTAAAAAACGTGTGTTTACTGGGGAGATCATTTTTATTTAAAATTTATTGAAAACATTAAAAGTGTTTTGAATTCTATATAACAAAGCTATTGTTTGAATGAGCCCCCGTGTTATATTTGCTGCAAATCAAGAAATTAAAAATTAGAAGTTAAAAACTAAAAATATCATCAACTTGGTGGTGGTCGCCCTCGAATTAGTCAAGACAAACAAATAAACTTTTTATTAAAAGTTCAAGATAACCAACACTTGACGAGTCAGCAAATAGCAGCAGATTTACATATCGGAAAAGCAGCAGTACTAAAAATATTACATAGAAATAAGTACCGCATATAAAAGTCCTTCAGGAACTTTCTAAAGAGGATTTTCATCGACTCCTTGAAATTTGTAAGAGTTTACAAGGTATGTGTCATGTACAACCAAAGCTTGTTCAAAACATTGTTTTTTTCTGGCGAGTCTACTTTTTGCCTAAATGGTATAAATATTCAAAGCTACCGCTGCAGATCTCACCAGACCCGCACTTTATGATAAAAGCGTCATACTTAGTAAAATCAAAGAATAACGTGTGGGCTGGCATTGTCAGAAATATTATAATAGGTCCATTCTTTTAAAAAACAAAACAAAAGCTTAGCCGATGAGCGATATTTACGATTTTGACGAAGATACTGTCCATCTCTTGCCACTTTGTTTCCTGTGGAAGAAAATCGGATTTACCCCAACAAGACATCTCGTTCCAACAGGATAGAGCTCTGTCTCATTATGCGGCAGAAAGGGGGGGTTTGTTGAGTAGCCACCCAAATTCCTTAATTAACGTACCTTGATTCTTTGTGTGGGAGTACCTCAACAGTAAAGTATACAATATACAGAACTTAAAAATTCGCATTGATAAAAGACGGAAGTGCCCTATGCAAAGGTGGGAGCTCTGTGTGAAGTCTTGGCGTGGAAACCCCTTTGATGAAGTTTGTGAATGGCAAGTAGAAAGAAATTGATGTACACAGATAATATGTCACTGGAACTTACCTTACAAGTTCAAAAGGTCACTTTGCGGCTTCTTCTCTGGCCGAAGTCTTTTATTAAGGCGCCCTAGTCTAGTGAGGATGCGATGTCATTTTCGATTGAGAGAATAGCAAGTGATGACAGCTTTCTTGTGTCATTATAGTCCTAAGGTATGTTTTTATGATTTTTAGTCGTGAAAAAGATCTCTCTACGACAACCACTGGTGTCATGACAATAATTCTCAGGGCTACAAATAGGCTGGGGTATTGTATTGCAGGGCAAATTACAAACTACTCTGGCCGTCATAAACTTCGACACCATCTACGTCTGCTTTGTCTCCCACACTCATGTCATTTGCAGATCTTTACAGCGTTTCATCACTCATCTAGGACAAGTGTGACTAACTCACTAGTGTGATTAAACTTCAACTTTACCAGATAACAAGATCTGTTATCTGGTAGTGATTAAACACGTTTTGGCGCAATTTTTGTTTTTCGGTAACGAGAACCGGCGACCTACAGCTTATTACCTAGTTACAGAATTCGTTACCCAGTTGTTAAGAATAAGCGAGTTTTAGCGTTTACCACGTAGATAGATAGGTAGATAGGCATGAGTAATGCGCTCCGTCATGGATCCAGACTTAATCTACAACTACACATCACAAAGAGATAAATCACTAGACTAGTCCAGATAAGGAGAGTTGTAGCTACCCTGTCCGTAATTGGAGTGGAGTTGTGGCACACTACTTATTGTACAATAACCAATAGTAGCCAATCACTATATAAATAATAGACAAACTTACGCACCAAGCGTCAAAACAGATAGACAAAATGGCACTAAATCACCAAAAGTATCAATCCTGTTCATGTGTTGTATGCCTGCTAGTCATTTATTAGCGTTTTGCATTCGTAAGGCAGAAATCACTTCCTGAAAATACTGGTTTGAGTTAAGATTAATGAGGCAGGTACTATTCCGGCCGGAACATTTCGCACGATTTTTATCAAGTAGGGTGATTTTTCTTAAATTTTAGGTGAGTAAGAAAGACTTTTCGTGACATGACACAACTTTGACACAATATCATAGGCGCGTCAAAAATAACCATAGCAATGAAAATAAAATAATATTAGTCGATTTTATTAATATAAAAGAGGTTTATTTTGAAAAAAGAATTTATACCAAGTAACATCATTTTATAACATAAATATTATTAAAATAATAATTCTTTATTTCTTAAGAGGTTACATATATCCAAAAAACAGGAAAAGATAAGTATGTATAAAAAAGTTACAAACAAAAGGACAATAATAATTACTAGGTATAGGATTTCTATGCATTTGGATGTTTTTTCTCCTTATAGCAAACATATGCAGAGTTATATTTCTACATGTTTAAGCCACATATGAATCACATATATCAATTTGAAAGTGCATATAAATGCATATTTAGGTGTTTTTTATAAATGCATGAATATTTTACCACTTTTTGAGCATTTTACATGTTTTAATTATGAAATTTCTAATATTTTTTAAATAATTTTAGCATTTTAGAAAACCAACCAAGGGCGGCTTAGTTGAGTCTAGGGGAAACCCATAATTTAAGCTTATTGTTAAATACTAGGGTTTAAAATATTTTACTGCCTTAACCATCTGTGTACTAGTTAATATTTTCTAAGAAAGAAAAGGTTTCAACTAAAATTTAAATACTTACATCCTGCGGTATTGTGATAAATAGGTATTACGAAATTTCAAAGACCCTTTGACAACTTCCTGTTCATAGAAAAATTTGCCTGTACTTTTGTTTACTAATCTTGTAATCTTTCAATTAAGACAGTTCAGAAATTGCAAACTGCATTTCAGTTTGAAATTTTAGAGTGTAAAGATAGGTAAAGAAAAACGGTCTGTGTCTGTTACACTTCGAAGTTATGTTAAGGAATTCAGTGTTCTTACAACTGACGATAAGGTGTTGTATTGTACAGTGTGCGACGATAAAGTGACTGCAACGAAACGCTTTCAAGTTACACAACATCTGAACACGGTTCGACATCAAAAGTGTGTTGCCCTGAAATCAAAAAAACAAACATTGTTACCGGGGTACCTTAATAATTCGCGCGGTGAGTCCAGCAAATCAATCGAATTTAATAAAAAACTATGTAGTGCATTAGTGGCTGCAGATATCCCGTTAAGTAAAATTAATCAGTCAGCATTTCGTAATTTTCTGGAAGAAATTTCAAAAATGCCAATACCCGACAAGTCTACACTCAGGAAAAATTATTTACCTCGTTTATACGAAGAGACCATAAAATCAATTAGAAAACATGTAGCGAATAACTATATATGGATTTCCATTGACGAATCTACTGACACTACTGGAAGGTGCGTACAAACTTCATTTCCTTCGTTTTGTTAGTAAAATTTAACTAATTAAAGACAGCAGAGCAATTGACGGATGTTTTATTTTCTATTTTGTTAGTTATATATTTAATCACAACAATATTTTTGCTTGATTAAAATATAATTTTTTTTAAATAACTGTTTTGCGCTAATTGTTTGTAACCGACTAATTATGTAGTTCGATAAAATAAAAATCAAATTTTTGTTTTCAGATACGTTGCTAACGTTATAATTGGCGTTTTAAATTCGGAGAACAATCCCAAATCCTATCTATTCGCAATGGACATTTTCAAGAGCACCAATCATTGTTCTGTGGCAAAATTGTTTAATGATTCGATGGCTATTTTGTGGCCGGACGGCATACAGTACAACGGAGTACAGTGATAAAGTACTCCTGTTCGTCACCGACGCGGCACAGTACATAATCAAGGCTGGAGCAGGCTTACTAGTTCTATACGAAAAAATGATCCACTTAACTTGTCTTGCCCATGCAATGCATAGAGTTGCGGAAAAAGTGCGGGAAATATATTCTAACGTAAACTCTATAATTTCAGATGTAAAAAAAATTGTTTGTAAAGCTCCATATCGCATCCATATATTTAAGGAAACTGCTCAAGAAGTTCCTCTCCCACCTGAGCCTGTAATAACAAGGTGGGGTACTTGGCTTTAAGCAGCAGAGTATTATGCAACTTATTTTGATATTATTAAAGCATTTGTAAATAAACTTTATAAACACGATGCACTATGCATACAAAGCGCACAGGATGCTTTTAATACTAAGGAGGTGAGGGCAGAATTATTGTTTGTTTTGACAAATTTTGTGCGTTTAGCTAAAGTAATTCAGTAATTAGAAAGTCAGGAAAATTCATTAGATGAATCTCTTGAGCATGTAAAATTGTTAGGTGTTTCTTTGAATAAAGTAAAAAGGCCAAAGGGTTTGACTATAAAACAAAAATTTAAATCCGTTATAGACAAAAATCCTGGTTTTCACTTAATTAAACGCATAAACGATGCATTATCTGGCCAAGACATTTTAGACGAGCTAAAACATTATTCGCTTGTAGAATTAAACAATTTTAAGTATGCCCTAATTACGTCTTGCGATGTGGAACGGAGTTTCTCAAAATATTTAGGGATAATAGGCATATGTTTACTTTTGAAAATTTAAAAATGTACGTCATTGTGAACTGTAACGCTCTATGTTTAGAAAATATAATTAATTAAATTATTGCATAGGACGTCTAATTAAAATAATTTCTGTAAATAAAATGTAAATAACGCTAAACAGGTGTTTTTTAAATAATGAAAGTGCATATATTTATTAAAAATTTCTAATAAACGCATATTTCATGATTTTTAAGTGCATATTTCACGTTTTTATAGTGCATACAAATTCTATACCGAATAATTACTAACTAAATATATTTTACATAAGTTTCTCTTGGTTATTAGTAATTGTAACATGTATTGATAATTTATCATACATTATATCACAATTTATACATATAGAATTAAAATTATGGCACATTATTGTTGTCGGACTGCTTACTATAACATTGGTTCTCTCAAATGGAATATAAAAAAATAAAGACTTTCTGGCATTTGCTCTTGGTACATTAACCCTAATCTTCTCTAAAAGTTAGGAACAGTCTAAGTTGTTATGGAGTAAATTATAAAGACATTTTATGCTACTTAGAATTCTCCTTATTTGTAAAGTATCCATTTTAAATACACTCAGAGCACTGGAATAATCAAAATCATGAGTAGGATATACATCAGTCATAATATAAGTAGCAAATTTTAAAAATCGACGTTGAACTGATTCCACATGTATAACATGGGTATTGTAAATGGGGTACCAAATAATAGCAATTATATTCTAATTGTGATCCCGCAAAGGTCCTACATAACGTTCTTAAGCAGAGCGGTTCTGAGAAGTGTCGACAATTTCAATAAATAAAGCCAAAAGCTGTACTGGCTTTAAGCGCCATTTGATTGATATGTTTAACAAAATAAAGTTTACTGTCGAATATGATTCCAAGATCCTTAGCTGTATCTGATCACTTTAAAATCTCTTTGTTAATAGTATAAATAGTTGTAAGTTAGAAACTTCAATTCTTTGTAAAAGACATTACAAAGCATTTCCCTACATTTCGAGTCAATCTCATGGCATTACACCAACCACATAAAATATCAATGTTACTTTAAAGATATAAGCGATCAGACGTATCAAGTACTCTATGAAATATTTTTAAATCGTCCGCAAAAAGTAACTTATCGCAGTGTAAAGTTGAAAGAAGAAAATCAAATGTTTCAAAAACAACTCAAAGAAAAATAATAGACATAAGCACAACATGCCACTGGATGTGAGACCGTTTACAAAGGGAAAAAAATCGTGCGAAATTTTCCTGCCGGAATAGTACATATACGTCGGCTGCATGACACGCGAATGGCATCGAAACAACAGTATTTGACCTAACCCAAAAAAACAATAGCAGATTCGTGATCTTCATACCAAAAAGCTCTGTAAAAACTATATGAAGACCTGAAAGTTTTTTTTTGTTTTGTACGGTGTAATCTTTAATAAGTAAAACGTTCAAACACAGTTGATATGCTTTAGCGTTTTCTTTTTTCAAAAGTAAAATAGTTCCTTGCATATTAAAAATTCATAACTCTACTACTTATACCCGTTAGAATTTAAGAGCAAATAACTAGAAGACAATTGATTTTAGGTATAAGGTTATAATACATAAAAATGTTTAGAATTTTACAAAGAATTCGACATTGAGGTTACTATGTATTTGAAAAATCAAAGTTAATATTACTCCACATTTTTTTGAAGCACTCTGTATAGCAAAAGATATTTTTAAAATGAGAACTTCAAATGTTAAGCGTTTTTAAAATATGTGTTGAATTTATTCCTTACTTTTCGACCTTGCTGTATGTACATTTTGGCATTACCTGCCTAATTAATTCTATTTTAAGAATGACCGCAGCTATAACCACTACTGTATTAAACCAAAACGGTATTCAATACCTTTCCTCTCTATTCGTTGGTATATATTATTTAAGTTATTCTCTTCTAAATTGTTTTTAAGTTTGTAAAAAGTAGACTTGAAATCCCGTAATCTCAATTCCCTTCATTAATCGTCATGTACAGAAGCTACTGTCCATTGCATTGTGCATACACATTAGTTTTAGCTAATCTGAAGCACTAAAGGCTTAAAGGCTTTTCCGCAGTTCAATTTCACTTAATGTTTAACCTAAAATTTTTCTTTCTTAAAAGGCTTCTCTCTAGTGTGTTTATTATATTTCTGTCATTCCAAATATGGTAGTGTTTATGGGCACGCCGTTCTATTGGCTTTCCCTTATTTGGTAATATATCTGTTCAGGCTACCTCATTGGTGAATTCAGCTTTATCTCGGTTTTCATGAACCTTTTGATAACATAATCACTTTTATGCTTTTAAAAAGTGCGTTGTTATTTGACTTGCAAATAGTGTTTGCTTCATTCCACTTTTAGGAAATTTTTGATAATTTCTCTCTTTATGAGTTTATGGTAGAATGTAGTAACTTCCTGGTGATCAGTTTTTCGCAGTGGTGATTGTTATATCACAAGAATCCAATTTATTGGTCTTTTAAGCTCTACTGCAAGGTACACCTTTTCATTACTCTATCTTTATGGTTATCTATAACAGCTCCTTGTTTTGTAGGAATACCTTTCAATGCAAATATAACAAGAGGTGATAATCCACCCGTTGACTATTGTTTTAAAGCCGAAGAAAACATCTTTTCCGGTAGGCCTGTGGTTATGTTGATAGACCGTTAATTTATACAGAATATCTTTCTTGGCTTCTTTTTTCCGGTTCTTTTTCTTTTCCGGCATCTACCTTTACCTCCTTCTTCACGATCTGGTTATAGCAGCGTTCTACCTGTAATTAAAGTATTTTTACCCAGCTACCTAGAAGTGCAAAAGAAGGCAAACTAACACCAACATCAACACAGAACTCAACACCTAAACAAAAACACATTATCTTCCTTCTTAACTTTTAGGTTATGTAACAACTTCGCAATTCATTTTTAACAATTATAGTAAAGGCGCAGTTGCCACTTGTATTACTTTTCTGCAGAAAGCGTAAGTCTGATTCAGATATTCAATTTAGTTAAGATATGTAATTAAATTATTGATATTTTGATTATGTAAATTCATTGATTGTAGAATTGTTTAAGATTTCTGATTTCATAATATAACACCTATTATTTCTTTTATTATTATTAGGGGATTATTTACAAATAATTTTGTGTTCTGTATAAACATTGCATTTGGTTCGTGGTGTGAACCACCCAATTTTTTTTTATGTTTTAAAATAAATAACTTTCTTTTGTATCTGTGCCTTTTATTTCTATCAACGCTTGTGCTGAGTTCAAACGGCGGCTGCTATCTTAGAGCGGCCGTTTGCCGGACCCAAAGATTCAATCAGTTTAAGGTTAATGTTTTGTGTAATAAATTTTAATATATCTGGGACTTCTTTTAACACCGTGGGCTAGCCGGTCAGGAAGTTCCCGTTATACAGAATATTTTCATTTATGATGCGGTACAGATTTTTATAATTTTCTATCAACATGCTACATAATATGAATTTAGTATGTTTTATGAAGCTTCGATTCATACTTATATTTGCATGTCCAAGATGGTTTTTCACCTTAATCTCTGAATTAGTGATAAAACTTTATACAGTTTTTAATAAACATTGTAGTGCATTTTATTCTTCATATAAAACATACTATTAGGTTTTGGTTATTGGCCATCATCTCCGTGATCTTCCAATAACCCTCTTTGTAGGCGACTGGGTGGTAACGGAAATGACGAATATGCAAACACGCCCTAAAGCTTTAGCCTAGTTATATTTAATTTACCAGTTCAATGCAATTTTATTGTGAAATAGCTCTATAAATAAAAAGTTTCTGCAATATTAGGAAAGTGTTTTAGGTGTATTTTATTATTTAGTTTTTTAAATTTGCTTTAAGTCATCATCAAACATGCAAAATTGTACTGATGTTTCATCATTTCTTTACACATGTCCACTGCGTTATCCTCCAAAAATCAGCATAAAAATTGGCAATTAAATAAAATCATCTTTTTATCCTGATAATAGATTACAAAGTATAATTATTAGAATATTTAGAGTGATTTCAAACTATTTTTATCAATTTGCATTCAAGGAAAAATTTACATCATTATTAACAATATTTACGAGAATGGCCCATGTGTTCAATCTTTTCCAAAATATTTGAAAAGAATCGTACTTTCAAGTCGTTCAACAATCGATTCAACTTAAAATATATAATTCTTCTGTTCTGATTTGCGATTTATTGGTGACTGATCTGGCTTATTTTAACCTTTCTAGTATTATATTTCTTTTTATGCTACTGTCTTATTAGTCTTGCAGAATTAGTCTTTTGTTGTATCCGAATCCACTTTCTGAATTTGTAGGTACATAATTGGCACTAACTATTTTATACCTATAACGACTAGTTTGGAAACTTTTGAGACAACTAAAACACAACTGAACCGTTTAATTGAGAGATTGCAATCGCTCTAGTCCACAAGTCTGTCTACTGTATAATTGATTGTGTCTAATAAGAAATATATCTAATTTAGATATTTTGTGTATGTTATGGATTTACATATAGTAGGCTATATAATTATGGTGTGTTTTTGGTATGGATTTGACAATTATAAATAATTTGTTAACTATTTCTTTCGAGTTTAGAAAACCAGTTGGAAACACATTTTTTTAGAAAATACTGTCTAACATAAGAAAACGTAGAAAAGTTTATTCATTGTCCAGAAATCGTTTTCTTTAGGTACAGGCCACTCCGCGGGTCACAACACTTTTTAGATACCCGCACAAAAAGAAATCTAGTAAGGTTCGGCGATCGTGCAGGTCGTTTTATCGGTCCTCTCATTCCTATCCATCTGCTTGGGTATTGTTCGTTTCGTCATGATACGAGGGTGGTTTAATAAGTCAGTGACTTTTTAATAAAAGATATTTATTTCGGCAAATAAGCATTTTATTTCCAACATAGTCTCCTTTTAGCTCGATACATTTAGTCCAGCGTTTTTCCAATTTTTTTTATTCCTTCCAAATAATAGGTTTTCTCAAGGCCCTCAAAATAGGAGTTTGTTTCAGTGATGACCTCTTCATTCGACGCAAATCTCTTACCGCCCAGCCATTTCTTCAGGTTTGGAAACAGGAAATAGTCACAGGGGGCTAAATCTGGAGAATATGCTGGATGGGGTAGCAGTTCGTAGCCCAATTTATGGATTTTTGCCATGGTGACTACACACGTGTGTACCCGAGCATTGTCTTGATGGAACATCACTTTTTTCTTCGCCAAATGCGGGCGTTTCTGCTTCAAATCAATATCTGTCCAAAAGCTCTGAATAATATTCGCCGGCGATCGTTTTACCCTTTTCAAGGTAATCAATGTGAATGACACCGCGTGCATCCCAAAATACTGTGGCCATGACCTTGTTGGCAGACAGACCCACCTTGGCCTTCTTTGGTGCACGTTCACCCGGAGAAATCCACTGTCTTGATTGTTCCTTGGTCTCTGGTGTAGTGTGATGGATCCATGTTTCGTCTACGGTAACGAAACGCCGCAAAAACTCGTTTGTATTACGGCTGAACATCGCCAAACACTCCTTTGAAGTGGTCAAACGGTAACGCTTATGGTCGAGTGTGAGCAATCGCGGACCCCATTGCGTGGATAGCTTTTTCATGTCCAAATATTCATGTAAAATATGATGTACCCATACCCGTGATGTACCATACTTAACAAAAATACCGTTAACCGTAGTACGTTACAATAACAATTTTATACCTACCTATCACATCTTTTTCTGCTATTTTGGTCTAACTATCTATATAAATATACTCCTACAAAAGGAATAATATAAACAGAATTATGAAACATCTTTAAAATAGAAAATACTATACATAAATATGTATGTTTGAAGACAAAATATTGAAGATGATAAACAAAATTCCATTACATTAAATTGTTTCCATACTTACTCATGGTTAAAGTGTTTCATTTTATTATTACCTAACTGCCTCTATTCGTTAAGCACATATAGTATATTCTTTGAATACGCACACTTAGATACATATTTTCTCTTTTCTCGTTGTTAAATATAACTTTAGATAAATTGAACATATTTTGGTTGGCCGTTGTTGGATTTTATTGTTTGTTATTTGAAAACTTATTCGTTATGTTTATATGTAAGAATTAAATCGTGAAAACAGTATGAATCGTCACATCTTCATAGAATTCCGTGCAGAATGTATTAAATTTGAACCGTCTTCTTTTTTAAGATTCTGAGTAAGTGCGTAGGAAGATGTAATTCCTCGTTTAAGATTAAATTAAATACTATCAGTAAATTTCAAGAGCCGAAACTAACGAAATTAAATTGCATTTTCCTTAGAACATTAAAATTGTTTACAGTCCCAAATAACAAGATTACCTATTAAATCATTATTTAAGTCAAATATAAATTTTGGCTTTTGAATATAGTTACATAAGGTGGTTAGGATTATGACCGAAAGGTGCATCAAGTAATAAAATTGGTGTGAGGATATGAGCTATATAAATAAACTTTACAACAAAAAATATCTCGGTCAAAGTAAAGAGTTAAAGTTGTGTTACATACAGGTATAACTATACCTTGTACATCAAGTTCAACATGGTGCTTTATGTAAAGCGATGTAGCCACATTTCAGAATAACACTCCTTCGATGACAATAGGTATCTGTCAATTATAAATAAATCTTGCTTTTGTATTTCCAAGCAAAAATCTCCTAGTAATTAGCTTACCTCGTTTAACTTGGATCTTTGTGTCAGCAGCAACTTTTCAATAAAATTAGACATAAAAACCATTTTAACTGCAAATATAATTAAACTGTTTACAAACAATGATATTAATATTATAATATTAATATAAAATATAAAAAACCGCTAGATTGAGAATTTCGTTTCAAAATTTCAAACTTTTAATGTACAATTGCTTTCATATAATGATCTAGGACAGCAAGCCTAATGTGGTGCTATTTTTAATTATTTTATCCTATGCATTTACACTGAAAAAATAGAATAAACTAGCATCATATTAGCCTTGCTGTCCTAGATCATTATGAAATCAATAGTACGTAACTTAGCTAAGGATATACATACTATGAATTGCTTTGTTATTGTTCTTCACTATCATCCACGTCAGTAATATCAATATTAATGTTTGTAACAACTGCTTCAAAATCGTCCAACATATTGTTGATTTTCCACGTTTTTCTTCTCCTTCTATTATGTGTTTTACATCAAGTTTCCATTTTTTCGGTGTAACTTATGAATATGCTTTCGTACTTCATCTTCTTTAAAAATCCTATTATGTCCGGCTATCTTTTTACTTCATTCCACACGTTTTCTATCGGGTTTAGTTCGCACTGGTAGGGTGGAAGCCTAGTGATGGACTCAACTCGAAAAAAAATTCAAGCTCGACTCGAAATAATCTGTTTCAACTCGACTCGAAACTCGGCTCGAAATCGAGTCGAGTTTCGAGTCGAGTCGTTTTGGAATCATAGTTATTTTCCAAATTCATATAGCAGTCGCGAAAACTTTTTTCTCCTCTTAGTCAGAAAACGAGTCGCTTGCGGCGACTAACTGTCATGATTCTCAAAGTCTGCCATATCGAACATAAAAATCAAAATATCAGGAAACAAGAAAAAGATTAATGTTTGCACTGATTCACCACTAAGTCTATACGTTAAAACAAATCGTTGTTAACAACTTGAAAGAAATCTGTAGACTGGCTACAGATATTTACTACATATCTTTTTAAACTTTTGTCGGTTCTTTTTATTACACTTTAAACCAAAAATGTAAATTCTTAGCAAATTTTAGGTAGTTTTTTTGTTATTATGTATTTAAGGTGCCTAAATAAACAATAAATGTGTCAGTAAGTAGCTGGTGATAGTAAACAGGTTTCAAAGAAAGGATTAAAGGGTGATTCATTGCGGTTCCTTTTCATTACCCATCCGTTTTAAAACCAAATGTTAAACAAATTTTTAGAAAATCCCGAAATAAGTAGATAAACCTTTTTAGATAAAGTGTTTAATTGATTTGTTGTTGAAGAAGATTCTGGAATCCGGTTTGTTTCTTGTCCGTGTACTTACACCAAGGTGTCATTCACAATTTTAAACAATTTTACCGTAAACAAATTGTACTGCAAATGATAGAGCAAATGGACAACAACCAACAGCTTAAAGCAATAAATGTTGTCGATGCTGTGCGTTTGATACGTTTGTCATGGAGTCAGATTAAACCCGAAACAATTAAGAATTGTTTGTCATTGATGAATACATTACATCCTAATAACGGGATAAAATAATTATATAATAATTAAAAATTTCATTATGTTTTAAGTGTTATACTGTAATGAAGCCATTTAAAGAAAAGTAATTGAGCAAATTCTTAGTTATAATCCGTTAAAGTACAAAATAGGAGAAATACTGTAAACTGTACAATTTTCTCGAGCCGGCTCGAAAAGCTCGAAGAACTCGGAAAACTCGACTTCAAAAACTCGATTCGACTCGGGCTCGACGTACGTGAAGCTCGACTTAAGTCGAATAAAGAATTGTCAAACTCGACTCGAAACTCGGCTCGATTTCGAGCCGAGTTTCGAATCGAGTCGAGCTTGGCTCGGTTTCGAGTCCATCACTATGGAACCCGCAAAATCCTAATATTATGTTTTGCAATATTCTCAATTATGTATCTATCATAATTTTTCCTGTATGCCTTGATTACTTCTACACAGTAAAAAATGGAGTGTTAAATCTTACACTCAAATAACACCCAGAGTGGTTCCTATTTATCCACACTGACGAGTGTAAATAACATTGGTCTTAAAAGTGGTAAAATATATAACAACTTTAACCTTCAATGCAGGTTCAAGTCATGGACACTGAGTGTAAAAATGACAACCATATTGTTGAGAAAACATTTGTTGAGTGTAAAGTATGCACGAACTGAGTGTTAATTTCCCATTCTTTTAGTGTAAAAATTATTGCTTATCAAATGGTAAGGAACATTTTTTTAATGGAAAAGGAACCAACTATAGTGGTTACAATCATTTATTGGAGTGTAAATAACTATTTTGTTCGTGTAATTATATACTTCTATTTTTTGGTTCAGATATTTTTTTTGTACTTTAGGATAAAACAGAAAAAGGTAAAAAATAGTGCACACAAATATTAATTTTATTTTAAAACAAAATGCAAAATATAAATACATTCTAAATCTAAATAATCCAATGTAAATACATATTGTGATGATTTTCCTTCATTATTTGAAAATTATGAATTCTTAATTTTGTTACCCAATGTAAAAAAGTTCAAAGTTGACTGTGTTTATCATTTGTAATTATGAATTGAATTTTTAAAAGGATTTATTGTTAAAACTATTCAAGTTTGTGTTAATATATTTATTGGATACATGTATATGTATAGTAACAAAATTTGATCAGGAAAACAATTTTGGATCTACAGGATCTTCACTTCCAGTTAAATCTAAAAAAGAAAATGTATTAGTTACAAAGGTTTATAAAACATTGCAAACATTATTAACAGCAATATAAAAATAGTCTTGACGACCATATATAGTTAGTAGGTACATAATACAATTGCTTTATAGACAATAATCAAATTACTGAAATAATGATCAAGGTCAAACTATTTTTTGAATAAAATTATAAACTATCAAAATATATAGAAAATAATTGCAAGAAAAACAATAGTAAGTTACCAAGGGGTAGTGATGTAAATAAAAGGGGGAGATGAATTTAATAAAATGATAAAAATGGTTGTAAATGAATTTGTCCAGTAAATAAATGTATAATTTATAAAGAAAATAATAAATAAAAGTTTAAGAAGTTATCCTGGGTTAATAGTGTATAGTTTATTGGTCAAATTAATTAAAAAAGAACTACAGGAGAAGAACGTAAAATATTAATTATTATCCTACATACGGTTGTTTTCAAGAAACCAGCAACAAGTGAAGAAGAAGTTACCAATAATGTTTCTTGAATAGTAATCAAGAAATGGTATTTAAGAAAGGTAAATAAATAAAAAGAAAATTGACCTCACCATTTCAATTAACCAAATGGTTAAATTATAAATACAGAATTAATAAATAAAAATATGTACAATATAATAGGTACAATATTTAAATATTATAGAATACCTTATAGACAAAATATATAATTTGTATATTATATTATTTACATATTATTATTTACAGCAGTACTTATAGATAAATTACACGCGTTTAACACAATGTTTATTAATGTTACACGCGTGTAAATCTTTATATAAGTACGGCTGATAATATTAAAATAATAAAAAAGTGAATCTTCACTACTAGGAAATCAACATTAGTTTTGAACAATTACCTATGAGCTCCTTTGTATGATTAGGGTAAATGACCCAGCCATTACCATCATGACCACCAGAGTTTCTGTAATTAAAGTTTTATTAAATTTATTATTGACACATTCTAATTTACATTACACTCCTGACCTGTAATTATAGAAACGACATTTAATGTCACTAATCACAATGTCAGTTCTTAATAATCACACGTGAATTTTATAAACACAACTGCGCCATCGCCGCCATCTTTTTAAGCTGAGTTCGGCCGTCAATGTACCAACCTACTATACCAATGCGTAGAGCGCGTATAATTTCATTACATACATACTTAGGGTTAGGTACTACATAGCAGGAACCAGAAACGGTTTTGCATTTAAATTGTTCATTGTAAACCAAAAATCTGAAAATAATTTTATCTATTATTTATCCACAATTCACGTAAACATTATTATTTTTATTTATGCATAATGATGACTTAAATTACAATGGATCAACATGGCAGCTAAAACTTTTACATAAGAAACAGCTGAATAGACACAACCAGGACTGGAAATTATAGTTTTAAAATCTTACTTAATTGCACAAGATCGTAGAAAGATGCATCCTCTTCTATTTTAGCATATTTACTTTTATTGGCTAGTTGAATCTTAAAAATCATTGTTGTCACTTTCAAAGAGAACCAACTACATTCAAACACAAACAGTAAATAAAAGTGCTCACGTCCAATCGTGATTATTCGCGTTGGAGGTGGATGTTCGGTGGATGACACCCGCGAGGGTTAAATCGGTTTTGTTGGATCTTATTAACACTCTTTAATGTTGTTAACATGCTAGAATAGTGAAATACATTTTTTGAAAGATGACTCTTACACTAACGAGAGTAATTTTACTAAATTCAAATGATTTTTGTACACCAAAAACATTATTTTTACCCATTTTTTAAATTAAGATAACACTCATAAGAAACCTGGTGCTGCGTGTTAATTTTGGTTGTTAATTTCATTCACATGAGTGTAGAAATTTACACTCAGATATTTCACCACACCAAATATGTTTTTCACCACCACTGAATTTTTTACTGTGTAACAGTTCTATTTTTGGATAATTTTCTTTAAAATACAAATCTTTTGACCGAAATCACATTTGTATTTCTTCCTTATAAAACATGCTCTTAGATTACACTGTACAACAAAATTGGACTTAATAAGAATTTCCAGGTTCTAATACACTTTTTCTAGAGGTTTTTAAGATGCAGATCATGAATCTGCTATGGGTTTTTTCGGGTCAGGTCAGATTTTAGTTATATTCCTATTTGTTTTTAAATAAAACTCGTTTTTAAATGGACGAGAAGGGTAGGGGTATACTTGGTTTAGTAGATACGATTTGAAGGTTTATGTACCAATATATACTAAATACCTGATACAATACTCTTGTCTGAACTTTCGTGTTAAAAGTGTGTAACTACCATATTTAACAATTTTTTACTCCTGTTCTCAAAGGCTTCCCAAAATGAAACTCATACCAAAAAGAGTCTACAACTAGCTTTATAACATACTGTATTTCTAAACATACTGTATTGAAGGTACACTTTCTTAGATATTCACGGTCAAAGGTCACATCATGTGACCTTGGAATGAAGAATTCAATATTTTTTAAAACAATTTTTGTAACCTTCGCGGTATCGGCTAATTGAGCACAGATTACGATGCCGCCATGCGATTACATCTTGCTTTTCAATTATCACTGATTGCCTACCACGCTTTATAAACTCGATCGCATAACAAACGATAAAGTGTGGTCCGAAAAATTGGGCAAATCTTCATCAGCGTTAACTGTAGCCTATATTGAATTTATTGTCAGTGGCGTATTTTCTCGAAAGAACTGATGTACTATTCTATGAACATAACTCCCGACTCCTCCATCGTATTTGCTTTCAGAGGATGATGCAATTTACGTTTCTTAGGCTTTTTGCCTTTCCTTTTGGTTGTTTAATTCCAGCTATATTTGATAATGAATTATTATTACTATCGCGATACAAATGATAATTCGTAAGATTCTTTATTATTTGCTTTTTTAAACACTGAGATGTCCCAGGTTTCCTTTGAACAATTACGTGAGCCATTACCCAATCAAAACTTGTTGCTAAAATAACAAAAGCACAATATTAATAATCGCAACTCCAAATGTTAAAACAACTCCAAATAATAGAGGACAAACTAATAAATTAAATATGTGGAAACTTCTTAAATATGTGTATAGAATAATTGTCTCCTTAAATGGTAAATAATATTAAGAGGCAATAATTACGTAGTATGCACCCGTAGAAATCTCAATATTCGGAAATAACTAAATAAAAATTTCTTACTCTTATTAAATGTACAAACAAAACAATTCTGATTTGCATAAATAATATGTTAATTATCTTTGAGTATTCCATACTGATAAGCATGTTAATAAGTCTTTAAATTAAGTTTACAATTAAACCTGTGGCATGTTACTATGAAGCCGTTTAACATATATGTATGTAATTAATAGGTTTCTAGTTTTACATTGTATTATTCTGTACATTATAAATTCATTTTTAAGAATGACTAAATGTGCTTTCACGTTTCATATTTAGCTGCTCATACGATTTAAAAAAATAAATTATAAAATCGAAACTGTACGTCAAAAATAGCATAATACTTAAAATTTTAAATAGTATAATACTGACTAAAAAAAATCTTTAAATTACCTTTATTAACGATGATCTAACTTCACGTATTTCTACGTTAAACCGACTTAATAATATTAAGTAAAATAAGCGGCATCAAGTTTTGTTTGGGAACTTCTGACTTTACTTCCAGTAAAGATTTACATTAATCTATCTTCCTCGTACTGAACTTAATATATGAAATGCTGTTTAGATGTATAAAATCTTTATGTCTACAACAATTTCCTGCACCTGCATATATTTATTTGTTCATATTTACTATGCCTTTAATAATGATACATGTTACTATTAAATTATATATTTACGATTGACAGTTTTCCATTTAATTCAATGCAAATTTCTTCCGATATATTAATCTAAACGTGTGCAGTGTTTGTTTTTTGCTTCAACTTCAAACATTTCCTTTTTCTTCTTCAGTTCTTCGATATTGAATATTCTCTTTTTATAATCTCCTGTCTTAGCTTCAGTCTCTTCTCTGATTCTTTTTCCTCACAAGTCTAATAAGCTTGTAGGTTGGTCTGCAAAATGTAATACATTACATAAAACTATACAAATAATAACAATTATAATAAGAATCTTATGATATAATGGAGAAATCTTTTTACCTACGTCATCAACAGTAGTTTCACATTTGAGACATATTTTCGTCGATTGCTCTCTCTCACCTCCATTATGACTTGTCGGCGGACGTCATTATTAAATATGGCAAATATATAATATAAATATATAAATATTGCAAAATCATTACAAATCAATGTATGTATATATTTACAAGTTTGGATTTTCGTATCGACATTTATGCCCAGAACTTTATATTCGGTATCTGTGTATCTATTACTACCTCTTGAAATAAGAATCCCCCTTTCTTCAGACCAGTTACATTTTTTTATTCTTCTTTCATCATGTTTACTTTTTGTGTCTATCACATCATTAACAACATACACTCGTTGAAGCTTAAGCAACTATTCTTTTTTCTCTCCGTAACCACTGCATCCATTACGATTCAAAATTGTCATACATATGCATATGCATATGCCACTGTCATAAAATGGTTATTTTTGCACGTTTCCGTGTTAAGCTATAGATTAGAATAATCTGCGCTATTCCTTCTCCTTAACATGAATAATCTGTTCAGTGTAATGAATGAAAAACATACTCACTCATTTTTCATTCCAATAATAATAATAATAATAATTACTACTTCCCATAATCTTTAAACCAGGCCTCAGAAGCTATGAAGCTTGTGCGATAGGAATGGGCGATTATTATTATTATGCAAGCTATTGCGCGGCTGCAACCGACTTGCAGATGTTATAGCACAAATCCTACATTTGTGTTATAGCTAAGGGAAACTGCAGAAAATCTTATGTAAATTTTCCGCTACCGGGGGGCCTGTCTTTTAGGTAAGAATCTAGGACGCTAGCCAGCTACACTACGAAGGCTAATTGTTTTAACGGCTTCATCCTTTCATAGATATATTATCTTGGAACGAGTTATGTCGAACTATTGTTTAATAAATTGAAAGGTGTCCTTACTGCTCGCAATATTCAGGCAATATTTGGAGATGAATAGGAAATCAATTTTAAGCTATGACGTTGCAAATATCAAACTGTAAAACATTGATAATGCTAGGATTAGACTGAAAACAGTGCTTCATCTCGTATTTTCCTACTAGAAAAAAATCTTACATACTTACATTCCTTAGCATAAAAAACACCATTTATATTCAAAATGAAATTAAATAATTCGGGGCTATAATTCTAAATCAAACCATCTATATATCAGTAAATCGAATGTTAATAGTATTTAGAAATGTGAACTCTATTACGTAACTAAAAATACAGGGCATTTCAACAATATTGATTTTCTTCTATAAAATATGCACAATATCTGTTTAATAGCTCGTGCTTTTTTATTAACAAGAATACATTTTAACTTACCTAAATTCTTCATTTTATGTATTAAACCTTGGAGAAAACAATTAAATTTTAACATTCATCTAACAAATGCCCAAAAATAGTAATGAGCAAAGCCGAAGCGTTGAAACACGGAACAACTAAACGGATATTATAAAAGTATTAAACCAAACTGAAACTGGTTTTGCGCTTTTTAAATGCATCCGAACACATAAACTGACGCCCAATTTTCATTAATGTATTTATTTACATTTATTGTTGTTGTTATTAGAATAGGTTATAAAATAAAGGCGCATTTTTCAGCGTTCGACCTTCCTGGTCGTAAATCATAAACCAATTAACATCTTATATATTTAATGCGTTCAGGTATTAACATAGTAAGACTTTTGCAACGTGATTAAGAAGCCCTAATAATTATACTAATTAAATAGGTTACTGAATATTATGGTTTTATAAAGCCTAATTTTTTGCTTCAACACAAAAATAATTGACAAAACACATTTAGGAGCTGCCCGTCATATGGGATCGAGTTCAACTGAAATGTACAACGTTTTCCTAACTTATAGATTTTATTACCTTGTTTATTTAATTTATTCATGCAATTAATTGATTTAATTTCAATGTTTTTAGCGTTTGAGATTTTTCCGTATGGGCTTGCTGTATTCCATGCCTCCATGACGTTCATCAGAACATCAGATACACTATACTATAGTGTAGCTGATGTCTCTATACCACTATAGTAAAGATTAGGGTGTAGTAATGTTTAAGCCAAAATTGGAATCTATAAGTTAAATTGGATCTTTAACCTAAATTAAATGGTCTTACCGTTTTCCAATCGAATTATCACCAAAAAAATAGAATTGATAACCAAAATTAAATTTTAAGCAAATATCGAAAGTACTTTAAATTTTACTATAAATCCTATCACACTTAAGACACTTATTGTTCAAGACATAAATTGCAACGCATTTTCAATGCTGCTCCCGCTCGTCAAAAATAATACCAATTTTCACTGAACGATAAAATTATTAACTTCACAAATTCTAGAGGAATCGGAAGATTGGCCCTATTTTGGTCTGTTTAAAATTTACAAGCTGAACACTTATCTGTTTTAGTTAAAATATAATTATTAAATGATTTATAAATTTAATTTCATCGAAGTTCTGCCTGGAACACAAAAAATTAAAATTTCTCGGAACTATTATCTTTTTGTTATTAATAATAGTTGATTTTCTTGGTAAGTAGAATTTTTCTTATTAGGTAATAAAAAAATGAAAGTTTATACAGAAAAGTTTATACAAATACAGAATTATTCTTACAAAAACCTTCGCGGGCCATAACTATTTAATAACGTAAGGAATGACTATAAAATATTACTCCATTTTTATATTTCAGTTCACGATTTCAGCTTTTATATTAAATAACTTGGAATTACGTTATATTTTAACAATTATGTGTTTAGAATTCAGTACAAATCGGAAAAGTTCATATACTAATAAATTTTTAAAGGGTTTACCTAATCGATTGTTTATGCAAAATTTATTTATGCTGCAAGTGTACTTGATTTTGAAAGATTTATGTGCATTTTACTTGCAAGTTTAATCATACAACACCAATATATTTCCAATCAATTGTGTACGAGTTGTAATAAAATCTTGAAATAGTATGGATATTTTAGAAATTATTTTCGGTATTTACATGCATGTTTGACTTTTACATCGAGTAAAGTTTTAATATTAATTTTATTAACACATTTATTTCTCTATGTTATTAATTATTGAAGGTGGGTTCTATTTACTATTTATGTTAAGAATTTTAAAATGTACTTACAGCCTAAGAAAGTACATAAAAATCAGATATCAAATATCGATGTGCAACTCCCGGTGTCGGCAAATCTACTTAAGGTTTTATGCAGTTTTTCTTAGCTTTTATTTTTCGCGATCGGTTTAGATACTACGTAATATTTTGTACTCTCGCAAATATTTTTAGCCGGACGCCTGTGACCTTGTAGTATTCACAGTAACAACAGTTATACTGTGATATCTCCTGCTCGTTCTTACCATCATGCAATGGCGATCACGATCGGCAAGCCTCAGCGAACTGAAAACTCACACAAATAGTTTTATGCTGACTCCTGTTGGCTTTTTAGAGGAAGTAAAGATTACGAAAAAATATGATATGAGCACCACTGATGTAAACTGGGCGGGTGTAATCTGGGCACCAAGCTTAAGTAGCTACCAGGTCCGAAGTGAAAGTGCTTAATTCTTCATGTAATTTGGGCACTAGATTGGATTTCTACCTGACCTATCTGAGTGATTGTATATTACACTATATTCTTTAATTAACTCGGTTATGAATAGACTAAGAACTGAATGAACTTAAAATGCATTTGTAAAGTTCATTCATTTTCTAATGTTTCCTAGAAGTTTATTTAGAGAAATTACAAAAAATAAGAAAAACCCATTTTAAAGTAATAAGACACGTTATTAAAAATGTATTTAATAAAAGGATTTTATTTTTTGATTTTGAGTACCCGCCATACTTAATTATACAGGGTGTAGAATCGCTTCACGCACAATACACTTTTAGGTGCATTGTTCTCAAACCTTAATGTTATCTCCCCTAATTATCGAATGATACCTTTAGTTTCGGATTGCACTTGATTGTAACCGGAAAAAATTAAGAAAATAAAACTGCCGTTTATGCAAAAAGCAGATATGCCTTGGAAACATTGGAACGATGAAGGGAAAGTATTTGGTACCTAAATGTCATTTTTAAGGTTAGATTTAACTGTTTGACAGACAATATAACCTTAAAAATGACATTTACTTTCCCTTCATTGCGTTAAGTTAGCGAGGTTACGTAAAAAACAATTGCATAATTTGTAGTGTTGCCAACTATCATGCTACTAACCAAAATATCCCAATATAACAAATTTTATTTAAAACTAAGTTGTTTTTGTATTTATTTAGTAATGAAATAACGTAAATAGAAAAAAATAGTATAAAGTATTCGTTTCATAAGACGTTTTAGCGCACTTATCCTTTAGAAAATTCGCTACGCGTTTTCTAAACTCATGAAACTATTACTTATGAAACTAACACTTTAGTATACTATTTTATATTTGCGTATCCAAATGAAGCCGTTTGGATACGCAGAATGCGTGTCCAGACGAGATCTATTTGAATACTGGAAACAGTAACATTTTATTTTTTAAAGTTGAAATCACTGTTAGACAGCTGTTCTTAGAATCGCTGCGTTGCCAACCTACAATAATTATAGTATTTATACTATAATTGGGTCTACCGGTACTGTGTACTTTATTTTTCCAATATATCTAATATTTAAATAACACATAATAACATCATGCAATAATAAATTAAAAACTTATTTATAATAAAAATCATTTATATTCTTTTATTGTTAATAACAAACAAAAATTTTTTAGGCACTTGCTAGAAAAAGGTAAAGATAATTTGTCGGTAATAATAAGGTACCGAGACTGTCACTAACTGCTGTTGCAACTTTCGCGTTCGTGCCCGTCTTTAAATAAAAGTAATATATTTATTGCTTTGACTAAAAGTGCTAAACCTTTTACTGCGAGCGTGTCATGCAAAGGTAGTGCAACACAGTGCCGTAACGAGGGTATGGAGCGCCTGTGGCGAGTGTCTAACTTGCGCCTTTCCGTAACCCAATAATGACAAAAATTTTAATGTAGTTAAATTTTACTACATGCAATACATTAAGTACTATTAACCTCATCAAAATGAGTTGCCTGTATGTACAATAATGTATTTGATACGAGCGGTACAACTGTTGGTTGCAAAGCTAAATTTTTTATTTGTTTTCCATCCGAGATCGTGCTAAAGTAATATCGCCGCTTGGGGGCGATTCCACTTAGGAACCCGATTAGGCTGGGGCCTAATCGGGTTCCTAAGTGGAAACCACTTCTCGAGGTCTTATATGATTGCCTCCTGGGTCGTTTGTACCCATTCCCGTTTTTGACCGCCGCTCCCGAAACCCACTCGCCAGCGTTTTCGGTTATATCTGCGCTCGCTGCCGAGATATCTTGTTATAGTTTTGAACGATGCGATGGACCGCCCTATGTGTCTATGATGTCTATGTGAACCTGGTTATGATCTTCGGCGCCGCACCCCGCCTGCGATCGTTTCTTCATTTGGCGAAAAGAGAAAAGTTCCGACCTCTCGGTATTTGCTGATTTCGGGCCGTTTTGGTCGTTCGAGGTTTGGTATACGGCAAGCGGATGAGGTACAAAGACTGACTTTTGTTATTATAAAGAATGGATATTTATTTATTTTAGATTGTTCTTGTACAGTGTAAAAGTAAGATTATTCTAAGGTTTATTTTGCGAAATGTTTTCTTTCATTTTTTACCTTATCGGTCCGCAAGCAAATGCTACGTCGTTTGATGGTCCGTGAATGAAAAAGGTTGGGAACCGCTGATATAGATTGTTCTTGTATGAGCTTGCATTCATATTAGGCGGGAAAAAGCAGCGTGACGTGTCCGACGTAACTTGCTCAGCCAATCAGAACGTCGTATCAACGTCGCCTGATTTCTCTTGACGTTCTGATTGGCTGAGCTTTTCGCCTCATGTGAACGCGGGCTAGGAGTGTAAGAAAGAGAGGGAGTGTGATGCGCGCGCAATAATACGTGCCTCTGTCTAATTGGTCAGGAAACGAAAAACGGCCAGTGACAGTCGGTGTTGATTCATGTAGAGTAGAATGGTCAAGTAAAAGAAAAACCACGTGCAACTCTCAACCGGGTCGGTATCCTTTGTTTTGCGCTCCAAACCCAGTTGCGCCCGTGGCGGGCGCCTTCTTCGCCACGCCCTAGTTACGGCACTGGTGAAACATTCAGTTGCGTCCCCGACTCCCTTTTAGTAATTTTATGAACAGTAATTATCCTAAACATGAGTACACATCATTGCGATGCGCCACTGATAGGTGATGATAGATGCCAGATGAACGTGTTTTCGATTCGTATTGTTTATCTTGGTAGATATAAATCGGTTATTACGCGGGTGACTCATTTCTTGTATTTTTGGTTGAATTTTTACATAAAAATTCCCAAAATAAATGAGTAAGCATATTTTCTAACATGGGAAAGATTGCTCTTTAGTTATAAAATGCTATTAAATTTCGTTTAAATTTTTTAGCTTTTTTTCATTTACGTTAGGCATTTCGAACTATTGGAAAACTGATTGAGTGCTATAATTTTTGGTACGTGTACTATAAATTTAAATGCCCCTGTACTATTTCACAGTGAACTCTTATAACTGGAATGCAACGCTCGCGAAACCAGCCGCGTGCCGTAGGTCTGTTACGGGCCTAACAATTTTTACTTTATTAAATTTTTAATACTGTCATCATGGGATGCATTGTGTTGTGTATAAGTGCAATTATGTTCACGAGAAACATAACGTAATAAAATCCAGTTTCATAACATTTTATATTTCTACCTTATAAATTATCTAAAAGATCCAACGAATAATTATTTTTGTTAAAAAATCATTATTTACTGAAAATACCATTTATATTTCATTAATTTCTTTAACAAATAAGGTATTTCTTCTATGAAATGAATTATATATTCTTATTTCATTCAATTTTTTAATTCATTAAGTAGCAATTATCAGTTATATCAGTTATGTCACAAATATATTATATATTGGCAAACATTCTACTTTGAATTTATAATAATTTTCAATTATACTTTACACACGATAATACACGATACACCTGGCAAGTTTGAAGAAGGTCCTGTAGCTTAATGGGATTGTGTGTATCAGACAAGGATAGGATTTCCTACGTGGCGCTGGTTACCTAAAGTTAGCAAGGCAACGTGAACAGAAATGCAGATTTTTTAGTGTTGCCATACAGTGGCGGCTGCGGCATACGTAAACCTGGGCCACACGACAAACTGGTCTGTCGCTATCATGCTCGTACGCACACATTAAAGCAGTATATTATCATCGCATTGCGTGTGGCACGGGTTTGACGTATGCACAGCCGCCACTGGTTGGAAACTGCCATGCCACTTACCAAAATATCCCTAACAAATTTTATTTACAAATCAGTATTTTTTAATTATTTAATAATGAAATAACTCAAATAGATAAAATAGTATTCGTTTTATAAAACGTTTTAGCGTACTTGTCTTTTAGAAAACTTCCCGCTACGCTTTTTCTAAACTCGGATGCGTGCGCTAAAAACGTGTCTTATGAAACTAATATTTTAATATACTATATTTAGTTCAATTCAATATTTTAAATAGCAATTAAGTTATCGAATTTCTTATGAGCGTCACTTTATGCTAGAAATGTGGAAAAGTTATTTACGGAAAAAGTTATTAAAGAAGGGTTTTATCCCGAGTGAATAAAAGCTCTTTATTCACGTGTATCATACAATATTTTATACAACACCTCAATTATTTAAATTTAGTTAAAAATATTCAAATTGAAATGTATACTTAGTCTAGAGTTTTTGACAGTAAGCAATTTGACACTATGCCAATAAATGGGTTATAACAATATTATACAATGTGGACTTATGATTGGAATTCTGAGCTTAGTAGCAAGTAAGAAGGTATTTTTACTCACTAGTGAATAAATATCAACATTGATAAACACATCAATTTTCCAAAGCTTCTTGCATTAGCTTTCTCCGTGCACTCGTTAAAGTTTGAACACGCTAAAATGTACTTTTGATATGTTCATTCGCCTTTCTTTTGAGCCACAGTTGTCACATATGCGTATTTTTGAAAAAAAAAAGTTAATTATCTAAACTTTGTATAGAAAGAATAAATAACATGCTTGTTTTCGCCGAGAATCTACGCACTGGAGTACAATTGAGTACTTTAACGAATCAACACAGAAGAAAAAATGTGTAAAGTCTAACGTAAAAATAGTTGCTTTAAAATTGCTACAGAGTTTTCTCCACGTTTCATCCGCAGAAATTATGTAGAACTTTTCTAAAATAAAATGTACTAAAATAAAAATTAACTGAACTGAACTGATGACTTTAAGCTATTTACGTACTTTCTAATAAAAAAAGCTCGAATTTTTTGATTTTTAAAAAGTAAAAAGTTTAAATTGGTATTTTTTGCCGTTCGCAGTTTAAAACAATTTGGCCACTTTGTTTTTAAACAGTTTTGAAATGTGTCTATTATGTGATGTAAACGAAATGTGGTATTACAAGATTTTGTCTTTACGATTTCGATAAAGAAGCATTAGGAAGTATACCTAAACGTATGGTAATGCTATGATACTTTCAATTAGAAAGAAAATTGCTATACATATTACCATAGTTTTGGTACAGGTTAATCAAGTTCATTTAGTACGATTTGTTAAATGTATACTTTATGTGTCAGGTTAATTACATTTAAAAGATATACCTGCATTGCTTACGATTTATGACGGCATTAGAAGTTTACCACTTATTAAATAACTGTTGCTACTGAAGATTTATTTCCCAAAAAATATTCACTTAAAAATGGCCCTTACTACAAAAACTTTACATCTTCTTCCTTATATCATTTTATACAATTCCCTTATTAGTCAAGTCAATATATAGTCTAAAAGTATAACACCAAATTATACTTTGTATAAATGTTAAATTTAGTGCTGTTTCAAAACATAATACGGCAACAAAAAGGCAACTATTATATGCGCAGAATAAGGACATTAATTATCCTTTTGTAACGTAATAACAAACACGAGTAACGTATTAAATGCTTTCCCGTTAAAATTACTTAATTTACTGAGCTAATGATCCTGTGATGCATTAAAATGATCTCCAGGTGAGTGGCTATGTATGGTCCATAGCGAGGGCAAACGCCCGCAGATTTTAATTTATTACGTCGGTGGTTCTAATTTATAACGCCAGTTTACTGCTTGCGCCGAATTTAGACGCGTGCGGCGATAACAACCATGTCAACGCGCTAACGTGCTTCTTGCATCTTGGTATTTTAATTCACTCTGCGCTTGTTTTATCTTACCGATTTTTTTTTGTACCTATGCAAAATATGTACAAGAAACATTTTTGTTCAGTGATCATTTGCATTTACCCTGGGGCTGCGGTAGCTATGTTTAGTACGCGAGGTCGCATTGGATTTAGATTAGTAGTATTTTTGTTACGACCTCTAATATCGGGATATGCACCTCTTTTGGCTGCGTGCCTCGTTGCAACTAGTTTATTTTCAATTAACAATAAATTTGTGTTTATTATTCTCCTTAAGTACAATCCACAAAAATAAAAAGTCCCCGAGCATTGGTTGCCACCTTTTAGCGTATTTTGATTTCTGTTAAAGGTTTCTTTATACAACTCTTAGTATCACCTACGGTCTCAAATTTGATTTTACCTACAAACAACTAGTTAATGTCTGATCATTATGCAGAAAAGCCAGAAAAATGTTCTATTAGTCATTTTATCCTAGTAAATGGAATTTTTGTTAAATAATTTTAAAATTCGAGATGTACCTTATTTGAATATTACTATAAAAGACAGAAAATGTCATAGCAGCTTTTGGCGATGCTGCCCGTTCATTATCCGCTGTTAGTCAATCGTTCCGCGAATTTTGACGAGGGCGAGAGCTGCTAGAAGACGAAGCAAGACCTGGAAGACCTGCGGAAGCTGCCTGTTCAGAAAATGTTGATCGTGTAGCAAGCTTGATTCAGTCCAATCGAAATATTACTTATAGGGAGATTCAGGAAAAAGTGAAGATTGGATCCTCGGCGGTGAATACCATTTTGCATAAACATCTTGGGGTAAGAAAACTAGCAAGCCGTTGGATACCGTATTTGCTCTCAGAAAGTCAAAAACAGGCTCGAGTAGACTGGTGTAAATTTATGTTATAAAAATTTGACGGAGGAGCTTCCAAGCAAGTGGCATACATTGTAACTGGTGACGAATCTTGGGTATACAGTTGCGACCCTGAAACTAAACAGCAGTCTAGTGGGTATTCGAAGATGAAGACTTGCCCACAAAAGTAATTCGTGGCAGAAGCGTCAATAAGAAAATGATTGCTTTTTTTCCGTCGAAGTGGTCCTTTTGCTGTTATTCCAGTTGAAGATCGCAAAACTGTTAATTCTGAATGGTACTGCGAAGTGGCTTTACCACAGATGTTTGCAAAATTACAGACTGGTCGCCAAAGGACCGGTTTGCGTAACATCTTAGTCCATCATGACAACGCATCCTCCCACACTGCTGCCAGAACATTGGATTTTTTTAAAGATACGGGAGTTCAATTGGTAACTCATCCTCCGTATAGCCCAGATCTGGCGTCGCGCGACTTTTTTTCGTTTCCAACTGTTAAAAAAATGATGCGAGGTAAAAGATTTTCCAGCGCAGATGTCGCAGTTACAGAATTTTTGAGGATCTTTCAGAAAATGAATTTTCCGATTGTTTTAAAAAGTGGTTTCAAAAAATGCACAAGTGTATTAGTCTGAATGGAGATTATTTTGAAAAACAATAAAGATTTTTTGTTAAAAAATGCAACGGTCTTTTTACAACTAACAATTTTCAGCGCAACCCTCGTATGTACATAGTTCTAAAACATCAAGTATTTTCAAAATATTTTAAGTCGGTGTAGCTATATTACAATGGGTGGTGCAAAGTAAAAATCGGAAGATAATGAACAAGACTATACTAAAATTAAAAGGTACTACAACATACGTATAAAAACATAAAAAGCAAATAATTAAAAACTGTACCATTTGGTTAATCTTTTTTAACTTATATTTACAGGCAAATGCTTTGCCTCTTATTGATCTGAAGTTTATCAGAACAAAGAGAATTTACACATTACCTTCTGTAATATACAATTATTATGTCAAAAACTAACATGCGACTAAACTACCCAAATAATTTTTATGTGTATTATTTATTCTTAACTTTTAGTGATAAATGCAAGTAGCAATTGAAGAAATACAGCATATGCTGTATTATGTGAACGCGCACTGTTCAAAAACTTACACTGTGATTATGTGATTAACTATAACCAAAAAAATATGTGTTGCGGGTGCTTTAGAGCAGCGGTTCCCAACCTTTTTAGTTCGCGGACCGCCAAACAACGTAGAGTTTGCTTGCGGACCAGTAAGGTAAAGAATTAAAGAAAACATTTCCCAAAATAAATCTTAAACGGGAATGGGCTCAAACGACCCAGGAGGCAATCATAACACCTCCAGAAGTGGTTTCCACTTAGGAACCCGATTAGGCTGGGGGTGGCAATATTATTTAGGGACGATTCTCGGGCAAAAAACAAAAAAATAATTTCGAGTTTTTCGACTGTAACTTTTTTCTTATGGTTTTGCACGGTATTCGAAGGGGGAAACATTTTGAGATTGCCCGCCGTTTGAAGTTAAGATAGTCGTTTTGGCTCCTATAGTTTTCGAGACACCGCCTCTCGAAAACGGGCGGAGCTCTCTAGAGCTTACGGAAAAACCAATAAATGCACTGCTCGTAGCAGGCTGCGTGACATCGAATGCCGCCAACACATGTTCGATCGCTTTCAAAAACCCCAACTGATCTCTAGCCCCCGCCCCTGGAAGAGTATTGGCTTTTCCGGTATAAACAATTGGGGTGCTGGCAAAGATTCCGCTGCCAGATTTTCGCTCGGATCTACCGTAAGACACGGTGTTAATTCTCTGCGGACCGGCAAAGATTTCTGACGGACCGGCACCGGTCCGCGGACCGGCGGTTGGGAAACGCTGCTTTAGAGAATGCTTCGTATACTAAAAGAATGGAAAATCATACGAGTATATCTGCTGTTATGAGTAGCGTTGTTGAAATAGTTATGTATTTTTAACTGAAACCTCGAATTTGACACTGTATATTTCATATATAATAGAACTTCCTATACAACCATGTAATACTCAAATTGTAATAATATGACTGACTGCTTGAGGTTTTGTTAATACAGCTACAAGAGGAAAGCTAATATTTATGCTTTGTTAGTAACATCACTAACAACCTTAGCTAAGAATAAAACTTCATATAGAATTAAGTATTGTGGTATCATATTGTCTATTTTATAAATATAGTAGTGTGGTACGTAAAACCCAAGTAATCCAGTTATTAACATATTATAACATTAACAAGCATAAGTTACAGATTATGTAGTTAGTTAGTAATAGATGGTGGTTATTTAGAGACGTTTGCAACTTATTTCAGTGTATTCTACCGGGTTTAAGTCTGGAGAACGAGGAAGTAGTGATAAAGTTGGTATAACTAATTCTGCAGACTTTTCAACAACACGAATATCTTTAGCATTACGAATCTATTGTAATATTAACATAAAATTGATACTGAAATGACACTGTTAAAAACACCTTAACATGTTGTATGCCGTTAATATTTTCTTCACTTACGTACAAAACTGTGCGCTCTACCCCAACTCATGACTGTATCTTTTTGATAGAAGTGAACTAATTGATAGTAGTGCTGATTTTTTTAACATTCAGTAATGATCAAACAATCCTGTTATTTCTAATTTTTTAATATCACTAACTTTTGCGGGGCAGTTTGTTTTTATATTGAAATAATCGTATTATACAGTAAGTAGGGTTCAAAATGAGCTCAGATCACACCCCCCTGTCCATGTGACATAAAGCCATTATGACATCTTTCATGACTGAACTGGTCTCGATCCCTCTTAGTTTGGCGATGGGTAGTCGCAGGCCAAGGCTTGACTCTAGTACGGAGGGATTAGAAAGGTCTATCCCGTCAGTAGTCCCTTGATCACTGGCCTATGGGAGATCGTGTCGCCGAATAGTTTCCTGGTGGACAAAACTGTGGGTTAGCTACTTCTCGGTAAACTTTGGCCCTTCAAAATTTATTGTGTCGCAGATTTCGCGAATTTTCTGCAATCCTTAAGTGGGTTGGGATACCCAAGTTGAGAAAACCGATACGGTTGAGCTGAGTAAGGCTATGTTGGGGAACCACCTTAAGCGAGGTTGGTTATGAACCTATAGCCTCACATGGGATGGTCGACCGGGTGGTTAAAAAAGCTTTGGTGGCTTACAGGCTATTCAAATCCTAGTTTAACTCTAACCAATCTTCAAAAAAAAGTAAAACTTTATTATAAGACCAAAGCCTCATTTAGTATTGGAAAATCACATTAAATATTAAATAAGTCAACTGTGACACAGTTCACTTATGTAGCGACGTATTCATCTGAAATTGATCCGTGGACTGCTTGAGTGATGCGGTAGTAATTACAAAGTTGAAATAACTTGCAGAGTCGGATGAAAGCTGGACGGACTGCAGGTTTCCAACCGCCATCTTATTCATGACCTTACTAATGTTTCATCATACTGATTTTCTACGAACTAGTTACTACTGTGCCAACTACATAATTAAGAAAGTTTTAGAGGAAAATTAGCTGCCCGTGTCTAACGTTTAATATAAGGCGACATGACTCAATAACAAATTATTTAGAAATTAACACAAGCTTTTGGAATAAATTAGTACAAGGGCTGTCTTTTTATAACTAAAATTAGTAAGATGTAATGTAGGTATAATTTACTTTTAAATTGTATTATTTTGATATCACACTAATTATCAACCGCACTACGCGAGGTGTACGACGAGTAGGTGCATAACTATTCCCAGGACTTTACTTTCGAGAACATTTTGCTTAGATTTATTAATTCTTGGACATTGATGGGTTGCCTGTAATTAACTTTCAAGGTGTCAAATATAGTTAAAACTGATTATAAATTGAGGTCATAGATGTCTTCTATAGGGTTTGTAAATAATTTTTATATTATTTTCATATTTATAAATGTGGATCAATATACGACTTGTTAAAAGCCCCCTTGAAAGTCAATGGACTCAAAATTTATTAATTTACTCATCTAGTCGACAATTTACCTATTATTTTGAAGGTAGTTCCCTCTATAATTGTGTCGGTTTAATCAAAATCGGTTTAATTGTTCTCGATGCCCAGACATTGTTTCAGATCTGCAAATGGGTATACTATACAGTGAGTACCAAATGTACGGAACCGGCCTTGTTATTTCAAAACTACTCAAGCTAAATCGATAAAATTTGGTATGCCTGCTGTTTACAAAGCTTCCTATTATCTTCACAGTTTTATTACTTTTTTAATTGACAAGGTCGGGAGCTGCACTGCCAACTTGATTTTTTTTAAATAGGAAGGGGGGTCAAATCGCATACCGTTTGAATGGTATTTTCAAGTAGAATTCAGCGACATGCCACTTGCCATAGTTATATCTAAAGATAACTTCGCTATTGTAAATTAAAGATTGGGAGTAGGTATTAAATGGATAAGTAAAGATCCAGTTAGCGCTGAAAACAATGGTTAGTTTATGTTGTTTACCGAACGTCAAAAGCTTAAGACTGTGCTCGAAGTGCTAAATTATGGAGCATCTTACAGAAAAAGAACGTATAGACATCTTGACGATGATAGGATACGGTGATAGAAGACGCAGTCATGCAGAAGTACGCGATTTGTTTAATGCGACGTAACCTGACCGCAACCCAATCGCGAAATCTACGGTTACTAAAACAATGAAGCGTTTTACGGAAACAGGTACTGTAAAGAATCGCTTAAAATCTGGCCGTCCAAAATCAGCAACAAAGGATGAAAATTCTGTAAATGTTATGTTGGATGTTATTAATACGCCAAGGACTTTGGTACAGCAACTAGCAGCAAATCATGATATATCCAAGTCTTCCGTCTGCAGAGTCTTGAAGCGTCAAAGATTTCACCCTTATAAAGTACACTTGGTACAATAATTAAATGAAGACGACTTCGACAGAAGATTAGAATTCTGTGAAGAAATTATGCATCGAATAAATGCTGATCCACATTTCATCCATAATATCGTGTTTTCTGATGAAGCTACTTTTTTTGCTAAATGGCAAAGTACATAAGCAAAACTGCAGATACTGGGCAGACAGTAATCCTCATTGGATGGACGAAGTTCACACGCAATTTCCAAAAAAAGTTAATGTTTGGGCAGGTACGTAACAATAAATTTAACTGAATAGTCTTATGTTTTAATTTAGCGCCTAAATAATTTGTTTATGTATGCTGGCCCATAATAACTTTCCTAACATACTAAAATGCATTCATCTTTCACAGGTATTGTTGGACAGAGATTATAGGCCCCTTTTTGATTAAAGGGAATCTTACTGCGGCTAAATATCTGCAACTACTGCAAGAAAATATCATCCCTCATTTAACAAGATTATACCCCGATGAAAACGATCCTAACGTAGTTAGCAACACGCTATGGTTTCAACATGATGGAGCCCCTCCGCATTATAGCCACGAAGTTCGTACTTATTTGAATAACGTTTTTCCGGAAAGGTGGATTGGACGTCGAGGACGTATTGAATGGCCACCGCGATCACCTGACTTATCCCCACTAGATTTTTTCTTGTGGGGTTACCTGAAGAGTCGTATTTACCTCGATAAACCAAATAACTTGAATGAACTAGTGCAACGAATTCGAGAAGAAACAGCAAATATTCCTCGCGAGTTCATTTTAAATTCAATTGAAGAATTTTCTAATCGAATTTATTACTGCCAAGAGGCGAATGGGGAACAGTTTGAGCATCGCTTATAAATGTTCCATTTTTGTACTAGATCCACTTCATAAACTTAAAACACGGTTTCAACAATCTGATGTTACATTAAACACCATAAAACAATTCATTGTTGCCCATGCTATCTGGATCTTTAGTTATCCATTTAATACCTACTCCCAATCTTTAATTTACAATAGCGAAGTTATCTTTAGAGATAACTATGGCAAGTGGCATGTCGCTGAATTCTACTTGAAAATACCTTTCAAACAGTACGCGATTTGACCACCCCCTTCCTATTTAAAAAAATCAAGTTGGCTGTGCAGCTCCCGACCTTGTCAATTAAAAAAATAATAAACTGTGGAAATAATAGGAGGCTTTGTAAACAGCATACATACCAAATTTTATCGATTTAGCTTGAATAGTTTTGAAATAACAAGGCCGGTTCCATACATTTGGTACGCACTGTATGTACAGTAGCAATACAGTAGAGGTGTACGGACATCAGATGTTGAACTGCCCGCCCGGACCACACCAGCTGAATGTTCTCATTATTATTAATCGAATAAAGGGCTATCAGTAACCCGCTCAACCAAACAGTAACCCGTCTAAACCCGTTCAACTAAACGTGTTGAGGAGCCTGTCCGATCCGTTGTTCGCGAATACGGGTAGGTTCGGGTATACCTGTTCAATGACTCCCCACACACCTTTTAATATGAAGATTACGATGCAGTTATTAGGTTATAAAGTTAATGGTATAACCATGGAGTATGGCCATTTTTATTTGTATAATAAAACATCACAATTAATGGGGGTTGCGCACTTTTATCGCTTTGCGAAAAATAAGAGCTTATGATCCCTTAGGAAACGCAACTGTTTTATACCCACACTTTCTTAGGGTGGTTTTGGAAGTTGGTAGATGAATCTGTTTTGAATTCACAGCCGTCCAATATCGAAAACTGTGGTTATTTATGCTATCTGACAAAGCTGAACGTGTGTCATGAGAAGATTCTATATTATCTAGTGATGGGTCTTAAGATGTCTTTTTGCAAAAATACCTTTGAGTTATCTAGTCGCAGAGTTAGTTAATTGTTATGTTAGATAATCATTTGAACTAGTCTAAATACGTACACTTTTTCAATGTACGGCGTCTACTACGGGAATGACTGAAATTAACTGTAAAATTTTTGATTGATCCGATCATTAGTAACATAAAAGTGCGGTAATCTTTGTCAAAAGAACATTCATATCTAAAATAGATCTTGAAACTGAAAAGAATTCTGGGCAGTTTTCAGTGTCCTGCAACTTGTCATGCATTGTTACCTATATTCGATGATCTTTGTCAAGATATGATTACAACCTCATAACCTTCTCTTTTTGGAAAATATTTGTAAATTAAGCATTATTCTTGACAGTATGAAATTCATACATATCAAACTTTTAATTGCATTCAAAATATGATTTAATAAGCAATGATTTAATAACAAATTGATTATCATAAACCATGAAATGATAATTAAAATAATATACTATCGTGATTTATAAATAAGATCGAAAATCTCATTGAACACATGTTTATTAATAATAAGTATATTTAAGTTGTTGAACATCAAATTACACCAAAATTGATTATGAAAAAACTTTGTTCCGTATCATTGGTATCTCTCTGTTCCACTTATACTAATGGCTCGTGGTTCATTTTCTGGTAGTGAACTTGCGTATTTTTCTACACTCACATTAGATCCTTTATGTTATATCTAGCTTTGTAAACCAACTTCGCTGACTATACTGTTATTAGCTTAATGTACTACATCACAAACAGTACAACATTTATGTAATACAACATGTTGTAGCGTACTATGCGAACATAATAATCTGTAGCTCTTACTGACTCTGGAGATAATAGAGCTGCAACTCCCCGACTACATAGTTAAAGTGAGTCGCCACTTATGTATTATGTACATTTTAGTTACTTGTGTCTATAATTTATACAGTGCCTATTGATTACTTCATCGCACGGTATGGCTGTGCTAAATTCTTTAATAAAATTAATTGAAATGTAATCCAAATTCGAACAAAATATCCTCTCCCAATAACTTATGAAAAATTGCATATATAAATTTAAATATTAAATCTATTCTGTGACAAGCTGTGAGTTAAAATTTATGAGGATGTTTCTTGTACAACAGAATGCATACATACGAATTTACAACGTCCTTGATCCAGTGAATTGCAAAATCACCTCGCATAGAAAGAAGCAGAAATGATTGAAACACGGTATCTATGATTAATTTGAAGTTTGCTTGACTATGTTTAGAATTACTTCCTACCATGCAAAGTTAATAATAAACAATTAACACGATTGAATATTATTCATGAAACGTCTTTATCTGTTGTTACCAAGTGACATCGGATACTATAAATGTCAAGAATAAACGGACACTACTTGAATTTAAATAGATCCCACAAAATAGGAATAAATAATTAGTTTAAAAACTTATTTTAATCTCGAAACATTTCCAAGTTTACATTTCCTTTCATATTTTAAACAGTAGCTTGATGATAAGTTTTGTTTTTCAAATATGGTAACAAGAAATTCTTATTATACAGTATGTAATTATGCATGTAATACGCATCCTATCATTTACAGTCTACAGTAAACCGCAGACTAGTTGATGACGTGATTTGGCGTTACTCAATAACATCTAAAGGACAAAATTCATCCTTATAATTAACTTTGGTTTCCTATCACTTCTGAACTTGAACTTGTCTATTAAATGGACACCATCTCTTTAAATATCACAGTAAAAATTAAGTAATCATACTGAATAAGGAAAGCTTAAAATAGTGTAAACAGGTTTACAAATCTATTAATATTATGCTTGCCCTGGAGATAAAATGCTACTATATTTACTACAATATCAAATAAAAGTGGAATTTAAAACAATTAACAATCTAATAATGCCACTTAACAATAATAATGGCAGAGTTGGACTTGGCATGTTTTCATATGAATGCATCTTCATTAAATTTTTTAGAAATTTAGAAGAACTGAATGTCACTTCACAGACGCTATATGTAATGAGGACGAGATTTTTGTTTGGGAAAATCGACATAGTGTGGTCTTTTAGGTTTGCTCTTTAACATTTGATTATGTTTAGGGCTGTTGTTATTATAATTACAAATTTGTCATCTTAAGAGCATCAGATTTCCAAAATAAGTTTTTGAAAGAATCTAAAACGATCTGCCTTCTAGCAGCAAGATTATATATGAAGTCTCTATAAGTTTTATTGTGATAACTCTCAGAACCTACTACACCCACCACATACCAAACTGCATCGTTGGTTCTTCAAATGCATCCTCTTATTACTAGGAAAGATACACAAAACTACTTCCCATATCATTTGAAAAGGGTTTACAAACATTAGCTAGTACGATATCTATCGATATGAGTAGGTCATTAGGATTCATTAGTCCTAACAAAAAATCTGTTAAACTTATTGTTCTTTTACTATTTATTATCCATTTCGCCTTTCCTTGGACTACATGTTAATCTACTTCTAATTTTAGATACTACACTTTAAATAATATACACTCTTAATGTGCATGTGGATTATATACAGATATAGATATAGACTCAAATATATTTTTTCTACAGCTGTCAAAAATCAAATCCTCACTTGAAAATAATTTATCTTAACGTATTCCTTATTCTATTTTCTCAGAAAAACTATAATAAAGAATAGATTTCTATTTGTTTATCCTACCGTGCGTTACCTAATCGAACAGGGAAGGGCACTCGGCTGCAACCGGCGGCCGATAGCACCCGAAACCCGCACATCGGCCACGAAATAGATACGAAAAACTTACAGCTGCCCAACTATGATATTATGAGAAATGAACGACGTTAGTATTTGTATCTTATATGGGCGATTGTAAACCTTAACACACGTTAAATGCACATCTAGAATTCGACACTATAAGACAAAGACAGTGCATTAGCCTAATAACGGAGGGGAACTGAGATGGCCAATGCAGCTTTTTAAATTAATCTCGTTATTGTTATTTAATTAAACACAATTTGCATAAAATAGAAATTTTAGCAGTTAGCTATATGTTTATAGATTACGGGGAAATACTTGATGCGGGTCAATTAAATGTAGTTAGTCTAGAAAATAAATGTTTTAATACATATAGCAACGAAGTTTGGTTTTTAATGCCATTTATTTACACAAATATTACAAATTTGTTCAGTTTAACATATTTTACACATTCTATAACTCTTTAACTACTCAACTGATTTTCTTTTTGCTACATTTGCAGATCTATAAAAATACAAATGACTCAGTCTATTTCCTTCTGATGTTTCGTATGCAGACGTTAGTAGAAGTAGTCGCGACGCAGTACACGCCTTGTAATGATCGTTTAATGTGGGATAAGCGTGACTTATCGCCTTAATATTCGTATTCAAAATGCCATATTGGTTTTGTATACTTGACAACGTGCACGAAATATTTCTCGAGGTCAACTTTTGGAAACTGCTGGAAATAACTGTCAAAACAAACTATGACATCACCTAGTATCAGCTGCATCAATGTATCAGATATCACGTTGAAAATGCAGTTAGGTACATCCAGCTCCAACTGCTATTATTAAACCAGTGACCACCAAACTGCTTTTCAAAAACAATTTTTTTTCGGTTATTATGAGAGATAAGCACTAATAATTATCAAGCTTTTTGCTGCATCTTATGTGTACTATCACCTGTTCGAAGGATACGAATTTTAAGTGAAACACCCTGTACGTATACTGGTATACTATGCATCTCACGTCATGGTGTAAGGATAGAGGCGTCGCGTTCCGAAGGATGAGCAGTAGACCAAATTTTCTAAACCAATCAAATTTGACATAAAGTGCAAACAGAAACGCGTGTTACTCGATGTAAACGTTTGTGTGAAAAATTTTAACCTCAAAACGGTTGCGCACATTCGTAATAATTTTTGTTAAACAAGATTTCTGTATTTAATTGAAATATTTCATTTATTAATTGGGCCTTGGTAGTGTATGGACTACAGTCTTGGTAGTATAGGGACAAGTGTGCTATTCTCTCACCCAACCATCCAGGTCTGCCTGCATATCTCTGCAGTTTCTCTTAGCTTAACACAAATGTGAGATTTATGCTTATACCATCTGTTAAGTCGCCTGCAGCCGCCTGCGTAATAGTAATAATCGCCCCTCCCTCCCGCACAAGCTTCATAGCTTCTGGTGCCTGGTTCGCCAGGTAATGGGTAGTAGCAATTATTATTATTATTATAGTTAATTATTTAATTCATAAATTAAATATACATTTGATTGCTTAGTATAACATTTATTATTTTCATTCCTTTTTCATTGGTCCGCGGATTCTGTCCCCCTCTATACTGCCGTGCTAAGCGAAAACAACCTATCTGCAAAACTGCAATGTAGAAATGTACTATATAGAATGTAAATGTGAGCTAAGAAAATATATGGTATATTTCTGAGTTGATGTTTTGCAGATAGGTTGTTTTCGCTTAGCACAGCAGTATAAACCTCTCTATAAGAGCATCGCGACACCTGTATACTTACACCATGCCTCATGTGAAGTCTTACTACTCGTTTCAATGCTAACCAATACTGCACGAACGTGTTACAACGAGGCGAGCGGGATAGATGAACATCGAACATCAACAATTAAATCTTCTGTTAAATCCATCTCTCTAAATCCATCTGTTAAATCCTGTATTTTGAGCAATCTGTGTAACAGGGCATCCGCAAAAATTGTTTTTTGTATTTTTAATTTTTATTATATTATTTTTTAAGTCCGTATATTACCCTTTATCCTTTAGCTTTACACATAAAACTAACATAGAGGCCCTCGGTTTTTGAAAAGCTCCCCCCCCCCAAATAGTAACGGAGATAGCAATAATGCACCGATAACTGCAAACAGCCTGTCTAGGGTAGTTTACGATATCATTTCGTTTAGTTTTAGTTTATATAAAGAATCACTTAGTGTAGATATTCACAGGAGCAATAAAAAGATTAATAATAATCTATAGCTAAGCTGACTTGGGAAGAGTTATGTTCAATAATTTTGCCGTTTCCGAGATTCACTGCAGTCGAAGGTTTGAAGTGACTCCAAATTTTTATCTACAGAATGTATTATCGGCTTTGTTACATAGGCGAATAGCATGCAACAACACATTTTCTCAAATATTGCTTCCCTAATCATTTCAGAGGAAAAGTCATTTCAGCAAAGCTTTAGAGCTTCTTGAGTACTATTCAGAACATTTCCACTTTTTCATTCTGTATTGAAAAGTTTCCAAATATAAGCGAATTTTTGGTATAGAAAAATAACATTGTAACAAGTTAAACTGCAGATGTTTTGAATAGCACTCCATAAGATCTACAACTTTTCTACAGTGACGTTTCCTCTAAAATAATAGTTAGGGGAACCAATATCTGAGAAATTGTGTTTTTACATTTTACATATTCGCCTTATAGAATGGACATTCGAGATAGATAATAATTCATGATGTAATAAAAGAATGATTAAATAAACACAAATCTAGATAATCCCAGCTTCTGGAATTATTCTGTTGTGATCTTAAAAAAACTGTTAACTGTGTGTTCTGTGTAATTGTAAGCAATAATATTCAAACTATGGAATTCTAATCAAGGGTTTTTATGAACAAAATATTTTTATTTAAATTTAAACGTAGTCGGTAATAAATAATTCCTTCATCTATTAATGCCTATTATCTTTATTTTGGACACAGTGTCCTTCCTACTTCCAGGACTTCCTACTATTATAAACCAATTATAACAAACAGTTTACACATCACATTTGTAATTATTTGCAATATAGCAATAAACGTTAAAGACAATTACTAAATTTTATCAAATCTATTGTGTATATTGCTTGTTGTTGCCTACTCATAAAATATTTTAAAACAAAGTGTCATAAAAATTTAAAACTTATTGTAAATAACATATACTTACATAACCAAGCTGATAACTCGGCAAATTTCACATTAGAAGTTGTTAGTTAATTTAAATCCAGACTAATCTTTCATTTTGTAGGTATAACTAACCAGCACCGTGAGGTGCATATGAAAGAGTGAAAGCAATCGCGATACGACGTATGCGCCATCACGCTCATACGCAATGTGTTCGAGCGTGATAGCGCATACGTCATATCGCGACTGCTTCCACTGTTTCGTATGCACCGTACGCTGCTGTAACTAACCCATAATATGATAACACCAGATCAGACAAAAATCTGTTTATCAAGACTATTTAACAAATATAAAATATATGTGTATATTTTTATAAAATACATACAATATTTTTAAAATAATTTACGGTTCATGCATGTCTTGGTATTTAGGAAGCATTCGAACCACAAAACATCGTTCTCATGTTTTAGTCATTTGTAACGTGTTGTAAATCAAGTAGTGGCATTTTTAAGATTTTAAGCTAACAGTTATTTTTTCAACTTTTTTATTTTAATTCATTCTGATTGTGAGGTTAAAATAATACGCCACATTCTATTATTAATACAAAAAGTATTAATTTGAATCGCACCAACAACGCTTTCCATTTGCAGATGTCAGGCAATGTTACAGTTTCACCTGCACTTTCCTGTTCGATTTCTAGTATAATTTCACTTGGTTTTATGACCCTTTAGGTTAGAAGTACTTTAAATAAAGGAAAAGTCTATTTACATTAACTTAGAAGTTGATTGTTTCCATAAAAAAATAATTCTATGTTATACTATATAACGTCATAAATTTACTTTACTTTTTAGATTATCTTTTAAAAGGATTACATTATTATAATCACAGCACCATCTTATCTTTCCAACTTTATCCAACCGATAACTTCTTCTGTGTTAAGGACATAGTTTAACCTTTTACAATGTTATCGGTATTTTTCCATAAATAATTGATAATGCAATTGTACCATAGATTTTTGTTTTTAATTATAATACAATTCGTTATAGTAACCATAAGCACATAAATAATATAGGGAGAATATATATTGTTTCTAAAAATATATACGAGTATATTTTGTAAAATAATGTAAATAAAATTGCTAAAATCATGCATGAAACTTTGAACGGTACGTGATTTAAGAAGATAGCACATTCTGTTAAATCAATTTTCAGTGAAAGTGTTCTGTTTACAAACAATTTATTTCAAATAAACACTATAATCACTATCACTATTAGAATGAAAACAATTGTTTTCTCAAAAGTCTACTTTCAATTCAGCAGAGAAATCGATTATTAAAAAATTGTCTTCTCTGAAATGTGATCGTAAACAAAGCTTTTTAGGAAATCATTAATTTTGCGTTTATTAATGTTCGCAGCTTCTTTGAACCTCTCTAAATTCACAAAAATTATTGTTTCTTTTCTGCAATGTCCTTCCTGGGATATCTTGAAAAGCTGGCTTTTAATGATTAGATATTAAAATCGAATGAAGTTTCTTTATTATTGTCTTTTGTAAGCATTGAATAATAAATACTTCCATCATTTTCTGGAACTACCATATTTCGCAGAAAAAAAATACTTCATTTTAAATCTTTATAATAGTCTCTGCACTTAGATATATTCTGATGTTTTATTCCAGCCTGGCGTGCGGTCCATGGAAGCAATGCTTCCCTTTAGAATTTATTAAAAATAAAAACCAATGCTAACAAAAACATTTTTATAAAATTATGGTTATCGTTTATTTAAATTTGTATAATTTAATCAACTTAAAGCTCAATATCAATTCCGTACAGCAAAAAGTATAATTATTTAGAATACTATTTTAAATTAGGGTCATTAAACTTGCACGGAAAGGTAATACCGATTCAAATGTGTTATTAATTCAAATACACTGCATATAAGCACTGATTCCGTTGCTTATAACTGCTCTTCTCTTAGCCTTGGCGTGGATCAGCAGGCTAATTGTTTGGCCGCTATTTTTAGTGTGCTTCATGCCCAAATGTTTATTTATTATAATACTTCCGACAATTTTTTTGTTCAGTTTGTAAATTATTAATAAAGAATTTCTTGCATACACTTTTGGAGAGAAATTGCAAATTATTACGAAAGGCAGATCAAAACCAGAACTTTCA
The DNA here is from genome assembly GCA_929113105.1 of Agrypnus murinus. Taxonomy (NCBI): domain Eukaryota; kingdom Metazoa; phylum Arthropoda; class Insecta; order Coleoptera; family Elateridae; genus Agrypnus; species Agrypnus murinus. The sequence goes on from OV816024.1 coordinate 70,224,086, forward strand.
AATTTAACAACAAAGATTAAAACCTGCATCTGTATTTTGCTAAGAAAGACCGGAAAATCGAGTTGCAGTATAAATACATAGTAGTAGTTTTTTTTTAAATAAAGAATAATAATCAACAAATTCCATAAGTATAAAGTGTAAAAGTTCTTCTTTGAAAAACTTTTAAGCTTAATAATTATAACACTGTTTTTTTATTGTACTTAGCAGAGGCGGATTCAGAGAATTATTTTGAGGGGAAAATTTTTGGAAAAATAATTGTTTTAATAAATAATAATTAAACAAACATTATTTGTTTCTATTCTATGTATACTTATTTCTAAATTTGAGGGGGGGAATTATTCTCCCCCGTGAATCCGCACCTGTACCTAGGTATATTAAAATTAAAATGGTGGTTGCTTCCCTAGCCTAAATTCTCACCGCACGCCACTGATTCAAGCACTAAATACTCAATGCTCTGATGGATGATCATCCCTATCATAGCACAGTTGAGTATTTTTTACGAAGAATATTTACCAGTTAAATGTTAAGGGCAACGCATCGTGTTCATATACTCTCTGTGGTTGCCTTCCGTACATTATTTGAAATGGCAAAATATGAGTTTACAAAAACTCCTTATTAAACCTACTTTAATATTACACTGAAAAGAAATTTGATTTTAAATTTTAAAAAATTGCACGTAACATCAACATTTTTCTTTCAAAAATTCGCCAACAAAGTATTTTTTAAATTTAAATGTAACTCTACTTAAATAAGTCAAATAAATGTTATTTGAATGGTAGATTGTAATTAATTTAAGAAATCTGCTGTTTTTAAACAGGAAGTACCAATATTTACTTTTAAATGGAGTGTTTTTTATATTAAGTTGTTTTTAGTTTAATAGTATGCTGTTTTTCTTTTAAATGCAATATTATTTTAAGTTAATGCCATTAACTTAACGTAAAACAAAGACTAACTAATTTAACTGTGTGCACGTTTTAACGATATAAGTGAAAAGACCGAATTAACTCAAATTAAAAGAATTGCTTTCAAAACAAAGCCAAATATCTTATTTCAAAAACACTAATTTGTACATGTAACACCTTATACTTTTATTTTAAAACCACGTGCACTTGAATTAAAAATCCTCTATTTACTTTAAAAATAGTTATCATTTCTATGTATAACAAGAGCACGTACACTTCAATTCAAAGATTTTATAAACAAATGGAAAGCAATGCTACTTATAATTGAGAAATATGTCTAATAAGTCGTGATTTCAAAGTAAAATCAAATACTACAGACCTTGTTTTAAAAGCTTATATTTTGTTTCAGAAAAAAAAATTTATTTTAAATACCACCCCTTTTGAGACTTAATGTACCTACATTTAAAAATATTCAACATTTAAAAGAACGCATTTGCAGTTTAAACAAAGAATTTATAAATAACATAGAAGTAAAATGGATTTCAAATTAAAAAATCAGTTGAAAGTAGTAAACAAAAGCAGAATCTAGCCATTTCGTTTAAATCTACCTGCATTTTTTTACTCTAAAGTAAATGCATTTATTTGAACGTCCAAAGTAAGGTTTTTTGTTATAAAAACTGAATTTCATTCAGTGTAGGTATATGAAAGGAACACTGTTAGATAATAATCGTTGGCTTATCAGTCAGAAAGGCCGTTAAGGTTTTGTTTAAGATTCTGCACCTCGCATCTTGCGGTTTCTATTTATGAATGCTGCGAATTAGCATCAATAGCGACAAGTTACAGCAATCATGACTTGATCAAGGCTTGTACTTAGACTGGATGTAAACAATACACTATATCTCGAAGTGGTTTGTAGTGAATAAATGTATTTATAGAAACTCTTTATTAAGTCTACTTAAACATATATGTGTAATGAGTATGTCCATCATTATACTTATATTATAGGATGTACACGGTGATTCAGAATAACTGATATGCGTTAAATAGTAAGTAGGTAACAAAACAATGGTCTTTAAATGCAATACGGAGTGGGATTCAAAAGGCAAGTACTTACATGCAAACAAAACATTTGATCACAAAAAAATTATACAGGGTGGGTTAAAGTATGGAATATTAAAAAAAAAGCAAACTCAACCGGTACGTCATCACAAAAAAATTTAAATGACAATTTAGATTTTTAATAGTGGAATCCGATAGTGATTTTTCTTCCCTTTATGATCATGCAAATAAATTATAAGGTTGCATAACAAAAATTCTGAGAAAAATCGATCTGAACTTTGTAAATTTTTGTTAGTTATGACATCATCTCAAAAAATTTAAATGACAATATAGATTTTTAGTAGTGGAATCCGATATTGATTTCTCTTCCCTTTATGATCATGCAAATAAATCATAAGGTTGCATGACAAAAGTTCTGAGAAAAACCGATCTGAAAATTTAATGTTATTGATATTTATGGTATCAATATATCAATATATCAGATTTTAAGCGTATTTGGCACCCAACGAGTAACAATTTTTTTCATATGAAGATGATCACGTAAAATGGAATTTACTGTTACGGATCCAACACCAAGAGTTGCCTCAATCGCTTGATCTTGGATCTTCTTCGATCATACGTCTCATTCTCTCAATGTTTCCAACAGTAACTGACGAACAGGGCCTACCAGCACGTGCCTCATCGCCAAGCGATATCCGTTCTCTTTTAAATTCGCTATACCAGCGAAACACTGTTGCGCGTGAAGGACTTTCATCACCAAATGCGCGTTGCAACCATTCAAGACTGTTGTTCACTTAAACCGACATTGAAATTGTAGTAAATCATAGCTCGCACATGTTCTCTTGACTAATCCATGTATCGACACGACAAATCGTACGTATCACGTGTGACAGCAGCAACTCAACTGTTGTCAAAGTTTACTAATGATGGATGGATAATACAGCGTGGCCCACGTACAAGCATAGTGATGATTCAAAATTGCACCGTATCCTCTTAGGATTGTATTGCTCAACTTATTATTTAAACTAATGAAGCTGTACAACTTCATTTACGATAAAATAGTGGAGTTTTTGTTACCTACGTGATTTATATACCTTATAATTTTCAACACCCTGCATTTCGATAAGGAAACATTTTTTTGGACTCATGTTAACATATATTTTTTTCTTATTTTCATGAAAGGAATACGTTCTTAAGATGATGCGGTCGAATTTGGAATCACCGTACGTGCATGCAACATTATGTCGCCCTATAAAGCACGGTCAGTGAGAGGTTTGCGACCTGTTTAAGAATCACTACTATGTTATATGAGTGTCATACAGCGTTTTCTTAGGTATCATTCTTTGTAGTTTGCTTTTTGAGTTCAGTTCAAGTAAAATATAATTAGATATTAGTCTATAATAACAGTATCATAAATAGTAGATCTGAATTCTGTCTATCTAAACACGCTTTCTTACCAGTCTAGGACATTTGAGTGCGGTCGTTCAGGTGCGACAATCTCGACGTGACCGTTTCGGCGCGAGGACAGTTTGACGAGGGAATTTCGGCACAGACACACTTTCAGGGGTGTGCAGATATTTCAGCGCATGTAGATTTTACCACGCAAATTAGGGTAAAACTTTATATTTAAAAAAACGTTTTTTTGGACCATTACTCTATTTTTGGGACAAGCTTGCCCTGTTCTCAGGGTAATTTTTTTGTTTTAATGCACACACAACCTTCTTTTCTCCAACTACAGAATTTCGCTTGGATTAATTAATTTGCGTTATGCCAGTGCTTTTTGTCTTTATGTACTGGACTATACCTAAGCACTATGCAGTATCCATTTATAAGGGTTATTTACTGTAAGAATATATTGGACCAGACTTTTTTGATATAATTACTAATTTAGATTTCTGGATCCACACTAGTAACTACTTAATTACAGGACAAAAAAGCAATCCTAATTTAAAAATGAGACGTAGTGTAGCAAAATTACAAAAATTGGCATAGTACTCAACAATCCGGATTTTACAAGAAATCTCTTGCTGCATCTGGCTTAGAACAAAAGTCATTCTTTGATACCAAAGTTAGTTGATACTTTTATGTAAATAACTCAAAATAAGAAAAGTAGCAATGGGTTAGTTTTGCCACAGTATATATAACATACAGTAATGTGACTATTTATTTTTTCCTACATACTATTATTTTTTAAGAAATACGCTCGTAAAAACAATGCCGTATTTAAGAATTCACTTTTGTAAATATTTACCAATTGCTTAAAATTGAATTACTAACACGTAATAGTAGAACAAATAAGCGATTACGAAATCCTACATAATAAAATTTTTTATGCTGATTTATTAAAAGAGTTCAACAATAAAGAATCTAGGTCAACGCCTTATCAACAAGTGTGAACTAAAGCGTCTTTTGTTACTTTCAACTGTTAAAAATGTCAAAGAGTGCGTTAGGATTGTACTTTTTAGCATTTCGTTTGTCATTGTCTCTTTAATTTAATATGAATGAAAATAAATTTTATTATTATTAATTATTATTATTATAGTGTAAATTGATTTTATCTCCCTTATTTTGTACGTATGTGATTTCGGTGACCTAGATTCTCCATTTGTTTGTTGAACAGGTATTCAAATAGTATACAGCTATGCATTTGTTCGTAATTATTTCTAAATAAAATGAAATGACTATTGCAGCGCAAGAATATGGTTAATGGCTTGAAAGAATAATGTAACTTTAGTTGATAATTAACGATGTAACAAGAAACAACTCTTCTATTTAGTTTAATAAATATTTTAAATATCTAAATTGATTATCGTTTTATTTATTAGATTCTATAAGTAAAACAACTTCAATCAAATGGTTCACTACACATAATTCTATTTCATATTTTACTATACTATTATATAACAAGAGATTTTGTTTACATATTTGTTCGACACATTTTACTGAATGCGGCTCTGCGTTTTATTTACCGGCATTCGTAGGCGATGCCGACCGATAAACGTCGGTCCCTACTTCGTTTATGGGCGTGATATTCGAAGGTGGATTAATAAAATGAATGGTGTCGCATGCAAGTGAACCTACTGATTGTTATATATACTGTGGTTTTGCATCCACTTATACGCTTCATAATATGAAGTTTTATAAAAGTCCCATCCTTAATAATAATTTTATCATTAATCTGTCATTTTTAAATAATATAATTATTTCGCTAATTCATTAATATTACAAAATAAATTTATTTGTTTTGAATAGTATGAACAAAACATAGTTTCTAGGGGGTTGCTATTTGTTATGAAATTTTCAAGTTATGTGTACTAGAGAAATATTGAGTTTTCTTCTCATCCTACCATATTTATCGAATACTGTATTTCATCAATCATATTGTGTTTATTACCTGTAAGTACTTACAGATTTTGTTTTGATCTAAACTGTATCTGGACCGAATTGCTCCTGCGCCGAACTGCTGCCGCGCCAAGTGCCCTGCACTGAAGTGTTCCTGCGCCGAAATGTCCAGCTCCGCTTTCTTACCAACAATAGCAAAATATGTAAATGTACTACTACTAATAGATATTGTTTACAATAATTATTTATGTGTTATTTTAGAGCCATTGCAAAAAAAATAATTAATCTCTCCAATTAACTCAAAAAACATATATATAAAGCAATATTAATGCAACTTATTGCTCATATAATCAGCAGAGCTCAATATCAAAGTATTAGTTTTTATCATTTTGTAACGTAGTTGGCGATCAAAAAGTCCACAATGTCACATTATATTAATAATTCGTAAAACTAATTGTACATTGATATAAGTTTCTTTTCTAATCCAGTATTATCCTTGTTCATTAGTAGTTCAAATGATGTATGCCATGTATTTATTATAGAAATGCTTTTATTTGGGACAACTAGGTCCACTGCGTCACATTTTTCAACGTTACTAAGTGGACTTCTTACTTAGTGGACAATTAGCAGAAGATTATGAATAAAGCAATATCTAAATACGCTTATTCGTTGATAGATAGTTATTTCGGTCTAACTTTAATTCATTAGTATCCTAAAAACTCATATTAGGTAGAAATTATAATTATTTATCAAAGTATTTACGTGACTTGTCAGACCTGCAGTTAACACACGCATACGCACAAAATTATATCGTGAATCAAAGCACTAATTATGCGTTATCCAGCGTGTTTGTTAGTTTCGCATTTGGTTGATTTACCTTTTTATTAGGATGACAAAACTTTAATCTTGTGACGGCGGAAAAATAAAATTGAAAGCGGAAATTGAGGTAAAATATGATTTAGATATTTGGTGAATCATAAGAACAACAAGGGTAAATGCATGTAGTTTACTTATTTACTTCTCATTAAGGCCGTTATTTTTCTAGGACTGTTTTTGATCATGAAGTATATCTGGGGACATGGCGTTTTGTAATGCAGTAGGAGAGAAAAATGTCCTGTTTTTCATATTATTAGCATAATTCTTTTAATCAGTATAGTATAAAATGAGTTTGGTATATCTATGTATACGATAAATAATATAAATTATGTATTGCAATTCCAATTATTGGTACATCTACTGAGGGACACAGTGAGATTTCGAGTGGTTAGAAATAGTTTATTGACTCATTTACTCGCATAAAAAAATTAATTACACTCATTATAGTAAATTAAACTAGGTAAAACTATATAGTATATGAAAGCCCTCTTTCAAAACCTTCGTCAAATTACCACTATACACAAAAACAAGTGTGGTAGTATACTGCGTGTAACTGTACATACGTTTATTACCTCTCAAAATTATTTTCTATGCATGTTTCCCTGTTAATTCATATTAATTTAATTTATTTAATTATTTGATTAAACATAAAAGAACTAAGTAGTTGTTAATTGTCTAAGAGAAACATAAAAGTCATTAATTTAATACGTATATAAACAGATAATGCATAGTAATGCGTAATTATAGTTTTACTACGGGGAATATGATTCCAGTATAAGAATTGCAAAATCCTTTGATTTCTCAATAACATCTGATACGGGTATCGTTTTTCAATACTTTTTAGATATCAAATGCTGCATAATTTATTTAAAACTTTATTGTCTCTAATAACAATTTTTTTAACTTTACCTAACTGTATTACAAATTAGTTTGTACGGTCGCAGTGGTCTTACCACTCCAGAACTATTGGTCGTCTCACTTTGAGACTACAGCGTGTGTTCTTATGAACAACGGGTTGCCAAACATCTTGCAAACTTTTCTTCAAAAACACTTTCTAAATATTGTAGTTGTAACTGCATATACCTTTATAATCCCTATTGTTCGAGCAAGTTATATTTGCAGGTAATCACTTCTTCTGACAGCAGTAGTAAAACAAAATTTTAAAACTTGGTGTTTATATGAGTTAACGCCAGTACTATTACAAAACTAATAATTTTGAGTATAAAAGTCAAACGTTTTATTTCGAGTTTTAGAATTTTACGTAAATAAAAAAGTACAACGCAAGTTATAGTTATTTGATTTTTATTAAATAAGGAAAAATTAAAACTAATAAATTATTATATGCTATCAAACTACACATTTTAATTGTGCAGCTTTGATATAAAAGAGTAATAGATTGAAAATATAAATAAATAATAAGGGTATACAAGAATATAAATAAAAAAGTAGTTCCACGAAGTAAAACTAGAAAAATCAGAAGGGTTTATTGTTTACTAAAATTCTTTGAATTTGCTGCTAATCCTAAATTTTCGTTTTTACAAGTCTTTTTTAAACAAGTTGAACAAATGAATGATTTTATCATGATGAATTTTACCTTAAAATTGCGTTTGGGACTGGGCTTTCTTTATTTATCTGTAAATTAAAAGATTAAAAAGATCATACAGAAGCTAACCAGCCGTTTATTATTATTTTGAAAGAATTTGAAGATCAGAAAATTAAACAAAAAGGCATAAGTAATAAAATATCGAATATTTAGATACATGTACGAGGTAAGAATCTGAAGTAATGTTTAATAAAATAACAATTACATGTTAATAAGACTTTCTTTTAAATTCTCCTTTTGTATAGTTACGATTACACTTTTTCGGTTACTGTTTTCAAAGATTTAGAACTTCTGAAATCTTAATCCATATCTCTATAGATTCATACAGTGAAATAGGTGGCAGCAACGAAGCACAAACTCCCATAAGAAATACATTGGCTATCTTTCCTTCGCTGTAGTCCCAAAGTGAGACGACCAATAGACTCTTTTCTGTCCATTTCTTGTTACCGTAGACCAGTGGTGGCGAACCTATGACCCGCGGGTCAGACACTGACCCACGAACGCTTTTTAAATGACCCATGCTGATGTTTATATACTTCATGAATGAAGAAACTTTCTAATGCTCTTTTAACGATGTTTGGGTCCACATATTCCCGTGAAAAATTGTTTTCCTCAATAAATTTTGTAAAATCTACCAGCAGAAATAAACTTGGAAATGAATTGACCGCGAAATTCGTTAAGCTAATGAATACGGAATTTGAACCTAATATTAAGAAAATATTTGAAAATAAGCAACAAAAGATTTCACATTAAATATACTTGTATCAACTTGATTGTACATACACATATCTGGCTCAATGTTTATTAATAAAGAATATTTCATAATATACATCTGCTTTTCTTTACTCCTTGTTCATTCAAATACTCAGTAGTGCAAAGGCGCCACTGGTGCGATAATTCATGGTATCACCCCATTGATATCAATTTTTTGACGTCGACCTCTTTACTCTTTGTTAAGCGATTTGTTAAGTGAGCTATCTATTTATAGTTAACCAGTCTTTGGTAGATTTTACCCGGGTTCTATTAAAATCAGCCACTAATATGGGTAATGTCAGTTTAACTAGGATTTTACCTCAGTTGAGTTACATCTACACATACAGTTGGATATTTTAGCTTACAAATCAGACTAAAATAGCTTAACTTATTTATTCAACCTACTTTATAAATAGGTAAAGTGAACCAAACGCTAGGGTTAGAACTTTTACGCATCGAAAGGGTAGTACCTATTTACTTTGTAACAAGTTTCATTTACCGTATGTAATGCTGAAACAACTTAACACGAATTGTGTCAAACCTTGTAGTGATGTTGAAATCACACAACTGGTATGGTAAATTCAACTATTTACCGGCTGCTTCTACCATATGGGAGTGTGATTGATTTAACCTTATTGCGTTAAGTTAACCAAAGACATTTTACTAAAATCATATATTACATGTTACATACAAGTATTGTTGTCACTTTTTGTACATATTTTCAGGTCCCTGCGACTTATTTTTGGTTACTTTAACCTGACCATTTTTCTCAGGGTGTCAAGTTTTTTTTCTGTTAACAAATGTTCGGTGTTTAAAAATTATTGGTATCCTTTTTACCCCCACCCCCCTCCAAGTGACGCCACTGACTTAATGATCCACGGGCTAGTACTAAGCATAATAATCAACAAATTGTGACCCACTTTTCAAAAAGGTTCGCCATCACTGCCCTAGACAAAGATCGTTTGAAAAAAGAGGCACTTTAAACTTTACCATTTGTAATATACAAATCATTAGGGGAATGCTGTTGTACATACAAATCAAATCCATATAATTTCATTTAGTTTTTGCTGATTTATTTCATTTTGTAAAATATCACTTTCAGAAATTTTACAAAATACAGTGTATAAGTGATTGAGTTAATAATTAAGTACTGGATGCCAATGACCACTTTTTCAAATATCAAAAAGTACCATGTCATAAAATTTGCTTGTTTGCTTAATATGTTCATATTCATATAAGCAAATGGAAGAAAATTGATTAATTTTCATCCATTGACTAATTAATCTCCATAGTCAATACCATGCATCTCTTAGCATTTATTATCAAACTAGACTTAAAACAAACGGTTATTTTTAAGACTGGTAACAGTTCACCAGAGTTCTTGTATTAAGGTGTTGCAGTACTTAGCAGCCGTCCGTTTAAAAATTTCAACAAGTTCAATAAGTTTAAGTTCCCAAAAATTAAGAAGTAGCTGATGCTGAAAATGTTCCCAATTGGCCTAATGAAATTAAGTTTAAAGACACGTCATAAAGTAGCATGCCTGAACTTATCTTCCGTGGGGGACAATTCCAGCATATATTGTTAAATTTGACTAAATCTTAAAATAAATGAGTAACAGACAAAAATTTAAAAATTAAAAATCTATTTTTTTACTAATTATTAAAGAAACTAACTACTCAATCGGCTTAACAACTCACTTATCTTATAGCAAAACAAAATAGAAGTAAGATAATTAATCAAAGTTTCACAACATTTATTAAGATTCTATAACTGACAGTATTAACCATTATCACAACTAAGTATTAGAAAGATAAGCTAACACGTTGCTAAGCTTATAGTACAACATAGCACAAAAGTATGGAAACCTTTTAGTATCTCTGGGACAGCTGACAGCTTACACGATCGAGGCAAGGTTTGGTACATTTCATTTAGATAATATGCTGGATGCAAAACTGATGTCGACAGTGTTGCCAAGATGTTAGTTTTTTCGAAAGCGTTACCAACTTTTGTATTTTAAGTAGGAGAACCTGTATATTTAAATTTTTTGTGTTCCCTGAGTAATTCTACACATAATCTGGGTATTCTCTATATCTAAGTTCAACCATTTTCGAGATATTTTAACATTTTTAACTTCATAGGTAACATTAAATCGGAACTTTACGTCTACTTTGTTATTTATTAAAATTTCCGAAAACTTTACGTCTACTTTGTTATTTATTAAAATTTCCGATTTAATGCTAAGTTAAAAATGTTAAACTATCTCAAAAACGATCGAACCTAGATATAGAGAATGCACACAAATTATGTGTAGAATTACTGAGGGAAAAATCAGTTTTGAATCCAGCTTATTATCTAAATGAAGTGACCAAAACTCGTCTCGATTGTGTAAGCAGTTGCAGAGATAAGGTTTCCATGCTTGTGCCACATTTTATACTAACAATAGGTAACTACGAACCCAACCACGTAATATTTAGTTTATATATTTCTATTTTTGTTAAAGGAATCCTTGTGACTGCGAAATTTTTTCTTGGTCCACGATAAGGCTGTTTCTTGTTGCTAGAGTGAATTACTGTCTCTGCACTAGAGTTTCTGGGTCTCGACAATTTTGCTATTCTGGAGACTCGAGGCTTGTTTTTCCGAAAGTCCCGGGAATTCCGTAGTAATTTCACATAGGTGCCTAACAAATATTCATTTTTAAAATTGTTTTAATTAATTCTCTAATCGTTTTCTCCCAGAGGTTTTCATTGGAGAATAACTGCAATTATTTAATGAAAAGCACAGCAGTACTTAAATAAATTCTTATATATAAAATTATTTTTTCTCTCCCTTTTATGCCAAAACCTTTCCTGTTTAATGTTGTATTGTTTGTCGGAAAGTCTTAAGTTAAGTCATTCATAGCTTTTATAATTTCTTTCCTGAATATGAACATGATAAATATTATAAGCAATAGTTCGAATTGATATTCCATCTTCTGCGACCTATTGAGACACATACAATTTCACTCAAATTCCTTGTTTTGCAAAATTTTAAAATTGATTGTTAATTTTTAATATTTTTGAGGTACAATATCTTCTTGAATATATTTTTTTCAATGCGATCCGTGCATGCATTCTAAATGCTACATGCGCCCTCTGGAATTCCAACCTTACACGAAATTTGTGTTAGGCAATAATTGCATTGGGCCGTTTCGACATTTTTAAAACGATTTCAAACTAGGATTTGGTTCTTCATCTTTCATCAATCTGGATTTTCATCTTGAACCTAAAAAGAAACATTTTATTTCTAAATCTAATAGATAAAAGTAAATAAAAGTCAAATGAAACAAATACAGAAATTTAGTAAATACGCAATTAATTATGAAAGCGCACTATTGTCGTTACAAGTTTTAAAATTTTCTCGGAACCCTTTACCTATTGAAAACGACCGGTTCATACTTCAATATGAATTTTTAAGCAAAAACATTCTGTTTAGGGTTTAAAGAAAAATACCTTACCTGTTTATAAATAAGAGAGGAGACCCTTTTTGAATCTAATTGTACAGAAATTGCAAGTTCACTTATAAAGAATGCTCTGACGAGGCACCATACCTAACTGTACTTTCTTGCTGAAACTAATCCCTTTACCTTTATTTATTGTTTATAGACAGGTTGTAAATAATGTGTATGTGTTTGCAAAGACTATTTAATACTTTTAAAAAACTGGCTAAGAAAAACATACGTGCAAAGCTACACTCTTATTCAGAATTATCTTTTTTATTTTTTTTAACTAATAATATTTTGCTCAACAAATTGAAACAAATAAAACCTTAATTTTAAAGTAAGAATTTTAATTGACCACCTAGTATACAAAAATTCCGTGTCTCGAATGATTTTTCCGGGACTCGAGACAACGAATAACAGAGTAAAAATCCCGAGTCAGAAACCCTACTCTGCACCTCCCAATGCTTCATGAAAATGTTCATGTTTCATGAAATTACGTAGGGTTCTCTCGCACCACCTTCCGTACTCTTCGAACGCGAAATAAGGCGACGTAAACTCAACTTACTTAAATAAAATGTGAAATTAGGTTATAAGTTATCCTATTTTACAAGATGTGTTTTTAATTTTATATTTTATTTTTTTATATATTTATATATTTTATAGTGCATTTATCTTTTATATTTTAAATGAAAAGATACTCTGCAATCTTGTCCTAGTCCAAAATGGTTTTGCGTTCACAGATTAACAGAGCACCGAGAAACTTTGAAGAGGTGGTGCGAAGGAATTTCCTAATATAATTTCATGAAAATTGGTATAGAGTAGGCGCAGAAACTCTACTTCACTCTAGCAACAAGAAACCAAAAAATATTTTCGAAGTAAAAGTTCCGGGGGATGTTTTACAAACATAGAAATGTACGAACCAATATGTAATTGGGCTCGTAAACTGCCTGCGTAAATAAAAAAAAATAGAAAAACTTAAATTTACAAAAAATGTTCGTGTTATTTTTAGTTGCTAATTATACTTTTAACTATTTTTTTTATTCTCATACTCTAATTTGGTTATTATATTATCAAGTAGTGGTTTCATTATGAGGTTCATAACCAAACGACTTTTCATAATGCAGCAACTTGTTGGCCAATGAGAGTCAGGAATAACGAGCTGTAGACCAATGAGAGTCAAGAATATCAAATGGATGCTTAGAAACGAGCCAAAGTTCGTATAATTATCTAAACTTGAGAACGTACTTCATTGTCAATCGCCACACAGTATATATATATATATATATATATATATATATATATATATATATATATATATATATATATATATATATATATATATATATATATATATATATATATTATGTAATTAGGAGATCAAGCGATACTTTAAATCCGAGAAGATGTATTGTAACTCCGAGGCGTTATAACATCTTCGAGGATTTAATGAAGCTTGATCTCCGTATTGCATAAGTTGTTTTATTTTATTTCGTATTTCAATCCTAATTTCTCCCTTTTAAAATCCATCCGAATTTATTGCATAAAGAAGCAAGTTACCTTGTCTGTGTCATCATACGCGTAACCAAGGAGATAAAAAGCAGCATACCACGTGTGGCTATAATGCAACATCAAATTATTTACGTTACCAACAACAACGGAGATCAAGAACGTCTTGAACTCCGGTGTCATTGACAACGGAGGTCAAGATATACTTTATATTACCAATTGTGGTATATAAACAATTGTTTGAAATACGAAATAAAATAAAATAATAAATATTATTAATAAGTAATATTACTCTAAATCTGTTGTTGTAATCGTCATACTCGTTAATACTAACCATTCTTATGTGCTCGTTACATAATATACTATTTCTATACTGTTTAAACTAGGGATGCACCGAATCTTCGGTTTTTCTTCGGTATTCGGCTCGGGTATTATTTTTTTATTAAGTTTATTTAATTATATTTTATTATTTTATTAATGCAAAATGCGTAGTAGGAAACGTATTTTATGGACACCAATGTTTTTATTTCGTGGCATAATTTTCTACTTTTCTTCAATCGAGTATTCGGCGCTTCGGCAAATTCTAATGTTCAGATATTCGGTTATCGGTGATTCGGCTCAAAGCCGCTTCGGTGCACCACTAGTTTAAACACTCAAAACTGACACCTGTCAGCTGTTGCACATGTAAATATTTATGTAATATTATTCCTCTGAATTTCCGAACGTGGTTTAGTTGCAATACATACATAAAATGTAATGTCTTATACTTCCAGTAACAAAGAATTACTAAGCTCAATTTGTTCATTTTTTAAAGTTTATGGATTGAAGATCTCAGAAACTTCTAAAATATCCAAAACGTTGTTGCAAAAGTGCAAGAATTTGGTGTTATTTTGAGGTATCACTGTGTTTCTTTTCTGTGGCTCTTTTCCAAAAGGTGTTTGGCGTAATTGGGTTTTTCTAGATGTTTGTTTTTGTAACAGGCAGGTATGTGTTCTTTCTATTTCATGTCCAAATTGCGAAGTGTTTGTTCAAAGTATACTGTTACAAAAAGAACAATTCAAGCGGTAAATGCCGGAATTCATAATATTGTTTGTTCTATCTTTAGCATTGAATAAAGGTAGAGGTGTTAGTGTTGGTATTTCGTAGTATAGTTGCAATTTATTCTGATATCTTGCCATGTAATGTATGGTATTGACATGTAGTTTGTGTAATATGTTTGTGTGTTAATTGGATATACTATTCTCTTGATAACTAACCTATAATCTTTTTGTTTAATTAAAGTGTCTTGTTATGATTATATTGATTTACGTGTATTAATGGTCGATTTTTCTTTTCAAAATGTGTTAGAACTCGGTGTACTATAGACCTAACTATAAACTTTAGTTTGTTTAGTTTTATGATGACATGATTTATTAAAAACAGTGATGTCTATGTGTGTTGGTTTTCTTATCGAAGGTTCAATTTTGTTCTGTTTCTAGTGTGAAAGTGATGTTCGAGTGGAGACTGTTAATAAGAATTAACAACTAATTGATAATCACAAAAGAATTTCCAAAACAAGATAAAATGTCATCAATATATCGAAACCAAAAAATTATTTGTTAAAAAAGATCTAATTCAAATAGTATTTGATCTTATAAATTATCCATATATATATATATATATGTTAGCTAACTAATCTTTTGTTTAACTCTATATTACTATTAAGTAAGTAATCCATTCTTGGGGTGGTATTTTGGAAAACATGCTAGATCGTAAAAGCTAAATCTGCTTCAACAGAAATTCGATTATTTTCTGCGATTTTGTATGTAGTAACTAGGTTGAAGTAGTGACAGGTTTGGATGTTTTATTGTCAGATATATAAAGCTAATAAATATTGGGAGAATTTTATTAATTATTTTATTTTTATGTCATTTCATGATTATAGAGTTTCACGAAGTAAGGGTTGAGACAGTAAACTACTATATGATATATATATATACATATATATTTGATTCTTTAAGATTTACTGTGAGAATTTAGTAATTCTAATCTTCTAAATTCGATTTTTTCATAACTGTAGCTTCTAAATAAGAATATTAGATGCATTTTATACCAGCTTAGGTACATTTTAATTACAAAACCTCAATTAAATTAACCTGGCAGTTACGAAAGCTATATTCTATTACCATATATACAACCAAACAACCAACATTTGCGCGTATGACGTCGTTTAAATGCATAAGCAGATAAAAGTTAAAATTTGTATTGTTTTTGCTAGCAATTGCTGGTTGTTGTTTAGGAATATATAAACAAGGATTATGTTTAGATACTATCATTAACGTAAAGTTTTTACGCCTTTTAAAACTGCTTTCTTTTGCGCATAATTAGCATCATTTTCTTACATCAAGACTACGTTTTTCGTTTACTGCTTATAGAAATTCGTACGTGCGAAGTATCATGACGTAGGTAGGTATATTTCTGATTAGATGATGTTATCACAATAGCTGTCCATGAATATATTAGACTTGATAAGCATTAATTATCATAATTATAATTTAAACCACATACTTATTTATATTACTATTCTATTCTTTTTATTGTATTGTGGTCACTTGTTTGCGTTTAATTGCGATTTAAAGGAATTCATCATCTCTTCAACGAGCACACTTTTATTGAAAGCATCGTTAAGTAAAAATTACCTCAATAGGAAAAAGCCAATACTGTTTAATTGCATTTTATGGTTGATTTTATGTAACAGTAAACGTTTTAAAATCTCTCTGTATGTAAAAACTTTTAGATAGTTAACAACTTAAAATAATGACATGGCGAATCAGTGCAAAGCTGGTGAAATGACACGATTGTTTAGCTCCGTTATGAGGAACAGAATTACGGTGCCGTTAAGAGCAAAGCCATCGATTCACCTCGCAGACTTAAATGTTATTATCATTAACGTTTCATGGACTATGATTTATATAAACTATTTCGGAGAATAATATATTCGAAATTAAAATTGAAACAATTTAGATGCGTACCTATTCATAGAGAATAAACACTATTTGTTAGAAGGTAGTACTACGCGTTTTCTAGATAGGTACGATCTGGAAAAGCTTTCATATCTGCCTGATGCACTTAATACAAAATATCAGGTCGTAAATTTTAACACCAGTAGTAATAAGAGTTTAATTAGGTTTGTTTACAGTTTTATAATAATTATACTGTTTATATGGTATGAAACAGATTGTTATTAAGAGTGCTTCATGAGTTATATTTAGGTAATATACTCTGATAGTAAATAAAAAGGAAAAAGGTTTTCAAATATCTGTTAAATCTTTTAATAATACTCAACCAAAAATTCAAAAACAATTTTAATTTTCTTTTAGGTTATCTTCATTATCCCAAGAGTTACATTAAGTAGAAAATTAATAATTCTCCATTAATTTCTGTATAATCAGATATCAAGATACTTAGAACTTATAGCAAAATACCACAACAAATTATTATCAGTCTCGTTTTTGCAATATTTTAGTAAATGAACAGAGTACAATTATGTACTATTTCCAAGAAAACAACAATTTGGGTAAACTTTCTAGTTTCAGAGAGTGATGATGACATACTAATGATCAATTATGGCATTAAAAAGCTGTTTAATATTATTAAATAAACAAACCATCTCAATTAGGATAAAACAGCAATTGTTCAATAAAGTGGGCCCAAGATAAATTTCAGGAAATAATGACAAAAATATTTCTGGAATGTTTCAAAGAAATCGTTAATTTGTTTGCTTTACTTTAAACAGACAACATGTCAGTGTAGTTTTGGTTTTTTTTTGGTAAATAAGATAAAGTGAGGTGTCATGTCTGGTAGAGGTAAACCAAGGAAGTGGTCAAATATTCTTCGGCTTAATGAATTTTTTAAGATGATTACAATGGGATTGTTAATAGTTAAGAATGTTTTGAAATGTAACTGAAAATCAAGCAGCTGAAGCAGGTATAATTCTATCAATCAATACGTAAAACCTTTCCCACAATTTTAATTTTAAATCCGTCCGTTTAGAAATTCTACGAAAAAATTATACATCACTATCTTTCTGAGAAGACAGGATAAATAGTAATATGGAGTATTTATTAAACTTTTGCAAGAATTTCCATAACCTCTCTGAAACAATCTTAATTAGTCACACATCTTTTATATATGCAGATATTACTTCCTTTTGTTATATCATAATTAAACTCATCATTACGTACCATATTAAATCAACAATCATAATTATTGATTATCCTAAAATGCTTAAAATTATTTATCTGTTGGTAAAGACTGATATGGATCACCAATTTCTCAATTAATTGGCATATTAGTTAGATTATTATATAAACCCTCCTAGTAATAATTAAAGAGTAATGCTGGTATACCACTATTAACACTATGCCCAGATAGCTTAATACAGATATAATAGAATACAATAAATAAACGAATGTGGTGGAAAACGAAGTTTATTGAGCTAAGCTTCTCAAAAAGTTAATCAAAAACCAAATAGTCTTGTATAACAAAAATATAATCGCAGAGAAATTAATACTAAACCTTCAACTAAGACGTTTTGAAAAATAGTTATTAAGAGGGTCATTCCGTGTGAAATCACCTAAGTGGTCTGCATGACCATCTCAGATATTTCTCATTTTCTCAAAAAACACTCTCCTGATTTTATTTTCAGTTGCGCAACTCATTCAGTTGTGTTTTGAGGTACCTTTATGCTACAGCTGATCGAAGTTCATGCTTAAAGTAAACTGAAATTTTAAGAATAGGTGGCTAAAACAGTGTAACATTACATGTATACAGGGTGTCATGAGATTAACGAGAGTCACGCATTAATTTTAAGGGGTAATAGAAGACATCAAAAGGAACAAAAAAGTCTGAATAAATTTTTTCTATGTTAATAAGCTTTCGAGTAATTTAGAAAAAACCATTGCCATATTTGGCAAACTTGCTTAAGAAAATCAAACAAACGAACTGATGATTAAAGCCGTTGTTTAAAAATAATAAACATCCCAAGCAGATTAGTCGGGATTACATTCTACGAAAATTGTAAAATTTGTACGTTGTATTTGTTTGACGTATTTGTTTTTTTAATAAAAAATACTATCTTATGTAAAGAAATTTGAGTAAGGCACCTAATTACCATAAAACTAAAGATTTTTTAATGTAGCCAGAACGAGGTGTCAGCAAAATCCCTTAACCTAATTATCTAATTTAAATTAGATAAATATTCTCTTTAAAAGATATTCTCTTATAAAATCATTAAAAACTGTTATTAGAAGAACAAAGCGCTTTATTGACAAATTATTATTTCAAAGTTCAACAAACTACCAACTTAGTATGATCTCACCTAATAATAATAAAAGAGTATTATTTACACAGTTGCGGTCAGGCATTGACCCAAATATTCTTCAAAACGTGCTTTTATTTCAATGTCAAGAAACCTCCACATCAGCATTTTGTACGAATGTGGAGCAATTCTTTTAATACAATTACAATTTTATTACAAACTTTACAAGGTTGTTACGTTTCCTAATTCAGTAAAATAAATTTGTAATTGTAAAAAGAAGTCAATTTTACGCGGAAACGACATACGATAGGATAAAACGTTATTAAGGTTTGTTGTTGTGATACTCGTAGATGAGATGCATCTGCCGACAAAGCGCCACAATTAAAGTACTATTATTAACGCGGCAAAATGATGTTAAAATTTCCAACTTTCTTATTTTTTTCTGAAAAGGTGGTACGTTCTAGAACAAAGTTGTATTAGACTTTTTTGTTCCTTTTGGTGTCTTCTATCACCCCTTAAAATTAATGCGTTCTATCTCCGGACACGCTGTATACTGGAAAAGCTTGCATGAAAGCTTATGAAATCAGCTTCAAAATGATACCAAGATTATTGCAGTAGGAAGAATATTGACTGATTTACATCAGTTTAAAGATTTAACTCTTCATTTACACTGTCGCAAAATGCTATAAAAGGCAGTATTTCAAAAAATCATAATTTCTTCCAAAAATTCTGAAAAAATAATTTTGCCTCTACTCATCCCACTAGCAATCTGAAAAAAAGTATGAGAAGAATCTGAGATGGTCGGGCAGGAATCACCTATTTTTTTAGATGATTTCACACGGAAAGACCCAACAGCAAAATATTATATGGAGTAGTTAACGTTTTCTTGTTGCACACTATTGGGATTTCGAAAACCATAAGAGATACGAAGTTGGTTAAATGAGACAAAAGTTGCACGATTACAAGGCCACCTCTAAACCAGTTCCAATATTTAAAAAAAATCATAGGTCACTAGATATAAGCAAAAAAATAAGCGAAAAATTTTCATATTTCTTTTTTAATATCTCGGGGGCTATTTAAGAGTATGAAATTTCGCACATAGCCATAACTTGACATTTTATCAATAAAGTGTCTAATATAAATGTTGAAGCCGGTTGTAGCGTACGCTTTTACATTTCTAATGGTTTTTGAATTTGGATAAAAAATGCAATTGTTATGGAGGAAAAAGGGAAAACAATTGAAGTGTACCGTGATAGTCGCGTAAGCCTGCCGCACAAATTCGAAGTAACGACATAACACCCGACACCAGCAGGCCGTGCCTGTATTCAGTAGCACTTCTACCAGAATTTTTTGGATTACAGTTTTTAAAGGATTAAAGTGCTTCACTTCACTTTACTCGGTTTATTTCACTTAGATTATTCTTTGTTTGATAGGGCCCTAAAATACTTACTTGAAAAGACCATGCTGCAGTAGCGTTCTAGACAATCTTGCAAAAGCCGTCCGTAGTGTTGCCACCATTCTGACAAAAAAGCAACAGTAATGTCTGAAATATGTAACTAATAATTATTAGTTATTGTAGACATTAGGTGTATTTTTCACCACAGGTCGTGTTAGTACTAAGATGTACTGAGCTAAGACAAAGTGAAATTAACTAAGTCCATTTAAAAGTAAAAATAATATAGAACATAATGTAAACAAGCAGAAACACAACATAACCACAAATTTGTAATCGTTTTTGTTTTTCACAAGGTGGCGGAATAGTTATTTACGTTAAGTCCTGGAAATGCAATTATACAATCGAGTAAGATGTTACGAAGCGTTGCATCGAAACGAGACTGTAAGAACATTTTTGGACTATTGGTTTAATTTAAAGAATATAATTATATAAAATAAATTTCCGAATTCAAAATATGAAAAACGAGCATCTATGGCAACTATTAGTCGAATTCAAAACACAGGCAGCTATAAAGATATGAAGAAGAGTGTCCATGGCAGCGTTGGCCCGTCACATAATGCAGGTGAAGCGCTGCTTCGCCAACGTTTTCTTGTAAAATCTTTTTTTACTATTTACTACTGTTTTAGAATATTAGAATCCATGTTTTATTAATTTTATAAATCAGAAAAAAATAAAAATTAACAAAATTAAGGGATAATTTTATGTAGCTATTCTTTTTTATAAATACCTATTATATTAAAAATATATTAAAGAAACAAACAAAAAGGATGATAAATGACATTCGTTAAAGAATAAAAGGCATAGACAGCATGGTCGGGTGGAAGGATCACTGGATTACCCGATTAGTGGTTGTGTACCCCTGTTCTATTCCCAGTTCGAGTAGTTTTTTAATAAAATATTTAATATATTTCATATACTATATAAAAGTATATTTATAAAAAAGAATAATTACATAAAATTATCCCTTAATTTTATAGTAGTGTCTAAAGTACTTATGTATAATATTTATGTTAATTAAGAATAAAACTAATTGATTATACATTACTATATTAATATTTAATTGTAATTTATATATAAAAAACATTGTTTATTTATGAAATATATTAAATATCTTATTTATGAAAAATTACTCTAGCCTGGGATGGAACACAGATTTCGTAGTCGGAATTCCAGAAGCTGCCTGTTGATCTCATCGTCGTCATTTATCATTTTTTTGTGTTTATTTCTTTTTTATCATTAATTACTTTTTGTTGATTTTTTTACAATTACTACTGTACATTCACTTATTAATTGATTAATGCCAATTAATTAATATTATTTCAGTTACGCATGTAAATCCTGCTTTGAAATCTATAATTTTGCGCCTTGCCAAAGAGGTGAAATCAAGTAGCTATGGCTATGGCGCCACCACTCAATGATTAATTTATTTTTGCGATTTTAGTTCTAACAGAAAAATGGCTTCTAGGATTATTCTTAGGTTTTGCACAGTTCTTCGTAAATATATTTAAAATGACGCTACAAATTAAATTGCCTGGAAAATCTAATTCAGATATTATTCGATTCTATAAAAAACAATAATTCGAAAACTTTGTTTTTTTGGTTTTTGGAATACTATCCCTTGAATTTTTGAAGTTTATATTAGAGGTAAACTTGTGAATATGTGGAAAGAACCGCCTCGCGAGCATTCGAGAGAATCCTTAACATGTTGCTGCAAAACATCCCTCGACGCTACGCGTCTAGATATCTTATTCTTAGCGACGTTCCGTTATTAGGTAATGCTTTTTCATTATTTGTTTATGTTCTCGTGATACAAGTACCGATTATAACGAAACTTGTATTGAACACTTGTATTTCAAAACACTTTTCTTCTGAAAAATAGTTTAGGATGTAAAGATTGGCGTTAAAAAAGAAGTCGTATTTTTGTAAAGCGTACACAGAGAGAAATACTTCATAAGAGCTTTGCACAATATTGTTCAAAACGGTGTTGGAGAAATTTATATTATAATTATAGAATCGTATTGTCCAGCGTTGTGTAGGATTTCGTTACTGAATTGTCTAACAGGAACTTACGACAATTATTTAACACAGTCAGATTTAGTTCAGAATTCTTTGGAACAATGTTGTAGAGGATATGCTAGCATATTATGTTGAAGTATAATTGTAAAAAATGTTTAGAAAAATACAATATTTTGTTTGAATGAAATCATAATCCAGTGTTCAAACTGCTTGCTACTAATTATTGTGTTTCGCAAAGTTTATGGATGACATCCTATAGATGTCACCACTTGTAATTGTCGCTATTAATGTAAATTCGAGATTTATATATAAACAGCCGACGGCAAAAGAAAATTTTAGTGTTATACGTGTATATACTACACGTTGTATAGTATGTAAATACTATACATTGTATAGCTATATACATATTAGTTACATATATTTTAATATATGTAAAAATATATATTTTATTTGTGATATCTAGCCTTCTGTATAGAATATTTGTGCCAGAGTATTGCACAATTTGTATAAATGTGAACAAGTAATTGTGTTAAATACTATTAAGCAATTGTGGCACACACTAGCGCAACAATTGTACAATTTTGTATAAAATTGTATGCAATAACATTACACATTCTGTTTTAATAAGTAACACAATTTGTTATGGAAACTTATACACAACTATTCATTTGATTCTACAAAATTACTATTGACTTCCACAAAATCTTGACAAACTAAATGACACAATCTTGTTTTATAATTGTACACAAATTGTCCCTGTCACTTTTTTAAGACCAATTTGTTTTACAATACCACACAATTGTTGATGAAATTTAAATACATTTTTCTCTGTGTATCTTTAAGGAAAATATAATTTTTCAGAACACTAGTATTAATAGTGTATTTAAAATTTGTCATTATTAGTCATATAGAATATTTTCCATTTTTATGTACTTATCTTTAGGAAAATTTAGTAGCCACGAGAAAAATTTTCGAAATGCCTAATTAGATAAACAATAATTAACTACTGCTTTGCACATTTATAGTATTTTTTAAATTTAATGTGTTTAAAAACACAATTGATTAAAAACGGGTAAATCTTGCGTTATTACAGTAATTTCCTTTATAAATTCTTATGCGCATTCAAATTCCAAATTATAACAGCCATATTTAATAGCTCCATTAAAATTGTATATTTGTTTAAGATACGTTTTCTTCGATCATTGATTGATACGTGGTAACGTATCAATGATATTAATAGAAACCCGCAACATTATTATTTTCTTATACAAGTTTGTAACTAAATATAACTCGGTAATATTAACAAGTCGGTAGGAGAAACTAAGGCAGTCATATTTCTCACTTTTACATTTACTTTATTGCAGAAAGTTTGTTATAAAATAGAATATATCACGGAATTCTAACAGAACATATTTAAAAGTATCGGCCGCGAAAAAAGTATGTCAATGAGATAACCTCCTTTTATGATACTGATATTTAAATACTTATTTATACGCACTTGTGGATTTTAATGAAAACCTCCACTAGTAACGTCTAATAGTGTTTATTATTATGATTTCTGGATTACCTTAATAAATTGATTTTTCTATTATAAACGATATTTACATTTATTTGTGCCCTTCAGTAGTAGCTCTAGCACTAATTCCAATATTGAATAACATATTAACCTTTGACCTTTATTGTATGATATAACCGGAATAGAACTATTTTCTAAATTGTTTTAGGTAGGTTACTACGCGACTACAAAAAAGCATTTTCTTATTTAATTATTACAAATCCTTATCCTTAATGAAATATTTAAGGCATCAAAATAAAACAATAATATCCAATAATAATGAGAATCATGACTTATAAAATTATGGGTATTTTAATTTTTTAATGTAGCGATTAATAATATTGCCTTCAAGTTACGGAATCAGATCAATAACTAGAATTTTTATTTAAATTTAGAAAATTTAACGACTATAGCATTCGTTAACACACTGATAAAACATTACAGTTATTAGATTGTTAATTTTATTATTCAATAAAAAATTATGTCAGCAATTTGTTTTTGAGAAGCGTATTTTAGTTAAAATTCTTTAAATTCTAGTCGTTAATTAAAAGCTGCATATATTAATTGTATTAGTGCGAATAAAATAATAATAAATAGGTATGTTATTTATACTATAAAAATGGAGTGGTTTTATGTTACTACATGATGTCCCTGAATATTATGCATAACTATTTTGAGGTTAGATTCCATTTAGGGTATGTGTGCATATTCTGTAGAAGTATGAACCAAACCTTTCAAAGAATGATAAACGTGTACTTGACAGAAACAAGTTTATTTAATTTCCATAATTTTTGTCGCAAGAAAGAAAACGATACATGAAGTAAATACAAATAGTAAAAATGTAAAATAATTAATTTTTAATTTAATAATATAAAGAGATCGATTCTGATATACTAATTTTTAAACAACTGGAAACCTTCATCAACTGTTATCGTATACAAGGTAATGTCACTTGAAAGGACTTAATTTTACAATTTGTGAAATAAGGTCAACCTTTACTATTTAGTGCTGAATTTCGTAAAATTAACGCTTGAAGTGCTGAAATTGAAAAACCTCAATTACTTTATTTTCAAAAATGACTCTCCAGGATGCACTTGCTGAGTACTGTAGTTGCGGGAGCTGTTGAGTTAGCTTTTGAGGGCAATCTACTTATTTTATTAAGATCAAATAAAACATAAACTTATTTTTGATTTAAGGATATTTATTCGACTTGTTTTTATTATTCTCGTTGCCTAGTATCATTCCGTATCTACGTAATGAATGCAAGTTGTGAGCCATTCACAACATTTACCCCGCCCGGTCTGAAACGAGGGTAATACATGA
Organism: Agrypnus murinus; assembly: GCA_929113105.1. Taxonomy (NCBI): domain Eukaryota; kingdom Metazoa; phylum Arthropoda; class Insecta; order Coleoptera; family Elateridae; genus Agrypnus; species Agrypnus murinus. The sequence goes on from OV816024.1 coordinate 70,249,254, forward strand.
AAAGGAAAAAATACGGAATGGTATTTTGGAGAAAAAATGGAGTATTTTAAAGGAACTTGAATAAAGTTTTAAAATGCTCCAGCTACAAAAACTCCACTAGGTAGTATAGGTAGGTAACTCAAAGTAAAATAACAGGTTAAGGTAGGAACAATGAAAAATTTAAGCTAACTAACAATATGGAACTTAAAAAAGTAAACAATAAAATTAGGCTTGAGTATGTTCGAGTCACGCGACGGCACCTCTTGGAATCTGTAAACAGAAAGAAAAAACAGAAAAGTGTTCAAATTATCAAAGTCAACAGATAAAAGGCTTTTTAAAAAATGCCTTCGCGTAGCATTTGAAAGCAGTTCATTGTTGGCTTAACATTATACAGTAACTAATCTAAAAAATATGCAGGCATTAGCCTATCTAAAGAGATAGGGCCAGTGTGATTTTCTAAAGTAGTGTATTTAACTGTCCGTTCTAACACTTTATAGGGTCTTAAGTAACTGTCTTTCATGCCCAGAGTGTGCGTGTCTTTACGAACATACACGTGTGTGCAGTTGGTCAAGTCGCTGGGGACGAAGGACTGACCGGAATACGTTTTTGTAAAAAAATGCTTCTGCTTCCTCGTCGTTAGCCAGTTGTTCTTCTTCAAAGAAATCTCCAGGTAGGCGTAAGGTGGTAGCATACAGTATTTCTGCAGGAGAAACATTAACTTGCGCTTTCAGGGTTGCACGTAAGCTCAAGAGAATCCAAGGGAGATTCGTTAACCAGGAGGAAGTTCCTGTGGTTTGAATGGATTGTTTGAGTGTCCGATTAAAATGTTCGATAACGCCTTGACTAATCGGATGGAAGGCCGTGCATTTGACGTGTTTAATTCCTAACATGGCCATGAAGTTGATCCATGCATGAGAAAGGAATATTCTTGCATTGTCCGTGGTGAGATACTTGGGAATACCAAAGCGGGACACCCACGTGTCGACAAATGCAGTGATTACTGACTCCACGGAAGAATCCTTCAGAGGAATTGCTTCCGGCCACCGACTGTAGCGGTCAATAATGGTAAGGAGGCATTTATAACCTCCCGAAGAAGGAAGGTGTACTATGTCGAGATGGACCTTAGTAAAACGTTCATCTGGTTCTACAATAGATTGTAGAGGGGTTTTCGTATGACGTCGAATCTTATGTTTCTGACATTCGGCACAAGATATGACCCACTTCTGAATATCGTGGTGCATAGATGGCCACAGATATCGCTGAGTAATCAATGGTTTAGTAGCACGGATGCCAGGATGGGCGATATTGTGTAGTTGTTGGAATAAGGGGTACCTGAATTTGAGCGGGATATAGGGTCGTGGTTGGCCTATACTAACATCCACCCAGAGGCTTGATTTGTTGGCAGTTTGAAGGGAAATTAATTGAAAGTTACTACGAGATCGGAGCTGGTTTAACTCGGGATCTTGTTCTTGAAATACAGCGACTTCGTCGTAATTAAGATCCGATCCAGGGACGTTAATAAGATTAACTCTTGTCAGAGCGTCCGCTGGAATATTTTCTTGACCTTTGATATATTGGAGGTCAGTCGTGAATTGAGAAATAAACTCGAGTTGTCGAAACTCACGTGGTAAATATTGATCACCATTATTTTTGATCGCTGTACACAAAGGTTTGTGATCCGTAAAGATTTGAAAGCCTCTGCACTCAACGTAGTAACGAAACTTCTTTAAAGCAAAGTATATTCCAAGAAGTTCCCGAGAAAAAATACTGTATTTTTGCTCTGTGGGGGTTAACTTCCGGGAACAAAAAGCTAGTGGTTTCCACATGCCATCTTCAAACTGTTGTAATACACCAGCTATAGAGGAAGACGAACTGTCTGCAGCTATACTAAGAGGGTTATTAATTCGCGGATGTACCAATAAAGTAGCGGTAATTAAAGCATTCTTCGCGTGCCTAAAGCTTCTATTTGCTCATGATTTAACTGGACAGGCTTTAGCGAAGCTTTACCAGGAATAACTATAGAGGTTAACGGTTCCAAAATTTTCGCACAGTTTGGTACAAATTTATGGTAATACGAAATTAAGCCAATAAAATTGCGGAGTGCTTTCTGACTTGAAGGCAATGGGTAATCAATTATAGCCTGGACTTTAGAAGCCATTGGTTTGATACCTCGTGTATTAACGTGATGTCCTAAAAAATCGAGCTCATTGACACCAAAGAAACACTTTGGTAGGTTTATAATTAGGCCATTGTCTTTTAATCTGGAAAACACTTGGTGCAAATGCTCAACATGTTGCTGCGAATCAACACTAAAGACTAGGATATCGACTAGGTATGAAAAACAAAATGGGAGCCTTGATAATACAGTGTCCATGAAACGACTCCAGGTGCTGGCTTCATTCCGTAGTCCGAAACACATCCGTTTGAACTCAAAGAGCCCCAGAAGTGTAATAATAGCAGTCTTGTGAATGTCCTCTGTTGCGATCGGTATTGCGAAGTAGGCCTTTTGGAGGTCTAGCTTCGAGAAAATGGCTGCGCCAGCAAGTTTTCTTGTAAATTCCGTTAAAAAAGGGATCTGGTAACGATCTGGTACCGTCACTGAATTGAGTTTCCTATAATCGCCAACCAAGCGATAACTGTCTGTTGGGGCGATGCTGTCTGCGCGCTTCCCGACGATGTGAATTGGCGTAGCGTAGCCAGATGATGACCGCTGCACTACGCCAGCGTCCAAGAGCTCATTAAGATGATCTTATAGAAAAGAAAGATGATTAGGATTTAGTTTGCGAAAGCGTGCTTTAACCGGAGGGCCGGTCGTGTTGATGTGATGGACTACAGTATGTTTTACGGTTTGATGATAGTCGAACTTACGCAAAAGCTCCGGGAAGTGTGTGTTTAGCATCTTGCTATAAACATCAAGGTCGCTGGACATGTTGTTAACAGTACCTGAAGAGGGTACGTCAATGGGTGAAGGAAAGGGAAGAAATGGGAAAGAAATCGCAGGAGTAACGATTGACTCGGAATGAGGAGTCAAAACATTAGCCTGTGCAGAAAATAGTTTGCGTTTAGTGCCGGTCTTAACTGGGGGGGTTGTGGAACCTCGACTGCGAGTTCGGGCGGGCTGGACATCTGCTGTGCAAATGACCCGCTGAGAAGAGCAGTCAGTGAGAGGATTCGCTGTTGGAGCTGGAAATTGACAACCTTGGCTGCGGGTTCGGGCGAGCTTGACATCTGTCTTGCAAAGGAGTCGTCGAGAAAAGCAGTCAATGGTTAGGTTGTGCTGCTGTAAAAAATCCAGGCCTAGAATGGCTGTAGATATGTCAGCGACATCAAATTTCCAGGGGCATGGCTGTAGGCCAGGAATCGGGAAATGTAACTTCAAAGTTACAATACCTATCACAGGAATTGACGTGTTGTTCACTGCCATAAATGAAAAGGTTGGCAGGCGTGATGGTTTAGTTACAGGAAACTGTATCGTGGGTGGGTAAAATGGAGTAATCAGCACCAGTGTCAACCACAAAATTAATTTTGTAGGATAAGTCCTGTAAAAAAATTGAAGAATAAGTGATTGGTAAAGAAGAAGTTGGAGGGATTGAATTAACCCTGCATGGCCCTCCCTGGAGACCAGGAGAGTGCAAAGTTAGTTTTTTGTTTGGTACGAACAATTTCCCGTACAATTACGTGCATTATTTTGAAAGCGTCTGTGATAATAGCACGGTTGCAATTGGGAATTGGAATTGCTCGAAGGCATGGAACGGCGTTCTTTGAAGTGCTGAGGATTTTGGGTGTACAGAGAGATGTTGGGAGTTATAGGGGATTGTTGCTTGTGCATGATAGAAAGCTCATTGGAAATGGTAGTAAGTTTAGTTGTCAAATTGTCTAGTTTAGCTTCTAATGCAGGAGTAGCTAAAGGTCGTGGTGCCTGTTGCATAGAATAAATTAAATCTAATTTTTCTACAAAGGATATTAACGGTAAGTCATTGAAATTTAAGGATTGAAGCTTAAGTTCTGATGGTAGTTTAGCTATTAAAAAGTCTTTGGTTAATTCCTCAGTCAACCAGATCAGTTGCTAATTTTTGGTTGTTAACAAGGAGTTCTGTGACACTACCAGAGAATTGAAGAGTCTCCAAAAGGTTATTAATTCGAGATTCCCGTGGTCCTAGGATAGATCTTATCACTGCCCGTTTCAAGGTAGTGTATGGTCGTTGTCTAGGGGGGTTAACGGTCAAGTCGCGATGAGCTCCTAAAACGTCGAAAGGTAAGTTTAGTGTTAACAAGTTATATTTGGCGAGCTCATCGTTGATCAGCATACGAGTAAAGTATCTTTCCACCAATATAAAATACTGGTCGATGTCGTTACTCGTAAAAACTGGAAATGGAACTTTGACAGTCGCCATTTGAAATATTAAATAAGTAAGTAAAAATAATTTGAAACTTATCGGATGAGAAGGAGCACTAGTTCCGGTTCCAACGGTCACCTCTAACCAGCCACTACAAGTCACGCAAGCGAAGCAGGTAGCAGGATCTCACGATGACAGACGTCGAGTAGTAGTTGATGACAGACGATGAAGGGAGAACTAGTAGTGGTTCACCTGGAGAATTCAGGGCAGCAGGCGAAGACCAGTGCTGCTAAATTCTTCTTCAGGAACGAGGGGTCACCAAATGTAGTTGCGGGAGCTGTTGAGTTAGCTTTTGAGGGCAATCTACTTATTTTATTAAGATCAAATAAAACATAAACTTATTTTTGATTTAAGGATATTTATTCGACTTGTTTTTATTATTCTCGTTGCCTATACTCCGGACACTGAGCAGATATAGTTTAAAAAAATCAAGGCAGCACAGATTGTTCTGATTGGTTTTATGTGAAAGTTAAATTTACAATAGAACATTTTTGTATATGAATTGTTAATTCGTTATAAATGATGTCACTTAGAGAAATTTATACTAGTATAAATAATAACCATACATTTTAAAAAATTGCATTTTATTAATTTAATAAAAAAGCCATGAAAAGTTCGCGAGTGCTATGTGTTTACATATATTATAATATATAATAAATATTTTTTACACTAAAACACAGAAATTACATACAAACATCTATATATACGTCGCATGGTAAGATGGCAATCTCAGAACAGTTCTGTTGCTTTCCTGTGTTAATTCGTCGATTATGTTAGCACTGTGTTTAGGTGCATGCTGTTTTACTTAAGATAACAATTCAGCTCTCACCATACTGTCTTCCTAGGAGATAGTTTTTTCTGCAGCCAGTTATGTATGTCAGCTTTCTTTGTGTTGCTAGACGGAATTTTTTCAATTTTTCTTGTATGATAACTTGCGTTATCCAAGACGATAACGCAACCTTCTTCAAGACTGGGCAAAATATTTTTAAACCAATGTTCAAATGTATCTGCGTTCATTTCTTCATGGTAGTCATTTGTTTTCTTGGATTTCAATAACAGTAATCCATTATCTACAAAACCGTCATCAGATCCTATATGAAGGGTGATGATCCGCTTTCCTTTCCCCGATGGATTTCTCAAGCCAGTCGATAACCCTCTTAAAAATACATCTCGTGGATTTGTTATGGACATGTCAGCCCACACTTTTTCTTTTGCCATCTTTGTCTTCTTCGGAAACATTGTCCAAAATAGCTCTTGGCCTTAGGAGCATCAAAATAATCAGGATGTTGCTTGTGCTCACGAAGTATGTTGTAAACACTGGCCACACCAATTCATAAAATTATAGTAAATAAGCAATGGGATTGGAAGGTAAATTAAAACATGACCTATCAATCTAGCAACATTTTCCACTTTTTCGTGTTTTTTCCATTGAGGATGCTGCTCTTCACACACTTTAAAAGCGTTCATAATTATTTGTTTCACCTCTACAGAAAAGTGCTTTTTTGGTGGTGACAACTGAATATTGTTGACGTTTTCATCATCCATTTTTAATAATTTTGCAATAAGGAAAATTCTACAAATTAACCAACTCATTATTATTATTAACTTTTCATATAATTCTAACTTACTTATTGACAACCGTTTGTGTATTGAATGGTGCGAGTCTTAATAAAGACTTGTAATGTTACCTAATATGTAACACAGTTGGAAAAACTGACGGAACTTTCAAAACAACTGACGTAAACGCATGCGTAACAAGCTGGCGTTTGCCGTTTGTGTTTGTATGTGTAAATGAGACTTCTATCGAGTACCGCCCCATTTATTTCAACCAATGGATATTCAAGTTTCAAGTTGCATCTGAATGTCTCTGGTTTTTCATTACTATATCTGTTGGGTAAACGCAGTATAGTATCATTCCATATCTACGTAATGAAAGCAAGTTGTGAGTCATTCACAACAGTACTCAGTAAACGAACAATGACTAAGAGGAGCTGTAATAATTCTGAATAAGTTGATTGTGGTAGGTGAAATTCTTGTAAATCATTCATAAGACTGTAGGTTAACTAGCAACCTTATTGAAAGATCCTGTGTCGGAGGGCTCTTCAAATCACCATTGACTCGTTTTATTGTTGAAAATTTTATTTTATAAATACGTGTAAACCTAACTAAATGCTTGATTTAGTCTTGAAGATGTCCCAGTTCTTTTACTTAAACGCAGAAAATCTGAGGAATCCATCTATTCTTGGATTTATTTGTAGAAACCTTATATAATTCTTTAAGCAATACATTTCTATAAATGATGCCTGTATATGTATAATTTTTTTTTTCATGTTATATATCGAAACTGGTAGTGTTATGTAAATATTAGGTTAGCTAGGTAATTAATTGTTATGAAAACATGACATCAAGTATTTAAAAAAAATTAAACAATAATGCAAACAAAACAATTTTGGTGCTTCACGACATCAGATGTGCTACTACTAATCATATTTCTTATACGATAATAAAAACTCCCATCTTTAGATAGACGTAACGTGAGAAATTGTCATATTATTCTATTTCCTGGGATATAATTAACCGTATATTTGTAATAATTATTTACATTGCAAGACCGTTACTTAGGACTTTACGTGCGAGCACGGTACCTAACAAGCGAGCGATTAACGAGCTTGTTATCCGTGCGAGCACGTAGGGTTCGTGTAACGGTCGAGCATTGTACAAAGTTTTATGGTATACTGACTCGTAAATCTTTAATAAATAATTCTTTCATTTGCTGAAGCAGTACAGCACAATACGTAAGATATATATGAACGTATTAAATAAATATATATGTTGCTATGGTATTGATGATAACGAGCCCGTAATAAATTCGACGGGTTTCTTATCGGGCTAGCCCGTAAAAAGAATATTTACCCATGGAAACAGAGATCAATAAACAGATGTTTATGCACAGATGCATTATAATTAGACTATTATTGCAAGACTCATCTAAACATAAACGTCTTTTTATGGCCCAAGGGCATCTTTATGGTCAGACGGGCAATAACGAAAAGTCAATTAAATGTCAGAAGTTTTTTTGTAGAACTTGATTGGTTCTTAATATAATTTGTAAACTTATCACCAATGAAAATACACTGAAATTAAATATTTTGGAATAGTAACTATAGTAACGAACTTCGTATAATCTCATAAGTATACGCACAGCTGCTCGATGTACCTACGTACTCATTTAATTATATTTTTACACAATAATAGATTTGACATTAAAAACTTAGTCTGTGCATAAAATAGTGTATGTATAGCGGGCATAACTTGCTTTTAGGGCCCTACAGTCTTTTCCTAGCCCTCGGCTGACGCCTCGGGCTAGAAATAACGCTTCTGGCCATAAAAGCTTCATTATGCCCTTAACACATAAATAACTATTACGAGTCAGTATACCATAGAAAATATTAAAACTGTTTATCGCAGTTTTACAGCAATATACGATACTAAGAATTCTTTCAATGATTATAAGAAACAATATTTAGATTTAGATCAATTAATTAAAGGATTAATTATTTTTACATACTTTACTATTACTTATTATGTAAAAAACATTGTCGACACCTTTCTCTCTTTTAAGATTAAAATATGTTATTTAATTGAATTAGGTATATGAATAAACGTCGGTGTAATGATAAAATAATTACAATAAAATTATAAACTCAACAATATGTTATTTTAAACGTGGCATTCCTTTTCTATATTTGTTATTATTAAAAATATGTTATAAAAACAAAACCGCGGCTGAGGACGGGCACGTATAATTCATGCTGTTGTTCATGTTTTTGTTTCTTTGTAACAGTAGTGAAAGTATGCAAAACGTCACAGTTGAGTGTCGGGAAAAGAACTGCACTCTGTTTGAACTATGATTCTAACACATTCTACGTCATAAGTGCTACATCAATAAATTTGTTTGAAGTTGTCTTTAAAAGTGATCTAGTTGCTAGGTGTTCTTATCGTATGTGTTTGTACAAAAAAAATTGCAACTTATTGTAAACATATCCAATGAGATACACTTAAAATGCGTTATATTGCATCATTTGAAAGGTAATGTTAAGTACTTTCCAACAGTAAAGGACTCATCAGCAGACATTGACTATGAATAGGTCAATGCCCAAAGGTATAGTAAAATTAGATCAAAATCAAGCATATTACGGAAAAGAATTAATAGGAAGCTGAGAATTGGCATAGATGTTGGCCAATACATACTATTTAAGAAATTAATGAGTCCTGAGTTGAATAAAGTGTGCTCGAGTAGCCATCTTGGAAGATATTGAATGTTTGAAAAGACTCAATGTTTTTCCAGAAATCACCCTCTTTGCTGCCAAGATGACTTTGATAACGTTTCAATAAAATATGGCAAAGAAGAAAGATCACATAAATCTTAACAAGAAGATCGCAGATTTTACTAAAAATCGGAAACAGTTTAAATGAACAAACGCAGATCATATCGACCTAACCTTACTTGCAATAACACAAAACAAGTAAAGAAAGTTATAATATTGAAATTTTACAAACCTATAATAACGGATAAAAGCAAATACAAGTTGTTTGAATGCATATGAAACAAAAAACACAAGAATACAAAAAAACAAAACAAATGTACATTATGTATATCGTTAAACATGCTATGAAAACGGATCTGTAGACTTTCCAATATCACTTGGTTCGCTGCATTTACTCAGCGATCAGCTGATTGAAAATCTGCTCCTTCTTATTTATCTACAGATTAAACAATGGGTCGCAGTAATTGACTTGGTAAAGTTGCCTTTAATACGAGTGTTAAGCCAGAAGCGGATTATAAAGTCACCTATGCCGTAATAGAGCATCAACTCAAGATTGGATCCTCAACTCTTTACACAATCATACACTATCATCTGCATTTAAAAAAGTAGTGGTAGTAGTTTTGTGCCACATAAGCTTTCTGATTCCCAAAAAGCAGAGCTTGTGAGAATTTGCCATGAAACTTAATATAATATTATACCACCTTAAAGAAGAGTGAAGAAGTGAGAATTTGAAGAGGGGGCTGATGAAAGTTGTTGGCCTGAAGAGCTGGATATGGTTTATCTGCCTCTAGTTATTTCCTAAATTATAACTTTTTTGCAGATACCTGTTTTATAAGTCTAAAACCTAGAAGACGAAAAGTAAAGAAAGTTATAAAAAACTATAATAGGTAAAAATTTAACACCTACAAAAGAGTAGGAAAGTTCCATAAAATCACTTTTTATTTTATTCACTCATTAAAGCGGTAAATATAGGATATTCTGGTTAAATATAGTACAACAATCTTTCAAACTAACTGACAATAACAATCTCTTAAACAGATAAAGCTAAAAACAAGGAACTTTGAAAACATTAGTCATAGGTATGTATGCAGGAGTTCTTAGTAAACATTTCCACTCGTTCAGTTATTTACATACCATACCATGCTTTCATTGAAACATAATATCGAACATATAAACATAAACAGAAAATTAATTTATTTTTAAGGTGTTTTTCTTCTTGAAATATAATATTTCAAATATTATATTTCATGATTATGGAGTTCCACAAAGTAAGGCTAGAGACAGTAAATGTTTTTCTTCTATTTGGAATTTTTACTGTTACACGTGTTTGAATAAAAGCATGATATATTTGCAATTATAACTCCCACATTTAGTAGCAAACAAAAAGTTCCTATATAATTTTCTTTTATCATCTGGGATTTTTGCAATTCTAAAAACCATTGTAATAATGGCACATATTTTTAATGAAATTGGCAATTTATGTATAACATAACGCTTTGTGATAACAAAATTAAAGTATTCCACTCATTTAGCCGTATCAGCATTAAAGTGTTTACGTTTTATACTTTTTTCCTAGTATGTATATACCATCGTTATATTTATATATAGTAATATAAAGTAATAAAAATCAACAACAACTATAATGTAGTTATCTATTAAATATTTAATCACATGGTGTTATTTTAGAGGTACGTACCTAATCCTTGTTTCAATCTTGTATTTCGAATTTTGAAACGGAAGAAAATTAAACATTGTTAATGCAGGTATATTCAGTTTAGTGTCAAATGGAATATATTTTAATTATTTTTTTATCAAAACTCTCCTAAAACACTTCGATACAATAAGTTAACTTAAGAAAAATAACCAGACATACTGCATGTAGTGGAAAAGTTATTTTTACCAATTCAATTTACTTAATTATCTGATCAATTCTAGTAACTTCTAATCCTGCAAGCAATGCAGAAAGCTTTCTGTAGAAGTATAAGTATTTGTTAATACTGGCCATTACATTCTTAACAGTTAGTTAATGGATGTATGCACACTATATTTAATCCTACCTTTCATTTAGAAAAGGTTAAAATATTTTTGTCCAAGAGTGCAGAATGGTTAGCCAATAAATCTACATTTACACTTTTTCATATATTACTTGTGTATTTTGAATAAACTGTAGAATTAAGTAGTAGGAGATGCAAATTTAAATTTAACTACATATGTAGGTGTACGATCAATTTGTACGACAATTTAAAACTATAGTTTAATCGATACCTAATTAATTTAAGTTACTTTAATATTTGGATATCTTGCTAGAAAAATCGAACACACTGCATTAAATACACATATACAAAAACATACATATGTATAGTATATTAACCAAAATACCTAAGAGCCTAAAATGTAAGTAGGATTAAAGCTACCCTAAATGACGAAAGGATTAAAAGCTAAACGTACTGTTCAGTACATATGCAGAGTGTAGAATAGATTCACAAAGTTACTAATCGAATGATGGCTTTGGTTAGGGATTACCTTTGATTGTAACCGGAAATTTCTATAATCAAATGGTGGACTCTATTAGAATTTAGCCGAATCTATTCCCAGTAGGGGTTTCTAGTTTGCCAAAATATCGCATTGACACAGACCTACCTCCTACTTCGGAGTTTTACTTTCTTATAGGTAAGAAGACATGATTATGTTTTTAACTTTTTCCAGCTATGAAAAATACGAACTCGGTCAGGAATCGAATCTACGACCCTTAGATAATGAAGTAAACATGCTAACCACTAATCCACCAAAATTGGCAAATATTAAATATTTTCTTCTGGAATGTAAACGTTGAAGTACTATGAAATGTAAGATATTACAGTGATTATCGACGGTTCTGTGATATTGCAGATTCTGATGATAATAAAATTGTCGTAATTTAAGAATAAAAATTTATAACTTGGTAATACTGCAACTGGTCAAGAAAATATTTTAGAATTGGATAAGATCTTAGTTGAAGTCTTAGTTCATTTTAAATAAAAGACATAGGGTGTTCTATTTGAAAAATTGAGTAAATTTTATTTAATCTTATCAAGATTTCAAAGTTAACTTTGAGCATCCTGTACATAAACAATTATTGAAAACATTTTAATAGTGTTAATAGTTATTAGGATAATCAATTCCGGGTGGAATATATAGGGTGTCTCATTTAAAAAAGCATCGCTTCATCAAGCTTCATTTGTCTTGCTTCCTAAAACACACTTTATGGTTGCCAATATTTTTAATATGCAGCTTTGGTGACAACAAAGCTTTTGTATTAAAATGTTTTTACAATACCTTACAGTTTAGGAAATATCTACCAATTGCGCACTAGATGGACACCCTGTATTTTATATATTCAAGCAATTTATAAGTGAGCTAGAGTTCCTTGGTAACAACATAAGACTGACAAAAACTGTAACTGACAAAAAACAACCTAAGCACGTATTATAGCTCCTATATTTTCGCATACCCTAAGGGTGTCAATTAAAGGGAGCATTCAGTTTGTATTCTAAAGCATATCAACTATATATTTTGAGACATAATACACATATAAGGTAGTCTGGTTTTCAATACCGCAACTGGTTCTAACCATGGACTCAATGCAGAAAACAACGTACTTAACGTACGTAAACGTCGTCAAATAACAACTATCAACGAACTATCAACGAAAAATGGCAATACTAAAGAGGAGTGTATATCTTCTGTATCAAACACATTTAGCTTATTCTTTGTGAGAATGCTCTAATGGTTGAAATAACTACTTAGATATTTCATTTCACTCCATGAGCACAAATTCAGGTGAAAATCAAAATTTTTTCCTGGGGAAAGTTGCGCACTTGGCACAAGTAAGGTACCAAGTGCTTGGTAAGTAAGAATTAATAGGAAGCTAAAGATTGGAATAGATGTTCTCGAATATATACTTAGGTAGTCACTACAGCTATTAGAGTATTCTCTCATATAATTAGCCCAATATATTTGCTACAGAATGCAGAAAGAACATACAATCCACACAACTACATAATCCAGGCAATTCAGTGTCGAACGATTAGGTACAAATACATATACATATGTTTGTTGTCATAGAAACTTAATAATTCAAAAACGCAAGTAAGACTTTATTTAAAAGCATAATACAAATTTTATAGTTTTGGTGGTGATTATTTTTGCAACTATCCTTGATAATGTGGGAATTTTTCTGTAATTTATTGCATACATAAGTTGAGCTTCGAGGTGGTTTATACATATAATAAATTTATAAGTATCGTATTTCGTTCAAACATTTTTATCACAATGAAAAACATTATTGACTGCATAATACTAAATACTTCTAATTAAAGAAAGAGATTTCAGTAGAAATTTTATTATGTACCCAATAATTATTTCTTTCATTTTGATATACTCGTTTTAAAGAAATACAATACGTACAATTTTATTAAACAATCTCGAACCCCAACTTGTTTATGTAATAAATTACAGATAATCTAAACGTTCGGTTCAAATTCGGTTCACGTACGCGACTAGAACGCGCACCATAGTCTGTGATCCACTTTAGTCATATAATTAAAGAAGCATATTGCGCTTTGATATTTGAAAAACACTAGCTGTCTTTTTTAAAAAATAAATAACACTGCTTGTAAATTATTTAAACAAATTGCTCTTTCTAAAAACTCATTAAATAATAACGAGGACTTAAACTGAGTAAAGTAAACTTTCCTTAAATTAATATTTTAATCTTGTTGCTGTAAGGGGTCGTAGAAATTACAAACAAAGCAGTATGTATACAACTAATACAACAACAGTAATTTCCAATTCTTAGAAGGGCCAATAAGGAGGATTATTTAAGGCTAAAAGAGCCATCAGTTAATGACTTAATGCATTTGTTTATCTGAAAAATATTTTTCGAGAAACTTTTAACTTTGAACGTATACCACCTTTACCAGGTTGTGACTTTCTGTCCAGGAAGGCATGATTTTATTGTAATCACATATAAAAATTTCAAACCAATGCTTACTAACTACCCTTTTCGTGTATATTTGCACATATTATTATAAATTAATATAGAATTCAAATTATATATTTTTAAATTTAGAACCGCAAAGGAGTAAGTGTTTTAATACACGAATCTAGTTACGACATGACCGTCGTCTGTAGCTGAAGTTAAGGACTCTGCACATTGCACCACAGTTTGACAACATTAACAGCAATAAACGAGAGCTTAACGTAGGTACATATTTAATAAAAGATGTTAAATATAAACTAAATATACACGAGTATATTGTTCACCACAACTTTTAGAGTGTATTTCGTCGGCGAACGCAATTTAATAAACCGTGTTGGATTAGCATTATGCAAACCAGTCGGCTTACAAAACTTTTATAAACTTTACCTGCATAATTTCTCTTTTTCAATATAAATAAGTAGAAAAAGCTTGCACGCATCAATAGAACTATTTAAAAGGATCATGCGCTTGCGTTATGTCATCATAATATAAAAAAATTCTTTTAAAATCATTTAGGTTTGCAGTACAATAACTTGAAAAGCTTTACGTTTAACTACTGCTGACACGAACTGTTTTTGCAACACTGACTTGCTTAGTTCATCATAAGAATGCATTAAATTATGTTTTGATATTAACTGCTCTTGCTCATTACGTTGTGCAACTCTACTAATCCATCTCGAGTTCGTCAGAGAAATAGAACTTAATGCTTAACGATTAACACTGATTTACCTTGTTTGGATACACTTTTTAGGTATTTAAGTTTTTCATCTTGAACTGCCAATCGTTACTTTGCATCTGGCTGAAAATTGAAAGCACTCCCGCCTTTATATTTACTGACTTTTCCCACCTGTACACAGAGAGAAATACTTCATAAGAGCTTTGCACAATATTGTTCAAAACGGTGTTGGAGAAATTTATATTATAATTGTAGAATCGTATTGTCCAGCGTTGTGTAGGATTTCGTTACTGAATTGTCTAACAGGAACTTACGACAATTATTTAACACCGTCAGATTTAGTTCTGCATTCTTTGGAACAATGTTGTAGAGGATAAGCTAGCATATTATGTTGAAGTATAATTGTAAAAAATGTTTAGAAAAATACAATATTTTGTTTGAATGAAATCATAATCCAGTGTTCAAACTGCTTGCTACTAATTATTGTGTTTCGCAAAGTTTATGGATGACATCCTATAGATGTCACCACTTGTAATTGTCGCTATTAATGTAAATTCGAGATTTATATATAAACAGCCGACGGCAAAAGAAAATTTTAGTGTTATACGTGTATATACTACACGTTGTATAGTATGTAAATACTATACATTGTATAGCTATATACATATTAGTTACATATATTTTAATATATGTAAAAATATATATTTTATTTGTGATATCTAGCCTTCTGTATAGAATATTTGTGCCAGAGTATTGCACAATTTGTATAAATGTGAACAAGTAATTGTGTTAAATACTATTAAGCAATTGTGGCACACACTAGCGCAACAATTGTACAATTTTGTATAAAATTGTATGCAATAACATTACACATTCTGTTTTAATAAGTAACACAATTTGTTATGGAAACTTATACACAACTATTCATTTGATTCTACAAAATTACTATTGACTTCCACAAAATCTTGACAAACTAAATGACACAATCTTGTTTTATAATTGTACACAAATTGCCCCTGTCACTTTTTTAAGACCAATTTGTTTTACAATACCACACAATTGTTGATGAAATTTAAATACATTTTTCTCTGTGTAGGTACATATCAAGATACCTACTCCAAATAATAAGTTTTCAATTAGTGGGGATTTCCCGATTGGTATAGTAAACCGGTAGTGCATTTCCAGGTTGGAACACATCTACCAACAAAATTATAATTTTACCTTGCAATTGTCCAGAAATCGAGAATACCCACCCTAATTTTTTACTGACGTTTTCTACTTGTAGGTAATTACTGCGAGAAGTTTTTCATCAGTAGGAATTTCTCAACATAATCTACCCGTACTCAAGTATCAAGTAGATACTTGATCAACCCTTGCACGAAACTGTGTTTTTTAAATTTAATAGATTTCTTCTGTCCCGGCGAAAGTGCATTCTTTAATTGATGGATGAATGCATTACGCACGCAACTTCTGTAATCGCCGATTGTAACTATGGTGGTAGGTATGGACGCAGAGGATACATTGGTGGAGTAAGTACTTACAAAGAAGAGAAACAAGCCTCAGTCAGTCAGTCTAGTACAAACTTTAGAGAACCTGATCATAAGCAATTTAATAACAAATGGCGAAGATGTTCAAATAATTATAGAAAGTTTTTATAACAATTACAGACTTCAGTGTAAAAATACAAATTATAATAAGACAGCCACAAGTCTGTAAAAAGTGATCATTTTATGAAAATAAAAAGAATCTTACAGTACATGTAATTTATAATACTGGTCTTTAAAGATTCAAGTTCTTTAATGTTTAGTTTGGTTAAAAATGATCTAAAAGTACTGTTGATGGCGGAATTAATATAACGAGGGATGTTATTCAAAGGATTCACGTTTCATAACCGAATGAAGACATGCTGAGCTTAAAACAGAAGTTGCTGAAAATAAATTGCGCAAATTGGAAGAAGCTGATCATAATAAAAGTACTAATGCAATATGCAATACTTTTCGATGGATATTATATCTACTAATTTGGTTCTTTACGCAACTAGTGGTCTTATGCAAGATTTCTCTATATCAGAATTTACTAAAGATTCTATTTTTAGACAGTGCAATACTGACTTTTAACGTTCATCTACAAATAAGCAAATTCCTTTTCAACGTAGTCAATATCTGAAACAATGCCCATGTGAAGCAATAGCTGATAAAAATGTAACAGCAAAAATTTCCATAGCGTCTAGTTACTACATTAAACCGAAACAATAAAATAGTAAACTTAGACTATATTTTATATAGTATATTTAGCAACATTGTAGAAGTTTATGAAACACGTATTGACTATTTATTTAGTTTAGTTCAGAAGTTGGATTACAGATTAGATAAAAAGTTAATACACACATTACATTATCAGAACAATAGCCCATGTATGCAAGATTATTCGCGTGGTTATTCAATTTCAATTTTTCTTTTCGCTGTTACTTGCCATTTCTTCACCATTGAACTTGGATTGCTTATGTCTTTTTACTACGAACGATAACAGAGTGATTGATCGTTTCAATATTGTAAAATTAATTAAAATGCACACGGAAAGTAATTCGTGAAGCATTCAATAGATTTTTTGCATTAGTGAAAGTTGCTTCTATACTAAGAGAATTAATACAATTGATAATTTAAAATGTGTGTGTATGTATAAATAATAGTTTCATACACGTAACAATAATAAAATTCTCATATAAACTAGTTTATTGCACATATCAGTTTTGTTGTGAAGCTAAAGCTATTGTAATTGTAAATGAAACTTGTCACCAGTGCGTGTCTCCGAACAAAACAAACCATTTCTGAAAAAGCTTTCCAAATAAAACGATTAAATCGATTTATGTTGTACCATAGACTCACTAGAGATGCACCGGGTTTAATACGTAAAATTTTGATAATTAAAACGTCACTATTGTGTACTAAATACGTCAACACCTTTAACTACTTGTTGTACTATAGTCACTACTATATTTACTAACAAGCCATGTTTGGATTGTAGACTACTACGTGGAATAAAAAGTGATCGCTCTCAGCAAGTTATAAAACAAACGGAAAAACACAAACATACACGGAAATGATGTTATAAATGATTAAATACTAAATTGTTTTATATCGCTTAGTACAGCCAGTGGCCATTAAATCAATCGGACGATCGTTCAGCAAGCAAGCTTTAGCTGGAAAAGCCCCAATTATTATAGGAGATACTTTATGTTACATAAAGTAAATTCAGAACGTCTGTTAAAATTGCAAAACTTTTCCAAAACTCGCCAAAAGTCTCTGTCGCGAGGTCGTTTGTCGCTCAACCAAATTAGTAAAAGATGTACTTTTTAAGTCTACAACTTGCATGGCGTGTTATCTCTTAAAGCTACAAGGAATATCAAAAGTTGGAAATGGAAATGCTTTTTTGGGACCAGAGAAAAGTTCGGTCAGAATGTTGGGAAATTTCATGGAAAAGTTGGAAAAGTTCGCATGTTTCATGGAAATTTTGGAAAAGTTAGAAATGTTGGGCGTAGAGGATTCTAAAACATGCTTTTAACAAATTTTCACTAGCTAACTATTTTTCGGTAATTTTCCCTGAGTGCCGAGTAAGTACTTTGTTCATGTTCATTCATAACTAGTTAGAGTCCTGTGGCACCAACCGGTCTCGGGTGTCTGCAAGGAATAATCATTACCTGTTAGCAAGTAAAACTTAAGTATTTAATTAAAATATTTAGAAATTGTTTACATCGCCCATAATTTGAAGTTCTGTTAACCAACCATCCATCTGAATCAGATAGCATTGGTGTGCCTGTCGTTGCTCCGAAAAAAGGTTTACAATCTCAAAATCACACGGACAAAAACGAAGAAAAAGAGGATAGTTCGACAGATGAAGGGCAAACTATCCAGTAATAGTGACGCCATCAGCATTCTTTTCTGAATTTTTCTTGAAAAGATGACCGAACTTTTCAACAATTCCAACTTGACCGGAAAACTTGCAACACTATAATCATTAATAAGATCATAAATTATTCAATACTCTATTACGCCTTATGGCAAATAAAGTATAAAAAGAGTTATAGAAGTACTGTCCGTTCTGAGGGTATTTTTGCTTGGAGAAATCTTTAATCTTATTTCACTAAATTTTAAATCCTAAAATTTTTGTTTTCGTTCTCTTTTTATTTAAGTCTCTTACTTTCTTTTCTGTATCGATATAGCACATACAGTAACGAAAAACAATACGAATGCATTTATAGAAAAAAATATACAAGAACAAGTTAAAATAACAACCATCGACACTAAAATGGTGCATAAAAGTGTAAAGGGTGAGATAAAATGTTCAAATAAACGTATAAACAGAAACATGTAAAATTAGAAGCTCAGACTTTAAACTGTAAAATTCTCTAATAAAAGTCGCTACTTTAGCCACAACTACTAAATGGTGATCATGGGCAGCAAGAAAGTTGTTTCATAACTTGGTTTTAAAATAGTATATTAAAGTATTAGGTTCATAAGACACGTTTTTAGCGCACGCGTCCGAGTTTTGAAAACGACCCGCGTAGCGGAGAGTTTTCTAAAGAGGACAAGTGCGCTAAAACGTCTTACGAAACGAATACTTTATACTATTTTAAAACCAAGTTATGAAACAACTTTCTTGCTGCCCATGATCACCATTTAGTAGTTGTGGCTAAAGTCTATTTGCGTTATTTCACTATTAAATAATTAAAAAAATTACTTAGTTTTAAATAAGATTTGTTAGGGATATTTTGGTAAGTAGCATGACAGTTGGCAACACTAGAAATTATGCAATTGTTTTTTACATAACCTCGTTAACTTTAGGTAATCCGCGCAACGTAGAAATTCCTTCTTGTCTGATACACACAAAGGCCGCTGCTAACAACAGGACCTCGTTCAAATTTGTCAGTTGTATTATATGTACTGTTGAAAATTATTATAAATTCAAAGTATGTATGCCAATATATTTGTGACATAAATAATATTGCTACTTAATGAATTAAAAAATTGGATAAAATAAGAATAATTATATTTCATTTCATAGAATAAATACTTGATTTGTTAAAGAAATTAATGAGGTATAAATGCAATAGTATTTTCAGCAAAGAATGATTTTTGTTAACAAAAATATGTAATTATTCATTGGATCTTTTCCATATTATAAGGTAAAGATATTGTGACGTTCTTTTTAAAATAATAAAAAAAATGCTGTTTAAATCGTCTATTAATAAAGAAAAGATTATTTACAATGCATTTAATTAAAAACACTATAACTATAAACTATTTAACGAACTATTATTTAAATGCTAGATATTTACAAATTTATTTGAGGACTATTTATATAAAAACTATTTATGTATTACAACAATTATTAACTAATTATTCAGAGTACATTTCACTATGCTGGTCAAACATTAACAGCCCTCCTTCTACTCGCGATTCAATTTATATCTTTCATAAGCTCTAGAACACAACCGATGAATTATACATGCAGCTGTTGATGAGTCACGTCGATAAGTCGCGTCGATGAGTCATACACGCAACTGTTGATGAGTCATACATGCAGGTGTTATTTATGAGTCATACAGTTGATGACTCATACATCTAGAATGTTCGATGACGTCATATGTGGGTTTACTATTCGTTACAATATATAATTTAATGAACCTGAATTTTATTACGTTAAGTTTATCGTTAGCATATTGCACATACATAACACAATGCATCCCATATGATGACAGTAACAAAATTTACAATTTCGTTAATAATAAAGTAAAAATCGTTATGCCCGTAACGGGGCTACGATCGACCCAAACTGGTGTAAAACTCACAAAAACTGAATGAATGGGGGCATCTTTTATGGACGACCTTGGAACTCATAAGTAGCCACGTACTGAGATAACACCCCCTTACTTGGTCATTTCATCGTAGGCCTTAAAGCAAGTACGCTTGTGCGTTAATTAAATGTGACCCCAGTTAAACAGAAGTGGTTAATTTTCCAGTTGAAAATATGGGTTTAGATTTTTAAGGTAAGTAGTCTTAGCCTATCTTACAGTTATTTCGCTTGTATTTATTACGATGTAGTAAATATAGGTACGAGAATTTGAATTTTTGTTGGAATTTTAGCAATAATATGACATAAGTTTCGATTCCCGTCGATTCCTGCATTCTAATTTATACATCAAAGAGAAGCATCTTTGGTGAAGATTTCCTGGAAATTTTAGACTCCCCTCGACCCCCCTGCCTGAGTTAGTAATTTTTAAAGCTACTACTGCAATTTATAGCTTATTTAAAATTTAACTTAAAAAGTGCAACAATACATTCTTTAGATAATTAAACAAAAACCAAATGGTATCCAGGTTTTTCTTGCACAAGTGGAAATTTTATTTTAATTGTCGTTATTCCTACAAAATAGTTCAAACATTGGTAAAGAACAGTATTTTGGTGAGCATCGTTAGTTGATATAAACGCGATGCACCGGTTTTTCGACTTTTACACCACAGTGCGACGGCGCGCTGGGTCTTACAATGCTACATAGTTTAGCGAGCGTTGCATTCGAGTTACAAAAGTTTACTGGAAAATAAGATAAGTTTAACATTCTAAGAACAGCTGTCTAACAGTGATATCAACTTTAAAAAATAAAATGTTACTGTTTCCAGTATTCTAAAAAATTTCATTAGGACACGCAAAATGCGTGTCGTAATGACTTCATTAGGACACGCAAATATAAAAATAATACATATATCTTTTCATACACTACCGTTCATTTGTAATGGGTCACTACAGAAACTGGCGATTTTGTAACGCGGAAATAATTATTTGTCGTTGTTGTTATTTAAAATTAGCGCTATTTTTTTGCTAAGTAGGTATCTTTGCCAGGATTTGCCAATAACATTTTGACTCACATTAAAATGGTAAACCACTCTTTGTTGTTGCCGTTTAAGAGGTTATTAAATATTACACTGTACAATGATTATCATGAATGTTTTACGTGGGGCACCTGTAACAACGTATCCACGTTCCTTCCAGGAGGAAGTAATTGAGATACACTCAATCAGCGCGCAATTACACACTGTTGTAGGACAGTGAATTCTTTTTTTCATTTGAAAGTAGGTATATATATTGTATTTTTGAATGCCGTCTTCAGAAGTGCAATTAGTTTTGTTGTAGCACCTTTTGTTTTTGAAATATTTCATTTCTGAATATTTTAAACCACTGTTGTCTGTACTCTTAAAATTATTTATGTAGTACTCTTTTTGATATAAATGACCTGGACTATTAAAAAAATTGAATTAGTTATCTGAAGAAGATTTATTTTTAGTTGAGACATTGATTTTAAACATTGTATTGAATGGTTGAGGTTCATTAAAACGCATTGAGGGATAATTAAATTGAAAGATTTCTTTGTTTAATAGTCACGGTCATTATTGGTGAGATTGGAATTATTGAAATTGCATGTATGATTAATGTAATTAGTTATAATGGCAACGTAAATTAATAGAGTAAGAAAAGTTAAATCAGTTTTAGATAGAATTAAACAAAGCAACTGACAGGTATCTGTGTTTCTTGTCTGAAGTTAAATGTAAGAAATACGTATAATAAGTACTAAATATATATAAAAATATTCTGTCTGCCTATTACACTATAACTCAAAAACGGTTTAAGTTGTCTCATACCTGATTAGGTCATGTTCCTCGTACACCTGAAGGTGAAAATCGCTATTTTGAATTTCATCCTCTTGTCAAGCAGGTTACGTTGATATCTCGGTCACTATAGGTGCTGGCAGGGCTCAAAGAGGTTATTATGAAATTTGTTTGAGTATGCTAAATCAACTTCCGATATATATTTCCTCGTCTTGCATGCAGCAAGGTAGGGTAGTTTGAATTGGTATTTAAAAGGGTGTCATACCAACATGCATTTCAATAACCAAATTCAATAGTCTCTTTCTTTCTACGTATACGAACTTAAATACAGTAAGATCTCAATTGACAATTTGCCTATCAAGTAAAAATTTATCATTAATTCATCATTATTTTACATACCTTTTTTGTTATGCAATTCGTATATCAAGCTTAAATATTGGAAAATCCGTATAGAAATATTATCACCCCGATTGTGAATCCAACCCAGAACCTTCCGTTTTTGGGGCGGGTAGTCTACCAACTGAGCTACCTAAGGTGATTGCCAGCAGAATGGCAATTTGTCCATACAAACTAGATGCTTGCAAACATACAAGGTATACTAGGTATATTTTGCTTCATTCAATTCATGGATCGATAATTCGCCAACATCTTTTTGTTTGAAATTATCTAGTTCGTTTGGAAAAACTGGCATTTTGCTGGTAAGCGCCTTAGGTAGCTCAGATAGTAGAGTACCCGACCGAAAAGCAGAAGGTCCTGGATTCGATTCCCAATCAGGATGGTAAATTTTCTATATATGTATTTGCATTTTGAATATCAGTTATTAGTTTTACAGGCAAGGATTTTTCAGATCACCCTTGTACATACGCTTTATTTGCTGGTAAGATAAAGGTGAAGAGTTATAAGTTTAAACATGGCTGGCGCTAGCAGTTTTGCCGCCCCGGGCAAAAAGGTAAAATGCCGCCCTTTTATAACAAAAATTAAGAGAGATAACCTAAACCCTTCCCACGCTTAGTAGTAAAATAAAACCAGAACAAAAAATTGATATTAAAAATGTTGAAGTTTTGATTTGACAAAAATACAAATTTCTTGATTTATGATTTTGGCACTAAATTGAAATTAAGGTTGCACAGAAAAAAAAAGAAAAGACACAAATCTACTATATAATTATAAAATGCATATATTAAAAAGATAATAAAACAAATTATAGAACCACTAAAAATAAAAACCTAATTATTAAAAAAACAGTTAAACTTAAAAGTATTTTTTTCTCGCTTTTAATTCTGAGAACTTTTTGATAATTTTTTTGACATCAATTTCTTCAGCTAGCTCATGTTCAATGGCTAATGTTATCAAGCCATTTAGCCGATCTTCGGTAGTTGTAGAGGGTAAAAATTTTTTAATTAACTTTAATTTGGAGAAACTTTTTTCTCC
Source organism: Agrypnus murinus (assembly GCA_929113105.1). Taxonomy (NCBI): domain Eukaryota; kingdom Metazoa; phylum Arthropoda; class Insecta; order Coleoptera; family Elateridae; genus Agrypnus; species Agrypnus murinus. The sequence continues at coordinate 70,272,745 of OV816024.1, forward strand.
ACTTGCCACACTTATTGGGAGAGTAAGCAAGATTCTTAAGACTATACCGAGAGTTGGAGCAAAATCCAGCTTTGAAATGAATTTTAAAATCTCGATGGGACTTTCTTTTTTGAAAATCTGACTGAAAACTGCATGAAACACCAAAGTGGCCAAACAATTGACGGATTTGAGCGTTTTTCCAAAAGCATCCTGTAGAAGCTATAAAAATATTTGTTTAGAAAAGCTGCCTATTTTTTAATTAATACCTACTCACCTTACTTTTAACAACACATTTTATGACACAATTTTCAAAAACTCACGGCAAATAGTAATTGTATGTAACGCACTCTACTTCACTAGTAATCAACCTGTAAGGCAATTATTGCATAAATAAAACAATCCAACTGCCTCTTTTTTCCTTTTATAATAGTAGCGTAAAAACCGTGTCACAGCTTGTCATTACTGGTTTTTTGCGACCCCATACGCATACATGTTCCGAAAAAATTAAAACACACGGTAAAAAATTCTTTTACAGCACTTTGTATGTGTGTCCATTTATTTAAATTATAATAAAAAGGGTCATATTTTATTTTATACATTTTTAAGCCATTTTTAAGCAGGAGTTTATTATGCTTGTGAGCGGTTTCCTTGAAATATTTTGATATTTTATCTATATTGCTCTGTATTTTTGGCTTGATTTTGGATTTGATCTTTAATATACGAAAACTCTACTCATCTTTCAAAACGTGTTTTTATTTAAAAACTACACACCTCAGCCTTCTTATGTCGTTCTCATGCTTGAGGATTTTTGAAGTGAGTGGGTACCTATACTTAAAAGTTCGTAAAACATATTAAAAGCAAATGTTATTAAAATTCCACCTTTTAATTTTTCATAAGTATTCAAATGAATCTTGGTTTAATCATTTTCTTCATAAACTAGTTAATTTTACAGCCCATTTGCCGTCTCCTAATGTTGCCGCCCTAGGCAGGGGCCCGGCTTGCCCGCCCCTAGCGCCGGCCCTGGTTTAAACTGCAAAGAGCTTTAATGTAACCTATAAAATCGAAAGGTTTTTTACAAGTAATGTTAGAAGTCTTTCTCATTCTTGCTATATAAATTCCAGTAGATCTGTATAGGTGATCGTTGTCATCCCATATACAATCTAATTCTGATAGTAAAACATATGATTCAAATTTTGCATTTGATTAGAGAGCATTTGGAAATTCTAGTCTCGATCTACGAATTAAGGAAAGATTCACAGGATTAGTTCTTCAAGAAATAGCATTATTATGTCGTACATGGTGCTCTATGCATAGGACATTAGCACTTGGCATTTTAAACCTATCGAATAAAGCTGTGATTCGTGAACTAAAAATTAATTATGAATCTGGATTTTGAATTATTGAGCTTAGTTAGACCTTAAATAATAAATTAAAAACATCAAGGTTTATGATGGACAAGCAGTTATTGATTGAAAGCGTTTTGCTAACTATAACGGGGAGCAAAATACAGTTTTTAGAGATAAACTAAGCAAACAACTTTATTTGTTCGTACAGCTGTAATTTGGAAAGCCTGTTTAAAAGTATTGGTAAACCCTTTGGGGAACCCCAATTTCTGAAAGCACATATTTTGACTTTGAGGCTAAAGAGTAAAATTAGTATCTAACAAGGATAAAATTTTAAAAGAGAAATATGTAATAGTACACGTTATTGAATAAATAAAAATAGCTCATATTTCAAATTATTGTGCAATTGAATACATTTTTATTGATTAATTGAGAGCTTAAAAGACATTTTTAATAGCTCCATAAAATTAAAATTAATTTCTAGATAGAAATAAGTCGGGGAAAATCCAATAATTATACATAACTATAAAACAATGGGAAATGAATTTTTTTCTAACTGATCTTTATTGTGCAGATGTACTTTAAAGCAGTTACGAAAATCAATATTTGACGAGTTTGATTCTGGATGGTAAAACCAAAAACCCTGCAGTGTCATCGGGATGATTCAGTAATAACACTGCGTCATTAATTCATCTGGAGAACACTAATTTGTCTATAATTTTCCGTTAGAATTTTGTAAAATATTAAAAAGCAAATAGGTACTAATTACTATTAGCTGTGATATTTACCTCACAATGATATGCGTTAGAAACTTCTTATCTCAACAAGCTGATAAATTCTTCAACATGCATTTATACCGCCTTGTCATTTGTCCAAATGTGTTCAAAATTAAAGAACAAAAAGATCGCACAACAAACTTAAAAGGTTTACGATAACACAAAATTAGTTATCTTTTACTAGTTATTGTTACATGCATTGTTTTCCGAGTATCCATTCTTGTTAAATGTAAATCGTTTAAAAATAGTACTTCATACGCTTTCAGTAAATACAAAGTGATTCCCCTATTCTGGTATTCATAATTAGATGGTAGCATTTCAGTTAATAAGCCTTCCCAGTCAATTACAAATCGGAATTAATATAATGTAGTATTTGCAATTTCCTCTTCGCGGTTCAATTTACTGTCCATTTTTTAAATCATCTGCAAACAACTGCATTTCATTTATTAAGCTATGCAGACATATAAATTTCAAAGGATTCTTCATTCAACTTTTTAACAGCTTAGTCCAAAACGGAAATATAGTACTAAACCACTAAGCTCTTATCTCAACTAAACCACATTCCAAACCGTTCAGATCTTGTCAAATCAGTTTCTCTTATTTTTCATTAGTCTACATTTTAACGTACACGAAACTTCCTTTTATGTAACTTTTATATAGTCCAAGTGTTTTCATCATCATTATTATTATTATTTATTATAAATGTTTTAATTTCTATGATTGCATCAATCAAAACAAATCTAAAAATTAATCGTTTTATTATATTAACTGTTGTTTGTATTATAATAATATATTGAGAAGGTGTGGTATATTATATACTTGACCCAACATTAAAAATACAACGAAAAGAGATTCATCTATTTTTAGTTAAGTTATGTTTTTAACAGTGTACTTCTGTAAAAGGCTAACAAATAATATCGGAACGTCACTAATAGAAATTTATTGAGTGGGAGGGGGGCTTCAATATTCAAACTTCTGATTATGTAATAGTAATACATACAGTTTTGTATACGACAGAAGATGTATATTATGTATATACTTTTTCGTCATAGGATATTTATAACACACATAAATAGAAATGGGAAAGTCTAAAGATTTTCTTTTAGTATTTCAAATATTCTAACTTGTTTCCACCAGTTAAATTATCTAAAGATTTGTTTTCCATTATTTTGATTTTTTTATTTTTTCTTGATTTTATAATTTTGAAGAGAAAGTTACTTTCGTAGATTAGTATATACATACATGTATATTTTATATATGTATAAGCATTTTTGCGTACGTTATCAAAATACGAAAAATATAATCCATGAACTTGAGTAAGTATGATGATACGGAAAAGATGTAAATTTACATGACTTTCTAAAGAATAGATGAAAAATTCAATAAAGTATTGACATATCATTCGACCACAACATTGATTTTTGATACTATTGTAACTTCCTCGCGACTGCACAACGTATGGACAGAACAAATTATTTTTTCTTCACTTTTCCAGCTTTTCTGAATTTTTGAAAATGTGTTGAACACAGAATGGCCGTGTTGTTTTTTTCAAATATATACAGTGTGTTTTTTGTAAACGATAATATAGGAAATCCAATGAAATTTTATCATTTTCCTCGTAAGTTTGTACCCTTGCAAATGTAAGTAGAAATTCTGGTATCAATCGAAAGAAGAATTCATTTTACGTCAAAAAAATATTAAACTTTATGAAGAAAACCAAAATCGATTTAGAAAAAGACTTAAAAAGCTTATTGATTTACTGCTTTTGGTAATAAGTTATTAAAAAAAGCTGGAAGCTGAACGACGATTGGTGTAGCGTTTAACGCTTCAGATTCCTAATCAAGAATCGCGAGTTCAAACCCCATCATCGTATACTTTTTTTTTAAATTGTATTGCTTACTAATTATTATTTTTAGAACTTTATTACAACGATTATTAATTTTTTTTATTGTTAGATATTTTTGCTACGGGGTGTACCGTTATTTTTTGTACAATTTTAACTACCCATCAAAAAGGCAAATGAAAAAAGGGCATAAAACTAATAATCGTTGTAATAAAGTACTAAAAATAATAATTAGTAAGCAATACAATTTAAAAAAAAGTATACGTGATGGGGTTTGAACTCGCGATTTTTGATTAGAAATCTGAAGCGTTAACCGCTACACCAATCGGCGTTCAGCTTCCAGCTTTTTTTTAATAGCTTATTACAAAAAGCAATAAATCCATAAGCTTTTTAAGTCTTTTTCTAAATCGATTTTGATTTTCTTCATAAAGTTTAATATTTCTTTGACGTAAAATGAATTCTTCTTTCGATTGATACCAAAATTTCTACTTACATTTGCAAGGGTACAAACTTACGAGGAAAATGATAAAATTCCATTGGATTTCCTATATTATCGTTTACAAAAAACACACTGTATATACTACCATACAACATAAAGTTAACTTAGTTTCCTGCATTTTAGAAGCACAGAACCATAAATAAATATTCACAGGATATTTAGAATTTTATTTAAAAAAACCTTTTAAAAGGTTGAATCTACCCCACCTATGGGGTCATTTAACCAATATTTGAAAAATAAGAATTAAACAAGTGGCAAAGTTATCTTAGAAAATTTATTCTTCCAAAAATACAAAAGTAAAAAAAATCTAACCTTTCTAACGTAAAAACTCTAACAATAACATGTTCCTAAAAAACAAAAATAGATTATTTGAAATTAACACTATCAAATTTAAATAAGCTTGAAGTTCTAGCGGTTTTTGCAGTGCTACTAGGTTTAAGTAATTTTGCCAAAATGTCTGATCTTACAACTGAAGACATGTCTACAATTTGTGGAAACGAAAAAGTTGAGCTGTTGCCGCGCCTTCTTAAGAAATTTACTTCATAATTTTGTTCGTCTAAAACGTCTGTTACTTCTCCTATGTATTGAACGACACTTGACTTTGTGGAAAACCTTACAATCACAAAATCTCCCATTCTAATTTCATCATCCACTGATAAGTTAAGAATTTCATCAAGCTCGCAGTCATCATTAGAGTCATCATTTAATTTTACAGAGATATCGGGCTCACTTAAACTTGATCGTTCTTTTTTCAGGTTTCTTGGCGGAGCTTTCTTTGATGTTGCGTGGAGCGATTTTATTATCTTCCTTTTCTTTGCAGCTTCTATTCATTCGTTCTTAATTTTTTTCTCGTTTTCCAAATTAACTAGCCTATCTTTTTCTGGGGAGCTTGTGTAAATCCATGATTTTCCTTGTCGTCTAGAGGTTGTGTTGTTATTCCTCACGGGTGCTTTTGGGTAAGGACGTACATGTTCAGGAGTAAGAATGATTTTTTTTGGATTCTACATTCTGGTGCGACGTAGATGGAATGACAGTAGTGTCTGAAATCTTTGAATTGGTAAGAGAAGTTCAGCTACTTGGAAGTGAATCAATTTCTTTATTTGAAAAAACAAGGTTAACAGCCTGCCTGTTAACCTACCCTGCGTAGGCTGCTCGATCTCAAGATCTACATTTTCTTGTTCTGGCAGGGTCGCCCTGTTTGTTACATAACAAGATTCAAAATCAGCTTCTGTAAACACTAGCCTATTAAAAGGCCATATTCCTGGCTTTTTAAAAGAACCGATTATATTGCCTGGGGTAAATGCTGCTAGAAATGCAGTATTTGTTAATTGTGCTATATTATTTATGGAAATTGTTTTTCCTGAATTGCTCAACATAAAGTCATTGAATGCTACAGCACACTTGCTCTTAAAAGGTCCGTAGATTCCTACATCTAAGGGCTGCAACCTATGGGAGATTTGGGGTGGTAATGACAAAAGCACAACTCTATTATTACGACAGTAGTCTATAATTTCAACACTTGCATAGGACTCATGGTTGTCAAGCAAAATTAATATTTTGTTATCCGGAGAACAATTAGTAAAAGAGACAATATGTTTAAGCACTTCATAAAAAAGCTGGGTTGTCATCCATCCAGATTTGTTGCCTAATGTTAAGCTGCCAATTGGCGCATCGATTAATTAGTTGCTTAGATTTCTTATCCTTGGATAAATATAGACAGGCGGAACTGTTCCACCAAGAGCATTCACTATCCCTACAAACGTCGCGAGTTCTGCTCGCTCTGCAAACGAAATCTGCTCAACTTGCTTTGTGCCAGTTGATGCAACTACTTTTACACCTTTCATTACGGTTGTAATGAATATTATTAATTATATTCTGTTTGGTAGTGTTTGTACATATTCATAAGCCAACATGCGAATTTGTCATGGATGGATATCAGACGACTTTTAATGTATTTTACAAGTTCGACTTCTTCAGCAATGGTAAAAACTTGCTTTACAGTGTATTTACTGGTGAATTCATCCGCAGATTTATTCCCAGAAACATCAATCTGTGCTATTAGTTCTTCTGCAGTTTTGGTTTTTAGCATTTTCTTTATCCTAGATTTAAGTGTCGATTTTTTAATTCCGTGAAATTCTGCAGCATTTCTTTCGGATCTAGTTTTCTTCAATACATCGATAACTGCCTATTTTATATCATTTTCATTTATGTTTCTTCTATCAGTCTCAGGTATGTATTTTATAGGCATCTATAACAATGCTAATAATAAAACAATTTAATACTTAAAACGCTTTTGTAAGGCACATTCAACTATGGTCAATTGTAACCCCGGGGTACATTCGATGATGGTTGAATGTACACCTGAATGAATGGTCGAATCTATCCATATGTCGTTTTCTATTTGAAATCAAAATAAATTATGTATTGAATTTTGAGATTATATTTTCACGGTAAACTTGTTTTTTAATATACTAATTGCCACAAAAGAAAATATATGGGTTTGATTAGGCTAGAACGTAAAACTAAGTTTCAAGAACAAAAATTGCAGAAAAACTTACCATAAACACTAATAAATTTGGAATGATCTCTAAGAAAAATGTTTGTTCAAATTTCACTTTGACAGTTCAAAATAAGCTTTAAGCATTGCTGCCAATACTGTAACACAGATTTTAACCGGCAAATTTAAATAAAGATTGATATAATCTAAGTGGTCGAATGTAGACCCCTGGTGAATCTACCCCCAACTCCTCTATAGGTCGTTTGGGCTTCTTTAAAATTTAATTTTCTTACAATTTTGAAATTTTTGATGTAGGGTGTTCCTCTTAGCTTTTCAACATCCTTGTAACGATGTTTTTAAAATAATGATTAAAACATTTTTCTAGTAAGTGTTTATTTATATGGGACCTATTGGTAAATTCGGCCCAGCTATGGATTAGAAGGCAAGCATGTTAACTTCCGTTCCACCTAGGCATTATTAATTAAAGATAGAGCAGTTAAAAATATACTAGAAACTTGCTACAAACTAAAGACTTACTTCAAACATGTTAAGAAAAACAGTGGGATGGCAATATTTTGAGGGTGACAGGCCCGGATTAACCTCTTTGGCGCCCTGAAGCTCTTCTACGGCTGGCGTATTTTGATGATATATTATCAATCAATCAATACTATACTATAACGGCGTTGTCCAGTCGAACCGTTCTTCTTTCGAGAAGTGTACAGTATAGCCCCGTTATTTTTAAATAGTAGCGATAATACAACGGTGTTGTCCGGTCGATCTGTCCTGCTTTGAAGAAGTGTAGAGCATAGCCCCTTTATTTTCAAATAGTAGTGATGCTATAACGGCGTCGTCCGTTTGATCTGTCCTGCTTTAGAGAAGTTTAGAGTATAGCTAAATTTCCGTAACATGTATATCAGTATTTCTTTCTTTATTAATGTTTGTGTCAGGTTTGCTCCAGGATGTCGCTACTACAAGGGAAGCTTGAGCAAGGCATACAACAAAATGCGGCAACTTTTTATTTTTTCAATTCGTTAAGTGCAGTTGGACTGAATTTGCTAGGTCTTTCTCCGACCATTTTAAGGTTCGAAGAACCGGCCTTATTGGCTAGTACTTAAACTCTGGCCGCGATAGCTATTCAGAGAATGTAAACAGTGATCAGCTGGGCGCTCAAAGCTGCATTCACATAATAAAGGCCGCTGCTGCGTCGTCCGCTAACATTCTAATTCATCCCAAAACATTTTCCGGACTAATTAAACAAATAACTATTTTTATAAAATATTATTTTTGTTATAAAGTTAAGGCTTCGTGGTATTGTTTACCATTCAGATGTTTTTAAACTAATTTTTGTCTTCTATGTTAATTGGGCCAAAGAGTTTGGTCATGTATTAAATAAAGGTTCATCTTTTGTTTTTATTAAAAATCTGAAAAATTTAAAAATTGAGAACATACTATTTTATCGATTATTGATAATGTTATGCCTTTTTCACAACGTTTGTTTCATTTCGTCAATTTTCTGATAGCAAAATCGTTGTGTACAGTTATGATTTACAATTTTAGAAACAATTTTTCAAAGGGTTTCCCAGACTGTAATAAACCATCATTTCATCACCATCACCATCATGTTGCCTGTTTAAAGAACAGATTTATTTGGAAATGCACAAATTTTAGAAGTATGTACAAGAAACTGAATAAAAACGAACAAGCTTTCTGTTTTCTCGAAACACCCAGCTGCAAGTTAGAGGGATCTTAAGTTAGATGATGAGCCATAAACGACACAAACGTCAGTTTCGTATTATTCTAGACAAGCTATACGTTCCTGTTAACCCCATTCTTCCCCATATGAAAAGTTAAAATTTTAAACAAAACATCGTATATCCCTCTTTTATTATGATCTGATCAGTAGAGGAGGCTTTGTTTGACATCTTGAAGAATTTCTGGCAACAAAGCTTCAACGTTCCCCGTATCCCGCTTTTTACGTAGTTTCGGCAATCATTCTTTGAAGACTTAATCTTTAAGACTGGTTTTCCTGAATGAGAATATTATCAATGTTATTAGAAATATATAGAAATTATAAAAGTTTCCCGAACTGCAGTAGTGTCCGACGTGTGTTGCTTAGATTTTATGTCGTTGGGTTGAAACGTGTAGTTTCATAACCGTATTCCGTTTAGATCCTAAGGTTTTTGAGTTAATCCCGCAGTTTCCTAGCAGTAGACATTTGTATTACATTTTCAGTTTATATATCTTTAATAAAGAGACTAACAAAGGTTTTGAATTTTAAAAGATTATACTAGTCTGGCATTTTTAAAAATACACTCGTGCACATTTTTCGTGTTCCTATGACGACCTCCCAAAAGTAGTACTAAATGTGGATATGGACAATAAAAGTTTGGATTAAGTATGCAAAAACGCTTTGGAAGTAGTTATACCTTATTACTTACAAAGTAGTTTTTTATTTTTCTGGCTTGCAACAGAAGTTTACAAAATCATACAAAGTTAAACGTTAAACGTAGTATCAAAGTTTCTGGAGGTCAGACATTGAAGATTTGAAGACTATTCTGCATACCTCAAATTACCTTGACAATCTCATTCCATACTGATCACTTTTATGAACTTTGACTTGCCATAATTAGGCCAGAGTGATTATTTCTTGCTATAAATTGCATACATATATTTTCTTCTGATACTACCTTTGATATGCGTGGAACCAGGATTATTTTCTAAGACCAGATTTCCGTTGTTAGAAAACTGAATGTATCGGTCACACAACTCACTAACTGTACCGTATTTTTGCGTAAGATTTTTCAAGATAGTAAATTTTATTTTATGCGATTTAAGAAAAATTGATTTTAAAAGTACGAAACAACTGGTTTTTATTTTAAACTTGCATGTTGTTTAACTTTCCTGTCTCTGCTCTAGTATCTTCTGGGTAGTTAATTTGAGTGCTTATGGTTTGAGACATTTGATTAGATTATGGTTATCAAAGCACTTTAAACCTGTTTCACCGGCACCACGACCTAGATCGGAACAAACCTCATTATGTGGCAGAGTGGTGTTATTATATAGTGTAAATGATAATCAGTGGCAGATAAAGAGATTAAATGCATACAGCTCGACAAGTTTGGAAAAACAAATACTACATCTTATTATTATCCACAAACCGATAACGCAAACGCATAAGATCACGGTCGTCATTGATGAGTAATACAATATAAATATATCTTTTTTGCATTTTTCTCTTTTTGGTCATTTGCTAAAACGTACTTATTGTAAACTTGTTGAAATAACTAATGGTCTTGTTCATTTCATATTCATTGATATTCCTATAAATGTAAGATATAAAATCTTCGTATCGTAAGTTACAAGAGTGGCATGGTATTTAGGTACTTAATCTTGTCGACCAGAACGAGAAAATGGGAATTATAACATCTTTAATCATGTATCACATATATGCTCCTTGATTAGGGTGACCAGATCGGTTCAATCAAAAATCGGAACATGGCGACCAACTATTTTTACGGCCTAGTATCAGGAAACCTGGTAATGTAGCCTATGCCAGGACTCCACCCGAGGGACACAGTGTTCTCCAAAATGCGCGTGGTACAACCCATAACACATGAGACCGATAACTTTATATCGTAACCTAACGAGGCGCTAGGAACTGAATAATAAATTTAAAAATATATTTATTTTTAAATTTTTAAAATATATACCTACATATTATTTTTTATTATATATCATTACAAGAAGTTGCGAGAGCGCGTCTAGCTTGAGAACCCGACCATACAACCTGTTAGCGCCCATACATGAACGGACCCAACCTTTGTTTTGGCGTTGGAATTTACCTAAAGTTTTTATAATATTACTATTGAGACTGAAATGGGCAGAGAGGACCAAGACTGTCGTTTTTGCAATGAATTATCTATGTACGTCAAATAATAATTATGACTATTCGAAAATCGAGACATACACGGTCCCGAAAATACATTTCGGGGACACCGGGACATCTAACCAAAAATAAGGACAAATCCCAAAAATCGGGACGTCTGATCGCCCTATTTTTGATGCTTTTCAGTTTATAACTAATTATTACACCAATAGAATCTCAGGTAGCAAAGGCACGTGAATATGACGTGTGAAGCTGCCACTGAATGACGTAGATGTCGTCGTTGTATGATGTAAATATGACGTGGTAATGACTTCCTAATGTCTCAGACCAATAACGACATATGGTAGACATTAATTTCGCGTCTTACAAACACGTTAATTTGACGGCTTTTTCAAATTGTATTTGATATCCTCCCCTTCTTCAGATTTTTAGGAATACATATGAAGCTACTAGTAGTTTGTAAGGTTATATATTGAACAAATATGACATATATTAAAAGATTATAGGTTATAATATTTCTGTAATAGGCCACCTTAAGTTCTTAATTTTTCAGCACAAAAATGTTCATTTGTTAAACTTTCAAATCAAAAATTGCGGAGGTGACAAACTCCACACGACTGAACAAAGACTAGTACTGGCAACCAAGATGGACTGTGAGCGCTTATCTAGCGACGCCTATACCGATTGGTTGAAAGTAGCGACATCGTACTGCAGATCATGAATTTATGTTGGAATTTATTAAATATTAAAAAAGTACTAAAATTAATAATATTTGTACGAAAATAATTAATTTATCTTTGCTGCAATAACACGCTTTAAACACAATGAGCCCTTGGAATAGCCTTACTGAAACATACACCGTTATGGACAATATAACACAAACTGATAAAAATTATCTTCAAAATAATGGTAATATTACGTACGATACAAAATGCAGCATCGCAACATTTAGAAACCGGTAAAATAATAATTTATACATAAATCAGCATAAATAAATCCGTTACCTAAAGAGGACGACAATATGACGTTATTTCATATGAGGATAAACTTGTTGCTTCTATGCCAACCTCTGTGAAACTCCATTGTCTTTAACAAGAATGGCGCTTTCGGGTTTAGAAGTATATTACCAAACGACGCCGATAGTCATAATCCAATAATTCATTAACGCTTATCAGGACTTGATTTGCTTGATGAGTCAGATAAATGCTGATTTATCCCTGATTTTACTGAAGCTCTAAGCTTGGTGGTTTGGTGATTGTATCAGATTAGAGTGATTAGATCAAAACTTCTCCTTAAGTTGTGAGAAGTTTGTATAAGAACGTCGATATGAAGAGATTAACTTTGATAGACGAATTTCTGAAAATTATTGCTTTTCTTTGACCTTGATGGTATACTTTAACGTTATTGGTATATTCATTGAAATTTATTACCATAGGCTACATGAAACAACATGATGTTCTGAAATCATTATCAATCCAAATGAAAAAAGAAGAATAAAAATAATATTGTTTTATAGGAGGAATCACAGAATGGACGAAGCTCCAAGTTCACCAATTATGAACGCTAGGCTCTGAACTTTTATCATATTGTGCTATAAGCTTTTATTGAAGGAGTGTCGAGAAAAGTTTTGTTGCCGGTTTGAATACCAACTTGGCTCGAAATACCGATAATCAGATACTTGTATAAATAAGAGTAATACCGCCACCCAAAACAAAATTCGAAATGATCATAATACTGGCAATGGAACATCGACATTTCACTTAGTACCAACAGTTTGTCTGAACAAGGCTATCTTATGTTCCAGTTCTACTAAAGAGGAGAGGGTCCCAACCTCGCCGCCGCCGATTTGGCTCAATCTGTGCATGCAGTCAGGGTAGGGTAACCCTAGCACAGCCATGCAAAAAACTCAGATGAATGGGCTTCTGGTATCGCACAAGCCTCACCAGAAATTTCCAGAATCAATTTCGTTTTATTAATTTTAGGAAAAAACCAGTGCTGGTGTATGGTAATGTTCTACATTAACAGCAAAGCAAAGAAATATACGTAGTACCTATTTTGGCTGCATGGAGCTGAGGGAAAACATTAGAGGTTATGGAGGCATAAAATCCCATAATCTACGTGGGTTTCAGGACTCTACATAGGTTTTCATGGCACCACCTCAGACCTGCCTGCTCTGCATAAAAATCATTTAAACCGGGGTTTATTTTGCAGGTCTGGGGCGCTTCCCGGCTATCATTCTATGCTTCCTCGCAGGATTGGCATAATTTTCCCTTTGGCGGTGGTCTAGCACAATTAAATGGTGAATTTTTGCAGCATTCGGAACGATTGTCCATCCATATGTGATGAAGGCAGATGCATTTTCTGCAATGGGAGCACTTTAGAAACCTAATGTTGGTACAGTTCCGCATTTCGCAAATGGTAGGATCAGATATTTCAAATGTAAAGCACACTTCCTTGACATTAAGAAACACTGGCTGGTGTTGCCTAAGGTCAGCTGAAAACCATGAATATTGAATCATTCCTTTAAATATAGGAGCTATTAGTTGGAAGTGCAGAAATGATCGTAATTTTATCACTCCATTTCTTGAGTTCTAGGTGTGGTCGTTGCTTACTCCTTGTAAATTCGAAAAGACCTCTAATGTCGCCAAGAGCTCACGTGCCAAATATTTTAGCTGGCGATGAAATATCTAGTGGTTGAACAACAGGTGTGCATTTTTCGGGGATTACTTTTAACGTGATATCGGGCCTATTGTTTTTCTTGCCGAAAAATTCTTCATATGCAGCACCCACTTTGTTGTGCCCTGCCCATCTAGTCTACTACACACAGGAAGTCCTTTTTGGCATATGGAACAATTTGCTTTTCAATAAAATAAGCATTTAAGGAGCTACTCATTTTCCTCGACGAACTGCGACGAACCTTTTGATAAGAAAATCCAAATAGTTCAATATTGCCAAGAACACCCGAACTGGAGTTGGAAATCGGTGAGGCAGAGAGGAAGATTTCGAGAAATTATTGATGCCAGAACCTTAGGTATATTTAAATAACAAGTGCAACGCAAAACCCTCCAACAGAAATATCGAGAAATTAACAACTATGCCCTTGAACAGGTGAAAGAATGTAGGTCGACGTACAAGATATTACGAGCATCACACCTTCGAACATTTACTTTGAAAAAATATATTCAAATGAACGATCCTACAATGAAGTTTAAAGCAAGTGAATCTTGGTTAAAAAAATCCAAAAAACGTAACAATTTGTCCCACCGAAAAATAACTAGACTAGTAAGTAAACGGATGGTTACAAGCGAGCAAGAAATTTTGAAATCAGCGAAAGACTTCCAGAATGAAATGCTGTCGTTGTCCACTCAATTTGACGCAAGTCATATAATCAACACCGACCAGTCCGGTTTTCAGTATGAGATAACATCTGCCCGAACCTATACTTTCAAAGGAGAAAAGACCGTATTCGGCTATGCTCAATCACCAACAAATTTGTGTTCGCAAAGCTACACAGTTCAGTATATAATATCGATGGAAGGAAGTATTGTTGGTAACGTTTTTATTTGTCTGCAAGAAAAGGATGGGAAACTTGGTCCTCAGGTGAAACAGCAAGTGGAGTCCTCTTTACCACTCAATGTATCTCTCACTTGCAGTTCGTCAGGGAAAATGAGTAGCTCTTTAAATGCTTATTTTATTGAAAAGGAAATTGTTCCATATGTCAAAAAGGACTTCCTGTGTGTATTAGACTCATGGGCTGGGCACAACAATGTGGGTGCTGCATATGAAGAACTTTTCGGGAAGAAAAACAATAGGCCCGATATCACATTAAAAGTAATCCCCGAAAAATGCACACCTATTGTTCAACCACTAGATATTTCATCACCAGCTAAAATATTTGGCACGTGAGCTCTTGGCGGCATTAGAGGTCTTTTCGAATTTACAAGGAGTAAGCAACGACCACACCTGGAGCTCAAGAAATGGAGTGATAAAATTACAATCATTTCTGCACTTCCAGCTCCTATATTTAAAGGAATGATTCTATATTCATGGTCACCAGCCAGTGTTTCTTAATGTCAAGGAAGTGTGCTTTACATTTGAAATATCTGATCCTACCATTTGCGAAATGCGGAACTGTACCAACATTAGGTTTCTAAAGTGCTCCCATTGCAGAGATTCATCTGCCTTCATCACATATGGATGGACAATCATTCCGAACGCTGCGAAAATTCACCATTTAATTGTGCTAGAACACCGTAAAAGGGCGAATTAGGTCAATCCTGCGAGTAAGCATAGAATGATAGCCGCGAAGCGCCCCAGACCTGTAAAATAAACTCCGATTTAAATGATTTTTATGCAGAGCATGCAGGTCTGAGGTATGTAGAGTCCTGAAACCCACTTAGATTATGGGATTTTATGCCTCCATAACCTGTAATGTTTTCCCTCAGCTCCATGCAGCCAAAACAGGTACTACGTATATCTTTTTGCTTTGCTGTTAATGTAGAACATTACCATACACCAGCACTGTTTTTTCCTAAAATTAATAAAACGAAATTGATTCTGGAAATTTCTGGTGAGGCTTGTGCGATACCAGAGGCCCATTCATCTGAGTTTTTTGCATGGCTGTGCTAGGGTTACCCTACCCTGACTACATGCACAGATTGAGCCAAATCGGCGGCGCCGAGGTTGGGACCCTCTCCTCTTAAGTCAACTGTCAACTTCACTGTATGTTGTCATTTTTATTCGTTAAGCATTTCTCTCATTCTTAAATGACACTAAGACGACTTCTCAGTTGTTTTTGTTTAGAAACTTGTTTCAGCGCGAATAGATCATACCATAACATTATTTTTACGTAAATTCGAATACCATTCAACCCTAAAATACCAGAGACAATGCTATCAAACCATAGATAAGTAATTAAGTCATGTAAATGTACATATATACATATGTACATGTATACAGTGATACAAAATACTGTAAGTACTATAATAATAAAAAAAGATAAAAACTCAGAATTCAAAAAAGTCTCCAAAATAATTATTGTTGGGTGGTTAACAAATGTATTTGTAGAAGAGATTGTACAACATGACAACAGATATGTGCTCACACAAGTGCATGAAGTTTATTTGTTGTGCCGAATATTATTGAACATTTTTGTATCGTTTTTTGAATTTTTAATCTGACGTACTGAGTATGTACTTCCAGGAAGAAAATATAAAAACTAAAACCCAACCGTTTATTTACTTACTAGACCTAACTACGTCACAAAAATTTTAAGCTTTACTGTAGTACTAAAGATAATGAATCTGTATGTATTAAGATTCAAATATTAATATCACATTTATAGCTGCATTGTTACACATATAGCTTACATTAAGTAGTACATTACTGATAAAAAGAAAACAATATTAGTAATCCCACACCCAAATTATCGATAATCTACTTATAACGATAGTATCGATGATCAATTGTGTTAAAAAGATTTATTGACTGGAAGAATTTAAGGAATGATTTACGTCATTAGTGGTGGGTTTATAAATAATTGGAAAAAATATTAATCAAAATAGAATGGAATGTATTGATTAAAAATCTAAAACAGAAAGTTTCTTAAACTGGTTTTACCCTAGGTTTTTGAATTATCACCAACGCGAGTGCTGTATTGATCAATAAACCTGTTCACTTTTGTTCTGATTCTTCTATAGATTGACTGTTCGAGATCATTGTTTTGTAGTTTATTTTTAATTCATAGACTTGAATGCTATGAACTATCTTTTTTATAATAGAAGAATAATAATATGTAAAATATTATATTTTCAACCTTCTCCACGAACGTTTTTAAACAAGGAACTTTTTTATTAGCCAAATATAAAATTTTAAAATTACACGTAATACCATTAAGCTTTATTAACAGACAATCTTTGCTAGGTTAAGATTTGTCATTATTTATGTAATAATAATAACTGCTACAACCCATAACCAAGAAACTAGGCACCAGGAGCTATGAAGCTTGAGCGGGAGGGAGGGGGCGATTGTTATTATTATGTAAGCCTAACGTGCGGCTGAAGTCGACTTACAGATGGAACAGCGCAAATCCCACATTTCACAGCTAAGGAAAACTGCAACAGGTCTGCCGGTACGAGGAGTCAAACCTAGACCACTTGGGTGAAAGTTCAGCACGCTGGACAATACACTGCCAAGGCTGCAAATGTGTCTTTAATTTGACAAGTAATACCAAAAATGTTCCCTATATCTGATAAACAATAATTCGTTTTAGTGTTATCCCTTAGTTTCCTATTACTTTACCTTCCAGAATTAGTTGTAAGTATTTTAGCTTCATATCTTTAACTGTATATATGTAATAGATCTAAATCTTTCCACATTTTCTCAAAATCTCCAGGCTCGAAATTCTCTCCATCTTTGATACTCTTAGGATACATCTATACTGCTACATTTCAAATATTTCTATTTTCTTTTCACTCAACAACGTTAGCGTTCATGATTCCAGTGTTGAGAAAAATGTAGCACTTTAGAAGTCTTATTTTTACATGTCCACAGATTTTGACTAATATATAAGAGTACTTTTTTATTTTAATAATCGCCGCTTTCCAGTGTTCATTTAGACTAGTGCCCAGTAAAGAATACTCTTGAACTATTTCTATTTGGGAGTCATCAGTATGTATCCTAGCTTCTGGTTGATTATTGTTACTAATAAGTAATAACCATGTATTTTTTGTCTTTTTTACGTTCAAGAAAATTCCGTATTGCTCACTGGTCACATATAAACTTTTACCTAGTAGTTGTAATCCTTCTGCTGTGCTTGCCATTATAACAGAATCGTTCACATATCGCAAACTGTTGATAACCTATACGTTGATTAGCACACCTTCCCGAGCAGAAATTTGATAAGGCTAGAATTAAGCCTCTATCCGGCCTGCCCTTGTGTAAACAAGGCCCAGATTAGGCAACCCGATCCGGTTCAGATCAGAAATGTAACGCCTTGGCAGATCCGTACCCTATCAGGCTATCAAATCCGGCCCTGGTCGGGCTATTCTATGTGGCTCGGATCAGGTTTCTTCTAAACCATTTAATGTTTATTTGAAAATCTTTTCGGAGCATATCGACGGCTTCACATGAAAAGTGCATAAGTCCAAAAATAGATATGTAGCACTTTTTCATGTTGCTGTCAATGATTTTGCACGTGTGCCTGATCTTATTTTTGCAATTTAAACGATATCTACTAATTATTTTTGGGATTTCTTACATTTATTTTATAGAAAAGTAATATTTAACCAGATGACGTTAAAATCTCAATTTTTTCAATTTTGGCACTTACGCACTTTTCATATGAAGCCGACGAATGTTAAATAACGGGTAAGAGTCTGTTAAACACACTAAGAATTTTTATTTTGTCAGTGTTACGATTCTCAACTCGTATCGTAGCCCATTGGTTCCAAGATAGATTTGCAATAATGCATTTGATGTATTTGCTGTCTAGCCCTAGTGTCTTTAAAATAATTACCAATTTTTCGTATTTCACTTTATCAAAAGCTTTGCAGAAGATTATAAAGCAAATATGTACGTACGTCACAGTTCACAACTTTACATCTCCAAGTTAAAACATTGCCTGCAAAAAGAGCTACTTTGGTGGCTAATAAGTATCAAAAACCAAACTCATCGTCTCTAAGTTGCTGTGTATTATTTTGAGAAAAATTTCCAGAATGCAACTCCTCAAACTTATGGTTTTATACTGCTCGCATTGCTTAAATGTTACTTTTTCGGTAAAGTAACAAATGTTGAAGTGAGCCAATCATTTCCTTGCTATGTTTCCTGTATCATAAAGCATATCATGTATCCATTGTTATCTAACTGTTTTAATATGTATCTCTTTTGGGATTTAATCCGGATAGGCTACCTTTCCATTCTTATCTTTCTCTATTACATCAGATACTCCTCTTTCAAGTATAACATAACAATTAACAGGTCCACTGTTAACATTGTCAAAACTTTTTTTGGTCGAGTTTTCACACGATTTCACTCGTTTTTTCTAAGTCATCGTCTACAAATAATTTTTCAATATATTCTTCCATGGTTTGTATCTACAATTTTCTTTCCAGTATTGGATATTAAACAGGTTGTGAGTTTTTTATCAAAATACCCTCTGCTTCTATTACTTTACGATGAATGTTGAAATCATCGTGTTTCTTTTAAAAGTTTTATTTCTTTGAATTTCTTATTCATCCATTCTTCCTTCGCTCTACTTATATTTTTCGTATACGCATTTGTTTGTATCTATTCTTTATTTCTTACTAATCTCCTTCCATTCATGAATTTTAAAATATCATCTGTCATCCATTCTTTTTTTCTAACCGTTTTTCCTGTGATATATAGTTCTTGATAAGGCTTTTGCTTATGTTTAATATTTTCCTAGTTTTCATCTTCTCTAGGATTCTAGCCCGTATGGACCAACTACATACTGGTTGGGAAGACATGGGCTTGGTATAAGGATTATATTGCATAGCATTGCATTGGATTGCATAACATTACATTACAATTCATTACATTACATTACATTACATTGCATTGCATTGCATTGCATTGCATTGCATTGCAGTAAACAACACTCGGGTTGGGGGAGGATTGATTGATTGGTCAATTTGCAAACTAATATAGCAATGCAATTATGTAAGATAATTTATAATTTGATATATATAATTATATATAATAATTAATATATAATTTAGTATTATTTATCTTAATTAAATCGGGGGGGGGGGGTAAGGCGGTAAGGTTCAATTGAGGAGATGATAAGGAGAGTGGAGGGTGGAAGGGGTAGATAAGCCAGGATAGGTTGGGTAAGTTGATGAAGGGGATAATAAGTGATTGGAGGAGTAAGTCTGGAAGCAAGGGTTAATTGGATGTATTTGTTAAATAACGCGTCCAGGAGTTTGTCTGACAATGCTCGGTTTAGCATTTTTAACTGGTTTAGTTACTTTTGGAACACTATACCATTAAGAAAGGTTAGTGGAATTCTAATAGTCCAGTCATATGAATTAGGAGAATTTACGAGATTTTATAGTCGTTATGAATCAGCTAACAGTAATTGATTGCTTTCCGGGTGCGATTGTAATCCAGCCATATTCCTCCACATAATTTAAGTTTTTAACTGTAAGAGGGGCTCTATTTTGTTCATCCATGATGTCTGAAAAAGATAGTGACAACGTGTGAGGAAAGATTTTTGAAAAAAAGCACAACTCCGTTGGATACCAATATTGAATAGTTTACTAGGAAGTAGGAGTTAGTTGGGAGTCAGAGAAGAAACATTAGTTTCTAGCTCCAAAATCCCACTAAACTATTTAATATTGGGGAAAGATATTTTGTGTGAAACTAGATCGGTTAAACGCAACTTATATACGATTCTACGAGTATATCCAAAAAAATAATTGCTAAGGTGTTAGAGACCTTCAAAGCAGTGTTGGGCATCAATCAATTAAATGTTTAATCAATTAATCAATTGATTGAATATTTAATTGCGATATTTCAATTGCAATTATATTTAATTGCAACTAACCTTTTAATTGCGGACTGCAACTAAATTTAGTTACAATTAAACTTGGTTTCAATTAATGTATCAATTCCAGTTGTGCAGTTAAACCTTATTTCAATTAACATGTCAATTGCAATTAAAAATCGCAACTAACATTGTTACAACTAATAATACTATTTATGAAATTATTAAATTAAATAATGATGTCATTCTGATTTTTGTAGCAACAGATTACATTTCAACCTCATACCAGACGTAAACAAACAAGTGCAATTGAAATATCTTTTTATAAATGTATAGGGTCAATTGGTTGTAGAAATATACTAATGCTCAACAAATCAACTGGACGATTTGCACAGATTTCTGTAATTTTTTAAATATTTAAATAATTCCCATAAAACCATCCGTGTTTATTTTATAGTACTTATATTAAGAATATGTAATTTTATTGCGTTTCAATATCAACTTACGCATTAACAAAATCATATTTTTAATAAAATATACGCAGATGTCAAGATAAGCAAGTCCAGTTCATTTTTTGAGTAGTATATTTGTATGTAATAAAGATTAGTAAAAAGTTTCACTGTATTTATTAAATTATAACCTGACAATATTGTTTCGACGGCTAAGTTGTCTTGTACCATCTTGTACACGTATTAAAATATATAGTCTGCGTAATCTCTATAAAAAGCGGAATTTATAAAACTTTTAATTTAAGAAATAAGTAAAAACACACTATGATCAAAAATTGATATTATCACACCATTGAATAGAAGAGGAAACAGACTGTGTAAGATGTTTTGTATGAATTATCTATTTTTTTAATTGTCGAAGCTCCACAAATCCAAATGGCAAAATACTCGTATATTTGTCAGCAAACAATGTCCTAGCTGTAAAAAATGAAAAACATCTGTATTCTTAAGGGATGAATTATTACATAGCAGGTTATTTTTATCTATATTGTAAAGTAAACACTACAGAAAACTATTTTGTTAATGCACAGATGCAGATACGCATTTTTATTACATTATTACCGTTATTAGACAAAATTGCTTATCCCTTAAACATTGTTCAGTAAAACTCGTGAAATAGTACAGTTTAGATCGCTTTAGATTTTTGGTGTTAAAGTAAAAAATATATATCTGTTTCAAAAAATTCGAACGCCTGAGTTTGTAATAATAATAATTTATTTGTAGTTCCTAAAATGCACTACTTGTTTTAAAATATTTGTGACTTTTAGAATAACCCTTTCGCAATACACCCGTCGATTGTTCACGTATTAAACGAATTATTAACTTCTTTTTAAGTTTTATAGCTGATTCCAGCTCGCTTTCAGAACGCGTGCTTGCCATTTTCATTCACAAAAACTAAATTTCAACACTTTATTAAATACAACAATACTATGAAATGAGTGTACTCCTTTCTTACCTATAATACTATGATTAGTACCTATATTTCAAAACGTACTAAATTGGTCAACTTCAGTGAACTCGTAAAATCACTTTAACTTGCCTGCACTTACAATCACTTTTTGAAAAATACTGTCTGCTGCATGCCAATGTTGCCAATACTATTGTAAACTATCCTTCATGCTTAAAATTCCATATTTCAACAAAACGTAAAATACCCACAATGTGAAATTATGGTGCAAGAGATACTCACCACCTTGAAATAACTGTACTTACAGGGATGCAGGTATTTGAAATATTTGTTTACTCAAAATAAGTCTTTGTTCACCATTCATTCGTAAAAGTTTTGTTAACTAAAAATAATTATTTTTTAACCATTCCTTCAAGTATCCGAAGTAATATTATTTATATGTATACAAAAGAAGCATGTGATATATAATTGAATACGCATAGTATGTTATAATAAAGCATATAATAAATATAATATATAACATTTTTTCGTACTGTCAAATTACAGGATTGCCATAAGTGATATAACGTAAGTTATTTTTATTTATAATAGTTTTATTCGTTTTCTGATTTAATTATCTTCGGAAACAGTTTTTAAATTAATAATTATATAGGATCGAACTATGGTGTACTAGCGAGCGAGGGTGTTAGCGGGGTGGAAGAGGGCTATCGAGAGATTCGACCGAGAGCGCGAGTCATTGTGCAGCACCTCATGTTTTTATCATTTTTATCCTTAATATTAACTAAAAAATTATTCCGAGGGGATCATCGTCATTCCAAGAGAGTAGGAAACAATTTTGTAAGAGATAGATTTTTTGATTAAAGGCTTAGATTGCGAGATATGGAGTGATAGATGTTAAAAAGCAGCAAAATTTCCGACTTTTTTACGGTACATCAAACCGAGAAAACGGCTTGTGAAGTTTCATAACCCCATAAGCTGCAATAGTAATTTCAAAATTGAATTTCGATTTTCACAAAAACCGCTACAAACATTGAAATGTCCTTTTACGGAAATATAGCTTCAAAACTAAATAATCGGTTACCGTATAAATCTCGAATATTTTGAATAGTGCCCTTTTGCATTGGACAATCATGGGACAAATCTGGATTTAGCATGTAATAAGCATAACCTTCAATTTAAAATGTGTTTACTTTTACACTTAAACCCCCAGAAAGTCGTTTTCTAGAAGCTTTGTTGGCATTTGTGCACTCTACTACGAAGTTAATTGTCGCCACAAAAATTTAATTGTTAATTGTGATGACAATTACAATTAATAATTTTAATTGTAGCAATGATTAACGATTAACAATTAATTAATTGTTAATTGTCAGTGCAATTAACAATTAATTAATTGTAATCATACAAAACAAAACATATGCACAATTAATTAATTTAATTGTCCTTTGCAATTAACAATTACAATTTTAATTGTCAATTGTTAATTGCCGCTAAGATTTAATTGTGCCCAACACTGCTTCAAAGTTAAGTTGATGATTTGATTTCTATTATTCGCTCTCACTCAAAGTCTAATGACCAATTTAGATGGAATTAGGTTTGCGTGGGTCCTTGATGTCAAGAAATAAATTGGTATTATTGTTTGTGATAACCGTAGAGGGCTCTAGAAATGCACTGCTGCAATTTTAATTTTTAAGGTTCTACGTTAACGTTAACATTCTTGTAGTAGCCTATCAAATTTAAAATATACCGTTGAAAACAGGATTTATTATCTGAATTAAATTTTGTACCCGATGAAATGTTTATTTTCAAAATATCACCAACAAAAAAGTTAAGAACAAAAATATCATGCATTACCTACAAACAAATAACCTCGATTTATTTCTTGACACTAAGAACTCCCACATAAATGTTATCTAAATTGAATTATTACTTTTAGATTTATAGCGTACAATAAAAATATAATTTGGAGCCATTCAACAAGAACGTTTGTAAAAATTGGTAAAGTTTCGCATCACCCTCCCACCTACGTTCGTTTTTGTTCGCAAACCTTAAACCCCCCTACCTCGAACGTTCACGATTCATACCCTCTCTCCCCAAATGATGAGTAATTGAAACTTCAACAATTTAACACTTTTGTTTTTTTGTTGATATTTTTGTTTAAAATTTCTAAATGATCCGAGAATAAAACGAACTTTTGCATTATTCTTACCCTCTTCCTACCTGCCGTTTGTTTTGAATAAACCCCCTCCCCTTTTAAGCGAACGTTCTTTTTGAAAGGCTCATTTTCAACTTTGAGGCTCTTTGTCCATTTTACACGGTTCATCTATGAATATACTGTATGTCCACCATGGCCACTTTATCCATTAACTTGCCCGAGTGGGCACAATGCCTAGGGCCTACAATATACTGACAAAAGAAGTAGATACACAAACAAAAAAGTCTAGCAAAACAAATCCAAATTAAGAAAAAACTCCAAATTATAACTTAAAACATGTATTTACATATATTTGAATGACGAAAACAATTAAAAATAATTTAAGTCATTAAGCGTTGACGGTGCATTGCAATTTACGAGTACTTTTAAGATTAATTAACAAGTTGTAATACTTGCGTACAAACAATAAAATTAGCATAAGAATAAGTAAAGACTTTGAACAAAGGTCTCCAGAAATAAAAATGTCTAGCGGTTAGAAGGTTTTTTTTATTTGTGGATTTGAAACTACCAAAAAATGTATGTATTATACTTTAGAACTCTTGTATCGGAATTCCAATAATCGAAAAATTACTTTTATCCAACACCTCTAAATAAAATGTTTTTAAGCAATTAATGTTGAAGTTAACTCACTTGTGTGTAGAAAAGCTTTTTATCCACTTAGAATGATGATTGGCTGCTATTTTACGGTCTAGGACATTTGGGCGCGACCGTTTAGGGGCGGCCATCTCGGCGCGGCCGTTTCAGCGCTAGGACAGTTGGGCGCCGGACAGATCGGCGCAAGGGCACTTCGGTGGCGGGACACTTAGGCGCAGACACACTTTGCCAAAGAGACTTTTCGGTGCATGTAAATTTCCCCGCGACAAATTAGAGTAAAACTGTCGGGGATCTTTAAACAAAACTTTTTTTGGGCCATTAGTCTAATTTTTTGGGACAAGCTACCCTAGTATCAGAGTGACCTTTTTTTATTTTTATGTACACACATACACCTTCTTAATTCCAGAATTTCGCTTAGATTGGTTAAATTGCATTATTCCAGTGCTTTTTGTCTTTAAGCGCTGGACTTTAAGCACTAAGCAGTATCCATTTATAAGCGTTACCTACTGAGACAAAATTCGTGCAGTGGGACACGTTTATTTATATAGTACCATTTATCACTGGTACGATATTCAATGTTAATATCAATTTGCCTATGTCATTTAAGTGATTTTATAAAATTTTGATGTATTAATTTATCATTTGAGAAGAAGAAGCAGTTTTTTAAACTTGTTATTTGCATAATTTCCTAAAAAAAGGAAACCTACATCTTATTGCCATGTAGGACAAATTGATAGTTAATTCCTGGAAACGGAAAGATTAGTCGCAGGCTGTCGAAGGATACAATCTTCTTATTCTTATTATTAGCCTCGGTAGTTTAGTGTCTAGCACGCTAGACTCTCACCTGAGC
Organism: Agrypnus murinus; assembly: GCA_929113105.1. Taxonomy (NCBI): domain Eukaryota; kingdom Metazoa; phylum Arthropoda; class Insecta; order Coleoptera; family Elateridae; genus Agrypnus; species Agrypnus murinus. Next base: position 70,298,145 of record OV816024.1, read on the forward strand.
GGACCGGGTTCGACTCCCGGGACCGGCAAAGCTAGTTAAGGTTTTTCTGCAGTTTTTCCTTATCTGTAACACAAATGTGGGATTTGGGCTATACCATCTGTAAGGCCTGCGTAATAATATTAATCGCCCTCTTCCTCCCGCACTAGCTCTAGCTTATGGGGCCTGGTTACTGGTTAGTCAGGTAATGAGTTGTAGCAATTAGTATTATTATTATTCAAGAAATTTTTCTAAACGTAACAAAGAGATAACTTTTGTAATTATTCTAACAATGAGGGAGAAGTGCCATGGGAAACAAAATTTTGCTAATATATTTACACTTACGGTATATGTATACCCTTGTAACTTAATGTTGTTTCATATTCTATAGCGCTGATAGCGACTTATATACCTCAATACATTCATTTATAAAAGTTCTTTCGTCAGTTTTAGATACACTATATTTAGCGGCCGTGAAAATGAATTAATATTGTGCAATAGTATCCACAGACAGGCCAATTTTTTACACATTGCGCAATCATTTCAAACAGTTTTTGATTGACACAATATATTGCGCAATTTTTCAATATACGCTCCAGATGATCAATAATATTGCGCAATATCAATCATTGCACAATATTATTGAGAGTCTAGGAGCCGCTTAAGAACTAAACTAGGTATATTTCTAACTATTCTTTGTTTTGGGTTCCACACGGCCTGGTTTGAAAGGGGCTGATAGTACAGTTCAGACAACTAACGTCGATTCGGCCGGTCGGTCAGTCGGTTCAACTACACTCGTGGCACCCCAATCATTGAAAGAGTCGCTGAGTTTCAAGTCAGTGTGGAGGTGGGAATAAGGAACTCTCTAGTTTACAAATTTTCAATCGTTATTGTTAGATTGATTCCAAGGAAGTTTCTTTTTTATTTCAGATTGCGACATTTAAAATAGCCTTAAAGGATCATCTAGTTCTGCACTGCGCAAGGACATTGCATTAGAATTTTAAGAACGGTTTTACATATAATTCAAAGTTTAGGATTTTCGTATTTTTGTAGTCTCTTTTATCTAGGTACTATATTTTAAACGGTGCCTCTAAACTACACATTTGTATCTGACTTATACCAAAACAAACGGTTTTTGCCCGTAAAGAAACGTTGCTACCGTAGTATTGGCGTAAGTCAAATACAAATGTGTGGTTTGTAGACACCGTTTAAAATATATACTCGGAATTATGATAGACCATAGACCTTGCACTTTGTTATTATTATCTAGGTATAAGGAATTCGGGGAAATATGGGCAGCTTAGTAGTATGTTAACTATAACCCCCCCCCCCTTCAACTTCTATTAGTAACTAATATTATATTAAGAATACCTTCCATTGCTCTATACAAAAAATGATTAAATGCGTCCTGATCGAGCGTATATCTACAAACACAACAGAAAATGGTATGTTACTACTATTTTGCCCAGAATCCCCAAGTATAGGGGTAAAATGCGCATTAATGTTTATATTTGTTTAAACAGTTAAAATCACCGTCTAACCTCAAGATATGAGTCTGAGCTAACATTGTTGGTTTTACATTACCTATTTTTTAAGACTGTGGTAACATTTATTACACACGAGGTATATGAAATAAGCATAGAGCAAATCTGATATATATGGAAGCCAATATTCTTTAACTTGATGTAGTAACAACATAACCATTACACCGCTTTGCATTCGTTCCAACCTACATATATATAGCAAAGAAATCAGGCCTTCTTGGTACGAAAACTTAAAACTTCCCATATTCGCCCAGATTCCCCCGAATTCCCCTATAGGTTTTCGGTGCCATAGAGAGTAAAGTCCTAATGAAGTGCACAAGTAGTAAGTATATAAATAGTAGATATCAGTTGATATTTTGATTTTTGATATAACATTTTGAAGATTTTGCTATTATATGCCTTTAGTACAAAATGCTTCAGAATGGTGAAAAGTAATTGTACGTAATTGACAATACCTTAAATATTTTAGATATATCTTTTCATATATTTGTAAACTTTGTAGCATTATGTTTTGCGTTTTGACACTTATATTCAAAACAAAGAGGATCTTAGAGATTTGGTTGTTAAGATTAGTTAATTTCTCAAGAAAAAACTGGAAATAGCTCGTAATATAAAATTGTCATATAATAAACACATACCTGAAATAATATAGATTTTTATCTACTAACCCAGAAGTTGTGACGTTAATGTTCATTGATGTAAATCATACATCTATATGTTCATTCATTTGAAAAAAAGGTATTTTTAGATGTGATTTTATATGGAAACGGCAATGAAGATGTATCAAATACATAGAATCAGTCTTTTTGTATAAATTCTTATAAACTATTTGTTCTTACTATGAACAAATAGTTACTTGTTAAGGACTTGCATATTTAATTGATGTATTCGTTACTGACGTGAAGGATGATTTAGTTATCTATATTATCAATCTTTTATTAGATATAAATATAATCCTAATTCGTACAAATAAAAATAGTTTGATTTTAAATGGTGTTGTTGCTAAGGTATATTGAAAATGGTGATAAAGGTATCTTCATCAAATTTTGTTTCTACCATATACAGTAGAAACCGCCTAAAGTGACCACCTTTGGGACTGACCCAAAATGGTCAATAAGCAGGTGGTCCCTTTGTAAAAGTGTGAATTTTTTATACACAACAATTTTTATTTTCATGCGATATTCATTACATAGATAGGTATTTTGAGTTTTTGTGCTTATAGTAAATACTAAAAAAATGTATATGTACAATATATATTTATTCAACAGAGCACTTACCGTACTTATTACATGCGATAGATATGTGTTATGTACTATTGATTTCATAATGATCTAGGACAACAAGGCTAACGTGATGCTATTTTTTATTATTTTATCCTATACATTTACACTGAGAACAAAAGAATAAAATAGTATTATATTAGCCTTGCTGTCCTAGATCATTATGAAATCAATAGTACATACTACTTATAGGTACATATTTATTTAAAAATCATGTAACGTAGATTGTCTCAAGATCATATGTTTAGCACAGATTAGTTCATTAATATTATTTTTAGCATGGTACAGTTCTGTTAGGATTCCAGGGCAGTTCTGAATAGTAAAATGTTCAGCTGTTTTTCTCTCACTGTGGTTTTCTAAAAACTAACACCTTTTGTTTTTGTTTCAAATTTAGTTCTTTGTAAACTTTTTTGAAGTCATCTTGATCGCATAATTAACACAAGGGTTTCAATCAATAGATGAAACAAAACTGATTTTATAAAACAGTTTTAAAACTATCCAAGGGTTACTAATGTGAAAGTTTGCAGGTAATGAATTTCTCAGAAGCAGAAATAAAGTCTTAAAACTTGGAAATACCTGAACCCAACTGGTCACTATTAAGGGATTAGATGCATTCTTAGAAATTCTTTGAATGCAATTTACATGTACATGCCTATTTAAACTTTTAGAAGATTAGTTATAACTGTAAGTAAAGTAATCCCTTGGCTAATGGTCACATTACACAAACATTTAAACAAATATTTGAGGTAAATGTGGTCAATGGTCACAAAAGACAAGTGGTCAGTTTATACAATATAAATTACATTAAAGTAATGGGATTTTTGCAGGGACTGAGAAAAAGTGGTCAATATGACCAGAGGGTCAGTTTAAACAGGTGGTCAGATTTACAGGTTTCACTGTAGTATTTATTCTATTTCAATATATTTTTTAAATACATAATACTTCCAGAATGGTGCAAATATATTTTTTTTAAATCTTAAAACATGCCAATTTGATTTTTTAATATAAATACTTCGTGACGTAAAAATTTGTTTTTGCACAATGACGTCATCTTAATCTTTTCAGATCTCAACCCCAATTTTTCCCTTATTTTAATAGAACTCCCTATCAGATAAATGGTATAATCTATAAAAGTTGGTACACTTTGTAAAACAATTGTTTTTTAGAAAAATACACATTATACAACAAATACTAAATTATATCTTTAATTAAACTAATTTTGAAATTCTAAACAAAAGGACATAAAAGCAATACTTAATTAGGACAACCTTAATGATAAAACAAAAATGTTTAAATTGTCCCTTATTAACCAGTTGGCATTGACCGGCACGTTTGTAAATATTTTGTAATGCACGCTCGATAATTTCCGGCCTGATAATTTGAATCATCTAAATTGTTTGGTCTATTAATGCAACCTCGCGATTTTAATTGACTCTGTAGAAAGAAATCTAGCGGTGTTAATTCAGGTGATCGCGCTGGCTATTGAGTCGGACCTCGTCACCCTATCGATTTATCAGGAAATATATTTTATAAATATATTAAGAAACTACGGAACTTCTGCACCAAAATGGAGAGAAGCTCCATTTTGTTGAAATCAAATGCTTTGGTAGGGTACGTCATCATTCATTGTTTGAATAATGAAAGATTTAGAAATTCTTGAATTTCCTTGTTCTGTCATATAAAAACATTAATGAGTATGATTTTTACATTACGAAGGGTCTTTTTAAAAATTTGCTTGTTTCAAGGTTTTCCAAAAAAACATGAAATAACAAACTTATGTATTTGTGCGATACTTTTGTTACCACTCGGTATTTCCAGCACCAAATGCTATAAAATAATAATTACTTATAACCCGTAAGTTATATTAAATGTTTATTTAATGAAAATAGATCTTGTCTTTCTAGCATGTAATATGAATGATAACTTTATATATCTTATCAAATGTTTATAAATATTATAGTTTTAACGTCCGTTTTATTATTTACTAGTTTATAGAAAATGTAGGTATAACTAACTGGAATTGCTTGGAACGATTATTTATTTTTTAACCACTTTATATGAACTTTGTATTTACTATACGTTTGGATTTCCCGCTGCAAAGCAAGCTTTAACCAGTTTTAAAAACTAGATCTTTACAACTTACTCTGTAGCCATTAATTCAATTGGCATAGTGGTATTAAAGTTTAGAATTATTTGCCGTTTTTAAATTAATAATATAATAACCGGCATAAAACATGCACTTTGTATATTTCAAAATTACTATACAAGGTGTAGAATCGCTCCACGTACAATGCGGTTTCACATGCATTTTCAAAACTTTATATTATCTACCTTATTATTTTACAGTGAAGATATTCCAGAATAACATAATGAAAGAATTTTGGTTCGGATTTCGTCTGCTAAAGCCTTAAAAAATGACATTTAGATAGAGTAGTAGCAAAATGTGAAAAGTCTTTTGACGTCGTAAAAGATGCGCGTTGTATTGACGATAACACCGCAGTAGTGGCGTAACAAATATTTTTTTAATTACTACTATACGAAAGAGGAAGGTTAATGTAAGACGAACGCTCTAGAATAACTTGACAAGTAAAACGTCCCCCTATTAAAAAATAAAAAAGTTCGAACGTAGTTTCGTCTAGTACGCGTGTGATGTCAACAGGCTTTTCTCATTTTGCGATTACTTTAGCAAATATCTTTCTGAGTCGTGACAATGTTTCTGAAGCATAACTGATTTTTGTAAAAACTAAAACTCTATTTTCTTTACACTGTAAAAAATTACCGGTGAATTATACCCTAAAAAATGGAGGCAACTATGTTACCTCCATTTTTTGGGGTAAATTTACTTCAAAGTGTAATTTTCATAGGAAGTGGGGAAATTTCAAGATTAGGTTAAATTTGCATTGTAATGTTTCCTTTTTAAGTAAATTTACAGATTAAAATTACAATCTCAATGTAATTTTACATTTTAACATTAAAACACCTGTGTAAAGTTACATGACAAAGTTAATATTTCATGGCAATAGTACTTTTCAGGGTTAAAATACAAATGTGAAAATACTTCTTGAATGTAACAATGACTTGCGAAAGTACTTGCAAATTCAATCGTTCCTCTGAATATTACTTACATAGGTAAAGGAATTGTATGAAACAAAATAAAATCAAAGTAATTTTTATTGAACGTATGTACTTATATAAAATATAAGACATTAACAGAACTTCTTTTCAGGGGCTTTCGGAAATATTTGGTCTCTCAAAGACATTCAGATAAAGTTTCGATTCCACCTAGAAAATTAAAAAATTATAAATTATATAAACAATTATACACGAGTACCTTTCTCAATTACAGTTATGCTAGTTTATTTCGAATTCTTCAATTTTTGATTCATCCTAGAAAAACATTAAATTAAATATTTTTATTTTATTGGTTTAAATTTGTAATTTTAACATATAGGTACTTACCGATTATTATTTTTTAACTTCTACTATAAAATAAAATTCTTCCCATCTTCGGTCATACGTGTAAATATTTGCCTTTAATAAATGCGCACTACACTACAACGAAAAACAAAATATTAATGAGCAATGAACACTTCGTTCGATATCGATAGAGTACGCCTCGCCGAAATCATAAAAGAATGGTACACACCATTCCGACCATTCCCCAAAAAGCCTATTTGGACTGTTCATAATGGATTCCTGAATTCTTTCACGAAACGAAGGTCACAAACAAGTGCGATCAGCGAAATATTAATTAAGGGTAAATATTAAGGGTAAAATTACACTATTCTTGTTCAAGTTCATCTTATCTTTAATATTACACTAAAAATGAATTAAGTTATTGAGCAATTATACATTTGTAAGGAAAAAATTGTCTGAGTTATGTAAATTTATATTATGGATAGTGATTTTAACCAGTTCAATGTAGTAGAATTACTTATATTTGTATAATTTTACATAATTACAGGGCATTTTACCACAAATAGTAAAACTACTAAATGTATAGGTAAAATTAATTTTAGGGTAAAAATACCGCAAATAATAGCGAAAAGTTACCTCTTTCCCAAGGTAATTTTACCTCATTTTTTACAGTGTAGTTTATCAGTTGCAATCAAGATCAATCCGTAACCATCATTCGATCCGTATGTTTTCTTATTTACTGTAAAATAATAATTGAACTGATGATTTTGCACCTTGTATATCATTAAACCCTATTACAACATAGGGTTACTTTGGTATCTGCAGACGTGAGATAATTAAGATTTACTGAATTTGTGCCTTTAGAGTTGGCTTGAGGGTTTAGTTCAATAAATACTATATAATTTAATCCAATTTTTCTTGTCATTTTTAAACCGTTTTGCAATAGGACATATATAGACTAAACAGTACACAGGGAGTTATCGTATATCAAAATGGGCAGAGGGCCTCCGGTTCTCAAGGGGGACCTCAAAGAGTTCAACGCGCAATCTGAAAACCTAGATTCACAAATTTCAATTAAATTTCACTTACGTCTTATAGCAATAATTTCTTTGATACAGTAATAACTACTTAATTCTCGAGTATACGGATAAAAACTGATTTAACAAAATATTGATTACAATTTAGCTGACAATTGTTTTCACCTATCATATGTCATTAGCAAAGGTATGTAAAAGAAAGATAAACACTTTACTAAAGATATATGCGTCCTCTTTGATAGTTAATGATTTGTGACAGGTAGCCGATATTGATTTCAAGGTTTAATAGGTTAGAGTCAACATAGTAAAATATAAGTATAATAACAACAGAAATAGCTTATGCTTACACTAATTTTTAAAACAATAAAAGGCTGACAGTCCCCAACCTATACTTAAAAGATGATCTTAGAGAGCTTTCCAAGACAACCAAGTCAAAAGAACTAAATCCGGCAAAAAAGATTTGTCTGTATTTATCCCCATGAAACTATTACAGTAGTAACCGCATATAACGAACCGGAATTGACCGCGTTATTTAGTTCCTTACATGTGGAGTTCATAAAAAACGGTACGCATAAAGTAGGCAAGAAAAATAATAATTTATTGAACTTGCGTTATTATACAAACAATATTTTATCAAAAATAAAATTCTAAAAAAATACAGCACAAACATACCTTTTGTAATTTAACGTTAGCAAAACCGTCCTAAAAGTCTTTCCCCGCAGTAGATTTTGAAAGATTATGTTCGCGACATACATAATTTGGTTTTTCCCATTTTCTATTTCGCGGATAATTTCGTATTTATCGAGTAATGTAAACAATCGTTTATTTTTCTATTACAATCTTGCTTACGACTTTTCCATTTTTACACATTCAACTCCGTTCGGCCTCTAGAATACAACTAAACCACAGGATTAACACTAATAATTCAAATAAAAAACAAAAAGCTTTAAGCTTTTGGCCATTAAAGCTGACTTTAATGAGAACATATTTAAATATTAAAGCACTTTCACACTTTATAATATCGGCTGCAAAACGAAAATAATAGCATTTAATTCTTCGAATTTGGCCCGGTTAATAAATACATACAAAATTAGTACGTGACTGATAAATCCCTGAATATCAAATTACAAAATATATGTATACGTTTGTTTATGACGTCTTCTTACATGAATCACTGTTATAGAATATTACAATGGAAATTATGTTTACCTTATATTTCAATTACCAGGTTCGTTTTAAACGAATTTTTGTTCATTCGAATACCCTGAAATTGGTTCGTAACAAGAGGATGTTCGTCGTAAGCGGGTTCGCAATAAAAGGGGAACTTTTGCATTATGCTTCAGTTCAGAATGTTCAAGTATTACATAAGCATCATTTTGTTGATTTTAAACCCTCACCCCCCTTTGTAAGGAAAAATAGGAAAATCACTGAGGCCCCCTTCCCCCAAACGATAAAACGTAAACGTAAACTTTGTGTTTTTTATTAGATATCAAAATTAAAACAAAAGTCGTAGAAATCGAATTTCTAAGGCTAATGAACTTCTTATTTATGTATTTTTTAAATTGAATAAATAAAACTTATAAAAGGATCTTTCATTCAAGCTAAAAGAACAAAGCAATCACAAGAAAATTTTATAACAAATGACATTTGACACGACATTCGTTTGTTTCAATTTATTGAGTTGATATATCGAGGACTCCCCAAATATCGTTGTTTTAAAGTCAACAACTTTGCACTAGTGCAACGGCACGGAGAATTCCCGGAATGCGTGTTTTGTTTATAAAGAATTATAAACAAAACTTGGTATAAAAGTAATTTTATTGATTTCAAGTACAGTACCTGGCCATATTATTAGGGACATAATTTTGATGTTAAAAGTTTTTTATTGGTAATACCAGGAATAAAAAATTTTGGGAAATGTTCCACGTATGTTTTATTAACCCTTGTTGTATTAACAAACAATTCAATAAAATAATTCTAAATAATAAACTGGTATAAATGGAGAATTTGCTGAACATGCCAATAGCTGAAGAGGGTAATGCCTTAGAGGATACTGACCAATATAATAAGAAGATATTTTACTGTTTCCGTAGAGAAGGAGTTTATTGGAAACGTTTCTACGATTATTTTCTACAAAAATAGTAAAAAACCTTCTTTATTATTTTCTTCAGTGCCCTCTAAGACATTAGATCTTTTAGCTATAGACATGTTCAGCAAATTCGCCATTTATACCAGTTTATTACGTATAATTATTTTATTGAATTGTTTGTTAATACAACGAGCATTAATAATCACACGTAAAACATTTCCCAAAATCTTTTATTCCTGGTATTAACAATGCATAACTTTTAACATTAAAATTATTCGATGTCCCTAATAATATGGCCAGATACTGTAAGTATTTGTAAACCTGAAAAGCTTCTAAAATGTCTAATTTGTTTTTGTTGTTGCAAAAGTGTAAGAATTTGATATTGTTTTGGGGTGTCATTTTGTGGTTCTGATCATAAATATTTTTCTGAGTGTTTATTTCTATAACAATATCAACAACGTATGTGTTCTTTGTATCTTATGTCGAAATCTCGAAGTGTTTGTCCAGTGTATATCTAATTACAGAAAGAACAATGTAAATGGGAAATGTCGGATTTCATGATGTGTGTTGGTTTTATATGTTATTTTGTAACTATTTATTTTTTATAGTTCGGCTTGAGGCAGTAAACTTGTACTACTTTGTCTCCTTTCAGTTCTGTTCATTTACAGGTCTTCACCTCTTCCGATTCCATATTTTGATTGTTTTTCTTTTGCACTGTGCAGAAATCTGGTATTTGTTCCTGCTTTTTTTAAATATACATATACAGTTTTGTTTTTTCTTGTAACCTAGTTATTTTATTTTTATCTTCCACACTTTGTTTATGTTTTAAATTTTAAATTTATGCACTTTCAAATCGCAATTAGCACGTACCTTACACTCGCACGTACACCTGTCTTCGACCTAGCCGCTAGCGCTAATAAAAAAGGCAGTGAAAAAAGTAGAGGCAGTTGAAATATGGATACATACAACGTATCTTTTAGATACAGATATAGATGCAGTATCAAAAAGTACTGCAAAATTCAAAAAGAAATGGAGTGTATGCAAACGTAAACAAGTAAAGTAAAATAACTTGGGCACATCATATGAAACTCCAAATACCGCTGTGTATAGTCCAGTACAAAATTGAAACTCACTTCTTTGACGGCATAGTCAAATAGATGGAAATTGCTAAATAACCCCGAATAAAATAACAAATAAACCGGCAAACGCAATAGAAGTATCTAGAGAGACGCACTGCGCGTACTGTAAGGAAAAGTATAGTCGTTTCTTTGTTATTTTATTATGGGTTGTTTAGCTCTCCATTTGATTTGCAAGTCGAACAACTGAGCTTAAAATTTGTAACGGGCTATACTTGCATTACTTTTGTCGTTTTGGTACAGGCAGTGGCGCAGGAAATATAAAATGACTGGTATTGCTGATCGCTACATACATACAGGTGTCCGAAAAGTCTGAAAACGGTCGAATAAGTCGAGAAATACACTTTGTATTGAAAAATATAAAAATACTTGTTTAATATTTTTGAAAAAGCTATCTAGTGGTTCACATATGACGACCCCCCCCCCAACCACTGGGGAGTGGGGTAGGAGATAACTTTCAAATCTCAAATGGGAACTGCCAGTTTTTATTGCAGATTTGGATTCTCCAGAAAAAATACATTCGTTTGATCTAGGATTATTCTCAATTTTTTCACAGATGGCGCTATAATTATCTGGAAATCGCAAAATATCTCGAGAAATACATTTTGGATTAAAAAATAAGAAAATACGTGTTCAATATTTTTAAAAAACCTATCCAGTGATATCAAAAGTTGACTCCCTCCACCCCCTCGCCGGGAATGGGATCAAACGTAACTCCTCTAGATTGTTTTTACTGGGGCTATTTGAAAAGCAAAGTATACGAAACAAAACCTGCAGACATCGATGAATTAAAGGAAAGAATAATACAATGTTGTGATACGATAACACCAGAAACTTTGGAGAAAGTAATTGATAACATGTATGTACGATTGAGACACTGTCAAGTAGCTGGAGGTCAGCAATTTGAACTTCTAATCAAGTAGGGGATTCTGCCATTTGCCACTATTGCTTCGAGGGTGAGAGGTGAAGGGACTCAGTAACGCTAAAAGTATTTTCTTGAAAAAATTCAACATCTATCACGAATCAAAAAAATTGTTTCAATTACAACTTACATGTAAAATCTAATTCTGCAATAGAAACTGGGGGTTTCCATTTGAGATTTAAAAGTTATCCTCCACCCCATCCTCCAGTAGATGGGGGGGGGGGTAAATCAACTTTGGTACCACTGGATAGCTTTTTAAAAAATATTGAACACGTATTTTCTTATTTTTCAATCCAAAGTGTATTTATCGAGATATTCGGCCATTTCCAGATGTTCGTACCTTCTCTGCGATTTTTATCGATTGTAGCGCCATTTATGAAAAAAAAATTGACAATAATCCTAAGTCAGACTAATGTATCTTATTCTGAATAATCCAAATCTACAATAGAAACTGGGGATTCCCATTTGAGGTTTAAAAGTTACCCCCCACCGCACCCCCAGGGTTTTTGGCGGAGGTCATATTTGGTATTACTAGATAGCTTTTTAAAAATATTGTAACGTTCTTTTGCTGTTTAAAATGCTGTTTAAAATCGTCTATTAATAAAGAAAAGATTATTTACAATGCAATTAATTAAAAACACTATAACTATAAACTATTTAACAAACTAAAGCATTTAAATAAATGCTAGGTATTTACAAATTTATATGAGGACTATTTATATAAAACTATTTATGTATTACTAATTATTCAGAGTTCATTTCAACACGACGCCGGTTAAACATTAACTGCCCCCTTCTACTCGCGTTCTCAATTTATATCTTTCATACGATGACTCATACATCTAGAATGTTCGATGACGTGTTGATGAGTCACGTCGATGAGGCGTGTCGATGAGGCGTGTCGATGACTCATACATGCACGTGTTATTGATGAGTCATACAGTTGATGACTCATACATCTAGAATGTTTGATGACGTCATAATTGGGTTTACTATTCGTTACAATATTGAAACGTATTTTTTATTTTTCAACCCAAAGTGTATTTTTAGACTTATTCGACCGTTTCCAGACTTTTCAGACATCGTGTAATACACAAAAAAAGAAAAAGTCAGTTGCAGCCGCCTGCAAGTGTTTTGAATTTATTCGTGTTCATCAGGCATAGCAGATAGAATGAAATAAAAGTAACGAATTCAAGAAGATGCACAACACAAAGTTTCACAGATAGCAGCCAACACACATTTGCCGCATGGGCTCTAAGACACGGAATTTTCAGTGCAACAACAAACTTAGTGACGTTTGTTGTGATTGGCTGCTATCTGTGAAACCTTGTGTTGGTTGTACTTGAATTCGTTGCTTTTATTTTATCAGTGGCGTGCGGTCCATGGAAGCAATGGAAGCAATGCTTGCCTTGAGAATTTATTAAAAATAAAAACAATGCTAACAAAAATACTTTTGTAAAATTATGGTTATCGTTTATTTAAATTGAAATATTTATCAAATTAAAGCTCAATATCAACTCTGTACAGCAAAAAGTATAATTATTTAGAGTACTATTTTAAATTAGGCTCATTAAACTTGCACGGAAAGGTAATACCGATTCAAATGCGATACATATACTTAATATAAGCACTGATTACAAATGCTCTTCTCTTAACCTTGGCGTGAATCAGCGAGCGCGGGGTGTTATAATAGACGGATGCTGTTTGGCTGGTTAACATTGTTTGGTCGTAATTTTTATTGTGCTGCGTTCCCAAATGTTTATTTATTATAATTTGGTTATTTGTTCGATTTAGTGTTACTTAAGTAATGTAAATCTGCGAATGAGACTGTATTTTGTCGCATTTTATTATTTTAATTTATAAGTTGTATTTTTTTAAAGAGAAATAGTTCTATTTAGTTTGCCTGTATGCAAATTTAAAATTGCATTATCGTCACGACTGCAAATTCAACTGCTTCGGTGAAAGGTTCGAGTACCTTCGATATAGCCGAATCGGGACGATTTTTGGTTCAGTTTGTAAATTATTAATAAGAAATTTTTCGCATACAGTTTTGGAGAGAAATTACAAATTATGAAGAAAGGCAGATCAAAACCAGATCTTTCAAATTTAACAACAAAGATTAAAACCTGTACCGGTATTTTGCTAAAGACCGGAAAATTGATACGTAGTAGTAGTTTTTTTTAAATAAATAATGAATTATGTGCATAAGTATAAAGTGTAAAAGTGCTTCTTTGAAAAACTTTTAAGCTTAATAATTATAACACTGTTTTTTATTGTACCTAGCAGGGGCGGATCCAGAGAAGTATTTTGAGGGGGAAATCTTTTGAAAAATAATTGTTTTAATAAATAATAATTAAACAAACATTATTTGTTTCTATTCTATGTAAACTTATTTCTAAATTGGGGGGGGGGATTATTCCCTCCCCGTTAATCCGCGCATGTACCTAGGTGTATTATAATTAAAATCGTGGTTGCTTCCCTAGCCTAAATTCTCACCGCACGCTACTGTACTTTATTATATCTGATATACTGTCCTCATAAGCACTAATAAGTGCTAAACACGTATAGACAGCTGCACTCACTTTTTCTAACGCGTATACTCGGAGACAGGGCCGGCGCGAGGCGGGTTCAACGCGTTCCCAGGAACCCGGCCCCGCGTTTTTAACGGCCCCGCGCATTATAAGGCGCCACCGCGTTGCAACTTACAAATACGCGCACTTTCTCTGCTGCTGTAGTCACACCGATGTTTCCGTGTCACAAAACAGATTTCTACCATTCAACCTACGTAAATCTCGATGATGTAATTAAAAACTGCAACGAAAAAGCCGAAAGAAACAATTTTTAAACTCACCACTTTGAAAATGATATTTTGCGAATGTAACAGTTAAACGCAAACGTAGTGTTTGTGCACTCGTGCCTTAGGAAGATGCAAAAAGTACTGGCCCTTTTAGGCTCTTTAAAAATAATATAAATCAAAAATCAAACCATCATAAAATTAGAAACAATTAGAAAATTCCGCCACTAAACATTTTTAAACCAAATTGGTATCATTTTAACGGAAATTTTATGCTGATTACGAATATGTAAATCATTTTTGGGGAAACGCCCCTAAGCCTCCAAAATTGGTTACTACCACCATTATTATTCATTTTCATGGAGATTATGCATTTGTTTACTTTTGATTCCCAAATTTGGAGCTTTTAGGGCACTCGCTCCAAAAATGATTTACATATTCGGAATTAGCATTTTTTTGGAGCAAACTCCCCTAGGCCTCCAAAATTGGTTGCTACCAACCTAACTTTCATAAAAACACCACTGCCTACCAAAACGCTATGCAAAAGCAAATTTGAGTTTTTTCAACTTCACCTAACCTAACCTCACCTAATCTAAGCCTAACCTAACCTAATCCAAACCTAACTTAACCTAAACTAAATCTATCTAACCTAAACCTAAATTACACAATTTAGCAATCATAGAAACTTAATATAATTATTATTCATTTCCATGGAAATGAAACATTTTTTACTTTTGATTCCCAAGTTTGGGGCATTTGGCGTACTCGCTCAAAAAATGATTTACATATTTGGAATTAGCATTTTTGGAGCAAACGATCCTAAGCCACCCTAACCTAACCGAAATCTAACCGTACCTAACCTAACCTAAACCTAACCTAACCTTCCCTAATCTATCTTATTTGGCAATCATAAAAACTTAATATTATTCAATTCTATGGAAATGAAGCATTTTTTACTTTTTAATCCCCAAACTTAATGCGTTCGCCCCAAAAATGATTTACATATTCAGAATTCTCATAAAATCTTCGGTAAATGATTTTATGATGACCAGTTTGGTAAAAAAGGTGGGGATTCTTTAATTATATCTAAAACTTAATTAAGAAACTATTTGGGTATTAGAAATGACAAAAGATTAGTAATCGATAATAATTCCACTAAAATATAGCCCTTCTATTTCAAATAGTAGCGACATCGTGGAGCAAACCAGACACAAACTTTAATAAAGACAAAACCACCACATGCATATTGTTTCATCATTTTAACAAAAAATTGTTTAAAAACTACAATTTTGTAGTTGAACATTACATTAATATGATCGTTTTTACATAACATGAATGTCCGTTATCAAATTCATGCTAAATTGTGAATATTTTTGTGCATGATGATTATTAAACCTAAGATGTAGTGTAATACAAAATATCATATCTAGTAACTTTCAACGTCACCAACATACTTTTGCTCCAACGATGAGATCAATCGTTGTCGTTACTATTTGAAAATAAAGGAGCTATACACTGCAAAATGTGCGTGCGCCATCTATTGGCAACAAGTGAATGCTACTGCCTACTTGGTTTTATGTTTACTTTGAATTCGAAACAGTATTACAGATTTTGGTTAATTAGGTTTTTTCATTGTTGTTCAAGTTCGTTTCAAAATATTTGTGCAAAACTCGATGCGTGAAGTCATTTTCAACGAATTCTCACAAATGAATTAGTCGTTCCTTCGTTGCTTCTGCTTAAAAAATGTGCTTATACGTGACTTCTCATTTTCGTAAATAACTATATGATACTCGATGATACTATTGTAATATATAATAATGTGTTTATAATAAATAATGTATTTAGGCCAAGTGCATTTTGAACCCGGCCCCGCAAAAGCTTACGCCGGCCCTGCTCGGAGATATTCCATATGACTATTTATTTCAATAGGACTTTTATTCAGAAAACGTTTCACAGATGCAGCTTGTGAAAGAATGCAATAACTTTCTTGAGAAAATATTTTCAATTTCGTAAAAATATCTAACATAAAATACAGAAATAAATATAGTTAGAATTGAGTGAAATGGTATTGCTGAGCAATACCAAAAATACGATTGGTATTGTTTTGGCAACATCAGCACATAGGTTCCTGCGCCACTGGGTACAGGTCTGTGCCTGTCGGGTATTTGTAAATCAAAATCATGCTTTATTTCAAATTGTAGTATCTTGCGTAATGATCGCTAAAAATTTTCTCGGAACAGTACATCTGAAGAAAAGTTTTATTCAACTATTTTTCAGCAGTTTACAAATAATACATCAAAAACCCTAACAAGTAATATGTTTTGCTGCTTGTATAGACTAGGAATAGCAGAGGGCCAATACTTATCCCTGCGTAACTCTGTTCAATGTTAAAATTTTTTATCAGTGAGTGTCATGTACCTTAAATTGATAAATGCAATACTTCAAACAGTAGTATTAGTATGTAATGAGTTGTTAGTAATTTTCCTTCAATAGGTTCTATTCTGTTGTAATTCTATTTGCAAGATCCAAAGTTCGGGAGGTTTATGTTTAAAAATTTCCATTCTATTCTTTGAATAATTATGTATAGTTATAAACCAAGTCCGCAAAATCATAAAAATCATGTAAAATAAAAGATTATGTACTTATTGTTTATTTTAGATTGTTTTTTTTTTCTAGTATGACCCTGAACACCATTTATTATTTCCATATTTTGTTGACACACTTATCTACATGTGTTTAATGAGCATGGCCAAAGCTACTTCGTAGTATGATAAAACAAGGTTGTATTCAAACATTACATGACGAGATGTATTTGCAGAATGATACTCGCGTGCTATGAAATTGTAACTATCGACAAAAGGGGAAAGCAGGGAGTTCAGGTAGAATAGGGTATACCTGAGTTCTTTAATCTAATCTTCGGTAGTGTGTTGCGTCAAATTCAGCAGATTATTGATTAGAACATTTATGTTTTTGTTTTAATGGACTTTTCGGTATTTATTAGGTTTCTCGAGCAAAGGAAGTTTATATTATAACGATTGTTATTGTGTCACGGCGAGGGCAATGCGGTGTCGATGGATTAATCTCCCTAAATTGAATAATTTTCGTTTGTTTGCATATTAGTCCTTTTTCATCAAGGCGAAATGGTGGGTGCGCCTCTGTCGTGCAGTATTAATGAATATTAAGTAATTTATTGGATTCACAATATTGTAGTCGTACATGCTTGCCTGATAAAAGGGCTCACGCAGAAAAGTGATTAATGTGAAGAGTGTCATTTTTCCGCACTTTAGCATTTATTCATTATATTGGTTTTGCAAGTTGCAGGTTAAATAGTAGATACTAAACATACAATGTATGACGTTTGTGCGAGCTAATATAATTATTGCAGTGATATTACAATTTTAATTAACAAATGAAAACGTTAACATAATCCATCTCTATCGTTTATGAAACCTGTATACGTATTCCCTATATCTGAAGAGTAAATGCATATAATGATAATTACGTGAAGTACGTTTCACAAGTTGACATTTCGTTGTTAAACCTCGCTGAGTTAAATGTTATTAATGCATGATTACAGGTTGTTTTAGTCACGCCAGTATACACGGCATGTAATATGTATTGAAAGCCCTATGAGACAGTGGCGAAGCTAGAGAAAGACACGTGCTAATACGGATAGCATACTGTTGTGTAGCGCGAACATCAACGGGTAGCGTACGTTTACTGTTTAGCTGATAATTAGGCAGAGTAATTGAACGTACGCCGAGCTCTAGCGAACCGTTCCGAATGCCAACGAATCGAGGCAGTTCTCCACTATTGTGTCAGGTCGGGCGACAAATCACTACGGTATGCTCTGATCAAATTGACTTGATCCTCAACACTTTCTTTTTTTTTTGAATATGTAGATCTATGAAAAATATTTAAACAAGCCTAATCGATCAACATAAAAAATATTGTCTTTATTGTATGCGATTATTGTATTAATATCAATAATTCGCACTTAATCTTTTACGATTATTATAAACGCTATTAATGGAATTTGAAAATCATTTTTAAAATGTAAATAAGCATTCTCATATTAAATTATTGGACCGTGTAGTGTTCGGAATTGAGTATAGCGTTAAAGGCACAGTGCAATCCACAATCCACTCGTGAAGTTGCGTGTCGTAGAGAGACAGAGATAGCTAGCTATCCACCCACGGTATCGGTCGCTGCAAGCTGGCAACAGCGCTCTGCTATAACCGATATTGTGGCCGCATGGAATGGAGGAGAATGAGCTCGGGTCAACTTCCCCTGAGCCCCTTCCATTGCTGACTACGTGCCGTTGTTTCTCCCACAGGCAAGCAGACAGTTGAACGCCGCATGTTGAGAGTGAAACACGGGCGCGTCACTTACGTTAGCAAGTTAAAGTGTGCGAAGTTTTTAAGACTTGCTTGCTATGTTTATGTAAAGTGTTCGCTATATTGACTATCTTTATGTTTGGGTTCAAATGCTGGGATACACTTCCTATAGGTATATATCTGATATTTCATGAAATTCTATTTTATTAGAATTTTTTGATTTTTTAAATAAAAAGTATTTGAAGGACTGTTGTTGTGCTATCAATAAAATAATTCAGTGTGATTTATTGGTGATAGAATAAATAATTGTATAGTGATCTACGATTATTTTCTAGTTTTGTGATCTGGTGATCTTGAAGGATTTCACTTTGGATTTTTTCATCGATTGGATTGCTTTAAAACAGTTGAATGAAAGTGGAAATAATCAAACAAATGATGTTGCAAATATTCATATTAGGATATTACACACAAAATTGTTGGTCAACCTGAATGTAATCAGGAAATAATAATATGAATTATTATCTTTGTACGTGTTTTAAATAGGTGTTAATGTGTCGAAAAGATTTACAATCGACGTGAGAACTTCATAAAATGTTTTATCATTCAATCAAAATTGGTCGTTTACAAATTTGCCTTTTGGATTTGGTTCATTTTAAAAATTTGAAATTTTGAAAATTATATTTTATTAAATCAACCCTTTAAAAAAATTGGGAGGGAATAGTCAATCAATTCATTTTTTTTTCCAAACGGTTAATAACTTTCAAAAACAATACCATTGCTACTACTGTTAATAATAATAAATTAATGCCATAATCAAAACACAAGTGTACCTATGTGTATGTGGGATATGTAGCATAAAATCACCTTATCAAAACCAATAAAATGTGAACGATATTGAATCTGTTCACGTTGTAATTGAAAATTATGCAGCATGTAGCGCAGCAACGTTTAACAGTTTGACTAATCGAACTTCACGTGGATTGTGGAGGATGTGCTGTATACAACCATGGCCTGTTACAGGGACTGGTCGCCAGCGGGCGCCACGGCCCAACAGCAACTGTCTGTCGTGACCACAGTGTGGGGAGTCACCTCGTCCAGTCAATCGGGCCCCCACAACGGATTTTCTAATAGTTCAGCGCCTCCTTCAGGAGCACCAGGATACGTAAATAGCCTTAAACAAACCCAACCAAATAGTTATCAAGGAGGCTACAGGCAAACGGTGCCTAGGTGAGTTTTTCCCATTTTTGACTCTATAAACCACTACAATAAAAGACACCCGAATAATACACAAAACTCTCAAAATCGAAATCTCTACTTTTTCGTTTTCTTCTCCCTCCAAAAAAAAACAGAGCAACAACATTCCTTTTCAATGATCTTTCAAGGATCTTAAGCAATAAAAGTTGCAATCTTTTTAAGAAAGAATAGTTTCGTGTTTGAAACATCGCAAAAGTAGGTGATTTACAACTGGAATAAATATTTACCATTTAAACGTGCATTTTATGACGCCTTTATTACAAAAGCGTCCGTTGAAGTCGACAAACCGAGTCAAAACGACCCCAGGTATTCAAACAAATATGTGTCCAATTAGGGTGGTTTGGTCCTAACAAAGGTGACCTAGTGAGCGCGTGAGAGGGGTTAGAAGAGTAAAGAGGAGGGTGGAATCAGGGGCTGTCAATATAACGGGAGCGTAAGGGATGCGCGAGGCAAGCGGGCCAAAGAGGATTTAAACCAGTTACCGCAAAAAGTTTCTAGTTGTTTAGCTACTGTTATATTTATTACAAATTCTTCAAGTTCAGTTCTTGCATTCAGTTAAAACTATAAAACGGTTGATTAGAGGTATTTTATGGGATTCTATGCCATTTAATTTGAAAAGTTTTCGAAAAATCTGAAACATTTAAGAAAAAGGTTTTCTTGGGAAAAACTGTTCAAATGGAAATTCTTGTAGAGAATTTTTTTGAAAATTTGCTTAAATTCTAAAAAAATCAGTTTTGACAACATAGAATTAAGTTCATTGAAACTAATCCATTGATACTTTTTACAAACTTTGAAACAACCATGCGATGTAAATGCCTAAATTTACGAGAAATGCTGTTCAATTATTTTGGGCAACTTTCGAATAATTCCAAAATTATCTCATTTTGCATTAAACTTGAATTTCCTACTCAATGTGCCTAACTATATCTTTCCAAAGTTGATTATGGTACAATCAAAACGAAAAAAAAAATCATCAAAGTTACTTTAATATATTCAATAATTTTAAATTTTTTCTGGCATGTCAAACAAAAAAACACTTCTGACAACTTATACAAAAAAAAAACTAATTTTTTTTCTAATCCAAAGAGTGCATTTAAATTTTAGACCACTTCGTTTACTTGATGTCATGAAAGTCATGTTAAATGATATGTTACTTTTTTCACTGCATCTTTCAACTCCACAGTACTTACTCCACTATGTGGTATGAATGTATCTAATCATCTTCTCCATGAAGAATTTTAGTAATTTTCCAAATGATAGCATATTAGCCAAATTTTCTAACACCACGCTGATACCATATTTTCTGCGTAACACCTATAGATAACTTCCAAGCTGTTTATGGATTGACTTCTTTTGGATTAATATAAACTGCATTTTCATCAACTATTTAAAGCAAGAAATAATACAAAACATGTGAAATCCATATAACTATAGCTGATCAAAAATTGGAAAAACCATCTACTAGTTCTTTCTTTCAGATCTATTATAAGGCCTTAATATACTATAAACATACAATTCTTAACAACTGTTAAAAAAACACGCATTAATAACTTAAAAAATGTTACTAAGGTCAAAACAAACTTCTCTGAACATTTTATCTATTTAAAGTCCTCCATTAACAGTCAGTCCAAATCTCTTTATTAAGATTTATATGAATCCTTAGAAAACCTTAGAACTGACTGGAGTAAACAAGGGTTTACCTATACTTAGGTTAGAACAAAAAACTGTGCTGCACAGGTAATTAGAAATGTTTTACTCCAATTGTTAGTTCATTGGACATGCTCTATTTACTGTAAAGGAGATAAATAGCCCATCTCAACTGGGGAAGTAATTTTGATGGATCTTTTCTTTTCTCCAAAAATCTCTTGGTCTTCTACAGCTCAATAAGGAAATAGCATTGAGAATGCAACATTATGTTTTATTTATCCTGAGATTTTTATACATATAGCTTCAACAAGTTATTATTAAGGGTGTGAGTTATTGCTTCAAATATAAGTCTGTCAAGTACTCCATAGGCCTTTTTCTACGTAATTCTGAACGTAAGGTTTTAAATAAAAACTTTTTGGGCAATTTCTGTAATGTATGTATTGCAGACACATTTTTAATTAAGTATTAAAAGCAAAAATAGTAAAATTCAAATGTTTCAATTATTCTTCATCTATACTATAACAAGCAAATAAGTTGCATAATGCCAACACCATAAAAGCTGCTCGTTGGTAGCATACTTGGGAAACAAGTTTTACACAACTTTCACAAAATGTCATCCACAACTAGCATCTCAACAATTAATATTGTACTTGGCGATGAAGAGAATGATGATACAAAGGGAAGATGGGTGCAAGAACGATACCAAGTAACCTATCTTCTTGAGTGTATGTGCGTATTCAAAAGCCTTCGATGAGTAAAAGCCAACAAGGTATTCTTCAAGTTCTTGTTGTGTGCTTTTATGGGATTTTTCCCCAAAGTACTCGGCTGCCTTCTGCTCATCAAGAGCTTTTGAATGACGTAAACAAGTACCAAATTTCGAAAGTATTCGCACATACAGTCAAGATAGGCTAGTTGGTATTATTCTTTCAATGTTTGAGGAAATTATGGGAATTTGTTCATGTAACCCAATTTTCGATTTATTCCGATTTACGCCCAATGCATCTATATTGCTTTACTTGATAGCATTGCAGTAGTTAGTATTATGATCCCAAAATGTGTCACGGAATGGTATTGTCATAAATGATATCTAGTAGATCTCAGTTTCTAGAAAGTTAGTACAACCCATGGATTCTTAACTGTATAGAAAACTAATAATAGTAGTCGATGAACTGTTTCGAAATGAAAAAAGAACAGTTGAATATGAATTAAATATAGTCTTGTATGTTGAACATATGATACGTCAGTGTAAGTCTGCGCCCGAAATTTTGCTTCTTGTCTCACTTTGATCCTCACAAGGATCTTGGCCAGATGCCTCTTCTTTACCACCGGTGGCGGTGCTAAGGGTCCTCTTAACGCGAACTGTCTCTTTGAATAAAAATATTCTTCCTCTTTATCTTTAGTGTACTCAGACTCTGAGACAGTGTTATCATTTAGTCAGCTTCATCAAGTCGCCCAACACTAATGATAGATTTGTTGCTTTTTTTATTCAGACTTCGTTGGTATGCTCGAGTAGTAAGTACTCTCTAATTAGTTTTTTAACTCTTCTATACCGATAGTTTTTTGCTGTATAAATATTGCCCACATGCTGCTGAATACAACAAAACATGATAAATAGACTTGGTATATCTACTACCGTCTAATGGTTTACCTAGCCACTGATACATATCTCTATGTTGATGCTCAAATGTCTTAAAGAGAGGGTTTGTGGATTTCACTAAACTATCAAGACAGAGAAATTCAAGCTGTCTTAGAGTGCTTTCTCTAACGTTTATCATATGTTTTAATGTTACAAAGAATTTTCATTTGAGAATATCGATCTATCATCAACTTGGCAAGTCATAAATAATAGTATATTATATACCCAGGGACTAAAGTGCATCTTGTAATCCTGAATGTAAGTTTATTTTCCGAGCGTTAGCGAGGAAAATAAACACATGAGGGACTAAAAGGCACTTTAGTCCAGTGGTATATACGCTATTTTCTGCACGTCCTAAAGGACTTAATCTCAAAAATTCGAAATTCCTAAAATATTTTCCATTTGTCATGGAAACACTTTACTCTCTCAGGGAGTAAAAGTGCTACTTTACTCCCTCTTTTGGGGGGACTAAAGTAGAGCCTTATATCTAGGACGTGCAAAAAATCTTTTTGTATAGTAGACTAATTTTAGACTTTACCAATCATGGTCAATGTTCTATTATATGGAAAAAAATTATAAGTACCTACACTCGAGAAAAGTTTGTGAATGTAAATCTTTCTAAAACAAACTTCTATAGATGCAAATTGTTAACCTATTATTCTATTAAACTTGTTAGAAAAGATTACCTAACATAGCTTTTAAGAAATACTATTCACCCATAGTAAATTATTTGTAAAATTCCAATTTCAAAGGTCTGCGTTTAAAAAAGTTAAACGAGAGAGAAGACGATAATCCCAATATCAATGATAACTATTTTAAGCATGTAATCGCAAACCTTTTACAATACCAATTGCGAAATTGCATTGGTTACGACATTAATTTCTGCAATAAATCCTACCCGTTTCAAGTCACCTTATTTCAATTTACACATTCATTCATCCAATTTTAGAGAGAGATAAAAAGAGTTGCGTAGGAGTCTGAAAAAATTTAACACTTTATCAAAGCAAGATCGGCAGTAATATAAGCGAAAAAATTAGTTTATTTATACGATAAAGAGAATGTAATTATGTATTTATAAACTGTTGTTCAATGCTTTGTTATGTCTTATGTCTTCTGTAGGTATTTAAAAAGTTAATCTTGTACCCATAGTATAAACTGCAAGATAAAAAGTTACATTGTGTTAATGGGCACTAAAAACATTTAAGATTCAAGTAATGTGCACTAACAAACTACTGCTTTATACAAAAAATAGAATAAAAGCGGTCTGCTTTGTTATTGCCAACTGAGGTATGTAACAACAATAATCTAAAAAAGGTATTGAAAAATTAGACCATTACATCTTGCTAAACATTATAGAGTAATTGGCTAACCTACACATGACAGATTGTTGAGATTTGTTAAAAATGAAATTTTAAAGATTCAATTCGGAATCAGTTATCATTTTTGAAACGAGCAATTTTGCAGTAGCACGTTATTGCCGAAGGTACTGTATAAGCTACTTTCAGACAATAAAACTTCCTGGATATGTACATTTTATACCGATATAATGTATGTACAACATCCTAATTACTAGTGAACCACTCATTTTGTAATTCTCACTCCAGACTGCATCACCATATCATCAAACAATTGAATGTTTCATTACATAATAGATTGTTGGGTTTCATAACGCATGTATTGTGATGCTTGTTGAATTGTGCAATGATACAAGTAGTGTTTTTCCCTTCTTGATTGTAATTTCAATAGATTTTAGGCAGATAGATGCCTAAAATTGCCAAAACCGTAGAAGCAATAGGAAATCTTTCCCAAAAAACTCTTTCTGGTTTAAAAGAACTTTTTCTCTTACTTTTACAGTTGATTTCAGTATATTTTAACTTTCTAGTTAATGTTGATGTGACTTGTTTTACAAATCACACCAAGAAATGACCTTGTTATGTAAAAATGATAACGACGTATTTCTTGAATTAATTTCTTCATTTTGTCAACTGATTTAAACAGGCCTTAGTTCCTTCTTTGAAAATAGTACGTAACTGTTGGCATAGAGCTTTCTTTAAGAAGTAACATGAAAACGAACAATTTTGAGAGACACCCTTTTCCAAGTCTTTTGTCATATAATCTAAGTTTTGTTTAACGTGGCCCACTTGTTGAATTGAGTTACGCTCAATTAGCGCGTCAATTACATTTGCAAGAGCTACCAGTACTCGCTGGTGGGAGCGAGGTTGCCTATCCACCCTCTGCTAGCTCTCCAGGCTAGTACCGGAGCTATTAACGTGCTCACCCGCCTGGGCCCGTCTCATCACTCCAGTTAGTCTAGCATGAGGATTTTCACTGCCCGGACGAGTCCAACCTGAAGTGTGGCTGGAAGTTGCAAACTGGGTCTGCCTAGGATGTCCCAAAATTTAGCCACCCCGTCCTACCATATTAAAGCTAGGTGAGCCCCGACAGGACCCCGCCCGACTCTTCCTAAAAATAGAGACCCGGCCCAATACCAACTAGGTGTGAGAGGCTCTATATTCGCATCAACACCCCTTATAAAGTGATCCCCTGGAGTAGTCTTCCTGGGATCGGCCATACCTATAGATCTTAAGTCACTTAAAATGACTTGAACTACTGGTCCATCGTAAGATTGCTCCTTCCAATCCACAATGCAATGCGACTACCCAGGGAGAAGTACCTGGCGATACAGTCTCCACTTAGACAGCGATCAGGAGGTCGCTGCCGTGATAAACTTTGCTAGTATCAATCGCGTACTGAAGTCTAGCTCCCAGACTAAGGGACGGGCCCTGAGATCAGTCTAGTCAAAGTGTAGCGATACCAATCCCTGGTCAATTCTTTCATCAGTAAGTGCATTATTTGGAAGAAGACTTAGACTTTCTATATGTTGCTCTTTACACATACATATATGACGTTGCTCTTTACACATACATATATGACGAACGGTTATTCTTTGTCAATTGACTTTGGCTTTGAAGGCGTTCTTTAAATTCCCTATCAATTTGCACAATTTCTAAATTTTTCTATGGCATTTTCACATCCAACTTTTTGCAGCAAATTGGATATCAGCTATCTATCTGAACATGTTCATTTTTCCTGCTAGAGGTTGCAACATGTGGAAGCTTGAAACTTTTGTTCCCTCCGCTTACCAGTTAATATTGACCAGTTGGGATTGCTCAATCCGCAAAAATAAATTTACGTTCAGCTTCAGCCCATATTGCATTGTTATGCAATAGTGGCTGAACGTAAATTTATTTTCGCTAGGCGCTAGGTGAACTAGAGCGTATGTTATGTAATAGGGACGCTCTATTGAGATAAATAGATTTTTCTTTTTATGAAAATTCTAAGATAATAATTCTTGGTTGGTTTGTTGGTTGGTTTTTGGTTGGAAATATTGTTCTTCCTTGAAATTAGAAATGTGCTAAAGGCGCATTAAAGAATTTCAGAGTCATAGATATCGCGAACAGTTTCAATAAACGGTATTTTTGTAATACCTAGGTACATTCTTAGATCTGCTGAAGTACTATATCGCGTTCTTGTTCAATTGGTGCTTCCTACCTTAATAAAAAGCTGTATTAAAACTTAACAATTATGACAAGGCCAACGAGTACCCACAGTTACCCAGTCTTATGGCATATTTGAACCTCTAACCGCCCTAATGGTGCAACTATGTTAACAGATCGTTGTCTCTGAATATATTTTGAATGTTCCCGAATATTATTCATATTATGTAAACGACAGTGAATTAATCTATATATTTATATCAAATACCTATTTTAGAAATTCTCTACCCTAAAATTTTGCAATGATGGCGTAGCGATAGTCTGAGACTGACTGCATGGCAAGGTACAATATACATAAAAGACTTTAGGTAATTTAGGACAAATAAGTTGGCCGTGCTTTCTTCTAACCGACTCGCAGATCACATAACCTCATGCGTCTGTACATTCTGCTTTACATGATCCTTACAAACAAACTAAAAAGAATCTGTTCTGATTGGCGAATGTCTTCGACTCATGATCTCTATTTCTATCTCTATGATCACGAAACGAATCTAAACAGTTCCGATAGTTCATTGATGGTGAACCTGGTGGAATCTGGGCAACGGATGACAAAGTCAGAAATAATGTGTAGTAGAGGGTTACGCAAGTGTTCTCAACAGCTCTACAAACATGAGTACTGGTATGGGTTGATTGGATTCTTACCTGAAAATACCTGTGATTTCCATGGTTCACGGTTAGGTATCCGCTGTTTGACCTAATCTGATGGCGGAGAATCCAAGTGAGATTTATCCCGGTTGGAACTGCATGTCACCAGGTAGTTGGCTTCTTAAATGCCGCTCGGATCATCACTATGACTTGAGATCTGCAGCCCTAATCTGTATGTGTCTGATAGTGCTCTAGAGGGGTGTTGAACCGAATACATAACCATTCACGCTCAAGACCACTTCACCCTAACTGGTGCACACCGGAAGTCTAGAACGTGTAGACTATAAACAAAGTGCTGTCAAGGGCATACCAAGCCTATAACTTCGGTAATCGGGGTGGCAAAACCATAAAAGAAGGTCCTGTCACAATTGAGGTTGGATTCGATCGGGCAGTGGTCCTCAACCCTAAAAAGTTGGGGAATAGTCCGAAGCTGGACAAGGGACCATCTCATTAGAGCAGATGCCGACGGGTGAGCGCATTTACTGCTCCGGCACTAGCCTGGAGAGCTAGTAGAGCATGGATAGTAATCTTGCTCCCACCAGTGAGCTACTGGTAGCATTGCATTAGTAATTTGTCTTAGAGATAAGACGGGACGAAACACCCGGACGTTTAGTGGAAATTAAAACAAACACCAAAAGTTCAAACACAGCTTACTGTTAAATTTCAGGTAGTAAGCTAAAGAACTAGAATTCTACCATACATTCATGCTAAAGCTCATTGATTCTTACCACAGTCTTGATCTGATGGAGGAGAATCAAGTAAGACTTATCCCGGTTGGGGGGAAAGTCCTGGCCAAAGGAGAACTGCATGCCACCAGGTAGATGTGTTTGGAGACGAAAGTATGGGGATCATGCTATGACTGCAGCTCCAGTCGTATGATCGACAGAAACTGTCTAGAACCACTACGCTTAAGGGGTGTTGATGCAAATATACAACCTCTCACGGTCAAGTAAACTTCACTTTAAGGGTAAACTACCACTGACAAGGACGCACAGGCCCTACAACTCGTTAGACCTGGGTGGCATAACTTTGCAAGCCCTGCCACATTGAGGTTCATAAAGTTCATTGATGATCTTCTATGGGAATTGTGCCTTCAAAATGATTTGGACAACTAAGAGCAGTAACTCTCGAGATACTTTTGGCCGGGAACAATTTGCATCCTTCCTTACAGCGGTCCAATTTATGATCATTGATTCTTGATCTTATTTTTATTATTCGTCTTGATAGTGTTTTTTTTTCATTTCCAACAAAATAAGTTCAAAACTTATCTGCAAATTAAATCCTGTTGTAAATTCTTTTATGTCTATGACGTATTATCATATTTGTGTCCAATATTATCAGCTGACTGATTTGTTATCGTATATCTATATTAGTAATATTACAAATAAGATAGGAAAAGGTGCCGCTTTTTATTATGTTTTGTCTTTTTAAGTGGAAATTGTTTGGAGAAAATACACACGAATAATTTCCTCCAGACTTAAAACAAACAACCAAAGGCAAATACATCCTTAATTATTCAACGCATTTTATCACAATTTCACAGATCTTAATGTAAATAAAAAGTAGGCTTTGAACTTTTAAATTAATTTAAAAACCTCATAAAAATAATGAAAAGGTATTTTGGTATTTTGTGAAAGCTTTTGTTTAGGTATTAGAGAGTGTCTTGTTACACATTGAAGACAACGGAAAAAAAGTTTTGAATATTTATTTTGTTACGTGCCTACCTGTTCTGTTATAGTATATAGTTTATAAACTTTTGTAAATTTGGTCTAATTAATAATTGTTTGTAAGCAATTTATGAGGCCACTTTTAAATGAATTACTGTTATAATTTTAATAGATGCGAAACTCCTCCCCCTTTTACAAGTTGCATCTGTAGAGTACTACTCGATTCACTTGACGTTCTGTAATATACAATGTGTCCTCAGTAAGAGCTTACAAGAGGAAAATAATCTTCTCTTCTTATCTTCTATAAAGTTTTTATTTTGTTTTCAAACCATTTTTCATTATAATTATTTGGGGTTTTGAAACAAGCAAAATGCTTTATAAAAAAATGACTTGTTATAAAATGAATAATAAATCTGGGAACACACTGTAATTTTTGCTATCCATCAAATAATTTAAAAATGTTTACTAAATAAACTCTCATTCCGGAAAATGTAATACGGGCAGTGTTTACAAATAAATAAATTTCAGAATAGCTTATGCTGAAAGTTTACTTTCTTTCAAGCACCACTTCAATTTGTAGTAGCATTTCAGATAGTATTCCATCGTCTATTGTTACGTATTCCATGGCCTACTCGAACCATTTTTCTGTGATGCTTAAAAAAGCAAACTAATTGCACCAACTAACTAAATAATACTTTTTCTTTGATATTGTGTCGGTTATTAATAAAGTGATCTTCGCATTAGAAATTAGACCGTAACTGTATAAAGAAATTTTATTTTGCGATTATCTACTTTTCTATAAAAGCAAATCGCATGGACAATTAAAACGAACCGGCAGATTAGATCTGAAAGTAGGTACTTTGTCCACTTATGTACTTGTGGTAAAGTTGAAGAGAGTACTTTCCTCAATTATTATGTTTGAATTATTTAAAACTGAAAAGAGACCACTCCTTTCCATGTTTATAAGATGATATACTATATCCAAAAAATACACTTTTTCTGATTATTTCGACCTATCTTTTTTTCTGGTTCTTCAATTGCATACACCCATAAGTTTTTTTGGGACGTCCAATTTTTAAAATTATTAAGTTCTTAATAAAAATAAACCTGAATGAAAGAAACGCAAAATATATTACTTGGCTTGAGGTTATGTTTCTTTCCCTCGAAACGTTTCCGGGATATTTGTTATTGTGATGTAAAGAAAGTGGAATGTTTTGATTCTCCATTCTAATTGATCCTCTTTTTCAATAATTACGCATTGTAATAATATTTTAGCGATTTCTTTTTTTGCACAACTCTAATTCAAAAAATAAATAAAGTTTCGAAAGCTGCAAAACTTCAGCAAATGTATTGGTTGATGGTGTAGCTTAATACTAAAATAATTTTGAATCACGGCAATAACGTCCATTGCCAAAATATTAAACCACATTTAGATTTCATTCCTTTCATAAATAGCTGGTCATTCCTAGTAAGTCGCTTCTGATTCTAGTTTTAAAAGAGTGTTTGTTGCTGAAAAAACAATAATCCATTTAAAGAGCGACAACTTAAATTTAACCATGATCGTACACAACCGGTCTTTATTAATGGGTTCATTGATTTATTTAAAACTTGTCAAAACAACAGAAATATAATTTCGGAAGAAAAACTTGTTCCAAAATATTTAATCGTTTTTCAGGGGATACAAGAATGGAATTGATTGGTCAGGAGCTTTGCTGAACCCGTAACCGTGCAGAATTTCAAAATTTACATTATGTAAAATGGGAACGAATTTATTACTCATGTGTTATTTCGGGCGATCTAAACGTAAAATATTACCAGCAGTCAATAGTAAACTTAAATTTACAAATAGAAACGAGTATAACGGTAGTAGGTTAAATTGGTTAAGAGCGTGACTAAGGTAGTTGTTATGTTTGGTGCAGACAAAGTGCAAAAGGTACTAAAGTAGTCTGGTTTAAATTTAAATTGTTAGTTATGCTTAAAGATATCTAAAAAAATATTTTTCCTGGACTTATTAACTATTCAACAACTTTTATTCTGAGTTGCATTCATTAGGAGAGATGAGAGTTATGAATCATCAGCTACAACCATTTTTTAACCAAAGGACATTGGACGGAAAAAGGCTTTTAATTCCAAAGCATTCGAGCAACTCTTACGAGATTGCCATAACAGCTTTTTGTGTATGACAAAGAACATTAAGATTATGTTCCAATATTATGGAGTTAATGGTGACATAAACCATATAGTAAGCCGTCTAGTTACCTCCGATATGCACGAATAAACTTGCTTGTCTTTTTTCAGCAAAGATTTCAACGCCAAACATAATTGAATTCCACTTTTGTGGAAAAAATGAACGATTCTGAATCACTTGCTATTGGATCCCAGAAATTACCAGTAGTCAATATTAGTCAGTTAGTTCGTTTTAAATAGAAAGAAAATCCCTTGAACACTAGAAGGTGAAGGTGTATCAAATACTAAAGGGTGCCTCCTTTAGTATTCAAAACAAGAAATTACTGCATGTTGAAATCGAAATCAAAGATTCTAGAAAAAGTAATAAAAATGATTAATGGTCCAATGCAATGCCCTTTCTAGTATGGTGCACACAATCTATGTAAAAACAGTGCTGAACGCTTGCCACTAGATGAAGTGGAAAAGCTGCAATATTTTGGAGTTGGAGTTTGGAGTTTTTGGTCAAGATCATAAGACAAGAATTAAAAGTTTCTTTACATGGCGTTTTTTTTTCTAAGAATGTAGGAAAGGGAATACGGCAGCTAAAGAATGAGAATTTATACAGAAAAGTTCTTTCAGCTAAGAGAATTACACAATAATTCGCGTGCACTCGCCAACCATAGTTCTGATGTTATTGTCAGTTTTGGCAACAGCGCAAAATCGACATCGAAAATATCCACGGTATACATAAGAACCAATAATCCCCCTACCGTACTCATACATTCTAGTGGTTGAATATCTATTTGACTATTTTCATTCACAACTACAAAGAAAGAAAAATAATATATGATTTTTATTTAAGAGCTTTTGTAAAGAAAGCAAACAGGTTAAATATTGAACAGATGAATAGAATTTAATACCTTTCATAAATGTGCAGTTTGCTTTAAGTATATTACCAAAGACAATATTGATTTTTGCTAAAAGTATGTTAGCAAAAAGACTGAAATAGTAGAAACCTAATTAATAGCATGAACATACAGGGTGTATTATCGGTTTCGTTACATAGGCGATTAGCATACAAAACACAATTTCTCAGATAGTGGCTCCCTTAATTATTTGAGAGTAAAAGCTACTATAGCAAAGTTGTAGATCTTACTGAATACTGTACAAAACACCCCCACTTTAGTATCCTATGTTAAGTAGATTCCAAGATATAAGTAATTTTCTGGTATAAGAAATTAACATTGTAAATCAGAAATTCGCTAATAACAGATTCCCCGTTAGACTTAGTCATTAAGTGTACATGCAAGAATTAATAAGCACAGTTTTGTGGAGCAAGATCACTCATCAGAATGTTACAAATGCTATTGGTGTGCAAGATGAGAAGTCTGCAAGGATTTTTTTTTCAATATTATTAGCCATGACAATAGTTGTCAAATTATTCTAAAGTATTGCTGGGAGCATATTCTGATGAGTGGTTCTGTTTCATCAAACCATGCTTAGTAATTCTTGCACTTACACCTAATGTCTAAACTCAACGTGGTAATTGTATTATCGAATTTCTGATTTACAATGTTAATTTTCTATACCAGAAAATTACTTATACCTTGGAAACTGTTTGGCATAGCTAAAATGTGGGTTTTTTGTACAGTACTCAATAGGATCTACAACTTTGCTATAGTGACTTTTACTGTAAAGAAATTAGGAGAGCCAATATCTGCGAAATTGTGTTTTTACGTGCAATTTACCTATGAAACATAACCAATAATACACCCTGTTTATCGCTTAAAATAGAAATTTAAGACACTATAAATGTTTCCTTATTTTTATGTTTTTGTAAGACCCATATAAATGAGTGAAACAGACAATATGTAACTACGAATTGTGTTTTAAATTCAACTTTATTAATGTTCACACTGCTACTTTTATTGACAACATGTTGGTAAGTCTTGACTTTGGGTTTGAATTTTCATGAGTGAGCAAAGGAAAAATAACGAATAGTAATACATCTGAGAAAGATAGCTATATCATCACAGAATGACGAGCGTCAATTAGTTTTATTTTTTTATCTAGTAAAAAGCTTACTATGGTAAGTATATGATAAATATCTATCTTTCTTAGGTGTATTGCTATTAGCTATTTTTCCTTTGTTCAGTCACGAAATTTCAAACCCAACGCCAAGTTTTACCAACACTGTATTATGATGCATGATAGCGTTGGTAGTAAAATCGATATCAATAGAATATGGAAAAGTGCGGGGAAGGTATTCTAGACTGATCAAAACATCTGCAATGGCTAGATAGCTATAACTACAAAGAGAAAATCGAGCAAAGATGACGAAAATTCGTCTCTTTTACTCGAACTTTAAAAGCTTTTTTAATTGCACAGTAGTATTAAGTTATGGACACTGGCCAAGAAAACACTTTGTCAGTTGCAAATATCTAGTATTAAATGTCTGAGAAGAATTTATATACTAGAGAAAATAGGCAAACAGATCAAGAAATCAGAACGACACGCACTGAGAAAAGCAAACTTCGATATAACTAAACAAGCTACAGAATATACTACACTAAAAGAAAAGAAGTAAACGAGGAAGACTAAAAATGGAGAGAAAAGATATTACGAAAAAAATACCAAAACATGAATATGACATAGCTTGAAGAACATAACAAAAAATTTAAGATAAGTGGATAGTACATTATATGCCACAATCAAGAAACAGAATGATTAGCACATAAAACTCAAAAAGTGAGGAAGAACAAAACAAGAGAAAAGATAGAGAGCATGACTATATAGCAATCTTACTTTCAAAATGGCTACGGGCGTCCTTGCACGCCCTATGATCCAGAGGGAGTGTATAAAGAAATAATAATAAGATGAAGAAACAGAGCAAATGGTGTAAATACAGTTTGTATCAAAACTGTCAATTTAAAACATAATAGCATTAAATGTTTTCAAAGGTTAACACGTGTGCTGTTTTTTAAGAGTATACCATAAAAATACATTTTATGTTTATTTAGATAACAATGGTACTTAAACGTTGCAAATTGCAAATCACGATGATTATTTCTAATCACGTCTAATTTGTTAGAATTCTAATTAACTTTTGAGGTACGTGAGGGCAAAAGGCTTGCACATGCTTTTAAGCAATACTTCTTCAAGATGTAACTATCTAAATAATAATTATTTAATCATCATTTTACGAAATGCCCATGCAACCGATATTCAGTAAAAACGCTCTCTGACGCATTGCTGTTGTTTTAGAAAGGACATTCATTTTTTATGAAATGCTGTAATTTTTAAACGTATGTGGGTATAAAGTCGACTTGAATAACTTGACTTTGCTCCGCGAGCTCAAAATGTCTTTTTCTACGCTTCTTTTGTTTTGTGAGAAAAGTTTATCCACAGATATCAGAAGCTAAAATATCAGTTTAATAAATACTTTTTAACGGATTTACTTTTACTCTCAACGTTTATTTAGTATTTTATCCCCATCCTGTTATATTCCTCCTGTCGATCTGCAGTTTTGCAAAACCAATAGTCAGTCGCTCCCGCCACCGTGTTTTGTTTGTCACATCGAGCCCACTCCCTACTTGTTATGCACCCGTGATAGTCGTCGATCGCCCTGCGCATTTGGTATTGTTTGGATGGGGCTGTGCCGCCTATACCCCCGTTATAGGGAACTTTCAGCACCCCATACAGTCTGTTTCACATTTGGTAAAAATATTCCAGTAATATTGTTAACGGGTTTTTCTTTGTATTGTGAGAGCTATTAAAAATTTAATTTAACCCCTATATGTGAACATCGAGTTCCGTAAATCTACACAGTTATGCAACCCAAACAACACAATTCAAACATCGCGTAAACGATAATATATTTAAATCAATAATGATATGTGTGTATTTTTATTTCTTATCAGGAAAGTATGTAAATATATGCAATGATTAATTATATATACAGGTGTCGTTACTGTACATATTTCACAAATAAAATTTCATAATGTACTGCTTCTAAAAATAATAACTGAAAAATTCTTTAGTTTGATTTAACGTAACGCCTATACTATAGGTACCTACATACAGATCCAATTTTTACTCTTCGCTTCCTTTACTACTCTTTTTCGCATGAAATACTTAACAATTATTTCGTATAATTAAACAAAACGCGCATTATTAATTAACAGCTATCACGTACATTGCGCAATACATAATATCGAAAAAAAGATTACCCACTAACAATTAATAGACCCATACCGTTTTAACATACAAACATTTCCTTTATATTTTAATTGAAAAGAAACATTCTATAACATACATAAAAGTCAGCATAATTCATTTCAAGATTTTAATTCTTTTATTAATTACGCAGATAAATGGAAAAAACGTGTAATTCGAAAATGAGATAGCAAAATGCGTGAAAATCACACGTGTATACATAATTAGTACCCAATTAACGTTTTGCAATCACATATGATGGCAATACTTACATCATCAATTGACGCTTATCTACTTGCAGTAGCGTTTACTATTGCATTAATATTGTCATAAGAATTGAATGGTCTTGTTTTTTAATTATATTTCACTTTTTATTTCATCAATTTCATGATACGCGAGATATAGAAATGTATAAGGTGGGATGCACTAAATTTGTTAATATCATTTGCTTAGACAAGGATATGGAATGTTGCTATTGTCTCATTTATTGCAATAATTTATGATTACACACATTTCTTATGCTTTACCTACAAATCTTATTTCGTAATTAACTTTCAGACTAGAGTTGCCTGCTGATACTATTTAAATACTTGTTTTTACAGTGTTGGAAATTATGGAGCCGGTGGGGGAATGAACGGACCTGAAGGAAGTTACGGAGGCGGCAACGCGCTGTCAACTGCCGCCATGGTAGCTGCGGCAACAGCAACTGCTACAGCCACTGCTAGTGTGGTTGCGCTTCAAGATAATGCCCAATTCAGTAACCAGCAATATCCTCAGAGTTATCAGCAGCGTATGATGCCCATGAATGGTATGAACGGCATGAATCCTATGAATAACATGGCCAACATGAGCATGAATAATATGCACAACTCCATGATGAATAATATGTCTGGTAGTATGGGGCCAAAAATTGGTGGTCCTACTAACACTTCCATGTATCCTAGAAGAATGACTCCTTATCCTTCACCTGCTATGCATATGACTCAGAAGAGAGTCCCTCAGTCATACCCAACTCCTGGTCCTAGTCCAAATATGAATCCTAATATGAATCCTAATATGAATCCTAATATGAATCCTAGTATGAATCCTAGTATGAATCCTAGTTTAAATCCTTCTATGAATCCTAATTTTAGTCCTAATGGACAATATCCTACTTATGCATCTAGACAGCCCTCCTTTCAAACTCAGTACCCAACCCAACAAGCTCTAGGGCCCACTGGAAATTTTGGACCTGGAACAATGACTCCTGTCAGAACTACCAGTAGCTTACGACAGGCTACCCCACCTTACACCACTCAGGGACAATATTTCCCCAATGGTTCAATGAACCAATTTCACAATAATAGTCCTAGCCAGTATATGGGTGGTAATGGTACAGCGCAGTATGCTAACACAGGAAGTCAATTTCAACAGGATATGGCAATGAGAAATAATATGAGTTACCAACATAGTCCAATTCCTGGCAATCCTACACCACCTTTAACCCCTGCAAGCAGTATGCCTCCTTACATCAGTCCAAATCCTGATGTTAAACCAAGTTTCAGTGATTTAAAACCACCAATACCAGTACAAAGTAAGTTAGTCTATTGTCCAAATTAAAGAACTTTAATTAATGTTATTATTTTGTTCTATTTGCAGAAGATGATGAATTAAGGCTGACTTTCCCAGTACGGGATGGCATTATATTACCACCATTTAGGTTAGAACATAATTTGGCAGTAAGCAATCACGTCTTTCAATTAAAACCTACCGTTCATCAAACACTAATGTGGAGATCGGACTTAGAATTACAACTTAAGTGCTTCCATCACGAGGACCGACAGATGAATACGAATTGGCCGGCATCTGTACAGGTCTCCGTTAATGCAACTCCTCTGGTTATTGACCGAGGGGAAAATAAAACGTCACATAAGCCCCTATATTTAAAAGATGTTTGTCAGCCTGGCAGAAATACTATACAAATTACAGTCTCGGCTTGTTGTTGTGTAAGTACTTTAATTATGTCAGTGTTGCTGTATAATAATGAACAAAATTCTTTTAGTCCCATTTGTTTGTGTTACAATTAGTGCATAGGCCAAGTGTTCGATCTGTGTTACAAGGCCTACTTAGGAAACGATTATTAACTGCAGATCATTGCATAGCTAAAATTAAACGAAACTTTAGTAATACATCTGGTGCTGGTCCCAATATAAGTGAGAGAGATGGCGATGTTGTTGAACAAACCGCTCTAAAAGTATCTCTGCAGTGTCCTATTACATTTAAACGAATAACATTACCTGCCAGAGGTCATGAATGTAAACATATAAGATGTTTTGATTTGGAATCGTATTTACAACTTAATTGTGAGAGAGGGTCCTGGAGATGTCCTGTTTGTAGGTAAGTGGTTTATGAATTAACTGATAAATACTTTATTAAATTGCCTTTATCTTGTAGTAAACCTGCACAGTTAGAGGGCCTAGAAGTTGACCAGTATATTTGGGGAATTCTCAATACATTAAGTAATACAGATGTTGATGATGTGACAATTGATAGTGCAGCTAACTGGAAAGCTGCTAAAAGTATATCATCAACTGGTATTAAGGTAAAATAGACTTTTAGGTGACCACAAACAAATTTTAAAAGAAATTGTTTTAGATGGAAGAAGAAAATGATTCGTGTGGTGCTAGAAAGAATAAAGCTATGTCCCCAGGTAGCATGACAATGCCAACAATGAACAATTGGGACATGCCTCAAGCAATGTCTCCTTATATACCACCAGATATGAATAGCATTGCTAGTGGTTCAATGATGAACGGTCCGGCAACTTATAGTAATTCCCGAAATAATCAGTATGAATTTAGTTCGGGAAATAATTCTTCCAGTAACGAATACAGTTCAGGCAACGGACCGCTCTCCCATTTAAGTGAATCTGTCAATTCTCTCGATCCATTAAATGCTATGGAGAAGAGTCTAAATGAACAGGTATTGTCTTCAGCTGTTTAAGTGTGCCTTGACTTCTCTACATTAAGGATAATTTTTGTTTCGACAGATGCCTCACACTCCTCATACGCCACATACACCCCACACACCACATACACCTGGAGGCACTCCTGGTTCAGCACATACACCGGGAGGTGGAACAACTGGACCTCCAAGTGTACCGCCACCTTCTGATAGTAGCAGTCACCATAATACTAGTGGAAATGAGAATAAATGTGAGAATTCTGTTCCTGAAATACCGTCTGACCTCAATTTTGATCCAGCAGCTGTTATTGATGGCGAAGGTACTGGACAAGAAGCTTTAAATGTAAGTATTCATACTTTCTTAAATTATTTACAGTACTAATGAGTATGTTTGACTTTAAAATAAATTGGTACATTGGGTAGCAGCTACCAGCCCTATAAATTTAAAAGGGAATAATTTTTAAATAAAGGCAAAAAAAAGTATTAAAAGTAGAACCACTCACAGTGGATACACATTTTATATCAGTATGAACTAAAAGGAATTGAGTTAATTGTACTAAGATCTAATGTTTACCATTAAAGAAGATAAGTTACATCTTTATTATATACTTTTTCGTATGAATTGTATTTCATTTTGAATGTAACTTAAATTGGTCTTATGCAAAGAAGAGGGGTTTTCTGCAATTAGTGGTAAGACTTTCTGATATAACTTGTATATTTGAAGATCACTATGTCCCACATGCAATGCTGATACCTGTTACTAAGGGTATAGTTGAACTGGACTGGACTAAACATTAGGCCTAAATTTTTGAAAATGCTTTTTTTAAGTTTTGAATGTTTTGACATAGAAGTACACTTCTAAGATCGATTCAGGGCATTGAGTCACTTATTGGTCATAAGACTCCCAAAGACCTGAGAAGACGAAAAAAATGGAATTTTTAGTTTTTTGTGCTGCAGTTTTTGTTTTGATTATGATATCTTACAGCAGTAATACTTAGCACATCTGCAAAGAATGATTGCAATCATTTAGTTATTACCATTCTTAAATTTCAAAAGGTCAACTTTGGGGTAAATTTTGATCAAACCCTGGAGCAATGCATTGGTGCAAGTAGTATTCCTTTTTTAATAGAAATAGGTTTCGTGTCATCAACTTGACCCCAGACAGATTCAAACCATGATCTGAAATTATTAGAAAATTGATATTTAAACTTAATACCTTTTTGATCGCCCTTTTTTCCCGTAACTTTTTAACTTTCTTGATTATGGGCCAATTGCAGTCATTTGTTGCATCAAGAATTACTATTATAAAAGTTATGACAATCAAGAAAAAACCCCGAATTGCAGCACAAGAAAAAATACAAAATCCCTATTATTTAAAATTTTTAGTGGTTTTGTGACTTGAAACAATCATTATCTAACAATCTATTATTTAAGGGTAAACTGTGACCCGGTAAATATAATAAAATATACAGAACTTTTCGAAAAATCTTTGCTCTCAAAGTAATTACTGTTTAATTTCTATTTTTCCCATTAATAACTCGAATAATTTGTAATTATTTACCAACACTAAAGATGCTAACCATTAGTTAGAACACAATTTTCTGTCCATTTTCTTCTTCTGATGGAATGTGTTTCAAGAACACTGTTGAACAATGTATTGAAACTCGGTGCCTCCATCCATCTTTTAGGAGTTATAGTAAATTCATTTTCTGGAAAAACATAATTAGTTATAGAAAAGGATGCTTTCCTTTAGAAATAACAAGTAGTGGAAGAACATCTCCTGTTGCTAACATTGTATTGCTTTCTCTTCCTGATCCTGTTATATTCTTAGCTACACAATGCTCTCCTTTTAGGGCTAACACTTCACATACTTTAGGTCAAAGAAGAAGCTAGTTTCAACACAACTGAACACTTGCTCAGATGACTCAGTGTTTTCTCCCTCATACAGCCTGTTTACATCATTGTAGAATTTGTTGTTTACAAACACATCTGCATTGTTCTGACATACACCATGATCTTCACCTTTTCTAATAATGTGACTTGAATGTCATTTTGTAAAACAGTTTAAACCCAACTTCACCTGGTCGTTTATCAGTCCATCTGGCTTTTTTAGGCTTACTATCAGGCTCTTGCATAGTCTAGAAATCAATCAAGCCTTCACTAAAGCTTGCCACTATTTATTTAACTTTTTGGCTATTTCAATTGATAACTTTGGGGACTGTCACCTACATTGAACATATAACTGTAGAGTGTACAGTAAGTTTTTTTTGTTAATGTACCTCTTGATTAATGCGATTAAATTCGACAATGTGGATGGGATCTATAAGAACTACTGGTTGAAGTCATTCTGTATTCTCTAGGTATTATTCTTTCGTTTCTGGGTTATTTCTGCAAACAAAGAATATTGTTCTAAAAATTGGGACACAAAGATTAAGCGATACCGTTTTTAATTCTATAGTTAGGAACTGAAATTTTAGCAACAATTATCTAATAGGCTTTGAAATAACATGGCGGTTGCGATTTATTTAATATAGTGATTGTCAAAATTTCAACATCAGAACTAGAACGATGAAAATTGATTTTGCACACTTTTAATGAAAATCGGATTTTACTGTACATCAACTCGCTTCCAAAGTTTCCAAAAAGTTTGTGTTGTGGTAAGCCTTCTGTCCTCCGGCTTGAGTAGCTGAACCTTTATTTCTACTAGCACAGTAAATTTCGAACATTACCTGAAAGAATATCTGAAGAAACATCTTTTGCCATTTCTGAATCAACACTCTTCTGGCAACCTGTCACTACTCTAATGACGTTAAGAAGTGGTAAAAAGAACGATATTGATTATGTTTCAAAAGAATATAATCCACAAAAAGTGCCAGATCTGCTACCCACCGAATAGTACTGGTCAATCGCGAAAGGGATTTTATTCAAACTGGTGATGATTTTCAACATAAATCAAAAATATTCAAAGAACTCATTCAGAAATCATGAGCTGTATATGTAGTAAGGTTTGTTTAGTAGGGTATAGTGCAATAATGTACGATCCTGAAATAAATTAAGTTAACTTTTTATACCTTCTTCGTTTTTAATTACAGGAATTTTTGAGTGTCCCATTTTGGCATGTTCACCTTTTAATTGCCCCTGTAATGTTCTAATTACATGTGCCACGGGCAAAACAAACTATTTCTATATTGTATATTCTAATTACCCCTTTTTCTAAAAACTACAACAATAAAAAGAACTTTAAAATTATCACAAACATAACTAAGCAAACAATG
The DNA here is from genome assembly GCA_929113105.1 of Agrypnus murinus. Taxonomy (NCBI): domain Eukaryota; kingdom Metazoa; phylum Arthropoda; class Insecta; order Coleoptera; family Elateridae; genus Agrypnus; species Agrypnus murinus. Next base: position 70,339,682 of record OV816024.1, read on the forward strand.
ATGTAGCACACACCACCATTTTACTCGCCTTAAAACGATCAAAATGATATACCAGGTGAAAATGCAACAAGAGACAGGCTTATATCATCTTTATTTATGAACTGAATTGTGTAAAATTAGGTAGAGATATTAGACCCAAGAAAATCACTTTTTTAAGTCTTAGCTAGCAATAATTCAATTTTGTTCATTTTTTAATTGTGTCACTGGGTCATATGAATAAAATGTAATAATAAATATTTACATTGCAAGACCGTTACTTAGAACTTTATGTGCGAGCAGGGTATGTAACAAACAAGCACTTAGCGAGATTGTTATCCATGCAAGCATGTAGGGTTCGTGTAACGATCAAGCACTGTACAATTTTTTATGGTATTCTAAATTATAAATCTTTAATAAATAATCCTTACATTTACTGAAGCAGCACAGCACAATACGTAAGATATATAGTGCGATTTAGTTACCATGCAATCAATATATGTAAACCATCTAATCGAGCATGCTGTACAATTGGTTGCCTGTAGGTGCATAATGGTTTGACTCGATTATTCTCAAATGCACATATTTGCAATTTAATTTAATAGCGCTGTATATGAATCTTTTAAATAAATATGTGTGTTGCTATGGTATTGATGATAACGAGCCCGTAATACTTTCGTAACAGGCTAGCTGGTAAAAAGAATCTTTACCCATAGCTCAATAAACAGATGTTTACAAGTCAGTATGCCATAAATGCTTTTACTACTATTAATAAAGGAAGCAAAATATGATTTTTAATTAGTAAGAGAAAGATAGGTATATAGTAAAAGCATTTACTACATTTTATTCATACCACCGACTATTCTTGCGGATAAGCCATATGCTCTTGATGCTTTTATAATAGGCGGTGCTATTTTAATTTGTTCCTTGCAATTCCATATTTTATCTTTTTGTTTTCTGTCAAACGCTGCTTGTAGATCAACAAATATCAAATATAGTTCGGAGTTTGTGTCTACTGCGATTCTTGGCCTTCTTTCGAATGTTTTACAATAAATTCTTAAAAGTACTGGTTCCAAGGTGAATGCTCTCGCTGCTACATTTTTCTTCTCATACTTTGTTGCTTACTTATGTAATCCATTCTATTACTTTTCTTTCAACCCATTTATTCATCTCTGAACTTACTTCATCTGGTCCCCTTACTTCACAAATTTGAATTTTTCTTATCGCTTCTACTATTGCCTTATAAAATATTTCTTTGTTTTCTGCTTGATCTTGTTCTTCTTGTATATTTGTTCCATGTCAACTGTGAATTTCTCTTTATAATACTCCTCTCTCCTTATTTTTGTTTTTTTTTACTTATGGAAGAGTTTAAAAATAAATTGATACTCATATTGTACCCATATACTTTTAACTTAACTATAACCCCTTTATTTTCAAATAGTGGAGCCAACGATTGATCTCGCCGCTGGAGCAAAAGTACCCGAACGATGTTTGCCACACTGAAAGTTACCAGATTTGACATTCTGTTTTGCAATAAATCTTAGGTTTAATAATAGTCATGTACAAAAATATTCACAATTTAACATTAATTTGATAATGGACAATCATGTTCTATAAAAACAATCATATTAATATAATATGCACCTATGCAATTGCACTCTTTAAACAACATTTTCTTGAATTGAGGTGACAATAATCGTTCAGTAATTTTTTCCTTATTAAAGTTTGTGTCAAGTTTGCTCCAGATGTCGGTACTATTTGAAATAGAGGAGCTATACTTTTAACAAAGCAGTATGTGGAAGTAGATGTCGTAGAACATCTAGGAGCATACAGATTTTTATTGGTACACATCATCTTTGTAATTGTTAATGTATTGATAACTTTTAATAGTGGTAAGCTGGTAACGCAATTTATAAAAGTACACAATTTGTATTTAAGGTTAGGAAATACCTATTACCTAAAAATGTAAAATATGCAGAACAAATCTTCAATCTTTAGCTATAGTAAAAAACACTGTAAAAGCTTACTGAATTAATTTCTTTCACTTGTATTTATTTTATTTTATAATAATTTCTTCTTTTCAGTTACTTCCTGATAGTGTGGATCCAATGGAATTGTTGTCATATTTGGACCCACCCGACCTAAATACACCACCGTCTAGTGGGAGTAGTACAGGTCATACAAACACAACTACAAATGATGACATTCTAGCACTGTTTGAGTAAGATAAGTTCCTGTGCTTACGATCACACATTTAGTGTGTGCATAAGTGAGTGAACAAGTGTGATAGTACTTTTGAAATGTGTTAATTATTGGAGTAAAGGTCTAAATCAAATTATTTTTACTGTATTATTTGTACATATATATACTTAAAATTATGGCATATAATAATTCCTTTCATTGGTTATTTGGTACATGTTGGAACACCACTACTTAGTTCGTATTCAATTCTAAAGAATAAAAATTATATATATATATTACTATAATTATATACCTTTTCTTCCAATATGTATAGAAAATTTAAGTAAGAAAAGAAATATTTAGTACAATACAAAGTTGGAAGAAGAGGACTTGCTATATACAATGTATATAGGTTTTTAATAGGTATAAATAATAACTAATGAAACGAATGCACATATAACGGCCAGTTTAGTATAGTATTACTACTTACATGAATATAAGTAGGCTAGCTGTTGGAACCAAACAATCTAGTGACGTAATCCTAGTTGGCCGATTTGCTGGCCTTTTGCATCTCGATGTGTATTGGCTTCAAGTATTAGTGCATAAATTCAATTCCATGAACCTAGCAAGTGTAGCACGTGTGTGGGTAATCATATTTTTTGAAAGAGTTCCATTTATTTTCTTAGTTCGAGAATTATTAAATTATTTTATTTTGTTTTTTAATGCATTTTTTATTACAGTTTTATTTTATTTTGAATGTATGAACTCTCTGACTGTGATAAAAATATATTTCCTTTTTCTTTATTATATTAATGTATATTATTTTTTTTGCATTTGTTTACATGAATTTGAACAAAATGTATAAAGTCCTTATAAATATGCAACAATCACCTCAATGATGTCTTACCATTAGGTTTTAATTTATTCTTTGTAATTCTGTGGGGAAACGATAATGAATACCCATAGTAATAATGAACAGTTTGTTCTTTTGTCATTAAGAATACATGTTTTATATATTGATTATTGAGTTTGTGGCAAACAGTGATGGCTGGTTTAGAAAAATTGTAAAATTTCTCTTAAATTTGTGTTAACGTTTTATACCTTATTGAAAATCAATACTCTTTTTTAAGTCACAATAACCTAGTAATAACAGTATTTATTATTCATAAAAATTTTAAAACATATACATTGAAAGGAAAGAGATTTAAGTTGATCTGTTTCAAATGCTACTCACCAATCATCACTGTCGATAAAGATGTTTTTTCAAGAGTTGTATTTTGAATCATTTTCAAACCATGAATTACTGGATTACTTTTTATTTAAAAATTTTTTTTGTTTAATTTGCATGACATAGTAATGAAAATCTAAAGAACGTCATATACGTAATGTAGCACATTTAAATTCCAAAGGTATAAAAACAGATTTATAAGTGTAAAAAGTAGAATACATAATAGTAAGAAAAGTAAAATGAAAATGATTCGGTTTGCTTAATGCCTCAATGAAGTGATTGAAGTTATTTTTATTCTTTATTTTACTTATTTCAAAATAAGGTGAAAGAATAACTGATTTATATCTCGTAGCAGCTAAATTTCACATTGTCAGCAAAAACTTATTTTTGCTATTCTAATTATTTGTTTAAATGTTATTCTTAGATTTGTGTTGTCAAAGTTGTACCTCTCTTGCATCATTTACAATACATCATTTTAACATATGCCTTTACTTGTCTAACAAATTGTAATATATTTAAACCTTTCATGTTTCAATAGTTTAAATTTGGCCTCTCAAGTTGTACCTTTATTTTGGTACATTTTGGTTTTCTGGCATACTGCTACTATTAAACATTTTTGAAGGAAAGTATTGTGTTAAATCAACATCCATGTTATTATTAATGCAATGAATTCTAGGCAGTTTTTTATCGCTACATACTCAGTAATCCACTAACTGTCTAATACCCACCTGCCAATAAAAGTTGTTTAAATATAATTATTTAATTATTATTCTTAAATAATTTTAAGAATATAAGCCTCCTTTGTATATGCAACTCTAATATAAATCAAATCTATAATATCTCTTAAAAGATAAATAAGATTAAAAATGGAATAAAATGATGATTAATGTTTTAATAATCTTTAATTTAAAGTGGTACCTTAACATTATTATGCAAGCTAAAATATTTAATTAAAGCAATACTTACAAGTGAATTTAAAGTAATAAGATGTAGCTTTAATAATACTAATCACTTCATAATTCCATTTTGTTATAGCTAGTATTGTTGGGTGCAAAAAATCCAATCCAACTAAATTCACTCATAATTCAGTGTTGCTTTAATTCTACACACCAATACAGGCAGTACAGTCAAAATATTATTCTTTCTACATACATACATACATAAGCATCCTGCTTATTTGCTCAAAAACATTAAACAAAAATATTTTAACCACTGCCTAGTTGGAGGATAGGGATTAAAGTTTATACTTATTAGGTACCCAATTAGAATACATCCATGCTCTTTAAGTTATTTTTTAAAGATATAAATTACACATACGTTTTATTTTTATTTGAAATTCATGTACACCTAAGAGGCTTTTATTCTTAAATAATTCAAATTATTTTTCCACCTTTAAAAAAAATGTATATACTTTATTAAAAAATAAATAACTTTTAAATAAAAAGTTTTATTGGCAGGTAGGTGTTAGGCAGTAGAATGAACAAGTCTCTAGTGTTTAAATAAGAAACTGACCACTATCACTGCTTTAGTTATTGTGATATTTATTATTATCTACTTATTATTCTACCTTTTATACTTACAAATTTATATATACTTTTGAAATTTAATGTCACAGTGTTGAAGAACACGACAGACTTTTAAAAGATGGTACTTACGTACTTTTTCATGTACATATATACAAGATTATTATAAAACTCTCAATTAATCTGCGAGTGTACTTAACAGCTTTTAAAAGCCTGTTGGTTTTATAGAATTTCTTACTGTAGTTACAAACTTTCTTTTTGGGATTGAATGGTTAATTTATTTGTATTTTTATTTTTATATTTCAAATTACGACAAACCTGAGAAAACAATGTTATTTAAAGTTTATGGTTTATCTTGGAAATTTAATTTTTATTCAAAAAAAATTAATAATAAATGTTTAATAAATGGGAATTTATAAAAAAATTGTATTGAATTTTTAATTTCATATAGTAGTATGAATTATTAATTGCTAAATTATTGATGACATTCGACAATATTTAAAATAATTACAAAACTGCCAATTGCTAATGAATTTAACATTTTTATAAAGTACAATTAAATTATATTAGTTAACGTAATTCTACGTTATGTCTAAAATTTAGACAAATATACAAATTATAAACTTAATCTTTGTAGCAATATCTGAAAGCAATTCGTGTGAATGTTATTGAATTGCTGTTACAAACAAAACAATTTTTTTTTCTTTAAAGCATCATTGAGAATTAATTTTTGTAATCAGCTGTTATCTTGTGATATTAAAATATATTATATTTATAAGTTTGCAACAAAATTTGTCTTTTATTTCCGGACCTTTACACGTGTTAAACCACTTGCATTTGATGAATATATTGAAAAACAATCTGTGGTGTGTTAATTTGTAATGTAGGGTCCAAGTTCCTAAAAAGTATTCCTTTTTATTATCGTACAATTAAGAAATGGTATGGGGTTCATTGGAATTGAAAATTTCTATTGCCAAAAGTAAATCTCATTCTAAATTTAAACTTAGACAAACATGTATGTATGACATGTATGTTAGTAGCCATATAGTAGAAAAATTGTTTTTTCAATCTTTAAGTCATTTATTTAAAATTTCAAATTAAGCATACATATTAAAAACACAAACTTTTCCAAATGTGTACATTTGCAAACTTTGATAAATTTAAATCTCGGTATAAAATTTCGCCAATAATATCTTTTTCAGTTTTGTTTATTTTAAAGGTTTATTATTGATTTATATTTGTATGTGGTCCGAATTATAAAAATGTGTAATCTTTTCAGAAAAAATTTTTACAATTATTGTAATATTATTGAAAATAAATTAATTTCAAGCTACCATACTGTTTACAATATTTTTTTTCTGAAAGGAATTTGTATTTCACATTAGACCAATGGTTAACATATCATTTTAAAACACAATTTGTCAACATTTATTAAAATTATCAAAATAAAGCACTTCACATCTATGGTTTGGACCAAATAATGTAAGATGTTGATTTCAGAAACAATCTTATTTGGAATATTAAACATAAAATGTTTAAAAATTGTCAATTCATATAGGTACATTTAAAAGAGAAATCTTTGAATAATTAAAAAATACAACAAAGGAATTACAAAATATTAATAATAATAATTATTGGCAATTTTATATTTGTGTAAAAAAACTGATAATAGATCTAAATTAATATGTAGTAAAAAATCTGTATGACATGACTTTTGCTAAATAATGTAAATATACTGTACATTCTATTAAGCAAATGTGTCTTCTATTCTTACTTTTGTCGTCCTAGTATTATAAAGTTCTTTTTTTATTTTAATTTGCACTTTTTGTGTTACTTTTACTGTTGTGTTAGTACAAATTAAAGGATAGTTTTGGTATTATCTAAATTATAATTAATCCTATGTATATTTAAATTTATTCAGTTTTATGTTATCATATTTTATTATCAGTGTCTGTGCAATGAAATAAAAATGTAGACTGATAATTTTAATTTTGATTTTGTTTATTTCTTTACATTATTTAATTTCCTGAATGATTCGCTGCATGCATTTTTATGTTTGGTTATCTAATGTTCAAAAGAGAAAAGAAAACAATAGCACTAAAGTATATTCTTTTCCAAGATGCATTACATGTAAACAAATGCACACAAGAAGCACATGAACACATGTCAATGTCGCATTCAAAACATTTATAATTTAGTTTAATAGTGAACCTACTGCATAAATAAGAATCAATAATTAAAATATAAACATGAACACAAAAGTAAATATGTAAATAAAATATCATTAAAAGTTTAAATCTGGTAACCGTGTGGTAATAAGGTACAAAAAAAAGTTAAAGTTATACACTGAATTGCCCTTACGGTTAACGTATCAGACTAATAATCAGAAGTCCAGGTTCAAATCCCACCCTTGCATACTTTTTTTTAACTATATTACTAACTAATTATTTTTAGAACTTGATTTTAATCATTACAATGATTATTAGTTTTTTTAATTGTTAGATATTTTTGCTAAAGATGTTTACGGTTGGTTTTTGTACTATTTTAAGATGAAAAAAGAGCATAAAACTAATAATAACTGGAATAATAAATAACAATTTATTAGTAAGTATTACAATTAAAAAAAAGTATAGCACCATGGAATTTAAACTCGCGATTTCTGAATATCAGTCTGATATGTTAACCGTAAGACCAATTCGGTGTATAACTTTAAACTGTTCTTTATCTGCTTTATCAGTATTTTCCTGAGTATCTTTTGATTTTATTCATAAGATTTAATATGTTTTTACAATGATTCTGCTTTTGATTGATACCAAAATTTCTACTTACATTTGCAACCCTGTTAAGATTTTCCCCCGGCACTTCTAACGTTTTATTGCTGTTTGACCAATAACAGTGCATCAGTTACCCTCTTATCATATGTGTGTTACGTGCTGATCATTGTTTACTTGGGATGCATTTTGGATGTAAATATAATTTGAATGGGAAGATCCTTTATGATCTTACTAATTTTGCATATTATATTTAAATGACACCCATAGGCAAAGATAAAACAGGTAAGTTTCTTAAGTAAGATTCTTAATTATTTTTAACTTGTAATGTTATAAAATTCAGTGGAGGCTGATGGTTTTAAAGGTAACCTATACCTTGTCTCAAAATTAGGAGTAGCTGAGACAGACAACTTTACATAGTTTAATAGAAAAGATTTTACCAGCAAATTGATTCATATTACACACAATACATGTTACATACAGTACAGATTACATAGAGTGAGGTCATAGTCAAAAATTGTTGACCTTTAAAAAAGTGACCAATAAAAATTCATTGCCATCATTAAGGATAAATTTTGGGAAACAAAAGCATGAAATTTAAAAAAAACTATTACAGAATAAATTTCAAGTTATTGAATTATAATAAATGACAATATGCAGCAACTAAACAGCTCTGACATTTGATATAATGTTTTTAAAAATTAATGATTTCTGATTTGTGTGTTTTTTATAAGAGATCAACTTTATTTTTCGCTCTATTACCTGCTATCTAAGATATTGATGAGATTGTGCATTTTGATAAACAAATTCGGGGAGCGTCAAAAAAGAAGAATTAACACTTAATTCTTCAAAGGCAGATGTAGGGTTGTTTGTTGTAAGTGAACTAAATGATTTAAAACTTTTAAATACTGTACTAATAATATTAGCTCAAATTAGTTTATTTAACAAAAACGTAATTACAATACTAATAATATTAGCTCAAATTAGTTTATTTAACAAAAACATATTTCCAATACGAAATACTAATTTAAAGAATACTTAATTATTAATACTTGATTATTACTTAATTATTAATTAATTATTAATTAATTCAAAGGAACAATGATTAATATAATAATTATCTTTTAATAATATCTTAATAAAAATCATTATAACAATAAACACAGACAAGAAGTGGTAGCAATACTAACAATAAATAAATGGACGTTCTAGTTCCGAATCCTGAACTGGAGCACTAGTATTATCAAATTTAAAATTTTTAAAGTTTCTATCTCTTTTTATTGCACTAAAGATGAGACTAAGCATTTTGTCGGCAATCTAATCAACAGATACAACAGTATTTGTTGAAACTGGTAATTTATTCACAAACCTGATTAGGGTTTTGCTCAGTTTGATTTATTTTTCTTCCTTTTATTAATTTTAAGACATTTTCATCTTTGCTTCTGCTGGTGACAGTTCGAAGATGCCAAGCAATGCAGCCTTCACCTTCCGTTTTATTTGTGTACCAAGCCTCCTGTAAATAAAATAATTTAAATATAAAGATTAACTAAATAAATAATATAGAAAAACGTATACAGTGAAGGCTCGTTGATCCGAATCTACGTTAATCCGAATACCACTATAATCCGGACCAGCAATTTATTTACATTGGGTTTATTGTAATCCGGATTTCAAGGTTTTGATAATCCGAACTTTAGAATTAATTGTTTTTATTCCTCAAGTTGTGTTTATAGTAACGAACGCAATGGGTATCCAGATGTGTAATTTGATACAAAACTACCGTTGTAGATAAAATAAATGATTTTATTTATGTTTACGGTATATTTGTCTGGCAAATTCTTATTACAAAAAGTCACGTATTTTTTAGAAGTGGATTGTGGATACTTTACAATTCGTATTAGTTACAAAGGATTATAAATTAAAAAAGAATTGATACTTCTTTTACGAATTATGGCTTTATGTACCTATCTCCGCCATACATAAAAAGATTTTCTGTTAAGTTTAAAAACTGTTAAAAAGATCGCATTGTAACTTTAAATATACATTTCCAGATTTGTTAAAAAATCTGAAGGATCATATAACAACGTTAAAAAAAACTCTAAAACCTGCTGAATATCCGGATATGGAAGAAAAGTTAATTGTATGGTTTTTCATGTCACCGATATCCTCCGAAATGTTTGACGAAAAATCAAAGCATCATTATCCAGCAGCGTGCGGTGCATACGAAACAGTGGAAGCAGTCGCGATACAACGTATGCGCTATCACCTTTGTACACTCTGGTTTCACTGATTCGTATACTCTGCACGCTACTGTGACTTTATTAAAGATGGTTTCAAAACGATGACGTCAGGGCAAGTAAAGATTGGATACTTAAATTTAAAAAGACAATTTGCGTATGTTAAAAATCGCGGGATAAAAGCTATTCAATGATTCGCACGCAGTGAAGCCCTTTAAGAAACAGTTGCAAAGCGGTAGAAAATTCGAAACAATTTCGATTCCGGAAGGTTTAAAAGAATAATCTAAGTTCAAAAAACAGGAAACAAGTAAAAATCACCGTCTTTTTTGGTGAACGACATATTAATGCGGAATATTATTTCTTGTGTTTTTAAAACAGTTTTTGCGTAAATATTTTTGTAGTTTTTTTTAAATAAATGTGTTGCAGAATGTTTTAAATGAATTTCTTTACAAATAAAACATTATAACTCTACAGACGCGGTAATCCGAAAACCGCGATGACTCGGATTGCCCCTGTTTTAATTAGTTCGAATTATAGAGGGTTCACTGTATAACAATCTTGGTAGAAGTATAGTAATTGCTTTTGCCAATTGGATTTTGGCATATTCAAGAACTTTAATAGTGTAGACTAACATATTTTCTGATTGGTAAAATTTAAAAATATCTGTAGTCCCTTTTTCAAAATATAAGTCTCCAAAGAATGAAAAAAGTATAACCTAAGTTTGAAATATTCCGTAAAACAATTTTATCTGTACTATATGATGAAGTAATAGCTGATGCTCTACTATATACCTAATAGCAGCAGCTTCATCCTTACTAGTTACACTAAAATGTTATTTTTAAGTTACTACTTTGTCTTAATCAGATAAATTACCTAGATGCCTGTCATGATGTTTGATGAAATATATATAATTCATTATTACATGTTTTCCTAATATACATATTGTTATGATAATGTGGGATCAAAAGAAAAAAGAAATTAATTAAAAGATTAATGGTAATGAATAATAAACCCTCCAACACTTGATGCAAGATGAAAGATTATAAATTGCAAAATAAACCTGTTATTATTGAAATTCACAAACACAAAATCATGGTAAAACAGTCCGAAAATATACACAACTAAATATCACTAACCTTTATAAACAAATTCTCCGGCTATAATTTCTAAACTAGAAAACAAGTTCCATAAATGTATGAGTCGAAATCAGGCGGGTCGCTAATTAATTAGGAAGCTATTTAAATTATATCTGTAAAACGTTGTTAATGGACCAGACAGAAATAATTTCTTTTTAAACATTTAAATGGATAATTTTCTTTATTAACACAGAAAAGAAATAAAATTTAAAATTCCATGAAGAGAAAAGAAAACAACTATTAAAATTCAAAATTAAAATTAAAAAAAACAAATTTAATCTCGGTGTCAAATAGATTTAACAAAATAAAAATTAAGAGACATTCTAATTCTCTTTGTCCTTTTTCATTCTTATCTGATCATGAAATAAATAAAGATTAGTAAAAGTTTCACAGTTTTATTAAAATACAACCTGACAATATTGTTTCGACAGCTATGCTGTCATTATCAAAGGTAATATTATAAACAAACACGTCGCTAAGGTAGATACAAAATCTACCTTATTTTCCTTAAATATCACTAACCTATATAAACAAATTCTCCGGCTATAATTTCTAAACAAAAAACAAGTTCCATAAATGTATGAGTCGAAATCAGGCGGGTCGCTAATTAATTAGGAAGCTATTTAAATTATATCTGTAAAACGTTGTTAATGGACCAGACCCAAATAATTTCTTTTTAAACATTTAAATGGATAATTTTATTTATTAACACAGAAAAGAAATAAAATTTAAAATTCCATGAAGAGAAAAGAAAACAACTATTAAAATTCAAAATTAAAATTAAAGAAAAACAAATTTAATCTCGGTGTCAAATAGATTTAACAAAATAAAAATTAAGAGACATTCTAATTCTCTTTGTCCTTTTTCATTCTTATCTGATCATGAAATAAATAAAGATTAGTAAAAGTTTCACAGTTTTATTAAAATACAACCTGACAATATTGTTTGGACAGCTATGCTGTCATTATCAAAGGTAATACAATTATAAACAAACGCGTCGCTAAGGTAGATACAAAATACAAAATAAGGTAGATTTTGTATCTACCTTAGCGACGTGTTTGTTTATAATATTACCTTTGATAATGACAGCATAGCTGTCGAAACAATATTGTCAGGTTGTATTTTAATAAAACTGTGAAACTTTTACTAATCTTTATTTATTTCATGATTATGGAGTTCCACAAAGTAAGGCTGGAAACAATAAACAAGCTTATCTGATAAATCCAACAATCTTAAATTACTATTAATAACAAAAATTAAAATTTGAAAATTATTTTAAATTTTAAAATTATTTGGCGCCACACAAAAAAGTTAACCACCCTAACTCGAAAGTTAGCAGATTCCTGTTACATTGCCTTCCTTTAATTTGTTCCATACAAAATAAAAATTCCAAACAATAATAACACTTTGAACACCAATTTTAAACACTGCACTTTCGTTTATTTTCATTTTTAATTCACTTTGATAGTTCATTTAAATTATTAAGAACTTATAAAAAGATTTAAAAATAAAACAAGATGACATCTGTCGTAACCTCACTTTGTTGACATTTGAGTGACGTAAAATTCACCAACATAACCTTGAATTTTATCAAAATAACGTACAAACTGACATGAGTTTTGCTCTGTATGGAGATTCAAGAGAATGTAACCAAATTTTCGTGCCTTTTTTCTAATAAATAGAAAACAATTGCGAATCGCTAGTGATTGTCCTAGTTGGAACCAGAAACAAAACAACATCTTTTCCACCAAAAACCTTTCTAACCAAATTGTTGATAAAAAATTAAATTAATTGTTTAAATAAATTTTGGTACCTAATACGTACTAAAATGCAAATTTAGAGTTAGGATTCATTGGCAACCATCTTGAATTTTCTGCCAAACATTGCTTCACAAAAATTCAAATAAAAACATTTAAACATTTTGCTACATCCTTTTCTTATCACAATATTAATCCTAAGATCCTATCAAACAAAAATTATATAAATTTTGATACCAAAATTATGAATATAAACTAAATTTTAACATTCTAGCAGACCCTGCTGAAACGTTATAATTTTGGGATTTTAAAAGGCTAAACCTTCTCTATACAAAGTTCCTCACTTTAACATTCTAGTGTCAAATGCACCCTAAAACCTGGTTAACAATATTGCAGTAAGATATTTTACTTAGAAATACAAATAACATTGAAAAATATCCATTTACTATGGAAAATTATGAATCGTCAAAGAAATAGAACACTTTCTTGAAATTCAACAATAAAAACTGTAAGTAAAGTAATAAATACTTGTGTATACCTTCTTACATATGCCTTTAATAATTTTCAGGTGAAAACATGCCATAAAATGGCTTCAATATATCAAGCAGCGACAGAAAATCGTTCATCTTAAAATTGAGTTTGAGAAATTCAAGTGAAGAATCCGTTTAAAATTTATCCCATATCACCTAACAGTGTTGTAGCGTATGTCTTGAACATATTTAATGCAAAATTTTATTGGTTTTAATATCAAAAAATTAACTCCCCTCGTCTGGAAGATAGGCAACACATCGTGCATACATGTTATGCGCGATGCCTATATCACAACAATATGTACTTCCATCGCTTTTACAAAAAGCTGTACAATTATAATTTTATTCATAGATTTTCGACGAACAAAAAGTTCGTCTCTGAATTCGTGAAGTCTGTCTGTCGCCTTTTTCCATGTTGACTTTTTTGAATTTTTCTTTTTGGAATCTTATAGTACATCAAATTCTAAGAAACTTTTGGTTGAAACATTTTTTTGTATCTCTTCGGGAAAGTGGTTAAAATGACCACCGAAAATTTCGGTAAATTTTTGAAAAATGAATAATTTTGTATTTTTTAAAAATTTACGAAAAAATAAACATTTTTAGCAATAACAAAAAATTCGAAAAATTCTAGGACTTACAATTTTAGTTTTTATGACAACTAATGTGTTATGTCAACATTAGTTTTCAAAAATAAATTAGTTTATTAAGTATACAGTTGTTTTTGTTAGTCATGGCAATGCTAGCTCTGCGCATTCTCACTAGTTATTGCTCATTTTGGATAACGAACATGTATTTTATTTATATATTTATTTATATATATTTTTATTTATATATGTATTTTATATATATATATTCCGTTTATTGGAAAAATATGATATAATGCAATGGAACCTGAAAAAGATGGATATAGTATAAGGTCATATACAATCAGCATACAATTTTAAAACTACACGGAAAAGGAAGCGACGGTGAAACCATTACATTTTTAAACATGAAGTTTTTCCGAAGGTTATCTCCTACCAAATTTTATTGAAAGTCCTTTATAGGAAATCATTGTACATCGTTTGTGCACCAAAACTCAGAATCCTAAATCCTACTTTAATTATATCCATTTTTAAACTAAATTAAGAATGAAATTAATAAAAAACAAGAGTTTTCGTTTCATAATAGAGGGTTGATTTGTAATTCTACCGATGGATATCAATATTATTACGCTTATGAAAAGTTTTGTTAATTGCATAAGCTATTTCAAAATACTTCTAATTAAAGAAAGAGATTCAGTACGCATTTTATTATGAACTCATTAATACTTTTTTCATTTTGATGTTTCATTAAAGAAATACGATATTCATAATTTTATTATATATAGTCCAGCTGGAAGCACAAGTTGTTTACGCAATAAATTACAGTAAATGTAAACTTTACCTCGTTATCTCGACCACGACCCCGACGTCGTCGCCGATGTCTTCGCCGACGTGGTCGCGGAAGACCGTGTATGGTGGTAATAATAATAATAATATACTAAATCTAATAATAAATATTTAGATAGTAACTACCGTAAAATACTTGGCCACCCGGGGGCTACTTGGTCACATACGCGCAAATTTTTTTTAGTGTTTTTTGCCTGAAACTCAGTTTTTGTTCCCAAATTGATAACATTTCTTTTGTCACAGGTAATTGGACAGGCAAGTGGTAGTTACTAAAATGGTTAGAACGTATAAAAGGATCTGAAACGTATGAAAGGACTGTTAGCTTAAGTTTTGTTCTTGTGGCAACTCCCTTGGAGTTATTTAGGAAGAATTTATCTTTTGTATGTTTTGTTACCTAACCTTTACTAGGGGATAAAGAAAATAAAATTTCATTAAAAAAATTTTTTTCCTTCCCAGTAGCCCTAACCATGGCGCTACTTGGTCACCCCAAAAAAAGTTTTTTTTGGGAACCAGGGCTCAAATGTCAAATATGACATAACAGTTCTGGATAACCCTTATTTAGGTCGGTACAATGGTTATTTTTTCGTCCCCATAAAGCTATAAATTTCCGAGTTATATGGAAAAATGTACTAAAAAGGTGTCCAAGTAGCGGTAGATAATAACTGCTAATTTCCAAATATTTTGGTTGAAATATAGAACTAATTCGAAAAATAGTGCAAATCAATGTTTTGGGTATTGATTATTTTGGACGTTGATTTTCACGTAAAGTAACTGAGTAGTAACTGAGTTCAGTTTTACTCACTCAGTTAGTTTTATTCATTAGAGATTAATTATCAATTAAAATCTTACCTGTTCTCTGTATATATATTGTAAATAAAGTAATGATAACAAATTAACTCGCTTACGGTCCTGATTTAAGTAGTTGACGATTCGTAAATCTAATAAGAGTTCAGTTGTTTGTCGTTTTAGATAAATCTCAAACTGTAATAATGCCCTTAACAAGAGATCAGATTGCTGAAATAAACACCTGCGTCGAAACTGCTATAAAGAAATCTTTAGAAAATCCAGACATTATAGACAATCTAGTAAAGAAGGTCAGCGTGTCCATGAATGATTTCATCAATAACAAGATAAAGGAATCGATCGCCCCTATCCTAGAAGAAAATAAAATCCTAAAACAAAAGGTTGACGACTTAGAACAATATTCTAGGAGAAACAACGTGCGTATCTTTGGTGTAAAAGAAAAGCCCAACGAAAATCTGGAGGTAGATGTTTTAAAAATTTTTCGAAAAACTTAATTTAAATATCACCAAAGAATCCATAGATAGAATTCACCGTACTGGCAAATATATGGAGGGTAAAACAAGACCACTTATAATTAAATTTATTAGCTACAAAACGCGACAACAAATCTTAAACAACAAAAGAAAGTTAAAAGGTACCAGCTGTGTCATTCGAGAAGATCTAACGAAACAACGTTTAAGGATCTTACAAAAGGTACAAGAAAAGATTGGTCGATATAATACTTGGACTTATGATGGAACAATCTTTGCTCGACGAGACGTTTTGTAATTAAATCTAATGAAGATCTAAATCAATTCCTTGAAACAGCTGGCGATCGTTCTATAGCAGACGATAAATAAGATAATATTGCAACCTGTGTTTTGCGATCAAATAATATTTTGTTTGTTGCATTTTTAAGTGACCGTAACGGCCTTAAATAATTAATTCATATTTTAGTATTATACAGTTCTTTTTTTTAACATTTACATTTACATTATTCTGCTGATTTTGTTATAATTTTTATTATTATTGTTTTTGTTTTAGTTTATCTACTATATGCCAATCAACTGTTTGCGAATTGGTCACATCAATGTACGTTCGCTACTACCAAAAATTAATGAAGTTAAAGAATTAATTGCAAATCTTGACATATTGGCTATAAGCGAGACATGGCTGTCCGAAAATGTACCCTCTAGAGCAGTTGACATGAAAAATTTCAAATTGGTACGTAAGGATCGGGATAGTAGGGGACGTGGGGTAGTTTTTTATATAAGGCGAAATATTTTTAAATGCATTATTGATAATAATAATTCAATAGAACAACTGTGGGTATTAGTCAAAATTAATAATAAGGATATTGTGCTGGAAGTATTTTATAGACCTCCAACTTTTAATTATAAGAACTTTATAGATGAAGTTGAAAACTCTTATTATGTTGTGTACACCATATTCAGACCATATTGTATGTTTAGGGGATGGAAACGTAAACTTCCTTATGGCAGCCAATCCTTCTACGTAATATTTTAATAATATGTTGGAATCTTTAAATTTTAGCCAAATAATTACAAAACCTACTAGAAAAAACACTTTATTAGACATAATTATAACTTCACAACCTTCACTTATTCTGAAATCGAGTGTTATAGATTGTCATTTTTCAGATCATGACTTAGCAGTTTGCGAAATCGCGTGTCAAAAAGTTACGTATTCTCCCACTGTTCGTAAATACAGGGATTTCAAAAATTTTAACCATGATTATTTCTATGCTGAATTGCAGACGCTCTCTATAGATGATATATTTTACGAAAATAATATTAATCAAAAAGTAGAAATTTTAAGCAATCGCATACTGAAACTTTTTAATAAACACGCTCCATAGAAAACTATTACAATAACAAAAAAACACTCGCCTGGGTTAACCGATAATGTTAGATTACTAATGCGTTTGAGGGATAAGGCGAAAAATAAATTCAAATGTATAAAAACCACTGCTGTATGGGAATATTACAGGACGTTGTGCAATTACACAAATATCGTAATAAAGAACGAGAAAAGAGCTTACCTAGAATTTAAACTTGCTCGCACTAATAATTCTAAGGCATTATGGAAAGAATTCAGAGCATTAAATGTACTACCATCTAAACTAAATGAAAACAGCATCTTTAAAGGTAATATTGATGAAACTAATAGCTATTTTGTAAACAGTATTCCACATATATCCATTCCTCAACACGTACTAGATTTTTATAAAAATAATAAATTAGTTAAAGCTGGGGAGTTTAGTTTTAACCTAATAGATGATAATGCTGTTGCAAAAATTGTCGATTACCTAAAAAGCAATTCGACGGGATCGGACGGATTAAATATTACTATGATAAAATTATGTTGTCCTTTTATATTGCAGTACTTAGTACACATTATTAACTCGTCTATATTAGAAATAACATTTCCGGACAGCTGGAAGTCGGCTCTGGTAACACCAATATACTACCAACACTCTCTAAGATAATTGAAAAAGTAATTAATTTACGACTTAGGCAATATTTAGAATGCAATCAGTTGTTTCCATCATGCCAATCAGGATTTCGACCTGCTCACAGTTGTACAACCGCCTTGTTAAAGATAACAGATGATATTTTGAAAGCTTGCGATGAAGGAAAATGTACATTATTGACTCTTTTAGATTTTAGCAAGGCGTTTGACACAATAAATCATGAGTTATTGCTTTGTATATTACACTTCTTTGGTCTTGGTAGTGATGCAGTTGGTCTGTTCCAGAATTACCTGAATAATAGAACACAAAGGGTCAGGACAACTGCTGCTGTCTCAACACCTGTTGATGTTACCAGAGGGGTTCCGCAGGGATCTATATTAGGACCTCTGCTGTTCACCATGTATACCAGATTGTGTATGGACCTGTAATGTTCATATGTATGCAGATGATACGCAGATCTACTATTCATTCAATCCTAATGATATTGAAATGTACTACTAATATATTAAACAACGATTTACAAGCTGTATCTGAATTTTCCATAGAACACGCTTTAATTTTAAATCCATCTAAGTCTTGTGCTTTACTTTTAGGCAAATCGATTAGTAATTATCAACTATCTCCCATTAAAATTGGAGAAATTAATATTCCTATAGTGGAAAGCGCTAAAAATCTAGGACTGATTCTTGATAAAACGTTTAGATTCAAAAACAAATTAACAAATATATGCAAAATGCTTATTATAATTTAAAACATATATCCGCATAAAGATTACTTAAGTAAAGAAGCAAAGATTTTACTATATGAATGACTTGTTTTATCGCAATTTAATTATTGCATGCCCGTATACGGTCCTTGTCTCGATTTTGAAACATCTCAACGTATACAACGTGTGCAAAATTCTTGTTTACGTTTGATTCATGTTGTTCTTAAATTTGCCCATATATCTTCAAAATTATCTGATATGAAACAACGACGTTACACACAAATAACAACGTTCTACCATAACATAATAATTAACCGGCAGCCGCCCTATCTATGCAATAAAATAAGATATAGAACAGATGCACCAAGCATAATTATTATACCCCATAGGCCATTATACCCAAGCATAATACCGCACTTTTTGAATGATCATTTAGTTATAGTGTCGCGAAAGTTTACAATGGTATACTGCCATCATTAAAAACGTTATTAGTTAAGCAATTTAAAAAAGCTTTGGTTAAGCAATTGACGTCAGATTGACATTGACACCAGATCGTAAACAGTCTGTATTGAATATATGTTTAGTTTCTTATGATAGTCATATTATTTATAGTTATTTATATTATGTTTTTTTTTTGTAATAGGTCCGACTAATGTATTGTTTTGTTCAAAGTATGCAAGGGGGGAATGGAAGAACAACCTTGTTCCCTCCTTGAGGTTCTATACTATGTAAAAATATTATAGAATACATATTATTATTATTATTATTATTATTATTATTATTATTAAATAACAAAACAGATTTGGACATACTGAAATATTTTATGAAAAAGACCGCTCCCAGAATATTAGTAGGTAACTTATAAGTCGAATATACTTCTAATAAAAAAAACTCAAACGTACGACTATTTATGTGTTAAAAACACCATTGTCACTATCACAAGTAATAAATAGTTTATAAACAACATCGTGTGTCGATCAGTGTCGTAATTAGGAATTTTAGTCATTAAAGCAAAATATGGAAACCCCTCAAAGAATTTTATATGCATATAAGAAAATTCAAGTTGTTTTAATTGTAAGTACAATGAATTTCGATAAAAAAGAACAAAAAAACATAAAGAAGAGATTTTATACAATATAAACATTATTAGTAGCCATAGGAATTTCTGACATCTTGACGTAAATGGCAGGGGTGGACTGAGAGATCAACAGATTTTTCTTCAAAAAGTTTGCCTTTTATACTAAAGCCATGTCATACCTTGTAAACTTGTGTATAATTTATTTAAAGAGGGCTGGAGGCCGCAGATATAACATAATCCAAATATAAAGTTTGGTTAACGTAAAACTAAACTAGCAGTTTTAGTAATTTTTTAAAGGCAAATAAACGTTCTAAGGAGCTTACTAACACTGCGAACTTGCCCGAACAATCTCTGGGTGCTTTCCAATGAACTGATCCCAACTGATCCAACTGATTCCAATGAACAGTTTATACAGAAAATAATAATTTTCCAATGGTACAACTATGGATCACAATTCTGACAAATTACAATTCCTGACCTCTAGGTTCAACAAATCAACTTCTTCATTGCTGAGAGTGAAATTTCGTTGCATTTATGAATAATGTCAATGTAAATGAATGAGGGGAAACATATATTGAAGACTTATATTAAAAGTTTCTTACAGAAAAATATATTACCTACCAACCATCTAGTGTTTTTAAATGACATTTAAACCAGAAACACAACCAGCTGATATTGTTTTTCCCCAGATCATTAAACACACTTCAAAAACCAGGTGCTTGAAGGACAAGAGGAAAGTATTACAGGTCAGATTGGATCATCAAGCTTCAGGGTCAATGGAACAACAAATATATGTCAACCAGATAATCCTAGATAACACTGGGTTAGTACGTAGATTAGTCAATTGGAAAGCACCTCCTATTGACGCCGAGCTTATACGGTCTTAATCACATCTGCACTTCTCAGCGGTCGACGGTACTAGTTTTTATATGCAGAAAGTTTAATGTGCAAAGTGTACCGCCAGAAATTACCATTTATTTTATTTTTATTATATCCCGCATTTTGCGGAATATAATATTATGTTTTAAATCCGTCTCTGGAATCACGCCAAGAATTCCTTTGTTTAATAATTATCAGTTATTAAAATTATTAAAAAAAAAACAAAACAATTTTTACAATTTACAATTTTTACAGCAAACATATATAGTATATATTGTACGGTCAAATTCATAAAAAAGGAAATTATTTTCATTCTATTTGTACTTTAAAAATAAATTGAAAATTAACATATTACTTTATATATTTTCCGACATTTGCATATTATGCAAATAAAGCACTCTTAATAATTAATCACTGTTAAAATGATAGTAATATAAATTAATTAATATTAATTACGTATTTGATACAAGAGTCATTTCCTTTTTTTTTTAATCCGATTGTACTACATATTCCTATGATATGGTTAATTTAATTTATGAAAAATAGAAACTGTCTTGTTTGGGCGCCATAAAAATTTTATTCGGATAAGCGCTGTACTAGAATACACTTTACAACACTTGATCACAGATTAATTTATTTCTAAAAGACCACTATTAAATTTGTTTAAAGAATTGAAGGCAAACTGAAAAGTTATACCAAAACAAACACCACTTACTTTTATAATGAAAATAGAATTCTGCACCGGCATTGATTTAACAAACCAAAGACAAACTCAGGAAAAATAGCATGAGAAAAATATTCAGGCGGGTCGCTCTTTGATAAAGTAATAAAATATTATTCATATTCTTTCTGTAAAACACTATTTAGGACACACAAAATAAAGAAAAACAAAACACAAATAAATTTCTTTTGAAAACCTTTAAATGGAGAATTTCATTTATTAACACGCAAAAAAAATCAAATTAAATTTAAATTACCTGGAGAGAAACGAGAATAATTATAAACAACTAAGATTACATAAACATGAAAAAATTGAATAAATATTGGTGTCAAATGGCTTTAATGAATTAAGAATTAAGAGACAATCTAATTCCCTTTTCCTATTTAATTTTTAATTGATTAAACCAACAATCTTAAACTACTATTTAATAACTAAAGAAATGAACGAATGAAAAATTTAAAGTTGAAGTTTGAAATTAAAAATTTCTTTTAAATTCAAAAAATTCGCGCTATACAAAATTTAAAAGACACACAAAGTCGAATAGCAGTTTCCTGTAATTATTGGTGAAGTTACCTGGTTATATGTTGACAAATTGACTTATCAAAATAATCTCCAAATTGAATTTTTATTTGTGCAGCTTAAATATAATTATTATTTTATAAAGATGATACATGAATGTTCCATAACGTGAGTACATTCTATACATTTGGTTAATTGCACAACCTTTCCAATTTCCAACCTCATTCCCATTTAAAATAAGATTCCATAAATTTTCTCAATAATCTTTAAACCATTTAATCCACTAAACGTTCACGCCACTTTAATTAATTCATTTCCACTTTAATAGTTTATTCAAATGTTACTTGTTATTCAAACTTAAAATTGACTTAATAAAAGAAATTTAAATTTCCGTGACATTTGACATAACCTCACTTTTTGACGTTTGAATTGACGTAAGATTTAACACATAACCTCAAAATTTTATCAAATTATTGTGCCAACTGTCATGGCTTCTGCTTCGTATCAAAATCGAGAAGCAAGTGCCCAAATTTTGGTGTTCTTTTTATAGTATTTGAAAAACAATTGAACATCGTTATTGATTTATTTAGTTCGGAACTAGAAAATTAATATCTCACCAGAAAACAATCGAACATCGATTTGAAATAAAATTTCTTAACCACATTTTTTTAAAAAAATTAACTTAAATGTTAAAATAAATGTTATAAACGGAAAGATGACAAATTTTCCTTTCTTTTGATATGTAATATGCCTATGACAAAGCAATTAAAACTGCAGTATTTGAATGACAACCATCTTGGATTTCCTTACAATCATGGTTTGATAAAAATTCAAATAAAAACATTTTCATACCTTTTTACCTCCTTTTCCAAATATATACTTGAACCTAAGATCCTATTAACTACTATTTACATTCACTTTGACACCAAAATCCTAAATATAAACAATATTTTACCATTATAGCAAAACATGTTAAATCGTTCAAATTTTGAACTACAACGGCTGAAATCTTCTTTACAAAACTTGTTTTACTTGAAACTTCTATTGCTAAAGGTGCAATAGAATCTAATTATCAAAATTTTGGCTGCAAGTTCAAAGATTAATGAAAATTATGTAATTATGCTGAAATTTGTTGCATCGTTAAACCAACATGGGGTTTACTTGAAATTTAAGAATAAAAACTAAGTATTGTGGTGATTACTTGCATACACTTTTCCAATTATGCCTTTTATAATTTCCAGGTGAAAATACACCTTACGATGGCTTCAAATATGAAAAACCAAGTCAACCGTGTAACGGTTACGTAATTTAGATATACAGATTCCTATATTATTAACAAACTTTAATAATTACGCTACACAATTCTTTAATATAATTCATTATTTATAAAAATCATTTTCCACTTTACAACTTATTTAAATTTCAAAAGATTTAGAGGGAAATCTTTATCATTATATGTTGAGGTCAAACAGGAACACAAAAGGGTGATAAGAATTCTTTGGTAAAAATTCTAGAATGATGGAGGCTTTCATTGTTTTTTTATTTTTGTCTATTGGTCTGGTTTGCGATTTTGAGACCAATCTTAAAGGAATGTGGAGCTGGGCAGATATCGTTAAGAAATCTTGTTAGATATTATAATTATTTCTAAAGTTTCACTTATAAAAAAATCGAGTGTCGAGAATTTTCATTTGTCAGACCATGACTTAGTAAGCTGTGAAATAACATGTCAAAAAATACCGCGCATTCCAACTACCTACACTTATCGTGATTACAAAAACTTCAATACTGAAAATTTTTACGCCGAGTTAGAAACACTCTCTTTAGATGATATATTCTATGAAAATGACATTAATAGGAAGGTCGATATTCTAGTTAGCTATTTACAAAATCTTTTTGACAAGCATGCACCGTGGAGAATCATTACAGTGACAAAAAAACCCGCACCTTGGTTAACCGATAATGTTAGGTTGCTTATGAAATTAAGGGACAAAGCAAAAACTAAATTTAAAACGTCTAAAACTGCAGCTGCATGTGAATATTATAGGATGTTGCGCAATTACACAAATATCGCAATAAAAAGTGAAAAACGGGCTTACTTACAGTTTAAGCTTGCGAATAACAGTAACTCTAATGTGATTTGGAAAGAATTCAAACGTCTAGATATTGTACATTCCAAAAATAATACTAATAATTCGTTTGATGGTAACATTCATGAAATAAACAAGTTTTTTGTGGATAGCATTCCTTCTATGGCTGTCGACCAGGACACTTTAGATTTCTACACAAACAATACGTTAGGCAATGATAGTATTTTTGATTTTAAGCTTATAGATTACGATATAGTGTTCACAATAATCAGTTCTTTAAAAAGTAGTTCCACAGGCTTAGATGGATTAAATATCAAAATGATTAAGTTATGCTGTCCTTTTATTATAGAATTTTTAGTACACATAATTAATTCTTGTATTTTAGAGAATAAATTTCCTGAAAGTTGGAAGTCAGCTCTGATAACACCGATAGGGAAAATAGAACATCCTGTCGATCTAAAGGATTATAGACCAATCAGCATCCTTCCAACACTCTCAAAAATATTTGAAAAGATTATTAACATGCAAATTCGCGAATACTTAGAAAATAATAAATTATTACCAGTGTATCAATCGGGTTTTCGATCTGGTTACAGCTGTACTACTGCTTTATCTTACATTACGGATGATATCTTTAAAGCATACGATGAAGGAAAATCTACTTTTTTAGTTTTATTAGATTATAGTAAAGCTTTCGATACAATAAATCATGATTTACTTCTCAAAATATTACATTACTTAGGCCTCAGCGAAAATGCGATTGGTCTGATCCGAAACTATTTGTGTAAAAGAACACAAAGAGTTAAAATGGCTAATGTGGTGTCTTCACCTGTCGATGTTATCAGAGGGGTGCCGCAGGGATCCATATTGGGGCCTCTGCTATTTACCTTGTACACACACGGTCTTTGTGGTTGTGTGGGGACCTGTAATGTTCACATGTATGCTGATGATACTCAAATTTACTTTTCTTTTAAGTCGAATGAAATCAAAGAAGCAATTGAAATTTTAAACAACGATCTCAAAGCTGTCTCTAAATTTTCATTACATCACGCATTAATGTTAAATCCCACAAAATCGTGCGCTCTATTATTAGGAAAATCAAGTAATCTTCAAGTGCCACCTATTAAAATTGGTGAAGTTGAGGTACCAATAGTAGAAAATATAAAGAATTTGGGAGTCATTTTTGACAAAACATTTCGGTTCAATAAGCAAATCTCTAAATACATACAACAAGCTTACTATAACCTAAAACTTATTTATCCTCATAAAGATTACTTAAGTAAAGAATCGAAGATTTTACTATGTGAGTCTATGGTTATATCACAATTTAATTATTGTGTTCCTGTATATGCCCCTTGCCTGGATTATGAGACAACTCAGCGTATTCAACGTGTTCAGAATTCTTGCTTGCGTCTTATTTATGGAATTCCGAAATATGAGCATATTTCCCATAAATTAATTGATACTGGTTGGCTTCATATGAAAAAACGGTTTTATTTACAAACAGCCGCTTTCTACCATAAGATAATATCTGACAAGCAGCCTCCCTATTTATATAATAAAATAAGGTACAGGACAGGTGTGCACAATATAAATCTGCGGCATAGAGGTCTGTTGACTATCCCCAGACATAATACTACTTTTTACCAACGTTCTTTTACCTATAATGTCGCTAAAATTTATAACGAGATACCGTTCTCCATCAAATCGCTTAATATTAAACAATTTAAAAAAGCTCTGTTCAAAAAGTTGCTATAAACCGATTGATACACCAGCTCGTAAATAGTCTATGTAATTGATTTCTTATGTAAATGATTTTTATAAATGTAATTACTTATGAATATTATAGTAAAAACCTGTAAATATTAGTTTTCTAACTCCAAGGGGATGATGGAAGAACAGCTACGCTGAATCATCTCCTTGCGATTCTGTGTAATTATTTATATATAATTGTATGTCTGTATATTATTATGATTGCATATCATTATTACTCAGAATAAATACATTATTATTATTATTATAAATCTATCTGTAGTAAGGAAAATCAGCCAAATTATCTTGTAGATGGACCCATAGAGGAATTACTGAGATCAAATCATTCAAGAGTGTGGCAATAATTATAATTATGCATTTTAACTGAGAATGAAGGTCAGTACTCGTATAATTTTTTTTACTCTTCCTTGGGAGACTATCAAGTTTATGGAGGGGAACTCCAGATAAAATCTACTATGATTATATTATTACATATATGTAGATATTGTTACGTACATATACTTACTCGTTTGTTGCATCAAGTTAAATAGTAATATATACAATCTGATGTTTATATTAAATGTAAATCAATTGGGGTGGTACCACTTTATTGATAGATATAGTTGTTATCTATATGAAGATTGAATTATCTTATTGCTCTATATCTAGGTATTGTTTTGATATACAAGTACTACCTGTTTTATGACTAGATTTCTTTAATTGTGGCTATCTATTTAGCCTCATGTTTCTTTATTGAAAACCATCAATTCGTTTATCTAAAAAGAGCCACGTTCTGACAGTTGCATTTTTTCTCTATGTTATAGATTTTTGTCTGCTATTATTTATTTACTATCTATGATCTATTATATGCTATGAATTATTTGAAGTGTTGCTTATAATTATTTATTAATGAATTGTGTACTAACTCGCTTTTTATAATGATTTTGCATACTATATATTAATTAAATTGTTATTTATGATATCAATTTAATATCTTTATTTTTGCTTTCCTGTTTGCAACCCTTTTTGGTATTTTTGGGGAATAATAAAGAATACCTGGCGCTCATTAAATTTGTACAATATTGTACCTATAAAACAGATCTTATGAAAATCGTTGGAAACCACGAATCCCTATCTCCGACTAAAGTAAAGCAGTCGGGGCATTTTAAAACGTATTCTAAACAACTGTACGTTATAACCGATCTATCTACATGTAAATCGTAGCTTGTCTAAATAAATTTTCAATTTTAAGTGAAAAATCCAATTAAGATCCACTTTTTATTATCACCAAGTGATGTAGAGTGTATCCTTTACTTATTAAACAACAAAATTCTCAATTTTCTCAAATTTAAAAAAAATTGTTTTATGAACGCCTGAAAGATAGGCAACCCAAATTACCTATTCAGAATTTTTGACTGCAGATAACACAGCAATATGTAACTGAAAGTAGGGGTTGATAGTGGCACCTAACATTTTTTTAAATTGTTTATTGTTTATGTTACACACAACAGGTTTGCTCTATTTTTGTTCTGGTAGCATTTTGTTTCAAAAATCAAGGTTATTTCACTGAATTCTGAGATAGTCCAGCGACAGGAAAATTGGTATATGGGAAAACAGCAATTTTTTTGTTTAGTATGTAGGGGGTGTGTGGTGAGACTACATTCAAGTTGTCGTATTAATCGGAGGCTGCAAAATGTCCGCCATCTTGGAAAAAGGGGTTAAAGTGCTTTTCAATTTATCTCGTTATCCGTAGGTCTAAGGAAAGAAGTAATTCATAACGTTTTTGTCGGAAATTCGATTCTCTACAACTTCCTCCATACACTTCTCTGAGAAATGTTTGTAATAAAAAACTTATAAATAAATAACCGTAAAAATCTAGGGGTTGCAAATCTTTGGAGTGAAATAACTATTTCATTTTTTGGCTTTTCATGCTTCTTTGGAGGAAACATTTTACTCCTCTCTCCTTCACAACGCATACTTCACCTTTACGTAAAGGCGTTTTGTACACGAAACAGACGCTCATATTAACGGCTTTCGACTAGGCTAGACAAAACCGACTGACCCATGGGACTGACCTGAGTGGATGACAGTCATGCTGTATTCTACGACTTTCGTGTGCCTGTACAGTTCGCTACGAGTGGTTAAAGGCACCGGACCATTCTTCCACCCATCGACCACAATTTGAATCGCTAGAGAAGTACACCTACTAATACATTCTATGTAATTATTATCGAATTATTGTTTAATTGCGTATAGAATGCATATGTTCAACAAATTCGGTGTTATATGCCATGTGTAAACTTTTCAACTGCTGCCTTCCATTATACCAAAGAACGTGATAAAAAAAGTATGTATATCAAAATTCCCGTCTTTACATTGTATACAAGAAAGGTAAGAACAATTTTTTCCGTGCGACAAAAAATGAAATACTTATTTCACCCCATACGTTCAATACAAATGACCACCCCCCTATATTTTAGTGGTTTATTTTTTTATAACTTTGTAACTACTTACATGACAAAAAAAAGTGTAGTATGAAAGTTGTGGAGAATCGTATTACCGACAAAAATGGTGGTGACAACTTTTTTACTCAGACGTACGGTTAAGGAGATAAATAACTTACCAGTAGGAAGAACGTTATATAGTCGCTTACCTGCCTCGTTTTCGACTTACCGCCATTCGGACGCTGCCTAAGTTGTTCGTTTTTAAATTGTCTACAAGAAAGGTACGAATAATTTTGCTCGTACGACCAATAATGCAATAATTATTTCACCCTAAAGATTTGCAACCCCTAAATTTTTACGGTTATTTGTTTATAAATTTTTATTACAAACATTTCCCAAAGAAGTGTATTGAGGAAATTGTAGAGAATCGAGTTTCCGACAAAAACGTTATGAATTACATCTTTCCTCAGACCTACGGTTAACGAGATAAATTGAAAAACCACTTTAACCCCTTTTTCCAAGATGGCGGACATTTCACAGCCTCCGATTAATACGAAAACTTGAATGTAGACTCACCAGATCTTTAAAGCTTTTGAAATTCGAAGTTATAGTTCTGTAAACTTTAAACAATCGAAACTACTTCTTAAATTTTAACTCAAACCTTCAAGGTCTTGCTCGCACAATTCCAGAATATTCTGAGTTTCAAACCGAGAGTAATATTATAGTAGTTAGAAGAATTGTAAGACTCTCCAATTTCGAAAATACAAATTTCTTTCATTTTAGAAGATCAGTTTCAGAAATGAATTTTCAAAGGTTTAAGAAGATTAAAGTTTTAGCTTCTGTGAATGCCAGACGCTTAAAAATTTCAAATGCGAAACCATATTTCAAACTTGTAGTATTAATATTGAGATGAGTACAGCGCTCGCGCTCGTAACGCAAAGCCGTGTGGTCGTTCCGAGAGTGTGTGATAAGATAACAAACGAACTCTGATAAACTTCGAAAGTGACAGTGTTCATTTATAAATAGAAAAATATATTACATCCAAGGTATTTAGTTATAACAAAATAACAATTGGATTAAAACTATAAATCATTCGATGCCGTATTTAATGGCTAACACGTACAATTTAATACCGGGACCTTATGTCCAACCAAATCAAAATATTTATTATGATCAAAATCAGCAATATGCATTTACACAACAGTCAGGTCCGTGCTCGCAAAATTTTCATCCCTTAACTCCTTTACAAAATGTAGTATCTTACACCCCACAATCCCAACCTATATACTTATGTTACCTCAATAGATAAACCAGGGTTATGAACACATGCAGCAAAGTACATAATTTACTAATTCACAGCAATGGCAAGAAGTAGTAAACAACAAAAAACGACTTAGAAGCCCAGAAGCAAACAATCAATACAAAAGACAAACAAAGCTAAGTGATTACTGGTTAAATGTACCTGTTCCAACTAGTAACAGATATGAAAAATTGAACGAAGATCACAACGATGATATGAATAATGAGACAGATAAGAGTAATTCCCAGAAACCTCCTCCCATCTTCGTATCTGGAGTAAAAACCTGCAAACCTTTAACCGACCTACTAAATAGTATAGCCGAAAATAATTACACTGTAAAAGCAACCAATAGTGAGGAAATAAAAATACAATCAAAAACTGAAAAAATTTATACCATTATAGTAAATGCTTTAAAAACAAAAAACACTGATTTCCACACTTATCGACCAAAAACCCAAAGAAGTTTTGGTGTAGTTGTCAAAGGACTACACCCATCAACTGATGTAGAAGAGATAAAACAAACGTTGCGTGAAAAAGATCACAATGTGACAAATATTTGGAATATTAAACAATACAAAACAAAAAAAGAGTTGCCCATGTTTTTCATTGATTTGCAAACACAGAATAATAATAAAGAAATTTATAAACTCAAAACACTTATGAACTCTGTTGTAGAATTCGAAGCTCCTCATGTTAAAAAAGAAATTCCACAATGCAGCAGGTGCCAAAAATTTAACCATACAAAAAATTTCTGTCACAAAACACCTCGCTGTGTAAAATGTGCAGAACTTCACCCAACTAGTGAATGTCCCAGGAAAGTTAGAGATAATCAAGTCAAATGCGTAAATTGCGGCGGTAACCACCCTGCAAATTATCGCGGTTGCACTGTGTATAAACAACTGCAACAAATGAAATTTCCACCATTAGGAAAGGTTAATACAACGCAGTACGTTCAACCCGAAACCTCTTTTGCACAAAAAACACAACATAACATACAACCACAGCAGCAAAACACAAATAATTCAATCCAACCCACTATGGTCACGGACACACAAAATAATGACATAACTGAATTAAAAGAAATAGTTAGAAAATTGACAGAACAAGTAAGCACTATGTTAAATCTAATAACAATGCTTATAAATAAGAAACCATAATGGCTGCCCAAATTCTAAAACTTGTTCTATGGAATGCAAACGGCTTGTGCCAGCATGTACGAGAGTTAAAAATATACTTGCAGTTACATAATATTGACATAGCATTAATTACTGAAACACACTTTACCGCAAAGAGCCACATTCACATACCAAATTATACCGTATATGATACAAAGCATCCTGATGGTACTGCACACGGTGGCAGTGCCATAATAGCAACAAAATTAAACATCATGAAATTGATAAATATAGGCATGATTATTTACAAGCAACCAGCATCGCTATAGAAGATCATCAGGGTCCACTAACCATCTCATCTATTTACTGTCCACCTAAACACAACACTAAAAGAGCACAATATGATAACTTCTTTAAAACGTTAGGGAACCGGTTTATTGCCGGCGGAGATTACAACTCGAAAAACGCACAATGGGGGTCAAGAACAACAACAACCAAAGGAAGGGAACTGCTTGAAACGATAAGATCAAATAATTTGAACTATCTAACTACTGGACAACCTACCTACTGGCCTACGGATCCTGAGAAAATACCAGATCTACTAGACTTTTATATCACAAAAGGTATTGATAGAAAACATACAAGAATCTTATCGTGTCTGGAATTATTTGATGACCATTCTGCAGTTGTACTAACCATTCATGCAGAAATAGTTAAAAAAGAAAAGCAGCCTACACTTTACACCAGGAAAACCGGTTGGAATATTTTTAAGGAAAAGCTAGACTCTTTAATTGACTTAGACATTCCCTTGCAATCAGAAATGCAAATAGATGACGCAGTACATAAACTGACTCAATCAATTCAAAAAGCAGCTTGGCAAGCCACACCTGACCGTAATGAACCAAACGTAACAGAAAACTGTTCACTAGTAGTAAAAGAAATGATCGCAAATAAACGCAGATTGCGAGAGAAATGGAAAAGGGAGAGAACAGCAGAGAACAAAAGAAAACTTAATAGGGCAATCAAAGAATTGAAGGCACTGCTTCTCAATCTTAAGAATCAAGCAATCCAAGAATATCTAGGTGGTTTATCAGCAACAGAAGCTACCGACTACGCATTATGGAAAGCAACTAGGAGAATAAAAAGACCTCAACAATCCGTACCACCAATCAAAGACATCAACGGAAAATGGTGCAGGAATGACAAAGAGAAGTCAAATGCCTTCGCTGAACACCTCTCCGAAGTATTCAAGCCACATCTTATCGAATAAAGACTTGGTGAGGAAGAAGAAATACTAGCATTTCTAGAAACGCCCTTTCAAATGGAGCTCCCCATTCAAAATTTCAAATTTAAGGAAGTGAAGGGGGTCATCATAAAAAGAACTTAATACAAAGAAAAAGCTCCAGGCTATGATATTATAACAGGGAAAGTGCTACATGAAATAACTGACAAATGCTTAAAACTTATACAGATGATATTTAATGCCATTTTGATATTAGCATACTTTCCTGACCAGTGGAAGGTCGCACAGATTATTCTTTTACCTAAACCCGGAAAAAATCTAAATGAAATAACTTCTTACAGTCCTATTAGTCTCTTACCGTTGTTATCCAAAGTTCTAGAAAAACTGCTATTAAAAAGACTTTTACCCATAATAGAGGAAAAACAACTAATCCCCAAACACCAGTTTGGATTCCGTAACAAGCTTAGTACCATTGAACAGGTGCATAGGATAGTGAATCAAATAAATAGGGATCTAGAAGGTAAAAGATACTGCTCTGCTGCCTTTATTGATATAAGCCAGGCATTCGACAAAGTCTGGCACGCTGGGCTGTGCTATAAACTAAAAATGAACCTACCATATCACCACTACCAAATCCTAAAGTCATACCTAAATAACAGACATTTTCTTGTGAAACATCAAAGCGAATACACGGATCTGCATGATATAAATGCTGGAGTACCCCAGGGGAGTGTCTTGGGGCCCATACTTTATTTATTATATACCGCCGACTTACCGACCACCAGAGTAACCACAGTCGCAACCTTCCCTGACGACACGGCTGTACTCTCTTCACATCTAAATCCAGAATCTGCATCCCGAAACCTGCAAGCAAACTTAACTAAAATCCAAAATTGGATGAAAACTTGGAAAATAAAAGCCAATGAGACAAAATCAACGCATGTAACCCTTACATTGCGTAGAGAAACTTGTCCTCCAGTGACACTAAATGGGACATTCCTTCCACAAGCAGATAATGTAAAGTACTTAGGGTTACACCTAGAACGAAGGTTAACATGGCGAAAACATATATTCGCGAAAAGAAAACAATTACGCCTGAAACTCCGCCAGATGTATTGGATGATGGGACGCAACTCGCAACTTTCATTGGAAAATAAACTTCTAATTTATTAAGCCATATTAAAACCCGTATGGACATATGGAATTCAGCTCTGGGGGACTACTAGCAAATCTAATATCAATATACTACAAAAAAATACTTATACTTAAATACACTTAAAAGGTTAGAGTTAATTCAATTATTTGACCTTTGTATAAGTCAAAATTATTTCACTTTTAATAACATAATTTATTTACAAAAGGATGGTTTACCTATGGGTAATTCTCTAAGTCCTCTATTAGCTAACATATTTATGAACAAGTTTGAAGATCGAATATTTGAATTAAACCTCTCTAAACACATTATCTTCTGGTTTCGTTATGTTGATGACATTTTAGCTTGTTTTGACAGTTGTTTTGAGGTTATCAATGAATTTTTAATTCTTATAAACAGTATCCACCCTAATATAAAATTTACACTAGAAACAGAACAAAACAGGGCTATAAACTTTCTAAACTTAAATATCAAGATTAACGCAGACAATCTATTTGAATTTTCCATATACAGAAAACCAACACAAACAGACATAACAATACCAAATGAATCTTGTCACCATAATACACATAAAATAGCAGCCTACAGATCATTAGTACACAGAGCTTTAACTATTCCACTAACAAAATCAGATTTTAGCAAAGAGATAGCAACCATTAAACAACTAGCACATGCAAATCATTATAATCCGAACATGATTGACACTTTAATTAAACAAAAAGATTATAGGTTAGCTATCAAAAGAATATATCCCATTGACAATCAAACAGAAGACACAAATTACATATCTATACCATATTTTGGCAAAATATCAGAAAAAATTGCACATATACTAAGAAAAACCAACAATTATAAAATAACATTTAAAACCAACACTAACACTTTTTCATTTTTATTTAATGCTAAAGACAGAACACATGATATCATGAAATCGGGCATTTACCGTTTAAATTGTTCTTTTTGTAGTTCGGTATATATTGGACAAACACTTCGAAATTTTGACATAAGATATAAAGAACACGTACGTCATTACAAAAATAAACATCCTGAAAAATCGAATTACGCCAAACACCTTTTAGAACAAAATCACACAATGACTCCTCAAAATAATATTAAATTCCTACATTTTTGTAATAACAAACGCAAATTAGACATTTTAGAAGCCTTTGAGATATACAAACACAAACTCAGGGTACCTTTAATGAATGAACAACTTGAGCTCAGTAATTCTCCGTTACTGGAAGTATTAGATATTTAATTATGATTATTATTATTATTTTATCTAGTTACCTATTTTGTATCTACCTTAGCGACGTGTTTGTTTATAATTATATTACCTTTGATAATGACAGCATAGCTGTCGAAACAATATTGTCAGGTTGTAATTTAATAAAACTGTGAAACTTTTGATAATCTTTATTTATTTCATGAATATACTACAAAGGTTTCAAAACAAAGTCCTTAGAATAATTGTTAACGCGCCATGGCATGTACCAAACTTTGTCATCGAGCAAGATCTCCAAGTTCCTTCTATCAGCGAAGAAATAAAAAAATATAGTGTAGTGTACCAAAACAGACTTGAAGTGCATCCCAATGATTTAGCCAATAAATTAATTGATACTGATGGTGAGGTGAGGCGGTTAAAACGATTTAAACCTACGGACTTAAGCACTAGATTTAATTAGGATTTAATTGTTACAATATTTAAGAAACTATTTCTAATTTCTAATTCATGTCACAAAATTTTAATTTCAATTTTAATTTTAATTAATTAATCTTATAATTATTTAATATTCGCAGAAAAGGGAATGATCACTGGATCAATCCCTACAGGACATGTATTCTATCAACACATTTACCGAATGTTCTGTAATCGAACAGATTGTAAATATAAATTAACAAATAAAAAAATAAAAATATATTGAGATAACTAATTAAATTAGCAGTTGATCCTTAGTTCAAAGAGCTTTAAGTATTCCATTCACATAGCTAGATTTTAACAAAGAGATTTCAACCTTTATACAGCTAGCACATGCAAATCATTATAATCCAAACATGGTTGACACTTTAGTTAAACAAAAAAATTATAGATTGACTATCAACAGAATATATCC
This sequence comes from Agrypnus murinus, assembly GCA_929113105.1. Lineage (NCBI taxonomy): Eukaryota > Metazoa > Arthropoda > Insecta > Coleoptera > Elateridae > Agrypnus > Agrypnus murinus. Next base: position 70,374,839 of record OV816024.1, read on the forward strand.
CATTGACAATCAAAATTACATAACTATACCATATTTTGGAATAATATCAGAAAAAGCACATATCATACGAAAAACCAACAATTTCAAAATAGCCTTTAAAACCAACATTAAATTACGCCGAACACCTGTTAGAACAGAATCACACAATGACTTCCCAAGATAATATCATATTCCTACATTTTTGTAATAACAAACTCAAATTAGACATTTTAGAAGCTTTCGAGATATACAAAGATAAACTCTGGGTACTTTTAATAAATGAACATATTGAACTCAGTAATTCTTCGTTACAACAGTTAACTTTTTATTAATCTTTAACTACTATTTACTTTAAAATAATTACAGCTTAGAGCAGTTAGAGGTGCAATTCTTTTATTTCTTCATATTTTGAGAATATTAGAATTCTTGTAACGGAATCTGGAAAGTTTTCTGAAACTTTGAAAGTGTATCTTCGATTGGTAATTTAAAAAGCGCCAAGATTTTGATTATTTGCAAATAATGTAGGGTATTTATTTAAATTTTAAGTTAGTAATACGAATAATAAAGATATTACTTCTGAAGATAAAAAGAATTAGACTGCCCCAGGATTGATTTTTCTTTTATTCAAGATATTAAAATTTCTTTTTATTTCTTTAATTTTTAGTATTACAATTTTGTCTGTTTATTTTTGTGTTTTGTTAAATAAATTGTCATTTAAGTATTTTAAAAGTAACTTCAGGTTTTTATTTTGTTTTGTGTGTGTCGTTTAATTATGTTTTATAGATCCATATTTACTTATTGCCCTATGGAAGCGACCCACATGCTAGAGTCTCAGTTGTGACTAGAGTCTAGGTTCACAGAAATTTATTGTAGCCGGAGCATTTTTTATGTCTTCACTGTGCTTTTACCGAAGTATGTTTTATATGTGCACTCTAAACAATTAAACCAATTTTAACAATTTATCACTTTTCAATAATCATCGATTTATTTCTGGCTTTTCCCGAATTATAAATCAGAATATATCATATTAAAGCTTGTCCCAGAAGAAATTGTCTCCAAAATTCACTCCCATTGTAGGTGACAGTATAGTTAAAAAAATATTGATTGGTTATATATTTTTTTGCAGTTGGATGTGTAGTAAATAGAATCAACTAGTTGATAGCTGCCATATTAAATTTTAGAAAGATATCATCAAAACAAAAAGGATTGCGAGAAAAAGTTTTGTACAAATGTGTTCAAAGTCGGAATATTTATGGATATTTGGGAGTGACGACTTTAAGACAATTAAAACGTAGAATCTTGCAAAAAAGGTACTGGTATGGCAGGCCATTTGCTCTTGCGGCAAACGCAGTGTTCCTTATTTTTCAATTATGTCAATGAGTGGTGACATTTGTATTAATGGTCGTCTGGAAAAACGATTATTGATATTTATGAAGCTTTACAACATGCCAATACTGTTTTAGCCATACTTGGGAATTTGTCGTTACATGATAAGTGTTATTTATTTGTATACTTAGTTATTAAACAAGTTACCACGTGTTTTGTTTTTGCTCTTTGTACTAAAACATACAGTCGTTTACAAGACTATAAAAGCAAGAGGGGTTATAGAAAGGTAACTTTTAAATTACCGATAAATGTATGTCTATTATTCATAAAATAAAATAATAATACTCAAGTCTATTCACTCTATTCAATTTATTCGCCATTAAAAATATAAAAACGTTACATACATATGTATATGTTTCAGCACTCAAAGTAATTGTATTGCCATCCTCAGACGATTACCAATAAAAAACTGAATTACAATTTAATACCTACTAATAAAAGTCCCAACTTCTTGAAACTTATTTATATTAACACCTATACTCTTTTTTCATTTTACAAAATATTTTCCTCCTCATCTTATTATAATTAATAATAAACAAACTTTTCTTTCGCGTTCCCACTGATGAAAAAAGAACGAAGTTGTGGATAAATACAGCAGGCGGAATTATTCACATTTGCGAAAACTTCATGCTTGGATGTGAAGATCATTTTTACGTAAGTATAACGACAAATGTATCCAATATTTTAAAACTACAAAAACATAAGCGTTCAGTTTCTTTTTAATCATTTATTATATAATAATGAAAGCACGGCAGTTGCTAATTAACGTATGTAATAAATTGGCCTTTCTTGTGAAGGCAGCAGCTGTTGTTTCGAAACTTTTTTAGGCTATTAGAACTGTCACACTATACCTAAACCATAAATACAAGAAATGAGTCATCACAAATCACCTAGGTGACAGCGGGTTTCTTCCAACGCATGATTGTATTCTATCTCTCTCTATTGTGTAACATATATATGAAAAGAAAAAAGTAAACAATAAAGAGAGAGAAATGGAATGCATTAAAGTGTTGGGAGTCCCCAGCTGTTGCCCAGGTAATCTGTAATGACTCATTTTTTGTATTTATGGTTTAGGTACAACAATCAAACCTTTTTTTGACGAGAATACAGCAGCCTTTTTAATGAATAAACAGAAATGAATTACTAATGAAAATAAATGCGATAATTGCGTTGATATTTTACGTTTCTTCTCGGGTTTCTTACTGCATGTAAGCCTTGAAAAAGGCCGTTTTTACATACATTCAAAAGTAACTTACAAACAAACACGTATCAAGACAAAACGAAACAATTTTAAACGCACCGGCAAAACAAGTAAAGCACGTTGCAGGAATAGCTGATACAGGATTGTACGCGACGTGACGTCACGTGATTGGCGCAGACGTTTTGTGAGCACTTTCGAATTTCATGATTTGCTTAACTTTTATTGTAGTTTTAATCCACATCTGTACACTTTTATGTCGCTCAAGAAATTCCGACACTTATTTCAACTGTATACATTTTATATTATATGCAATTTAGCAATATTTATTTTTTGTGCAAGTACCCTGCATTACGCTCGAATAAAAAGTACTGGGCCCATATGAAGCAGAAATGATTAAAATACAAAAAACATAAAAATAGCAAATATTATTGCTGATTTTATATATAACAGGAAGCAAACTTCGAAAATCATACCTGATGATGCTGTACAAATTTTAATGAATAATAATTAAGTCAGTGGCGTGCGGTGAGAATTTAGGCTAGGGAAGCAACTACGATTTTAAATTTAATATACCTAGGTACAGGCACGAATGCACGGGGGGGATTTCCCCCCAAAGTTTTGATATATACTTTAGTATTATAGTTAAATAAATTTTGAATGTAGAAGTCGTTAATGTTCATTAAATATTGTGCAATATATAACATTTATAAATAAATATACATACGATAAAAACAAATAATGTTTGCATAGTAATTATTATTAATTTATTTAAAACAATTATTTTCAAAAAATGCCCCCCCTAATAATTCTCTGGATCGGCCCCTGCTAGGTACAATAAAAAACAGTGTTATAATTATTAAGCTTAAGCGTTAAGTTTTTCAAAGAAGAACTGTTATAATTTATACTTATGTAATTTGTTGACTATTATTCTTTATTTAAAAACAGTACTAGTATTTATAATGCAACTCGATTTCCCGGTTTTTTTTTTAGTAAAATACCTGGTGCATGTTTTAATCTTTGTTGTTAAATTTGAAAGTTCAAGGTTTTGATCTGCCTTTCCAAACAATTTGTAATTTCCCTCCAAAACCGTACGCAGAAAAATCTAATAATTTACAAACTGAACAACAAAATCGTCGCGATTCGGATGTATCGGAAGTACTCGAACCTGCCACCGAAGCAGCTGAATTTACAGTCATAACGATAATGCAATTTTAAATTTGCATAGGTACAGAGCAAACTAAATAGAATTATTTGTCTTTAAAAAACTCCAACTTTTATAAATTGAAATAATAAAATGTTTCAAAATACAGTCTCATTCGCAGATGTACATTACTTAAGTAACATTTAACAAGCACTAAATCGAACAAATAACCAAATTATAATAAATAAACATTTGGGCATGGAGCATACTAAAAATAATGTGACCTTACTACGATGTACAAAGCACCCGCCCACTAACGAAGGCTCGACTGGCCGGCTGGCGGGAGAAGTGTAATAAGCAACGAAATCAGTGCTTATATGCAGTGTTGTAATGTATCTAGATACTTGTATCAAGATACAGTACCTAGATACTTTTATGATACCTAGATAGATATCTAGATACTTTTAAAATTTTGTATTTGGATCTAGGTACATTTTCTGTAGTGTCTGTGTATCTATATTGTGCAGATACTATTTTCATATTTTTATAATTTTATAATACAAAAACTGTCATAAATGATGTGTGTAATTTTAAATTTGAAATAAACCGCCGAACATATTAAAACTAATTTTTTATTATGGAATTGTTTTGAAATATACTAGATGGTAGTCACCTCGTTAAACAATTAGAGTCACTACATCTAGTCAGCCAGGCCAAGTTGGGTATCAGAGTACCGCAATCGACGCCATATTAGGGCAAAGGAGGTCTGAAATCTAGTAATTCGTAATTTATAATCGCATCTTACGTATCTGGTATATTACAGAATTCATTGTCAGAATTAAAAATATGCAGAAAAACCTTTTAAACTAAACTTTGATATAATTAGATTCAATGCGGATAAGAATATTTAACAATCTCGGGCTTTTTTCTACTCAAAATGGCGTCGTTTGCGTTACTCTGATCCGCCAGCATATCCCGGCTGAATAGATGTAGTGACTCTATAAACAATGGATATTGTTACAGAATGATGATATTATTGATTATATGAGGAAGAAGCATTCTTGTTCGTCCAGGGCAGTGTTGCCAACTGTACCATAATTATGGTACTTATATACTAATTTACAGCTTGTACCAACGTACCACAATTAGATAAAAATGTACCATAATTTCAGATATGGAGAGAATACATGTAATAAAGAGAAAGCATTCGTTATTAAATGTAATGGTTATTTAACATTTTTGTAACAAGCCTGGAATGTATATTTTACTGGACTTGTAGATAAGTACCACGACAAGTCATAGATGAGTTCTCTAAGTCTGCGAGTACAGTAAAGGCACTATACGGGCTTTGTTACACACTTCTATTTTTTCCGTGAACAGCCAATTTGAGAGCTTTTAAAGTAAGAACTATGCCAATGAAGTGCTTTTTAGAATATGTTAAAGAGTAAGTATAATCTATTCGGTTACATGAAGGGTAACTAAAAGCAACCAGATTTATTAGTGACTTTTGTGGTGTGAACTTGTGAAATTGTTGTAGTGTGAATCGTACCAACACCTACTTTGAAATTAGGTTATCAGAAAAAAAATATCTAGGCTATGATGGTTTCTGTTAAAGTGGCAAAAGATTTTCTAGGTTTTCAAGCAATGAAAACTATTGGAGTTTATTCAAGTTATTAATATTCTGCACAACACCAAGACTGAAGATCACACAAACATCATGTTTGGAATGCTTTGATAATGATTTATTTTATATTTTTATTAAAATAATAACTCAAGTGTTAAAAGAACACATAATAATTCTAAAAAGGGGAAAGGTTCGAATGCACACTGTACTTATCTTTAGATATTGGTTTCTGCTTGATAACAATTATCCATTTTTAATATGTATAAATTTTAATAAATATTGCTGTCCTAGACTAGTCCTGGAATTGATGCTTAGTAAAATGACTATTTTCGGAACGAAAAATCGACTAGTAAGTTCTTATCTTCGCGGTGATTATAGTAAAACAAGTATCTACAAATGTATCTAGATACATTATGTTAGACTTGTATTTGGATCTAGATACTTCACTGCAAAATCATCTGCATTTGTATCTAGGTACCTTTTTCTGATAGTATCTGTACCTGTATCTAGATACACAAAATAATTTGTACGTTGACTTTTGCACTAATTCTTGTTTAAAGAAATTTTTTGATCAGTAGATACATTAACAGTAACTTGACTCACACAAAGATTTTTTTCCGTAGTTTAGAATATGTGAAATTAAAATTCTCCTTTGAAGCTCTCGTCTTAAAAAGGATTAGGTATTCTGAGAAAATTTTACCTACTTTAAGACAACAATGAACTGGCTGTTTCCTAGATTATGAGTAAGCATGTAATATTCCTGGAAAACTCCTTATTCTACCTCCAAAAAGATACAGGAAATTTTAACGTTGCTCATTCATAAAAGCCCAGGGGCTAAGAGTACGATGTTCTAGTGTCTCTTTGAGTTGTTTAGTGCAGAAATTGATTTTCTTAACCCCTTGCCAGAAGCCTCTATTATATATATTATTGACCTAGGTTAATAATGAAAACAATGCTAAACCACCTGTCAAAGTCTATGCCTTCTATTAAAATAAATATTATAACACATAAAAATTACATTTCTAACATAACCTAATTTTTTGTATGAAGGGTGTATTTTTAATAAATGATTACTTGAACTTATTATTTTGAACTTAAGATATATTATATTTAGTATCGGAAAGTAAATAGTATATATATAATGAAAAAACAAAAGCTTATTAATTAGAAGCAAAATAATAGTTAATTGTACAGTTGTTATAATTTATGTTATTTACAATTCCTGAGGAAGTAGTGTGTGTTTCCTGTGTATTAATTAAAAGAATGTTGATTTGTTAATAGTTAAATTGTATTTTAATAACGGTCGTAAAACAAGAATTCTACTGTTGAAAACAGAAGATGTGACTAAAACCAATTACACGTTTGACATCTCAAACACCAAGCGACGTTGCCAGTTTTACTCGCTGAAGAATTAACCGGTCAACATTTTTTAAAATAATTTAATGATCAGGATAACTTACATGTTAGTAGTGGAAAAAATTGTATATTAACCGCGGTTTAGACAAGCGATTATAGCCCACGCGTCTTAAATCCCGAGGCGCTACGCGCCTCGGGATTTAAAATCAACGCTAAGGCTATAATAGCGTATGTCTAAACCTTGGGTAATAATATACTATTTTAAGCATATTATTATTTCTTACAAAAAAAAACCTTTCAAAAACACCGAAAAAATGTAGGTAGCTGAATGTGAAACTCGCTCGGTTATAATTTACAATATGCCATAAACTCATTACGGCGGTAGAGACTCGAGTTTATAGGGGTGACATTTTCTTTGCGTTTGGCTACATATCTGTACTTGCGTTACGGATAATCTTTTCAGCCGGTGCACACGTAATACTTAACCAGGCAATAATTATTGGATAACTTCAAATTGTACATTAACTACCTAACCAATACTAGAATTGGGATCCGGGAATCCGCTGTAATAAACCAATGCTCCCATCCACTAAATCAAAGCTCACATACATTACAGGTTCATACTAGTAGTGCAGCAGGCCTGAAAACTTTCTAGAACAATAATAGTAATCTTCTTAATGGGTGGTGACTAAGTGATTTAGGACTACTTATACGTCAACCATCTCCGAGGTTCTCCATTTAAATCTAAATGATTTTACTAATTATGGAGTTGTTTCTACTATTTATTGAAACTATGTAGTTCCATTACTTCTGAGTAACTTTTAAAGTATGTACCATCGTTATTCTTGGTACCTATAATTCATTTTATAAAAAAGTCCTCAGCATTTGCAATATGGTTTTTGAATGTTGTCTATCCTTTCATTGTAGTAAATTGAAAAATAATACTATTAAATCGTTACAAGAAAGTCAGTGTGAACAATTTAAGTTAAAAGAAACGTTCATCAAATACTGAAAACAATAAGCACCCCCCAAGTTAGATTCCTGGATACGCCACTGGCTTTGTAATCAAATTTTTATAATTGTAAAAGAAAAATGACCTATGAAGAATTGAATTTGAACTTTTTGTTTTTGGTTGAAACTTTTGAGCCCACTCCCTGAATCTATAGAGGTTCACTCTAAAAAATTACCGGTGAATTATATCCTAAAAAATGGAGGCAACTATGTTGCCTCCATTTTTTGGGGTAAATTTACTTCCAAGTGTAATATTCATAGGAAGTGGGAAATTTCAATATTAGGTCAATATTAGGTAAAGTTATAACATTACGCAGGTGTTTTAATGTTAAAATGTAAGATTGCATTGAGATCGTAATTTTAATCTGTAAATTTATTTAAAAAGGAAACATGACAATGCAAATTTAACCTAATATTGAAATTTCCCACTTCCTATGAAAATTACACTTTGAAGTAAATTTACCCTAAAAAATGGAGGTAACATAGTTGCCTCCATTTTTTAGGGTAAATTGAAGGGGAATTTTTTAGAGTGTTGTTTCAATTTCTATCTTAAGTTACTATATTCTTCTTCATGTGTTCTAAAAAACAAAAGAAGAAATAGGAAGTTTTGATGTATGAACGAGATTATCGATGCTCGTTGTGTGTAAGTAGCATTACTGTAGCAACATCTAAGCGATTAACTTCACACTCATAAATCTGACGTGCATTCATTATGTTCCAAGTACAGAAGAGCAGATCTATGAAACAATTTGCTTATAACATATAATTTATTTCTTACGGTATTACATTTCAAATTTAAAAATTTGTTCTTTCAAAGCACATAATAAGAAGATCCTCAATTTTATTTCTTTGGGGGGCAATCCTTTTCTGGAATACATGTACCAGTACTGTCCCGAGCATAACCATCAATACAATAGCAAGCATCATTACAACGGATATTAACAATTGGGCATGGTTCTCCTAAAGTTGTACATTCGTTCTGGCAAGCACTTCCACAGCTATATTTTTCATTCGGATTTGTACAGTTGAGAGGCTGGCTAACAGGATCCTGATACGCTGAAATGAAAAACACCAACGTTATTTAATCCATAAAAGTTGTGTTCATATTATAATTACACAAAAACAGAAGTTATTACTGTTTTAAATGCAGATGAATCAACAAAGTGACCAATTGCTTTAAGATGGTCGAAAATATTGAAAAGAGCAAAATTCAAAACATGAAGAAACCAGAATTAGACATTTTTATCAGAAAAAGCAGAATACATCCCAATTTACAATGCTAGTGTAAAATGTTGAAATATTAGAATAAAACCTTTATCAAACATTTTTTACAAAAATTCTCGAACAAGTCAATTTTTGTTTGAAAGAAGGCATATTTTATTGTAATTATCACCTTTAGATTTGTCTTTTGTTTCGGAGTTATGACGTTTTAAAATCTTGAAAATAAAATAAAATAGAAAAAATTTAAAAACTAATGAAAAATTAAGTAGCTCGAAATGTTAATGCCTTGTTTACTATAGCAATAATAATAATAATAATAACCAATAAATAAGACAAAACTTATTTTTTTACGATTTTCTTAGCACGAATTCGAAAGCGGTTATCAAGAAAATTTTAAAATACCATGGTTTTCAACATATTTGATTTTATTGAAATAATTAATATGCATATTAAATTGCATGTTCTGTCCAAATTTATTACAAAAAATTAAGGTTGCCTTTAAAAAGCATGCTGGTTCATATTCCAAAAACAAAAGTCAATCCAAAGGTGACAATTACAGTAATACGTATGTTTTTTTAAACAAGAAATGACGCGTTCGACGATTTCTTTAAAAGGTTTTTGATAATAGTATATTATTCAACAAGCATAGATGGCTATTATTCGATAAGGATAAAGTTTAAATCATCCGAGTCAATATAATAGCTATTATCAATAACTATTTACCCCATAATATATAGGGTGTAAAAGTCCTAAAGATAAAACTCTCCAACAAAAACTCTAATAACATATTCTTCTCCGATAGCTCCTTTAAGATTTACAATCAGTTAAAGTATCGCCCAAGATTTCGTTATTTTTAAATTTACAGACTTTTAGTGTAGTAAATATTTGGACTGAATTGAAACCATACAGAAACCGTTCAACAGTCTTCGAAATGTTAACTGCTTTAAATCACAAGAATTCTATGCGTAAGAATACAAGTGATCGTACTTTTTAAAAATATGACAACATCGTAATGTTTCATCATGAATGGTTCTTAACAGACGCCTACTATGTCGCTTTTAGTTAATCATTATGCAATCAACACCTAGTCGACCGAAATAAAAAATAGCATTTGCTGTTGCCAGTTTTAAAAATCTAAAACTACATAACGATGGAAATATTGCACATAATTAATGAAGAAAAACGAAGGTGGGATATAGACGAAATAGTAAAGGATAATGTGGAAAAATATTATAAATTTAAGATTGAAAAGTTTCAACCCAATGAATCAGAAGAACATAGGGATGTTGATATTGTGCCAATATAATAGTATATTAAAGTATTAGTTTCATAAGACACGTTTTTAGCGCACGCGTCCCGGTTTAGAAAACGACCCGCCTAGCTGGGAGTTTTCTAAAGGAAGTGCGCTAAAACGTCTTATGAAACGAATACTTTATACTATTTTTTCTATTTGCGTTATTTCATTATTAAATAATTAAAAATTTACTGAGTTTTAAATAAAATTTGTTAGGAATATTTTGGTAAGTAGCATGACAGTTGGCAACACTAGAAATTATGCAACTGTTTTTCATATAGCTCGCTAACTTTAGGTAGGCACGACGCCGATGTATGAATTCCCATCCTTGTCTGATACACACACCGCCCGTTAAGCGGCAGGACCTCGGTACGTACTGTTGAAAATTATTATAAATTCAAAGTAAAGTGTATGCCAATATATTCGTGATGTAAATGATAACTGCTACTGAATGAATTAAGAAATTGGATAAAATAAGGATAATTATATTTTATTTCGTTTAAATGCTATACTGTGTTCATGGTGTCTAATGTCAACACATTTACTAAATGCATCTATCATAATAAGAATAGTTTTTCACGCAAAATGGAAAAAACAAGATGAAGATGCCTTTGAAAGCAATTTAGCAATTTCTTTTGGAGCATTCATAGTTGTTTCGCAAATCTCACAAGACAATAAGAGTACCGCAAAACGCCTCCATATTGGGACAAAAGAAGCACGAAATTGTCAAATTAATCAAATTCACGTTTACTTTAAAAGGTTTTTCTTATTCTAAAAGATCAAACCTCTAATACGTAAAATACGTAAAACGTGGTTTTAATTGGATCGAAGCGCCATCTACTTTATTCTTATTTGATTTTTACTATAGACGTTTTAATAGAGGTTGTAGACCCTGATAATACTGTCTGCAAAGAATGTTTTTTAAAATTCAAAACTGATAAATAAACTGCGACTTATTTATTATGACCTTACAAAACCCAAAATTTAAGAAAATATAATTTATAAATTGGCAACGTTGCAACGGATTAAAAAAATAATCTATTGTTGAATAAACAACTAATAGAGGAATCAACTCCGGGTAAAGTATATATAAGGTGTCTTTTATTCATTTTATCCCGCTTTTGCGAAACACTTTCTATTGTAAATATTGTTAAAGGATGCATCTTTGCCAGGCAAGAAACTCTTGTATTGAAAGTTTTTCTCGATATTTTGTAGTTTAGGGGATATTGAATATTGTCACACTAAAAATGAGTACAGATGTTAGTTGTAAATTTCACCACATTCAATTTTGTGTGACAACCTTGTTGAAAAAATCATTGACATTGACCCAAGTAAACCAACGTAATATTTGCGAATTTACGAATACGAAAATTAACAATTATAACCACAGATGATTAACCGATTTAGTAAAACTTCATTACCTTAGAGAAGGTGACAGGTACGTCATCAATTCCTATGTTATTCTTATGAGAACGAGATGACGAGCTGTACCATTCTGTAAGGAAACGGAGTTTTACAGCCGCTAATTTAATAAGAGTATCCAAGAAAGGCACTTTACACTAAAAGGCTACTACAACGTCATTAACAAATTTTAGTTATTTTGTTTTATTTAATTTATTGATGATAGGTTTTCTAAATTATTACTATACCTACATAATAATTAATTACTATCGTACTATTTATATAACCATCTCACCTCTTGCCTCAATGGTAGTTGCAATTACAACGATGGAAATAATCAGCAAACAAAATTTAGACATTTTGAATACAATAATTAATCTCGATTTAGCAGCACTTGGAAGTTAGTAGTTTCACTCGCGGTGTGTCAAGTGGAAGTAAAAACCTGTACACATTTTTTGTATTTTTATACGGGATTCCCACTCAAGGATTCTCTTGATCATTGCATCCATTTAAAGCAGAAACTAAAAAACTCGATGCTTTACCCACATAAATTATGGATGTGTTTGGTTTGGTAAATCCAACGTATGCAGGGGATATAATAAAATAATATTTACATTTATTCAATACCAAGAAAGAATTAAGTATTATTATTATATGGACTTATTTAGATTAAATGGTTTTTGATTTGGAGAATTATTTTTATCTGCAGACATATTTATGTTGATGAAGTTGGAAAGACCCTGAAAACAAGGTTTGTTATATTGGTGTAAACCTTTAATGAAAACAAAGGAAGGAAATACTTAATTTACATTTCAAACAATTTCTAGATCTTAATCTATATCTAGGTATTAATAAAAATAAATCATATGTATAAATAATTATGTAGTAATGTAGTGTGTTAATAATGTGAAATACTAAAAAAAGTAAATGTGTATGTTTACTGGAAGAGTCTGTTCGTCAAAATACTTCAGCAGATAGTTCATTTTTCTGATAGGAAAAGTAAATCAAAAGTTAAATACTTTAAGGTCCGGTCGGGCGATTATGACCTATTTAACGGCCTATTTTTCGAGCGTAAATTGCTAAATTAGAGCACCCCTCTTGTACTACCCTTGTTTACGCCGCCTCCATAGTAATAAAAGTAATTATAGACCACTGCACCTAGCTACTTGAAGTTTTGTACTTTTCAAATTATTTTTATTTTAAATTAAATATTAACTTAAACGTAGATCGGACATAAACTAAGGTATGCATTTCGGGCATAATTAGTGTTTTAGAGTCCTTTATTGTGTTAGCGCCTTCGACTTTCGCCTCAGGCGCTAACTAACTCCACGGACTCTAAGACACTCAATTAAGCCCTTAATACATAATATACTATTATTTCATTTCGTATTTTAAACAATTGTTTATATACTACAATTAGTAAAATAAAGTATAACTTGATCTCCGTTGTTGTTGGCAACGTAAAAATCATTTGATGTTGCATAACAGCCACACGTGACATGCTGCTTTTTATCTCCTTAGTTACGCGTATGATGACACAGACAAGGCAACTTGCCTCATTATACAATAAATTCGGATGAATGAGAAATTAGGATTGAAATACGAAATAAAATAAAACAACTTATGCAATACGGAGATCAAGCTTCTTTAAATCCTCGAAGATGTTATAGTGCCTCGGCTGGCGCCTCGGCGTTATAACACATCTTCTCGGATTTAAAGTATCGCTTGATCTCCTAATTACATAATATATATTAAATCACTAGTAGAATGAAAACAACTTTAACTCACTCCTTGTAATAAATAATAGACATTTGCAATTTGTTACAGCATTTATTTTGAATTAAAATAAAAATTACATTTCTTTAAACCACTGAAACAAAATTTACTTCCATCAATGGATATGGCAATTTTCCATTTCTAGTCTTCTCGCTCTTATTAATTTCTGTAGTACTGATAGCAACCCCCATGAAAAAGACAACCTACAATACAACATTGTTATCGTCATTGAAAACAAAAAATGTGATCTGTCTGTTACATACTTTTAGCATCAAGTCCTTATCATCACGAGCACTATCCAGGAACCTTTCAAAAGCTTCCCGTATAAAAAAACCTTTGACTTGTTTGGCCTGTGTCCTACAGAATGCTGCTTCAAAAATGCTTTTACTTGAAGGAATCTAATCCTTTTTATCACACATTTCAACATCTTTAGTGAAAAACCCAAAAACTAAGAATTGTTTTGATTGTAAATAAACGGTTGCCCTATCAACGCAACTAGATCGATCACGACTAGATGTTTGTTATCGTATTTTGCATAAATTCATAAGAATACGTAAATTAAAGCTTTATGTTCGCAAAATAGAATAAAATATTGTATAAACCACGTGAATTAAACCTGTTTATTTACTCGAAAAAATAGTCCATTCGTTCAATAGAAACATTCTTCTCGAAATAAAGAGTGGTTTAATTCAGTTGGTGTATAAATATCTATTACTTATCTTTAGGAGTGTAACAATTGTGTAAAATTTAAAATAAATCAAAAACTGTTAGTTACAGTTCATTGGGTCACTTGACTGGAATTACCCATGAGCATAACTCTATGCTCATGCTAATATCAAAGTTAAAATTTTTATTACAGTTTCCCATCGTATATTGCTTCATTTGCCCTGACTATAAAAAAACATGCTTGCCTATCAGAGATATTGAGGTCCAAAATTGCCCAAAAATGTAGAAAACAAGAATTTGAAAAGCTCATAAATATAAAATAGTGAAGTTTCAGATTTCAAATACTTTAAACATACACTATTCCTAACTGTACACCTTCTTAGAAAAAATGAACTCTGATACCCAACCTTTTCCTGAAAGTGTGGAATCCTAAAAAGCGAAAATTTTGGAAAAAAGGTATTAAACTTCGTGCTTAAATTGCACCAATAAAGATGCATCTTACAAAACTTGTTCCACCAACAACAAATGTAGTTCGAATTGTGAACAATACAACGGTTTTTACTACACGTCTCTACGACCAACCTCTTCAGTTATCAAAATTTTTATGAAATAAATAAAGATTATTAAAAGTTTCACAGTTTTATTAAAATATACCTGACAATATTGTTTCGACAGCTATGCTGTCATTATCAAAGGTAATATAATTATAAACAAACACGTCGCTAAGGTAGATACAAAATAGGTAACTAGATAAAATAATAATAATAATAATAAAAATTAATAATAAAAATCATAATTAAACATCTAATACTTCCAGTAACGGAGAATTACTGAGCTCAAGTTGTTCATTCATTAAAGGTACCCTGAGTTTGTGTTTGTATATCTCAAAGGCTTCTAAAATGTCTAATTTGCGTTTGTTATTACAAAAATGTAGGAATTTAATATTATTTTTAGGAGTCATTGTGTGATTTTGTTCTAAAAGGTGTTTGGCGTAATTCGATTTTTCAGGATGTTTATTTTTGTAATGACGTACGTGTTCTTTATATCTTATGTCAAAATTTCGAAGTGTTTGTCCAATATATACCGAACTACAAAAAGAACAATTTAAACGGTAAATGCCCGATTTCATGATATCATGTGTTCTGTCTTTAGCATTAAATAAAAATGAAAAAGTGTTAGTGTTGGTTTTAAATGTTATTTTATAATTGTTGGTTTTTCTTAGTATATGTGCAATTTTTTCTGATATTTTGCCAAAATATGGTATAGATATGTAATAGGGAGAAGAAGTGCATACGTCATACCGTGCCTGACGTCATAATTCTTTCCTCGCAACGCGCATGTTCGCATCGCTCTACTTCGCTGTAAACCGTTTGTTTGACAGTTTTGACACTGTTGACAGTTGGAAGAGAAAACGTGACGCTACTTTGTGAGGTTAAAATAATAGATAGGTACTATCACAAATAAAATATTGAAACAACAATGGGTGAAAGCCATTGGGTAAGTGTTTTTATAGCTTGTAAATATCCTTTTTAACACTATCAATAATCAGAAATGAAAATATAATGTGCCTTATTGAAGTACATGCGCGTTGCGAGGAAAGAATTATGACGTCAGGCACGGTATGACGTATGCACTTCTTCTCCCTATTTGTGTCTTCTGTTTGATTGTCAATGGAATATATTCTTTTGATAGCTAACCTATAATCTTTTTGTTTAATTAAAGTGTCAATCATGTTCGGATTATAATGATTTGCATGTGCTAGTTGTTTAATGGTTGATATCTCTTTGCTAAAATCTGAACCAAGAATTCGATTACTGAAAAAGTGATTAGGAATGCCAAAAGAAGATGGCTCAAAGAAGAATCGAAGAAATGGTTTAGTATAAGAGACAATATGCACGTTTATATAAAGGTACTCTATACAGAACTTACTCATAAATTACACAATATCCAATTTGACATCTTAGATTTTGACATTAGAGAAACCGTCAGTCAATGACAGAGAAACACGATTTCTTAACAAAGGTTTCAAATTTTGTCCTTTTCCAAAATTTACCAACAAAATTAAAGAAATTTTGGCCGTTGAATGCGAAACTATACTTAAGAAAGATCATAATAACTATGCAAAATTCCAAATTTCGAATTTGTTAAAAGAGATGTCTTTGAAACAGGACAAAATGTACAACATATCTAACATATCACTTCTTCAATCTATAAAACAGAAAATCACAGAGAACAATCTAATTTCTGTTAAAGCAGATAAGGGTAGCACTTTGGTAATTCTTTCAAAAGATATTTACATAGAAAAAGTTAATGAATTTATTAATAAAGAAAATTTTGAAACGTTAAACAAAAACCCAACCACAAAATTCCAAAAAGAAATAAAACAAGGTTTAGAAAACTGCAATATCTGCTTTTCAGAATTAGAAAAGCAACAAATCATTAATAAAAACCCACAAATACCTAAACTGTATGGATTAGTCAAGACCCACAAACAGAATATGCCAATAAGACCAGTTGTATCATACATCAATGCACCTAATCACATTTTATCCAAAAAACTGAACCAGATTATTAACACGATAGGTTACAAATCGAAATACTCTGTTAGAAATTCATTAGAATTAGTAGATAAGCTGCAAAACATACATCTTCCACCACATTCAAAACTTGTTAGTTTTGATATTTGCAACATGTTCTCCAGAATACCACCACAAGAATGTATTCCTTTATTAGATAGTTTCTTGATCAATAGTAATATTGAATTAGTTAAAAGGTTAGAGTTAATTCAATTATTTGACCTTTGTATAAGTCAAAATTATTTCACTTTTAATAACATAATTTATTTACAAAAGGATGGTTTACCTATGGGTAATTCTCTAAGTCCTCTATTAGCTAACATATTTATGGACAAGTTTGAAGATCGAATATTTGAATTAAACCTCTCTAAACACATTATCTTCTGGTTTCGTTATGTTGATGACATTTTAGCTTGTTTTGACAGTTCTTTTGAGGTTATCAATGAATTTTTAATTCTTATTAATAATATCCACCAAAACATAAATTTTACACTAGAAACAAAACAAAACAGGGCTATTAACTTTCTAGACTTAAATATCAAGATTAACGCAGACAATCTTTTTGAATTTTCCATATACAGAAAACCAACACAAACAGACATAACAATACCAAATGAATCTTGTCACCACAATACACATAAAATAGCAGCATACAGATCATTAGTACACAGAGCTTTAACTATTCCACTAACAAAATCAGATTTTAGCAAAGAGATATCAACCATTAAACAACTAGCACATGCAAATCATTATAATCCGAACATGATTGACACTTTAATTAAACAAAAAGATTATAGGTTAGCTACCAAAAGAATATATCCCATTGACAATAAAACAGAAGACACAAATTACATATCTATACCATATTTTGGCAAAATATCAGAAAAAATTGCACATATACTAAGAAAAACCAACAATTATAAAATAACATTTAAAACCAACACTAACACTTTTTCATTTTTATTTAATGCTAAAGACAGAACACATGATATCATGAAATCGGGCATTTACCGTTTAAATTGTTCTTTTTGTAGTTCGGTATATATTGGACAAACACTTCGAAATTTTGACATAAGATATAAAGAACACGTACGTCATTACAAAAATAAACATCCTGAAAAATCGAATTACGCCAAACACCTTTTAGAACAAAATCACACGATGACTCCTAAAAATAATATTAAATTCCTACATTTTTGTAATAACAAACGCAAATTAGACATTTTAGAAGCCTTTGAGATATACAAACACAAACTCAGGGTACCTTTAATGAATGAACAACTTGAGCTCAGTAATTCTCCGTTACTGGAAGTATTAGATGTTTAATTATGATTTTTATTATTAATTTTTATTATTATTATTATTTTATCTAGTTACCTATTTTGTATCTACCTTAGCGACGTGTTTGTTTATAATTATATTACCTTTGATAATGACAGCATAGCTGTCGAAACAATATTGTCAGGTATATTTTAATAAAACTGTGAAACTTTTAATAATCTTTATTTATTTCATGATTATGGAGTTCCACAAAATAAGGCTGGAAACAATAAACAAAAAAAAAATCAAAATTTTTGTTTACATAGAAAACTACAAGGAACGTCGTGCACCACGAAACAAATATGGCTGCCATATTTAAACGAAAAGGAACAAAAATGAATTAATAGTGGATTCGAACTACCAATACATAGGTGTGATAGCACACAAAATATTATCCTTTTGTGAGATGATCCAGCAACCAGTACTGGATCACTAGGAAAATATTTAGGTTTTCGAGTTTCACCGCACTTCCCGATCTCAGCGTCAATTTCTAACCTACCTATAAAGGTTTTAGTATTTTATATTTGCAAGATTTTAAACAAGAATTATGAATATCCGAGTAGTTTCAAGCGGTTTCGAGACACCGCACTTTCTTGCCTAACGCTCTTCCACTAAAGAGCTGTTTTACAGATACGAGAATTTATGCGAAATTCTTAACCAAATTTTCGCGTATCTTTTCTTAACCGTATTCGCCAGACTTGGCTCCGTCGGATTTCTTCATGTTCCCAAATCTCAAGAAATAGTTGGCTGGAAAAAAAATTTCATCGAATACTGAAATTTTGAAGGTTTGGATAGTTCTTATTTTTGTGAAGGATTGAATGGTCTTGAAAAGCGTTGGACTAAATGTGTAGAGCTGAAAGGAGACTATGTAGAAAAATAAATACGATTTTCCCCAAAAAGTTGTTTTTTCCGTCTTGTTTTAGAAACTTTTCGATCTATCCTCGAACTTATGATATTAATTGTATTATTACCTACTTATATTTAACAATTAGGAGTATACTTTTATTAATTTTATAAAGAATGTGTGTTATTTGTATCATTGATTATTTACTGTAAACACGTTTAAATTTCTTTGATTGTTATTATTGTTAATTTTTTTCCCTGCCGGAGAATTTTATATCTGTTATTTGTCGGGAAATAAAGACACAACTTTAATTGCAGTTGGAAGTTTCATTGTTCTGTAAATTGTGCAAATAAAACGAGGTCCTTAGATCATTAACTCTAGAGGTATAAAAAAACACACGATTATAATTAGTTAAATATTACACTTTTATGTTTATTATAGAATGCAGAAGATTTATTATAATTGCATTACTTATGTATGAAATTATAATATTTTTATCAAGGTGCAAATTAAATTATTTTTATTGGAAGCAATGCTAGGAAATATCAAAATTAAATTAATTAAAATGTTTACTTTGATTCAAGGCTGATATATTGTAAATCCCTGGTAGTATCAGATAAAATATGTGTATATACAAACAGGTGTGCGTATATATAAACAGTTTTCAACTTTATCCTCAAAACAGTAGTTGGTTCAGTGTAGAGAAAACAAAGAGGTGGAAAATGAAATTTTTAATATACATCTTTGTTGTATCCCTTGCAACTGTTGGCTTCAGTAGTCCTCAGTATGGAAACCGCAGTAAGTAGTGAACCATTAAACATGATAAAATTTGAAAATGATTTTTTATATTTTTTAATATTTTATTTATATTGTTTTTATTTTGTTTATTAGGGTGTCCCAGAAATGAAGCATTCAGTGAGTGTAATCCTCCAGCTTCTTGCCAACCATCATGCAGTAACTTAAATAATCCAGCACTGATTTGTCCAGCAATATGTGTAATTGGATGCGCGTGTAAACCTAATTTTGTTCGAAATTCTGCTGGGGTTTGTGTTCCACCAAGTCGATGTTAAATAATGTTCATGGAGTAGTTCACACATCTTACCGATTTCGAAAGTAAACTGTGATTTAAAAAAGTTATTCTTTAAACTATTGGCAAATTATAAATCGAAATTAAATCAATTTTGTATAATGTCAGTGTTATAAGTTAGTGCATGTATTCGTTCTAACGGTTGTATATTTGTAAATAAAGTAAGTTGTAAATACTTGTAAATCTCATTAAACGCAAAAAATCTCTTTCTGCGTCGCGGCATATAGATAATACTCAAATAGCGATAATTTTGAAATACTCTACTAGCAGTCTTTAATAAAGCAAGATTTTGCAATATGTTGTGTTATTTATTCTACTAATTATTTATTAGAATGATTAATTTGGAAATTATTCCCTTACTACAATGTTCAACCACTTATGAGATGGACCACTTAAAAGAAACAGGTGAGATACGAGGGGTACTGTAATATTTTAATTATCGTCAAGAACAGATTTACTAGTGGCGTGCGGTGAGAATTTAGGCTAGGGAAGCAACTACAATTTAAAATTTAATATACCTAGGTACAGGTGGGATTCACTGGGGGGATCCCCCCCCAAAGTTTTGATATATACTTTAGTATTATAGTTGAAAGTTTTTTTACTAGAACGAAGAGAAAATAACGCATAAGCAGGCTTAAGTCTGTCTATTGATATAGATTGATTTAGCCCATCTAGCATAAAATATTTAGCAGTTTTTGCTAGCATAGGCGCCTGCAGGAACTTGTCCGTGGAGGGGGAAGCCTAGAATGAACGCATGCTAGGGGGGGGGCAAGCCTAGAAAAAAACGGCATATTATGCAAAATTTTCAATAAAACTCAAATTTCCTCACCTGTCTACAAATTCTCTGCCCCAACATGAGCGCTCAGAGATTAAGAAACCTGGGTGAATATATATGGGCTGAATTAAGACGAGCAGAAAGGGGCGTTTCTTGTGTTCGTGCAAGCCGCAGAAAAAGGCGGCTGCATTGATAAAGATGAAATAGTTATTTGTTTCATTAGTACAAAAATGCATGTTTTTGAGACGAATAAGGAAGTTGCCGGACGACGCGTTAGCGGACTCTGGCAGCCTTATGAGTTAACTTAATTAAACACACTATTTTTTCTTCAACTGCTTATTTTTAACTAGCAAACTCTGTGAGAGGATTGTTTAGAATAAACAACACGACGTTAAACTACTTTTTATTTACTGCAATTATAATATGTGTAAAAAGTGGCAATTTGATTATTAAGAATTAATATCATTAAGAAATACTCACAAATGTATAATCTTACTCCCATTTCGTCGAAAATTCAAAGAAGTTTCCACAGGCGTTGTCTAAGATATATGTGTTTACCGTTAAATAATTCGAGGTTAGGATTGGTTTTGTTTTTGCGACGTCGTTCCGACGTTCCAAGCAGCAACTAAAATTTTAATAGAAACGTCGAATTTGTTTTTGTTTTTTATGTCTTTAATTAATTTAATATTTTAATATTGTCATAGAAAAGATAAATGATTATTATTTAAATAAAAATTTCTACTTATTACTTCGTATTATTGCTATAAAAGAAAATCTTATAGAGCACCGCGGAAAATAGTTCATACATAATCTCAGACTACTTTTTGTATTGTACAAAAAGTGATTACTTTTGTACAGTTGATATGATAACGAGTAACAGTTTCTAAATGGTCTACTTTCATAGATAAAATATGTCTACTTTTTATACAAAATAATTTGATGTTATAGTGTCATATGTGTGCGGTTGGAGAAAAACATAATTTTTCTTTAACCTTTTTTTTCTACTATCTGTGTTATCATTAATTATATGATATCGTGACCCTCACTAACCACTAACCCAGGTAAACCACTTATACTAGGTTGTAGGGAATAACCTGGGAATAACTTGGAGAACAATATTTTGAAAGAATTTCGTGGCGCTCGCCCGTAATTAATGATCAAATTAACATCAAAGTTGCTAATAGTGGAGTAACCTTACGTTTTTATCTCGGAACCGGTCCAAACTACTTCGATTTGAATAATTTTCTTTTAAGTCTTGTTAATATAAAATACTAAAACCTTTACAAATTAGAAATTGACGCTCAGGACGGGAAATGTGGTGAAACTCGAATAACCTAAAAATTTTCCAAGTGGCCCCGCACCGGTTGCTCGACCATCTCAGAACAGGATAATTTTTGGTGTGTTATCACATCTATGTATTGGTAGTTCGAAGCCACTATTAATTTATTTTTATTCCTTTTGGTTTA
This sequence comes from Agrypnus murinus, assembly GCA_929113105.1. Lineage (NCBI taxonomy): Eukaryota > Metazoa > Arthropoda > Insecta > Coleoptera > Elateridae > Agrypnus > Agrypnus murinus. The sequence goes on from OV816024.1 coordinate 70,396,963, forward strand.
AATACGGCAGCCATATTTGCTTCGTGGTGCACGACGTTTCTTGCAGTTTTCTGTGTAAACGAAAATCTTGATATCTCAAGAACAGTTGGTCGTAGAAAGTCGCGGTAAAAGCCATTGCATTGTTCACATTTCGAACTACATTTGCTGTTCTAAACATAAATTTTGTAAGATGCTTCCTTATGGGCGCAAATTAAGTCCGAAGTTTAACGCTTTTTTGAAAAATTTCGGCTTCTTAGAGTGTCATATTTCCAGACAATGGCGAAGTATCAGCGCTCATTCTTTTTAAAAAAGTACACAGTTAAGGCTAGTTTATGTTTAAAATATTTCAAATCTGAAACTTCACTATTTTGCTATTTATGGGTTTTTGAAATTTTCGTTTTCTTCATTTTTGAACAACTTTGGACCTTTGATTAGTAACTATTCGTTTGTTTAAAATATTAAATACAAAACTTATATTCTAAGATTAATTTCAAAATACTATGTTTTAAAATAGAGGTTATGTACTTTATGTGCGCATTTCGAGACAGTGAGAACCGCCAATGGAAATATCTCATTACAAAACCTTATATCTTATTACAAAACCGGAGACACCTACTCAGCCATATTGAGACCCCATCCCGGTCGTATGTGGTAGATGATTATGCTCCTTCCTAAAGTTATACATTCTAAGGCTCTAAATCAGCTAAACCCCATTAGGAGGTTTCTAGTTATATTAGTTACACCTTGTGCAATATCGGTGAACCGAGCATGTTAAAGGCATATTTAATCATTGTTTATACAAGTTGCAGCAAATAGTTTTTTATTAGACCTGGAAGTTGCGTAATTAACTACGACGCGTGAAAAAAAACACTCATTTTGTACGTGTTGTATACACTATACACATTACTGTTTTAAAACTTAAAACTTAGTTAACTTACTTTCAATAAAATTGTCCCCAAAAATGGGTACCTTTTAGTGCGTATCGTCTGATAAAAATAAAGTATACCAATTACATATATAATATTTTACTGTTGTATGTAGAAATAAATTTACTATTGGCTGGTTTTTAAAATATTTAATTTGGTTCAGGAGTTCCCGAGCAATATGCTTTGAAAGTCAGAGGACTCTTAAGAGGAAAGTTAACAAAGTTCCCCCAACAAATTTTATTTAAAATTAAATTATTTCTTTTTTAAAATGTTTAAAAATAACGCAAATAGAAAAAATAGCATAAAGTATTCGTTTCATAAGACGTTTTAGCGCACTTGTCCTTTAGAAAACTCGAACGCGTGCGCTAAAAACGTGTCTTATGAAACTAATACTCGTACTTTAATATACTATTATATATAAAATACATATCAAAATACAAAAGCCTTGGTAGAGTAATGTCTAGAGTGCTGGACTTTCACGCAAGCGGCCCGCGGTCGATTCCCGGTGCCGACAGATCTGGTTAAGGTTTTCTGCAGTTTTCCTTAGCTGTGACACAAATGTGGGATTTGCGCTGTTCCATCTGTAAGTCGGCTGCAGCCGCACATTGGGCCTACATAATAATAATAATCGCCCCCTCCCTCCCGCACAAGCTTATAGCTTCTGGGGCCTTGGTTTAGGTTATGGGTTGTAGTAGTTATTATTATTATTATTATTATTATTATAACAGCAGCTAAACTTTATTAGGTATGTACATAGGAACGAAGAATCCAATGAAACAATAGTATTTAGGTATTTATAAACGTAGCAAAACTATGAAGATGTAAAACGTCCCCAAAATTGCAAAAATAAACGCAATCGAATTTTATAAATTGCGTTCGATTGCTAATGACTTAAGCTATATATATGCACATTTGCAATAGTATGTAAAGCTTCAAACAACTTTTGCAAATTTCCCAGTTTTAGGCGCTGTAGATTTTTTAAAACCTTGTTAAACAAAAAATCTTGAATACCTGTCATACAAGTTTAGGGTGCTTATTGTACATAATATAAACTATACTTAACGCAAGTGTCATCAATACTGGTTGACTATTTAAATTTTTATGGCCACTTAAAAAACATACGCGATTTTGGCAGTTTCTTCGATTTTGCAACCTAATTATTCCAGTTATAACAATCAGACTAGTGCCATTTTGTAGCTATTTTTATTTTAAACAAATCATATACTGAACTTTTTTTCGTAGTAAGCCATCCTGATGATCTACGGAAAAAAACTCCTGAAAAACGGTTGATGGCGTCTTAAGTTCTTAATAACTTTTCTGCTGTCACTATGATTTAGTACGCAACTACATATATTATTCTACACACTATTCTGAATAGATTTGTGCAATAAAATAGCTGTTAACACGAAAATACACTCTTCACATCTCTATTGACTGGACTATTATACAAATCTTTTGTCGGACCTACGGTTACAGAGATAATTTCAAAATAACACTTCATCCCTTCTTTTTTCAATGTTTTTCCTTACAACTTTTTCATTTTTTATATTACGCGAAAAATTTTCAAATAAAAGTTGTAGATAATCGTATTGCCGACAAAAATGCTTTGTACAAATCTTTTGTCGGATCTACGGTTACAGAGATAATTTCAAAACAACACTTCATCCCTTCTTTTCAAAATGGCCGAAAAAGCTCATATAAATTTGAGGTCGAAAACTTCAAGTTAAGCTTTTCTAGACCCCCCCCTGCATCTTGGAAATAAAAAATCTCATGTACTTCCATTTTCCATTTTAAATGTTTAGTTTGAATGGACCAATATTTAAACACCCTAAAAGCAATCTGACGATAGTTAGTTTGTACGTTGTCTTGTTTGTAATCTTACCTACACACAAATTGCTTAGGTGTTTTCTGGAAATCTTCTTATTAGATTAGAATCATTTTAGTTTTTTCAGCGATTTCATTTCCTAGAATTGGTCATTATTACTGTTACTGTTAATGTTATTACTATTAATATTATACTGAAAATAAACTACTTATAAAAATTTAACTTCAGCATTATTTCTGTGTATAATCAGTTTTAATACCACGAGAGCAAACGAAAATAATCGATTATACCTACCGAGCGACGAGACGTATTCTGCGAAACACCACGACAGCGTAGCTGGAGTGGTGTTTTAAGGAATACGTCGTGTCGCGAGGTAGGTATAAGATTATTTTCGGTTGCTCTAGTGGTATTCGATACGATTATATAACAAATAAAATTTAGAATCAACTATTATTTTTATTGGTATTAATATGCTTTTTTGATGCTTTTTTGACAGATTAATTTAATTTATTGCATGCACAGGTATGTCGATGACTTCAAAATATTTGTTACTCTGACAACGATTGCTTGAACCAATAGTGTTGCAGGCTTGGAAATACCGAAACGATTATACAACGTCGTGAAGCGTATATTCACTTATCTATATGTGGTAACTAGGATAATTCGCAACTACTATTGGCTAATTTTATTATGAGTTGTATAATCTGTATTATACAATCATTATAATGTCTATAAACAAACCACTAGATTTATTTCTTTTAGATGATTTTGGAAATTAAATAGATAGGAGTAACTATTTTTAGTACATATATTATACTCTTTTTCCTGAATTTGGAGCCATCCATATTGTAGCGATTGTGGAGACATCTCCCGTTAAAAATTCGATGCCAGTCGTATTATCATGATCAACTTCATTTTCGCCGTCAGCGAATATGAATGGCCATGATATTGTAGCGAATATTGCGACATCTAACGCCTCAGGGGGAATTGGACCACAAAAAGCGTAGTCGCTTTTTTACATAGTGCTCTTATGCCAGTTTCCTATCTTAAGAGGAATCCGTACGATAGTCGGTCTTCAGATTCGTTACCCTATCCCCACTGTAATTTTTACTAAAGGGAATGGTGGAGAAATAACGAATTATCACGAACTTTCTTTTAGTACAGAAGTCCGGCCACCTTATTACCACGAGGTTTCTCGATTCGTTAGCGAAGGGGAAGTTTTGTATCGGAGCGGGGTGCACGATGTTTTGAAAATATGTTTGCAGGATATTACTGGATTTAACGTAGCTCTTACATATTTTGTCTTACAATGACGAAATTTGACAGAAATATAGTTGAAGACTTACATTGCGATTTGGTCAGACTCTTTTTTCTAATATGTTACCTAAATTCGAGTATTCTGCACATGAAAATGTGCATTTTTCCATAAGTTTATAATTTATTTTTAACAAGAAATTAATCGCTTTCCTCAATTGCGTCTGACGGAATTGTAGAAGAGGTGTTGTATGTTCTAACAAAAAAAGAAAATCTCAAAAATATTTAATATTAACGGTTGTACAGGGTCCGCCAAGTTTTATGTTCACCCCACTTTTTGAACTTAAATGTTATAGGAAAGGAACGCAATTTACATAGTATACGCATTGGATATTAGCTTTTCGAGAGTGCATATTTGTTTTTTAATATTGTTCGTAGAAGGCAGTAAAATAAAAAAAAACCTCATTTACATTAAATTTACAAATTTTATTCTCCACGCTATGACGTCGATTTCAACTTCTAGAACTTAAGAAATGCACATTGTAGCCAAAAATAAATTTATACAAATGTTAAGTGCTCATATAAAGTGAAAAAAACTCGTAATGACCTAAAAAATTATTACAAATAGATAACATTTCATGATAAGACGCTTCATAAACTTTCAATTCAGTATGTAAAATTTGGCTACCCTTACGTAATTAGAACTCTTGATTGTCGGGGTGAACATAAAACTTGGCGGACCCGGTACAGCAGATCCAGAAAGCCATAAAATCGATACTATTTCCATCGTACGGATTCCTCTTAACCCTCTCTAATCTTTGATACTAACATAAACTCATGTTCAAAATTAACGCACCACTCAAATAAATCCATATTTTTAATTTTTTTCAAAATTGTTTATTTTGTAACATAATCAAGAAACAATTGAACTGAAAATTACTTTGTAGTGACATAAGGCTACTAGGTTATGTTCAGAAAAGATCAATTTTTAAACAGAAGAAAAAGTTGTACAAAATATATCAGAAACATTGAGTGGTGCGTTAATTTTGAACATGAGTTTATAATGGTTCAGCTTACCTACCGGTGAACAGTGGTATTATACAGCAAAAGGGAGCAGTGCAGTGAAGCCCTGGCTACTAGGGGACTTCCGCCTCATTGCACTTCATTCATTTAAAATATATAATAAACACTTGGCTGAATTTTGCACAGAAGTTTTTTTACACACTTCGCATGCTGTAACCAAATATTCGCGTATAATGTGTAGAGGCCACCATCGTGGAGGTTAAGACGAATGTTTGATCCCCTCTTTGACTCGGTTTATATTGGACAACCACTTATAAACTTCGACATACGATACAAAGAACACGTACGCTCTTATAGAAATAAACACCCAGAAAAGTCGAATTAAGCCAAACACTTGTTGGAACAGAACCACCTAATAACGCCACCAAATAACATCAAATTCTTACAAACTTGCATAGCTGCACTGATTTTAGCACTTTGCATAGCGTTTTGGTTAGATAGTCTAACCAAAACGCTATGAAAAGTGAATTAAGTTTTTTCAACCTAACCTAAGCTAATCTAAACCTAACCTAACTAATTTGTGTAATTGTAAATTAGACAATTTGGCAATCGTAGAAACTTAATATAATTATTATTCATTTCCATGGAGATTAACCTTTTTTTTCTTTTGATCCCCAAATTTGGAGCTTTTGGGGAATTCGCACCAAAAATGGTTTACATGTTCAGAATCAACATTTTTGGTGCAAACGACCCAAGTCTCCAAAATCGGTTGCTACCAACCGAACCTCCACAAAAACGACACTGCTAACCAAAACGCTATGCAAAAGCAAATTCGAATTTTTCTCGACCTAACCTAACCTAACCTAAACCTGCCCTAACCTAAATCGAACCTAACCTAACGTAAACGTAAGCTAAACCTAGCCTATCCTAACGTAACCTAAATCTAACCTAACTAAATTGTGTAATTGTAAATTAAACAATTTGGCAATCATAGAAACTTAATATAATTATTATTCATTGCCATGGAGATAGAGCATTTTTTAAATTTTTGATCCTAATTTGAGGCGTTCGCCCCAAAAATAATTTACATATTCAGAATCGTATGAAATCTCCGTTAAAATGACACCAGTTTGGTCAATAAATGCTTGGTGGGAGAATTATTTATTTAGCGACGTGTTTGCTTATATTTAACATATATTACCTTTGATAATGACAGCTTAGCTGTCGAAACAACATTGCCAGGTTATAATTTAATACATACTGTGAAACTTTTTATTAATCTTTATTTATTTCATGATTATGAAATTCCACAAAGTAAGACTAGCAACAATAAACAAAACAAATCATTTATAATAGACTTTTTAATTTATAATTTATATATAATATTTTATATATATATATATATATATATATATATATATATATATATAATTTATAATAACAGCCTTGGTAGTGTAAAGCAGCCTTGGTAGTGTAATGCCTGGCGTGCCGGACCTTCACCCAAGCGGCCCGCGATCGACTCCCGGCGCCGGCAGATCTGGTTAAGGTTTTCTGCAGTTTTCCTTAGCTGTGACACAAATGTGGGATTTGCGCTGTTCCATCTGTAAGTCGGCTACGTAATAATAATAATCGCCCCTTCCCTCCCGCACAAGCTTATAGCTTCTGGGGCCTGGTTTCCAGGCTATGGGTTGTAGCAATTATTATTATTATTATTATTGTTATTATTATTATTATATTATTATATATACAATGATAAATAGTTAATTAATCTTTATTTTAGGATACAGTACAATTTAATATTAACTTATAACATACAGTAACAAATTTAACGAATCCCGGACCTGTTACTGTAAAAGCAATATGGCCGTTCGCATTTAGTCCACTTTACTAAATAAAATTAAACTAAAGACATTTTGCGCACCTAGCGATTAAATGTTACTTGATTTTTAGCTTTATTATCATAAAGCAAAGAACCATTTTTAAAAACAAAATAAACCGATGTGTTGCATGTCACGAGTGTTTTTGTGCGCGTTGATTACTCGCAAATTTCTAAAATTTTTCGGAATTGTTCCAAAGCTTTATTGCGAAATTATTCACAATAAATTTCGGAATAAAAATACTGCATTACACGCCAAAGTTTCTTTACCTAAATTTTGTTGAAAAATTTCAGCAAAAATTTGGGCAAGAATTTCGCGTGGACACACACTATGAAATAAAGTACGTTGGTATAACGTTGTAATTTATTTAAAAGAGAAGAAAAGAGAAAAAAAAACTTTAGCCGTGACACGTTCTAACAGTCCCCAAAATTCTTAACAAATTTCTTTCAATGTGCTTAAAATAAAAAATGGCATAAGGATTTTTGGTTTCTATCGAGAAGTACTATCACATGCTTGAAGTTCAATGAAACACCTTGTGTACAGAATTGTTTATATAAATTAAAATTCGCCCATAATTTTGTATATTTGTATGTTCCTAATCTTATATTAACGCATTTTATTCAATTTTTATAAATCTTTTGTTTGTCCTACTTTCAAATCAATTTATTACTTGAGTTCGATGAGTTAGTTCAGTTCGAAGTTTCATGATATAGTATACGTATAGTCAATCTCGTGTAAATACATTGAGGTCCTTATTTTATTAACTCTATAGATATACAGAAGAAACTTGATTGTAATCATAATAGTTATGTGTTTACTATATTCTTAGGTTTATACTTGCACAAAAAAGCAAAATAAATTATTATCATTACAAGCGATGCCAGGGGAATATCTTAATTGTATTATTTAAAAAATTATATTAACTTTGATTCAAGGTTGATACATTGTAAATCCCAACCAGAACCAGGTGATATCGGATAAATTAATTATTTACGTCTGCGAGTTGGATATATAAACAGTTTTTAGCATTCTTCTCAAACCAGTCAATCACTCGCGCAGTTTAAAGAAGATAATAAAGCAGAAGAAAATAAGATTTTTATTATACCTCTTTGGCGTATGCATTCTTGTAGTAGTGGGCTTCAGTACTCCACCGATTGGAAATCGCAGTAAGTAGTCAACTATTAAACATAGTAAAGTACCTACTTATTGTTTAACAATTCTTATAATTTTTAAAATACTCTTTTTATGTTTTTTTTAATATTTATCTTCCTCGATTTTGCTTTTTAGGATGTCCCAGAAATGAAGAATACAGTGATTGCAATCCTCCAGTTTCTTGTCAGCCATTATGCAGTAACTTAAAGAATCCACCTGTGGTTTGTCCAGCAGTATGTGTGAGTGGGTGCGCTTGTCAGCGTAATTTTGTTCGAAATTCTGCTGGAGTTTGTGTACCACCTAGTCAATGTTAAAAACTGCTGATGTAAAACCCTCTGTTATTATTGTTACTACCTACATCTAGTAGTCTCACATATCTTACCAATTTCGTAAAAATAGTTAAAAAAAATTAAAAAGTTATTTTTTAATTAGTAAACAGAAATGAAGTAAATTATTATTTATCAAATAAGCAATCTACTGTGCATAGTGTCAGTATTGACTGGACAGGTTATATGAGATTATTCGGCTTGTTAACAGCATTTTATGTCATAGATTTGTGTAACCACATCATTATTTATAACGAAATAAAAAATGAAGAAACATTATTTAACGTCATATGACGTCATGTTGAAGTAATAATGCTACCCAAATAGCAATAATTGAGTTGCTTATTTCGAAAACCACTTAATGCATTATTTTATATATAATTACTGAAGCTTGGCTGATTTTGGCAATTTACTAACAGTAAATGCTCTACTAACAGTTTTGAATAAAGCAAGATTTTATAATAACTATATTGTTTTACTATTTACTTATCTAAATATTTAAAACACAAGGTTAATTTTTGTTCCAGTTCGTTTGAGAGTTCTGCTCTATTAGTAGAATTAATTCACTTATTTGACCTTTGTATAAGTCAAAATTGTTTCACTTTTAATAACATAATTTATTTACAAAAAGATGGTTTACCTATGGGTTATCCGCTAAGTTCTCTATTATCTAACATATTTATGGATAATTTAGAAGATCAAATATTTGAATTAAACCTCTCTAAACATATTATCTTTTAATTTCGTTATGTTGATGACATTTTAGCTTGTTTTGGCAGTTCTTTTAAGGTTATCAATGAATTTTTAATTCTTATTAATAATATCCACCAAAACATAAATTTTACACTAGAAACAAAACAAAACAGGGCTATTAACTTCCTAGACTTAACTATCAAGATTAACGCACTCAATCTATTTGAATTTTCCATATACAGAAAACGAACACAAACGGACATAACAATACCAAATGAATCCTGTCACCACAAAGCACATAAACTAAAAGCCTACTGATCATTAGTACACAGCTTTAACTATTCCACTAACACAGCCAGATTTTACCAAAGCTATATCAACCATTACACAACTAGCACATGTAAATCATTCTAATCCGAACATGATTGACACTTTGGTTAAACAAAAAGATTATAGGTTAGCTATCAAAATAATATATCCCATTGACTACAAAACAGAAGACACACATTACATATCTATACCATATTTTGCCAAAATATTAGAAAAAGTTTCACATAATATACTAAGAAAAACCAACAATTAAATATAAAATATCATTTAAAACCAACACTAACACTTTCTCATTTTTATTTAATGCTAAAGAGCGAACACGTGATATGAAATTGGGCATTTACCGTTTAAATTGTTCCTTTTGTAGTTCGGTATATATTGGGCCAAACACTTCCGAATTTTGACATAAGATATAAAGAACACGTACGTCATTACAAAAATAAACATCCTGAAAAATCTAATTATGCCAAACACCTTTTAGAACAAAATTACACAATGACTCCTCAAAATAATATTAAATTCCTACATATTTGTAATAACAAACGCAAATTAGACATTTTAGAAGCCTTTGAGATACACAAACACAAATTTAGGGTACCTTTAATAAATGAACAACTTGAGCTCAGTAATTCTCCGTTACTGGAAGTGTTAAATATTTTATTCTGATTATTATTATTTTTATCTTTTTATCTAGTTACCTATTTTCGTATCTACCTTAGTGACGTGTTTGTTTATATTTATATTACCTTTGATAATGACAGCTTAGCTGTCGAAACAATATTGTCAGGTTATATTCTAATAAATACTGTGAAACTGTTTACCAATCTTTATTTATTTCATGATTAAGGAGTTCCACAAGTCACACAGTATGTATTTACAATTTCAGTTGTAGCAGAACCCGCGGAGCATATGTAGTTTTACAACTATTTATTTATAAATGCTATATTTCTCAAACTAATAATCTGACTTCAGTTACTCTTTAACTTTCCGTTTCTGAGCTTTTGACGCACATTCTTCAAGCGATATTTGAGGTCGTCCAATAGCTTTGGAAGTAGTAGGTTTAGGTTGATTAGGTGAATTATTAAAAATTTGGACTTTTACTAATCAAAAAACTTTATTAAGATTTTTTGTTCCAAATGCCATTAGAAATGCGCTGATACAGTCTGGTGCAGGGGCTATGAGACACCCTGTATACGCTTACAATATGTATCCATTCATGGTACCGTTGCTGGGGGTGTATTGTGTTTTTACCTAAACTTTCAATACCGCCATTCGCACTTGTGTCCGTTTTACTCGAATTTGGCATTTTCTAAAGATCTTGCGAAAGTTGCCACTGAAGCATTTAATACCGCTAGATTCCGAAATGGCCTCACTGTGCGCCGCCGCATTAATTAGTGTTAATGTAAATATTTTCCTTTGTTAATAGACGATTAAGCAGCACTTTTAGTATTATTTAAAAAGGAACGTAACAAGTTCTTATTGTTCATTATTACGTTTACGGTTACTTACGTTCATATTGGCTGAAATTTTCAAACTGTAGCGATTTCTTCTAATTAGCCGTTATCAAACCTTTGCAAATTAGTTACGCATCTCTTTATACTACAACCAAAAGTAATGGCGTTTTTACTTGAGTGTTGGATCTCTTATTACCCTAACTCTTCACTTTTATACAGCGAGTTTCTTTATCGTTGCATCATAGGGATTCACCCAGTATAAACTTTACCTCATTGTTAATGAGTTTTCTATTGCCAATTTCTATCGAATTATTTTCTTTTTTATTTAAAACATTTTTATATCTGTTATTTTAAAAAATTATAATTGATAGAAAGATGAGGTAAACTAAAGGTGTACCAAACATTATTTTGAAAATTCTATTAAAAAAAGGAATTTATGATGCCACGATAAAGAAACTCACTGTGTAGTATCTGTGAAAGAAAGTCTGTAAAAGGATGGTAGTAAAGAATATTTTTACTCAGTATCAATTTCAAAGAATTTGTTAATATTAGACCTAACCTCTACATAAATATTTACATGTCTGTCAGACATAATTAGGATTCTTTGATAAGTTGGAATGGCAGTTATTCACAGATAAAATTGCTGCACTAAAACTGATATGTCTTAAACGTGCATAAAATTATGTTAACATTGCTCACTGTAATAATTGTAATGCAAATTATGAATATTTATTGATACTGTATGTATATTATCTGTATTTGTAGCTGGTTGATAACTTTGTTAGTAAAAACTGCGTGGCACAAGCTTCTTATTTGTTAAATTATACGAAAAAAGGAATTTTAAAAAATGCTATCTCCATTGTGCATTTCTGCTTCACTTGTTTTAGTGGTAATTGTTTTAGCTACTAATAGTTCTAATGGTGAGTAACACTGATAGTGTGCTGTATTTTTATTAGATTTTATTAGAGTAAATCAATTATTTAAGCACCGTGGGTCTTTGTAGCCAAAAATTGAAAAATTCATAGATTTTAGATATTAGGATAGTTAAGTTTTGTTGTGGGTTTTTGTTTTTTGGTTTGAAAAAACAAGTGAATTGTTTTGAGTAGAAAGAAGCTTTTGAATTTAGATAATTATTTGATTCTTTGAAATATTTGTAAATCAATTCTTATCATGTCTTAATTCTCTGGGCTTACATATCTTATGGTTTTCACTGTGAATGCTAGTCAATTAATAGAAATCGTAAGATTTACCAAACTTAAAGGAGGGCTCACTCCGAGACGTAAGAAAGAAGCAATGTAGGTAGTGCTTAATTAATTTTATTAATACACCTATCTAACCTGGTTATTTTTATTATGATTTGATATAATTTTTGATAGTGTTATATAGAAGTTTTATATACAATAAATGCATTTAATCGTCTGATCTGATGAGTTTTACTAACACACAATTTTATTGATGGCCTGGTTCGGAGATCAATATTTATTGCTATACTGCTATTAGTGCTCTATTGCAAGATTTGTATATATCTTTTTTCCAGATTGTGGCCCAAATGAAGTGTACTCTGATTGCGTCAATCCCTGGCCAATATGTCGACCTCATTGTCCAACGCTATATAGGATAGGAATAGTATGTCCTAATAATTGCACTAGTAATTGTACTTGCAAAAACGGTTTCGTATTGAATGGTAATGGTGACTGTATAGATCAAAACAAATGCCCACCAATCCGCCAGCCACGTGTAAAGCTTGGAATATAATATATTTTTTGAAATAAAAATATTTTTCATTTCTATCGAAAATTATAATATTATACAAATCAAAGACCTTTATTACTTTACAAATAGATTCTTTAAAAAAGTATATCTAGTACAAATTAATGTTTACCAAATATACAAGTGGAGCGGTTATACAAGTATTGACTTATGTACTGCGTTAGTAAGTGCGTGCTGGTTACTCAGACCAGGCCAGGAAAAAACTTTAGGTTCAGGCTATTTTAATTGCTATTTTCAGTAAAATTATTATTATTATTTTACTTCCAAAAAAACGCCAAAATGCGTGCTATCTAGTTTTGAACTGATTACCTGAATCACACAATACCTATTATCGTATACTGACTAATTAGACACTGAATATCTATTTTTTCTAAGATATAGATTTATGATTCAAGTTTGGTATAAGGTCGGTCGTTGCGATAGTAATTCTTTGTAAATTAATCTTTACAGGCGAGCTGGAAAGTTTTAGGGGCGAGCGACAAAAGAGCTAGCTTCCATAATCCAGTGAGCCCAGTAAAGATTAATTGCGAAGCACGTACCTGTCGTGCACCACGCGTACAGTTTTATGTTCACTCTCACACAGCATTTTTGATTAAATGATTGTATATTTTTCACAAAAAAACATTTTGTAATCAAATGCGGTAGGATAATTTATAGGTTGTCGTGGTGTTGTGGTTAAACAAGAAATTAGCTTATATTAGTGTTTTGATGATGAGCATTGTAAGGCTTTACAGGTCTCATTTAAGAGTTTGAATTTTACATGACTCTGGCTGTAACTGTTCATTTAGTTACCATAAATGCCCTATAAGGTGTCATTTACATAGAAGGTGCAAATAAAGTTATCTATTTTTCACTTGCATATTGTTTGTTGTTTATAACTGTGGTACTGTAGTAATACAGGATTGTTTATGTGGGTCTTGTACACTATCTTATAAGTTATCTCTACTAAAAGATAAAACACATGTAACTTCTATGAGATATTTATTTATATTTCTTGTTTATTCTTGTTGTCATGGCAATCTCTTAGCATTCAATGCAATCTTGAGGGTATATGTATGTAATGATTGATTTTATGAATGAATATCATTACATGACACCCCGGGTAAAAAAAGGCTGAACATGTACCAAAAGAAATGAGCTATGAGTCAAAAGGGCATTTAGGGCATTCCCCAACAAAAAAAATAGCATACATTAATGTCTTACTTGTATTTATCGGCATGTTTAATGTATACTAGCTACTAAAAATTGAGGTCGTTTGCATCTTTTCAATAAATTCTTTACATGCTATGACAATAAAACTTATGCTAAGTATTAGGTGCTAATAATCAAAGAATTGAAAGGCCTTGGGGGTTGCTGCTGATAGCTATTAGGAGGCATCAATTGCTTAAGGCAAAAACATGAGTTATTTATTGCAAAGTGTTGCCGCAAACTTAACCTAATTAAAATAAACTTTATATACAGGAATCACTTGTTAGGACGTTCTGTAATTGTTACTAGAAAGAAAGAAATAAAATTTAGGAACGTGAACAAAACCAAGGAACAACATAATAAGTGCTTCGTGAACAAGTGATGCTTGCGTTACGATTTATTTGTTGTAACTTTTAAAATTAAAAATAACTATGCTAATTGAATCTAAAAGCTTTAGCCTTAGTAGTAAGTTTGTGGTCAACATTGATAAACGTAGTTATATTCATTTTGTCGGTAGGAATGGATGAAGTGGGGTTGTACTCATAAACGGAGGCAGCATTCATAGCATTATCCTAAGGTTGTAGGAAGTACTAGGTGAATTGCCCGTTGGAGAGTATGATTAAATCTTCTTGAATCCTATGATATTTGAGGAGAATGAATACTTGAAGCTTAATCCGGTAGCACATATATTTGGGAGGTCCAAATGCTATTCAGGATTGATTAGTTAAATGTTATAAATGTATGATATCATGTAATGTCGAGTTGACAAGGCTCACGTGGAAAATTATAAGTCACTACTGTTATTCTTGCACTTGTGTTTATGGTGTATAACTAGAAAGTTGGTACACTGTACATAATGCCAAAGTTTATTAGCGAAATGAAATTTGCTATTATGATAAGATAATTTGAGTTTGGTCAATAGCAGTTGCACAATTGTAATTTTCTCGGTTAGCAAAACGTCGAATGTTCGCATTGTTCTAATTACGAGGTAATAAGGCCGTTTAATCACGTGACCTTTGCATAAAATTTCGCGTTTTGACATAACAAAATTTGGTTGGTTAAGGTTGTTGCGAAGTTCATTGATGATTATCCAAGAAAACAAACTGAACATCAAAATTAAATAAAGAAAAAAGATATTAATCCTGTTATATCCAAGAACAATCTCTTCTTATGGCATCGTTCCAATGGCGAAACGAGTCGGCATCGTTGTGTCCGAGAATTGCTGAAGACATTTTTCAGGAGCTGTTACTACGGGTGTTGTAGCTTTTGGTTCTTGAGGAACGTTATTGATGTGATTTCCATCAGGAACTGGAGTTGTTGCAGCTTGGAGATTCCAGGAATATATTACTGGATCCAAGGAAGTCTTAGTAGAAGATGCGGCGGTTGATATCCCCCAAACCGTCGGCCTTCGGAAGCTCTTGCATTTTCTGATTTAAAACACATTGGTTAGGATTCAATTTTAGCGGTATCCTAACTGACTGTGATGTTTTTGGAATGTTTATAGATTTTGATTCTGTTTGGTTGTGAAATAAATGCACGTTTGGAATTGAATAATTTGTAATAGTTTCTGTAATGGAAGTATTAACCTGTGAAACGTGCTTTTCAATAATTGAAGGTTCAGATTTATTAATACAGGAAGTATCAGTGGATTCAGGTGCATTGGAAAGAGCATTGCATTGATAAATGACGTTTTGAGTATCGTCACTTAATTGGGGGTTAGGATCCTGAATTTGTGACGGATCTTGCGATATTTGATTACAGTTTGTGTTTATGAAATTACAAGGATAAATGATTTCGTTTTTAAATAGGTTAACTAGACCAGAAAAATCAGGTGAATCATTTTGCTGTAACCAGAAATCTGCAATCTCTTTGGTAGAAGCGATAGTATTTGATTTTGGGTTGTATGGATGTTTATCCAAAGAAGTACCCAAGTAATAGTTTAATAGTTCGTTGATGAACGTGGTGTATGGTTCGAATGAAAGTTTATTGTTATCAATAAACTTGATAAGATTCGAATGGAGTTGCAAAATGTTATATGGCAAGTTTGAAATTAGAACATTATATTTCTGAATTTCGTTGTCAATATGTAGAAAGTTAAAGTACCTATCGATTAAGACTATTGACATTTGTACATGTGAAATGTGAAAAATAGGAAATTTTACTAAATTTGCATTTAACTGCGCCATATTGAAACATAACCAATATAATATAGTTTACTTATCTTATTTAAGTAATAAAAAAAGGATATAATTAAACTTCTGAAAGTCGACTGGTTGCGGGAGATAATCAAATAACCATTTCAAGGAACTCCAGGTTGCAGGTTGCGTTTGTCGGCAGAGACAGAAAACCAGAGCAATGGAATATTGAAGATATGGTGTTGATTATCTAAGTTCTTCTTTCTTAGCGTCGGAAGGTTACCAATGTAGTAATACAGGATTGTTTATGTGGGTCTTGTACACTATCTTATAAGTTATCTCTTCTAGAAGATAATAAAACACATAAAAACTTCTATGAGATATTTATTTATATTTCTTGTTTATTCTTGTTGTCATGGCAATCTCTTAGCATTCAATGCCTTCTTGAGGGTATATGTATGTAATGATTGATTTTATGAATGAATATCATTACAGTACAAACCATATAACCAAGTCAGTAACAACCAGGGCGTTATAAGCGGGCATTATCATTTACAACGCCCGCTCAAAGTTGACTTTGTTATCGAGTCCGACGTTACGTTTAAAATAAATATAAACGACGTCTTTTCAATACCAACAATTATAAATTACAATTAATTTTTTACTCGTACGTATTCTAGTGAAGAATAAAATCTTGTATGCTTTTAGTTGATTTGGAGTAATTCATAAAATATTTACTTAGAAATTTGAGCCAATGTTTAATTTTAAATGAACCAGTTCAGTGATAATAAAAATAAATTATTCCGTGTAGCCTATACCATTACTGAATTCGCTTTGCATTGTCGTCAAACGCCGGATGTTGATCCAATAACAAAAATATGTTTAAAGACTTTATAAACTCAGGGAAGGTAATGACTAACGATTACGTTGAAAGTCGTAATGCTGAATTGGTTGAATAGTGGAGTGTATAAATAGAATTTAAAGCTATATACTTAGATTTTTAATTCTTATAGGTCTGGATTTATTTTCAACACAATCACTCGTAAAAATTTCAGTCATGTTTATCTGTTTATTGCAGATATATATTTTTGGTGTAGTTATAAAGCTCGTTGTAGGAAAGGTATTTATGTATATCCACTCCACACAGCCAGATTTTAACAAAGAGATTTTAACCATTAAATACCTAGCACTGTAAATCATTCTAATCCAAACATGATTGATATTTTAGTTAAACAAAAAGATTATAGGTGAGCTATCAAAAGAATATATATCCTATTGACAACCAAACAGAATACCATATCATAACATATCTATACCATTACTCCAGTCAAGTTATACATGGTTCCTTGCAATAGGTCGAGTATCTATAACTTTTGGATATGTTGTAGGAACCAAGGTCACTAATACCAAATAAAGTTTGCGGAAACGGAGGTAATGTGCAAGCAGAGTTAATTATATCGAAAAATATCGAAATGTTCGCATTTTTTCGATTTTTGCTCAATATCTTTTTTCCTATGCATCGGAAAGCAAAAGTAGTTATTATCAATATTGTAGAGGAAAATTTCCTACAAATTCCGTATTTAGAGTTTTCTTCTACAGGTTATAGTTATTAAACTACAGAGCAGTGAAAATGTCATAATTTTTGGAAAATTACAAAATGCACCCATTTTTTAGAAATATTGATACATTTATTTATAGAATATTCTTAAATATTGATCATGAAATAAATAAAGATTATTAAAAGTTTCACAGTTTTATTAAAATACAACCTGACAATATTGTTTCGACAGCTATGCTGTCATTATCAAAGGTAATATAATTATAAACAAACACGTCGCTAAGGTAGATACAAAAATAGGTAACTAGATAAAATAATAATAATAATCAGAATTAAATATCTAATACTTCCAGTAACGGAGAATTACTGAGCTCAAGTTGTTCATTCATTAAAGGTACCCTGAGTTTGTGTTTGTATATCTCAAAGGCTTCTAAAATGTCTAATTTGCGTTTGTTATTACAAAAATGTAGGAATTAATTCCTACAATTAACAATAATTACAAATGTAGGAATAAAAATTCCTACATTTTTGTAATAACAAACGCAAATTAGACATTTTAGAAGCTTTTGAGATATACAAACACAAACTCAGGGTACCTTTAATGAATGAACAACTTGAGCTCAGTAATTCTCCGTTACTGGAAGTATTAGATATTTAATTCTGATTATTATTATTATTTTATCTAGTTACCTATTTTTGTATCTACCTTAGCGACGTGTTTGTTTATAATTATATTACTTTTGATAATGACAGCATAGCTGTCGAAACAATATTGTCAGGTTGTATTTTAATAAAACTGTGAAACTTTTAATAATCTTTATTTATTTCATGATTATGGAGTTCCACAAAGTAAGGCTGGAAACAATAAACAAGATTAAATATTGATGATTAAATATTATTAATAAAACATTAATAAATTTTCAAAGTAAACATAACATTCAAAAGTAAATACAATCAAATATTCAATGTTATTACATAATGATGTAATAATGGATCCTTATTGTTAGAATTTAGTTCGCTTTGAAGGTCCTGGTATTGAATAATGTTCTTCGCTACTCTTATTGCCTGCAATGGGAGCGTGCGAGAGGATTAGTGACAAGCTCCTTAATTTACTCAAGAACATCCAAAGCCTCATCTTTATCTACGATATGTCAGTGTCTTCCAAAACAGGAATAGTACGGTTTTGACTGACCAAGACAGAAAGTGCAAAGGCTTGAACACTTTAGTCCTGCACTTTGCCAGCTGCAAGTCCCACGGCACTGTTTCTTGCACCGACACGATATATATTTCATTGGGGATTGAGGTGCAGGATCCTTAATAGCTTGAATTGGTGTGAGCCCTTGATCTGTGCATCCAGCCTCAGTCCGTACGTGTTTTTTTTGGAATCCCAACCGATTTTGGACTGTGTGGTATATCTGGAAGGAATGGTATCTGGCAGCGTCTTGTGTCGATGGCAGCTGTGCAAGGCTTAATTTGCTGGTCTGTGCAGCACTCTTGATGAAATACTGGTAACGGAGATCAGATTTTGTGTGTTCATGTCACCCCTATACAAACTGACGAGATACTTCTCTGGCAATGTCCTCAGCAGAGGAGTGTTGTTGTGAGAACACTGAAAGTAATTCTTTTAACTGAGGACTTTTCCTGTGTATAGGGCAGCATTTGGTTTTACCTTGGGCAAAAATGGAGGGTGTGGTGTCACATCCACTGACGGCATGCACGAAAAGAACAATACCTGGTGGACAGTTTGGAAACCATATTTTAAAGAAGAACTAGAATACAGTACGCCAGCAGACTCTCCCTTCTGCGCTTGTGTAGGTACACATTGTTCACATTACGGACCAAACCAGTGAGAAGCACCAGCAGGTCAATATCTTCCCCAATGATGATGACTTGATCATAAGCTGAGGCCTTGGAAAATGCTGCATCTTCCACAGCCTGCTTGACGTCAATGCTGTGTTGTTGAAATGCGTTGCAAAGCAATGCGATGAGACACTTGTTACCCTCATTAGTACGTAAGAAAATTCCTCTGTGGAACAGAGAAGAGTGCTGCTAATAAGATGATGTCACTAGAAGAGTGTACAGTGAAACGACTCATACGTTTAGCACTCTTAGTATTTTTTGAGCTGCATCCACTGGGTAACCGTCAAAAACAACCGACACATTACTACCAAAGTTTTTTTGAACTTACTTGACATACCTCGTGATGATTGAGCCGACAGGGTTGTTGCGATGTCAGATTTCTTTATGCAGCAGACCTCCACCATCCACTATGGCAGTGTACCGATGCTAATTGTCACTTCGCTAGAGTAAAAGCTGAGTACATGGAGGATTTCGTTTTCGTTCGCATTCCTTGTTCTGCGAACAAAGACATCGGGAAGGGTGCAAGTTCATATTTTATAAGTACTACTTTTTGATGATGCATGCTCTCTAGAGAAATGTCTGCGGGTCGATATCTATTCTCTTGTTGGTTATCTTTACAGTGCTCGTGACGGATGCTAGAGTGACCACCTTGACCTTACGTTTAAAAGTTACTTTCCCAAAGTTGATACCCATTGTTGAAATCACTTCAATTCCAGTTTCTGTTTCACTGCTCTGTAGTTTGATAACTATTGCCTAATGAAAAGAATAAATACAAAAGTTGTAGCAAATTTAGTTCTCTACAATATCGATAATAACTACATTTGCTCTCGGATCCCTAGGCAAAGAGATATTGAGCAAAAACTCAATAAAGTGCAAGATGTCGACGTTTTTCTCGATATTACTGTGTTTGCACATTGCCTCCGTTTCCGCAAACTTATAGTTACTTAACCTTTTGCAAGGAAACAACTTTTTTTGTACATATTGACTGGACTACATATTTTGGCGAAGTATCAGAAAAAATTGCATATGCGACGAAAAACCAACAATTACAAAATAATCTTTAAAACCGACATGAATACTTTCTCATTCTTAGTTAATGCTAAAGACAGAACACACGATATCATGAAATCGGGCATTTACCGTTTGAACTGTTCTTTTTGTAGTTCGGTATGTATTGGACAAACACTTCGAAATTTTGACGTAAGATATAAAGAGCACGTGCGTTGTTACAGAAATAAACATCCCGAAAATTCTAATTATGCCAAACACCTTTTAGACCAGAATCACACAATGACTCCCCAAAATAACATCAAAATCCTACACTTATAATAAAAAGCAAATTAGACATTTTAGAAGCTTTCGAGATATACAAGCACAAACTCAGGGTACCTTTAATAAATTAATAGATTGAGCTCAGTAATTCTCCGTTATTGAAAGTGTTAGATATTTAATTCTTATTATTTTTAACTTTTTATCTAGTTATCTATTTTTTGTAGTTACCCTAGCGACGACGTGTTTGGTTATATTCATATTAACTTTGATTATGACAGCTTAGCAGTCGAAATACTTGTCAGGTTATAATTTGACAAATATTGTGAAACTTTTTATTAAACTTTATTTATTTCATCATTACATTATTATTTTTTCAAAATAGAAAGCTACACAGTGTTAACGAAACTAGACCTTTAATTAATAGTATTATACTAAAATTCAATACCATCAAAATTACTGAAAAACTAATAAAATCTTACAATTAGTGTTAGATAATAATAGTTATTTAGTGATCTTTGTAGATTATCGCAGGCGTGTTGAACTAGATTTAAGACTGGAGAATAAGGAGGTAATGGTATAGTTGGTACAGCAAATTCTGTAACTTGTCTTCAACAACACGAGCACAATGTCTAACGAGCATTGTTATCTAAAAAGTAATATTCATTCAATATTACCATAAGTTTGTAAAATGACATTGCTACAGAGTACAGAAGAAATTGTACATTAAAATGTTACTTAACATATACAATATACACTGAAAACGATCTCATCTGCAAGACCATATTCTACTGTAGTTGACGCAATAACTTGAATTTTAAAACATGACAAGGTATAGTCTTGAGTTTGTTGTAACATATTATCTTTCTGGACAGTACTGGTTTTGTGTTGTATATATTTTTATGTCTGTTTTATTTCCCGATCGTGGTAAATGGCATTGGCAGGTAAATACGCCGATTGGTCTAGCGGTTAATACATCAGATTCGTAATCAGAAATCACGGGTTCGAGTCCCATCCTTGTATACTTTTTTTTAATTGTATTGCTTACTAATTATTATTTTTAGTACATTATTACAATTATTATTAGTATTTTATTATTAGATATTTTTGCTACGGGAGTTTACCGTTACTTTCAGTACAATTTTAACTACCTATCAGAAAAGCAAATGAAAAACGGTCATAAAACTAATAGTAGCTGTAATAAAGTTTTAGAAATAAAATTAATAAGCAATACAATAAAAGGTATACGAGGATGGAGCTTGAACCCGCGATTTCTGATTACGAATCTGATGCGTTAACCGCTAGACCAATCGGCGTACAGCTTCCAGCTTTTCTTTATAGCTTATTACCAAAAGCAATAAATCAATAAGCTTTTTAAGTATTTTTCTAAATAGTTTTTGGTTTTCTTCATAAAGTTTAATATGTATTTGACGTAAAATGAATTCTTCTTTCGATTGATCTCTACTTACATTTGCAAGGGTACAAATTTAGGAGGAGAATGATAAAATTCCATTGGATTTCCTATATTATCGTTTACAAAAAACAGACTGTATACGTGTGTAATTCAGAGCGGTCAAAAAAACTATTATACTGGGTAAAACTTTAAAACCGTAGCGAATTCTTCTAATTATTATCAAACCAGTTTATTAATTAAATTAGTTACGCGTCTCTTTGTTATTCGATGAGGTTGATCTCTCATTTTCCACTTCTAAGATGTCTTCATTCGTATGTTTCTAATGAGAGAACTATGACTTTCTCTACAAACTTTAGCCAAAAGTAATGGCGTTTTTACTTGAGTGTTGGACCTCTTAAATACCTTAACTATTCGCTTTTATACTGAGTGAATTCCTTTATCGTGGAAAATACCTAACTCTTTTTCATTTAAAACATTTTTACTCTTTCATTTAAAAAAAATTGAATTGATAAAAAAATAATGTAAACTAAAAGTGTATCAGACATTATTTTGAAAATCCCGTTAGAAAAATCATTAACACGAGGTAAAGTTTATATCATATCAATTCCTATGATGCAACAGTTAATAAACTTACTGTGTAATATCTGCAAAAGGATAGTACGTAAAGAAGGATCTATTATGCCAATTTGCATTTCCCATTTCCTCAGTTTCAATCTCCACATAGATATTTATGATTATCAGACATATGTACATACTTGAGATCCTTTGATATGTTGGATGGTAGTTATTTACAGATAAAAGTATATGAAGATTATATAAAAAAAGAAATTTGCAAAAATGTCATCTGCATTGTGCATTTCTGTTTCAGTTGTTATAGTAGCAATTGCTTTGGCTACTAGTTCTCATTAGCTTTGACGTATCTAGTATGTTTTCCAAAATACCACCTTAAGAGTGAATTTCTTTATTTAATAATTTCTTGGTTAATAGTAATGAAGAGCCAGTTAAAAGATTAGAGTTAATTCAATAATTTGATTTTTGTATTAGTCAAACAATTTTAATTACAAAATTTATTTTCAAAAAGATGATTTACCGATGGGTAATTCTTTCAGTCCTCTGTTAACTAGCATATTCATGAATGAATTGAATTACGTAAAAACACTTTTTGGCACCCCTCAATAATTAATTAACTTTTGCGATTTTACTTCTAACAAAAAATAGCTTTTAGGATTTTTCTACGATTTTGCACAGTTTTTAGTAAGTACATTTACAATGACTCTACAAAGTAAGTTACCTGAAAAATCTGTTAATTCACATTTTGGAAAATCTGTTATGCATGGTATCAGCTTTTAATTTTATTTTGATAATATTATTTACAATAACTAACAAAACTGGATGTAGCGCTATTCTATAAATAACAATAAGGCGAAAAGGCTTTGTATTCTATAATAACTGCCCCTTGAATTTGAAATAGAGGTATACTCGTGTATATGTTGAAAGAACAGCTTTACGAGAATTTGAGAGAACCCTTAAACACATATTTGGAAAGGAATTAGCAATTTTCAACTAATTTCATAATTAGCTAATAATAATACTATTTGTTTTTCACAGTCGTTAATTTTACACTAGATACATTCTAAGAGATGAGAAATCTGATAACTGTTACATAACTGAATACATAACTTTTGCACTTGCCTGTACATTTTCTTTGTATCACATTTTGTTATATATCACCAGCCCTTTTTTGTTTCGTTTTCTCTTCAGTAACTGCTTTAATGATGCCATTGAAGAATGGCTTCAGTTCATATGTCGCCTACTTGGCCAATAATACTTTCTGTTCATTTCATAAGCTTTTAAAATTTTCAAGATTACAAACAGATTGTTGGTCGTAGCTCCTGGCTATCTTTATTACATTTTACTACTAGTACATTCGACCAATAGAGTACATTAAAGACAATTTAACATTCGTTAACCCATGGTTTTCTACTAAACAATCGAACTTTGCTCTTGACATTAATTTTCGCTCACTTCGATTTTGCCACATGCTATCCTCTTTGAGAAAAATTTCTTAAGCGAATTGGTAGCAGTTTCGTTATTCCTTAGTATATTTTTATTTTAGGACCTAGTATCTCTCAATTGAACAAAATTCTGGTGTGTCGGGCGAATTCTGTTTTTTTGCGATGTAATGGATATTCGTAGGTCTTCATAATGTTTTTGGCATAATGCCCCGTTGTTAGGTCTGACAAAAACAAAGTTACTTTAGTATGATTTTAGACGAATGGTAGTAATTGTTATTGCAAACATTTAGTAAAATTTCGCGATTGATTGTGCCTTCCGCAAACAGTTGGTTTATTTTTAGCGTAAACGCTCAACATTTCTCGTTTTTAATTGAAGCATATGCATTACTAATCATTATCAACTCATGTCGACTCATTAAGCAAACAAGATTTTAATTCAGGCTGTGATTTACATAATCCTCTGCTTACTACAGATTTTTGCAACTTAACCAAATTGGAATTTATAAACAATTGAAAATCTCATTGTAA
Organism: Agrypnus murinus; assembly: GCA_929113105.1. Taxonomy (NCBI): domain Eukaryota; kingdom Metazoa; phylum Arthropoda; class Insecta; order Coleoptera; family Elateridae; genus Agrypnus; species Agrypnus murinus. Next base: position 70,421,539 of record OV816024.1, read on the forward strand.
GACCAACTCCACAGGGTCGGTAGATCAACTTTCCTACTACTAAAATTTCCTTCTATTTCGATTTTGGCATGGATGTTTCAGCTCACCAATGGAATTTATTACAAAGATTAATCGTTAAGACTAGATACGTGATTGCTCATCTTTGTAAAATCAATATCATTTCTTCTGATATTTGCTTGTATGCGAAGTTAGATCATCAAGATCTAGATCACATATTTTATGAATGCCACAAATTTATTGACCTATGATTTAAGGCTTCTCTTTCTAGTTTCATAAATAAGGCCCGTCCCATACCAAAAGCCTAATTAAGGCCATAAGTAATAGTATATGAAATCAATAATTATGATCTGTAGTACAGGTAATAATTATTTTAAGGTATCTAATTTGATTTTTAAATCGCTTTTGTACTCCGCTATGTACTCCCGGAGTCAGGGCCTATTTATAACTGAGTTGGGCCCTAGGCTCAGCTAACAAATTTCAGACCTCGTATTCGAGTGAAGGTAGTACCAAACAGGCATAAAAAAACCAAATTAAAATAAAGTATATATATTTAAAAACAAAAAACTGAACTCAATATATTTTGATTTAAAACTAAACAACTTCTCAAATTGCCCTGGTGAAGGAACTAAAATCATAACACATTTTAACACAACAATTTAATTTGTTCCTTTAATTTTTTATTTATTTTATTTTATTTTTTTATCGGTAACCGTAAATATCTTTACTTTTCCTAAAAAAATATACAGCATATTATATACTCTCGCGGAAAAAACGCACCACAAGATAACGCACCAAAGATACCAAAACTTCAAACCGTTATAACTCGGCTAATTTTAAAGAAAAATGGATGAACTTTTCTGTGCTTAAAAGTTTAAACTGTCTAGTTTAAGGGCGTGTTAGCGAATGTTACGTTTAAGCCTTTCTGCTCCCCGCGACCCCCGCAGAAAAGAATGTCAAACTTTTACAGTTTGTACGGTGTACTAAAGAAATCGTGGACCCAATCGATTGTCAGGGCAATAAAGTTCAGTTCTTTTTTTGTAAATTCTTTGAAACTTCGAATGTCTATGATAATATGGTGCGAAATTATGAATTTTTGAAATTTACCCTGCATTTTGTCGGAAGTTTTTCGTTTTCTGCCGGAGACATTATTACCGGTTGAGTTTGAACATTTTTTTGCGAAACTCAAAAAAATTTGGAAAATGTTTGTAATTAATAACAACATTTTTTTTATTACCGTTAATTTTCTTTAACGTGTAACATTCGACATCAACGTTACCCGATGTACACCATGAGAACGTTGTCGGTCGGATTTTGCACATCGTGTGTGTCTGTTTTCTCCTCTTTGCTGGCGCACCTCTTGCAACCTCGCTGGCATGTTCAGAACTGCGCGAATCTCATTCTGGGGAATGTTGTTCCACAATTTCGCCAGTTCTATTCCCAACTCGGAGAGTAGTTGGTGGTCTCTGCTGGTTTCGCAGATAATGCCCGATTTTGTCCCACACATGTTCAATTGGGTTGAGGTCTGTCCTGATAGCAGCCATCATAGCTAACGCCTCCCCAAACCATGACAGATCCACCGTTAAAGTTGTGCGTCGGATTGACGCAATTGCGATCAAATCGCATTCCTCGACGACGCCATACGCGAACTCGTGCGTTAGAATGGAAGAGGCAAAAGCGGCTTTCGTCGGTGAACAAGAGCTTTCGCAATTACCTCGTAGTCCAATGTTCGTAGTGCACACTGCATTCTCTTCTGACTACGCCGGTCCGTCAAGAGAGGAATATTAGCTCTAACACGAGAACGAAGTTTACCTTCATGTAGACGATTTCGTACTGTCCTATCGGATACTCATAGAATAAAATTCACGTCATCTGCAATCATGTGAGGACTTCTCACAGGATCCTGTCGAGCTGCATTCACTTCAATCGTCGCGACGCTGGTAGACTAAGGGCGACCAGATCCTTGACGACGACGAAAAGTTCCCGTCTCTCGATGCCGGGACCACATACGAAATAAAACACGATGGTAAACCCCATATCTCAATGCGACTTGTCGCGTACTAACTCAAACCTCCAAAAGAGCAACAATTTGTGCACGTTGAATGCCCGTTAAATACGGCATTGTAATGCTTCGAATAACTTTGTGATACTAATTAATTTTAAAACATTAGTAAAATAAAAATCAAAACATTGATTTAGACACTTGCACATCGGGTAACGGTGGCGTCGGCGGATACACGTTAAAAAAATAAACGTTAATAAAATAATGTTTTTATTAATTAAAAACATTTTTCGGCATTTTTCAAAATTTTTGAATTTGGAAAAAGGTTCAAACTCAAGCGATAATAATGTCGCTCGCAGAAGAGGAAAAACACCTGACAAAATGAAGGGTGAATTTCAAAAATTCATAATTTCACGCCAAGTGAAGTTTTCAAAACTTCGAGTGCCTACGATGAGCACTCGAAGTTTTGAAAACTTTACAGAAAAAGGACTGAACTTTATTGTCCTGGCAGACACCGTAAAAGCTGTTAAAGTCTGACATTTTTTTTAATTAATTTTTTTTCTTCGAGGAAGCGGGAGGCGGAAAGGCTTAAACGTAACATTCGCTCGTACGACCTTAAACTAGACACTTCAAACTTTTTAGCACGCAAAGATTCATCCATTTTCGTCCAAAAGTTGCCGGTTTTGGTAAAAAAGTTATGAACGTTTGAAATTTTGGTATTTTTGGTGCGTTTTCAAGTGGTGCATTTTTTCTCGAGAGTACATATATTATACATAAATAGTATCAATTCTTTCCTATCCTCCATTTGAAACGAATGTGGTGTCGCAAAAAGTAAACAAACAAATACATAGACGCCAACGAAATCGCAACAGAAGTGCAGTGGAAACACTAAAATGAGACTTCGGGATTTCGGAGCCGAAAAAAATTTTTTTTGTACATTTTTATGATTTTGTTTTCCAATTCGGGTCCCTCTTGTCGTTGGGCCCTAGGCACGTGCCTAGTGCGCCTAATGGTAAAATAGGCCCTACCCGGAGTGCTAAGTTAGCAATATTAATTTTTCTAGCTTTTAGTAGTTCCTAACTTTTTGTTATTACCAGGAGGGTTTCATAGAATTTCATAAGTAATTATCACGTTTGTTGCGAGTGATTAACTCCTTTGTTAATGTAGGAAAGACTTTCTAGAGCATATGGGTTAACCATCGAAAGGTTTTGGATATCTGTTTCCACCCCGCCTATACCATTATCTGATTAATCTAGTTTCTCTTCATTTTACTTTAGTGGTAGACTTGGACATATATCTAGTATTTTTGTTAGCGTAAAACCTAGACAAAACGAGAAGTCAATCCAGCTTGAGTTTAATAAAAACCAGATGGAACCAACTTATTTATCTAATAACGTTTGAAGAGATAATAGCGACCAGTAGAGAGGATCACGTTTTAATTCAGACTTCGCGCAATTGAATGTTTCTTAAATTATTATTATGAAATGAAATTTTTTTATGATTCTTGGTGTATTTAATTGTTTGTCTTTTAGAGTTACTTGTTAATTATTATCTAAGCATTTGTGTTTATATCAGTTATTTTACCTTGTTTCTAAGAAAACTACAACAGACGTTACGGTAACAGAACAAACACAAATTAGGCATTTTAAAAGCTTTTGAAATATACAAACGCAAACAAACAATGTCTTTGATGAATGAACGGGCGTAGCCGAGATGCGCCGTTTGCTAATTAACTTGATAATCCCATAGTCCACTTGCGCTGGATCCATTGCAGGTACATAAAATGTCAGGGTAAACTTGCGCTAGCGCTATCGCTCAGTAGGTGGTACCTACTAGAGTTGCGATTTTAGGTCCGAGCCCGCCCGTCCGTACCGCCCGGCCCGACATCGGGCCGGGTTGGGCCTAAATTGGGATAATAACGGGTCGGGCCGGGCCGGACTGTATTTTCTTTCGGGATAGTTCGGACTTCGGACCGGTACAATTCTCGGGACGGTACGGGCTTCGGGCGGATATTTCGGGTCTGTACGGGTTTCGGGTGGCTCCGAAACCGGGTCGGTACGGGCTCGGACATTTTGCACTTTGGACGGTCGTACCGTGACCGGGCTTGAGGAGCATCATAAAAGCCCATGTCCGCGTGTCCGTGGAGTCGCGTACCCGTAGCAAACGGACTTTGATCTTTGATCGCTATTATTCTCTGTCTGTTTACTCCAGACATGCAAGAGACTGCGAACTTACAACACTAGGGGCCGGTTTACAGAAAGCAAATTAAATATTTAATTGAGATTAACTTTTAATCGCGATCACGTGATCAAATTCTGCCAATAAAATTATTCAGGTTTCAGTTCGCCACTAAGATTTAATCTGAATTAAATATGTATTTAAAATTGAGATTAAATTTTAATCGTGATCACGTGATCAAGTTCAGCCAATCAGATTTTCAAATTCGGCTTTAATTCGCCATTACTGACATTTTGATATTTGCGTTTACAAATTCAAATGCCTACGTCAAATCGAAAGTCAAATAAAAGTTGTCGTTATTACTTTTTATGTGTGAAAACTTTAACTTAACAACTAAATCAGTCACAAGCTCTAACTGGATCTGTCAAAACACGTCAAAGATGCGAATCTATTAAATTTGCTTCAATCAATTCAAGTCACCCGGTAGCATAACCTAATGTATAATTAAAATGGGTACTACACTCTTTCGAGAATTTTTCTAGAAAATTGATTTTGACGAAGTTATAGAATTTATCCATTATATTGTTTCCACACTGTCGTAATGTGCAATTTTACAATACGTGTTGGAAAAATTGTCTAAGGATCCGAAGGCAAGTTGGATAATCTATCAAGCCAAAACTGAATTTCGAACGAGTGGGGCACTGATTTTAACCTACAGTACAAAGATCCTTCCTTATTTACGGTTCATATGTTAGAAAGAGAAAATAAACAAACTGTATAAGACAGGTCAGTCACAGGGTAGTTTCACAAAGAATGTGTGACGTTGACAATGTTGACATCTGTTTATCAAGTCCACGTGGTTGGACTATTTCAGGCAGTAGATAGAATATAATAGGACAGGTCTGTCGAATCGAATTCTGTTCAATGAGTCATAAGATAAAAGAAGTTGGTTATGCATTTGGTAGCATTATTACAGTAAATAATTTAACATTTTACCTAATACAGGGTCATTATAAATGTCTATAACATCGCATGTGCTGCTAAATTTTTTCCTTTCATTGTTACCAGCTAACAGCTAACCAAAAAATCTGGTCGAGAGAAGGACGCAGGTAGATAGATATATTCACATTTTCCTAGTTTTTGTTTGATCTTCACACAATTTGCTGGTTGCTACTAGACAAGTGTTCGCAATAAATTACGCCAACCCTCAAAAGCCACACCCCATAAACGGCAGACCATTTCACTTTCATGATTTAGTTTAATAATTGCATTCCTTTTATTTGCGAATTTTCTAACCCTCATTTTGATGATAATAATAATTCTGAATCTTTTTTTGATGTTCTAACAATTACAATTAACAAAAAGACTCTATCGATTGATGCTTTTCAAATTTGACATTTTCAAGAAAAAGAATTTATATATAACAAAGAAAGATTACATTACATTCCCATAAAAAATGACCGAGATATTAGGATAAGATGAAAAAGAGGACTGTTAAATACGCCTTAAGTCGGGACAGGTCGTGCGGCGACGGCTAATAGGTCAGTCAGACTACGTATACAGATTACAGTCCGGCCACGGGCCGGACCACGGACCAGGCCGGGCCACGGGCCGGGTCGGGCCACAGACAAGTCGGGCCGGTTCGGGCCGAGTTGAAGCGTGTTGAAAAACGGGCCGTGACGGAACGGGTCGAATTGGGATCAGCGGTACGCGGGTCGGGTAGAATCTAAATCAAACTAAGGCTGGTCGGGCCGGCTCGGATCTGACGGTACTCGGGAAAGGCGCGGACCGGGTCTAACCGTAGTCGGTACGGGCTCGGGCCGGACCGGACCTACAAAATTATGAAAACTCCCAGCTCTGGTACCTACCCCATGGTTCGTGTTCACTCCCTCATGACGAACAGTGGCCAATTAACATTTGTTTGTCATGTATGTATATCTTGGTTCTTGTTATAAATCAATTAACACCTATGCAAAAAATATATTTATTTTAAAAATACATACATGTTACATTAGTTTGTTATAGTGATATGATACATATTTTACAAATTCGAACCTTTCAATGTGCCCTGTTTTATAAGATTTCAGTTCTTCACTCAAAAATTGTAACCGTTGTTTATATTTTTGGTTGGTTATTTTTGCTGGGATATTCACAATGTTTATTTTGATATAAATTTTAGTTTGAAATTCTTTAAAAACTTCAATAAACATTGAGTTGCGAATTTAAAAGAGTATTTGATACTGTTCAGCAACATTAGACTGATTTTGATCTGTGTAATTTAGGTATGGATTTCATGCAGTTAGAATTGTGATTCATTTAATGTTCAACTAAAACTTTGTTTGCTGAATTGATAGTTAAATAATTCAAAAATAAAATATATAAAACACATCCTTTTTTTACTCTATTCCTATCTTCTAACATATCATTGCAATGGGGATTGGAGAGTTGTTCACATCGGTGACCGAGATGCTAAGACTACACTGAATAAATATAAATTTTCTTTCTGGAATACAATCTATACCTGAATGGATTAGAGCACCTTCTCGACTCGACAGCCGCTGGTGCAAGTGGGCTATGGGATTATTGATCCTTTTCGGACATCCGGATTAGCACCGGTAATATCGGCGCAACTGGGATATACCCGAATGAACAAATTGAGCTCAGTAATTCTAAGTAAGTCAATAATTTTTTTTAATTATTACCTTTGATTAATCTTGATAAATCTTAAACTTAATAAATCTTGTGAAACTTTTAAATAATCTTTTTATTTTATTTCATGATGATGGAGTTCCACGAAGCAAGGTTTGAGACAGTAAATTCTACTTTATTATTTAAACTAAAGTTTCAAATTAAATTTTAAACAACCCATTTGCCGATAGTACTAATAATACTATACAGTAAATTTGCTAATAGTCGGCTTCATATGAAAAGTGTGTAAGCGCCAAAATTTACATTAACGTCATCTGGTTAACTACTTTTTCTATAAAATAAATGTGAGAAATTCCGAAAATAATTAGTAGATGTCGTAAGCTAACGTAATGTAAACTTTCCTCGTAAGACTAAGAAGAATGATTTCAAAGGTTGCTTTTTGCACCAGGTTTTTGATTGAACGGGCCACGTCATGTACTTCTGCACATCGATGTACTTTTATCTTGGAAGAGGGTTTATTTTAATAATAAATAATTACTTTGCCTTTAATGCTTGCATTATTCACGAATCAGTATACGTAAATAAACTAGTTTCAATGCAAAACAAAACAGATTAAAGTAGTATTGTTGTTAAGTAATCTATAATTCCTTTAAATTATTAATTAGAATTATTTACAAAATAATTCGTTAAAGGAATTTATTATTCCAATTTAGCTATCAACAATTATGCGACGGACTACAAATGCAGAACTGATAAGATGGAAACTGGATACCAGATAAGTCGCCTACCTCCACGGCCTACTAGATTCATATAAGCTTCGCTCATATACGACCGTCTCATTCCTAGTTTTTTCATTGTTGAAAATTATTACAGATTCGTACGGTAGATTTCTAAGTTCGGCATTCAGATCTATTTAACTCAAAGAGCTCGGTTTCCATAGTATCCATTATTGCAAATAATTGCATGGGAGATCCGGGATACATTGGACAGTTTTTAAATTTTGAAGTATTGCGGTTAGCATAAGCAAATTTCTTTTACGTTATGCACATTTTTTGAAAGCTTGTCAGTAGCTTTTTTTAAAAGCTAAGCTCTAAAGTCGTTGAAATCACTTAGAACTTCTTTTGAAATAGTTTACAACAAAAAAGGTGCAAAGTTTCAAACTGTCCAAAGTACCCCGAATAGACGGATACATTGGACGTAAAGGGGGGATAGATTGGACATGAGGAGGAAATACGAAAATAAAATAAATGCAACTAAAAATGGTTTTCTAATCCATGGTTTATTAAACTTTTTTTAGACGAACTTTTTGTTCGTCGAATATGATAGCGTAGTTACCTTTTAGAGTCTTTTAGCTAGATGAAAAACCAAAACACTGAAATTTATTCGTTAAAATAGCACCCTTAATCGCAATGAATTAAAAGTCAAAAACTTAGATCACAATATCCGAAAAACATACGCTCACCATGCAACAGGAGAAAACAACAAACCACCATTTTGCTCTTATCAGGACTTTTTATGATAAGAGGAAACATCTGATCCGTTAGTGTTGCCAGTTTAGTCAATTGAGCGGGAATTATGAAAGTGTCCAATGTATACCACTGTCCAATGTATCCCGGACCTCCCCTAACTATGACAATAGAGCTTTTGGAGCAAAAAGAGTTCCAATGCCGAACTTACCCTAGGTAGACCTAGGGTGGACCGCATTACTGGTGCCATCTGTAGTTTTGGTGCTAAGCTCGTAAAATTTTGATTGTATTCAGTTTGCATTCTATATACGTAGTATATTATTATATTATCTATGGCTACCTTCATACCACCTTTATTACAAATAGTAGCGACATCGTGGAACAAACCTGACACAAACTTTAATAAAGGAGAAATTACTACATGGATGGTGTTGCGAAAATTTAATAAGAAGTTGTTAAAAAATTACAATTACGGAGGTATATGTATATCATATTAATATGGTGGTTTTTTACAGAACATGAATGTCCATTATCAAATTAATGCTAAATTGTGAACATTTTTGTGCAAGATTATTATTAAACCTAAGATTTATTGTAAGACGGAATCTCAAATCTGGTAACATTCAGTATCGCCAACATCGTCCTGGTGCTTTTTCTCCAGCAGCGAGATCAATCGTTGTCGCTACTATTTGAAAATAAAGGGGCTATAGCTACCATCACGGCCTACTAGATTCATATAAGCTTTGCTTGTATACGGCCGTTTCATTTCCAGTTTTCTTTTGTTGAAAATTATTACAGATTCGTACGTTAAGTATCACCATCTGGCGGTAATTTTACAACAAAGATATTTAAGTCAGATCTCAGTCGTTAATTTTTAGGTTATTCTTCATGTCAATTGTGTCAAACTGCCTCCGATTAAAGAACGTTTACTCGAATATTAACAGTAATTATTAATAAGAAATTTATTAACAACGATCAAATATTATTAGATTATGTATTAAAAACAATAGGTACATTATATTACATTATAAAACGTTACACTAAAATTTTATTTATTATTTTATTAGTCTTTCGACGTCTTTATTTTTATAAAAAGGCTGCCAGTCCTCAAATAAAATTGGTACATAATTAAAACAAAGTTACATTAAAACATTATCTACATTAAAACTAAAAATATACTCTCTGTCTCCTCTCTAAGTAATTAATCTTGTGGATTGGTTTATCTCGGCACTGCATCTCTCCATTCTTTCCGGTATGCTGTTAGTCTTTTCTTTATAGTCAATTCTCTATAGCTGGAGCAGCCTAAGTCTCTTTTATTTGGAGTATAAATTGCAATCTAGGTCTAGTAATAGTGTTCTTTCCTTCGATCATGCTTTCTGTTATCATTTTTAGCTAATACCCGTATGCCATAAAGTATGTCCTATTAATCTATCTCTGCTTCCCGCGGTCTCCGTCATTAACTGCCTTTCTTCTTGTACTTTTTCTAGTATTTCATTGTTCGATATTCGGTGAATCCATCTCGCCTTAGCATCTTTCTATAGCACCACAACTCAAAAGTCTGTATGTATACGTCTGTTTTCACTCTTTGCTATTGTCCAAGTTTCAGACCCGTATAGCGCGACACTCCATACGAATTTGTGTAAAAGTTTAATAGTATTAACTTGATTCTATACTCAAGTAGATTTCATCAGCTGTTATGTCTAAAAAATAGTTATTTTTAGTAATGACTGCCACAGTGAGATTTAATTTTTCTATGAATACCTACTTCTAATACTTCTAATCATAGTTTCAGTTCGTAGATCGTGCATTAACATTATGTGTTTTCATCATATGCTGTGATAATCAAGTGCTACAAAACCCAAAAGAGCATTTGTAATTTGCGAACTAGGAAATTGTATGAAATTGTACTTAGTTATACATATACTGTGTCTATCATGTAGTTATTAAGTGTTTCTAGTCTAAGAATTGGGACATTAGTAAACATTGCGTTAACTCAGTATAATTTTCTTAATTTTATTATACTATGTAGGGTATTTTAGTTTCCTAGTTCCTACTGTAACTACACAATAGAACATCAAAATCAATGAGCATAAAAACTAATGACTGCACTCTGACTACAAACCATCTTTGTTGCAAAATGACCGTCAGTGTGCGCTACTTAACGTACGAATCTGTAATTTTTGGATCCTAATTTCAAAACTGGAAATGAGATGGCCGTATATAAGCGAAGCTTATATGAATCTAGCAGGCAGTGCTAGCTCTTCTAACTAGCGACCTCTTGCTTATACTTTTTGAAAGTCAACCATTACTACACCGCTTAATACAGAGTGGCCCACCGAAAACGAAAGGTGCTCGTTTTGAGGCACTAAACCGCAATTTTTCGAAAAATAGCGAGACCCGTCAAATTTATTAGGAAGGGGGACATGTCATGTGTCTGTTCCCGTTCAGCCATTTTCAATTTTAAAATAGGGGTGAGGTTCACTCTAAAATTTCTAAATGGCATAAGATGGCAAAAGACACACCATTTGAAAGCTCAATGAATTTGCTTTACAGTAGTATTTTTATTTTTTAGATTCCGAGTATTAGTTTCCGCGAAAATGCAATTATCACTCGACAAATGCCCCAAATGTGGAATTAAATTTGAATTTGTACTGTTTTCTTGAATTGCATTTTCGCGCGAGCTAAAACTCGGAATCCAAAAAATAAAAATAGTATGTACTGTAAAGCAAATTCATTGAGCTTTCAAATGATATGTCGGTTGCCAACAAATAATAGCCAGGAAATATCCATATGGCATATCCCCCTTCCTAATAAATTTAACGTGTTCGGTCGTTTTACGAAAAATTGTGGTTTAGTGCCTCAAAATGAGTTCGTTTCGTTTTCGGTAGGCCACTCTTTGTATTTTTATACTCTTTACAATAAGGTGTGACAAAGGTATAATTAATTTGACATTTTGAGTGTGAGATGCAACATTTTAACGATGATACATTTAAATGCTTCTCTTGAAAATCCAATGCACGTGTTTTTGCTGAAATTGATATTTTGTGTAGTTTAGGAGATATTTGACCGGAAGTTCTCAAATAAACACACTTTTTTAAGAATAATGCTTGATATTGGAAGTTAAAGTAAAATTTTATAGTTACATAGAAATAATTACTACAAATATTCATATATTTGTCCATTATTTATTTAACTTTTCCTTCATGAAAGCCAAGCATTCTAGAAACGTAAAGGCGCATGCAGATGTAAACTAGTACAGGGTGTAAAGACGCATGATGGTGGATTATAATTACACGGTGTTATATTGAATATATTGATAGTCAAATAAAGAATGCCACAAACTGAACAAAATTGATAAATCCCGGAGTTCACCTATCGCATATAACGTTTAAATAACTATTTTACTTTAATCGTGACATTACATATAAAACTCTCATAATATTAATTTACTAATAATAAACTAACACTATTGATTAAACAATGTCAAGTCCGGGACATTAAGATTTATATACATGCAGTTTATGATAAGAGTGGAATTTGGTAAATATTGAAAAAAGGTTTTACAGATAAGATAAGTTCTATGTTTGTGTTTATTGACCCAAATCAAAGTAATGAAAATAAAATCTTTTTTTTCATTGTATTAGTCATGAAATCCGCCATGTTTGTTACATCTATAATCATAAAACTGTAGATCTATTAGTTTACCTAACAATAAGAAAAATAGTCGAAAGGCTTTAGATTAAGTCATAGGTAAATGATAAAGGTCAATTGTTTATTGGTATTATACACATCAAACACAATTACCTTGTATTTTGGACATACAGTATAGTTTTAATTATCTTGAGATGAACATGCCAGAAAGGCGAGGATAATTGCTATTTATACCAAAACTAATATAACATTCACCTAGATTTATTTTCTCAAAATAAATGTTTATATCAAAAACATTGTGGAGCAAATGACAAATAATATGCAACTTTTTGCCAACCAACATTTGGAAATATGTTGGTGGTGTTACTGAACAACTTTACCAAAATTTCATGTGAAATCTGATCTGCAAGCCTAAAAAAGCGTACTTTGTAGATGTCATGTTTGTCAAAGCATTTATTTGGGACGTTTGCAGTGGGAAAAAAATACCGAAAAGCTGTTATTAGATTTTACTAAGAACATTTAAAAAGGTATCTCTAAATGAAGGATAACATTTATTGGAAGTAACATTTTTAGACCTTTCGAGAGATTTTAATACCATAGATCCAGTAGCGTAACTCGACCACTTGAGATACCCTTTTTTTAGAACAGCAACAACCTTTTTAATGACCTCACCCGACAATAATTTTTATTCTGCAAGTTGCAAAAAAATTGGAAAATAGTGGATTGTATTTTTACTCACCAAACCAATCGCGATTGTATGCAACAGATAAGTACAGGGTGATCCAAATTGACTGACGACTGTTTGAATTTACCGCCACGGTAAATTATTGTCACGTTGGCAACATGAATACTTTTCGGATATTTTTATCCTTCTTTTATTTTACAGTGGCGCCTGAAAGGTATTATAGCTTATAAGCCTCATTGATTTTAAATAATAAGCTTACTTGATAATAAAATCGTCTAACAAACCGTAGTTCTGGAAAGAAGTGTTTTGTAAAATAAGACAACAAGCGAAATAAAGCAAAAATGCAATGAAAATCCAGAACAACGTGGCAAAGCACAACTATGTAAACGAGAAAGTGACTAGTACCGCTGTAAGTTGACGCTACATATTTTAATAGTGCTACACTAACAACGTGAAATACACTAAAACCCAAGGCGCCAAATTCAAACCATCTTCACTCATTTTGGATCTCCCTGTACTTGCTTCTACAGTTGTTGCATAAACTTCTTGTCACTAATTGTCTAATCACGTAATATAGCATTAGCTGGAAGCAGAAGAATTAATATATCTGTATATTATTACTATGATGAAGCGATAAAACTCAAAACATTACGAAGTTTTTAAAGCAGTGTAGTGCTAACATAGAAAAGGACCATGCCATTCCGTTATTTCTATTTGATGAAAAAAGTGTTCCCTGTCTGTAATGGAAGAGTTACAAAATAAAAATCGAATAAAGTAAAAATTTAAAAAGATAAATATTATTATAAAGATTACATAATTTCTACCGACCCTGAGCAGGCTGCGTTCGTGAGACATCTTTCGCCAATAGCTACTCCACTGCATAGATCACATGCTACTTTAGATATACGAGGATGGTCTGAAAAGTTTCCGACCTTAACGTGAAGATGGCAGCACTCGTCAATAAAAGCTAGGGAATGTAGTTGTGCATCCTTTGACAGGTACTCACCAAAATTTCAGCCATTTTGGACGCGCAGTTGTTATTCGACAATTGTTTGAGTGAGTCGATGCGAGTGTTTTTGTGAAAATGGAAAAAATCGAGTATCGAGCTGTCATTAAATATTTGTTTTTGAAAGGCAATACGCCTACGCAAATCAAAGATGAGTTGGACTCTGTGTAAGAGGACTCTGCGCCATCATTTACCACAGTGAAATTTTGGGCAGCTGAATTTAAACGTGGCCGTACCAGCTTGGGAGACGATGAACGTTCGGGACGTCCAAAAACTGCAACCGCTGACGATAACATCGCTAAAGTTCACCAAATGGTGCTAAACGACCGTCGAATTAAAGTGAGAGAGAGATAGCAGAGGCTATGAATATGTCCAAAGAACCTGTTTGTCACATATTGAATCAATATTTCGGCATGAGAAAGCTGTCCGCGCGTTGGGTGCCGCGTTTGCTCACGTTAGACCAAAAACGTCTTCGAATGAACATTCCCAACGCTTTGTTGGCGCAGTTTAGGCGTAATCAATCAGAGTTTTGGCGCCGATTAATTACTGTAGAATGAAACTAAAGGATACACCATTATACGCCCGAAACAAAAATACAGTCAAAACAGTGGACTGCGGATGGGGAATCGGCTCCAAAAAAAGCAAAAACTGTTATGTCGGCTGGGAAAGTGGCGACTGTTTTTTGGGATAGTCATGGAGTTATCTTAATCGATTATCTTCAAACAGGAAAAACCATTACAGGAGCATACTACGCATCATTACTTGACAAGCTGAAGGCAGAAATTGCGGGAAAACGGCCACATTTGCAGAAAAAGAAAATCCTGTTTCACCAAGACAATGCGCCGTCTCACACCTCCGTGGTTGCCATGGCGAAAATCCACGAATTACGGTTTGAACTGCTTGACCATCCTTCTTACTCACTAGATCTAGCCCCAAGCGACTTCTTTTTGTTCCCTCATCTAAAAATTGCGCTCGGAGGACAGAGATTTTCGCCAAATGAGGAGTCAATCAACTTCGTGAACAATTATTTTACAGAGAAAAACGCCGAGTACTATTTGGACGGGTTAAAGAGATGGGAGCATCGCTGGGAAAAGTGTGTAGACTTACAAGGAGACTATGAAGAAAAATAAAAATAAATTTAAAGAAAAAATGTCTTGTATCTTTGTTAGGTCGGAAACTTTTCAGACCACCCTCGTATTAGATGCTTTGGGGAGTACTGAGATATTCCCAGGGAAATTGAAACAAGATTGCCATGACTTGGATAGGCTTGTCTCATACGTGTTATCCCAATTACGTATTACTGTTATTTGTTTTGCTGTGAACTAAAGTTATCCTTGCAAAATAGCAAAAATAAAATCAAAAACCTTGATATAAAAGTCCATAAATTACAAAATAATACAAAATACAATCATGGCGAACATAATTGATTCATTTGGATATTACTTTAGAGGTCTCCCGAATCGTAGCACTTTTCAGAACATTTCCAACATTAAAACCTATTTGCAAACAATAGTAGGTTTTCTCCGGAAGTGTTAACAGTTCTTCAAGGGTAATTTTCAATATTTAATGAAACGGCCACAGCTAATTGTAACGTTTGAGTGAGTGAAGCATCTAAATAGTGGAAGAGGAAGACACATCTTGTACCTCTCTCTACCAGTTAAAATCATTATATGGGAAAAGCAAAACCAAGAGTATGCCACTCCTACTACAAATTTTTAATTAGTCAAACACACACTGGTTACAATATAATGATTTAAGGTATACTGTGAGTTCATTTGTTTACTAGGTGGCACTGTTTTATTAAATATTTTTTTATACTCTACATATAAACATTGGTCTTAGATAAGATTAATCTCACACTTCTTATTATCAGATTTAAACATTGATTTAAATAAAGTTCACGTTTTGTATAAATTCCCATGACTACGACGACAGTTTCCATGCAATAGATAGTGGATAGATAAACAATCGTATATTGTCAGTTTGTAAGTGAGAATGAACTTGACCTAATCGTAGAACCTACAATGTCTGCTCAACTCCTACCCAAAGAAAGTAAATCTACTTTTGTAGTAATTATTAATTAAACCAAAATATTATTAAAGTGACTGTTTTGATTTAATAACTAGGGTCTAATTTGAAGAATAATATATATTTATAAGAATATTATTAATAGTTCTTAGGATATTCTGCCTTTTGTAAAGTTTTTTAAAATTATTCTAGATATCGTCGTCAATATCACGAATAGACATAACTGAGTTTTGCTAATTTTACAGGACGGCGATTTAAAGTTAAATCTAGTTATTAAAAATGTAAATTTTTTGTAGATGTGTTTTTAGATATGCCTTAATTGAAATACGACGCTTGGTGAAATTGTTAAGCTGACCTTTTCGTGCACGTTGAGGACTTATCTCAATTTCCGATTTTTTTGAGTTACGTCTCTTCGTGATATTGACGACGACATGTAGTAACCAGATTTTGGCCATTTTACAAATGACATCTGATATTTGTGGGTGTGTGAGTTAATCAACAGTTGTGTTACTAAACAATCTTCATATTGTAATGCAATAGATAGGTTAATTCAATACACAAGTGAACGAAGATAAAATAAAAAGAAAACTGTAGATGACACAGAAATATACAGACTCAAAGTACAGACATGTATCTGTTCTTATTTGGTGTGATAGATACAGAGAGCGTCAGATATTTGTTACCAATTGTAGTACAGGTTTCTTTATAGTATTTGTATGTATATTTATCGAGATTTTTTATATAAATATCATCAGAGGTGGTTTTTGGATTATATTATCACAAATAAAATTGAGTTATAAAAAACCGCCCAAAAAATAATTTTTGCATTTCTCGATTCGTCTACTTATGCTTAAATTAAAAAAAAACAACTAAAAAGGGATTGGCTGATGAAGAAATCGGCAGCAATATTTTTTGATCAATATGGTTGACTCAAAGGTGGCTTTTGCCATTTTACAGGTATCTGACATACATAAAGCATCCAAAATAATGGTCTGCCTAGGTAGAAATGACATCTAAACTAGTTATATGTACTAATTATTTCCCACATATTTCTTTTGATAAATGTGGTTCACAAATTCTTAAAACCACTTTAAGACAGCAGACGATTGATTTTGGCATACCCAAACACCAACAAAATAATTCCCATCAGTGAGAATTTTGATCATTATCGTTCAGTCTGCTGCAGTATCGTCTGCCAGCTCTCGTACTATTATCACTATTTAAATCTAATAGAAGATTCTGTAACAACTGCTTTTAATCTGACAGTCCTTTTGTCACTTCTGTGAATTTTTCTATAATTTTACTCGAAGTACTCGGTGCATCAAAACTCTCTAGTTCTTTGCAAATACAGCAACAATTTACTTTAGAGTCTACAGTATCTTGTTGCGGTTCCTGTAACATATAATAAAAATGTTGGGAAATGTTTTTTACATGTATTATCTGTCTAAGAGCTAGCGAACACGACCGCTTCACAACTCCGTAATGGATAAAATTCCTTTTATTATCTGTATTCATAGTATCTGAGTAGGAATAACTTTGTCTGGCAGGGCAACCCCTCTGATTTATGGAGGAAGAGATCAAATAGTGTAGTTAAGAAATGTCACATTTGACACTCATATGTAATGGTTTTTCTAATATTTATATGAATCAAAATACTGAAAAAATACGATAGCAAACACCAGTTTTCAGCCAGTTGTTGTGTCTCGAAATTATATCATCCCAACTTTCGTCTTCACTGGAAGTTAATTCATAAGATTCCGCAGCTTCATCTTCCGACTCAGATTATTTCCTTTTCACGTTTTTCTTCTTTTGCTTCGGTTTCCTCATTAGCTGTCTAGCAACTTTTTTTGTATAACTGCTTTTGTTTTTCATTTCCAATAATTCGTTCTATTCTGGGGAATCTGTGAGTATTCTCGATTTACCTCTCGACCTTCCTCCTAATTTCTTTCGTGGAAGGGCCTTCGGATACGGTCTTATCATTTCTGGTGTAATAGGAGTAGAAATACTTGCGCGAGATTGAAGTAGATCTGCAGACGCTGCATTGGGAGTAGCATAAGATGTATTAGAAGTAGCAGTAGCATAAGATGTACTTGGAGTAGCAGTAGCATAAGATGTACTTGGAGTAGCAGTAGCATAAGATGTACTAGGAGTAGCAGTAGCATAAGATATAGTAGGAGTAGCAGTAGACGATCCGTCACATACGATGACAGGTACCCGTGCTCATGAAATATATTTTCGTTTACGGGATACAGTCTGGATTTAAATGGATTGTACCTCGGTCTGGTCCGAGGTACAAATTAAAAAAAGTATGGTTAGGTATTTTACAAAAATACATGCATAAATAAATGGCGAAATTATTAGTTTCAACCACAACAAGATATGATAGATAAATATTTACATTAAAAGGTGATGTTACCTGATAACTCTAAGAAGTAATATTTACTTTCACTTTGTCGAAAACAATAAAACGCTATCATACGAAAACCACTTGCAATAAGGAGCGCAGACTCAAATGCCATCTACATACGGATGTCGTAAGTACACTTATTTGAGTAGCGATGCAATATGCCGACAAAATACTGTTCTATGTTAAGTGACCCGCGGTACAGACCGGTCCAAGGTACGACACCTTCCCCTATCGTTGGATAAAAACAAAAGTATAGCACTTAGAAAAATAATATTTTACTGTTACATGCAGAAATAAATATTTACTCGCTTTTTAAATATTGAATTTGAATCAGTAGTTTACGATCAATACACTTTCAAAGTCAGAGGACGCTAGAATATAAAGGATAGTAATAGTTTTACTTTTGTTTGCATATCTATGGTCGTTCGTAAAACTTTGCATAGGTTGGCAACCCCTTAAAAATACTCCACCAATGATTAGATTTTGCTCATTTACGAACAGGATCTGTATTTTGCGAAAAACAATTTTAGGTCCAAATTGGACCTAATTTTTCAAACCTAACAGGAGAACACACGCACGCACGCACTTATGTTTTCCACAATTCATAATTTCCTTTAACTCAACTTATTGATAATCGTAAAACCTCAAGTGAAAAGTAGTAATCATTTTGATACAAACAGAATGCAACATAACAAAAATATGATTATAGTATGCAACACTTCATACAAATATACCATAATTCTTTGCAACTTTACACACCAACACAAACTTTGCTTTACTATACATATATGAACAATGATATGTATTTGGAGTTGCTATTTTAATTATTTTTGCCGGTCACCATTTTACAAGATTATCTACATTTGTTAATACATTAAATTTATTATTAGTTACATTTACAGGTTTTTTATTATTATTTAATATCTTGCTTTAATAAATCATGATTAAAATCAATTCTAAGTGCGATTTAGCTGTGACGGTCGAGGCCTAAAGGGGGTATTACATTGATTAAATAAGAATTGATTTATTTTAATTTTATTTCCACTTTGGATACATGCCTTTTTTAAGAAAGATTTTGCAGTTTATACGGCCCGATCTGTCAGCTAGTTTGAGTGTGATATGGAAATGAATGTAATAGTTTTATGTATAGTTTGTAAAAATTCTTGACAAGTGTAGAGCATTTTATGCAGCGCGTGAAATTCGAGATCTAGCTGAAAACGATCCCGATTTCAACAATGTTGATTGCGATGTTATCGGTTATCATAGTCAGTGCTACAAGCGTTATACCAGTTATAAAATTGTTCCAATCATGTCGATGGACGTCGATAATAGTGCTGTACCTGACGCTACTGAGAATTCAAATGCAGCTACAAGGAGTGATCTGCCAGATAACGATGATTCTTCTGTCCACGAGACAGCCGACAATATTGTGTTACATTCAAATTCGTTCGATTCATCTTTGCCACGGTGAGTGCCACATTTATTCGATAAACAAGTCGCCAAGAACATGCTTTAAATAAAGTTGGATGCATCTCTTCTTTCTCTCCCATTTCCTCGCTTTCTCTTCTCTAGTTTCACGTATTTAACTGTGGTCGAGATATCTGGTTAATCCCAAGAGAGCGAGAACAACGGCAGCCTACAGGAAAATTTAATTTACAATTCTTCAATTAAGAATGTATGGATCGTGGACGTGATGTATACTTCAAGATATACTGTTTTCCACAACTTCTCTGTAACTTTTTTGCAGACACTTTTTATTGAAAAAATGCACGCCAATCTATGTCGATTCTCTCTATAGAGACATTACATTGTCTAATCTCTCTGTTGTATTGCATTTTCCGAGTGCCTGTATATAAATTTGTTTTATGCACAGATGCATTATAATTAGACTATTATTGTAAGACTCATCTAAACATAAAAGTCTTTTTATGGCCCAAGGGCCTCTTTATGGTCAGACGGGCAATAACGAAACGTCAATTAAATGTCAGAAGTTTGTTTGTAGAACTTGATTAGAAAATGATGAAGAAGAGGAAAATGATGAAGAGGATAATTTCGGTAACCCCTTCAACATTGATACAGATGACGACAGCGATCGCGAGGCAAATTTGACCGATGAGAAGAGTAAATGTAATTTATAAGTAGAATAAAAATAAATTTTGTGATATTTTTTCATGTAAAAAACCATCTTGTTATTATTTTTCCAACCTAAACCTTCATTCCTGGCTATAGTAGATTTTTTTCTCGCCGGAAAATGATTTTTTAAGCCCACACCCATTGAAAATGTCCGTTCAATATTTTTGCTTACTCCTTTCAATGTTAGAAACATCATCCAAACGCGAACGGACATTCTGAAGTTAAAGAATTTCCCGGAAATTTTGACATTTTAAAAATCCAATTATGGGCAACGGGACCAATAAAAACTTCCGTTCGTATTTTTCCCTGACTTCAATAAACTTGAAATGAACATTTATGGTGCAAACGGACATTCCAAGATATGTCGGAAAAGCAATGGCCAGAACTTTTTATTTATTCACCTAACAAATTTCTCTGGACCAATAAAAATGTCCGTTTGCGTTTTTTACATCAATTTCAGCTGTCTACGAATACATTGAGCTGTAGAACGGACATTTCAAAATTGTTTTTTTTACTTGTTTCTTTGACATCTTTAATTAACAATTAAATGCATTTATGCTCACTACCGGTTTCCGTCGCAGGGGACTTTTTTTTGTCTTTTTTCACAAACTGTCGTTTCCCGTGGGGATTGTGCATGCTAAAATAAATCAAAAATCCTGGTTGCGGCCTCCCGTACTGTCCGAGTGACATACAAAGGTTTTTCGCCTACTTGCTATTATACTTTAAAATTGAAACGTAACGGTTCGTTACTCTAAATTACTGAATCAAAACATAACATACTGAACATATGAATATTATGATGGACGTCACTTTAAAAAATTTAAATACTGAATACTTACTGCAAAGCTTATAAAAACGATACTTACAACAATGTTCCGACTTTTAAGATCTCTCAATAACAAATTATAACTCAGGCGTAGGTCTGATTTCCACAGCTTACGAATTGTAAAGAAAAATAAGGAGTAATAGACATAATAAAGGGATATGGGCGCCAGTTATTCGAAGTCACCACAATTCTCGTCTAAACCCTAGAATGACAACGGATTCAGATTATATTGATTAAGATTAATAAAAAACTAATCATCATTAGTTTAGTTGACGTTAAAGCAAGATAGAAAATTGAATAACTTCAAGTAATGCTAGGTCCATTATCATCATAATAGGGTTTAATTAAATATCCATTTATTTGTAAATAGAATATTCCCTTGTCTTCCATGACAATAGTAATAGTTTTGGTAGTAATATCCTAATAAGAATTCTTATTAAAGGAAAAGATGGACACAAATTATCCTTTAGTTCGTGATACATTGGTAGAAAATTTTACAATTCTTTAAAGTTTTACAAACAACACTTGTACAATAATGCCATTGTTTCACATAACACTAGATATAAAATACCTCACAAACTATAGATGTAAAACAAGAAAAACTTGGAAAGTATAATCGCTAATATCGTTTTCTTTTCACCCAAGATCAACGAACTGAAGTCCACAACAATTGTTTCTTATAGCAATTTTATTAGCAATCCCTTAATGAATAACTAAAACCATATAAGTTCAGCAACAACTTCCGTTGATTATGAAACATTATCGAAATGATACTTGTGGGTGTCTCAGGATATACTAATATTAGTTATTATTAATCTTAATATGACACCCTTTTATGCAGTGTCCCAAATTATTATGACAAACAGGATCGAAAAGATTATTGCTTTATTTTTAAACTTAACTAACCCTTAAATTCTTTTTACAGGTTTTAAATAATCACTCATCGGAAATATTTTACTTGCTACTAAAACATTTCATTACGCGTTTTAACTTTAAACTTCTTCTGAAATGTCGATATTTTACTAGAAAGTCTTTAGTTTACTAGTCAAATTATTTTTAATAACCCGAAGGATTTAAACTGCAATAAAACCCACTTCGGTATCATAAATTATCCGCAAATAATTTTATAATACACTGGACGATAAACGAATAACTATAAAACAAACTCCGAACTTAACTAACGACAAAAAATGGATCACACTAAAATGTTGCGGTATTCGACAAATTCACAACCGTTTTCACTAGGTGCCCAAGCGAATTTGGGGTCGAACCGCTCTGCAGAGGAGGCCCGAGGCCTGCCATGTTACTACCGTCACCTTCTCGGTGTGGTTTTTACCAAACTGACTGAAATTAAGGAAGCAACCCTATACTGAACTTGAATTTTAAAAGAGGAGCCAATAAAAAAATAAACACTTAGGAACTTTCTGGAACATTCTAGATCTTCAAGGGGAATTCACTGGACCTAAAATCTGCTTCTCAGTGATATTTTGCAGGTGGTGTCAGCCGTTTTTATTTGTCTGCGTGTAGAAAAATCTATAAATCTGATAATAAAGGATCTATAAATTTAAACTAAATGTCTTTTTTGACATTAAATTTCTTTGTTAAAAGACGATATTATTTCGGGATATTTTTATAAACTTAATTTTGTCTGTATTTTCGCTACGAAAAGCAAATTGTAAGCGTGGGAATGCTTTTGCAGCAAACTTTAATATTTACGAAGACGTCATTTGTTTTAAGATAAAGCCTGCATTTTTATTCTAGAAACAATTTCATCTGTATGAACACTTCGGGGTGACCTTTGGTATTAAAGAAAACACCCTTTGTAATTCGAAATATCGTCTGCATTTTTAACCCAACTGAAATATGTTGAACTACAGAGGACCGTACTAAGATTCCTTTACTATTAATGCATATAAAGTTACATTATTATAAAATTGGAAATTTGAATGGGAATGTTACAAAATGGTACTCCAAATTTTAAACAGCAACCCAATTTACCTTAAATTAAAATAAACGTATGTTACAAGAATGTGATGGAGTGAATGAAAACAAAAATTACGCCAGATTTTTTTAATGACATATTAAATTAACATAATCAGAAGACCATAAACATAACATGCACAGTCCTTCTCTGTTTCAGTGGTACTGTCCAGCCTACACCTTTGGCCTCTGGCTGAAGCACGTGATTATGCGCAGTAATGCAAGACGTATGTGGTCGAGTTAAAGTTATTTAAAAGAGGGGTGCTCGATTCATATGTCATGTGCGTGTTTTGCTTCTGTACATCCTCTACCCTTTTGGGACAATTAAATTAGACTAGCCCAAGCACTATGTTCAATAGGTTCAATTACATCATCTTTAATAAGATTGTAGAATACTCTTTCAACTTTGTCGCGTTTTAAACGAGATGGTACAAAAATATGGTGAAAAATAAGTTGAGCATTTTGTTTAAAGATTATTTCAGCTTTATATCTTAAATAGGATCCTTTAACGAACTGTAAAAGGTTTTGGAAATTTAGATTTATTCAGTTCGACCATATCAGATGGAGGAGAGTTTAAGGTATTACCTGTACTTATAGAAGCAATACATGTACCAATAAATTGCTTTTTTCGATGTGGAAACAGAACATTGAGCTAATTTCTACCTAATATACAAGTCTTTGGTGTATCTCCTCTTACAATTATTAGTTTTAAAGAATACAAATCACAGCCAAATACCACTTCTACATCAATTGTACCTAATTCCTGTAAGGTATTTCCTGCAATAGAATGGAAATTATTTTGTGAAGCTACAAAGTACTTTACAATTTAAAAATTTTGAAAGATACTCTATTTTACTCATAATAGTTACTGAAGCTCATGTGTGGATTTCTACCCAACTGGAGTATTATTAACAAGAAATCAACAATGTTGCAGCTGATCTCGGAACCAAGGACATGTATCTTCTTAAAACACCTCTTGTTTCGGCACATTGATGCAATATGACCAAGCTTGCTACAATGTAAGCAGACCCAAGTTGCTACTGGATAATCTTCTTTCATGAAATGTACTTTACTCGATCTTGTACACATCTTGCTATTCAGTTGTCTGGACCAGTATTAAACATTTAAAACTTCTCTTGTTAGGATTACTTTTTTGACTTTGATAAACAAGATTTTGATCAATTGGTTGGATACATTTTGATGCATTTTTTGAAGACTAATAGGTATGTTTAACCCTTTCTGGTAACATTCTTCAAAGTTTAATGAATCGTCGCCTAATAAAAACTGTCAAATCTGTCCATTTGGAAGACCAATAATAAACTTGTCAGTTAGTGTGTCATGAACATATTTATTTTTACCTACTATTCGTTTGCTTTTTTAATTCTCCTTTTGGAACTGCTTCAACGAAATCAAAACCACATGTCTGTACTGCTGTTCCAAGCCTTACTATAAGGTCATCGATACTTTCTACTGCGTTACATTAAGTTAAGTCGTTTGGTTCGTTTATTTTCATTTGAACAGGTTTCGCAATAATTTGATGCGTTTTCTTGGTACGGTTAAACTCATTTAATACCGCGTAAACAGCAGCTCCAATAATGGTAATGAATACTTAGAAAAACTGGATTAACCTATCTTCATAAGCTTTAAAATTAATTCCGGGAATAAAAAGTTTTATGTGACACAATAAACGTTACATGATTATTTTTATGTGTTTGTTCTTTAATACAATTATTTTTTATTCTTTTTATATATTATTACTTACAATCAGTTTACTAATATCACTAAGAATAAGTACAATCTTGCGAAAAGCTATTTTGAAGTTAGAATGACGACAATTATACAATGAACTCGATCAAGATACAAAAAAGAATAATAATAGAAGATGCCCAAAGTTCGTGTTGCGAACCAGGTCTCTAGAACGTCCAGTACAATTCCCTTCTTTAAATCTAACTACATCTAAATTTAAATTACACACAAAAGATCAAAGTTGCAGCATTTGCTGATGAGTTTTAATGATAACACATGGCAACAGCCTGTTAGAAGCTGAGAACTATACGAACATAAACCTTAAGAAGATAGAGTCCTGGGCGAAAATAATAAAATAACCTTGAACGACCAGAAATCAAAGAAAAAACAGATGGACCTGGAATACCCTTGATAGTGTAACATAATTAAAATATTACGAACTAGTGTTACTCCACTGTTGTTGAATTACTCTTTTAGGTAAGTACTTCTAATTTTTGTAATCTTTTATTGCTACTTATTCGGCTTAGTTATTTGAGCATCTCCATTTAATTGTATATTTTTATTCATGACAGTTGGTTGTTTCTGTGTATTGTCACTGCTAAATCAACTTTTTCTTCGTTTTTGCTGTTCGTATTTCAATGTCGGCTGGTATGCTGTCGTCTGATTTGATTATTATTATTATTAGTAGTAGTAGTATCTGTTACATAATATGCTTGAAAGTGTTTTGAAACCATTTTTAAAAACTTTAAACCGTTAAAAGAAAATTTGTCTATATTTCAAATGGTTTTTGTCAATTTACAGGTCCTGAAAATGCTATTTATAGATAGGAGTTTCTTTTCATATTTTGCTTGGTGGCACATTTTGTAGGAATTTATTATTAACTTTAAGCATTTATCTTTAAAATAAAATCCGTGAACTTTATTTGATTGAACGATTTCTTTTAGCGTTTGACTAAGATCTTCTGTTTCACGATGTTTCCTAACTGTGGCTAGATAATTACTTCTCTCGAGTGGTATTGTAAACTTACCATTGTACTGGTTGCCTAAATTAATTATTAATCTATTTTAAAAGTATTATTTGAAGATTCTGCTATGGGTAGTATTTCTTCGACATTTGCGTCACGTACTGGATGTACGGTTTCGGTAAATGATTGTGTTGGGTATTGAATACTTAAAACCTTGTGTACAGCATCTGTACGAGGTTTGTTGTAGGAGGTTATCTGTGGGGTTACTGATTTTTAATCTGCACTGTCATTATTACAAATTTCTACACGAAATAAAATGTCAGCAACATACTTTTCTTTGCCTTTTTAATAATTAATGTCAAAATCAGATTTACCTAAGTTTAATTTCCAACGTACGAGTCTTAGGTTTGGTTGATTTATTTAACCAAACTAACTGATTGTAATCAGTTTCTATGGTGAATTTTCTAACAAAGACATAGGGTCGAAAACGTTGTATACAATCTGTGTACAATGTACAATCTAAAATAGCTAGAAGTTCCCTTTCTATTGTCGAATAATTATTTTTGCTCTATTTAAAATTCTAGAAAAATATCCAATTGTCATATTAATTGGGATAACACAACACCAATTGCTACATTCGAGGCGTCTGTAGTAAATCTAAAAGGTATTGTAAAGTCTAGAAAAGCTAAGATGGGTGCTTATTCTATGGGAGCATTAACTAAAAGTTCTGTACTATGATAAAATGCATTTTCTGTGTCCTTCGTTTCCAATGTCTATTTGCGAAATTTTTTTCAAACATTTTGTCAAGGGCAATGCAATGTTTGCAAAGTTATTAACATACATTCAGTAAAAGCTTAGAAATCCGAGAAACGAGTTAATTTCGTCTAACGATTCTGCGTCTATTTTTTTGGCACAATTTATACAGGGTGTCTCAAAAATAACGAACAATAACGCAGAGGGTTAAAAAGCGTCCGAGGTAGAATCTAAAACTAAAGAAAAAAAAACTCTACCTTCAAAAATTTTTTTTGTAAATTTGTTAAAAATTGTTTGCAATACTTTTTGCTAATACGGTCCTGTTATATTTTGCATCAATTTGATAATAAATAATAAGTCATCCAGCATTGGGATAGTCAAAACATTGCAAAGCGATATGTGTAGAGTTAAGCAAAAATTCGGAGAAGTCGATTTAAAAACACGTATATTGGTCAAGGTTACGTCTTTATAAACACCATGACATATCACCGTAATAAGCGTTTTTGTTCTAAACTGCATAGTTGCAAAAAAGTCCCAAACGTTTGATGATAGTTCATCAAACTAATAATTTTTATTATCAAGAGTTTATTTGAAGGTGTTTTCCGTTTTAAATAAAATAGATTAATGGTAAAAATTGCTCTTATTTAATAAATTGCTACCCTTGTAGTTTTTTGAGTAAACCACAATCGGGCCACAAATTCAACCTGGCGGCTCCGTAATTATGAAAGTGTTCTTTTTAAAAGTTTATCTTATCTTCTGTTTATTTTCGAATGTTATTACAGAACGTAAAAATATATTTATGTTTTGTATCCTTTTTTTAAATTGCGTTTTGTTTATTTTACATAGATCAAATTTCACTATGTGTATTTTTGCGGAATGTTTAGTCCAAAATTTTATTTACAAGCACAGAATACGAAAGAAAGAATTGCTATAAATAAGGAAAGTCTGCGAAAGGGGATGTTTATAACAAAGAGAGTTTTTGATTATTGACTTACGTTCATTGAGAAATTTCGAGCCCAAGATCATTTTTGTAAAATTTTATTTCAGTTTTAATGAAAAGGTTTACTATTAGTTGTAAATATTAATGCTTCAGATTCTAGTAAAATGTATTAGCAACGCATTTTTTAAATTACGTTCAACGCCGCCACACATAACTTTAACTTATTTAACTTATTGAAATATGATATCAGATGCTCTCTTTAAAGTAAGATGTTTTAAGCTGTTATTAGACCTTGAATTTATTTTAAAATAAACAAACCATAACATGGCAAAACGGAACGTGTCTTATTTACGAGTGTTTTCAAGATCAACTCATTTGGGTATTTTGCGGCATTGACAAATGCTGTAAAGTTCAACAAACTACAGTCCTCAGCATTATGCGACATCAGGAGATTGTGGAGCAGAACGTTCAGGACCGGACTCAAAACTTGAACCTTAAATAACTCTGAAAGTAAATATTTTAGAAAAAAAAGTTATGGGAAAAACTTTCTCTACACATCATCAACTATCTCGTATTCACGTATTGTCCGTTATTTTTGAGACATGCTGTATGATGAGATTCATGGGCGAATGGTTTTGTTTTCTAAAAGCATGTCCATTTGATCTTGTATTTCCTGTCTTAAATGGCACGGAAACATAAATTGTTTAATGAATACAAATACCAATATGAAATTGGGTTTCTCATCCTTTATGTTTGAAAACGCAATTATCGAATTACAGATTAAGAAAAGTATACTAATCTCTATACGACCCGGTGGGCTCCTTTTTATTTATTTATTTTTTTAATTTGATTTACTGCTCCTGTTGATCCTGCACTGCTTACAATAGCCTTTTGATAGAAGAAATTTCTGTGCAAAGGAGATAATTAAATATACGCTTAGAAAAAGTTGCATAAGGTATGTCCATACTTGATAATCTTTCATCAATATTTTTATCAATGGAACTTCAAACTTCATTCATTACCTACTATAATAAACTAATAATAATAATGTCTATTGTTTAATAGACATACAATAATGTTAAATTAATACTCAATAACACTATGATATAATTACTACCATTCAATAAACAACTTAAAACAATTATTATAAGATAATAATGATATTAGGATGTATTTATAAGTTTGGCATTGAAATTCAGCGCTGAGGTAGACTTTCTGTAACTTCCTAGAAATCAGAAAAAGAAACAAATTATGATTGTAGTTTTAAGTAGAAACAGTTTATAGTCATAGTTCTAGTATATTATGATGAGGTTAGAGTTGGACATTAACTGATTAAAAAGTTAATTAATTGATCACTCAAGTAAATTTCCTCGCAATTAAATTCAATTGCAATTGAAATCGAGGAATCAATTGTAATTCACAATTAATTTTCAATTTTCAATTCAAGTAACAATTTAAATTTATAAATTAATTTCGATTAACAATTTAATTTTCTATTGATTATAATTTGTTTTCTCGTTAACTACTGCTCTTTTCCTGCTTGACATTCTTGATGGCATCTTATATTTTACATCTTATTATACTATGTAGTGTCTTTGGTGATATTTCAAAATAGTTTTAAAAGTGACTTTTTTTAAACAGTACTTTAAGGGTGACAAAAACAGGTGACTATATAAATTTTACCGAAATGCTCTCTAAAAACGATCCTAATTTAGAAACATTGTTTAATAACGTCAATATTCAATTATAAATATGTGATTAATTAAAAATGAAATGGTATTGTTATTG
Source organism: Agrypnus murinus (assembly GCA_929113105.1). Classification (NCBI taxonomy): domain Eukaryota; kingdom Metazoa; phylum Arthropoda; class Insecta; order Coleoptera; family Elateridae; genus Agrypnus; species Agrypnus murinus. Next base: position 70,450,738 of record OV816024.1, read on the forward strand.
TATAAATAGTACAATTTTGTAAAACAAATACAATATTTTAGTATGGGAAAGCTTTTATTTATTTACAATTTTTTAATATACAGAGTGATTCAGTTTAAATTCACACCGGTTTAAGAGGCGAAATATGAAGGCTGATAGATCACAAAAATGCAAAAAAATTCTATCTCAAAAAATTTTTGCATTAAAAATTTTGGGGCCCCTCAAAAATTCACCGAACTTGAGCCTGTTCTGGCAGTCTGGTTGCTTACTATGAAATACTACACGCCAAATAACATGTTTACAATTTGATAAACAGAAAAGTTGACACTTTAAAAATACTGTAATAAAATACGAGTATTATTGAAAGTCATGTTATCACTTTGTAATTAAGAAAGAAAGAATAAAGGCATTTAAATTACGTCATAAACATCTGTTTAACAGATTCTTTATCATTACGTACGTAAATACTTGCCGTGTTTTCGAGAATTTTTGTAAAATAATCTTTGTTACAATAATGACTGGTCGGTCCATTCGTAACTATAAGAATGTCTGTAAATTTGCAAAACAGAGTCGCAGGTTATCTGAAAACATTTATTGATGAACAATTATTACATGAACAATTAATTAATTAGTAGTTACTCCGACAATTCACGATTAATTACTTGTTAGTTAAAATTATTAATTGTGATTGTCATTACAATTAACAATTGATTTTTATTATGATGACAATTAACCTGATATCTATTGTAATAAGAACTAACAATTTATTATAGGGTCTGTAGGATTGTGTCAGACAAAGAATGATAAGCCATTTGGCGTTTTTCCTAGAACAATAGGATGGTAACTATACTACGTATGTATGTATACAAAATTAGGAATAGTTTTTTTTAGTTTTCACCGAGTTAAAGGTGAAAGTAAATTATCAATTGATGACTTTCAAACATACTTCTGTTTCTTTGAAAACAACTAGTGATTAAATAACAAAGATTCTGGCAGCCCGTTATAAAATTGCGATCGTGAAATGATACCATGTATAACATAAACATATGGGGGGGGGGGGTTCCTATATTTTGTACCAAATAATGCGTCAAAAATGAGATCCTACAGATTTATTGTCATAAGGACGTGGTAATATACACCTGACCTTACAGACACCTTTCGGGTGTTCGGGAGACCACACGACGTTGACCCTTAAAACTGGCTGTCTTCTACCCTATCCTTGGCATGGAAACATGACTGGGCAATGGATGAAGCAGTCAGGTCAAGTGTGCGGTAGAGAAATTCGTGAGAATTCTCGACGGTTACTCATACCGATCATTGGAGCCCTGGTAATATGATACCGGTGTTGGCGGATTCGAGTCTCGTCAATAAGGTCATTTATGGTCACCGAAGGAACCCGCTGCTTGACCGAGGTCATTTATGGTCACCAAAGGAACCCGCTGTTTGACTGAATCTTAAGGATGAGAAGCGAAGCGAGGTTTATCCCGCTTTTTGGCCGATGGGAAACTGCATGCCGCCAGGTAAATGTGCTTAGGAGCTATCCCAACCACCTTATGATCCGGACTGCAGCCAGGTACAGTGATTGGGAGAAGTTCCAAAAGCCATTACACTTAAGGAGAGTTGAAGCGAATACATAGCCTCTCACAATCAAGACAACTTCACCTTAGTCAGGTTCACACTGGGAGTCTATAACGTGTAGACTTACGAACGAAGCTCTGTCGAGGACCCACCAAGCCTATATATTGGTAGATCGGGGTGGCAAAACCATTAAAAAACCTGCCACAATTGAGGTTGGATTCGATGGGGCAGTGGCCCCAACCCCTGTCTCAGGGAGGAGCTTATGAAGGTATGAAAGAGGACTGGAGGGCTCTCTCTATTCAACTGAGTTAAGTTGGAGGAATAGTCCTATTGCTGGACGAGGTACTTAGCCCCGTATGAAAGAGGACGGGAGGTTGCCGGCAGGTGAGCACGTGTTAAGTCAATCGATCCGGTACTAGCCTGGATAGCTAGTAGAGGGTGGATAGGCAACCTCGCTCCGACCAGTGAATTACTGGTAGCAATTGCTATGCAATTGCGCGCTGATTGGGCGTATCTCAATCACTTCCTCTTGGAAGGAACGTGGGGGTATGTTTATATAGGATCCCCACGTAAAACAAAGGCAAAATCTTGACCTTACAGAATATTGCAAAATGTCTTCATTGTCATAGTTTTGATTCTATTTTACTCGTTAATAAAATTTAAAAAAGTTTAAAAACGTATGTTAGGAACATTAAACTCTTCTGTGTAACAGACTCTTATTTATATGATTAGTATTTGAGTATATAAAAGATTTATTATTGTTCTTTGAAATGTTAGCAGGCAAGGCTGACGCAATTGGATTCATTCTAGATGTAGCACTTATTGAGTTTGGATGGTTGTAGTAATTTGCATTGTTTTGATTTTATAGTAATTTCTTAATAAACTTGAAGGTTTGCTAAGTGATTCGTTATTAATTATAATATTATCGTAATCAAATTACATGTTAATTACTTTAAAACAGTATTTGTAGTACAGGTAATTCCGTCTCAATTCCAATGTTTCCAAAGAACATATTTACTAATATTCAAATTATTTAAAACAATAAAAAAATGGTAATGAATTAAAAAAAATTCTACATAGGTAATATTCTGTTATGAAATTGTGACCGCGAACTTAAAGAACAAAACTTACAAACACATAAATCTGCTTTAGTGTCATTCAACCTTAAAATAACAATAACAAACTACGATCTACGATGCAGACAAAACAGATTGAATTTCTGTTTTTAAAAAGAAGACTGCCTTCCGTAACTAGGTCAGTTACGAATGTCAGGACCGAATCCAAAATTCAATGAAACTTTAAAATTCATTTTCTGGAAAACTATTCGTTTTTCGTCAAGGTAAATTATCTCTACTAGCCTTGGTAGTGTAATGTCTGGCGTGCCGGACTTTTACCCAGGCGGCCCGGGGTCGACTCCCGGTGCCGGCAGATCTGGTTAAGGTTTTCTGCAGTTTTCCTTAGCTGTGACACAAATGTGGGATTTGCGCTGTTCCATCTGGAAGTCGGCTGCAGCCGCACGTAGGGCCTACGTAATAATAATAATCGCCCCCTCCCTCCCGCACAAGCTTATAGCTTCTGGGGCCTGGTTACCAGGTTATGGGTTGTAGCAATTATTATATTATTATACTGCCTCCCATCTACCTACCATTTCAAGGATATCAGATTTACTGAATCACCCTGTATAAATATCAAATATATTTATTATTCGATTATAAATAAAGTTTTAAAATTAATTTTGATTTAATTTATATTTAATTAATAATTAGCAAAACAATCTTAATATAAATTGCATCTGATACCTACAATGTTCATCTTATGTTATTTATAGTTATTTTTCAATTTTCGGAGATCTTTAATGTCATTCATTAATATTAATAATATTTCATTTAATTTTTAAGAACTATCTATTCCTGTAAGAATTCCCATTATTTTGTTTATTAAAATAACTTTTTGCAAATGAAAAAGAAACTACTTGTTCAGTATAAATTGCAAAACTAAAAAAATCTTCCAAAAACTGCAATAAAGTTTTAATTAAGGTCCTAAGTACTAAAAGTGAACGATGATCAAATAATTTTTATATAAAGGTGCCAACTTTTTTGTCACAGCTATCAATATGAAAGATAGTTAAAACAATACTTTATGTAAATCAATAAAACAAAGAAATAAAAGCATTCAATCCAAATCAGACTGTACAAGTTTTGTCTTAACGTCTATATCTATCCGCGTATTGGCAAAGTTCTTAATTCCACCCATAATAGGTTGGACCTTCATCAAATGAATATTTTCGATATAATAAAAATTCCCTGTTTTAATTCTCAATTTTTACTATTTTTTGTGTTCTTTAAGACAATATTCTTATCATTTGAATAATAGCAACAACAGTTGCTAGTACAAGAGTAGTTAAAAAATATGAAGTATTTGTCATTCAACCATTTCGGTAACCTTACTACATTTAGAAATGTTTTATTGCCATAATCTTCACTTATTTGCTATGTATTTCAACCAAGTTTTGGTTACTATAGTTTGGTTTGGCATTTCTCTTATGTCTGTTGAGACTATTCTTCTTTAAATTAGTATGCCAGGTGATACCTTCAATACATTAGATTTTTTATTAAGATGTTTTATGTTTCAATCTTGTTTCCCGTAACATATTTCAGTAAGTTCTTATTTATTTTAAATCAGTATTGGTTTGCGACCATGATTTCTTGATTCTGGATTAGTAATACGAGAACTGCTTGTTTTTCAACCTCCGATAGGCTATAAATAAAAGACAAATGCATATAAAAAAATCATTTGTCTATATCGCGTATACAAAGATTACTTTGTGACACTGTTTTTGCGAAAAACAGTTACACAAAGTGCTACTTTGTGCAACTGAAAGTAGTGATTTTTTTATTTGTAAGGCTGGTAGTAGGTAAGTAAATTTTGCTGCCAGCCTACTATGTCATGTTATTCTGTCAACGAAGTCCAGTGTCAGACGTAAATACGTATTAAGCAATAACACAGCTATATTCTGATTTCAAGATCAAAATTAGATTAAAAAGCCAAAACGGATATCGCTTGTCGATATTGTGGTAAGTTTAATTGAGTTGAATGATGTACACCTCCATTTCATCAAATATTTTTTTCAGTTTTTACCTACTAATGGGAACATAAACAAGGTGTTAGGAAGAATATAAAAAGGAAAGGAATAATGCTCGACAACCAACCCGCGGAAGTATTTTGGGGGCACATTATCCAAAAGAAAAGCACTATCCCGTGATAGGTACTAATAAGTATTCATTAACTGGCGCCGTTTTGAAAATTTGAATGTTATGATGCTCAGAAATAACAGCGAGAATAATGAAACATATTTCATTTTAAGAAGCTTTGAATTAAAACAAAGCGCGGCTAATAGCGGATTTCCTACGAAAATGCGCTGAAAAGCTTGTTGGTTTTCCGGATCAAGTTGATGGTCGTGAATCCCGTGTCCGTCCCTACTCAAATTTCATTTTCATTGTTTAGATTTAAAGGTTAGGTTAGTTATTTTCTATTGTTGTATGTTAAGCAGTTTTGATGTATTAAAATGTTTATTGTAATAGAAACAGTAAAACCTTGATTGAGTACATGATTGTCTTATCAAAATAATTATTTATAATAAAAATACATTTTTATCTTATATCAGAAGAAACAACTAAGCTATCACCTTTTTTTAAACTTGAATTTTTTCCTGCCTACTTTTTTTTTCAAAATGACAGTGGACGTCATTGTATGCGTTATCAGTTATTACCAACATTACCACATCAAAAATACCCCCGTGTACATTTTCCCATTTCTTTAAAGTAAATTGTAAATTAAGGCGAAATAGACAAAGTAGTATGTAAAACACGTGTTACAATTCCTTTTTGTAATACTCGTATATAGACTTATACTCGTATTACAAACATCGTCATTATAACACTAGTTGTACAATATACTATTTATTACTAAAAGTTCTGTAATATGGTTAGTTTTCGACATAATCACCATAAAGATTGAAGCAGTTGTCGTGTCTGTGGACAAGCTTTTCAATACCGTCTTCATAAAATGTCGCCGCCAACGAATTTAAATGAGTCTTGACGTTGTCTTGTTGTAAGTTACAACAGTGTTGCCACAAAGAAGGGTTATCATAAAAGTGAATACTTACCCTAAAGTTCAGATCATTGTAAAAACCGTAACTGAATTTTCATATATGTACTCTGAAAGAATAAATCACATACATTTAATTCATATTAAATTAACACAAAATTTATATTCAAAAGTAATAAATATAACACTTGATTTTATAATATTTTTTCATAGTGTTGTTTAAGGTTGTCAAATTCATCTGTCAAGTTTGAAAAATATTTCCAAACTGTCACTGAAACTTTCTCACGATAGAATCTCATTAAAGCAAAACTACTGGCGATCCCATGGAATAAAAGAATTATTATATAAAAAGATGATTTCTTAATCAAAGAACCGGGTTAAGGACTCAATCATAATTAGCAGTCTCCAAATAAAATTCATATTCAAACGAAATATCGATTTACAAGACCCTGAAATTACTATATAAAGCAACTAACATAAAACAACACGTTTTATTATTATCATTTGCGAAAGATCATCATAATATGTACCTTATACCTCAGCTTTTTTGCTTTAAAAGCTTTGTCAAAATTTCAAGACTAAAAAGCGATTGTAGAATTAAAATATTAAAAATATAAATGAACAAGAGTTTTCGTATGATAACTAATTTTGTTCATTGAAGGTATACTTACATGTAAAACTTTGCTTAGAGATTGAGTTTTCACGTGTGAGCAAAGGAAAAATAGCGAATACTAATTCATCTGAGAAAGATAGATATCATAGCATACTTGGCAAACTTTACAATTGTATGAATTATAGTAACATTTTTGTAAGGTTGGTGCTATAGATAAAGATTTTTTTATCTTTTTGACATAATAACCTAAATTTTGTTTGAAACTTTTTAAAGTCAACAATACTTTTAGTAACTAAAGATAAACAACATAAGTTTTCAGTTATGTCAAAATGAAAAATTATTTCTCAATTATTTTAATTTCTTTTACCTAACACCAACTTTACAAAAAAAGTTTACTATACATTAAGACTTGACAAGTATGCTATAATATCTATCTTTCTCAGATGAATTAGTATCGGCTATAAATAATAACAAAATAGTATATTTCATTACGAGGCTTGAAACCAAGCTTTTCCCGTGCGAGTTGGAAGTTTCCCGTGGGAGCCGCAGGCGACCACGGGAAGCCAGCGAGCGCGGGAAAAGCGGTTTTTGCCGAGTAATGAACGATATTTTTCAGTATACCTCTCTGAAAACCACAATAAAATACTCAAAAAAACAGAAAAATTTAAAGATAGAATCATAAATCGAAAGAGTGCTTTGAAAGTCGTAATGCTATTTATTAAGAGCACGGGAAAGCCTGCACGGGAAAAGTTTTCCGGTGCAGTGCACGGGAAAGGTTGCCTTTCGCAACCAATAAACAAACATGAAATTTATATGTTTTCAGAGAGGTATACTGAAAAAATATTTCCTTTGCTCACACATGAAAACCCAATTCTTAAGCGAAGTTTTGCCAATGCTGTATGTAGTTTTTTTTAAGAAACTATTGTTATCATGTATACTTCTATTTATTCAACTATATTTTTTTAATAAAGCGATATAAATACATAAACAGAGTTAAGGTACTGTTTCCCTGACAACAAGTTATAATAATTTCAATTTTGAGAACTTTGGATTTGTTTTAACATTGTTATGTTGATAATAATTGTATATTTTTGTTGTAAGTAGCCAATATGTTGTGGTTATTTATACTCATTGTTTTGTATACCCGAGCCTTGAGAATGTTGTAAAATGAAATACATATTGAGTATTAAAAAGTGGTATCTTAAATACACAGTGTTCCTAATACATTTACGTATACACACATGTCGTTTATGAAACAACATAAATAGATTGATGCAAATCTCTGAGAAAATCCATTATTTGAATAAACGAAATTTTTTTTAGTTTTTTACAATGTAATAAATTTAAATTAAGGATTTTTAGAATTTTGCCAATCACTTGAATTTTACCACTTATGGTATCTTATAAACATTCGCTTTCACTCGAAGCAAGTCGATATCTGACTTCGAAAAAGAAGGAACGTAAATATTTTATATTAAAACGTGTTATCATATGATTTGTTTTTGAAAAAATAGCAAATGTAACATTAAATAACATGTAATCTACCAAACTTCTATCTACTTATACATAATCGGAGTGTATAGGCTCTTCTTGCTCGCTTCGCTCGCTCGACCATAAACGGTTCCATAAAGTCCTACATTACATAGTTGTTACATAAATAGCTATTATTCCAGATATTATATTATTTTTGTACTACTGCTAATTTATATACTAATACTTATTTTATATAAGTATGTTGAACAGGTTAGACGCATGTACAAAGCCACAGGAGATTTTCATTTGAGCAAAGCAGTTTGTGTTTTCAATTATTTTTTTCTTCACATTGTAGTTGCAAAAATATTATTTGTTTTGGCGCTATGTTTTTATACTGAATTCATTAACTGTAGCGTCTGTAGCTATTAATATAACACAAAAACGCATTGAGTTTAACTTTTTATAATTATATCTCGTTGAACTGATTCAGCATTCTTAACTTTTAGATCCGTTTCTTCCAGCAGTACCGCTCGGTACTAAGAGTCTATTCATTATTCCAGAGCACCCTGTATACAGTATATTAATTATACTTGGACTAAATCATCATAAATATCTTATTATTTATTAGAATAAAAATAGGTTATCAGTAATATCTAATTAGTATATATCTGATAAATATGAAACTTTGTACTAATTTAAGATTTTATTTATAAACATTAAAATCGGATTAGATTTCAACGCATAAATTACAATTTCAACCTCCAAAGAACTCTTTATTACCGTTGCATATTGTTTATATGTACTTTTGATTAAACATTCAAGGCCCACGTATTTGTGTAAACGCCTTTGATCATCTCAATCCTTATCTTGTTATAAATAGTATGCAAAGTGGGATTTTTACCATCAGTATTAAAATCAGTGAGTGGAAATGAATTTGTTATACTTTGTTGTTCTGCTAATTGTAAAACCTGCAATATTTGCTGTGCCACCTTTTAAAGAAAGTAAGTTAAACTTTGTGTTGATTAAATTATTTAATCTAAGACCTTTAAAACACGGGGAAGTCTAAAATGTTAAATTAAATTAAAACAGTCAGATTAGTGTATTTTTATAGCGTACTGTGTGATTTATAATTTTAATGGATTTAATGGATGATTTTAAAAATAGTAAAACTATGTTTTATAAAACGGTCTATTATAGCACGAGTTTTTTAGGGACACAACGAGCGAAGCGAGGGATGTTCCAAAGTAACGAGTGCTATAATATATCTTATAATAAAAGTATAATTGGATCCTATTTTTTTCTACTTTGCGTCATTAATTTTATAGACATTTGTAAATTCTGTCTACTAAAGATGTCGTATTATGTCGTTAACATTTGACGTTTTGTAGTCTTCAAATTTGTCAAACTAGAAAACAACTGTTACTAATCTTACAAAACATTTAATTTCCAAAAACAATTTAATAATAGGCTCTATTATTAAAGCGTTTTCAATATCACAATAGGACTATTGTTAACGCAAAGTAGAAAAAGTGTTTTTTAGTAAAGGAAGAGACTAACAAGAATAAGACGTGTTGGCAGTAACATCATTATTTGAATGATAATATTATGTGCATTAAATATTGACACTTACAACGAAGACTGGATAATATATTACTAACCGATTTTTTAAAATTTTTGTTAAATATAATGCATATATTTCTCTCTTTTGTTTAAACGTAATTGCAGAAAAGTTATTGAATACTTTCATCATAATAAACTATTGAACATTTTTCACAATGTCATATGAGTATATTGTTATGACGAAGATTTTACTATAGATACTCCTTGCTTCGTCATTTTGAATGTCAAGTGCTTTATTTTCAAATAATCGAAGAAGCTTCAAGTTTTGAAGCAAAATGTCGTTGTTTTTCAGTTAATTTGATCTTTAATAAATCAGTAAGTCCTCCAAATCTTGCCAAAATTTTATCATACAAATAACTATTTTTACAAGTATTTGGTAATTTTAGCTTTAACTTTATGTAACTTTAATTTGCAATCAAGGTGTAGGATTCATTCAATATCAGATTCAATATCAAAGTGAAGTGAATAGTTTTTGAGAACAGTGAAGAAGTGAATTTTAGTTCTCTAGAGAAGAGACAACATGCTAGGAACCATTGCACATCAACTTACAATAAATACCAATTCTCTTGGCGGAAGATTCTTGGACCGAAACATCATCTGTGACGTCGTGACGGGTATGTCTAGAATGCTGTAAGCTTTTCTGTTATGTGCTGTTCTCTACTTATAGTTAATAAACACGCTGGTACTTGTGTAGCTCCAGTTACGATAACCTTTTTCCCCCTGTATCCTCGGCGGATAACAAATGAGATCGCAGTTGCAGACACTCGTTTTTTCAAAGTACCGTCCAAATCCCCCGGATAGAAGGCTTACGGTTTCGTACTCCGCCACGGACGTCTTGAGATTGCAAACAATGTAGCTTTTATAAACGTTCTGTTTTCAAATTTTAGCATGCCAGTGCTACACTATGAACGCGCCAAACAATAGGGTCTCTATCTGGGGTTCTAGGAATCGGAATTCCTCTTTCCGCCAACGAAATTAGCACGGGCTCTATATAAATACCTCGGTGCAGGGTCAAAACAAGATAAACAACCTCGATTGTTCTGGCCGATGTCAGAATTGAAAAGAAATAGTTTGATCATTTTTTTTAGTTTGGCGTTAGAATCCTTAATTTTTTAATAATCTTTCTATTAATTTCGGCTCTGTGGCCCGACAATAACATGTGCTGATAAATGCGGTTTGTGATATAAAAAGATTGCCGATCCTGCCTTAGTAATTATACTTTGCCCATACGATGTTAACGACGATTGTTAATGTTATTTTAAGGTATACAAAACACACAAGTAGCTTTTTATTATTTACAGACTCTTGTAATCTGTTTACGTTAAAGATATATTTTTGATATGATGTAAAATATTTCCATCTATAAGTCGGCTGCAGCCGCACATTGGGCCTACATAATAATAATAATCGCCCCCTCCCTCCCGCACAAGCTTATAGCTTCTGGGGCCTTGGTTTAGGTTATGGGTTGTAGTAATTATTATTATTATTATTATTATTATATCTTCCACAGCTTTTATGTTAGGTACATATACTAACATGTTAATAGTTAGTTTACATAGTCAATTTCTTAAATGTAAATGCATAAATGTAAATAATTATATTCTTCATCATACAGAATAAACAAAAACTAGATGGTCTAATTTTGTTTACAATTGTTTAGTTGACTCCAAACTTGAAACTTACTACAGTATTAAAACTGCACTTCACCCTCACCACACACACTTGTTTTACTCTGAACACGTGTTTCAACACGTAGACTGTGATCTTCAGCAGTCACTGAAAAACTAGACTAACATCTAAAATCTATCCTTATATACCTACAGAACTTCACGGTTTGACTGATCACTGTAATAATTCTAAAAGACTGGAATTAATAAGGCCTAAGTCAGAGTTTATTAGCATTTGTCTATTCCGAATAATTTCTACGCTTTCAAATCAGTTAAGGTCTGTTGGGTTGTTTACATTTCTAATTAATTCTACACCTTTTACCTTATGATTTTTTAAGCATATGTAGGGCGACGATAGATTTGCCATGTCTTTTGAATTTTAAGTGAGCTAAATGCTCTTTGTACTGAACTTTTATACATCTGTTAGTTTGCCCTATATACACCTGATTAAGTTATTACATGATATTTTGTATATTACCGATTTATTCATGTAATCTACTTGATCCTTTGGGTTTCCTAAAACATTCTTAAGGAGCTGTTATTCGAAATCGCAACTATTTTTAAATCAAATTTTGAAAAGAATCTTAAGACTTTTCGAAAGACATGTATAAAGTGGCAATTTTACACTGTTTCTTATCCTATCCTTAGTGTTATTACCTAATGTAGTAACTTGCTTAACTCTTAACTTATTTCTGTATTTTCTAATAATATTATAGACAATATTCTCAGAGTAATCGTTAGAAACAGCAATGTTAATAATTTCTATTTTATATCGGGATTTTGAAATGGAAAAATTTAATAGCCGGTGAACTAAAAAGTTTATAGCGGAAACTTTATATTCCAAAGGATGGTTGGAGTCCTCGGGCATAAATCTATTAAGTAGTACTAGTCGATTTCCTATAAATGTCTATTTCTAACGTGGAAAATAAGTCAAAGATTGCCGGCTAACCGTGAAGTGCTGGAGGTATATAAGGTTAGATTTTAGTTTAATTCTTCAGTAGCTTTCGAAACACGTGATTAGAGTAAAAAAAGTGAGCGTGGTGAGGGTGGAGTATAGTTTGAGTGTATTTACGCCACAGTTTTGAGTTTATTCTTCTTTACTAGACTATATTTAGGACTAGTATCTATATTTTATAACATTTTAAATATTTTTGAAATTTATTTTTGCGTGGAATAAATGTGAAGCGCATTTTATTTAGTCGTAAGTGGTAAATCGGAACTACTATAGTCTTCGTTGCAAGTGTGGATATACGTCGTCGCTTCATTCTGGAGTATGTTATTCCATAAATTGGTTAGCCAGATTATGAATCAATAGAACACAGTCACAAATTCACATTTTAATGTCTAGCCAAATTTGGTAAATTAGGCCAAATTGAAAGGTAATTTGTTACATCATAAGCAAAACTATAACACCTGTCCAATTCTTCGGAGACTTGAAAAATCAGATGACAGCACTTTAAGCTAAATCTAATTAAAATTATCTGCATCATAGCTTCATTACATCACTTCGAATTAGATATTTAAATAATTAACTTCTTATCAATAGGATTCTCGATATTACCTTAAAGTTTCACGTCTATTTTTATTTTGTATATGATCACCTCCTTATACCTTTTAGTTACATGAGCCTTTGTATTCCCACCTTATGTTATACAGATTATCAAAATATTGAAGTTATTGTTCATACATTCTTTTGCAAAGTGAATTCTTGTTAAAAGGGAATTGGTGTCTACATCATTAACTATCTAAAATGATGCAATATTTTTTTCCCTGGAGTACTATGTAGAACCGTCCACTTACCAAAAAACTGGACATCATACTCTGTGCTATTCATTAATAAATTGGCTATCCGTGTCATGAAAAACAAAGTTTGACCCGAGGTTGTAACATATATGTATATATTAAGCATTCAATACATAGTAAGATAACGAAAAATATCTAATTTACAAAATGATTACTTTTTAAGGATGTGGCGAAAATGAAATTTATATGGAGTGCGCTACTGATATATCCTGTCAACCTAGTTGTGTAGATTCGTTGTACGAACGACCGAAACCTTGTCCACGAAGGTGTGGTTACCCTCCATGTGTCTGCCAGCCTAACTATGCCAGAGGTCCTAAAGAGACATGCGTCCCTGAAAGTTTATGTTTATATTATCTTATGTATTCTTACTATTAATAAGTGATACTTTTATATTGTAATATGCACTTTTATTGTACATTTCATTACACTTACTTAGTAGTATAAAACTAACGGGTGATTGTAAACCCTCGACATCTCAGTTGCTGTCAAATTTCATAGCGTATGTGTTTTATTATTCCACGACAATATTTTTTTGAACGTCAATTGTCAATAATGTCAGTATAGCGTGCTAGCATACTATATACAGTTCCTACGTTCTTGTTTTCACAGCAACCGAGATGTCGACAGTTTATAATCACTCTATTTTCTGTATTTTCTATAGTCAGTATAAATTATACAGGGTGTTTCACTTTACTTCAGCGTCATTTAAACAGGTGATGGTATAAGATTAAAATTATTAGTGCCTATCTGTCATAAGCGAAAAATAATTATTTTTCACAGCTAGTTGCAGTTACGATGTCTCATTTTATTTTGTTTTCAATTTGTCATAGTGTGTACGTGCTGTGAATTGTTATTGTAATTTCTTGATTTATTACTAATTAATATTTTGCTTGCAAAAATTAAAGATTTTGTCATGATTTTGTAATATGTTTACTACAGCCAGAAAATAAAACCGTGTTGGTCCTTTTTGACCATATTGGCCCAGTCATAAGCTGGACGTGGGACCTCTATTGTAGGTAGTACGAAAATCACTTCGGAGGTCAATAATTATTAAGGCGCATCTCTCACTTTTAATTCAGACGTAGCTTCAGAGGGTGTGTTACAGATATTTAAAAATTTTTAATGAACGATAAATGATGTTTTAAAAAATAATATACATAGTGTAAAGGAAAAAGACAGATATTTTAGCATTTTCTATTTCAATACTAAGATGTCATTATACCGTATTCGTAAAACTTCGCTTTAGGTTTGAAGTTATGGCATACTTGTCAATAACAGACCTGAAATCTCGCCACTGCTCAGATGTATTGGTATTCGCTATTTTTCTCATATTATTGGCTCGTTATTGGCTCAAAATTACATTTTATCAGTGTTGGTATGAATCTTCTTGTTACAGTTCTGCAAACGAGCCACTTTTTACAACTAAAGAATTTTTATAAATGGGTTAACAAATCTGTTGCTATTTATGCTGCACGTTTAAGTTTTTTTGGCACAGTAAAACTCAAGTCAGGGGTCAGGCGATAATCTTAAAAAACGTTACAAAGTTCTTTTAGGGTTTCAGCGCGTTTTTTCAAAATGTTATATTTTAATGTTATTTCCTTTATAATTAGAATTAAATTTTATTTAAAATTAAACTGTACCTAACCCTTATAAGGAAAAACTCTTTGGTATTCGTTTCACCATGAAACGATTGATTTACAATATTACAAATATCATCAAATGTTTTAAACAGAACTGTTTTAATGATTGCGTTTTCTCATACCTACTAGGTATATGTACCTGAAAATTAATATTAATTCCAATGTTTAAATTCACATATTTTACTTAATTCTAGTTAGGATTATAGGCAGTTGATGCAGGAATTACTTGGTAAAGTCTAGATTCTAAATTTTCTTACTAGAATGAAGGAACAATATGGGTTAGGATCATCAAGTAAGTTTAAGAAACAACAACCAATATTTCGTTTCGAGCAAGTGATGCTTGCGACGATGTCTAACTTTTTGAACTAAAAATATCTATGCTCACTTAATCTACAAGATAAGCATTAGGGTAAGTATTTAGTCTTTGTTAATTGTAACTCGTAACAAGGTAGTATTCATGGCAGTATTCTTTGGAAGAGATGTCACAACTTGTTCCTTACTTACTTCTTCAGCGTTGCAAGCCTTTGTGGTTTTATCCTCCTCTACAGTTCTTCTCCACTGGTTTCTGTTGTTGATCACCACTTTCCAATTTTCAGTTTTCATCGGTACTATGTCTGTCTCAACCGAATCTCTCCATCTCCTCGCAGTCTTTCTCTTTCTCTGCCTTAACCAGGATTCCACTGCATAATCACTTTGGCCATTCTCTGCGGTTTCATCCTCGAGAGGTATCCACCTTAATACCACGAACTCTGTCTGCTCCTTGTATTAGCTTTTCTATTTCATGGTTGTATCTTCTCCGGTGCATCAGGTTCTAATATGCCCCCCCCAAGAATTTTTCTTAATATTTTTCATTCCATGCGCCTAAGTATGTTTTGTTGGTTTATACTTAGGGCCCAGTTTTCACATCAGTAAGTTATCACAGGTCTTATCTTACATCTGTATATTCTGAGTTTTGTGCTGTATTTAAGGACATTAGAATGGATAAGGTTCTGGAACTAAAAGTAAGTTCTGTTTCCCGCTTGAGTTTTTCTTGTTATCTCATCGACCAGGTTGTTTGTGGCGTTTATTTGTGTGCTTCGATAAATAAAATCCGTTGATTTCCTTAAATGTGTATGAACCAACATTTTAGATCTTGCCTTTGGTAATTGCGTTTTTGTCAATCTAGATATTTTGTTTTGTTTTCTTTTATCAAATCCATTTCTGTGGGGAATCTTTCTATAACTATGATTGTGGTTTTTAGGTACTGTATGGTTCTGCTGGTAACTACTGTCATCTGCATATCCTATTATTTGCACTGATTTCGTATTAATTCATTGTTCCATTTATGTTAACTTTCCTTAATATAGTCTTGAGCACTACATACATTAAAAATTAATGTTAATAACCCATCTCCCTGTTTTACCCCAGTATTTATCGTAAAGGGTTTTGTCATATTTTGTTCCACTACTACTATTCCCTTTGTGCGTTGAAGTGTCATAGTTAATTTTATTAATTTTCTTTGAATTCCCAGAATTTCCATATATTGAGGAATCTTAATTCTTTTAACTTTATCGAACGCTTGTTGGAAATCAATGAAAAGATTATGTAGTTCTATATTTCGTTGAAAACACTTTTTAAAAATCTGTCGCATTATAAATATACCAGCTGTTGTAGATCGATTACTTCTAAAACCATTTTGGTAGTCACCTATTTCGGGATCATGAAAACACTTTGTTTTATTTACAATAGTTTTTACACAATTCTTCATCCCCTTTTTTAAATATTGGTATTATTAGGCCATTATTCCAATCATCAGGCATTTTTACTTCTTCACATGTTTGTACAATTCTCGGTGAAACTTCGCTACGCTTGCGCTTCAATTCAATTCACTTTTTATCAATTCACTTATTAGTATTTCGTCTTGTATTTGGACTTGTGTCTTGGTCTTGTACCGAGTACTTGGTTATTCCACTCTTCTACTACTCACTACTTTCAGTACTTTCAGTCTCCTCTTTTGTCTTTTCAGATTCATTTAGCAATCATTTAAGTATCTTGTCCTTTTCCTCAATTAACTCTCCATCTTCGTTTTTACAGCCTTTTGTAATTGTTTTTGTATTGGGGGGTATATGTTTTAAATTCGTTAAAAATATTTCTTGGATACTGTAATGGGTAACTTTTTCTAGTTTTTGTATTAATTGATTGTAGTTCTCTCTTTTTTTCTTCTGCATATCTTGGTGACTTCTTTTCGGAGGTTTAGTAATTCGTTCATGTGTTTAGTAGTGTTGTGGGATAAAAGTTTTTGTCGTGCTTTATTCTTTTTTGATCAAACCAAACCTTGTACCTTTTAAGCTTTTTCTTTGTTTCCAATTGTATCTGCTATTGCAACTTGCTTGTGCTTGTAACTTTTTTTACAACAAGCTAGTTTTTTTTATATATTTGTTTTCTATAGTAGCTCCTGGATCTATACCTTGTTCAAGAATTGTACTGCAAATTGTATAATTTTGTGCTTCTGCTAATTTGGCATTAGTCCTATACATTTTTACTTTGCAAAAGGTCGGGATCTGTTTTGTATGTTGGGACCTTTATTAAAAGCGTTTCTAAACCCAATAGTTCCCAAGATGCAGTTCTTCAAAGTTTGGATAGTTTTCAAATCAACCGGTTCAATAACTGAAAAAGATATACTCAGTAATAACCGCAGCAACAAGAAATTTACAATTTCAGTCGCTTGGAAGGACCGAGAGAGACCTATTTTAGTTCTCTACACTAGATCATCCTCAAACTGTTCATTTTAAAAATCATTGCTTTCTACTTGCTCATATAATTGTTCAATCATTGATGTCTACGTCTTCGGTATCACTATCAACAAGAACTTCGGGTACGTTTTTGCACGATTGTCCATGATAAATTTACATATCAAGAACAGTTGCCTTTGTTTTCTGCACCCACAAATTGCATTGTTGTGTCCTTTTTTTGCGGACATAAAATTAATTTTAGAAGGGATTTAGGGGCTGGATCCTTCTCTGTTTTCTGAGGAGAGAGGCCGAGTGGGGTGCGCACCCAGTGCCATTCCATTCTTTTCAACAGAAAAAGATGCAGCCCCTGAATTATATGAGCAAGCAGAAAGCGATGATCTAAGAATTGACCAGCTTGGATGACATAGTGGGTAGAGAACTTGAAGAGCTCATTCCTGGTCCTTCCAAGCGATGGAAATTGTGATTTTTCTTCTATTACTGCTGTTTTTTTGTTATATTTTGACTATAATCTTCTTTAGCTATTAAACCGATTAATTTCAAAACTACCCAAACTTTGAAAAGCAACTATTGACTTTTGAAACGTTGTTCTGCACTAAAAGTGTAGAAAATTTAATCTACTTTAATTAAAACTAACCACTTTATCTGAAACACATTATTTCGGAGATATTTTGCGAAAACCAAAAGAAGGGCGAAGTTTTCATCGTTTTTTAGATACGCCAACGCGCTCGCCGCCAGTCAATATCGAAACTTGGATTTTTAATAAGGACCCCAACATACAAAACACATCCAAAAATCAGAACTACATGACCTTTTTCAAGATAGATTGACTAGACTACATAGCCTTTGCACATTATTGTCTCCTTCTACCCCGTTAATACTATTTTCCTTAACTATGTTACCGTTGAAATAGCCAAGAAAGATTACAGCATCATATCTAGGCACTCTGACACATACATCTTGTATGTGTAATTCTTCATAAAACAGGTCTATCGATTCTTTGTCTGCCTCTTCCGTGGGTGCATATATGTTAAGTTATACTAAACCATTTTCTTTTAAATCATAATTTACACATATGTATGTAAGTTTGTTAATTGGCTAAAAATTCAGTAAATTTATTATTAAATATATACCCTGTACCATATTCCCATATCTTTATTTTTGCCGCCGCCGTACACAAAAAAGTCTTTATAGTCAGTCAAAATCTCCTGTTCCTGCCATCTAATTTCCTGTAAGGCTATCACATCTAGTTTAAATTTTAGAACTTCTGTTTCTATTCGAAGCTATTTCTCTCATTGTCCCTGGCTGCAACATTGTTAATACATTCTATGTGCCAAGTATGAATCTGTTGAATCTATTTCCTTGCTGTATGTTTTCTAGATTTTTTTCTTGCAAAGTAAATGTGTCATTCTCTTTTTCCTTAATCGCTGCCATATGTCCGTCATCATAGATCTATCCTAAAATTTGCTATTTACTAGTTTTTGGTAGCCTACCTTAGTACTGTTTCCATTTTCTTATTCTTTCCATGCTCTTTGCCGTATTGATTTTTGAATTGCCCTGTCTAGATATGTTAGATCGTTACTAATGTATGTACCTTATATATTTCTTGTTTGTGTTCCCGGTTTTCCGATAAAATTATCTACGTACCTTTTTTGTTTTATAAGAATATCTAACAGTTGCGCTTATACCTATTTTTTCTTGTAAGAAATTCTTTGCAATAACCTTAAGTGGGCTTTCCATTCAGCTTCATTTATTTCAGTTCCCGATATCACTATGTTAGGTTTTCTCTTTTTTTTCTCGTACATTTTCATCTTGTGTTCTGTTTCAATCAATTTGTTTTCAAGCTCTGTAATTTCCCCTCTGCCTGTCTTGCCTCCTCTCTCAGTTTTGCCATTTCCATATTATATTTTTGTAATTCTTCCTTCTTTAACTTTAACTTCTTTAATTTCATCTACATCCAGCTTTATCTTTTTATTATCTTCTTTAAGCTCGTGCATGCCCTTAGTTAGGTTTTCTTCAAGAAGCGTTAATACATCAATTTTTTCGTATTCGTTTCGACTAATTTTCTTCTCTCTATTTTCCTTGCTTTCAATTATTGCTCCGTTACTTGATTTATTTTTCCTAGAATTGTTCGTCTTCTAGAGAGTCGTTAACGGATCTGACCATTTTTTCTTTTCTCACTACTATTTGGGCCCATTAAACAGTAGTTGGAAAAACTATGCACTTATAATCCACTTTTAATATTAGCGCTTTACCGGAAACCGAACGAGTTCGCAAATCTTAGTAGTTTCGTGCTTACCACCAAGGTCGGAATTCTAACCTAATTTGACATGTTGAAAACCACGTAATGTTTTATTACGCCGTTATACTGAAATTTTGTTATAACCAATCTCTCAGACTGTTTTTCTATGGTACGATTTCTATGGCACTTAAACTCTGATAAATTAAATGAAGAAATTAATCATGACAGATTACGTGCTTTAGATGGTATCTGATATTACGTGCTTAACACTTATGTACTGCGAGCGGGTTATTCAAGAGCTGTGCAGCGGCCAGTTATCTGTATTTGTTTGCGGTTCGTATTGTTTTTTAGGTGTGAATCACGCAGATAACCAATTTTTTCGTGTAATTGTCATAGTTATAGATGAGCAGATAATTTATAGCAGTAAGGTAGGCTATACACCTACTTTCACTAGGTCTTGTTTCGCCGTTTCACAATACTATAACGCTATTTTTTTTGAAACACATAACGTCTAAATTGCTAAATTGATATTAAAATTTTAAATATTTGTATTTTTTATTTTCAACGACGAAAATATAGCACACAATATATTTGTAAACCTAATGAAATGTTGTTTTAAGTATATACATAAGATTTTACTCTGGTGTCTTTTACAGTAAATTAATAATTTTGCAAAAAAGATTTGGTCTTTTAAAATCACACTATATGTTATATACGTTCCAATGTTGGACGCTTGATAGTTTGGCACACAGTGTGACAGTAAAACAAACGTCGAGTGTCAAGTACTGACATTGGAAGACATTCGAGCTATTGTGGGTTTCTAGGTGCTGCATCAAAGCAAGCGACCGCCAACATTGGTAGGTGTTCTCCTTACCATTCGCGACTCAGCTACATAGTGCGTCCGACGTTTGGAATCGATCTTATGCATATACCTATATAGTCTATACCAGCGGACCGTAACCATGGGGTCGCGGCCCAATCTTGAGTCGCGAAAGTTTAAAAATGGGTCGCATAACTATTTGTTTGTATTATATCATTTAGGTTCATGTTAGAAATCTGTGCTATAAGGTCCTGTAATTTTAAGTAATCTCCTTCACCCTCTCATATGGGTCGCCTTATAATTTTATTGATATTTTTGGGTTGCTACATAAAAAAGGTTGCGGGGCGCTGGTCTATACCACGTGTACTTGGTCAAAGGCGGAGAAGAGATTGTGAAATGAAAATGCATTTTCTATTTCTATGTCGTAATATATATATACAGGGTGTTCCATAAATATACCGACAAACTTTTAGGGGTGGTAGGGGACATCAAAACAAACATTTTTTGCTTTATAAACATATGTCCGAAAACGCTTCGTTTTCGAGAAATAAATGTTGAACCATAGAATAAATAGTTATGTAGTAGGTAAATTTATGCTTAAAATCCAGTTACCATTAATAACAATTATCGATGGACATGTCATTGTGAGTAGTCCTGTCAAGTAGTTTATTGTGATAAAACTTGTGTCGATTGTTAATTTAAAAGTTTTATTTAAAATGGATTACTCATTTGAAGAACTTGCCGATATGCACCTTGCTTATGGTGCAGCAAATTGTTGTGGTAGAGAAGCTGCACGCTTGTATGCACAGAAGCGTCCTGATCGCCGGCAACCTCATCATACAACCGAACGCGTCGGTGCCGGTGCGCCCGTCTACCTGGCCGCCGTGATGGAGTACCTGGCCGCGGAAGTTCTCGAGTTGGCCGGGAACGCCGCCCGTGACAACAAAAGACCAGGATCATCCCCCGTCATCTGCAGCTCGCCATCAGGAACGACGAGGAGTTGAACAAGCTCCTTTCCGGGGTCATGATCGCCCAGGGCGGAGTGCTGCCAAACATCCAGGCCGTTCTTCTCTCGAAAAAAACCAAGAAAAATGCCTAAGCCTAGTCCCTTGGGAACAGCGAACCAACCAACCAACAAATAGTCAACATTTTGAACACGTATTGTAAACTATAATTTCATTTTTTTGTACAAATTTTAACACCCTGTATCTCCAAAACAAAGCGTTTTCGGACATATGTTTATAAAGCAATAAATGTTTGTTTTGATGTCCCCTACCACCCCTAAAAGTTTGTCGGTATATTTATGGAACACCCTGTATATATATACTACTGCACATGTTACAGTTTACCTAATTTTAGGCGTTTTAACGAGGCTGCGGTAACTTTTCTGAAATATTTTACTTTGAATAATGCTGAGTTTAGTTAAACACCCTGTATTACTATACAGGGTCCTTGTTAATTGGGGTTAATGTCCTCGAATAACGATGATATTAAGAGAAAATATGGTTTTAGGAACTTCAAGCTATATCTCATTATTAATTTCTTGAAAAAGTACATAGTTTACTACTTCGAAAATTGGATCTTGGGTTTTAACCCCTTATTGTTGATATAATACAACTATGACAGGTGTTTCTTTCAAAGAGTACTTATTTGTTTATTTATTTAAAAACTTAATATGCACTTGAAATTGTTTATTTTGTATGTGGTATTTTTATTTATATGCATTGTATATAGTATGGATGTATTGCACATATGTATTGTATTTGTGTTGTAATGTTTGTGTGTAGTATTTATAAAAATAATCGACTACTTTTACTCTCTCAGTACATCTTTCATTCCAAATGGTTAATATAATTCTAAAGAATAGTCGCCAATATGGTGATATGATAATACATGTAGAAATAGTAGCAATAAATTACAGAACAGTAAATGCTATGGCAAGTGCATTAATACAAAAAGAAGAGAAATATAAGGTGAACAATAGTGAGATTGAATACGTGACAGGCTCCTTGTAAAACATTTCGTTAAATAGTTTTAAAATAAACTGTTGTATTAAATGTTTTCAAATATTATGTATAATACTCTACAAGTATTTCCGCTTACAAGGCCTTCATCATGAGCAAGGTGAACAAAGTTTGTTTAAAATCTGAAAAGATAATTATTAAAGATAGTATATAACGTAAGTGAAAGGAAATAAATGAATTAAGCAGTACAGTTCATTTTAATAGAAATCTACATTTACACAATTAGTAATAGTGTATATAAACGGTTTAGTAAGTTTCTTCATTGCTGTTATATTATTCGTTTACATTATTCGTTTGTGTTTATTAACTATAGATTAGTTGAACATTTCAAGAGGTGTGGGTGTTTTAATTACATTTCGCCTAACGGATTACAATAGATTGAATAGATACCAAATTAAAACAAAACTCTTGCAATAATAGAAACAATAATGCAAAAACAAAAAGCAATAATAGAGAATAATACAAACTATGAGATAGATTCTGTCTCTCGGTCAGAGAAATATTCAAAACTACAAACATCATTAATTAATATTCAGTTAATGCAGCGTATAAAAAACAAATTAAAATTATAAATTGTTAATTACTGATCATTATACATATAAATATTTTTTATTTTATGATAATTGTACATAATAAATTATTGCAGTTAAGAGGAATAAAGTGTGTAATAAAAAAACAGACGACGTGGTATATTAATACAGACGCGTACAAACTCACCTATCTTTCCAATAATTGCTCCGGCTAATTAAAATTGTTGTGAAGCATCAAACTCTTTACAAAATTGAGACTCTCAGGCGGGTCGCTTCAATAAGGCACTAAATAATTATATAAATCTAGGAACACAGTAATATGCAACAAATATAAAGCAATGTTTCTATTTTAATTTATCACAAATTTATTTAATTAACAGCACACAATAAAAAAATAAAATAAAACTTGGATACCATAAACATTGAAATATCAATCTCAAAATAGTTAATGCTTTTTATTTAAGGAGTAATATTTCTGGCAACAACATAGTTCTTAAGTACTAAAATTAATTAAAACTATTGTTAAATAACTCTCGTTTAAATATTTCAATGTTTGGTCCCAGTTGATAAACTGAATCTTTATAAACTCTGCAATCATCTGCTTTTATAATTATGGTTGAACAATATAATGAAGAAATAAGGTCAAGCACCTTTTTTCACTATTCCACCTATTCCAAATAAATAACTAATAGATCGAATACCAAATCCAGATACTTGTTTAATTGTGGTAAGTCAAATCATTTAATGATTATATTTCATATCCATTTCCACCATTAAATCTTAACGAAGTTTGATAATACAATTATCAAAATAAGAAAATTTCATTTCTTAATAAATTGTCACTTTAATAGCTTTAATGCACTTATTATTATTTAAACACAGGTATTCACAGAACTTTGATGAATATTAAATCACTTTAACGTTTTTAAATTAAAAAATAAAGGTAACCTAACCTAATTAAAAGATAAAGGTGTGCACTGTTTGAAAGATGTTAAATGAAAGAGAATTTGTTACCAAAATGACCGAGCTTTTATACCCCTCTAGTAAACAAATAAAATGTCCTGGGAATTATTGGTAAAACAAAACAACTTTGACATTTAATTTAAACCGTAACCAAATTATTATTTATTAATATTAACAAATCGTCAACGTAGAAAGCCACCCAAACCTTACAACTCAAGAATTACATAATTTAAGTATGATTTGGTAAATTCAATGTTGCTCTTTCGATTGATACCCGAAAAACCACTTATGTACCGAGAAACGATTAACAAAGTTGCACTCACATCCACTGATGCATATGGGTTAACACAGTATGCCCAAGAACAGCTTGAAAGTTTTATATTGAAACAACTCACCATGTATGCGAAAAACTATGTAAATATAGCTTAAAAAAAATTGTATATTGACGTTGAAAAAACTGCAGTTTACCTCTTAGTTATTAAGATATGTCGATTACAAAATGTATTCCAGCAGTAATCGGATACGCTAAGTTCAGTATTTCAACTCTTTTAGCTCTAAAAGCTCTTTTGCCATAGTTACAATTATTTACAACGATGTATACTATGGAAATCGAGCTCTTCATGTAAATAAATCTGAAATACCGAACGCGGCTATAATCATGATAGTGAATACATGAACGATGTTGTCATGATTAATTTGTTTTCGGATATAAAGTGACAACATTTGTATGTCTAAACAACAAAAAAATAATTTTTTAAAATTTTCTATCATGTTCTTATGTGAATTAATAGTATATTATAATACAAGTGTATAAGCAAGCCTTTATAGCACGCACGAGGCGAAGCCGAGTGCCTTTTAACAGAGTAGTGCTTTAAAGGCGCTTATACACGTGTATTATACGCTATTTTTTATTATACCTGCACCACAGTCTAAGAATTATAAAAATGAAATTGAAATCCCAATCGTTGCTGTTAAGAATTGTTTTGTTTCGTTGCTATTTATATTTACTATTTTGTT
Source organism: Agrypnus murinus (assembly GCA_929113105.1). Lineage (NCBI taxonomy): Eukaryota > Metazoa > Arthropoda > Insecta > Coleoptera > Elateridae > Agrypnus > Agrypnus murinus. The sequence goes on from OV816024.1 coordinate 70,475,543, forward strand.
GATTCGTGAAATGTGTGTTCGTGAATCATAAAATGACTGAAAACGAATTGTTAGCTGAACAAGCCGAACAGAGGTTAATTCCCGATAAGACAATTTCCATTCTGTGGTAAAGAATCTATTTCACAATACTCTATCAAAATTATTTAGCCAAGAACTATAAAATTTTGCACAAGAAGAAAATATAATGAAATCAAAATCTTGTTAACTTGAAACATATTTCTTTTTTTATAAAAAGCTCAGGTAAGGTAGTAAATACGTGTAAACCTCCCTATTACAACACACTTTGTCTGTTGTATGCTAAATCTTGCATTGACTAAGGCCTCAACTTATTTTAATTGCCTTATCTGATCATCATCTCACATCGTTAGTTGAACTAATGAAAATTATCTAAATTTTAAGGAAAATCAAGTGAGATTAGTCAACCCATCTAACGCGTCTTTTGTCTTTTGAAGATATCACGACAATATGTATAATTGTATACTGAAAAGGACCACGCTAAGTGGTCGAAACGTCACCCACGAAATAAAACTGTTTTGAACAAGATTGTTCCTATTGGCCAAATTTTTATTATTTATCATTTAAAGAAAAATAAAAATCGTTAATTATAAAAGTTACAAGAATAAGTTAAAGATTAAAGGTTTTATCCAAACGCTGCATCTTAGGGATGCTATCCAAAATTGAAGCAGAGTTACTCCTTTTTTTACTAATTTTTAATTAAAAATGACATTAATATAGTTCATTTGTTAAAGAAAAAGAATTGGAACCTTTATCTTAAATATAAACCTTATAGCGTCTTTCCTCTATAGATCGCAAATTTCGACACAAAATGAAACAAAGTTATAAAGATTATTTAAAATTATCGAAAAAACCTCACACTACAATTCTACAAAGTAATATATACATTTAATGTTAACATAAAATGAAGAATAGACGAACATGAAGAGCATGTTTTCCTATATGCAGGATAATATGGGGAGCATGCTGTAGCACTATTTGAAGAATAATTCTCTATTTTTAATAACTATTAAAAATTATATGGTGCATTTTACACATCGATCAGTGCTAACGATCTTAGTTAAATATTGTCGTGATATTTTGATGTTTTAGAAATTTTTACTTTAGATTTCATCATACGGTTAAGTCGCATTCCTTTGTACTAGTAATTTGGTTCTTTTCCATTTGATGTATTATTTTCTGTGTAACGATGTTACCTTTTTCTCGGCATAAAACCGTCTAAATTCTAAAAGTTATTATAACCTTCTCCTGGGTGGATTTTTAAAGGGCCAATCAAAAACCATGCAAAACAATGTTATCATAAACATGCAACTAAGGATAAATATATATTTTTGTAAAAGAAGGAGAGAGAGAGAAAAAAAAAGTTTGAAAATATTTTTATTACTAACTGTTGGTTTCAAAATCTTCCGGCCTATTTTCCCTGGAAATTACGTTATTTTGGAAACAAAATGTTAAGAGTAATTTATTTTCTCATAGATAAAAATGTATCCTAGCAAGCAAAATTTATTATGTTTTTAAATTGTTTTCGTCGACTTTCCCGGGTTTTATAATTAGCGTTAATAGTATTGAATTGTCTATAGTTCCTAGATCTTTGTTTAATAAATTCTAAAGTTTTTTAAAATTTGATTCGATGTATAATGCACTCTCATGCCGTCGTTTTTAAATATACTTTCTAAACCTTTGGTGATTGGGTGAAAAGGTAATTTAATAAACTTATTTGGCTCATTTCCTATTGGTAATAATGTACTCATGTTTTAAATGCTATGCTTCGAAGAGTAACCATTATATAAGACTAATTCTTTTATAAAACTTAATTCCTTGTTAAACCGATTTTTGTTTAATAAAAGTTTCATTCAGAGGGAAGTTAAATGCCGCCATTTTATGCTGCTCGCAAAGATTTGATTTTGCTATAATGTACCTTTAAGTGCTGGTTTCTTTTCTATAAACATCGATTTATAGTTCATTGTTATTATTTCTAACTACTAGACTGCCAAGGAAGGGCAGTTGCTTGTTCACTTCTTTTTCTACCGTTAATTTAATAGTTTTAAATTTCGAATTTAATTTGATCATAAACTCCATCTATGTCGCACATTTTTTATATTAAACACCGCGAAAATATCGTCTACGCACCTTAACCACACTCTCGAAAAATATTTAAATTCCTCTTTTATCAACATTTCAAAATTAATCAGGAACAAATTAGCTATAAAGGTGTGTTATACATCGAATCAACACAGAGAGAAATGTATTTAAATTTCATCAACAATTGTGTGGTATTGTAAAACAAATTGGTCTTAAAAAAGTGACAGGGACAATTTGTGTACAATTATAAAACAAGATTGTGTCATTTAGTTTGTCAAGATTTTGTGGAAGTCAATAGTAATTTTGTAGAATCAAATGAATAGTTGTGTATAAGTTTCCATAACAAATTGTGTTACTTATTAAAACAGAATGTGTAATGTTATTGCATACAATTTTATACAAAATTGTACAATTGATGCGCTAGTTGTGCCACATTTACTTAATAATATTTAACACAATTACTTGTTCACATTTATACAAATTGTGCAATACTCTGGCACAAATATTGTATACAGAAGGTTAGGTATCACAAATAAAATATATATTTTTACATATATTAAAATATATCTAACTAATATGTATATAGCTATACAATGTATAGTATTTACATACTATACAACGTGTAATATATACACGTATAACACTAAAATTTCCTTTTGCCGTCGCCTGTATATGTATAAATCTCGAATTTACATTAATAGCGATAATTACAAGTGGTGACATCTATAGGATGTCATCCATAAACTTTGCGAAACACAATAATTAGTAGCAAGCAGTTTGAACACTGGATTATGATTTCATTCAAACAAAATATTGTATTTTTCTAAACATGTTTTACAATTATACTTCAACATAATATGCTAGCTTATCCTCTACAACATTGTTCCAAAGAATGCAGAACTAAATCTGACTGTGTTAAATAATTGTCGTACGTTCCTGTTAGACAATTCAGTAACGAAAACCTACACAACGCTGGACAATACGATTCTACAATTATAATATAAATTTCTCCAACACCGTTTTGAACAATATTGTGCAAAGCTCTTATGAAGTATTTCTCTCTGTGAAACTTCAAAAAACTTGTTAGGTAATCCAAAAGATAAAACTGATAAAAAATTGAAATTGGGAATCTACCAAATTGAAGGCAATGATTGTAATCAGAGTTACGTTAGAAAGGCAAAAAGATCAATTTTGACTAGATTCAAAGAACATAAGCTGATTTTAAATACAATCGCATAAAGAATCAAGTATCGCTAAACATATACATGACACAGCGCACTTAAAGTAGATAAATCGAAATTATTAAAAAGTGTTCATTCAGCCATACATATGAAAGTATTTTTATTAAAAAGAACAAGAATTTATCAAACAAAGTGTTGGGAAATATAGACAATTCGAAACCTTTGTTGACAGATTGACTAAAAAACAGTTTACAAACATAATAAACTTTGCTGGGTGGAATACATTTTCATCTATGAAAAAATGAATTACATCTTAACGTGATTTTCAGTGAAAGTTAAATGTTTTACGAAGAGGGCGGAAGATTTTAAAACCAACAATTTTTAAACTGCTTTAAGTTAAGCCATGTGTTAGTAATAAAAATATTAGTTGCATGTTTGTGTTAAAATTGTTTTGCACGGTTTTTAATTGGCCCTTTAAAAATCCACTCACAAGAGGGTCATAACAATTTTTAGAATTTAGATGGTTTTATGCCGAGAAAAAGGTTACATCGTTACCGAAATAGGTATTGGCAGTTAGTCAAGTACAATGCGTGGTTAGGAGACACCGTGAAATATGGTGCTGTGATAAACCACAGTCCTTACAATCCATTATTAGACTTACAGAGAAATTTCACGACCTCTTTGTTCAAAGAATCTTTACTATTTTAATACAATCGTCACAAAAAAAATTTGTATAGTGAAAATGTTGTCATGAATATTTTGTACCGCTTAGTACACAGAGAAAAATGTAGTAGCGTAGTTTTGCACAACGTTGGTTAATTGTGATTGTACGATTTTTTTGTACAATTAGGTTCCATTATTTAAAAGCGTTGTGTATTCTTACTTAATAAGATTGTTTGAAGACGTCGTGAAATTTGATCTGACGAATTGTGCAAAGCAAATTGAAGTAACTAAAGGAATTAATAGTTCACAAAATTGTGCTGCGTCTGTCCACAATCTTGTTGTATATTTTGATACAAGTTGTTTAACTGTAATCATGCACAGTATTGTGCAGATTTTTAATTATATATGATGAAAAAATGCAAATAAAATTTGAAACTAATACAATTTTAGTGAAATCTTATATCAAGGTCATTTTTAATGTGGGATTGACCTATTGCACTTATTTCCCCCTCAGATCAGAGACTCCAGACATAAACAAACTGCAAAAAACGCTATGCTACGTGGAAATGAAACACATTCGTTTAGTAAGTTTGTGATAGTTGCAGAATACAGATATAATATAGGTGAATAAAAATTTAATTAATGTAAGTATTTTTAATTTTTTACCCTATATTTTAAATTATTATGATTGGGTACGCATTTTATTTACTCATTTATTTTAGTGCAAGTGCTAAGTAATAAATAACTAATTTCTACATTCATTTTCCAGGCGTAATTGGGTGCGGAGTTTTCTGTTCTTGGATCAACCACTTTACAAACCAAATTTTCTAATAATTCAGAAATGGACCGATGATCTTCCAGTGTTTGGCATTATTGAGAAAATAATAAAAAGTTCATGTTTCCAACTTGAAAATTTACTTTTATATGCCATGATTTGTTACTAATTTAAATAGTAAATCGTTTTATATTAATTAGATCGTTTGCTTAATTTGTATTTGTCTTTATATGAATGTTTTCTCTTTGTATTTTTGTGTTTAAATTAAATATATAATTGTTTAATAAAATTATCCACAATTTGTGTTATTAAATCACTCAGGGTTTAACGTTTCTTTCAGCAATATTAAAGGTTAAAGAAAAATAAGCACAATATTGTGCAAATATGCACTAAGCTGCTATATACACAATTACTCCAATGTTCGTATGTGTTTCCAACAGCATTGTGCAAAAATTCCACATAAGGATCGCAAGTGTTTAATACAGCATTGTGCAAAACTATGCTACAAAATGTAGAACATTCTTTAAACAAATTGTTTTAAGTAGTTACCTATTTGGTATGGAGATAAAAATAATAAGTTGTTTGGATAAACATTACAATTTGTTTTGCACAAACCAATGCAATTATATTACACAAATTGTTCCTGTCACCGTTTTAGCCACAATTTGTTTTAATCTTCTAAACAATTGTGCACTAAATATACATACATTTCTCTCTATGTACACACGTCAAAATCCTAACTCTAAGCTACTAAACAAATAACTGATACTATTGAGTAGTCATTGCTACTATATATATGTAATCACCTTTTAGGCAGATCTGTTGGAAAGATAATAGTAGCAGTTTGAATATACATAATCCAGCATGAAAATCAGTAGTCCATATTTTAGTTATTTTTCATATTTTTACACTGCAAAAACATTAAAAATCGTTCACTAGCTTTTAATGAAATTCTTTGTCAGCTGTGACTTGCTGTAAAAAGGCTAAGTAATTTAGAATTCTTGTTTACATTAATCGATTTGTTATGGAATTCATGAGATAATCGTGTGATTGTGTGCAATAAAATTTCTTTTTCTTGAGATTAATTTAATATTGTTGTCCCACTTGAAAGCATTTTAATCTCAGAGCTGTTAATTGAGTAACGGTAGATTTCATTTTGAATTTACGTTTTTACACTTATTTAGCTACAAGGATCTTCGAATTGTTTATATATGCTGTTTGTGAACGCCTTTATCTTTTCTATTATACATGTATATATTTATCAATAATTGAACAGTTTTCAATTGTTTTCCGCTTAAACTTTCCTCATAATGTTTGTAAAGTAATACGTATAGAGTCGTTGTTAAAAGAAAACCGATCTTTAACTGTGATCTTTAAATGTTGAAAATATTTCGAAAAAATATTTCACTGGAATTGTAATATTTGTATATTATTTCTTCACAATAGTAATAGTTTTCTATAGACATGTTCATGTTTTAATTTGCTCAGAATTGCTTCAAAGTCTCAAGATTCAAATTATTAACTGTGACAAACACCGGAAATTGAATTTTTATTCAAATTTATGTATTTTGTAGAACCTGTGTTTTAAGATTGAGTTGTTAATTCGATGTTGTTCAAACAATGTTCAATCAAAAATTGGTATTCTATAGCCTAGAATATCTTAATCCAAAAATACTTTATTTCACAACAAATGATAAACTGCTATAGTGGCTAATGAATTGTGATAACAAATGAATCTCTTACCCCTAACCCATATTATACCACAGTTTTCAACAGAAATGAGATTATTGTAACGTTCTTTTTAAAAAAATAACCAAAATGCTGTTTAAATCGTCTATTCATAAGAGAAATATTAATTTACATACACTTAATTAAAACACTATGACTATAAACTATTTAAATGATAGGTATTTACAAATTTTTATGAGGACTATTCATATAAAAACTATTTATGTATTACAATAATTATTAACATTTATTTATTCACTATTAACTAATTATTCAGAGTACATTTCACTATGCCGGTCTAGCATTAACTATTGATTTATTTATACAGAGCACCTTTCAATACGACGGTTAAATATTAACTGACTTCCTTCTACCCGCGTTCAATTTATATCTTTCATAACTTCTAGAACATAACCGATGAATCATACATGCAGCTGTTGATCAGTCACGTCGATAAGTCGCGTAGATGAGTCATACACGCAAGTGTTTATGTGTCATACATGCAGGTGTTGATGACTCATACATCTAGAATGTTCAATGACGTCATGTGTGGGTTTACTATTCGTTACATTATTTGTAATAATCAGCTGAGAAGTGAGAACGATATACGCTTTCGAAAAATAAGAATTCCGGTGATTCAGGTATATGTTAACCTCATATCATTTTATTTTCTTATTTTAACCTCATATTATTTTTTTTTATTTTTAAGATAATGGGATTGTTCAAAAATTAATTTTAAACAATAGTATATTCAGTTTTTAAAAATACTTAAAGTTTTTAAAAAGTTGTATATATTATACAGAGTGATAAAAAAGTGTCGTTTTTAAATGGAATGCCCTGTATATTTTCCTTGTTATTTTCCGATTTCAACTATATATACTTACCCGATATTTGACCAAGCATCGTTAAGAAATGAGAGCCAATTGAATATTTTAGATGCTTGTCTAATCCACAAGTTACCCCAAATTACGACCTAATTTTATTCCTAATAGTTCAAGTTGTCCATATTCGAAAATAAAACATTACGACAGTTAAGATTTTTTTAATGAAACAGAAAGCTTAACTATTTTACAAATACAAAAACTATAGATGTTTAACATACCAGCATTATTTTCAAGGCATTTGTAACATCTTGTAACAATTCAGTTTTTATTTTCTGAAATTCGTTTGGATTCAAATTAAGTAAACTTCTTTCTTTAGAAGATGTTTAAGCTGCTCTGTATCTCCATTTAACTCTTGTTCATATATTTTGTGATTTAGACAGAAATCTAAAATATTCAATTAGTTATCATTTATTAATGATAACTCAAAAAGTGTTCGGTCAAATATGCGATAAGTATATATATATTTGGAATCAAACAATAGCGAGGACTAATTATTGAAAAATATACAGGGCATTTCATTTAAAAAAGACACGTCATTTTTATCACCCTGTATAATATATAAATTTTTAAAAACGTTTAGTATTTTTAAAAACTGCACATAATGTTGTTTAAAATTATTTTTTAATCGCATCTATTATCTTAAATATAAAAAAAATTTAAATACTATTAGCATGCACTTGAATCACGAGGTAACATTCGTCATATTCATATATGTTTGATGACAACTTAGGGATCTAATACATTTGTTTTATGCAGTATATCGGAAAAGCTAGTTGTTCGATTCTATGATTGAATTTCAAAATAGCTTGATAGCTCTAATTAAGACCGATTATATTTTTATAATAGCATCTCTTTGTTTTCTTATTATTTTTCTTAGTACAGCGATTAGACTCGATTGTACCAAGTTATCAAGTTATTATTGGTATTATTGTTACTTTGGAATCGATTGGCTTGGGTCTGGTGTCAAGATTTTACTGTATACCAATAATTTTTATTAGCACACTGAGAGAACCTTATATGTGAAATTGAGTAATTTTCAGTTTGATAAACTTTTTGTTAATATAGACCCAACAAAAATTAGTATTTGATTCGAATAAGAAAAAATAAGTATTTTTGTTACTTTCAATTTAAAACCAATGTTTCGTTGATTGTACAGAACTCATAATATAGAATTAAACGTCATACTTTGTAAAATAGATAAAAAACTTCTGCTGAATCAACAAACAGCTTTGTATTTTTGATTGAGAATTATGTTGTTTCAATCTTAATTCTTTTTAATGAAAAAATTCCTTTTTTAAATTAAAGAAACATATTTTTCAAAGCATAAAAACTTTTGATATTTTATTACGGCCCCGTTTTTTTTAAATTTTGGTTTATTTAAATTGTTTGAGTTTAAGAAAAAAATTATTATTTGTTATAATTGATTTTTGTACAAATTAACACTTAGTATTGCAGCCGAATCATTACACAAAACGTGTAATTTTTGCCAAATTCGAAGATGTTCACGAAAAAGAACACAAAAGTTTTTTAAAGAAAATATCCAATTGACGAGGTGTAATAATTATCAAATTTGCTTTGTTTATATCGCGTTATGGAAATATGTTCATATTTATCATCATATTTCACATGAATCATATTTATTTTTATTTCTGAATCTTTCAAAGTCTACCTTTTAAATAATTCAGATTTCACTGTTTCCATAATTTTTTGTCCATATCTAATTCTTCAAAAACTGCTTCTTTGCCACATATATTTTAATATCGATACAAGTTACAAACGTATAAAGAACGCAAGGTCGCTTTACTGTTGAATCAAATGATGAATTAATTCATTTGAATTGAACAAAACATTGTGGAAATAAACAAAGTCATTATTTGAAAACACTTGTACATAACTGTATAATTGACAATACTTTAATTCAAATTTACAAAAAGTTTTGTTATGTTACATTTTGTTAAATGAAATAAAAATTTGCTGATTAAGAGACATTTTTACATTAAATTTAAATAAGTTTATATTGGATTAAACAAAAACAATTTATTTGAATTAAATTGCAAAGTTTTTGTTGAACTTAAGAAATGTTTTATTGATTTAAAAAAATATTCTTTATATTAACGAAAATTTACTCGGATAAAAGAAGATTTTGTGTTGAGTTCAACAAAAATTTTATTAAGAAAATTTCTCTTGCTGCACCATTAGGAACTATTGTCAGCTTTCAGTCTTTTTGCAATTCCTTTTACAATATTATTTAATAACAGGCGGCTGCTATATAGCATATAGTCCAGTAACCATATAGTCTAGTAAAATTTAACCGCCGCTTTCGGAAGAAGATAGTTCTTTGAAATATCTACCATCTTGTTTAGGCTTTCGCATTCGTTGCTTGGCTGTAACTGTAGCGCACAGTGGTGTTTGGGACCACTATGTGTCCAAAAATTCAGGTATTTGAGAAACCCTCGATGAATATACATGTATTTGATCGTTATGAAAAGCTTATTATGAAAATATGACCCTTAGGCTTGTCACCCTCTTGGGGGGGTAACTACCCCCAGGAAGATGATCTAGTAACTTGACCATGCAGGTGGATAGTACTTGATGAATTGTTGCTACTGGTATAATTTAACGTCATTTGAGTAACTCATTTATGAGTTACACAACTTCAAAGTGCCAAAAAGTGCTCTATTTGGCATATTTTGCATTCTTGTAACTCCTACAAGGAGATCGATCAGGGCCGATGGCTTACACCATTATATTGCTCAAGGGTTGGGCTGTTGAATGCTGAAAACTTTAGCCTGATCCGACTAACCACGTTCAAGATATGCAACATCAAAGTAACAACGTTGATAATATAATTCTAAAATATTTTGGAGATATGAACACACATGCATCCATAAACTGTAATAAATATAGTGATAATTTCGATAAATTTGTATTTCTGCAATATGTTTTTATTATTAGTAAGGTAAACACTCTGCCGCAAACTTACCGCATACATTTTCAATTTTAAAAATTTTTTTATTATTTTTAAGTGATGATTTTTGATAAATGTTAAGATAATTTTTAAAATTTGAAAATATAATGCGTTAATTTTGCGGCGGAGTAGGTATATATATTTTTTAAATAATCAATTTTAAAACACAGCTTTAATTCTCCGACACTACAAAAATACGATTATCAGTCAAACCTATGTGAAATCTACAAATGCTTCTGCAGTGGTTTTTCAAGGCACAATTCAACTGACGTTTTCGGAAAATTATGTAATACATACATATATTAATTAAAATGAAGCAACATTTTGAAAAAGACATGTCGCGTTTCGACGCATTTAGCAACATCAACGTTGTTACTTTGATGTTGCATATCTTGAACGTGGTTAGTCGGATCAAGGCTAAAGTTTTCAGCATTCAACAGCCCAACCCTTGAGCAATATAATCGAGTAAGCCATCTGCCCTGATCGATCCCCTTGTAGGAGTTACAAGAATGCAAAATATGCCAAATAGAGCACTTTTTGGCACTTTGAAGTTGTGTAACTCATAAATGAGTTACTCAAATGACGTTAAATTATACCAGTAGCAACAACTCATCAAGTACTATCCACCTGCATCGTCAAGTTACTAGATCATTTTCCTGGGGGTAGTTACCCCCCAAGAGGGCGACAAGCCGAACGGTCATATTTTCATAATAAGCTTTTCATAACGATCAAATACATGTATATTCATCGAGGGTTTCTCAAATACCCGAATTTTTGGACACTTAGTGGTCCCAAACACCACTGTGAGCGGTATTATAGATCATAGTTGCATGAAAGCTTTTAAATGTTTTGCTTTGACCTACGTACTGTGGAACGTCTAATATAAAAAACTTGTCAAATGACTTGGATATTAAAATAATCTTTTTTTGCTAAATAATGTTTTAGACTTATAAAAAACAATCCAAATATTGAGAATTTATCGAAAATTTCTCAAAAAGGTCAATGGAATTAAAATTTAAAAGTGAACTATTTTTCTGGCTTATATGGGGGTCAAGCAAACGGATTCGACCAAAAGTTTTTTCTGGTTTTTTGTTTCACGCTGAAACAAGAAATAATTTACTCTATAAAAACTATATGAGTAGGATAATTCTTCCTTCATAGTTATTCTTCAAGCCAAAGTCTGCATTTATTCAAGAATCGTAGTTTATCTGCGGAAGCGGCTTTTGGGCATTTCCGTTATACGTAAGTAAACTAATTATTCTCCCAGTATAGAGTAACTTTTATAGAGTAGTATCCTTTTTATTTTAGTGCGATAACGCAAATATTAACCAAGCTATGACAATTTTCCTGAAACTCAATTTCTACGGAAAACACGGTAGCTTGATGTAAACAAGTGAATGCTGACGCAAAACGAAAACAGATAAAAATAAAATAATGGAATTTTACAACATTGCAAATATAAGGGAATATTCAAGCAAAAAACAAAAAAAATGAAAAAGTTTTGGTTATTTTGGTCGATTTCATATGGATTGGCCTATTTTATGGGTTTTGACCTCTATTTTATAGAATAACTTGAGAAATAAAACATATATCAAATTACAAAGATTTCCACATACATACAATACTATTAGCTACTTGCATATAAAATTACATTCAATTCTGTCAAGTAGTTATTGAAAGATTAATTATTAAAAACAAGCTTTACGTCAAAACTCCCAAAAATGGACTTTGTGTAACATAATTCGAAAAGATTCAAAAACCTAATATCAAATAATTTTACAAATTTACTATTTTATACAAAAATAAATCGTCTTTTGCTATGCGCATTTAAATTCAGTGCTCATAACTTTTGCATTAGATAGTAGCTCATGCCACAAGACGTACACCTTAATAGCCACAAACACACTAATGTGGTCACTTTAATTAAATTTGTTTAGTAAAATTATAAAAAATGCTCTCTAGACGCTATGCACAAAATCTGACTTTATTTAGTCCAGTAATACAAAAAATATAAGCATATTTGATCAAAAAAGTCCGATTTTGTTCCACTGTGCGACGGTACTCACAACCTACTATCTGAATACCTGCCGTATTCATAAAAGTGGTCCGATTTACCATACTCATTATTGGCTATTAGCAGGGAGCACTCTTTTAAAGCTGCAAAGGTGAACATACTTAGTTATTTAATTTTTCGTTTTTAGTGAGTCATATTATCTCTAATTTTGCAATTTCTTCCTGAAAGCTGTTCACAGCATTTATTACTTTTTTAGTTGATCCTTACCAGCAAGAGAATTTTTAAGTTTTGGGAGCAAATGGAAGTAGATCAGACGAATAAAGAAGCATAAAAAGTATTTCAAATTTTAATTCGGCAAATTTTTGTTTGCGGCGCAGTATAGTCCGATAACAGTTTTTCTATTCTGAAGATAGTCAAGCAAAAGAATTCCATTTGCATACAAAAAACCGATGCCATCACTTTCCCAGTAGAATATACGAGTTTCGTTGTTTTGGTGCTGTTTCGCTTCGTTCGACTAATTGTTTTGATTGAATTAAATGGTTTATTTTGTTTCCCATGTGTTACTTTCTAAATACCGTGGTGAGAAAGTTTAGACAGAAACAGTAAGAGATCTGGTACATTTAAATGAAACAATCAAACAACACAAAACCCTAATAAAAGATATATCAACAATAAAATACTGTAACATTCTTTTTAAAATAATAACAAAAATGATGGGATAGCTGTCTTTCTTAGTTACGTTATTGAGCTGCCGATAGTCCACACAAAATCTCGTTGATCCGTCCTTCTTACTGACTAGGATCACCGGTGATGCCCATGGACTGCTGGATGGCTCGATAACCCCTTGTTCTTCCATATCGGTAATAATTTTCTCGGCTTCTGCTCGCCTTGCTAGAGGTAGACGTCTCGGTTGCTGTCGGACTGGTCGAGAGTTCCCTGTATTGATTTTATGTCGCACAATATTGGTTCGTCCCTTCTGTGTATCGTCAAGAGCGAAGATATCTTGATATCGGTGAACCAAACCCTGAACCTCTTTCACTTCCGTTTTGTTAAGGTCTTCGCATGAACTAGTAACCATACCCACTAGTTTTCCACCATGGTTTTTGGTCACTGGTTTTGGAACATCAGCCATACACCTGGCAACTCGGAATACTGGCACACACTGTCCCACAAGGGTGCTCTTCTTTAATGTCACCGGATCAACGTTAACGTTCATAAGCCTCACCGGTACTATCTTTCCAACCTTGATCAGCGCTTTTCCCATAAGTATGCCACTATGGATCTTCTTATCACAGACAAGCTCCATCATTTGCACACATCTTACCCGAAGATCTCCATCCAAACCTGCCTCGACAACCATCTCGCTTTGACCCGGCAATATCATATCTTCTGCCAGCAAAACCCTTACGACAGGATCTTCTCGTGGGTGCAACGGAAGCTCTTCGTGACCGACCTTCAAAACACCCTCCTTCAAATCCAACGTAAAACCAAATTTTCTCAAGAGGTTCATTCCCAAGATGAAGTCATCAGGGATATCGGCTACCAGCACCTCATGATCACGTTCTTCACTTCCAATGCCAATCTTCACCTTCACTACTCCGCGTGCTGGTATCACTTCACCTGTTGTTGTACGGAGTTGAGTAGTTGTCTGTAACAGCTTCATACTTGATCGTAGAACGTTAGGGCGTATGATGGATTTTGTCGCCCCCGTATCAATGAGTAGCGGAACAGTTCGATTAGCAATTTTCCGATCTATGAACAAACTGCTGGTACTATTCTTTGATGTTACGGCATGGACGGTGATCTCTGGGGCATCTTCACTAACAGTCAACGTTCGCCATCTCTTCCCAACCCCCTTTAACTTTTCCGATGGTTGTACTTTTCTTATTTTGGGACAACGGTGTTGTACATGTCCTTGTTCGCCGCAGTTCCAGCAGCAGATCTCTGGAACTCCTTGAAGATTCTTCTTACGACTGTCTTCCTTCTGAAGAACTCTCATTAGTAACTCCTCTAGGCAATCTTTCGAACCTTCTTTTTCTTCGACAACGGCCCGAACACGCCCGTGACCTCGGGACGCTTGTTTTGCGGCTTCAAATTCTAAGGCGTGAGCAAGCGTATCATCAGTTGTTCTTGGTCGTGCCAGCCTCAATGATTGTTGTGTTTCCCCGTCTCTTAGTCCATCAATGAAGGTCTGCACAGCGATTGCACAGCCTCAAATTGTTTGTAGTAGGTGGACCAATGTATCTTTTCATAGAACGTGGGTGGTTTTACTTTTATCCCTACGGCAGGACCCTTTTCTTCTTTACTTCATTAAACTTCCACTCAGACGTTGAGGGAAACCGTAGTTGGCTCATTCTATCTTCCAGCATTTCGGTTATGTCTTCTTTCTTAGTTGTTGGTGGTAGTTGCATTTGGGCTATTTTCTCTTCTACCATCTTTATTACCCTATCTTGTTCCGCCAATCTACCTTCCAACAGTCCTAACCCACGGGCATTCTCAAAAAATTCTTCGAAAACTTTATCTTCTAACGCTTTGACATTGTCCTGCAATTCTTCTTTAAGCCTTCTGGAATTTTCTTCAGATTTCCTGGAATTCTCCAGTATTTCTTCCTTTAGTATTCTAACATTTTCTTCGGACTTTCTAGAATTTTCCAAAACTTTTTCTTCCAGTGCTTTGGTGTTTTCCATTAGCTTTCTAGAATTCTCTGCGGAGTTTCTAGAACTTTCCAGTAACTCTTCTTTTAACATTCTAACATTTTCTTTGGACTTTCTAGAATTCTCTTCGGCTTTTCTAGAACTTTCTTCCATTTTACTTAACAACAAATTAATATCAATTGCGGGTCCAGGTATTTCGAAGCGGTAATTTTCAGGGTCTTCCTTCTGTTCTAAACGCCATTCTCTTAACCGATTTATTAACACGCTTTTAAGGCCCGTTGTGTCCAAATCTCGTTCCCAAGTTCGTGTTTTAACTCTATTAATTTAAGATCTTTTAACAATTTCATCGCCATTTTAATTATTAGTTGTAATTGTTTTTAACACTAATAGTTTATTCTCACAGCACTTTGTTTATTACGCGATTTTATTTATTTTTAAACTGACACCTGTACACCACTGTAACGTTCCTTTTAAAATAATAACAAAAATGCTAATTGAATCGTCTATTTATAAGAGAATTATTAATTTACATACTCATAATTAAAAACACTATAACTATAAACTATTTAAATGCTAGATATTTACAAATCTATTTGAGGACTATTTATATAAAAACTATTTATGTATTACAACAATTATTAACTAATTATTCAGAGTACATTTCACTATGCCGGTCAAACATCAACTGAACTCCTTCTACCCGCGAACTCAATTTATATCTTTCATAAGTTCTAGAACATAACCGATGAATCATACATGCAGCTGTTGATGAGTCACGTCGATAAGTCGCGTCGATGAGTCATACACGCAGGTGTTGATGAGTCATACTTGCAGGTGTTGATTGATGAGTCATACAGTTGATGACTCATACATCTAGAATGTTCGATGACGTCATATGTGGGTTTACTATTCGTTACAATACGATTCGTTTTTTTTCTGACAAAATAAACAGGCAAAACAAAACAAAACAAACATTTTGAGGGATGCAGCACACCAAAAGATATTTGGCACGGGTCGCCACTGAATACTTATACATATAGTGTGGAAATAAAGTAGCGGATAAATTCGATAACTTATACCGTTAAAATTAATTGTTTGGAAAAAATCTCGAAGGAGTATGGCGATTTTAATTACTTGAAGCTATACTGTACCATTTTCAACATTACGTTGAAGGTTAGTTTCTTTTTAGTCTAATTAGAATTTTAAACTGTTTTTCTCAACTGATGGTGACTGGTGACTAGCTCCATTTTGCAAATTTAAATAATTTTTAATATTCGAACTTTAGGGCAGTTTTTCTCAATTTTTTTAAATGTAACATATTGAAAATTGTATACAGTTGAAAAGAGAATAAAAAATACTACCGAAATCGACAATAAAAAATATAGTTTCTAATTTAAAAAAAATATCGATGACATTTTTACTTTAAAAGCAAATGACGTAACAACTTGAAAATGGTGCAGTATAGCGTCAAGTAATTAAAATCGCTATATCCCTTCGAGATTTTTTCCAAAAAATTAATCTTAACAAAGTTATCGAATTTATGCACTACTTTATTTCCACTCTGTATATACGCTGTGTTTGATACCGTTGATACATAACTGTCAGCCGTGATTAAAATTTTGAAAAATCGGTGCCTATGACCACGATTCGTTAGTGATTCATGATTTATTAGTAATTTATTAGTAAAACAAGAAGTAAAGCATATTTAGAAGATTCTTTTATAAAGTAAAATGTAAAAGTCTACTAATAAAGTCAATTTGATCATGATTCATCATACTATGTACCTCCGTGAACAGACAGGAGTGGCGTGTGATGACTATCCAGTCAATCTGGAAACCAAAAATACCAATTCACCCTTTCATACATCCATGATATGACATATCTTAAGCCGTTTTTGAGTTATACAGACGGACAGACAGGCAAACAGCATGCACCAAGATCTACGGTTGCAATATGTCGAGTTTGGAAAATTTTGCACTATTTTAGAAATCAATTTGTTTACTACAATACCCCTATTGTTATATTTTTTACCTCAACTTTAATAATTCAAGTATATTGTGATTAATCAAAAACAATAAAATTAAAATTGTGTATGTATAATAACCAATACACTAATATACTAGTAAATGCAAACATACAAACAATATAATAGATACAATAGAATATCACAGTTAATTAAATTTTTCTAACCTTGTTAAGTAATTATGTTTGTACTCATATTTGTAGGTTGGTCGAATGAATGGATTTGATATAAAGTCTAAATATTACGCAAAATACATGTACTATATGTAATCTTTTTTGGAATAGTTGAAATGTTTATATACACGGATGCGTGTAGAATTATGAAATGTATTAATTGTTGTAATTGATGTAACCACGCGTTTCGAATGGTATTGTGTATACAATTTGAACTAGCCTTTATATTTTACTATTATTTATTAGCAAATGATATTATTTATTATTAATGATCAAGGCATTTTTATTTTGTTGTACTTGTTTGGCAAGCAAATCAAGTTTTTCTACCGTTTTATAAATCATTCATATTTTGTTTTATTGTATATTGGAATGTTCATTCTATTATTTTTAGCAAGGTTATCAATGCATATTGGTTTTTATGTTGGTGTTGTTTAGTTTTCTTAATATTGCTTTGTTTTGTAAAAAAACTGCTGTCGCGGACTGCATTTGTTTGTGTTGTAGCTTCTAAATTTTAAATTCAGTATCTGTGAAGCTGAATATGAGGATGGTTGAAAAGTTTCCGACCTTAACGTGAAGATGGCAGCACTCGTCAATAAAAGCTAGGGAATGTAGTTGTGCATCTTTTGACAGGTACTCACCAAAATTTCAGCCATTTTGAACGCGCAGTTGTTATTTGACAATCGTTTGAGTGAGTCGATGTGAGTGTTTTTGTGAAAATGGAAAAAATCGAGTATCGAGCTGTCATTAAATATTTGTTTTTGAAAGGCAATACGTCTTCGCAAATCAAAGATGAGTTGGACTCTGGGTATGGAGACTCTGCGCCATCATTTACCACAGTGAGATTTTGGGCAGCTGAATTTAAACGTGGCCGTACCAGCTTGGAAGGCGATGAACGTTCGGGACGTCCAAAAACTGCAACCACTGACGATAACATCGCTAAAGTTCACCAAATGGTGCTAAACGACCGTCGAATTAAAGTGAGAGAGATAGCAGAGGCTATGAATATGTCCAAAGAACGTGTTTGTCACATATTGAATCAAGATTTCGGCATGAGAAAGCTGTCCGCGCGTTGGGTGCCGCGTTTGCTCAAGTTAGACCAAAAACGTGTTCGAATGAACATTTCCAACGCTCTGTTGGCGCAGTTTAGGCGCAATAAATCAGAGTTCTCGCGCCGATTAATTACTGTAGATGAAACTTGGATACACCATTATACGCCAGAAACAAAAATACAGTCAAAACAGTGGACTGCGAAGGGGGAATCGGCTTCAAAAAAAGCAAAAACTGTTATGTCGGCTGGGAAAGTGATGGCGACTATTTTTTGGGATAGTCATGGAGTTATCTTAATCGATTATCTTCAAACAGGAAAAACCATTACAGGAGCATACTACGCATCATTACTTGACAAGCTGAAGGCAGAAATTGCGGAAAAAGGGCCACATTTGCAGAAAGAAAAATCCTGTTTCACCAAGACAATGCGCCGTCTCACACCTCCGCGGTTGCCATGGCGAAGATCTACGAATTACGGTTTGAACTGCTTGACCATCCTCCTTACTCACCAGATCTAGCCCCAAGCGACTTCTTTTTGTTCCCTCATCTAAAAATTGCGCTAGGAGGACAGAGATTTTCGTCAAATGAGGAGGCAATCACCTTCGTGAACAATTATTTTGCAGAGAAAAACGCCGAGTACTATTTGGACGGGTTAAAGAGATGGGAGCATCGCTGGGAGAAGTGTGTAGACTTACAAGGAGACTATGTAGAAAAATAAAAATAAATTTAAAGAAAAAATGTCTTGTATCTTTATTAGGTCGGAAACTTTTCAGACCACCCTCGTACATGCTGTTCATAGTTTTCTATATAGAATGACTAATCATTATTCACTATTATGATTTATAAAATTTATTACTCCTAATATTTTTATGTTAAAAGTTACTAATATAAGGTTTAATGTTTAATATTGCTACACCAAAATAAAGCCGCAGAAGTTAAAAATCAATTGTTTAAAAACTACCCAATCGATGGCAAAAATTTTATTAATAAATGATCATTTTAATAAAATGTTAAACTATTATTTATTACTGTAGGCAATGTAAATCACAGAAACTGAGTGCTATACAAAACAATAATGCACGTAAGCGTAAGTAGATTTGATAAATAAAATTTCAAATGTTGAGGCGTAGTTTACTTACGCATATAATGAGATTTTATTTATAATTAATAACTAAACAATAATATTATCGGCGACCGGGTGTCCGGTTATTAAATAAGTAGGTATTATTAAAAGTTAACTGCTAAATATTAAACTTGCTGTAACGAAACATTTGTTGGTAGATTATTTAGTTTGTATAGAAAAATTGTCATTCTGCTGTAGGTTGGCCTTGGTTGCTCACTTGGTCAGAGCGTCGGTCCGGAGTGCTGAACCCGTCAGGGTGATAATAAGAATTTTCATTTATAATATGATCTAATGTAAAACATTAATATTTACTTTAAATATCATGAATCATATTCTATCCCGATTTTCATCATAGTATAATTTTTGCAATTCTGAAATCTTATCTTACTTATTGTACTTAAAACAATATTTTTTGTACAAACACTCGGAGGTTGCAGATTGCCAGTAGTGGAACAGCCTGTAGTGTTGGGTTATTGAGGAAATTGCGGACTCGTGGGTTTATGGCATTTCAAACAATAGCATAGGGGAGAGTAGAATACAATAACATTAATTTGTTTTAGAAGGTCAGTCTTTCATCTTGCATTACTGCATTTTATTAGTGTTTATAGAGGTCATCTATTGATTACTCGAATGATTGAGAAATTGATAAGTTGTAATGTAGGTAAAAGCAGAAAGACAATTATAATAATGTTTAGTTAAGAATTCTTTTCTGCAAGTGGTTGAATAAACGACATTTGAAAATTGCAATTATATATCTAAAGGAATATATGACAAAAACCATAATGGTGCCACTGACTGTAGAGTTTTACAAACGTATTATGTTGTATTCGTCAACGAGACAACGGTAACAACTTTGGGTTGGAGATGTAAACTCTATTAAAGGTTTGCTATATATTAATTTTATTAAACAGAAAATAAAAAGCTGATAAAAGTAAACAATTATTGAACACATCTGTTCTGCATTCCACGTTTTTTTCTAGGATATGTTATATTAAATTAAAAAATATTATTTTACAGCCCTATTTGCATTACATATTTTCCGATTTATTTTAGAAGTACTAATATATACTCGAAACCCAAAAGTATACATGTAGTAATTAAAAATGAATAAGTAAATATGTAATATATTCCACATAGTTTGATTTTTGTACAGAGTGGTTGAATAAAATTCATGTTGTTTTTTAGTGGTTTCTAATCTGATGTTAGATTTTTAAATTTTCGCGAATTACAAATAGCCCGGTATTTTGTGAGTTCTGACTTAAAGCGTGTCTTTAATAATTAATATTTCAATAACTACTCGACAGAATTGAATCCAATTTTACATGCAAGTAGCTAATAGAGCTGTATCTATGTGGAAAATTCTTTAATTTGATGTATGGATTATTTCTCAAGTTATTCCATGAAATAGAGGGTAAAGCATTTTGGTGTTCTGAGGTCTTAATCAAAATCTTTTTTGTTACAAAAGATAGTATTTTTTGTTAGAACAACAAATACGTCAAGAAATATAGAAAATATTTACGAATCAATTAATTGAATAATTCTTTAAAGAATGTGCACTGTCCCCAATTCAACTGTTGCGTTTGTAGAATAACTTGTAAATACTCCACATATCAAATTACAAAAATTTCTAAATACATACAACACTATTAGCTATTTGCATGTAAAATTGCATTCAATTCTGTTGAGTAGTTATTGAAATATTAATTATTAATGACACGCTTTACGTCAGAACTTGCAAAAACCGAACTTTGTGCGTAAATTCAAAAGCCTAAAATCAAATATGGATTTTAATAATATGAAAAGATAAAAATACTGTTACTTATATTAAAGTAAGGAGTTCTTTAAAATAATAAATAGGCATAAGAAATTAATAATAAATAAATAAATAAATAAAAATCTAAAAGAAAGGGACTATTTCATACGAGTAGCATTTACATTACAAAAAATACTGTAAGGAATAGTACACCCACATATGACGTCATCAAACATTCTAGATGTATGAGTCATCAACTGTATGACTCATCAATAACACCTCCATGTATGACTCATCAACACGTCATCGAACATTCTAGATGTATGAGTCATGGTATGAAAGATATAAATTGAGTCGCGAGTAGAAGGGGGCAGTTAATGTTTGTCCAGCATAGTGAAATGTACTGTGAATAAATAAATGTTAATAATTATTGTAATACATAAATAGTTTTTATATAAATAGTCCTCATATAAATTTGTAAATACCTAGCATTTAAATAGTTGTTAAATAGTTTATGGTTATAGTGTTTTTAATTAAGTCTATGTAAATTAATATTTCTCTTATGAATAGACGATTTAAACAGCATTTCGGTTATTATTTTAAAAAGAACGTTACCATACTAAGAAAAAAGCAGTAAAAATGAGTTGAACAATATTTATATTGCTAGGTCTGTTATATAAGAATATATTACTTTCCGGTTATAACCTTTTTTTACTTGCGGAAAAGGTTACGCATTGGCGTGCGGCAGCTTTTCATCGGTGAGCGGGATACGTGGGTCCACTGAGTATGAAGCAAAGAAAAAAAAGGGCGCCATCCAGCTTTTTTAATGCACAAGATAACTTGAACAAAATAGGAAAGCGGGAGAACCTATTTCTCTTGGTAAGTATTATTTTTAAACAACTATTACTTAAACAATTTAGCATAAATTATCTTTTATTTTTTTTAGGTATGGTGGTTTTATTCCTCAACAATAAGAAGCACAAATTTTAAATGCATTTACTAATAGTAACACATATATACACAAAATAAAAAAAATAGATATAGAGCAAAATAAAGAAATAAAAAGATCAATGTGAACGTAGATATGTGAATAAATCTAATTACTAAGATATAGTACTATTTCTGTTCATATTGTAATCCTCTAAAATGAATTAACAAAACTATTAAAAAATATGCAAAAATTTAATTAAACCTTTTCTTTAATTTTATTAATTTAAGTTATCACTAGAAAGCGATATCAGAAAAATTTCATGTATAAAATTATTATTACCCTATAGATTCGTAAACCTTAATATAAATTATTATCTTTAACTATAATTAGATAAATGTAAGATTTATGAAATTATTAACTTGATTCGAAGAATCAATTAGGCAAATCTAAATAATATAAAAAAATACCAACAAAGGAAAATGTCCACTGCTATTGATGGATACTCTGATGTAATCCTACGGTGGTTGATACCGACTGTGGATACAGTACAATACTCGAAAATTGGCTACTGGGCCTATTCAGCGTACGATAACGTCTCAGAGATGAAGGTGTGATTCAGCTCGTGCTCCAGGAAGACTAGATTTCCCTTTTTTTGACAAAACGGCTGCACAAATTGGTGCATATGTGTAGGCGTAATGTTACAGGGTAGCCTAGATTCCCTTTATAAGGGAAATCTTCATCAACGAAATTCCTCAGCAACAATCAAAGGCCAAACAAAATAGTTATGGATATTCGTCACGGAGAAATTTATTTCCGTTCAGATGCTCATTAAAAGAGTTTCTAATGAAGACGCTTGGTCAAAAACGTGACCAAAAACCAATCCTCCTAAAGAGGTGTTTCCAGCACGCACAACAGAGAGCGAATCCTCCTCTCGAGAAATCAAACGCGCAAGGCCGTCATTCTCACCAAGGAACATTGATAACGATATCCAAATTACTAATAAGGAAATTACTAATAATTAAAAATAAACTCAGGGAGTCTACATTTAAATATATGCAACGAAAAGCCATCAATATAAAAATTATAAAGAGAGAAAATGATACTTTTCGAAACCGACAAAATATTTAAAATAAGTACATCTAAAGGTGAGTTCATACGAGGACCCTTTCAGTAAAAGAACAAAATACGGAAAAATAAATGTTACACGGTTATCAGATAACGTTATTTGTGTACAGTTTGGTAGATTTTGATATACTCTTTTCTAAAATATAAAAGCACAGGGTTTAATCTGTGGTTTAATTTCAAACTCTAGTTCAGGTTTTCGTTCAATTTTATTGATTTTTTTAATTATTTTTGATATTATTTGTTAATAAAGTGCTGAATACAGAGTATTCAAAAAATCATTATCAAGAGATTTGTTTTGTAAAAGAGTTTCAGTTGTTTAAGATCCTTATGAATATTAAAAGAGACTAATCTGTTAGCTGCAAAGATTTTTCTGAATTTCTGGTAGTTTATATATCTAATTACAATAGTAATTACTTTTATCCAAAATGTATAACAATTTATGGTAATAGCATAAAATAAGCATAAAAAGGTTACTTCTACAAACTAACTAAATATAGTATTTCTTACTGTGCTGAACTTATTTTTTATTCAAAAGTTAGTTTTTTATTAGCAAGTTGTAGTTAAGTTAGAATTCATTTTTGTCAAGTAAGAAAAAATATTAAACAATTTACAACGTGTTTTATTCCTTATGATGTTTTAAATACTTATTGCTGAAAAATATTACGTATTATCAAAAATCAAAATTATTAAAGATAAATGTATATAAGTATACATGTCACCAGTGACGTCACACGCCGACCTTGCTTCAACTGCTAGAAAGCTTCCGTGAGACAACTTCCCATGTAATAACTTTTAGTTGGGACTGGCCGTCCTATGATGAAATCAATCAATGCGTGCGATGAGGTACAAAAGATGTTCCACCATCTCGATTTCTCGCCCAAAAACAACAAACAACATATGAATAAACAAAGGCATTAATAAGTAAACTACAAAACAAAAATAGTACACCCGCACTGGCCGATCATGGGTCATAAATAGAGACGTGCATTTTAGGTGACCTCGCCTGAAAAAACCCTTGATTATCTCATCTTTCATAAGCGCCGTCGCTACAAGTTATAGGAGATATAGTTGACTAACACAGAAGCTTTTATGAGGCTGTCTCCGAGAAACTGCACAAAATTGGAAACAGAAATATTTTTATGTTCTCCAATTTGCTTCAAACTTTCAGGTATGATTCTTTAACACATAAAGGCCGTACTGACCGAAGAAGGCATCACTTATATTGATAAGCTGGGCATAGCAGAGCGGTAAAGATCAAAATGCTAACTTTGCGTAGAAGCATCGTATACTCACATACTATAGCTCATTTTGATCATTTTACGGGCTCGGCGAGTAGAACAACTTTTGCCTGTTGGTGCATTAGGAAATTCCTACTGTACACAAAGTTATGCCAAGAAAACTACTGAAAAATGGTACATCTTGGTGGTTTTAACCATTTTCTCAGAAATTCAGAAGGTTTGTCACCATAAGCTGCATATCTTTAGAATCTACGATAAATTTCGCTCCAGATACACTTGCATTTATGCACTGAGTCCGGGTCGCCTGGGAGAACTAGTTCAAAATGTACAGTACAAAAGTACAACATCTTCTCTCTTGTCTATCTCAACAAATATTACTCCAAACTAAGCATTGCTATATCATTCGAAGCGTCTCGACGAGAGCTACACCAGGGAATACAAAGGCATTATGGATTTTAGGTTTTGCCATAATATGGTAATTAATGGTGGAAAATGTTTTTTGACAAATAGTAGTTTTCTTGGCATAACTTTGTGCACAGTAGGAATCTCCAAATGCACCAAAAGGCAAAAGTTGTTCTACTCGCCGAGCCCGTCAAAATGAGCTAGAGTATGTGAGTATACGATGCTTCTACGCAAATTTAGCATTTTGACCTTTACCGCCCTCCTACGCCCAGCTTATTAATATAAGTGATGCTTTCTT
Organism: Agrypnus murinus; assembly: GCA_929113105.1. Classification (NCBI taxonomy): domain Eukaryota; kingdom Metazoa; phylum Arthropoda; class Insecta; order Coleoptera; family Elateridae; genus Agrypnus; species Agrypnus murinus. The sequence continues at coordinate 70,500,620 of OV816024.1, forward strand.
CGGTCAGTACGGCCTTTATGTGTTAAAGAATCATACCTGAAAGTTTGAAGCAAATTGGAGAACATAAAATTATTTCTGTTTCCATTCAATGCAAATTTATTTCAGTTTCCCGGAGACAGCCTCTTATATAAAACTTGCTACACCACTGACAATTTCTTTAGTTCATATTGTTTATTTTCAATAGACCCCTTTTTACTTTGCATTTGTGCGGCGTAGTTAGTTCAAACCCACCATGTTCAAGCGCCCATTTGTATTATATTGTACTATTGCAAATTAAATTGCTTCGCTTCCTTGTCATAGTGGTTTTATGCTTTATTAAAATGCACGTCTCTAGTTGTGAATGTTCTCGTGAACGGTTTTTGCCGTTCCTATGTAGCAGAGAATTTCAAGCTGAAGCACAGGCGGAGTCTCAACAACAAGTACCGACGTAAACAATTTTGAGTACTGTGTAAAGTCTTCTGGAAATAGGAACACCTCTAGTATATTGTTTTATTAAAATTAAAGCGTCACTTTAAATAGCTTTTTCCCTAAAAACATGCTAGTATTTAGCAAATTTAGCATTTTGACCTTTACCGCCCTCCTACGCCCAGCTTATTAATATAAGTGATGCTTTCTTCGGTCAGTACGGCCTTTATGTGTTAAAGAATCATACCTGAAAGTTTGAAGCAAATTGGAGAACATAAAATTATTTCCGTTTCCATTCAATGCAAATTTATTTCAGTTAAACGTCGAAATAGATTAACCATAAAAATATTATGAAAAAAGAAAAATGAGAAATTATACAAAATTCTTGATGAATGTGTACCGAAAACTTATTTTAAAAGACATGTGTATCCAGTTTGGTTCACATCAAGTATAATTAAGGATCTTAGACGTAAAGATAGATGCAGAAAAAAATACAAAACAACAGAAAATATTGAATATTTAAATGAATTTCGGTTTTTACGAACAAAGATTAAGCGGGATATTAAGGATGCCTATAAGAATTATGTGTTAAGGATAGAGGATAATTTGACTGTTGATAGTAGTACCTTTTTTTCGTTTATTAAAGCTTCTAAACGAAATAATCGAACCAGCAATGACGAAATGTCCTATAATAATATTACCTTAACGAAGAAAGAAGATATTGTTAATGGTTTTGCAAATTATTTCAAATCAGTTTCAAGCCAACTACAAAATTAATGAATGCACATCAGCTGTTTCCATATTGCAGACACTTAACCTGAAGTCAATTACAGAGGAGGATGTACGTGAGGTAATTTCAAAATTAAAGCCAAAAAAATCGGTTGGTCCAGATGGTATACCACCTTACTTGGTTAAAGGTCTGTCTGAGTTTCTTATAAAGCCATTATCCGATATTTTTAATTAAATTTTACAAACATCTGACTTTCCCGAACAGTGGAGAACGACTAAGGTATGCCCCATATATAAATCTGGAAACGCATCGGACATTACTAATTATAGACCTGTAGCACTCTTGTCTACGCCATCGAAAGTCTTTGAAATGATTCTCCACAAGTATATTTTTAACCATGTAAAAGGGGATATTGATCTCAATCAACATGGATTCATGCCTGCTCGATCAGCTTCCACAAATTTGATTCAGTTTACTCAGGAACTATCTAATGCTATCAATAGTAACCAGCAAGTTGATGTCATATACACTGACTTTTCAAAGGCTTTCGATAGCGTTGAGCATGATGTGTTGCTAACGAAAGTGCATGTCCTTGGTTTTTCTGATTCACTGTTACGATTACTGATTTCTCATTTGCGTGACCGGAACCAATATGTAGTATATAATAACACGGTTTCCGAAAGCTTCTACACCTACTCAGGAGTTCCTCAAGGATCTAACCTTGGTCCCTTATTATTTTTAATAATGATAAATGACCTGCCTAAACCAATTTCTTTTTCCAATTATCAACTTTTTGCAGACGACTTCAAAATATATAAGATGTTCAAGTCGGTATCGGATTGCAATAAGTTACAAGCTGATATAACGAACGTTAATCACTGGTCTGAAAGTAATCACCTCAGTTTTAACATAAATAAATGTTTTGTCGTGACGTATACTAGGAAGTCGAGTATATATACTTATAATTATATGTTAGGAAACAATATTCTGGAAAGACGGACGTGTGCAAAAGATCTAGGGATCCTGTATGATACAAATTATCTGTTAACGAGCACACAACACTAATTATAAATAAAGCAAATAAAACATTAGGATACATAATAAGAAATTCAAGACAATTCTCAAGAATTCAATAGTTTATTACTTTATATAATGCACTTGTTAGATGTCACCTGGAATATAATTCAGTAATATGGCCGCCCTATTACTACAATCAAATAAACCGTTTAGAAATGGTACAAAAAAAATTCCTGCGTTTCATCTACTTTAAAAAATATGGACAATATCCTTACGATACTACTACCTCTGTTTTGCGCCAAGAATTTCAAATACCTTCATTAGAAAGCAGACGTAAATTTTCAGATGCTATCTTAATGTTCATGATTGTCAGGGGACTTATTGATTCACCAAATTTACTTCAAAACTTAAACTTTAAGATTCCACAATACAATTCTAGAACTTCAGAAGTTTTCTATATATTACAACAAAAACCAAACTATGCAATTAATTCTCCTATACATAGAATGTGCCTGTTATTCAATCAAGTAACCAATTGCGATGTATATCTAGTCTCAGTCAACAAATTAAAAAAAGTCATCAAGTCTGATTATTTCGTTTTTTAAGCTATCGGATATTATTTTATATTTTTATTTATATATTTACATATGTATGTGTATCTTGCTTTATACCTTACTTTATAAGTTTATATTTTTTCTCGTCCATATCTGTTATTACAATTTTCTTTTGTTTTCTTTGGATATGTTTTGTTTTAGATTTATTGTTTTAGTTATTATTTATTGTAAGTAAATACTATGTTCTTTCATGTATATATATTTTGTGGCTAGTAATTGGTTAATACTGTTAGTCACAATGTTCAATAAATAAATAAATTATTGGTATTTTTAATTATGGAAGGAGCTTTAACAGAAAGAATTTTTAGTGTTATTAATAAAGACTTCCAATCCTAATGCATTTCAACATCCTAACAAGATGTTATATAAAGTCAGAATTTTCTTAGTATCCGAGACAGCAACAACTGTACCTTTTGTTATTAAAAATCTAACCAAAAGACGAGATTGTTGTTTAAATATTAACATAAAAATACCCAATAATTAGTTTCTAATAAATACAAAATTACAAATTATTAAAGATCATTAAAATTGAAATATTAAGATTAAAAAGAAATTGGAATATTAAAAGTCGAAATACGTATACAGTGAAAAATAGGTATGTTACTGTAAACTACCTAATTGGCAATTTGCCCAGCAGTTTTTATGAATGTTTTGAGTAACAACAATAATTACAAAAAGCAGCAATTAAAAGGCAAGCTAATTAATACAAACACTAAAAAGCGAATATCTCATAATTATGTAAATCAAAGTTAGACTTAAATGAAAAAAAATAATAATTCTCGCGATCACTGAAAATTTATTTAATCTTACCATAAACATACATACATATAAAAAATATTCTTCCATGAGAATTGTTACACTCGAATAGTTAAAATCAACTGCAAAACGTTTACCACTATATGTGACCTGGAATGAAAAAAAGGGACTAAAGTTAGGAAAAATCAATTTCAGGGTTTATGCATTATTTTAAATCTTTTAAGTAATAAATTACATGCGCTATAAAAATCATTCCGCACCCCCTGGCCGAGCTGGTAATTTTTCATAGCGAAAAAATGTTTAAATTGTTTAAATATATTTCATTTTTAACGTCATATAACAAAGGACATATGACTCAGTTGATATGGTATAACTGGAATTTCTATAGCACTACTCTTGAGCGGCGTATAATACTTTTATATTCCGCCAGAGTACAAAACATTGTTACCTTCAAAGATTTAGCATCAACGTTTTGTTTATAGTGCGTCTGCACATATTGCACTGGTCTACACCCTAAGATAATCCGTACCCCTAATAGCTATGAGACTCTAATTCTCTAATTAATAAAAATCTGTAGCACTAAACATTGAAGTTTTCAGCTATGCACATAGCAAAAAATTTGTTATTATAACAAAGTATGTTCTTTATACTCAATTTTTGTTTCAGAATTTGTTTGTATTAGGCAGATTGTTCTATCACCTCACATTTTTTGAGATAACGGGCCTAAAAATTGAATAGATTGTTTCTGAGGACTTTTGATTTTATACTCTTAAAACGAGATATGATAAAATCCTTTTTAATAGGTGAAAATTAAGCTATTCCTTTTAGAATGACAGTCAAATAAAGCATTTTGATCAAACTTATTGCTAGTGCTTATCTGCTTATGTTAATAAAACGTATCGAACTGCAACTCACTGAACAGGCTTTATATTCATTTTATACACCAACATTCGATTACGAATTTAAAAAGTTTCCAACTGGCAAAGCTTTTTGGTTATATATAATAGTATTGTAACAGTCCCAAATACCGATGTGTATGTAACTGCTTAAATCAGTTTTTTTAAATAGAAACATGGTCCTCAAGGCCGTAAGAATCAGCCCCGTCGATCCCATGGCGCTGTGAGATGGTTTAGGTTTGAGGGCTCCACCAATTAATGATAATGCATACCTATAATACCTATGTAAACTGACAAACAAATTAAATGAGATTCGTACAGGTTGTTAGAAAATTAGCTGCAAAATATGTTTTTAATTAAATATGATCCTAATTTTATTTATTAATATTAAAAACCAAAAAACACAAGATGTAGTCACAAGAAAAACCAAGTAAGATTGATTATAAAAGCAAAGCCAATTTAGTTTAGTGGTAAAAACACTGTATTTCTGAACAACTGATCACCGGTTCAAATCCCAATATTATTTCGCGGCGTAATTTATTTATTCTTTTTAGTTAAATACGCACTGAAGAGAAATTACATTTTAAAAATTCAATTCAAATAATAAAGCAAGGAAAATTATTTTTATTGAATAGCGATTCAAAACTTTATCCTGCATTAAAAGGGACCACGTATAAACAAACGTGTTTACCAGTATTTACAAGGCAAGTTTAGTTTATGATGCTATTTTATTTTTAGATTATGATTTCTTTTATAATTTTAATATTTATATGACTAATTTTTGTTCCTAATTAAGATAAAACCGGCAAATTTGAAAAAACTGCATAAGAAATGTTTCGGTCTAAGTTTAAGATCGGTCCGGATATATTTATGCAACCCAACAATCACCTGTGCGCGCAGTTGATTTTCTAAGTACCTTATAGGAGTTTGATTTAATTTGTCTGACAGTTTACATCGTTAGAACAATACTTCGTGTTTTGTTTTTTTAGAATAATCATTTTCTATGGAAACTTATCGTCAAATTCACACCATGGACGTATTATATTGATATATTCATTATTCATATATTTTTATTTAGTCAGCATTGCCCGAGCCGGACCTTTTGCATAAATTTACAAACAATTAGTGAGAACTATTATTTTAATAACATATTAAATATAAGTTTTATCAAATAGACTAAATATCGCAAGAATCAACATGACTTGTTTTGTGCTATCTTGAAGATACGCGTATATTTTTGTATATATTAGTATTTAACAAAACCAAGTGGAAACAATCTCACCAACACCAAAAGAAATTATTCAACTAGAATAATTGGTAAGTACATTACTGTTCGTAATACATTCATAATGCTAACAAAAAAAATAAAAAATTGGAAAACTTATTCTTTATATTTAAAAAGATTCATTAATGGTGGATTGATTTTCGATTGTAAACAAATAAATAAAGCTCCTGTCCTGTCCATCATTTATAAATCATTGAAAGGCCGAAACATATGTAGCTAAAGCTACCGACATTACTTTACGAATCAAATTACTTACTGGAGAAGACAGGAGTTTTATTTATTTGTTTACAATTATATTCTTCACAAAAATTGCTACTAAAATTTGGGGACCTGCTCAAGTTTCTGCGGGTGGAGGCAACTATTTCCGCTAAGGCCCATATGGTCCTACAATTAGTTTTAGAACAGAAATGCTTGCTGCAATTCAATGGTTATTCAAGGGTTCTTTATTATCCTGGACGTTATCTACTGCTTCCATCGTATTATTAATAATAATATAATAATACGTAAAATTAATAATAACATACTGCTATCCACCGCATATGATTAGTTCTTCAATTGCGGGCGGAAAAATAGAAACTATTTAATGATCGTTAATTGTTAACCTAATCAACTGATCAAATTTGATCAGCGAATAAAAAGGTTCGCTTCGTGGTTCTTCGTTTAGTTTGCAATGAACGTCTTTGCTTCAAGCCCTGATAATGAATTTTCATAATCCGATATTGATCTGATACGCATACGTCGTCGTGCTCAATAGATCGTATTTGTAGTAAGAGTTTTAGGCATGTAGTTTTTCTGAGCAATTGAAATAAAAACACAATTTTGACAAGCACTTTTGCTTCGCATTTTGTCGTTACTCTTGTAAATGCTTGTTGTTTAAGCTTTGTTGTGGTGCCTTTGGTTTCGGACCTTTAAATGTATTGCTAGATACGGGTGCTTCAGATACATAGTATACTATCAAATAGCTAATAATAATTTTATACCGAATAAAGATAATATATTATACAACAACAATAGTTTTTTACTTTAACTCTGGGGGGGGGGAGGTTAAATCTTCTTCAACTCTTCCCGTGAATCCGAGCCTGAATGGTATTTTTTATAAAATTGCGATTTTATGGAGTCGTTTCAGAGTTGTAATCAAAAACATATTATGTACAAACATCCCCCTATATATATTTTTTGGTTTACTATAAAATAAATAAAATCATTTTCAAATGGTGTAATCAGAGTTTTAATATTTACTACGACTTATAAAAAGAATAACAAATTATCAACATATGGCTCTGATCAGAATGTGACTCACTAACAAGTTGCACAAAGATCTTGTACTGTTGGAATATTATAGACAATATTGAATCTAAGCTGTATGCCATTTTATATAATTATTATGGAAATGGCTATTGTTTAGTATATATTTTAGTTTTACATATTTTAATTCCAAGCAAAATATTTAAAGCTTTTTCCGTGACACACGGTACAAAATTTTGAAAATTGTTTTTTGTAATTTGTCTTTTGTGTCACTTTTCCTGTTAACAGAATTACCACAGTATTTCATTGGGTACTTTAAAACTTTAACCTCTCAGAAAAACAACTAATCAAATTTGTAGATGTATTTACTTAACAGTTATGAGCACTTTTTGTCCGTGACTGACGCTCGTGACTGACGACCAAATTAAACAAATTAATAATATTATGTATAATTGTTAACTGTAATTAACATTGTCAAACCACTGAAGTATGAATATATACTTGTACGTAATATAGGGTGGTGTTATTCTTAACGACGGGTAGGTGTTTGTGTGCTTGTCGGCACCGACTGCTTAACGTGCCCATCCGTCAGCAAGGCGAACTGTACTGAGGCTTTGTATATCGATGAGAAACATCTTTATTAGGAATTTATTTCGATGCGGAGCTAACCTTCGTCGAACACATACCAATTAAGTGTAAAGAGGCTGTTAAAATGTTAGGGTTTGTACTAAGAAACTGCAAATCATTTACTAATATAAAAGCATTGGAACTATTGTATTATTCGTATATCAGGTCAAAACTTAAATACGGATCTATAGTTTGGAGTCCTTATTATCAAATACATAAAAATAATCTAGAACAAATTCAAAGGAAATTCTTAAAATTTCTAAATTTTAAGGTAACAGGATATTATCCCGAACGGGGTACAGATAATTATTTTCTATTGCAATCTTTCGGTTTTGATAGCCTTGAATTTCGACGAATTTGTTCTTTTTTAATATTTTTGTATAAAATATTACATAACAAAATTGATGTTCCCCAGATTTTATTGCAAATTAATTTCTTTATTCCAAGACTTCACGCTCGTCATACTTGTACATTTTACCATGGCAAAGCTAATACAAACGTGCTGCTTAAATCACCGCTGTACCTAATGTGCAATTATGTTATTGTAATAGAATCAGTAAAATTTGCGATTTATATACATGTTCGAGGTTGGAAATTATAAAATGTGCTAGACTTAGTTTTAATGTATAGTTATCTTAATTCATTATTATGTCAAAGTTAAATTAGAAATTTATTTTTCTTATTTGAATGTAAAAGTAAATAAGTATGTGGTTTTGAGCTGTGTAGTTGTACTTAAAATTTAATATTAATTATATTTATGTATTTGTCCTGTAATTGGGGTGTACCTGTTGGGCAAATAAATGTATTATTATTATTATTTTCTTTCTATTCTCGGTTTTTTAAACACCGGTATCACTCCTACAACCGGGAATAAACCATATTCCTAGGACTGTAGTGTTAGTTGTTTATAATACTTTGCGTATAATGTGTGCTGTTTGCAAGACGGTTGTTTTCTGTATGTCTGATACATATTGAACCCCGGGCAACTCGTTGAGGTTTTTTTCTAAACTAGTTGATACCGTGCCCAGTTCTCCGATTATAATTGGTACTACTTTTGTCTTTACACCCCACATTCTCTGTATTTCAATGCTGAGGTCTTTGTATTTCAGCCGTTTTTCCGCTTATTTTCGAATTGTGTTTCTGTCCTTTGGGATTGCCACATCTATTATTAGGCAGGTCTTATTGGTTAAGTCTTTCACAATTATATCGGGTTTGTTGGCAGTAATAGTTCGGTCAGTATGTATTTGCTGGTTCCATATGATTGTGACTTCCTTATTTGTTTCAACTGATTTTGGTTGATGGTTGTACCAAATTTTTCTCTTTCCATCCCCATTGCTTTTCCTTTTCCTTATGATAGTGGAGGTAAGAACAAACTTTGTCGTGTCGCATTATATATTCATGTTTAGCCAGTATAGGGCATCCTGATACTAAATGTTCAATGGTTTCTGGTTGTTCTTGACAGAGTCTGCATCGATCGTCGTTGGTTGTTTTAAGGATACTTTTCTGATAATATCTTGTGTTCAAAGCTCCTTCTTGCGCCGCTGTTAGTAAGCTTTCTGTTTCACCTTTTATATTCCCCATTCTCAGCCAGTTATAACATTGATTTTTATTTATTAATGGCTCTTCCAGCTGACTATCAAACTGGCCGTGCATCACTTTTTCTCTCCAGGTTGTTCTAATTTTCTTTGCCATGTTGTCTTTTATTCGGGTTTTTGTTGTTACTTCAACCCCTTGGATCCCGATACTTTCCTTATATTTTTTCATTTTTTTAGCAAAGATTTCTCGTTCTTGGTTAAATCATGTGCTTTAATTATTCTTAGTTGATGGTCTGTCTGGTTATTCTCAATGTATTGTCCTAGGTTAATTATTTCTGTCTTATAGCTTCCTTCCACTTGCCTCAGTCCTCGTCCGCCTTCTTTTCTCTTCACGTAGAGTCAGTCTAGTATTCTTGTCGGATCTTATTTTTCATATCTATGTTAATTCCTTCATTTTCTTCCATTCCCAGGTATTTGTAGGATTCTTCCGCTTATTATTATTATTATTATTATTATTATTATTATTATTATTATTATTTTTATTTTATTTATTTTTTTTTTAATTGATTTAGGCGGTTTCGACTGCTATGGTCATTTTACCGCCATTCTAGTGTACTAAAACTAGTTCATAAAAGTCTAACTAACACTATTTACAATATAGTATAACACATACGACAGAAACAAGGTGAAGATCATAATAATTTATGTATAAATCGAATGGAAAGAAAAGAATTATTGTATAAGTAAAATGACGTGTATATATATAAAAACTAATATATAATTAAAATAGAATATATAGTTAAAATGTAAATAAGTAGCCATATTGACATGAAAACAAACATGATAAATAAACGCCTTCAAAACATAAAACATAAAAATGTATAAAATAAAAGTATATTAACTATATCTTTTGAAACAGACGAGTTACTTGCAGGTATTTTAGTAATTTATTAATATTGGATTTTTCATTTTTTAGTATTTGTTCCATTGATGCAGATAAGTTACAGGTTCTTCTGAATTGTTCGTATTCAATGCAGTCAAGCAGGATATGTTGCACTGTTAAAGGTACTTGACAGATGACACATTTCGGTCTGTCTTCTTCGCTTAGCAGATAGGAATGTGTCATACGTGTATGACCGATTCGGAGTCGGCAGTAGACAACTTCTTCTCGGCGTGTTAATTTTTTCTGATATATACAGTATTTAACTGATTCATTTACAGTTTTCAACTTGTCTGCACTCTGGTCCCACAAGGACTGCCATTCCATTTGACACTTGATTCTAATGTGATTTTTAAGGTCTCTTTGTGTAATGCCTTTGTTAACATTTATACATAAATTATTATGATCTTCACCTTGTTTCTGTCATATGTGTTATACTATATTGTAAATAGTGTTAGTTAGACTTTTATGAACTAGTTTTAGTACACTAGAATGGCGGTAAAATGACCATAGCAGTCGAAACCGCCTAAATCAATTAAAAAAAAATAAATAAAATAAAAATAATAATAATAATAATAATAATAATAATAATAATAATAATAATAAGCGGAAGAATCCTACAAATACCTGGGAATGGAAGAAAATGAAGGAATTAACATAGATATGAAAAATAAGATCCGACAAGAATACTAGACTGACTCTACGTGAAGAGAAAAGAAGGCGGACGAGGACTGAGGCAAGTGGAAGGAAGCTATAAGACAGAAATAATTAACCTAGGACAATACATTGAGAATAACCAGACAGACCATCAACTAAGAATAATTAAAGCACATGATTTAACCAAGAACGAGAAATCTTTGCTAAAAAAATGAAAAAATATAAGGAAAGTATCGGGATCCAAGGGGTTGAAGTAACAACAAAAACCCGAATAAAAGACAACATGGCAAAGAAAATTAGAACAACCTGGAGAGAAAAAGTGATGCACGGCCAGTTTGATAGTCAGCTGGAAGAGCCATTAATAAATAAAAATCAATGTTATAACTGGCTGAGAATGGGGAATATAAAAGGTGAAACAGAAAGCTTACTAACAGCGGCGCAAGAAGGAGCTTTGAACACAAGATATTATCAGAAAAGTATCCTTAAAACAACCAACGACGATCGATGCAGACTCTGTCAAGAACAACCAGAAACCATTGAACATTTAGTATCAGGATGCCCTATACTGGCTAAACATGAATATATAATGCGACACGACAAAGTTTGTTCTTACCTCCACTATCATAAGGAAAAGGAAAAGCAATGGGGATGGAAAGAGAAAAATTTGGTACAACCATCAACCAAAATCAGTTGAAACAAATAAGGAAGTCACAATCATATGGAACCAGCAAATACATACTGACCGAACTATTACTGCCAACAAACCCGATATAATTGTGAAAGACTTAACCAATAAGACCTGCCTAATAATAGATGTGGCAATCCCAAAGGACAGAAACACAATTCGAAAATAAGCGGAAAAACGGCTGAAATACAAAGACCTCAGCATTGAAATACAGAGAATGTGGGGTGTAAAGACAAAAGTAGTACCAATTATAATCGGAGAACTGGGCACGGTATCAACTAGTTTAGAAAAAAACCTCAACGAGTTGCCCGGGGTTCAATATGTATCAGACATACAGAAAACAACCGTCTTGCAAACAGCACACATTATACGCAAAGTATTATAAACAACTAACACTACAGTCCTAGGAATATGGTTTATTCCCGGTTGTAGGAGTGATACCGGTGTTTAAAAAACCGAGAATAGAAAGAAAATAATAATAATAATACATTTATTTGCCCAACAGGTACACCCCAATTACAGGACAAATACATAAATATAATTAATATTAAATTTTAAGTACAACTACACAGCTCAAAACCACATACTTATTTACTTTTACATTCAAATAAGAAAAATAAATTTCTAATTTAACTTTGACATAATAATGAATTAAGATAACTATACATTAAAACTAAGTCTAGCACATTTTATAATTTCCAACCTCGAACATGTATATAAATCGCAAATTTTACTGATTCTATTACAATAACATAATTGCACATTAGGTACAGCGGTGATTTAAGCAGCACGTTTGTATTAGCTTTGCCATGGTAAAATGTACAAGTATGACGAGCGTGAAGTCTTGGAATAAAGAAATTAATTTGCAATAAAATCTGGGGAACATCAATTTTGTTATGTAATATTTTATACAAAAATATTAAAAAAGAACAAATTCGTCGAAATTCAAGGCTATCAAAACCGAAAGATTGCAATAGAAAATAATTATCTGTACCCCGTTCGGGATAATATCCTGTTACCTTAAAATTTAGAAATTTTAAGAATTTCCTTTGAATTTGTTCTAGATTATTTTTATGTATTTGATAATAAGGACTCCAAACTATAGATCCGTATTTAAGTTTTGACCTGATATACGAATAATACAATAGTTCCAATGCTTTTATATTAGTAAATGATTTGCAGTTTCTTAGTACAAACCCTAACATTTTAACAGCCTCTTTACACTTAATTGGTATGTGTTCGACGAAGGTTAGCTCCGCATCGAAATAAATTCCTAATAAAGATGTTTCTCATCGATATACAAAGCCTCAGTACAGTTCGCCTTGCTGACGGATGGGCACGTTAAGCAGTCGGTGCCGACAAGCACACAAACACCTACCCGTCGTTAAGAATAACACCACCCTATATTACGTACAAGTATATATTCATACTTCAGTGGTTTGACAATGTTAATTACAGTTAACAATTATACATAATATTATTAATTTGTTTAATTTGGTCGTCAGTCACGAGCGTCAGTCACGGACAAAAAGTGCTCATAACTGTTAAGTAAATACATCTACAAATTTGATTAGTTGTTTTTCTGAGAGGTTAAAGTTTTAAAGTACCCAATGAAATACTGTGGTAATTCTGTTAACAGGAAAAGTGACACAAAAGACAAATTACAAAAAACAATTTTCAAAATTTTGTACCGTGTGTCACGGAAAAAGCTTTAAATATTTTGCTTGGAATTAAAATATGTAAAACTAAAATATATACTAAACAATAGCCATTTCCATAATAATTATATAAAATGGCATACAGCTTAGATTCAATATTGTCTATAATATTCCAACAGTACAAGATCTTTGTGCAACTTGTTAGTGAGTCACATTCTGATCAGAGCCATATGTTGATAATTTGTTATTCTTTTTATAAGTCGTAGTAAATATTAAAACTCTGATTACACCATTTGAAAATGATTTTATTTATTTTATAGTAAACCAAAAAATATATATAGGGGGATGTTTGTACATAATATGTTTTTGATTACAACTCTGAAACGACTCCATAAAATCGCAATTTTATAAAAAATACCATTCAGGCTCGGATTCACGGGAAGAGTTGAAGAAGATTTAACCTCCCCCCCCCCCAGAGTTAAAGTAAAAAACTATTGTTGTTGTATAATATATTATCTTTATTCGGTATAAAATTATTATTAGCTATTTGATAGTATACTATGTATCTGAAGCACCCGTATCTAGCAATACATTTAAAGGTCCGAAACCAAAGGCACCACAACAAAGCTTAAACAACAAGCATTTACAAGAGTAACGACAAAATGCGAAGCAAAAGTGCTTGTCAAAATTGTGTTTTTATTTCAATTGCTCAGAAAAACTACATGCCTAAAACTCTTACTACAAATACGATCTATTGAGCACGACGACGTATGCGTATCAGATCAATATCGGATTATGAAAATTCATTATCAGGGCTTGAAGCAAAGACGTTCATTGCAAACTAAACGAAGAACCACGAAGCGAACCTTTTTATTCGCTGATCAAATTTGATCAGTTGATTAGGTTAACAATTAACGATCATTAAATAGTTTCTATTTTTCCGCCCGCAATTGAAGAACTAATCATATGCGGTGGATAGCAGTATGTTATTATTAATTTTACGTATTATTATATTATTATTAATAATACGATGGAAGCAGTAGATAACGTCCAGGATAATAAAGAACCCTTGAATAACCATTGAATTGCAGCAAGCATTTCTGTTCTAAAACTAATTGTAGGACCATATGGGCCTTAGCGGAAATAGTTGCCTCCACCCGCAGAAACTTGAGCAGGTCCCCAAATTTTAGTAGCAATTTTTGTGAAGAATATAATTGTAAACAAATAAATAAAACTCCTGTCTTCTCCAGTAAGTAATTTGATTCGTAAAGTAATGTCGGTAGCTTTAGCTACATATGTTTCGGCCTTTCAATGATTTATAAATGATGGACAGGACAGGAGCTTTATTTATTTGTTTACAATCGAAAATCAATCCACCATTAATGAATCTTTTTAAATATAAAGAATAAGTTTTCCAATTTTTTATTTTTTTTGTTAGCATTATGAATGTATTACGAACAGTAATGTACTTACCAATTATTCTAGTTGAATAATTTCTTTTGGTGTTGGTGAGATTGTTTCCACTTGGTTTTGTTAAATACTAATATATACAAAAATATACGCGTATCTTCAAGATAGCACAAAACAAGTCATGTTGATTCTTGCGATATTTAGTCTATTTGATAAAACTTATATTTAATATGTTATTAAAATAATAGTTCTCACTAATTGTTTGTAAATTTATGCAAAAGGTCCGGCTCGGGCAATGCTGACTAAATAAAAATATATGAATAATGAATATATCAATATAATACGTCCATGGTGTGAATTTGACGATAAGTTTCCATAGAAAATGATTATTCTAAAAAAACAAAACACGAAGTATTGTTCTAACGATGTAAACTGTCAGACAAATTAAATCAAACTCCTATAAGGTACTTAGAAAATCAACTGCGCGCACAGGTGATTGTTGGGTTGCATAAATATATCCGGACCGATCTTAAACTTAGACCGAAACATTTCTTATGCAGTTTTTTCAAATTTGCCGGTTTTATCTTAATTAGGAACAAAAATTAGTCATATAAATATTAAAATTATAAAAGAAATCATAATCTAAAAATAAAATAGCATCATAAACTAAACTTGCCTTGTAAATACTGGTAAACACGTTTGTTTATACGTGGTCCCTTTTAATGCAGGATAAAGTTTTGAATCGCTATTCAATAAAAATAATTTTCCTTGCTTTATTATTTGAATTGAATTTTTAAAATGTAATTTCTCTTCAGTGCGTATTTAACTAAAAAGAATAAATAAATTACGCCGCGAAATAATATTGGGATTTGAACCGGTGATCAGTTGTTCAGAAATACAGTGTTTTTACCACTAAACTAAATTGGCTTTGCTTTTATAATCAATCTTACTTGGTTTTTCTTGTGACTACATCTTGTGTTTTTTGGTTTTTAATATTAATAAATAAAATTAGGATCATATTTAATTAAAAACATATTTTGCAGCTAATTTTCTAACAACCTGTACGAATCTCATTTAATTTGTTTGTCAGTTTACATAGGTATTATAGGTATGCATTATCATTAATTGGTGGAGCCCTCAAACCTAAACCATCTCACAGCGCCATGGGATCGACGGGGCTGATTCTTACGGCCTTGAGGACCATGTTTTTATTTAAAAAAACTGATTTAAGCAGTTACATACACATCGGTATTTGGGACTGTTACAATACTATTATACATAACCAAAAAGCTTTGCCAGTTGGAAACTTTTTAAATTCGTAATCGAATGTTGGTGTATAAAATGAATATAAAGCCTGTTCAGTGAGTTGCAGTTCGATACGTTTTATTAACATAAGCAGATAAGCACTAGCAATAAGTTTGATCAAAATGCTTTATTTGACTGTCATTCTAAAAGGAATAGCTTCATTTTCACCTATTAAAAAGGATTTTATCATGTCTCGTTTTAAGAGTATAAAATCAAAAGTCCTCAGAAACAATCTATTCAATTTTTAGGCCCGTTATCTCAAAAAATGTGAGGTGATAGAACAATCTGCCTAATACAAACAAATTCTGAAACAAAAATTGAGTATAAAGAACATACTTTGTTATAATAACAAATTTTTTGCTATGTGCATAGCTGAAAACTTCAATGTTTAGTGCTACAGATTTTTATTAATTAGAGAATTAAGGTCTCATAGCTATTAGGGGTACGGATTATCTTAGGGTGTAGACCAGTGCAATATGTGCAGACGCACTATAAACAAAACCCCTGATATGAACTCACTTAAATCTAAATCTGTCAATATGGTGGCCATGATATGTTTTTGTCAAGTAATTGAACCATATACATGCGTACCTTATAGTATTGATCTTTAGCTATACATGAACCTTTAAGTTTTAAAATTTTTATGCGATTGTTTCAGTGTTTTGTATAATTTTAAAATTGTGAACATAATGTCCTATAAATGCTGTGTTTGTAAGTTTCAAGAGAGTCGATAACTTAAAATTATAAATTCCGTTTCCAAGTCAGCGCTGTATTAAGATTAAATGGTTACACTTATTGAGAAGAACAGATCACTTAAATATAAATATCGAGTGTTTTTTAAATTTGACGTCGAAGGCGGCTATGGGTAGTTGATTGTGAACGGATCTTGATCGAATTAATAAATGTCATTGTCAAAACGTTCAAATCCAACCTCTGTCCAATAATTCACAATCGACTATTCACAGCCTACGTTGACGTCAAATTTAAAAAAACACTCGATACATTAAGTAAATATAAAATATGGTGTTACTCTGATACTGTTAATTAAATTAAACAATGATTAAAAATATAATTTGTAGGTATGCAAACTACATTTTCGTTAAAGTGGTATAGAAAAGAATTTGAAAGTGTTCAAGTTTTTAGTGCACAAGGCAGCTAATGGCAGCAGCTTTCGAACGTCAGAAAGGTAAGTTCTCAGTAACAGTTTGTTTTTTGTATAATTTGGTAGTGAAGATTGCAGTGAAGAGTATTCCTTTTAGGAGGTATTTGTAGCTCATTCGTAATCGATTTGGCCATAAAGTCACTTATACCAATCCTAACAGTTTTTGAATATTTCAATTTATTGTTTTAATTCATTTCATATACTAACATAACTTTTAATTTTCACTACTAACATTTAAAATCAACGAAAATAACGATTTACCAAATTTTATTAATGAATACTTGGTTAGAGATTTTTCTCTATAAACCTAGGTTTAAGTTCCTTTATTTTTATTTTAAATGATTTTAATTATTTTATTGAATTTTAAATATTAGTAGATTACTGTGAAGATTACGCAGACGGGGAAGAAGGACGATATTCGACGTAAAAGAAATGCAGTATCGTTTGCACTCCTACCAAACATTTTTACATCTGACTGACATCAGAAGTACACCGCAAGATGTTCGAGTAAGAAATGCGCTACCGGACTAATAAGACAGTTGCACAGTTGCAGCTGCCACTGTGCATCCTAAGGTCACATGAAAGTTTTCGTTTGATGGACTGTAGTAGGGAAAGGGTTTCTAAAAAAACAGAAATCGTATAATATCTCAAAAAACATTTGAAGTTTGCACAAAGGGTTTTATGGCTAAATTTACTAAAAATGAGCTCTACGAACACCCCCTAAACGGAATACGTCAACTTACCAGTCACCCTGTATGTATCTGTACGCCCAAGATCACTGAAAACATTCTGGAGAACGAAGGTGTGTTTTTGGCGGAAGAAACCAAAATAAAAAGACGTGGAAATAATAAATAATAGGTATAAGAAATAATGTATATACAGTCTGTTTGCAACTTTATTTTCAGTCAGAAATGGTATAAACCTATATATTATTAAATAGCATAAAATTATCTATGCTCTGGTTCAGAACATTTTGTATTTACTAAATCAGCGTGAGCGTGATAAAGCGTAATGACGTATCGAACCTTTTTTTTAAATTACCTGACAGGTATTTTTTTACTGAATTCTATAGAGTGTAGTGTTCTTTTTTCAACCATAATAAATATTCATACAGTTACATCAGAAAATTTTCAAGAAAAACGTAAAAAGTTATTTACGACTAGTAGGCTTTGATTTCCGGTTCTCCAATTAATGAAACAGAATTATATATAGCCAGCTTAGATAAATAACGAAAGTTTAGTTGTTCCAGTGGCGTATTTACAAATTTTTCGCGGGGGTACTCAATAAAAATTCCGAATCAAAATGCTTAGATTTTCACATAACATAGATTTTGACATAAATGACCTGGACTTTTACAAAAATCGGGGATGCAGCATCCCGTTAGCCACCCTCCGCCCCTCAAAAAAAATATGCCACTGAGTTATTCTGATGGTCTTTAATTTTCAAATAGGGAAAATTTAGAATGCAACAGTACAAAAATAAATAATCAATAAAATAAATTAAAAAACGTTTTTACAATTCCACTAAAACACTCGAGGAAAAAAAACGTACCAAAAATACCAACATTTCAAACCGTCATAACTCGGCGGATTTTGGAGGAAACTGGATAAACCTTTAAGTGCTAGAAAGTTTAAAGTGTCTAGTTTAAGTGCGTGTGAGCGAATGTTTCGTTTAAGCCTTTCCGCTCCCGGCCATCCCCCGAAGAATAAAAAATGTTTTTGATTCAGAAAACGTCAAACTTTAACAGCTTGTAAGGTGCACCAAAAAAATCTTGAACCCAATCGACCATTAGGGCAATAAAGTTCAGCCCTTTTTCTGTAAAGTTCTCAAAACTCCGAGTGCCTACGATGACTTGGCGCGAAGTTATAAATTTTTGAAATTTGACCTGCATTTTGTCGGGAGTCTTTCGTCTTCTGCCAGCGGCATTATTACCGGTTGAGTTTGAACATTTTTTCCCAAATTCAAAAATTTTGAAAAATGTTTTTAATTATTTAAAACATTTTTGTATTAACTTTAATTTTTTAACGAACGTTAATAAAAAAAATGTTTTTATTAATTAAACATTTTTAAAAACCTTTGAATTTGGAAAAGAAAAGATTCAAACTCAACCGATAATAATGTTGCTGGCAGAAGAGGAAAAACACTCGACAAAATGCAGGGTAAATTTCAAAAATTGATAACATTGCGCCAAAAAATCGTAGGCACTCGAAGTTTTGAAAACTTGACAGAAAAAGGACTGAACTTTATTGCCTTGGTGGTCGATAGGGTCCACGATTTTTTTGATACGCCGTACAAGCTGTTAAAGTTTGACATTTTTTTAATAAAAAACATTTTTTTTCTGCAGGCGGTTGCGGGGTCTTAAAGGCCTTTACGTAACATTTGCTTACACGCCCTTAAACTAGATACTTTCAACTTTTTAGCACTCAAAGGTTCATCCATTTTCGTCCAAAATCCGTCGAGTTATGACGGTTTGGAATTTTGGTATTTTTGGTGCGTTTTCAAGTGGTGCGTTTTTTTTTCCTCGAGGTAGATAGAAAGCCGCAATAGGAAATTATTGATCTATTTTTTACCATGCCAGAAAGCATTAATCATATCATATCGAACACGAAGAACAAGAATATGACCATAAGAAATTTTCATCTGAGTCGCCCTGCAGACGGCGCTCGTTTAAAATCATTCGGGCGGTCTGGCACCCACGCGCAATTGTGGTTTGATATTCTTTGCTATCCTTGGTATCCTTTATTCATGTATGTTAAATAATGCACTTCAAAAATAAATAGCAGCACTTGCACAGTAGCTCTCGTGGCCAAAGCAAAGCCTTCATTTGATATCCTTCATGATATATGAGATGGTAGTTTTATTTCACTGGTTTAGCGTATCATATCCAAAACTAGGAACAAGAATATGACCATAAGAAATTTGCATTTCAGTCGTCCTGCAGAGGACGCTTGTTTAAAATTTTTCGGGCTGTCTGGCAGTCTCGTACCCAAGCACGACTTTTCAATGTTTCTGGCAATCATGGTTTGGTATGATGCAAAAAATTATTAGAAAAACTATCAAGTGATAAAAATTATGTCACGTGACCCTTCCACTAATGCAATGCAGCAATACATATTCTAAAATCTAAAATAAGTTTTTCAATTTATTCTATTGATTATTTATTTTTGTACTGTTTTGTTCATTTTCCCTAATTGAAGATTAAAGACTATCAGACAACTTCAGTGGCATATTTGGGGGGGCTAACGGGATGAAGCCACACAATTTTTAATAACTACGCCACTGGAACAACTAACGTTTCGTTATTTACCTAAGTTTGCTAGATATTTCTGTTTTATTAATTGGAGAACCAGAAATCAAAGCCTACTAGCCCTAAATCATTTTTCACGCTTTTCTTGAAAATTTTCTTATGTAAGAGTATGGATATTTATTATGGTTGAAAAGAGAACACAATACTCTTATCGATTTCAGTAAAAAAAATACCTATCATGTAATTTACAAAATGTAAATAAACATTTTCTGAACCAGATCATAGAGAATTTAATGCCATTTAATAATATATAGGTTTATTCTATTTCTGACTAAAAATAAAGTTGCTATAAAGCGGGGCGCTTTAAATCAAACAAACTGCATATAAAATAAAAGTTATAAATCGATAACTTTTGAAAAATCTTTATTAAGGTTTACATAATTCATAATTTGCAATGAGATACTCAGGTAGAATTAACATAATTAGTTCCACTACTAATTGTATTAGTAAATAATTATTGAAAAACAAAAATAGCATCAAAACCTAAACGTAACTTATAAGTTATCACTTAAAAAATAAGCATTGCATGTTTATTGTTTAATCGCTTATTTTATTACATCAACGCATAAAATAAGCTATTAATCTACCAAATAAAAGTAATCCTATTGTTTCTTGAAAATTATTATAAATAGTATTAGTAAATAATCATAATATTAAACTTCACAATCACATACATATTATGATTAAATTGTTGGTTTATTTTGAAAATATTTTCACAATCTAAATAAGAATTTTTGATTATCTTTATTATTTCTAGATAGAATAAAATTAAAACATAACTTTAATTAAAATTAATAGAGAATATGGCAACCATTTCTTCTACCAATGTTATGAAAAATTAATCTAACAAAAAGAAATTAATTATGATCAACCTTCATACACAAACATCCTAAATGATTACACAATTTTTAAATTCAGTCGTCAAGAAAATGTGAGGGCAACAAGTTGTTTGAAAATATCAAAGGCGTCTACAAAAGCTGCACAGGCTTTTTTTGCTACTACTTTATCAGGATATATAATATACTAATATGAATCTAGAATTAAACATCGTTGTAAGAAATTAGTATTATAAATTTCTAAGAGCCGCTGCGGAGTTCGAAATTATATATTTTGCTCTCACTACCTTCGAGAAATAAAAAACGGCGTCAGAAATTCTTCATAATTGTCTTTTGGTTGCTACGGTTGTTTAAAAGATAAAAAACACTTCTTAGTTAAACGTTTAATAATTTTATTTGAACTAATGATTTTTGTTGGACTGTACAGGACAGCAACTTATATACAAGTGAGTAAAAAATGTACTGTTCTACCCCTCTCCCTGACAAGTAACCCTTGAGCTATGCGCCCCAAACATGCTTAAGTCGACGATAGGCGAACATAGCCGAATAAATGTACTTAACAACAAATTTGTACAATAACATAATTATTAACCTAAATTTATAACGTAATTAAGAGAAGACACAATGATACAATAAATAATTAAATATGTAACCTAAACCCTAACATACACCCCCACCTTGAAAGGCTCTTATTTCAATAGATTTATTTCTACTATTAACTATTACAAAGATTTATTAAATAATGCGTAAAATTCTAATGAGAAAAAGTTCAATTCGCTGCACTACTTCCATACTAATTGTCTATTGGAAGGACGCACACTTTAGATATGGCACGTTTTATTATTCCGTTCACGCACTTAACACTCACCACCCTAACTTCACCATCTGAACCGGGATGCTGCTCCAAAATCCGCCCAAGACGCCACTTAAGCGGTGGATTGTTATCTTCTCGAATGACAACCATTTTACCTGGTTGAATCAATCCTGAGCTGCTTGTTTTCCATTTCACCCTAGTTTGTAATTCGCTGACGTATTCTTTCGACCATCACTTCCAGAAGTTTTGCATAACCCTTTGAATTCTTGAAATGATTGAAATTGCGATAGCCTTTCTTCCTTTATATGCGTAACGTCCTGGTCTGGAACGCCAACAAGGCTCCTTCCAATTAGGAAGTGGGCTGGAGTCAGAGGATTAAGGTCGGTAGGATCGCTAGACAAGGGAGAGAGAGGACGTGAATTTCCTACTGCTTCTATTTGAGTTAATAAAGTATCTAATTCCTCGTAGGTGAACAAAGCAGTACCTAATACTCGTTTTAAATGGAACTTTATTGTCTTGACTCCGGCCTCCCAAAGGCCACCGAAGTGAGAGGAGCGAGGAGGAATGAAATTCCAAATAATTCCTTCAGAGGCTAATGAATTTTGAAAATTATTATTTTTGGCAGGAGAATTTAGACTCGTTAGGAATTGCTTTATGCAATTATCTGCACCAACAAAGTTGGAGCCATTGTCGGAGTATATTTTTGAGGGTTTTCCTCTTCGAGACGAAAATCGCTTTAAAGACGCTAAAAATGCCTCTGTGGTGAGTTTAGAGACTAATTCAGTATGAATTGCCTTGGTAGCAAAGCAAATGAATATACAAATATAAACCTTCACACTCTTGCAGCCTCGACCCTTTTTGTTTTTCATTAAGATGGGGCCACAATAATCAACCCCGCAAATTTCAAAAGGAAAATGGGGTTCCAGTCGTTCTTTAGGTAAAGGTCCCATCAATGTCTCAACAGTTCGAAGATTGGCTCGAAAACATCGTACACACGTGTGGACAATCTTTTTAACTTGATTGCGATCCGAGACTGGTCAATATGTTTCTCTTAAATATGCCAGAAGGGCTTGCGGACCAGAGTGTAAAGTTGCTTCGTGCATATTTCTGATAATAAGCAATGTCAATTTATGATTTTTAGGCAGCAAAATAGGATGTTTTTTGTTGTCTGAAAAGTGGGAATTAGCTAACCTACCACCAACTCTTAAAAGTCCATTACGATCGATAAAGGGATTTAAAGCTAGTAAATTGCTTTTAGAATTGATTTGTTTATGCTTGCATAAGTCTGAGATTTCTTGCTTAAATTCAGCTTGTTGGGCTATCTTTATTAATAATTGTAGAGCATTCTTTAGTTCTTGAACGGTTAGATTACCTATAACTCTCAGATTTTTTGGATTGACTGCATTGTTCTTAAAACGCAAACAATATGCTACCACCCTTTGAAGCTTATTCAGTGACGAGAATTTGTCGAAAAGCATGTGAGGTTCAGTTTTGGCTGCCAATACAGTAATCTGACGTCGCCGTTCTGTTAAATAATCAGGAGAATTTTCGATATTATAATCTCCGGGATGGATATGTGGAGAAAAGTTTGCTAGCCATACCGGGCCATGCCACCAAAGTTCGGCATTGATTAAATTAAGCGGCCGGAAGCCACGCGATAGTAAGTCGGCAGGGTTTTGCTTCGAATCAACATGTCTCCATACATATTGTGAAGTAAGATCTTGAATTTCCGCGACGCGGTTACCTACAAATGTTTTTAATAAGTTTGGAACCGTTTTTAAACAAGCCAAGGTGATTGTTGAATCGCACCAACAGTTAACCGTGTTTACATCTAAGACCAGAGCAGCACGGGTTTTTTCGATAAGTCTGGCAAGTAAAAGGGCTGCGCAAAGTTCTAATTGCAGGATCGACGTCTGTTTCAGGGGTGCGACTTTAGATTTCGCGGAAACCAATTGGATTACGGAGTTTCCCGATGCATTGATGCTGCGGATGTAAACACACGCCCCATAAGCGGCCTCAGAGGCATCTGAGAAGCCATGAATTTCAATGAGTGTTGCGTCATTAATGACTATTGTTCTTTGTACCTTTATTTCTTGCAGCG
This sequence comes from Agrypnus murinus, assembly GCA_929113105.1. Taxonomy (NCBI): domain Eukaryota; kingdom Metazoa; phylum Arthropoda; class Insecta; order Coleoptera; family Elateridae; genus Agrypnus; species Agrypnus murinus. Next base: position 70,524,605 of record OV816024.1, read on the forward strand.
CACCCAACTCGTCCTGAAAGCGTAGCCACTCCGTATGCAAATTCATAGGAACGGATTCGTCCCAAGTTAAATTACATTGCCATAGTTTTTGCAGTAGAATTTTTGAAATAATAGTGACAGGAGCTACTAAGTCTAATGGGTCGAATATTTTTGTCGCGGTTGACAAAATGTGTCGCTTTGTTACAGACGACCGAGACTGTTCAAGTTTTATACTAAAGCCCAACGTATCTAACTTAGGAAGCCATAAGAGTCCCAATGCCTTGGTACTGTGGTCGGGACATAATTGAATAATGTTCGTATTGGATGAGTCAGGTAATCCTTCAAAAATTCTTCTGTCATTAGAGACCCATTTTCGGAGTTCAAAACAGCTTTGTTTGAGAATTTGTGTTACTTGTTCTTTGATAGTAATAGCCTCTTCGATGGAATCTGCTCCGCTGAGCAGATCATCGACGTAAAAGTCACGCAAAATTATCTCCGATGCATGTGGTTACTGATTTATATTATCGTATGCTAATTGACGGAGCGACCTAATTGCTAAAAACGATGCCGCTGAGGTTCCATAGGTGGCAGTGTTCAATATGTAATGTGATAATGGCTCTGAGGGATCCGCCCTCCATACGATGCGTTGTAAATCTCTTTGCTCTGGATGAATAAACACCTGTCAGTACATTTTCGAGACATCGGCTGTGAAAGCGTATTTATGTTGGCGGAACCTAACTAAAATTGAAAAAAGGTCATCTTGAAGCGTGGGGCCTATCATTTGAAGATCGTTTATAGAAATACTCGTGCTTGATTTAGCAGATCCGTCAAAAACAACACGTAGCTTGGTGGTGATACTCTCTTGTTTAAAAACACCATGGTGAGGCAAATAATATGTAATAGCAGGTTTGTTTGGAACTTCAATTTTCTCCATGTGGCCTAATCGCTCGTATTCATCCATAAAAGCTATATACTATTCCCTTAGTTGGGGATTTTTTGAAGTTTATGTTCAAGTGAATTAAACCGTTTTATTGCTAATTCCTTTGAGTCGCCTAACATTTCAACGGGTTCCTTTAGAGGAATTGAAACGTAAAATCGTTCGTCTTTACCGCGAGACGTTGTGTTTATAAAATTCTCCTCGCAATAATTTTCTTCGCGTGACAATACCTTTATAAATAGGCATTCCTCCAATTCCCAAAATTTAACTAGCTGGTTCTGAACCTCAATGTTGTCATTAGCAGTACTCAGATTACACTGAGGATTATTGATATGATTAACCTGATAACTGGAAGGACCTGATAGCACCCAACCAAATCTGGTTTTCTGAAGTGTTAATTGACCAACCCCTAGCTCTAACTGACCGGCACATATTAAGTTCCAAGATACTTGAGCCCCTATTAATAAATCTATCTTGTTTGAGACATTGAATGTTTTATCCGCTAGCTGGATATTTTCTGGTATTTCCAGGGACCTTGCGTTAAATGAATGATTGGGAAGATTTCCCGTGATTTTTGGAACAATTATACACGATAAGGAAGATTCGTAACTGTTGAATCTGGATTTAATTGCTACCTCCGTTTTATGAGTCATTTGCGTTGAAATTTGGCCAATACCAGTAACAGCTAAACTAATTTTGGTTTTCTGCAAGCCTAATATATTACACATGTCTTGAGTTATAAAATTTGACTGGCTGCCGCTATCCAGAAGAGCCCTACATTTATAATACGATCCAGAATTACTTACAACTATTACAATTGCAGTGGACAATAGCACTTGTTGATTGTAATCGTTTAAAACGTGATTAATATTGGTGGATGGAACTTGATTAGCTTCAGTAAGAATTGCACTGTTATCTGTTGCTGATGAAATGTTTTGGGCTGCCGTGCTTGGAAAATTTCCGGCAACTGGGTTGTTATTAATGTGTAGGAGTGAGTGATGCTTTCTCCTACAGGATCTGCATCCAGCAGATCTACAATAAAGTGTGGAGTGCGAATTTCTTAAACAATTGTAGCATAATTTATGCGTTTTTACTGGAGCTATTCTTGACTGAACAGGCAGTGATTTGAATTCTTCGCAGTTGTAAATGCTATGGCTATTTTTGCAATATACGCAGATGGGTTGTTTGTTTGCATTTGACTCGTTGGTAGTTACGAACGTATTAGATGCAGTATGGGTTTGAAATTTAAATGGTTTAGGTTTATTATTATACTTTACTTCATTGCCCTGGCTCATGTTTAATGTTTCTAATAATGCACATCTACCTTTTAGAAATTCCTTTAATTCAGCAATAGTAGGAAATTCCCCGCTTATTTTATATGATTCCCATTCACGCTTTGTAGTCATGTCTAATTTTAAGACTATAAGATAGATTAATAGCCCATCCCATTGATCAACTGGTTGGTCTAAAATTTTTAATGATCGTAAATGCTTTGAAATCCCATCTAGAAGTTGGCGTAATAAAACATGTGATTCTTTGGACAAAGTCGGCAAATTGAGTAACGATTTAATATGATTATTAACTATCAAGCGCTTATTGTTATACCTATCTAATAATGCGTTCCAAGCTACTGTATAATTAGCATCGCAAAGCTGCAAGGATTGTATAATCTGACTGGCTTCGCCCTTCAATGATGCTTTTAAATAGTGAAATTTTTGTACATTGCTAATGCTGTTATTGTTGTGAATAAGTGAATCAAAGGTGTCACGGAATTCGAGCCAATTCTCGTAGTTCCCTTCAAATGTGGGAAGACTAATTGTAGGTAGCTTCACCTGATTTAAAAGGTTTGAAGGATCGAAGTTGCTGTTAGTATGAGGCACTGAATGTGAGATGTATTAGAATTGTTCTTCTTTAAAAGAGTTTGTGCTAATGCTAGGTTAGTGAAATATGAATTTTCAAAATTTTCTCTTTCTTTTTCGTTTGCCTGTATTTCTTCTGCTTTTGTTTGAAGGGATTCAATGTCAAACTGAATATCGTTAAAATCATTTAAAATAGGTTGTACTGCCTCCAAACGAATGCTGAGTTGTGATAATGATAGTTCATCAGGATTTGGAACCTTTTTTATAGCGTCTACTAGATTTTGGAATCTAGTAATATGGCCTTTGAGAATGCGCGTTTTCTTGTTAAACTGTTTAAATCTAGTTCCTCCATTATTTAATGAGAATAGGAATTTGAATAAGTATGACGTTGCTAACTCAAATAAAAGCAACAGGTTTTGGACAATGAGTATTGAGGTACAAGGAAAAGCCCACTTACGTTAATCCTTCCTAGAAAGCTGCTGTTGTTGTCCTAGCAGTGGACAAAGCGCTGGGTATTCCTGGTAAGTTGAATCACCGATGTAAGCAGGTATCTGAAGTACAAAAAGGTATTCTTGCGATGCTGGCTTGTTGAAACTCAAAGTAACGGTTTTTGTGCGCCGTTCTTTATTTTCGAATTTTTTAACAGCTTGATAACTTCAAGCGATGTTTTGATATTAATGATAATGTCTTTGGTTTTTGGTATCGACAACGGTACACGATATACCACTGGGTACACTTTAACTATTTCACGTTGGATTTTACCACTGGGTGCACTTTAACTATTTCACGTTGGATTTTACAGTATCGACAACGAATATGGTAACACGATATAACACCGGGTAATTATTTATTTCGCGTGGTTCACATAAATACCCACTTCGAAGGACCAATGTTTAAAAGATAAAAAACACTTCTTTGTTAAAACGTTTAATAATTTTAATTAAGCTAACGAATTTAGTTGCACTGTACAGGACAGCAACTTATATATAAGTGAGTAAAAAATGTACTGTTCTACCCCTCTCCCTGACAAGTAACTTAAGTCGCCGATAGGCGAACATAGCCGAATAAATGTACTTAACAACAAATTTGTACAATAACATAATTATTAACCTAAATTTATAACGTAATTAAGAGAAGACACAATGATACAATACGTAATTAAATATGTAACCTAAACCCTAACAACTGTTTCACTACTTGTTTCAAACAAGCTAATCTCTTGTAATTTTTTTAGAAGTGGATCTTCAAAAAACTCATTAGGAGCTACAACAAAACTGCTTTGTAGAAGACCATTCTTTCGGTTTTAAATGTAGACCTTCTGCAGGACCGAAAGTAGAAGTAAATATAGAAGACAGTGTGATATCCATATGGACGACAGACAATCGGCACAGGTTTAATGCATAGCACAACTTCCAGTTTAAGGATCTGTATTCCTATAGGTTTTTTTAAACACATTTTTTTATGTGAGATCGAATAGTCCACTTGTTAACAGCATCAACAGTATAACTTTACTTGAGGATTACCGCAGCCAACAGTTTTTCTTCTCCATTTCCTATAAGAATTATAGCGATTCGATCAAAGTTTTCTTTATATCGCCCATCCTGTCAAAATAATGCAGTTCCCCCCATCTTTGTTATTTGTTTTTTATTTTTAAATTTTTATCAAGTATAGAACCCTTTAATTGAGACTAGTGTGTAATTAGAAATCCCATTTACTACAATCCACCAGCCTTCTACGATCAAAAAGAAACGCAAGGAATCGAAGAACGAATGAAGAAATATAGTAGATCTTGTTTAATAGTAAACGTCGTTATAAAAATTTGTTGCGGGTCGCTTGAAACTACCAAAACCAAATTATGGTTAAAAAAATCTTGAATAATAGTTGTTTTAATTTTTAATTTTATAAATTCAGGGATATTTTGTTCTAGAACTTATGTATTTTAAAAAAAAGCGCCTGCAAAACCTACTTTTTGTTTGTAATGTAACAGCCTTGGTAGTGTAATGTATAGCATGCTGGACTTTCACCTAACCGGCCCGAAATCGACTCCCAGTGCCGGAATCATCTGGTTAAGGTTTTCTACAGTTTTCCTTAAGCCTGGATCCCATTACTCGTGTATTTGACAAACATTCGTTATTCGTGGGTATTTGCCAAGTAGTGGGAACGGGTTACTCGTACAAATGTTCGCCACTTGTCCTTTCCCGTCGGTTGTCGGTAAATATAACACAAATTAAAGACTTTTATGACTTGACAAATATATCAGTAGGTAATGCGCCACCTGCCAGACCCCCACTCCTACTACTTTTAACCACGCCCCTTCCCCCTTCAGGCTCCTCCCCACGCCTGTGATTGGTTACCCTCACTCCTGTAGCTCCTCCTACTTCGCTGTGATTGATTACCCCCATTCCGGTAGCCACGCCTGATGTTCTGTGACTGGCTGACTGGCTGACGGTAATCTGTATTACCGGTAATCTGTGTGCTGCCAATAGAGGGCGTCATGCTACTATTAGTGTGTATTGCTAATAGAGGGAGTCATGAAGAAATCTGTATTATCGACGGCGACATATGTACTATCAATAGAGGTCGCATTAAAGAAACCTGTATTACCTGTATGTACTGATGCTATTAGAGGTCGCAATAAAGAGTCTCCTCTCTCACTCTCTCACTTTCTCCTTCTCTTCCATCATCCTAATAACATGTGGCGCTAAATTTGAATCTGTACTGAATCTGTCAATTTTAAATTTGTCATTTTTGCATCTGTCATTTTAAATCTGTCAATTATGCATCTGTCAATTTTACAGTTGTCATTGATACGTCTGTCATTTTTGCGTCTGTCATTTTAAATATGTCATTATAAATTGTCAATTTTGCATCTGTCATTTGTATCTGTCATTTTAAATGTCATTTAAATCTGTCATTTGAAACTGTCAAATTACTGAATCTGTCATTTATACGTCTGTCAATTTTTAATCTGTCATTTTTACATCTGTCCTTTCTAAAATCTGTCAATTTTGCATCTTGTCATTTTTGAATTTGTCATTTGAAGGAGCCATCTTGAATTTCCCGTGCCCCTAGATTTGAATTTTAGCGCTAACTCTGGGATTGGATCCTTTTATCCCTTTCACTAAGCGGAAACTCTTTCTCTCTCCTTCTCATAGGATGACTACTTACCGTCTGCTTTGTAGCTTAGGATGTTCGCCGTCGGAAATCTTCGGCTTTATTCGTGTACTCTCTCGCTGATGACGACGATCTACCTTTTATACAGTCACCCTCACCCTTCACCCTTAGTCATGCTAGTCTCTTCACCCTTCACCCTTAGTCATGCTAGTTTCTTCACCCTTCACCCTTAGTCATGCTAGTCTCTTCACCCTTCACTCTTAGTTATGCTAGTAAATGAAACATCAATGTTTAAAAATACATATTATTTATTTTGCTATACATTTAATGGACAATTGTAACATATTATTTGACAAATTATTCATTACACAGTATGAGTTGAGATCATCGCGTAACACTTGCAAATTGTTCAAATATTTTTGTAACCTATTTCTAAGATAGTTTATTTCCGCCATGGTGTTTTTAATACGACGGTGCAAACGTTGTCGTCGTTGACGTTTTCGGCTGCTGCTGTTGATATGATTGCAGTCGTGTACGTACGGCATCGATAAACTTTTGCGGATAATGTTTTATTATTTCTAATAAAATGAACGAGTTCAAGCCACCAGGTGTTGCTGCGTTGTCTATTAAACTGGTAGCTGAGTAGTATCCGCATAACAGTTCGGTCGTGAATAAGATGGAGTCTGTAGGTGGAAGCGTTTTATAGACATCTTCAGGGCGTCTCAGTTGACCTTCTGCTACGTTCTCTATGTTTGCGTGGTAGAAACGCGAAAAGTCCAGGTGATGTAACGTTCGAGCCTGATGATTGAGCAGCGGTGCTAGATGCAATACAGACTGAAACTCGTCATCTTTTAAGGTTATAGTGCGTTGTTTATCATTCTGATGAATCGCCACCCTGTTGCCGAAAAACTCGTTGTGAATAATCTCGATGTATAAATTCTCACATAGATGGACTTTCAAATGTTTATCACGATGTAGTACACTGTCGTCCTTGCGGCAGCAACCATAAAAGAAATTTTTAAACATTGCCTCGACTCGTATATCATACAGCTCGAACCAGTCACTTTCCGACAACACTATTTCACCATGCTGGCATACGTTATTCACGCATTCGAGCTTCACTACCACGTCAAATTCTTTAGACCGCAAGGCGTCGTCGTCAGGCGGAATAAGTCCTACTTGGATGTTGTGTATATGGTCGTAGTTTTGTTCTTCTTCTTCACCTGGAGGTCTCGTAACATACAACGAATACTGGACAGCCCCGAGCAGTTGAACACGTACTTCACCTTTAGCTACTGCTGCTACTGGTGTATCTACGATGGTAAAGTTTGCTGATGCTGCTACAGCGTCATCAGCGTAGTATAGAGGCTGCTGCGACATATCATGGAACGCTAAAACAATAATAATACAATAATCGATTAATATAAGCATAAACATACAAAAGTTTTAAACACCTTACCTAGTTCTTCATTGTTCGACTCTTGACCGTTCTCGCTGTACTTGTCGGTACTTGCTGTTGATGATGATGCATGATCTGCAACATCCGGGCCTTCATCTAAACAAGTAACAAAATAGACACAATTAGCATACAAACACAAACTTGAAGTTTTATAAACAACAACTTACCTATTTCCAGGGGAAATAATTCGCTCTCACAGGTCTCGTTATCATAAGAATAATTAGGACTGCTTATACTCGACATCATCGTAACAGCTGCTGCTGCTGTACACGTGTTGTCTGCTACTAGTACACGCTAACAACTGTCGACTTTATATAGTCGCTTATACTTACCTAGATCCAACGCATGCTTAGTAACATGCATACGGTAAACAAGTTGTCGACGTTGACAGACAAGTCTCATCTTGTTTAATGACACGTCATCACAGGCAGGTGTGTGTGTAGGTAATTACCTCATTCTTGCTTCTCTCTCCTACTAGTTATAGTTATCACTTTCATGCCATGGTACAGAGGGGAGAATAGTAATAATACACATATAGAACATTAATCTTTTATTCTATGACAATCTTTCTCAAAAATTTTATTGAACAACAAAACCATAATTAAATAACTAAACACTTATCTGTTCTCGGATAACCATGGTAGAACATTAGTCTTTTATTCTATGACAATCTTTCTCAAAATTATTAAACAACTAAACAATAATTAAATAACTAAACAATTATTATCAGAGTTGAAATCTGTTCTCGGATAACCATGAAGACATACTCATAATACATTTTTCATGAAACGGTTTATTGATTGCCTTGTACGCTTTGTTATCCCAAATATCCTTTTCAACAATGTCTTCATCTGTTACTACTACTTAACAGACATAATTGAAAAGAACAAAAACGCGTTTATCAGGTAAGAACTCTATTTCATGAGTATGTCCCCCGAGTATCCCCCTGTGATGGCTGTGATTTACATTCAATCACTCCCAAGTTTCACCATCTTTTGATAATTAATTACAATTACGGTACATAAAGTATAACTCTCGTCAGCTTCACTTATTATTATAACTACACTATACTGACAAAAGATGATTGAACAATTTACAACAGCTAATTACCTAATTATTACATTTTTAAATAATTTCGAATATAGTATACACAAAGTATAAACCTAGACATCATTATCACTTATAATAATAATAATTACATCAAGCCGAAGGTCGATCTCTTGCGATTAACATACCCCGACTACTACTACTACGATTGAACTGTACAATAATTATATACATTATGATAATCAATGAAAACATCGACCTTCATATGATGTTGTTGTACTTATTACTATACAAATATTTTGCTACTTAAGAGTTAGATATATTACTACCTATACAAATGATATACAAAAATTTACAAAACTTAAAAATACAACTATACTACTATACACATACATATATATATATATATATATATATATATATATATATATATATATATATATATATATATACATATATATATATTAAGTTATTTGAAATTTTATTGGAATATAGAAAAATTTCAAATAACTTAATATTACTCTTGGTGGCTTACATACACTATTATAAATCATTTAACTATATATATATATATATATATATATATATATATATATATATATATATATATATATATATATATATATATATATATATATACAAGAGGATTAAAATGTTTATACACGTGGTCGCTTGTTGTTATAGCTACCACGTGTATCTGTCCTGTGATCGGGGAATACACTTTGTAAGCGTAGTTCTTTAGCCCGCCTGACACAAACTCTATAATATACGATCCAGGACCGTACTCTTCGAGCTCGTCGGTAAGATCACCTTGGGAAGCTTCCTGTTGGTAGATCGAAGTCGCCCGGCTTCGAAACGTATATTACAGAATCTGAAACAAGAAAAATTAATTCTAATATAGCCGGTGTTGATGTTGATAGTAGGACTTACCTGTCTCATAGTATAAGACTCTCTCGCCTAGCTGATCCAAATAGGAATACAGCTTAAGACGGGCCTGTGCAGTGACAAATGCCCCGATGACCACGTTGACCGACGACAGAGGATCTGCTGCTTCCTCTTTATGTTGCCAGTTAACCGCAATCACCTCTTGTTTATCACCTCTTCTTTATAATTCTGACCTCGTCCAAGGAGACTCTCTCGTTCTCGAGGTAGTCATCAACGTACTGTTTTCGGGTTTCATCGGAATAATCAGCAGCAGCAGCCCAACCGCTAGCTTCCTGCTTCATCTTCAGGAACTTGTCTATGAAACCCGAAAACAATTCCCCCGGTCTTGGACACTTTGTTGTACAGGGTTACATCGTACGACCAGATCTGTTGTATGTCCTGCACGATGTAACCCTTTCGCATGGCCATCATCAGTTCGTCCAAGACCCAGGTTCCGTTAATGACTCGATCCTCGACGTCGTGCTGACATTCGGCCTGGTTCACATCTTCAGCGCAAGTGCGACATAGAGGGAATAGAAGCATTTGGTGCATTTTGACGGGTAAGACCGGATGATACAGATCTTGCTGCGGTAACACTGTACATTTTATTACGTTTTTGATGTTTTCCAGGCCCCCTTTATCCCTGATTAACTTTTCACAAGTCGCCTTGCCTACGTAAACTTCTGGATGGCCAACTGGGAATTTTGCGTACTTGCATACCCACGGATAAAGGGAGCACACGTCTACATACCGGATCTTTTCCCCGTCTTTTGCAACACGCTTTACTTTTGCTGCCCCTGTACGGCAACCGTAAAATGCCTCTCTCGGGTTTAAGGGTGTGTTTAGTAGCAAGGGATGTTTCTCTACCTGCTGACTGAGTTCGGTTGTTAACTGCCTGCGGAAGTGACATTCCCACTGCTCAATAACCTCGTATCCTAGCGACTTTAACTTCTTCGTTGTGGCTCGGGTCTTCTCGAGCCTCATATCCATGGTGTCGCTAGGATCGTCGTGTAAAGGTTCGTTGCGACGGGTGGTGAAGCAGGTGGGACATCCGTGGCAGTAACACCCGTGAAATTGAAATATCTGATTACCATACAGCCCGTCCACCTTTAACCCGCCCACGATAGCTTCTCTCTGCCGAGCGGCATGTTGAATCTCAACACCTCTTTGATGTTCCATAATAGCCATTGGAGAGTTACCTTAGACTGGTTATCTGCCCTTCTATAACCACCCTTTGGTACCAGTCCAATAGTGCTTTCTTTGAGGAATTTCCTCCGGAACGTGAGATTGCAGGCAGAGGCGATGGTGATGGTTTCCGTGAACGGGTCAACGTCGCATTCCTCAATAAAGAGATTCCTAAAGTGGATACAGGCTCTCTTCAAAATATCGACGTCTGTTCGACAATATTCGACCAGGTCACGTTGCATGTCGAACTCCGTGATGTCCCTGTTCGCCTAGTACCACTTTAGGAACTCTTTACGAGCCTGGGGTTTCATGATGTTGGGGCTGTAGAATTTGATGTCCGGAAGAGAACCCACGTAATGGCCGTTGGCCTCGGTGTTAAAGAGGTGCGGGAAGTATCCTTTGGGAGCACCGGCTCCCAAAGGATACTTCCCGTTCGATTTACCGAAATCGAACGCTTTAGGCAGATCTGCTAGAGCCATAGGGAAAAAGTTTAAAGAGTCGATAATCTTTAGATTATCTAGCTGTAGCAGCAGAATTTTTGAACCGAGCATAATGAGGTCCGGTTTCAAAGAGGTGTTTGTAATAACATGGTTCAGAATGAATTGTGTATGGAAAGCCTGCACGTTATGGGCAACTGCTACAACCTTTTTGAATTTTTTACGTATCTCCAGCAGGTGTGTAAGAAAACTCTCTATACATTTTCCCCGCAAGATCTGTTCTCGCAAACCGCATCTAATACATCTGGTGACCGACGATGATGATGAATCGATGTAACATTCAGAACAGACTTGCTGGAAAACGCATAGATTCGGTTCGTGGAGTTTGACGCCGGGAGCAATTTCTTTCTCTTTCCGGGTCTCCAGGTCGAAGAACACAAACAAAATGTCTTGCTTTGTGTTCCTCGGCCCGGCCGGCTGTATATGACAGAAATGGTTATCAGGTTTATGGCTCTGACAGATCTTACAATAGATTTCCCCGCACACGTAGGCCTGCTTCCGGGTCTTGAGGTTGATGGTTTTGAAACATCCCTCGCATTTTTGTACTTCCCGGCACATTTTACCTTGATGATTCTCAAAACATGTCTGGGTTCTAAAATCACGCCTGCAGTCCGGACACCTAATTAGCTGCGCTGTTCTCTCGCAGGGCGGAGAGCTACCGCAGCCTACGCAGGACTTTTCACAACGGTGATGGTTTTTATGGTCGTAGGGTACGTGGCAGTGCTCACAGAAGTATCTGCATACAAAGGCCGAGGTCAATGATGTTATCACGTTATAATGATGTTCATGATACAGAAGATTGATGTTCTTTGTTGCGGCGGTGGCATCATAAGCATCGTTATCAACGACCCCCTCGAAGATTAGCGAACGCCCTTTCGAGCCGTAGCTATACACAACTATCTTGTAGTTGGGGTCCAGGAGCTGCTGGAACAACCTTAATTCATTGACCCCGGCTCCCTCCGGTGGAATGAAGGCTACACCTGCTTCCTGCATCATTTCCTCGGCCTTTATCTTTTGCACGCTATGATTATCACGGGTCTTCTTGTAATCAGCACTGTTATCTGCGTGAGCCTTGCCTACGACCAAAGCCCTGGGTAGGCATAGATTGTCACTGGTGTTATTAATCTTGACAATCCCTCTGCGACGGCTACACTCTTCGGCAAAGGTGCTGTACGTACGGTTACGACTGCGACCTTGTCCGGCTGGTGGTGTTACTATTGTAGCTATTAGTCTGAAGGTGTCCGAACTCAGGGCTTCAGGATCGCTCTGTAAAATCGATTCTAGAATGCCCCAGACATCGTTGAAGGTAATCTCGTCTGCTCTTTTGAAACTCATGTAGCCGGGAAGTTTTTGTTTGAAACTGTCGAATTCAAATATGGCCCCTACTTTATCAGTTGATTGTGCTCGACTTAACACATCCCTTAGAATTTGGTTAATAGTCGATTTAAAAAAGTCTAGATGGTCTTCACCGGCTGGTGCATCGGCTACTTTAAACATCAGTCGATGTTTCAGGGTGCCAAATTTCTTGATGTTCGACACACTCTCGTTAACTATCTCATAGAGAGAAGACATTTTTGTATAGGCAAGCGTAACAACAATAACAAAAATATCGCACTTGCACACTTAACAACTGCTAAAAACAAAGATTATATGTTGTTAATTTTAAATAAACATCAACTAATTATTATTAAAGTTTAAATTATTGATAAAATTCTTTGGTAAATTATTATTATTTTAAATAAACAACAACAAAGCAATCTAGTTTACTAGGCATTAAACAAGGCGGGTAGACTGACTTATTATTAAATGACATAGGGGAAATATTATTGTTTGCAAAATAAATCAGATTACAAGTTTAAAAATAAAAGCTTGTATGCTACGTGACGGTAAAAATTGACGCAAAATAAATCAGATTATATGTTGTTAATTTTAAATAAACAATAACCTCTGAATACAATGCAAGCTATTAAATATTATAAATTAATTATTTGCTTTGTACAAAGTTAAAGAAAGACCCCGTTTTAATGCAAATTAATAAAGCCTTTTAACCAGTCTTAAACTTTAATAGCAATCTAATTTAAGTAAATATTATAAGTAGAGTTTAAATTGTTAATGAAACCCTTTAATTATGATTATAAATAACAAATACGCTAAACTTGCTTGAAAGGTGTAAAACTTCATAAATTACTGTCCCTTATTATAGCAGGTAAGAAATCAGATAGCGACAAATGGACAGATAAAAACACCATTCACGAACTCTCTCTTAACCCTTAATTTAAAAATAAAAGCTTGGATGCTACGTGACGGTAAAAATTGACGCAAAATAAATCAGATTATATGTTGTTAATTTTAAATAAACAATAACCTCTGAATGCAATGCAAGCTATTAAATATTATAAATTAATTATTTGCTTTGTACAAAGTTAAAGAAAGATCCGTTTTAATGCAAATTAATAAAGCCTTTTAATCAGTCTCAAACTTTAATAGCAATCTAATTAAAGCAAATATTATAAGTAGAGGTTAAATTTGTTAATAAGTCCCTTTGGCAGATTATTATTATAAATTAACAAAATAAGTTAAACCTGCTTGAAAAGTGTAAAACTCCATAATATTTTACCTGAATAATGTAAATTAGTGTCCCTTATAGCAGTTGAGAAAACAAAAAAATAAATAAGGTACAGAAAAAGTAACTACGTAATAAACAATTACTAAATTCTTACCTTTGTTGGCTGTTAGGATCGTCTGACGCAAACACTCAAAGTTTTATTTAAATTAGTTTTATTTAAATCACTAAACAAAGCACAATAACAACAATAACAACAAGTTAGAATGAAAGTACTATTAACAGCGATAGCTGATGTAGACAAGTGACGCAGGGGAGTTCAAGGTTTGCTTTTATAGGGCTCGAGCTGTATTGCACATTATTACGCAAGACTATAAAATAAACAGGATTCAACTCGTTCGTTCAACAAAGGAACCGCGCGCGCGCCCCGATGATATCTATCGAACACTCGCTAAGGGTCATAAACCATTTGAAATGTTATGCGTGTCGTTGCGCGTTTTTTCCCTTTAATACGCCGCATTTGATGGTACAGACATACATAGTCGTTTAGATTTGTCTCTAGATAAGTGTTAATTGACAACGCAGGTGTTTAAATTTATGTACAGATGGGGGAAGGGTCTAACCAACTACCTGTAGTACATATTCTTAGATTTTAAAAGTATAGCTGTTTTTAAATTTAAAATCATCCCTTGCTGGTCGATGTTTAAGAACGTTCGTTCTCTTTGATTGTTTTTATTATTATTTATGCGTGATTTTCAGAGGGGTACCGGTAAAAAGCTTATTGGTACATATTGTGTTAGTAGTAACATTGAGACGTTAAGGTTTATTTAACTAATTAATTACATCGCTCATGCTTGTTTAAATCTCATCTTGTTTAATGATATGATCTACACAGCGCATTACCGTCTGCCGTCGGTAATGATTACACTCAGATCTGAATAAAAAATAAGATTTCTTTCTTATTCAGAACCTTTTTCAAACGGTCAATAATGTATTATTTTTATTAGGACTAAATTCACCGTAGACATGTAGTCAAACAAGAGAATGACTTCAATTTATTATTTAACTAAATGCAGTAAATACGCATCCCTTTATCTCCGTATAACATCTAAACTCTTAATTAAGGTATCGATCGACCTATCAATAAAGATTTAAAATTTTTAAAAGAATTCTACCTGTGTTTTTAGCACTCGATACGGTTCCCTTTTAAGGGTGTGCTTATCATTCAAACAATCTCCGTGGTATTTTAAACCTTACGAAACTCTTACACTACTTGGTCGCCAATTTAGCTTTTAAATTAGGAGCATGAATCGACCTAGGCAAAGTTTGTAAATAAAAAATGTAATATAAATTTATAATTTACAGAGATGCGAGATTACAGTAAAATCTACATGCAAAAATAATAACTCAAAGTACATTTAAAACAAGCATTTTTATATTTTTTTTGCCAAGTTTACAAACCGTCTTTAAAGAAGTTTTGAAAAGATTATATTGACGACAGCATAGCATTGCAGCAATTACGTTAAAAGGGAGAATTTCTACAGAAAGAACCATTAAAAATTACCTGTTAACACTGAACAACGGAATAAAGCAATTAATATTTTTCTTAGTTAAAACATATAGCGCAACGATGTCTTATAATAAAGTTATTTTATTTAATTACATGAGACATACCATGATGAACGATATGTAAACTGGATATATATGTTAAAATATATATTATATATGTTCTTCTTCTCAAATAAAGCCCTGGTAAACTTTAATTATCTGACAAGTGAGCAGTCGTCTTTAATGAGACGATCAAATGGCGAATCCCCAAATAACCTTTAACCGTAAATAAACCCTTTTTTTGTGTAATTGACGATTCTTGAGTTTCAAAATTTAAATTCAACGACTGTGGCAACAATAATAGCCGATAATTTAACTTTAAAGTAAAATGTTTCTGTTTATTAATAAATATCATGGAACAATTTTACATTTACCTATTTCCCTTTCAGTTTTGGGTTAAAGGAAGGTATATATTTTTATTATCAACATTAGTTTTAAACTTTTAAAAGAAAATATCACAACCTGCATACAACCTTTTTTTTGCAAGAAAGATGTATTCCATTTATAAGTGTTTACCTGCTAAGGGGTTTCAATAATTTTTAATTTTAATAAACTCCCCGGGGTGAAAACGTACTTGCGCTCTAGTTTCAATAATTTATTGAACTGAGTCTACTACCAGCTTATAAGTTTTATCGTTTTGAAATATCAACTTTATCCTTGCATGTTTCTTTACACACTATGTATACAGGTAGAAGATTGCTTGTTATCGAACGATCTTCAGCTTTAACGAAATGAACCCTTTTCATTATGTTTTCTCTCAAGGCAATAAATTCAGATATTATCTTGATGTTAAGAACAGCTGCATTTTTGGGTCTCCGCGCATACAAGTTTGGGATCTCTACAAGTTTATTCCTGCAGATTGAACTGACTATAAAAACCGAGCCTCACCCGTTTAGTTTTATTCTTGCTCGCGCTACGGATTGGTGGTGGTGATAATTATTTCTAACGCTCCGGTGATATTATTATTAACTAGTTTTTACCCAGTAGTGCTTGCTTCAACATTAAAAACAGGTATGTTATTTTTATTATTAACGTGTACGTGTTTACGCATAAAATTTTAAATAAAATTCTACTATTTAAATTCTAACATGTGTGTGTGTATCTTTGTTTTTTACGTAGAAAAATGGATTTGTTACAACAATTAAACAAACCCTGCAGCGGCGGCGGCCTGAAACCTATCAAGAAATTATGCGACTACGGGGTCAAAGAGGTCGTCGAAATACTACAATTCAAAAGAGTCGTATGCCGTGATAAACGTCAAAGCGTAATTGTTGTTGGTGAAAACTACGTTACATTTCTACCTAAGCGAATCAGCGACAAGTTAACAGATGAAAGGGTTAAGGAAGTTAATGAGCAGATTGCAGCTAAAACGATTTCTCTGAGCCTAGTGTACTTGGGAAAAACAGGCTGCTATGATGACTGCATGTTTGTGGAAACAGATAAGGTATGGGGAAACATCAAGTTTACAATAAACCCCTTTTTAATGTTCTATTGTTGTTGTTGTTGTTACAGCCCCTGGAACCGCAAATAGAAAACAGAGGTCAGTTCTGAAGTCCTCAAGCTATCATCATCATCATCACCAGCAATCTATCTATTAACATTTTATTATAAATTAAATGTAGTCATAACAATATATTAATAATAAACATAATTTTAATTCCTATCTGGCTTTATTATTTCTTCTAGAAAAGGTGGTGGTGGAAAGAGTAGAGGGTGCATGAGAGAGAAAAGTAGCAGAACTTGTAGGTCGTAGCGAGAAGGAAAAACAAATTCAAATCTGGGGAAATCCAAGATGACTGCTTTAAGAATGACAGATTTAAAATAACAGATTCAAAATGACAGATTTAAATGACAGATGCAAAAATGACAGATGCAAAAAATGACAGAATTAAAATGACAGATGCAAAAATTACAGATGCACAATTGACAGATTTAAAATGACAGATGCAAAAATGACAGATGCATAATTGACAGATTTATAATGACAGATGGAAAATGACAGATGCATAATTGACAGATTTAAAATGACATATCTAAAATGACAGACGTATAAATGACAGCTGTAAAATTGACAGATGTTATTAGGATGATGGGAGAGAAGGAGAAAGTGAGAGAGGAGACTCTTTATTGCGACCTCTAATAGCATCAGTACATACAGGTAATACAGGTTTCTTTAATACGACCTCTATTGGTAGTACATAGGTCGTCGTCGATAATACAGATTTCTTCATGACGCCCTCTATTAGCATTACCTAGGTCGTCGATAATACAGATTTCTTCATGACGCGCTCTATTAGCAATACACACTAATAGTAGCATGACGCCCTCTATTGGCAGCACACAGATTGCCGGTAATACAGATTCCCGTAATGGCGCAGGGGCGTGGTCAAAATGGCGACCAGTTCCAAAATGGCCGACGTCAGCCAATCACAAAACAGCAGGCGTGGCTACCGGAGTGGGGTAACCAATTACAGCGAAGGGGGAGGAGCTACAGGAGTTGGGGTAACCAATCACTAGTGAGGGGAGGAGCCTGGAGGGGGAAGGGGCGTGGCTAAAAGTAGTAGGAGTGGGGGTCTGGCCAGGTGGCGCATTACCTACTTATATCCCTTAAAAATGTATATCTTCAAGTACAAATGTTTGCCAAATATACAAGTAGTGGGAGCGGTTACACAAATGTTCATTTGTATATTTGCCGAATTGACAAATATTTGCGTATATGCCAAATACACGTGTAATGGGATCCAGTCTTTAGCTGTGGCACAAATGTGGGATTTTCGCTGTTCTATCTGTAAGTCTGCTGCAGTCGCACGTAGGGCCTACGTAATAATAATAATCGCCTCCTCCCTCCCGCACAAGCTTATAGCTTCTGGGGCCTGATTTCCAGGTTATAGGCTGTAGCAATTATTAATATTATTATTATAATGTAGTAGTGTAGTGTAGTGGAGTCCGAATGTAGCTATATACAAACCATAATTTTATAACATTATAAAGGCTATAAAAATAATACACACATTATATATGAGAACACTAATATAAAATAAATTTGTGAAGTATGATGCATATGGCTAGATTAAAGACCCAAATCATTACTAAAGTCCTAGATTGTACTTCAAGAATATCTCTGTCAGCCTTACCCCATCCTGGCAGACGTGCCCGGCTGATCACCCCGAAGAGTCGGTGTTGCAGCGCCTCACTTCCGTAGAACATCCACTAGCCTTTTTTAATTAAAGATTAAAATGTCGAAACAACTAAAAGTTTTGTCAGCCTGAGCAAAACTTGGTAGAAACGTGTTTTTAAGGAGCAGTAGATCTGCAGCACCATAATAACCGGTCTGACAAGCATTTCTACCAAGTTTTGCTCAGGCTCATCAGGCTGACAAAAGCAATTTTTATGGTTTTTTTTAATCCATAATATTGGTACGAAATATATTTTCGGATTTTTTCAAATCTCTTGCGCATTCCGTCATGTTTGAGACCAATCAATATTGCAAATGTATGCGATGACCTATATGAGATGGTGTAACCCAGGCGTCGTCAACCTTTTTTGGCTGCGGGTCAAAATTATTATACAAATAAATATAACTGTCAAGTTTTAGTTAATTAATTTCTGGACTTGATTTATAAACGTTCTCTTCGTTATCAATAATAATAATAATAATAATAATAATAATAATAATTACTACAACCCATAACCTAAACCAAGGTCCCAGAAGCTATACGCTTGTGCGGGAGGGAGGGGGCGATTATTATTATTATGTAGGCCCTATGTGCGGCTGCAGCCGACTTATAGAAGGAACAGCGCAAATCCCACATTTGTGTTACAGCTAAGGAAAACTGCAGAAAACCTTAACCAGATCTGCCAGCGCCGGAAGTCGAACCCGGGCCGCTTGAGTGAAAGTCCGGCACGCCAGTCATTACACTACCAAGGCTCCCAAGATGCTGAATTTGTAACGTCGATTTAGTCAACTCTGGTTCATACTTAGTCGCCTTAAGACGAATTCAAGCGTCTGAATTTTCAGTAGTTAAGCTGCTCCTGTTCTTACTTAAAATAAATTCAATGTGTGAAAATATGTGCTCACATTTATAAGCAGAACCACACGCGGATAAAATGGCAAAGCCCATTTTTTCCAAAGATGAAAACTTCGTTTCGAAAAGTGATGCCCAACACGTTGATATCATGAGAAGATGGTTATCTTCCGTATTTCCTAAATATTTCCTCAATGTATTAAATTTACCCGCTCACAACTTTGAACTTTTAAAATCAATCGTTTCTAAACTTAAATTGCTAATTTTAAGATATTCAAAATACTATATCTATTATACTTTATTTGCACTCAGGAGAGTCACTTGAAATTATCAAATGGGTCACTTGGTGACCCATCATAATAATATCATCTAGTGACCTTGTAGCAGAGACGTTCTACAGAGAGTTTTAGAAAATACAGTAAACCAGTGAAGGAATTAAGTTTTTGTGGTTCTGTTCTGGTTCTGGGTTTAAGTTCTGCATCATATAAGTCAAAAGAAATCAAATAAGGGTGTGGAGTTAAAACATTCGCACGAATTTTGTCGACCTCTAATTTGTTTTCAAATATTTTCTTGTTTTTAACTTAAAGACTATTTGCGCTATTGCGCATTATTGCTAGTGCGAACATAATCAGGAATTTAAACAAAAATTAACTCCAGGAGATAATTGCCAAATTTTTATACTTGTCATGGAACTTTGAGAAACTATGCTACTGTAAGTGACTGTTTTGAAATTGACAAACAACTGAAATTCTCTAAACAACATCTTAATATATTTGTATTGTATTAGAGAAAGTTTACCTACTAGAAAAGGTTGAGATTTTGTAAGACTAAAAATAAACATCTCTTCAAAAAGCGATATTGGCCATTGATGCTTACAGAAAGCTTAACCAAAAAAAACAAATCCTAGACCAAAAATTTAACATTGGCATAAAGAATAGTAGGAACATTTAAAACAAGAAAGTGTTAGTAACTTTTATCAATTCCATTCAAATCAACCAACAGCGTGAACATATTGAGATATCTGACCTGTCAGAGAAAATGTGCCTCAATTACGGTTTGCTAAGGATCTTATAAAAAGCTCAAACGAAAAATTCACCGTAAAGGTTATAGTTCAGTCAAATTAGAAAAAATAGCGGAAAGTTGAGGGAAGTCCGTGGGTTTTTTGCATAGGCCTTCTTGGAGGGCTGTTAAATAACCCCCTAAAAGTCACCGTCTCTAGGTGGCGAGCTCGAGGAGATAATGAGGGTAAACCGCGCCCCCTAACGGCTTTTGTCGTTTTTCTCGGAAACTATTAGGTTTATCGAGATGAAGGAGGTTAGGTAAATTAAAGTGTATTTAAATGCCTACCAGTCCGAATGTTTTTTCGTACCTCGCCTTCTTTTTGTGTTATCGAAGAAAGAAGATATGTCATACATAAATGAGCAATTTGCTCCAGTAAATTTGTTCAAGGAACTTTCGGACGTAACGTTTTATGGTCTCATATTCGTCATGAAATAGATAAGAAAAATTCGTTGAGAGCCGGACGCGATCATGGTCCAGTCGTATTTTACCTTAGCACCTCTTCGGTAAAATCCATCAGGCGATATTATCGTTATCCTTGGCGCCAGTCGGATGAAAGTTTCGTATTGGCAAATTAATTCTTAGTGGAGTACACTGTGCTAGTCAATTTTTGTATCCAACCCAATACGTACAAGATGTTTTGCTTTTTTTAGAAATCCTTCTAATTTCCTTTATTTCTAAGATCTTGGTATTGTCCACATTTACAATTCAATATTGATACAGTACATTGCATGCATGCTAAATATGGAGCAAAATTTTTCTAATTATCTGTTAACAGACGTTTTAAGATACAAAACATTCTGCGTTAGTATCTTGGATGTTAGTTTACAACAAAATTGCACCTACATAAATATTTTTAAGGATTTCTAAAAAAGCGAAACACCCTATACATATTGGGTTGGATACAAAAATTGACTAGTCCGAAAGTTCCTTGAACAAATTTACTGGAGCAAATTACTTATTTATGTATGACATATATTCTTTCTTCGATAACACAAAAAAGACGAGATACGCAAGAACATTTGGACATTTCTGGTAGGGATTTAAATAAACTTTAATTTACCTAACCTCCTTCATCTGGATAAACCTAATAGTTTCCGAGAAAAACTACAAAACCGTTAGGGGGCGTGGTTTACCCTCATTATTTCCTCGAGCTCGCCACCTACAGGCGCTGACTTTTAGGGGGTTATTTAGCAGCCCTCCTGGAAGGCCTATGCAAAAATCCACGGACTTTCCTTAACTTTCCGCTATTCATGAAAATTTGTTCTAAATTGACTGGACTATTAGGACAATCCAAAACAAGTTAGTTTAAAGGCAAGCGGGCTGAAACAAACAGTTTGAAGCACTGCAGTTTTAAGAATATTGGCTGTTTGAAATATCTGTTTCGCTTGTTAGCAATTTAAACATTTAATGTTTGCTTAGCACACATTTTATAGCAATTTATGGTACCATTTGAGATTATTCGTTCAGGAACTTTTGATACTTTGACATAAATCTGGATTGCCCTATAGAGGTTGTTATATAGTAAGAAAAAGTGTTGGGTCATGTCAAGGGCGGATCCAGAAGATCTTTAAAGGGGGCAGTGTGTGTGCGCGCTCCTGGGTACGTGTGTGTGTATATATATATGTAAGCAAAGATAAGTATATATAATAATAATATTTAACAAAATATAAACTGTAATAAAATGTTCATTCATTTAACATAAATATTATATTATTAACACTTAAATATTTTGACGAATACTTAACAATATATAACAAATAATGTATTACATTACGTTGAATGTAATCTAAGACAAAACTAATTTACTTTTACAATTATGACTTATTGTTTACCTATTATAGAACAATATCTAAACGACGTTTTTTCGAGGGTGCAAATCAATCTAATATTTTGTTAGGTTCTAAACCAATATCTCGATGTAAATGCATAAGAGCGAATCCTATAAGACGATAAATGTTTGTAATTTTGCTAATTTTCCAGGTGTATAAATATATATTTTTATTTATTTTGTATTATGTTGGTTGTTTTATTGTATGCTTACATTAAGAAATATGAGCAGGTATAGTCATATTTTTTCAATATTGATACTTAATTGTTGATTTAATTAATTTGATTTTAAAATACTAAAATATAAGCTTAAGAGTAAGGGCATTGTGCTTCAAGAATTCCATGAAAAAATATCATAAATCACGTTTTTATACTAGACTAACAATAATTCTATCATCACAGATATCAGGATGATATAAATGTATAACATAAGCACTATAAGTAGTTAAGTTATCTTTCATCGCTAGAGGGAAGGAGTTCAAATTATCTCTGATGGAAGGGAGTATTACCTCCTGAAATAAATTACTTTTTCTTACGCTGTGATTGTACATTTATCTGTATATATAGCAAATGATTTTTTTAAATACTAAATATTTATATTCCAGCGTTTACAGTCCCAAGCCTTACTTCATGGACTTTCATAATCATGAAATTAAATAGAAATAAATTAAAACAATAAAATAATATTTCACAATATTAATTAAAAATATATACCTGGCAATTGTTTCGACACAACTTATTATCAGAGGTAAGTATTAAAAAGATAAACAGACCTGTTTCTAAGGTTATATATGTCCCAGGCAGATAGTTAAATCCGGCAAATAATTATATGCCTAGTCATTTACTATGCGATTTTGCTATGTGCCTAGGCATTTACTAAATGCCGTTGTTTAAAACAGGCAGTTAGTAAATGATTTAATGTGCTGTCGGCAAATAAGGTAATAATAAACACTATCTAATTAAACAAAAAGATTATAGGTTAGCTATCAAAAGAATATATCCCATTGACAATCAAACAGAAGACACAAATTACATATCTATACCATATTTTGGCAAAATATCAGAAAAAATTGCACATATAATAATAATAATAATTGCTACAACCCATAACCTAAACCAAGGCCCCAGAAGCTATAAGCTTGTGCGGGAGGGAGGGGGCGATTATTATTATTACGTAGGCCCTAATTGCGGCTACAGCCGACTTACAGATGGAACAGTGCAAATCCCACATTTGTGTCACAGCTAAGGAAAACTGCAGAAAGCCTTAACCAGATCTGCCGGCGCCGGGATACTAAGAAAAACCAACAATTATAAACTAACATTTAAAACCAACACTAACACTTTTTCATTTTTATTTAATGCTAAAGACAGAACACATAATATCATGAAATCGGGCATTTACCGTTTAAATTGTTCTTTTTGTAGTTCGGTATATATTGGACAAACACTTTTTCATTTTTATTTAATGCTAAAGACAGAACACATGATATCATGAAATCGGGCATTTACCGTTTAAATTGTTCTTTTTGTAGTTCGGTATATATCCTGAAAAATCTAATTACGCCAAACACCTTTTAGAACAAAATCACACAATGACTCCTCAAAATAATATTAAATTCCTACATTTTTGTAATAACAAACGCAAATTAGACATTTTAGAAGCCTTTGAGAATTGAGATATACAAACACAAACTCAGGGTACCTTTAATAAATGAACAACTTGAGCTTAGTAATTCTCCGTTACTGGAAGTGTTAGATATTTAATTCTAATTATTTTTATCAAGTTACCTATTTTTGTATCTACCTTAGCGACGTGTTTGTTTATATTTATATTACCTTTGATAATGTAGCTGTCGGAACAATATTGTCAGGTTATATTTTAATAAATACTGTGAAACTTTTGAATAATCTTTATTTATTTCAATTTTAGATATATCTTATTTTTTAATCAAATCAAATATGTGACTAAACGTTGGACTATAAATTTTAATTGTAAGTCATTACAAATTTAGAAATACAAGGTATTATACGGTTTTAGAACTCAACATTTTCAAGTATTGTATAGGAATGTTATGAGTATCATAACTGCCGCAGATATCAGTTTGAAATCCTCGCTTTACGAGCTCGGACTTTAAGAGATCTAAGGCTTGTTACGATTCATAACATAGTGGTTTGTTCAATAGTTTATCGGTTTCTGAGAATGAAGACTTACTAATAAAAAGTAGTATTATTTTTTAAAATTCTCTTATCAAGTGATCAAGTCTGTATGGGTTGATTTGCGACATGGTTATTTTATTTTATGTCCGGTCGGGCGATTTTACCGATTTATCGGCCTGTATTTAGAGTGTAAATTGCTAAATTAGAGCTCTAGGGCTGTAAAACTTTTTAGAGCCCGCTAAGGAGTGTTTAGAGCCCTCTAGAGAAATACCTAGCCCTTGTTTACGCCGTCTCCATAGTAATAACAGTAATTATAGACTACTGAAGTGATTTATAAGACCACATGAAGCTTTGTACTTTTTAAATTATTTTTATTTTAAATTAAATATTAATTAAACTAATATGTGCATTTCGGGCTTAATTAGTGTTTTTGAGCCCTTTATCGTCTTAGCGGCTAACTGATTGCGGGTTTTAAAACACTCAATTAAGCCCATAATACATAAAATACCTACTATTATTTTCATTTTGTTGGCTTGTTTTTGACATCAGTGTGGTAATATTACCACACTGACATGTCAACAACTACCAACAAAATAAAAATAAAATAAAATAATTTTGGCGTCAAATCAATCCATACAGACTTGATCACTTGATAAGAGAATTTCAAAAAATAATATTTATTAACGTTTTCATTTTCTGAAACCGTTAAACCAATATTTTGTTTATCTGTCAGGTCTATTTCAATAAAAAAAAATACAAATTTGTACTTTAGTATGGATATACTTAGGTTTAAAAATTCTCTGTAAACAGTAAATAAATAATAATGTGAAAATGTAATAAACATAACATAAAACATAAAATTAAAATTGTTACTGAATTTTGTCACTAGAATAAAAACAGACAATAAACCATCTCCGTTTCAAATAGCTTAGTTTTGTCCTAAAGTGAGATAGATTTTGATATCCGTGGCCAACCTTTAAAATAACAACAATCTAAGTTTGCATTTAGGGACTCTATATAACACAATTGTAAACGATTCAAATCCTTCGAACGATTCATTTACAGACAACTTTAGGTAATTTGCAGCATAGCAGTTGGTTATCCTGACGCTATTATAGTTACCGACACTCAAGTTTCGAGTTAACCTCTACGCTACCAAACGTAATACTAACGTTGAAATTGTACAATTAAAATAAGATTTTAAAATGTCGTATTTAAGCAGGAAAGACGTCGACGACTTAAAACCTGCAATAGATAAAGCAGTATATAAATTAGTAGGAAGTAGCGATAGTTCCCTGGTCAGTACAGCAGTTTATTGTTTAAATTCAGGTTATGATAGAAGGAAAACCGCTGACAAACTTTCATCTTATGTTGATAGCAAAAGAGCAAGCAGACTTGCAGAAAAGATATTTGATTTGGTTGATGATGTACGATCTTCGCATAGGTCTAGAAAAAGGTCAAGATCAAGATCGAGGGAACGAGAAAAGGAAAGGGAATCAAAACGAAACAAGAATTCTAGTTCTCGTTATGATGATCGAGATACAGAGAAGAGTAAATTGTCTAGTAGTAAGATTAAAGAGATGATGCAAAATGCACAGAAACAAATTGAAGAACGTAAACGATCATTAGATGCCTTACCTAGTAAAACGAGTAGCGTTCCACCTCCGACAGCACCAATACCACCACCAAGTATATATGGAATTCCAATGGGTTTGTTAAATAGAGGTGATGCCGATAAAGCTAGGAAGATTGCACAGCTTCAGGCTCAAATCAAAAATAAACTTTCAACTGGAATTCTAGGAAATGTTATTATTCATGTGCCTCCAGCACCAGAAAAGCCTACACCGTTAATTTTAGATGAAGAGGGTCGAACTGTCGATAAAACAGGTAAAGCGGTTCAGTTAACTCATATTGCCCCAACATTAAAAGCTAATATACGTGCAAAGAAACGTCAAGAATTTAAAGCTCAATTAAACGATAAGATTTCTGAAGATAGTGCTGAAACTAGATTTTATGATGGTCGTATTGGACTTAAATCTGCAATTAGAAATAAAAGAACGTTGAGATTTCATGAACCTGGAAAGTTTCAGCAGATGGCCGAAAGGCTACGGATGAAGGTTTATTTTGTATTTATTTCGTCTGGAATTAACTTATTTTATAATTATATTTTTAGGCACAATTAGAAAAGTTACAAAATGAAATATCACAAATAGCTAAGAAAACAGGGATATCGTCCGCCACAAAATTGGCTCTTATTGCAAAATCGGAAGGTACTAGTGATGATATTCCTTTGATGGAATGGTGGGATTCTGTTATATTAGAAGATAGTTTAGATACCATGCGTGATGGAAAAATAGCTATTAAGGATTTTGTTATAAATACTTTAGTGGAACATCCTACGCAAATGCGATGTCCAAGTAAGTCCTTATTCTTATCTAATTCATCATTAATCCACAGCAATAACAAACTAAGCAATATTCAAAAGAGTATTCTTTACGCCCTTTATTACCTACCATTACTTGTTTCTGTTCTATGAAATAGATTTTTAGCCTTATGTAATATTTTTTCTTCCAATCACACTACGGAACACAATTTTGCATCGGAGACCAGACTAGATGATTCTTATAGATTCTTGTGCGTAGAACAAGATGGTGTCAAAAAGAATTGCGTATGATGTCATGATTTTGAGATATTCGCACTTAAAAGTGCAAAAAAGGCCTATTTTGACCATGTTCAGAAGGTTATAACGCAAGATATTTAATATAGGATTAAATTTTGTCATATGCATTTGAAAGTACCAACATTCAGCTACAATTTAAGATACATATTTACTTTTCTTGTGTACAAATTATTCGCATAGATATTTGTATTTGAATGACAGCATATCACGCATTTTATGTATTGACGTTAATCTTTCTTTTAGTGAATCAATCGTTCTGAAAATTTACATTCAAATATTTTTCAAGTTATGCGAAATTAATAATTTATTTAAATTAAAGAGTGTATAAATATTTATTTCATATTTAATAATAAGCTAAATATATGTAATGTTTTTAATTTTTTTTATAGAAAAAAAAGTTTTATTGGATCTGCCATCTTGATTTTGAAAAGTCTATCTCTAAATTAATTTCGCATAACATGAAAAACATTTAAATGTTAATTTTCAGAACGATTGATTCATTAAAAGAAATGAAATAAATAAAGATTATTAAAAAGTTTCACAGTATTTATTAAAAGTATATAACCTGACAATATTGTTTCGACAGCTAAGTTGTCATTATCAAAGGTAATATAAATATAAACAAACACGTCGCTAAGGTAGATACAAAAATAGGTAACTAGATAAAAAGATAAAAATAATCAGAATTAAATATCTAACACTTCTAGCTATAAAATAATAGCTTTGTATAGATTTGGATAAGGCAAAATATCAGAAAAAATTGCACATATGCTAAGAAAAACCAACAATTATAAAATAACATTTAAAACCAACACTAACACTTTTTCATTTTTATTTAATGCTAAAGACAGAACACATGGTATCATGAAATCGGGCATTGACCGTTTAAATTGTTCTTTTTGTAGTTCGGTATATATTGGACAAACACTTTGAAATTTTGATATAAGATATAAAGAACACGTACGTCACTACAAAAATAAACATCCTGAAAAATCTAATTATGCCAAACATCTTTTAGAACAAAATCACACAATGACTCCTCAAAATAATATTAAATTCCTACATTTTTGTAATAACAAACGCAAATTAGACATTTTAGAAGTCTTTGAGAATTGAAATATACAAACACAAACTCAGGGTACCTTTAATGAATGAACAACTTGAGCTCAGTAATTCTCCGTTACTGGAAGTGTTAGATATTTAATTCTGATTATTTTTATCTTTTTATCTAGCTACCTATTTTTGTATCTACCTTAGCGACGTGTTTGTTTATATTTATATTACCTTTGTTAATGACAGCTTAGCTGTCGAAACAATATTGTCAGGTTATATTTTAATAAATACTGTGAAACTTTTTAATAATCTTTATTTCTTGGTTATGGAGTTCCACAAAGTAAGGCTGGAAACAATAAATAACATTAAAAGAAAGATTAACGTCAATACATAAAATGCTTGATATGCTGTCATTCAAATACAAAAAAAATATCTGCGAAGAATTTGTGCACAAGAAAAGTAAATATGTATCTTAAATTGTAGCTGAATGGTACTTTCAAATGCATATGACAAAATTTAATCCTATATTAAATATTTTGTGTTATAACCTGCTGAAAATGGTCAAAATAGGCCTTTTTTGCACTTTTAAGTGCGAATATCTCAAAATCATGACATGATACGCAATTTTTTTGACGCCATCGAGTTCTACGCTCCGTCTGGTCTCCGATGCAGAAACAAGTGCTATTTTTGTTCCGTAGTGTCATTACTGCTTGAATAATTGACGTTGAATTATTTTTTTACAGCTGATCCTCTGAAGCCTGTATACATGCCTGTATTTCTAACAAAGAAAGAAAGGAAGAAACTTCGACGACAAAACAGACGTGAGATGTGGAAAGAAGAACAAGAAAAGATACGATTAGGTTTAGAAGCTCCACCTGAACCCAAATTACGTATATCCAATCTTATGAGAGTACTAGGAACAGAAGCTGTGCAAGACCCTACAAAAATTGAAGCTCATGTCAAAGAGCAAATGGCTAAACGACAAAAAGCACATGAAGAAGCTAATGCAGCAAGACAACTTACAGCAGAACAAAAAAGACAAAAGAAAATAAAAAAAATCAAAGAAGATACCACTTTGGGTGTATTCGTATCTATTTATAGGATTAGAGATTTACATGAACTTGCATCTAAGAAGTTTAAAATAGAAACAAATGCAAAACAATTGTTTATGACAGGATGTGTTTTACTTTATCCCGATTGTTGTGTAGTAGTTGTAGAAGGAGGACAGAAACAACAGAAAAAATATAAAAGGTAACAAGATGTGAAGCTTTGAAAGTAAAATATTTTACATTTAGATCACTTGCAGGTTAATGTTGCATAGAGTTAAATGGGAAGAAGATATGGTTAAAGATCCAGATGGTAATGAAGTACCTAATAAATGTGTTCTTGTATGGGAAGGTACTAGCAAACAGAGGAATTTTGGCGAAGTTAAATTTAAAGTATGCCCAACAGAAAAATTGGCTCGTGAATATTTTAAGAAACATAAAGTTGAACATTATTGGGATCTTGCCTACAGCGACGCTGTTCTTGAGCCTACCACTGAGACATAAATTTTATACATAAGTAAAACGAAAATGTTGTTATATTATTATATAATTAAAGAATGTAATTTTTGATTTATGCTAAGTAGGAACTCCCATTTTAAATAATACTTACAATAAAAAGAAAACAAAATATACACTGCAAGTTGTAAATATTTATTTACTAATAAAATATTTCAAATTTAACAACTGATAGCATTATTTTTCTAGTAAAATATTTCAAATTTGCAAATTACCTATTGGCTAATGTACTATTGGTTGATGAATGATTGTAATATACCAAAATTCTGAAAAATCTGCACACCTTATAATACAATCGTATCAATTATTTATCTCGCAATAGTACAACATTAGATGAATTTTCAGGTAACGATGTGTAATCCGGAATGTTAAAGGTTATTAGCTGTTCTTAAGCTGGGTAGAATAAACTAAGGTCCGTTGATCAAGACCTGTCGCAAGACGTAAATATACTTGAAGTTAGCACTAAACAAACTATAAGCGATGCTATTGGTCTTCACGCACATGGTCTCATTAACTCTTAAACTACTTTACATAAATGCGGAAACACGTATAATGCAATCACTTTCTATTCCATATTACGCTTCAACCGTAAAAACAAGTTAAGCGCACACGATATGCAAACGTACATCATCGTAGATGAAGCTTTAAGGGTCAGCTAACTTCAAGTGTTTACGTCTTGCGACAGGTCTCGGCAAACGGACTTTAGCGTCTATCCCCACGAGTATCAATCGAACATCCTGGGCCTAACGCATGCGTTTTGTGCAGTTATCTTGATTATTCAATCCGATGGAATATGTACAATTAAATATTATTAATATAGTTCTGTATAGGAGTAGGTATATACATATCTTTTTTTCTGTTAATTAATGATGAGCTAAAAAACAATCTACCAAATCCAAATTAACAGTTTTTTAAGATAGTCCTAGGGCCTGGCTGTATTAACATCTCAATATTAAATTGTATTAGCCACGACCTTCTAGATTTCACGAGACGAAGTCTCTTATCCGGCCTGGGCACTTTTACGATTTCCCATATAAACTTTGTTTCT
Source organism: Agrypnus murinus (assembly GCA_929113105.1). Taxonomy (NCBI): domain Eukaryota; kingdom Metazoa; phylum Arthropoda; class Insecta; order Coleoptera; family Elateridae; genus Agrypnus; species Agrypnus murinus. The sequence goes on from OV816024.1 coordinate 70,555,191, forward strand.
GAGAAAACGCAAAATTTCGCCGTTTTGGCGCTAGCTGACACGCTGATGTTTATTTGTCACTTGGAAGATATATAGGTTAGATAACCCTTACAAATGTCAAGCATTGCATGTTTACGTAAATATTTTGCGAATTAATTAAATAAATTTATATAATTTCATTGTTAAATAATAATTAATTAAGTTACATAATATTACTATATTAAATGTACTAAATATTAAAAATCTCGTCCAAAGAATGGAACTCTGGAAGAGTTCCCCGGATGCTTGAAGCGTTACCACGCTGGATCGCCAACGAAAGCCTCTGATAAAGGAATAGCTTCGCTCTAAAGTCACCAGTCTCTGAGATTAATTTCAAACCAACAGTGTTAACAAAAGATTTCGTTTCTGCGCACCAAGGACCCAGTGTTTCAAAAGCGAGCGCCATAAATATAAAATTTGCCGACTTCAACGTTGCATATTTATCGTGCTTTTTTCTACAAGCAATCTCTGCGGCTGCTCCTGCTTGGATGGAAGTGTTAGATAAGTAGGAGTTTGCCAACGTATCGACACAAGTTACGTCCCAAATGAGACGTCGTCCTTTGGACCACGGTGTTATGGTTGCGCCATCTGGACGTTTTCCGTCGTCTCGAGAAAGACCCATGGGTTCCAGTGTTGCTGGAATGTGTGCAGAAGAAAGAGCCCGTTGAATGATGGAATTCAGTTCGCCATGTCTCGGTAGTCTGCCTTTGCTTTTAGCACAACTTAGACCATGAATACCTGTTGGGGTCACAACAGAACGACAACAACAAACATGCTGTTCGAAAATGTCGCAACCAAGACGAAGACCAATACAGATCTGAAAATCTTGATGATCGAGACAGGTGCCAATATTTTTCGAAGGAATAGCGTGTAACCAAGATCCTGATTCACTTTGTTGAAGTGCTTTAAAACGGGCGATGTCCTCAGCAGTATTAAAATGAATCTCATTATCAACAATTCTCTGCAAGTTAATACTATCCCAGCATTTCTGACTCTGACGATTTGATGGCAAAATTGTATTGAACGAGGACCAACTATCCAAAGCTTCGTCTAATGAATGCGGTTGAATCTGAATGTCCATAGTAGGGAGTAGAAAAGACATAAGATTCTGTGCACCATACGCAGAACTGAGAAAAGCCGGGAGGCAAATATCAGAAATTTTGCGAATTCCTAATCCACCTTTAGAAATTGGAAGTGTTGCTTGCAACCATTGAGTGTTGTTCAGGCTGATGTTAAGAATTGATTCTATACTATTACGAAGACAAGAATCCATTTCTAAAACCAGAGATGGAAACTTCCACAAAGCGCAAGTACGAAGACAGTAGGTCAATTTTGGAATAAAAAGGCAGTTCTTCAAAAGAAAATACGCCACATGAGGATTGATTTGATCAAGACGAGACACGAGAAGAGCTATTTTCTGCTGTTTAATTTTAAAATGATTCACATATGACTCTTCGAAGATAGCAGAACCTAATAACTCAAAGTTGTCTGCAGCGATTACTCTAATACCGGGACAAGTTTCTTCAAATTTTTTTATAATATTCTTATCATTGAGTCTTGAACAGAAGAACAATTCACATTTAGTTGTGTTTACTTTCAGGCCCATTTCAGCTGCTTTTTCAATGAGAAGACGAAGGTCATTTAAGACAGTGTCGGGATTATCCGCAAGAGTAGCATCATCCAGATACCAAATGTTTAGCTCAGATAACATTTTATTGACCAATGGTTGAATCGCTGTGCTAAAAGACATTGGACTGCATGGGTCTCCTTGCTGAACGCCAACTTCTGATGTAATAATTTTATTACCGAAGAAAAGATATGAAGGAGTTCGGTAGCTCTGATTCAGAAAGGGATACAACAGAGAAAAATGTTGACTAATTTCGTTAAGCATTACATCTCTTGACACGGAATTGAAGGCATTCGCAAAATCAATTTTTATCAAAACTTTATCCTTATTTTGAGGTAAGTTAACGAATGTGCGGACTGCGTGGATAGCGCATTCAGATCCTCTCTTTGTTGCAACTCCGAGCTGATGAGGTGCTAAATATGAATGGATTTCTTCAATTTAGATGAAAGCAAGCAACTCGTGCTGCAAGTCTTCTAAAGGTACAACCAATTGCGATCGGTCTCAAACCACCAACTTTTTTGGACAATGCGCACAGAGAAGCTCCGAAAAAAATAGGAAGAATTTCTTCATTAATTTTGCCCGCAAGAATGAAATTACAAAGTTTAGTAATAGCAACGATTGCACGTTTACCAGCTTCTCCTGCAGAAACAGAAATTAGATCCTTCAAAAATTGTGGTCTCATCCCGTCAATTCCTGGTGCTGAACCACAAGGGAAGGAATTAATGGCTCTTACCACATCTGAGTCAATTACCGACAGAACAGGATGATTTTTCTGTGGTTGCTCCGAAAATAAAACAGAACTTGACGAAGTTGGATGTTTCGTTTGTAATAACTTGAATGTGACGTCGTCAAAAGGTGCGATTTTATCTTCAGAACTTAATATTTTAATTGCTCCCCTGATGTCGAAATCGCTGACCTTTGCTTCTATTCGTTTTTGAAATGAACTTGAGACATTGTCTCTCACAGTTGAAGAAGGAAGAGTAAAATTTGCAACATTGTCCTTAATTTTTGCTGTTAAATTTTTAATCTTCGATCCATTTAATCCATTTATATTGAAGGATAAATATGTGAATATAAGTAATTTCTCCCAATCAAAAATCGAGTTTGAACTGATGCATTGATTGATAATAGATGCTAATTTATCAGCAGATGAATAACGAGCTCCTTTAGGAATTCTTCTGAGAGTACGAATTTGTTTATGTAGAGTAACTAATTTGTCTTTTATGGAGGTTCTTGTTACACAATCACTTGAATTTATCAGCAATGGTTGCTCGCTATGAAATTTTTCAATATGAATTTTAAGTCTGCCGGCGTCTTTAAAAAGGTGAGAAGGAGAAAATGGACAGGAAACCTTACTGATTGATTCTGTTGTAGTTTTAAAATAAGATGATTTTCTCAAATTTTCATTATTTCTATTAAATGAGGCATTTGATGTATTGGCCTGATATTTTTCTTGAGTTCCTATGTGAAACGGAATATATAATCCATCGCGTAGCTGGTTGTGACGAGGAAATCTTCTCATGCATTTTTCATCATCATCATTAAAAGATGACACTGACATATCATTTTTTGACATAGAATTTTTAAAATTTATATGGTTAGGATTTATTATTGCTTTTCCTTTTTTCGTATTTGATCTAGAATTCCCTTTTATTTTGCTATTTGTTGCTTTCATTTCTTGGAGACTTCTGTCCACGATGTTCTTATTAAATTTATCACTGCGTTTTTGATTAACATTCGATGATTTATTGGAGGATGAGCGTAATGTCATTAAAAGGGGAAATTTTCCCAGTTCCTTTATTTTTCGTTCATGCTGACCTATGCTTCTGTCTTCTTGGCCGCAAGACAATGATTTCTTCGTTTGCTCTTCTTCAAATTCAAAAGAAACATTCTGGACTTTTGACATTGATATAATCGATTTATATAATTAAATTAATTATGTTATTAAAATTAATTTACAAGTTCAATAACATTATTGAAATTACAATTTTATAACTTCCCGTGAGCTGGATTTAGGATATAGAGATAGTGAGCAGTAAGTACATTATCTGTTCACGTTTTTGCAATGTTTCTGTTTGCCAAACAAGGTTTTAGCAATTTTTAAAGAATTATATTACTAAGTTCCTGCTTGTGGTCGTGGCAAACCAAAAACTGTGAAAAAGCAATTGGAGTTAGAAATACCTAGTGATGTTAGAATATTAGACGGATTACATTCTCCAGGTAAATGTTCTACAATATGTATTACAAGTTCGATTATTTGGTTGATTAAAAGTGTAAATCTTCTAGTGGAGTATTTTAAGGCACCTCTGTTTTGAAGATTTACAAATCCTATCAGTGAATTTGAACCCGAGGCAGCTAACAGAGAATCTAATAGGCTATTGACATTCAATCCTTTCTTCAGTTTTTTGCAATGTATCCTGCCAGAAGGGCTACAAATGCTGAAAGAATTCGCAATCGAGATGCATAGATAAGGTTTGGAGTTCTTTTATTAATTCTGTTATATTTTTAGGAAGTTTGATGTAGAAATTGACTTTCAGGTATCTGTAATTGTTGATCTGTCGAAATAAAGAAGTATATATTATTTTGCTGTTGAGTGTTGGTGTCCATAACCCCAACGTAAGATTTGAAACCATTTTTCTCCATTACACATTGCATTGCGGCAGTTATACTTTTTTCTGCTAGTGTTTGCCATTACTAAAGTGAACGAAAAAACAGCAACAAAACTACGAAAATTTAAACAAATAAGGAAATAAAGTAATTATATTGAAAAATAAAGAAAACTGCCTTAAAAGATTAGGAAAATATAATTTATTGACGATACGCGCAAAACCGACAAAAAGTATAAAAGCGCGCGAAGTTAGCGTAGTTTGAAATTGGCGTTTACGTGTTATATATCCTTTTCCGCATTTTCGTGTTTGGTGGCGCCAGCGGAGAAACACTTGAACTAATGGAGTGCGCAGGCCGGATAAGAGACTTCGTCTCGTGAAATCTAGAAGGTCGTGGTATTAGCTAAGTGCTAAATAAAGAATTACATGTTTAATATTAATTTTAATTACCATGGTGACCAATTCTAATCTTTTACCGCCTATTAGAATTAGATACAGCTATCTTTTTTCGTGTTGATTTTAATTACAACTTTAGTTAAACACGACACACCTTTAATGATGGCATGAGAATACAGCCCACATAGTCAGTAGGATACAATTTAATTTCTAAAGCCACAGGTGTAGATATCAAAAACATTGCCCTGCTTTTAGTACTTAATGAAAATGATACCTAGTGAAGGCGATTTTCCCACTGTAAAAACATGCAGTGATAAAAATTATTTTTTTATTCATTATTTCTTTCTAATAATTAAAGTGAAAAACCGTTAATTTCGATTTGGTCGTTTGTGTTCTGGTAGCTCATACAATCTAGAGTCAAGACAACTGCACGTTATGGAATGTTTGACTGACACTTGGGACTAGACACTAGTGTTAAGATAGTGACTTTATTGCTATAAAGCATATAGAATGTTTTTAAATTTTCTTTTTGTATCTTTCAGTTAATAGTCTCTATAAATCAATTAATTCAAAAAGACTTCTGTTAATATCCAGTGTTTGACATTGTTCTATCGACATGGTATTCAAATACAATTAATGGATAGATATTGTATATTTTATTTCAAGAAACAAACAGGTTAAAAAACCTCATTACATGTTTCTTGCATATATATTATAAATCAAAACAATTTGCCAATAAGTAAAATAGACATTTGAGAATAAACTAACACTTTTAGTGAGATTACCAAGTTGAATGAGAAATAGTTTAAAAGTATATATATGGGTCATTCTTTCTGAACTCAACCACCGGTTAGATCCAAAAATTGGCGCAACTTAGAAAGGCCAGCAGGGGCTCATCTTAAAGCTTGAAACCTCTACTTTCCAATGTCACATGTCTCCTACATGAAAAAATTTATATTTGACCCCTAAAACAGGGTAAACATATGCAGTTCCAAAAAAAAAGTTGAAAAAATTAGAAAAAGAAATGTTTTTAAAACTTTTTTTAGCGGCATCGCATTCTTAGCCAAAGAATACCTTCATTTTGTCCTCTGCTTTTTTTTCCTAGAGTGCTTCAATTTCGAGCAAAATTGAGAGCAACAATTTGCTATTTTTGAAAGTTTATAATTTTTTCATCGAAAATTTGATTTAATAAATTTTTATTAAATGGCGTCAGATAGAAAAATAATAAAAATGCTTATTTTTACTCGATAAATACGACTATTATAAACTACAGACCGATTTAAAGCGATTTTGAAAATTTTCATCATTTTAGAAGGTTTTAATGATATTATCGAAGCTCATAGATAGGCAACACCTATAACCGTTTTTTTTTTGGAACTGGATACGTGTTTACCCTGTTTTAGGGGTCAAATATAACTTTTTTCATATAGGAGACATGTGACATTCAAAAGTAGAGGTTCCAAGCTTTAAAATGAGCCCCCGCTGGCCTTTCTAAGTTGTACCAATTTTTGGCCCTAGCCGGTGGTTGAGTTCAGAAAGAATGACCCATATAAAAATAAAAATGTACCTAAGTTCTATTCATTTCTATTAAGCAATATGTAAAATGAAAATATTATATGGTAAACTGCCGTAATATAGGAAAATCTAGTAAGTCTAGTTACTATGTTATGAAATATTATGGGCTTATTTTAAATATCCATAATATTTCATATCATAGTAACTAACTTACTAGATTTTCCTAAATCACAGCAGTATATATTTAGAACATTACATAAATTTACCTTGAAATTATCTTTATTTACTATTATGTATGTAAATCAGGAACTGACAAGAAAATTGTGTTTATTTTCATTATTCAGCAGTGCTGCAAATTCCTCTGAAGGTTTTGTACCATCATTGATTTGGTACCTACTTTTCTAAAACTAATTTTCTAAATCATCCGAACTCTCAACATTATTTAATTAAAAAATGTTACTATATGTTTTGATGATTTGAGAATTTTATCATTGCAGTTTGATCAATAGCTGCTGAAACACTTTGTATAGAAAGAAACTCAATTTTATTTGTAAAATTCACTAAAAAATATATTTTTAAATAAACATTGACAAGCAACTCTTATTTTAATAGAGTAGTTTTTGGGGTTTAAAGGTTTATAATAATATATACATTTCCAATGGGCTTTTACAATCATATTTTTTTATTGTTACTGTAAAATGGTGTGAAACGCAACTAGAGTCTGAATAGCAACAAAGTTGCAGAAAGTTATTGTTTTATTGCTAAAGATTGTAATATTTATTTAGCAATTTGTTTTTTTGTAAATTTCCAACACCTTTGTGAATTAAAATAATAATTCAGCAGCAAAACTGATTTTATTGTTAAGATTCTAAAAAAATATCCTAATTTAATGTCTTAATGTTTTTGGAACATGGAAATAACCTATTTAAGACTTAAAAACAAATTTTAAAGATTGCCAGAAGACACCTACAACATTATTGTAAACTAATTTTTGTGTTTCGTATGTACGACGTTGTACCTGTACGTACCTCTAATCTAACCTTCAACATAACTTCCTAACCCAATTTTTCTTAGCCAGAAAGCTAGGTTTCAGCACAGACATATACTAAATGCCTAATACAATACTCTTGTCTGAACTGCCAGATGCAAGAAGTGTGTAACTACTAACTACCATATTTAACAATTTTTTTACTCCTGTTCCCAAAGGCTTCCCAAACTGAAACTGACACCAAAGAGAGACTACATCCATCTGTATAACATACTGTATTCCTACAAAAATTGAAGGTACACTTTCTTAGATATTCAAGGTCAAAGGTCACAGCATTTGACCTTGAAATGAAAAATTCAATATTTTATAAAACAATTTTTATGAAAACTATACTCTATTAGTTTAAAACAAGCCTAAGATGAAAGTTATACAATAATTAGTTTTTTTTTCTATGCTTCAACTCTGTTAGAAAATTAGAGAAAGAACTCTGATAGTTCTCAGGATCATAATTGTGATTATTTTCCAATTCATCTGTTTTATTTGGAGAGTCAAGTTAATTTTTTAGTTCTTTGTTTAGTCCTCTAATTTTGTCTGCAGTAATTATTAATAGTATAGTGTTTGTTTATAAGATACAGAGGAAAGCGCATTTCTTAATTTACATTTAGTCCTATTTTTATTATGATTTCTGACAATTACATTTCTAGTAAAAAGTTCATTAGTTTTAGCTTTGTCATATGGAGTAGGGTATTTTGAGATAATTCTCTATTTATGTATTAAATTTATTAAACTCAGTATATTCTTGTTTAATTGTAGTTTTAGTGCTGTTGATACGTTCTTTAATGAGAAGTTCTAAACGTTAATCCGGCATCACATCAGTATGATAGCCCCAGTATATAGCACGAAAGTTTTCAGCAAATTTGCCTTTCGCTCAACATAAAATTGCATTATCCTCCAGTAAAATAAGGATTCAACTTCAGAATGAAAGTAAGAAAACTGTATTCTTGCATGAACCTTTGTCTTGACGTTCTGAAGACTGGCTGAAAAGTCTCCTATAATCTCGTGTCCGCGTCACAAGATGTCAAAGGTCACGAAAATCGGTTTTTCGCAATTATCTCGTTTTTTATGCATCATACGTCATTTAAGGTTAGTATAAAACTTGTAGATCATAAAATTATCTACAATTTTTATTTGATGCATTTTGTCGTATGATCAACCGTTTTCGAAATATAGCGCGGAGAGTGGCACGCGCGCATGTAAACTGCGGAGCCAGACGTTTAGTACGCTATACAAAGTTAATTATTGAATAAAACGGCACAATATTGAAATTATTATTTTTTATTCGATGTTAACAGTTTTTAATTAAGAATAAAAAATAATAATTTCAATATTGTGTTATATTTTATTCAATAATTAACTTTGTATAGCGAACTATATACCTGGCTCCGCAGTTTACATGCGCGCGTGCCACTATCTGCGCTATATCTCGAGAACGGTTGATCATACGACAAATGCATTAAATAAAAATTGTAGATAATTCTACGGTCTACAAGTTTTATACTGACCTTAAATGACATATGACGCAAAGAAAACGAGATAATTGCGAAAAACCGATTTTCGTGACCTTTGACCTTTAATATCTTGTGACGCGGACACGTGATTATAGGAGACTTTTCGGGCAATCTTCAGAACGTCAAGACAAAGGTTCATGCAAAAATTCAGCTTTTTTACTCTCATTCCGAGGTTTACCCCTTATTTCACCTTATTTGACTGTACTATTAGCAATTTTGTAGCAAATTTATTTTCGCTTGTCCCAACAAAGATGCGTGCGTCGAAGATAGTTGAGTGTTTGTCCACGCTGTAAACAGACATTAGTGCTTGCTAATTTGCCATTTCACATTGTAGTTATTTGCGGTTATCGTTATCATGTGAAATGTGAAAACTAAATTGAACAAGTGAAACAACCCTTCTCAATGAATTTGGTAAATACAGAATCTTCTATTACTTACCTAGTTAATATTATTTTTGCTTAAGTGTATTATTATTAGGTGCATCTTGTTCAATTGATATTTTATAAATCTTGTTGAATTCTTTCGTCCATGTGTACAAAATTAGTATACCTTATACATTACTATGCATTATCAAAGTAAAAAAAAGTCATTACAATGTTGTGTTTCAGAGAACAAACCGAGCAAACAGTTGACGTGCAGGTAATGGATGACACGCGGATGATAACAATAAATGATAATAATATATTCTATAAATATACGATTTATAAATAAACTCATTCTGTTTGCTTTTTCCATAAGCGTTCCTCCATACTCGCAACAATGGATAATACTACAGTCTTCGTAATTCTATAAATTTAAAAATCAAGTTTATTACTAATTCTTGGTAAATATTTGTAACAGATTTTATTTGCATAATTGATCGGTCAATGCAGAAACTGAATATGTCCCAATCAGCTTATTTTGAAAAAAACTGAATTACTCAATTTTGCTTTTATGGACCTTCTTGGTTTTTTGGGATATGAAAGAAGGGTATCTTTTAGGTAAGATCACGTGGTTCAATGTACTTAAAGTTTTTATTTTTAGAGAAAAAAATGCATATAAGATGTGGACATATTCAGTTTCTGCAATTATTGCAAAGAATACGCAAGAAACTATTTTTTGGCAAAAGAACAACTGAATTTAATATTAACAAAAGAAATCTGAAAATCCTAAATAGAAATAAAAATATTTTTAAACATTGTCTGCTTTCACTAGTCTTCCTCTTTCTCTTTCATGGGCCATTTTAGGATATTCTGGTAAAATTCGTCAAATTCTTTCTCAATATACTTCATAATGCTCTGGAAATCTTTCAGTTTTGGAGTTGGTGTGGAGTCAGTGGGAAATACCTTTAACTGTTTCTTAGGTTGTTCAGTTTCACTTTCTTCTTCGTATATACTGTTACTAGTTGATTTAGACATTTTTCAATAGAGAACTTCACTCAACAAAATCACTTGCATATGTCAAAACGACACGACGATATCATTTGATATCAGCTCAGCTGTTTTTACTTCAGCGCATCCTAGATATATAAGACATACTCTACAGAGATTGAACATGTCCTATGCTTATTCAGTTTCTGTACTATACCATCGCTTTTCTACATTATAGAAATGCAGGACATTTTCAATTTTTGCACCATTCGATCGAACACCCTTGAATTATGGTGAATTCATGTACAACTCAATTTACACAAAAAATGGACATATTCAGTTTCTGCATTGACCGATTCAATTTACTGAAAGTTTGCAGGGACAAATTTTTTGCAAATATTTTGAACGTGAGATTTTCGAAAGATTACAGGGAAACTCAAAAAGATATTTAGGTAAAGATGGTATACTAAATGGTCTTCGTCGCATTTTCCTAAGACCTCGAGGACTCGGTCTAAGGATATTATCACACACTTACCAGATGTAAAAAGAGCCATTGAATGTTTTAATTGGATCATCATAACTTTTGACAGAATGAATGATATTGTCAGGTAGACTATAATAACAAAAATTTGGCAAGCCTTTGTTCTCTATGATGAGAATATCAATAAGTCATTCGGGATACAACTGCATTAGAAATATGAGCTTTGTTTGGGTTACTTTATTTTTAACTGACTGCTGAAGATCTTTGTCTACTGATGGTACTGGAATAAGTTTATTTAGAGAAACAGTGTCATTGCAGTGTTTCCTGCAGATCATAGATACCAGCAAGAAAAGAAAAAATCCCATAAATTGACAACAATGAAGGCATTCTTTGAGAAGTTTTACAAAACAGAATTCAAATACCCCAAGTATATTGTATATTGGTATATTGGGTACCCCCAAATGTCTTACTATTGATGAAAAGTTAGAGGAGGTAAAATTTCAACAATTTTCGTCAACACCTCGTATTAACACATCTTTATACAGATCAACTATTAGTATTAGATATATGTACAAGTGGTTATTCTGTGCATTAATAAAGAGGGGAGTAACAGAGTTACAAACAAATCTTGAAAAAAGTAGTTGTACTTGTATATTTATATTTTTATTATGCAATTACTTTTCTTGATTTGAAGAACTTATATTATAGTTTTTACTGCTATTCAAATGTAAGATAGAAAACATATTTGTTTCAAATTACTATTTTTACTTAATAAAATAGATAAGAACAGGTGTAGCGAGATATAACAATATGACCATCATACACATTCTCCATCCGTCACGCATCCCACTCTGGCATTATTGCTAACCCATTCAGAATAACTAACAAGTGTTCAAAAAAACCTGTGGTCAAGTTGGCTGGTGTTTGCATTTGTCAGCGTTACCGTATGTCGTGACTAGAGCCACAGCTGGAGCTCTAATGTCTAATGTCAAACGTCATTTTACCTATTTTCATTTATTAATTAGTTCGTAGCTTTCCGACATTCATAACTAGGGTTATGTTCCAATTGTAACATATAAGCTGCGCCCTGTTTAAAATTTTTCCATAGGCCACTTGACCACAGTTTTTTTCGAACACCCGTTACTTGTACATATGTCTAATACTAACCACTAAACTGTATATACCACTGTACATAATATATGCATACAGATCCTAAAGCGTTTGGTACATACCAATATTGATGCCGAAGCAAGCGAAGTGACCTGTCGAGATGCCAAGGCGTACTTAGGATTGTGAGCCGCACTGCAAGAGTTTTAAACTGAATTTTACTACTAATAAATAATACACATTAAATAATGAACACATTCATCTTAAAATAAATATTTAATATTGCATTGTTAGAATACTATTAAATTTCTCAGTTTTTTGTTTAGCATGAACATTTTTAATTCTAAATGCATTAAATTAATAACATCATTTCTTGACAATACCTACATATTTTATATTATTTAACATAATTAAATTTTTAAATAAGAAAAACAACAATCAACATAAAAGGCAATAAATTAAAAACAATATTCTCTTTCAAATATTTTAACAAGATTGTCTGTAGTATTTGGTATAAGTATCACATTCATCAAATCATTGACTTGTAAATATCAAAATGATTATCAATCGGATCGATAAAATTTGTTTACATATAAAAGGCAATTTGAATTTGCTTTTAATTTTTGCTTCATTTCTTAAATCTACATATCACATGGTCACATAGGTAATTTCTACATATTCTCACTAAGATTACGATTTACTGTAATTACTAATTACCAAGCCCAATCAACTGGGTGCTGAATGGGTAGTTAATTGCACAATTTCGTGTAGTCGAATGTATAGGTATAAAATTTAGGTAGGTTACGGTACGGTTAGGTATACATGCGACTACACGAAATTGTGCGCTTAACTACCCATTCAGCAACCATGTGGTTGCCCTTGCTAATTACTATTACTTCTCAAAAATAGACCTATCTACATTATCATTTTCATAAAAGCTGAAAGTTGTATACAATTTCTAGAAAATAATTGTGAGGTATCGTTAAAAAAATAAAATACTCAAATTCAACATACAACTATGGTAGAATAAAATATTCTAGAAAGTAAAATAAAGTAGTTATCATAAGAATCTAGCCAACATTTTAAATATGTATCCAAAATATTTTGCTTTTAAAGGAACGTTTTATTACTTTGGTAAAAATATTAAGCTATTTTTGTGTTCATTTTAAAGTACATGAACAATCTTTCTAAATTATTCTAATATTTTTATATCATATACTGATTTTCCAATTAATCGAACTAATTCTTGGTACAGGAAGCAATTTCTGCTTGAGGGCTTACATATTTCTCTATGATCCAAAGGTACTCCCCATTTGGATCCTATATCGGGATCTGAAAGATAAAAAGATTCATTAAGATTCAGTTCATAATAATTATCTAAGCATTTGAATATGTATTCCAGTCAATCAAAGAATTTAAGTAAATTTGGAAAACTATCATCTGATTTGGTATGTCAATATTAAATGTTGACGATTTTATCTCAGAGAAAACTAATTGCAAAGTACTCAAGAATTTATAAAATGTTTTGTGCCATAGGTACTTATATGTAATACCAAAAACAAAAGAAGTAAAGGTACACTGTGGTTTGATTGTCATGGACCTGAACATTTTTATCGTTTGAATTGTTCTTTTTGTAACTCGGTTTATATTGCACAAACACTTAGAAATTTCAACATAACATACAAAGAACATGTACGCTCTTATAGACTTAAACATCCAGAAGAATCGAATTATGCCAAACACATTTTGGAACAGAACCACCCAATTACACCTCAAAACAACATTAAATTCTTACATTTTTGCAACAACAAACACAAAATAGACATTTTAGAAGCTTTTGGAATATACAAACATAAACGCACACCTTTACCTTTAATGAATGAACAAACTGAGCTTAGTAATTCTCCTTTATTAGAAGTGTTAGATATTTAGTTTTTGTATGTATTGTATCTAGTTACCTATTTTCTGTATGTATTTATCCTTAGCAACGTGTTTGTTTATCATTTTATCTATCTTTGATAATGACATTTAATGTCGAAACAATATTGTCCGGTTAAGATACTAATAAAACTTGTGAAACTTTGAATTAATCTTTTAATTTGATTATATTTCATGAACATTTTATTAATATGTATTTTGTTTTTGTTTCATTACGGGCACCGTCATCCAAGTCATACTATAAGCTCGATTTCTAAGCTAAAAAATTTTGTCTGCATCTAGTCGCAAACTCACATCATATACTTTGTATGGCCAGACTGATCACAAATATTTCTGACAAACGACCTATAATGCTTTTCGTTGACATTTCTTACATAAATGGTAACTACTGATGTAGTATTTGCAGCTGCATGATTTGATTATTCTTTTGCCTAGTTATGCTTCATTTTTAATGTTTAGTTTTCTATTCATTCACATTCCTCAACTGGCAATGAGCTATCTACATCCATACCCTGCGCGCTACTGACCATACATAAAAACTTTCAAGGCCACTCCTTTTGCATTTTCAATTTCTTTCACATAAGGTTTTGTAGTTGCAGATAAAGCATTGATAAGAAGTTTGAGTTACCGCCCAGTAGCACCTCTTTTGCTTTTTGCTCTAGTTATATATGAACTTTTTTATTAAATATTTTATATTTTGTTTATACAAAAAGTGACAAATGTTTATAAAGCTTTTAAAATGTATGCACACTTGTGGGACACTGGACTTCGGCCTTGGACACTATGTCGATTGGTGGTTTTGGACACTTTGCCGACCGCAAGCGGTAGACACTTTGTCGAATGTGTCCGCGGTCAGCATATTGTCCACGGTCAGCAAAGTGTTCAATAGCAAAAATAGCAAGATTTTAAGGGTCGGCGTAGTGTCCGCAGTCAGCGAAGTGTCCGCGGTCAGCGTAGCGTCCGGTAGTCGTAAAGGTGCATATTTGAGCTTCTAATCTAAATATAATGGAATGTATTTACATGCCATGCCTTAAGATGTCTAAGTAAAGTTCTAATTAAAACGAACAAGAAGAAAGACAGCTTTATTTCATTCTAATAGGTGGAAAAAGACTAGAATTGGTTACCATGGTAATTAAACATGTTATTAACTTAATAGTGAGCTTTAAATACGGTCCAACGAGTTTAATATTTTGCAATTTTCTATTATGACATTACTTTTCAACACATTACCTTCCAACAGTCAAACTAACTACAACTAGCAGTAAAAAAATATTCTCTAGTCCTGCACACCTTAGAGGATTTATTCTCGTTTTTTCTCGTTTGTGCTCCGGGAATATTCTCCAAAAATAAATGCTCAAGCATTTTCCAATGTAATGAATGTTAACATGATGCAGCTGAAGTGGGTGAGTACGGCTAGGTTGAAAGTAGCACTGATGGTAGACTAAGATAAAAGTGATGTTTACTATGTCAAGATTTGCATCATGCATATCCAGGAAGAACTTTCCCCTTGCCGCTACAACCAGGCATGCAACTATGAATCTCTTTTATCTTTCATGATCCCCCATTCCTTAGTGTGGGGATGAGTGGTCACAGATTGAGGCTGGACTCTAGTATAGAAGACTAGTTAGATCTATCCTGTCAATGATCCCCTGACCACTGGCTTATGAGAGATTATTTGCGAGAAACCATGCTGCGGTACAGAAACTTCAACATTGTTTTTTTGACGATCACCTAAACTGAAGTTACTAATTTTTAATTACTTTAGAATTCACAGAAAATGGGGGTCTGTGGTCTGGTGGCTGCCTACCGCAAGGTTATTGTATAGGTGGCACTGTGAATGTTGGTAACATGGAAGATTTGGGTGTGGAGGAAACAACAGTTAAGAAGACTGGGAGCAATACTTCTGTTATGAATTTGACTGTGAAGCAGACAATTTGTTACTGGGCTGTTATTGCACAACTCAATTAGATTAACAGTCTTTAGCAAATGTCTTGTCCCGAGCAGGCAACACATTTAACAAATCTGGTAAAAGAAACGACGTACGTTTCGGAGCATAGTTTCTTTTGTTTACAAACAACACAGCAAATCTAACCAGTTTTAAAGGTTGCTACCCTACCTAGAGTGGCTTTGTATAACAACAATAGAGTAATAAAAACTGCTATTTTCAAGTGAGTTTCTTATTTTACTGGAATACAAAACAGCCGTTTCACTTCTACTATCGTTTCTTCTATTTTAAGAAATAAATAATTATATAAATATAAAGTAGAAAAAAGTATATTTTTTCTACTTTATTATAAACTCTATTAATTTATTTACGAGTTTGATTTGTTATTTACAAAGTTTAATTATTTTGTAAACACTAAAAAAAACTAAATTTTCAGTACTAACTGTAATCAGTTTTTATTGCAAAAATTAGTAAAAATAATAAATAATCAAAACTAATAATCATTCCCAGAGTTTCTAAAGTAGAATCAGATTGGGCATACAAACGAGGCATATTTAAACATTAAGGGTCGGTTTATTCACCTTCAGGTAAAATACCCAGTCGTTGCCAGTCAAATAAATTAAGTTTAATAATAAATACAGTTTGGGTATATTCACAGGATTATATATCTTGAAAGTATTTAGTTACTGGAATGTTTATGAGAAAGGGTCCAACTTTTGCACTCAGGTAATACATGCAAGAGAGAGAGATGGGTAATTGACAGTATAATGTGTTAGAGAGAAAAATTAAACCCATTGACTAATCTACTTAAAAGGAGGCGGGATTTAAAAAATCTGTAATCTTTCACAAATATTTTCTAAAAATTTTAGGTAAACAGATATTAATGATATATCGGGTGATCATTTAAATTTCAGATTTAGTAAACCATGGAAATTTTAGTCATGTCTTTTATTAATCAGAAAATACCAAATGAGTGTTTAAATACACCTACTCTAATCTGAAATTTAAATGATCACTCTTTATATATGATCTAAGGTTCTATGCTTTGCCAAGGGTGTTTCTTAATTTTTGTTTTGTGACTGTTTTGTTTTTAGTACTTACTATATCTATGTTTCTAGTTTTTCCTTAATTTGTAGTATTTTTATTAAAACAACTGAATATTTAATAACTTTTTAAAATTTTAACGTATTTACATAAATAAATGCCTATATTGTTACTTTATTTTTATTTATCGCTTACACTAATTTCTGCGATTATTTATCTAAAATTTTCCTAAGCCTCTATTTTTTGATGATTGTTTTCATTATTATTTTCGTTTATTTATTTTTTATTAAGGTAAAGAATGAAAGATAAACACGCTATATAACTTTGTTTAACTAGTAGATGCTTCCATTTAAAAGGACTATTTTATAAAGTGTGTCAAAGAAATTTTGAATAGAATGAGTAACAAGAGTTTTTATTTTATACTGTGTCACATTTGTCAGTTTTACGTCAACCTTTTTAGTCCAGAACATGCGATTTTACGGTCTAGTATGCCTGTAATAGTTATTTACGTGCCAAGCTTTGTAAATTAATCTTTACGATTAATTGCAAAGTGTGTCGCGTACAAACTTTTATTTCCACCTTCACCAGCATTTTTTATGAATTGTATATTTTTTATAAAAAGACATTTTGGAATCAAAGGCGGTAGCATAATTTATAGTTAGACGTTGCCATGGTGTTGTGGTTAAGCAACACATTAGTTGCCATAGCTTTTTGTTGATGAGTATTGTAAAACTTTACAGGTCTCTTTTAGAAGCCCGTAAAGTTTTACAGGGCTGTGGCTGTAATTACTCATTTACTTGGTTACATAAAGGCCTGTAAAGTGTCATTTACATAGAAGGGGGAAATAACTTGACTACGCGTGACTGTAAAATATTTTGGACAATGTTTTAGTACGTAATCAGTTACCATGGAAACTCGTTCTTCATAGATGTCCATATTTTGCATTCGGAAATTTATTTTATATAATTTTTTTAAATTAAACCAATATTCCAATAATTGCAGTATGAAATAAAACGCATTACGTTATACGTCCTGGAAATGGTCTTACAGCCTCGTTTCGATGTTCCGGAACATCTTACTCGACTGTAAAATTCCATTTCCAGGACTTATAACGTAAATTACTATTACAAGCGTGTTTTCAAGACAAGCTTTATAGTATATTAAGTATCGAGAACAGTAAGGAAAGTTTACCGATCGACGACGCGAAGTCGCCAATATTGGAGGAGATCGGTAAACTCCTTACTGTTTGAGATGCTTATACTATTTTTTGTACGACCATTATGAATACAAATGTATTAACTAAGGAAATATCGCAAAGATGGTAAAACAATAGATTCAAGATAATTTATTTTTGCCCTGTATATCCTCCAACCATTAAGTAGGTTTTGTCGTTACCATGGATACGTTTGTAATTTTATTTTTGAATGTCACGATATTTTTGTCGTTTCAACATAAATAAATAGATAGCATCCGTTGTCCCACGGCGGACACCTGTAACCGTAACCGGGCGCGTCCCCAGGTGGCGGTTAGGGGGTGCCCTTGGTGGGACGAGTTTTCTAAGACCACCTTGGGTTGGAGGGTTAAAAACCTCCCGCGGACCAACAGACTTGCACTTGTTTACACACACTTACACGAACACCGAAAACACGCACAAACACGACACAGACACGGAAGAGAGAGAACCTTACATTCTATCGTACCATGGTAACCGAGGCGGGGGCCCAGAGAAGGGATGAACTGGTAGTGGTAGATGGCTTAGTACAGGGCTAGTACAGGCGCCCACCCTTGCCTAACCAACGTAGGAGGCTGCCCTATCAACCGTCGAAAAGTCCCGGGACACGGAGCAGTGCCAGGTGGTGCCTGGATTAGGGCCCGGCTGCGTGTTTCCGGGGGGCTTCGTCAGCGGCGGCCCAGACCACCCTACTGGGAAAAGCCCTGCCACGATTTCCCGGTGGGAAGGGGATGTTAGGTGACCTCTCATCCAAAACCAACACCCACGCACACAAACACAAGACAAAACATACAGGAACAAATAACACTCCCCTTAAAAATCTCAAGATGGAACAAGAAGAAATAGAGTTGATGATGATAGACGTGTCAAATGAAGAGGAGCTTTCCCCCTTTCCCCCATTTAGGAAGAAGAAGCCGTTAGCTTGGCTAGAGAGGAAGAACTCCCTGGGTCTCTTAGCGGCAAGTCCGAAAAGGGAACTGCGGTTCCTACCATGGACAAGGGAGCAAAAGAGGCCCTTCGCAAAGAGAAGCGAAAGGCGCAAAAGAGAAAGGCAAGAACCCTTAAGAGGAGAGCAGAAAGAGTGGCAAAGAGGGAACTGCGGGAGAGCCAGGGCCAAACATCCCACGCAAATCCAACAGCCCAACCCTCGACTGAAAAGGCCAAGGACCAAGTGGCGAAAAGTTCAGATGACTCCTCCGGGAGTCATAAGGACATACCGCCCAAAGATCCAAGGCCAACGAAGAAGCCAGCATACAAGTTAAGAGGTCCAGAAGCAAGCAGGGAGAAGGCGGCAGCCAAACAAAAGCCCATTAAACTTCTGACGCATTCTATGGGAGAGGTCAGGGTAACAGAGGGACAACCTGGTCCCTCAGGCACCCAGACAGCGACCAAAAATGTGAAAAGGCCAAGAGCTGATAATACACCACCTGAGGCCCAGAAAAAGCGGTCAAAAGGAGCAACGAAGCAGGCAGGGAAGGCCGGTGTCTCACCCATGTTGAGACATAAAGCCGCCCAGCAAGCTACGGAGCCCGCACCAGCAAAGAGGGAAAACCAAGTTGTCGTAACATCAGACAGACAAGGGGGAACTGTAACTCCAGCAGAGGCAGAGACCATACGATCCAGTATAGTAACTGAGATGCTCAGGGCCATGGCCGGACCCGAAGGGAGGGAACGAGGCCCAGAGCTCCGGTACCGAAATTCAGGGTTGGTAGAACCTGGTTGGTTCCTGGTCACAGCGCAAGACGAGGCATCCACGAGATGGCTTTTAGAATGCTGGAATCCCCTAATTTTGGAGGGCGTGACTTTTGCTCCTACCAGAGCATCAGAAGCACCATGGCCAGAAAGGATAGGGTTCTGGTTGAGAAGTCCAGAAGTCGACCTCGCTAGGCTGCGACAACTACTCCCGCTGCAGAACCGCACATTAGGTGTGGAGCAATGGAGGCATGTCCAAACCTCAGGAGGACCAGGCGGATGGTTCTTGACCTTTATGGTCAGTGGCGACACCGTGAGGTCACTGGAAGGGGCCGGGTGGCAACTCTACTATGAGCTGGTTACTCTTGCAGTACGCAGAGTGCCTTCTTGGAGTGGAGCAGTCCACCAAGCACCCCCAGAAGCCGGTGAGTCAAAGCAGGCCAAGAAAGACTAGCCGGCCACCACCCGCACAGTGATTCCCCACAATGGCTCTACTGCGGGTAAGTCAGGTAAATCTCCAGCACAGCCGAGGAGATACAGCTGAGCTGATAAGCACCCTGGGTGGCATAGGAGAAATAGTATTAATTCAAGAACCTTATATTTACAGAAACAAAGTAAGGGGATTAGGAGGACCCAACCACAATACCCTGGTGCGAAAGGAGGTAGAAGATAGACCGAGGACCTGCATGATGGTGTCCCAAGGACCTAAATGTGGTGTCATTATCACAGCTGGGAACCAAGGACCTCACGGATGGACTGCTAGAATATCAGGTGAGTGGAGTTAATAATAAGGTAGTGTTAGGAAGCGCATATTTCCCTTATGAGGAACGCATACCAACAGAGGAATTCGAACGGTTAATTTCGTTTGCACAAGAAAGGGGTCTACCGGTAATAATCGGATGTGATACCAACGCTCACCATACAGTGTGGGGTAGCACTGACATTAATGTCAGAGGCGAATGTACCTGGTATCAACAGACCTAGAGGTAATGAATAAAGGAGTGGAGCCCACCTTTATCAATATAAACCGAAAGCAGGTAATTGATATTACAGTGGCTTCCAGAGGTTTATTGGTAGACTTGGAAAACTGGAGGGTGACCTCGGAAGTCTCGACATCTGATCACAGGATGATCAGACTAGAGATAAAGAGGGACAACCCACCAGAAACCCTCACCAGAGACCCCAAGGCTACAGACTGGGAGCACTATTGTACTGCTCTCGCAAGCCGAGGGGGACAACGGGAGGAAAGAATTGCTACCAAAGAGGAACTAAGCGGGGCAGTAGATAAACTTGCAACTCTGATAGTCTCGGCATACGAGGAGGCGTGTCCAGCCAGGGTGGCAAAGGTTCGCAGGATTGCATGGTGGAACGGCGATTTAGCCGGTCTACGTAAGCAATCCAGACGAGCCCTCAACCAAGCCCTTAGGGATAAGACACAAACCTCATGGGACAATTTCAGAACGGCAAGAAAAGTTTTCAAAAAGGAATTACGAAGAAGAAAGAGACTCAGCTGGCAAAAATACTGTGGAGAGCTTAGCTCTATATCAGAATCAACCAGATTGATGAAAATCTTAAGTAGCGAAACAAGGCAAACAATAGGAGTCTTAAAAAAGGCAGATGGCACATGGACCACTTACAGGGAAGATACATTGCGTTACCTCTTGGAAACGCACTTCCTAGGAGATGGCACCATCCAAAACACACCCACGGCAGAACAACAAGGAGCTCCTAACGAGAACTGGCTGTTTGCCGAGGGGTTGATAACGAAGGGTGCAGTCACGTGGGCAGTGAACGAGTTTAAACCTTTTAAGTCAGCTGGGCCAGACGGAATTTTTCCTGCACTGCTACAAAGGGGCCTGGAGATCCTTATCAGGAGAATGATGAGGATCTATAGGGCTAGTGTGGCGAAGGAGTACATACTGCAACAATGGAGGACAGCTAGAGTGGTTTTCATACCCAAACCGGGTAAGAAAGACTACACAGCTGCAATATCCTTCAGGCCGATAAGCCTAACGTCCTTTCTTTTAAAAATCTTGGAAAGGATTGTGGATAGGTATCTTGTGGAGAGGGTAATGGTGGAGAACCCATTCCACAAACATCAGCACGCATACAGACGTGGAAGATCCACAGAAACAGCACTCCACGCAATCGTGCATAAGGTTGAGAGGGCTCTTCATTATAAAGATGTAGCCCTGGCAGTTTTATTCGATATCGAAGGCGCTTTTGATAAGGCAAAGTTGGCTACAATCGACCAGGCCCTGCAGGCCAGGGGGACACACCCTACCGTGGTCAGGTGGGTAAGATCGGGGCTAGAAGAGAGGACAGTAATAGCCGCTTTGGGGGACTGTTCAGTTGAAGCAGGGGTGAGGAGAGGTTGCCCACAAGGCAGCTGCCTATCACCTCATTTATGGTGCCTCATAATGGACAGACTACTAGGGAGGTTAACAGAAGAGGGCTTCTACGCCCAAGCATATGCAGATGATGGGCTTGTATTAGTAACCGGGAGGTTTTTGGGCGTCGTCTGCAACAGAATGCAGGTAGCCTGTAGAATTATAGAAAGGTGGTGTGAAGAGGATGGCCTCTCAGTCAACCCATGAAAGACAGAGATGATTCTCTTCACCAGGAGGAGAAACTTGGAAGAATTCAGAGCACCCATTATGTACGGCAGACCTCTAACACTAGTGCAGGAGGTTAAGTACTTAGGGGTGACTCTCGATAGTAAGTTAAGTTGGCCGAGGCATGTCGACAAGGTGGTCACCAAGTCGATAGCAACCTTCTGGCAGTTGCGCCGGGCGGTAGGCAGGAATTGGGGGATGAGTCCTCGAATTCTGTACTGGCTCTACGTAATGGTGATCAGACCTAGAGTCCAATATGGCTCAGTGGTATGGTGGCCTAGTGTAGAACGGACTACCATCTCGACCAGGCTGGCAAAAATCCAGAGGTTGGCATGTATAGGCATTACCGGGGCAATGAGAACAACCTCAAGAGCAGCACTTGAAGGGCTATTAGGATTTCCAAGTCTTGATACCTGGATAAAGAAAGAGGCCATGGCAGCCCATTTGCGAATGCGAGACGCAGGGTTGTGGATAGGCCAGGGAGTCTGCACGGGCCATGCTAGGGTAGCTGAAATAGTGACGAAGGAGTTACCCTTGTCTAGTTGTAAAGCAACCGAGGCAGAGGACAGGTTAAGGTTGGATAGAGGATATGCTCTTACAATCCCCTCTAAAGACGAGTGGGGGCAAGAACAGCTTAAGTTTCAGCCAGGAGGCTTAGTGTGTTACACGGATGGCTCAAGGATGACTAAAGAACAAAGCTCCGGAGCAGGAATCTATGTAGAAAATCGAGGCATACAAGAGAGCATACGCTTAGGAAAGTATGCCACGGTTTTTCAAGCAGAAGTTTTTGCTATCCTAACGGTAGCAACCAAGGCGGAAATAAAAAGGTCGACAGAACAGAAAAACTGTCAGAGCAGATGTATATGCTCTGACAGTCAAGCGGCACTGAAGGCAATATGCTCGCCCAGAACAAGATCACCACTTGTTCAGGAGTGTGGCGATGCTTTGGACCGGAACCCTTCCTAGGTATAACAAGGAAACATGTCTCAACAAGTCTATGTGAATGGACCTACGAGACATCTAAGAAAAGATGGGAGAGGAGCAGAGGCTGTCGACAGGCAAAGTACCATTTAGCGGGGTTCAACTTACAAAAGACTACCTGGCTACTGGGGAAAAGCCGAAGGGTCCTAAACCTATTGGTAGGGATTCTGACAGGACACTGTAAATTGAGGAGACACCTATCCTTGATAGGAGTAGAACAGAATCCCATATGCCCAAGATGCGGAAGGGTGGAAGAAACATCCTACCACTATCTGGGGGAATGTGAAACATATGAGAGGATTAAGATTTAAAACCTTCGGGGCGGTTACGCTCGAAAAGGAGGAGTTACACTCCCTGGCGTGGACAGACATCCTGACTTTCATTAGAGAATCGAGGAGGTTCACGGAGGGAGATGAGGTAGATGAAGACGAAGGCAGTGAAGGTGATTAAGGGGACGAGCAGGGGTTGGCTAAAAGGGCCAATAGAGGCCTACTTGCTAGACTTAGGTCTCCCCATAATTATTACTACTACTACTACTAGCATCCGTTGTTATTATTATTTATTGGGTATTTTTTCACAGCAAGTTTAAATAAAAAACATAAATTTCTTTAAATAGTTCTCAAAAACAGAACGATAAGTATATTATATGTAATTTATAAAATAAATGCATGATCTTTAAATGTCTCTTTCGTGAAAAATCATTTATTTTCTAAATACGTTAAACCTCTCATTGTGGACACCCCTCTAGTATGGACACCTCTGATAGTGGACCCTTATTTACAGTCCCGGCGTTTTCCCATATAAATATAAAGCAAGAAATCCCCTCTAGTGTGGACACTCTCTATAGTGGACATGGACATCAATTTCTGGTTCCAAGTATTCAGTTTAACCCCTCATTGTGGACACCTCTTGGGAATTTTTAAGTGTAATGGCATTTGTAAAAACATTTTTATGGAGGTCAATAAATATTCCCAGAAGTTCTAAGTTAAAAATCTTCTGTTGAATGAATATTCTTTAATCCTTTACACATGTTCATTTTAAACCTGCAAATCCCAATAAATATCTACCCTCCTTTTTAAAAAAATTCTTAGAAGGAGGAAAATATTTTGCAGAGGTAAGGAAATTGGGACCTTTTTAACAATCAAATAACAACTTTTAATTCCTTTCTAACAATCCTTTTCTTCAAGGAATATCTACCTGCTCATTCTTTATTAAAAGTTGGAAATACCAAAGGGTCATTTTTACTTATTTATGTAAATAGGCATTTAAATTCGTTTTCTTTTTGCTGCTTTTTGACTGATTTCTGTAAGTACCTACATAATTACATCAATATATTGATTGTATATATGTTGTATTATTGTATAACATCATATCCTCTCTATTGTGGAAATCCTTCTATGGTGGACATATTGTCTGGTCCGCAGAGTGTCCACTATAGAGAGGTTTCACTGTAATTGGACTATTTAAAAAAATATGTTGTATGTTTTTGATTTAAATTTACTGTGACAAAATACCCAATAAATAATAGTAATTACAAACGTATCCATGTTAACGACAAAAATTTCGTGACATTCAAAAATAAAATTACAAACGTATCCATGGTAACGACAAAACCTACTTAATGTTTCGTGGATATACATTATACAGGGCAAAAATAAATTATCCTAAATCTATTTTTTTACCATTTTCGAGATATTTCCTTAGTTAATACCTTTGTATTCATAATGGTCGTACAAAAAAATAGTATAAGCATCTCGAACAGTAAGGAATTTACCGATCTCCTCCAATATTGTCGTCGATCGGTAAACTGTCCTTACTGTTCTTGATCCTTAATATACTATTATTTTATAATAGTATATTACGTTATAAGTCCGGTAAACCCAAGTTTACAGTAGCGAGTTGAAAACGTTTCGGGACGAGGCGACGAAGGAGCCGAGTCTCGAATGTTGAAACGAGCTACTGTAATGGTTTACCGGAAGTATGACGTAAGGCGTTTTATTTCATACTGCCTCACATTGTTCATTTTTTTTAAAAATGCATTTAAAATTTTCAGTCCCGTAAAATTTTTTACCGGACTCAAATTAGATTTTCAGTCCGGTAAAATTTTTTACCGGACTCAAATTGGATTTTCAGTCCGGTAAAATTTTTTACCGGCCTTGTAACGTAATAATTCATTTACCGGACTCAAATGAGTCCGGTAAATACCCTTTTACCGGACAGTATGAAATAAATTTACTTACCGTTCTGTTTTTGACAGAACTGAACGGTAAGTAATTACTTACCGACGCGTTGTTGCTTAGTAACCAGTAAACATAACCTACTGTTCTAAAACCAAGTTTGGTAAACAATCCGAAATAGCAGGGTCGTACAAAAAAGAATTTAAATATCTTGCCCAGGTAGTTGTCCATCTCTGTTTAATTCGGTCTCTTTCGTACACAGTATAAGGGGTATTTCGATTCTTAAAGCAGCTGCGCCCTTACTCGGGACAAGACATTTGCTAAAGACTATATATCGGGGCAGACATATTTCTTAAAATATGGCTGCCATATTTTAATCAAAAGGAATAAAAATAAAATAGCAGCGGTTTTGATCTACCAATACTTAGATGTAATAACACAAAATTTTTTTTCTAAATGATTGAGCGACCAGTACTGCAGCACTTCATATGGATTGATCCCAATTGCTGTGATGGGGGATGACAAAGAAATGGCCATTAGTTTAATCCGGCAACCTCTGCAATATCAAAGCTTAGGTATTTCTCGACTTATATTAACAATTAGAATGAATCCAACGGGGTTTTTTTATATGGAAAGCCTCTGGGTCTCCAGTCTGACGGAAAATCGAAAATTTGTAAAATTGTCGTTTTTCGACCGTCGATTGTGACCATACTACTGGACCGAATTTAAAGTGTTGCATACTCATCCGACGAAAAATTTAATGCTCTTTAATTCTTCTAATAGTGAAGTTGGAAAGCACCGCTTTGAAGTTATAAGCGAAAAACTAAAAAAGGTCCGAAGATTTCGTGGTTCTTTTGATGCCCTCAGGTAAGCTCGCGTCGAGGGACCGTGTAATCCTAGGATACCTATATTTGACGTCAACTGAAGCGATCGAAGCGATCTCCCGCTTTCCAACATTTATTTCCACCAACAGTCCCAATCGGGTCTAATTTTACTGACCTATAGTACAAATGAGTATTTTTCAATTTGAGAAGAAAAATTAATACATAATGTGTTATGTAGATTAAAAGTGACTTTGTTTCCTGTTCGTCAGCTACGCTCACTATGCATTGCAAACATAATTCCTCATCATCACACAAAGTGCTACTTTTAATCCTAATAACACAATTGAGAGTATATTAGTTTGAACTTTCGTAATTTTATATTAAAACTGTATTTAAAAGTATTGCATACCAACAGCACAGATATTAGTACTTATCTAAATAACTAGAAAATTAAAATTACCTGCCGAATCCAATGCTACTATTCTTAAATATATAAATGACAAAAGTGTTAAAGATGTTTCTATAAAACTAAATACATCTGGTTGAAACGAGCTGTCTTTTAACATTTCCAAGAATCTTTGATGTTGATTCAAAACAAAGCCACAATCTGAAACAATA
This sequence comes from Agrypnus murinus, assembly GCA_929113105.1. NCBI lineage: Eukaryota > Metazoa > Arthropoda > Insecta > Coleoptera > Elateridae > Agrypnus > Agrypnus murinus. The sequence goes on from OV816024.1 coordinate 70,581,911, forward strand.
GTAATATTGTAATAATATATTTGTCTTCATTTAAAAACTAAAATACTAACTTCTTCTAATTTCGAGAAGTTCAACGCTTCTTCTTAGAAATGGTAATGTAAAATCTGCAAGTAAAGATCCTTTATGTGGTACACTATAGAACATTATTCCTTTAGTTTGCAAATACAGATTTCTTAACTTTTCCTCTGGATTCTCCCAAGCTGGAATAAAAAGACACTATAAAGAACTTAAAATCGAGTGAAATTATAGACAAACTAGAACATAATTTTCTTTAAAAACTATTTTTCCTTCTGATTTAGTCATGCTATAACCATGAAAAATTGTCATTTCATATTTCTTTGCTGCAAGACTTCAATTCAAGATCATTGGTATAGCGCTAATTACTATTTTATTTTAAAGGCAATTGAAAAAATATTACACATACTGATTATTGAAAAAGAACAAAAATTGTATATTATGCATACCATGTAACATTATCTGCTTCACATACAAGCCACCTTTGGAATGCCCCACCCATACAATTGGATGTTTTCCGACATTAAGTTTTAATAAATGATCTATCATTTCTTTGCTTCGTTCGATCATACCAGACCTGCAAGAAGAATGGCTTAAGTTAAATGATATTACTGTTATAGTAGATCAAACTATACAGTTAAAAGAAACTTGACATATCTAATTATATCTAGTACAGCGCCTGCCATAAAGTTGGATCCATATGGGAAATCTTTTTAATACTATGACTGGAAAAAAACTTTGTGGAGTGATCACTTCTGCTTCCAGAAATATTTGAAATAGGCCATGTCAAAATTGGACAGGTGACATTAAGTATCTGTCAAATTCACCATTTTTTTTTAAATCGGTGAAGAATGACCTTTTATTTATTAAAATATGAAAAAATTTTATTAAGGATAATTAACTTCATAGTGTTGTAGACCAATGAGACATTAAAAACAGTGTCACATGCACCAATCACAAGTTAGAAATGATTTCTTTAACTGAAAAGAATGTATGCTACTTTTCTTGCCGCTACCTCATTGTTTTACAATTATTTTAGCAACCATTAATATTTAAAAAATCAAATGTCATTTTGACAAAAGTAAAAATGTCGCGCTTCGGCAACATTCCTGACGCTTCAATTAATGAAAACATTCAAAATTCACTTTTAATTATAATTATAATTGTTCTCATAAATAAAGTTGTTAAAAATTTGACGTATTTAACGCTTCATTCAGTTAATTCTCCAACCGAAGATCATTCGTTCTCAACTCTTGTCAGGCAAGATTTTTATTTTTTTTATTTGCATTGATTGCTAAAAGGCAATTAAACTCGATCAAATTCTTGGGAAAAGAACCCTCGCGCTCCGCGCTCGGGTCTTTTCGTCAATTTGATCTCGTTTAATTGCCAAGCAACCAATGCTCATAGAAAATAAAAATCTTGCCGACAAGAGTTGAGCACTTATGATCTTACTGTTGAAAAATGTTTATAATGATATTTTACGTTCATATACCGAGTTTGAAGGACATAACCAGGCGGCCTGGGACCCAGGTTTGATACCCAATAGTACCTTAAATAATGAACAAACTGATTTTACAGTCAAGTCGTCATAGTTTAAAAAAATTAAAATTGACGGATCCTTACAACAAAAATAAAATAATCCTTCACAGAGTTATTTGCTATACAGTATCTTTATAAATTTATTAGTATTTGAAAATACATATGTTATTTGTAATACAGCGGCAATATGCAGCCATCCGTCAACTAATCAGCTGACATTTCACATTATAATGTCTTTCAAAATTAGTGATTAGTGTGTTTTTTTTTATAAAGAATCAACTTTATTTTTCATTTTATTGTAATTTTCTACGACGCACTGTTACTGGAATATATTCTTTTAATGTAGCCAAGGCTATAACCATCATGACAGTAACAGTAATAGTAATAGTAATAGTAATAGTAATAGTAATAGTAAAAGTAAAAGTAAAACCAAAACTTCATGCTTAAATTTATATATTTGCACCTTTAATGTTAAAACGCTGCTATCAGACGACCGATTAACCGAACTAGATCTAGCCCTTGACAAACTAGAATGGAATGTCATAGGGTTAGTTGAAATAAGAAGGAAGGGAGAAATAATACTTTAGAGAAATAACGGAATGATCTTCCTTCATACAAACTCAATAAAAGGACAGCTAGGGGTAGGCTTTATAATTAATAGAAATATGGTCTCCCATACGAGGGGAACACTGATAATATCTAGAATGCCATGTTTCTAAAAACGAATGAAATTTGTTTTTAGTTGACAGCTACTTTTTAATGTTTTGCGAGTTGATTGCCGTTTAGTTTGTTCGATCTGCTCTAATAGTTTTTTAATTATCTTAATTTAAAGATTGTGTGTTCACCCAAAAATGAATTTGACTAGAGAACATCTCCGGGCTATGATTTTTTACGATTTTAAATCGTCATTAACGCCTAAACAATGTGAAGATCGGCTTAGAAGTGCATTAGAAGTGACGACTGCTGACTAGCTCGGTTCTATCAAAATGAAGTCTGACTGTGTTTTTGAGAAACTATATTCAATAAATTACCACTGTACCAAATTTCAGCTTTTTCAAATCACTTGCCCTAAAAGTCCGCACCATGGACCCTCTACCGTACAGCCCTGACCTAGCACCTTACGATTTCTTTTTGTTTCCTAAAATTAAAGATAAAATATGTGGAATCACTTTTTCGTCATCAGATGAAGCAGTGGAACATTACAAAAACCTGGTTTCTGAAGTGTCTCAAGAAGAGTGGCATCATTGCTTTAAGGACTGGTTTCGAGCAAATATTAACTCAAATTAGTTTATTTAACAAAAACGTAATTTTTTTTCAAAAGATTATTAAACAGCTGTATTACTTCTACTATCGTTTCTTCTATTGAATTTACAGTGAGTCGAATTTGTTTATTTACAAAGTTTAATTATTTTGTAAACCCTAAAAAACTAAATTTTTAGCAATAAGTTTTTATCATAAAAATAATAAATAATCAAAATTAACAATTATAAAACGTAAGATAAAATATTTTATCATTTATTCTTTACAAAGATGAAAACAAATAAATTAATATAAAAATAATAAATAGTCAAAACTAACAACTATAAAAAGTAAGATAGAATGATTTACCATTTATTCTTTGCAAAGATAAAAACAAATAAATTAATAGCGTTTACTGTCTCCAGCCTTACTTTGTGGGACTCCATAATCATGAAATATAATATAAATACAAAAATTAGTTCAAGTTTCACAAGTTTTATTAATATCTTAACCAAATTAATAAATAAATTAATATAAAAATAATAAATAGGAAAGAATGCACACAATAAGCCAGTGCCAACAATGAGTCATTCACAATAATTTAAAAATTATTTCACAAATATTTGAAAAAAAAAGATCAATAAATACAGTTCTCCACAAATGGTTAAACTTTCGGCATGTAAAAATATTTTTTTGCGATTTGTCATTTTTTTAATTTAAAAATCCTTAGAAAGGGTAAGTGAGAATTTCTTGTCAATTCATCAATGAAAAGATTATAACCGATCATTCGTAAGTAAGTCTTTGAGTTTTTCTCAAGAAGAAGAATATGAATTTACTTTGCAGGTAAGAAAATAACAGTTATTTTGGTATTTCATACTAAATTTATTTTAATTTGTATTTGTTGTGACTATCTAATTAAATATGAATTTTTAAATGTAGTGAATATGTCTTAAATTAAAATAAGCCTCGGGTTTGAATTTCTATACAACCATCTAATCAAGACACTTTTAATGTAAAATTGCAAGAGGAAAAGTTTTTAATTTTAATGCTAATAAAAATTACTACACATATTATTTAGTAGTTTACGAAAGTAAACTACATAGGTTGAGTAGATCACCCTTTAGTTATTTTTTTTGTTAAAGGTAAAGAATGAAACAAATAATACCATATTAGACTTTAGGTAACTATAGTAGATGCTTTGATTTAAAATGAATTTACGGTGTAGGATTTTCAGGTAAAAATATAACAGTTATTTTGTAGGTTTCAATAAAATGAGTAACAATAGATTTGCAAGCATGTTTTCAAAGCAAGTTTCGGACACAGTAAGGGGTATTTCGATCCTTAAAGCAGCAGTGTCTTTACTCGGGACAAGACATTTGCTAAAGATTGTACATATATTGAATAACGAATGAAAGGAAAATTATAGTATAATAAAAACTAAGATCCTATATTATTTTTTTATCAAAAGAATTCTTACAAAATACAAGGGCACTTCTATCAATTTTCTCAAAAATATTTGAAAAACTTGTTACAAATCAAATAACAAATTTTTTTAACTAAATCAAATTTTTTTTCCAATAATCAGTATGGTTTCCTTTCTGGTAAAGAAACAGAACTAGCACTGGTAATTTTTTTATCGCATATTTCAGAAAATTTAGATAAAGAAAATAAAATTACGGGTTTATTTATAGATATATCGAAAGCTTTTGACACTGTGTGCCACTCAACTCTAATATGAAAACTAGAACATACCAGTATTTGAGGATTGCCGCTAACTGGTTTAAAAGTTATTTACGAGAAACGCAACAAAGCGTAAAAATAGAGAACAGATACAGGGAGTTTATGAGTGTCGAATGTGGTGTGCCACAAGAGTCAGTCTTGGAACGAATGTTATTCTTAGTATACATAAATGATCTATGCGAATCAAAACTAAAGGGAAGCATTTTCCCATTTGCAGATGACGCTGCTTTAGTTTACTCTACTTAATCTGTCATGCAATATTATGAAAACATTGAATCTGATTTAAAGATAATAAGAGCTTGGTTCTACATAAATAAAATGGGCATGAACACAGAAAAACAACCAAATATGTTAATTTCAACTTACGTAATGATTTTGATTGTTAATCCTACTAAATATCACTTGAAATATTGCCCTGAAAATTGTGATTGTCCTATTTTGCAACAAAATAATAAGATAAAATATCAGGGTATCATTTTTGATAAACAAATGTCTTGGAAACCACATGTATAGGCCTTATATAAAAAATTAAATTATACTTCAGCAAAATTTTACCAAATATCATGATGCCTTTCATTATCTGCTTTAAAATCGGTGTATTATGCAATGGCAAACTCTCTATTTTCATATGGTATATGTGCAAGGGGTGGAACATATATAACTACAATTAAGCCAATAATAACGGTTCAAAAAAAATTTGTTAGACTAACTTCAAAATGTAGTATAGTGTAGTCAAATTCAAGATAGAGTAAAATATGCAACCCAAATAACAGATTTCTTTAGTAACTGGATAAATAAAATTAAATAAAATTGAAGTGAAATCAAAGAGGCATTTGCTTCTTATGTTTTATGTTTGACATTTAGTTATTAAATCATAAAATCTGACAAGATAGAAATTCTGCATTTATATAATAATGGCGAGTAGTAGTACAATAAATCTTAGTCCTCCACGAAAAAGAAGCAAAAAGGGTCATTTAAGCATACAAGAAAAAAGCATGATTTTAAACGTATATAAAAACGAATGCAGGAGACCAGTGTGGTTGTTGTTCAGAATATTGTCGATAAAGTTGCCCAAACAATGGGAGTATGTTGTGCCTCTGTATATAATGTAGTTCGTGAATACAAAGAATCCCAGAAATTCTCAGCGCCGAGAACAAATAAGAACCGAAAGAAAACCATTGATGCCATAGATGATTTTGATAGAAATGCGATTCGAAGAAAAGTTCACCAATTTTTCTTTAAAAACGAAATACCAACTTTAGACAGGGTTTTGAAAGAAGTAAATGAAGATGATGACTTGCCAAATTTCAAGCGAACAACGTTTTACAAATTCCTGAAAACGCTAAATTTCAAATATCAACGAAATAGCATGGTATTGGACAAGGAGGAGTATATGGTATAGTATTATGGAGGAGAGATTACTTAAAAAAAATTAAAGCATACCGAGCGGAAAATAGGAAAATATATTATCTTGACGAAACGTGGATTAACGCTGGTCACACGAAATCACATGTTTGGGTTGACTGCAGTATTGAATCTTCCAAAGCAGCATTTTTGTCTGGTTTGTCAACCGGGTTAAAAAATCCTGCAGGTAAAAGGCATTCAATATAATACGACCTATATACTTTTGACTTTAATTTTTAGGAAAAGGAAAGCAGCTGATAATTTGCCATATTGGCAGTGATGACGGTTTTTTTCCAGACGCCTTATGAACTTTTGAGTCCAAAAAAACAGGAGACTACCATGAAGAGATGGCAGGCGAACCGTCTGAAAAATGGTTTTCGAAAGTTTTACCAAAATTGCCAGATAATGCCGTGATTGTTTTGGATAATGCGTCTTACCATTCCCGGAAATTGGAGAAAATTCCCACATCATCTACTAAGAAGGCAGATATTGAGAGATCGTTATCTTCTAAAAATATTTCATTTGAGGAGGGGTCGTTGAAGGTGGAATTGCTGGATATAGTTAGAGACACAAACAGCACTATAATAAATATATTATTGATGAAATGGCGCTAAAACATAATAAGGTTATTTTAAGACTGGCACCCTATCACTGCGAACTAAATCCAATAGATAGCGTTTACCGTGAAAACGACCAATTGCAAACAATCTCCAAACTCAACGGTAAAGTATGTGAGGAAGGAGTTCTCAATAATCCGAAGTTCTATTAAAACGCCATAGATGTCACCACTTGCAATATTTATAATATTATTAATTATTTGAAATATAAAATGTTATAAATTTTAGATAAAGGTTAATTTATTTTGTTTAATTAATATTTTACATTAAATTATATTTCGAATGGAAATCCATCTAGAAAAAAAAACTAAGGTCAGACCCGGGGAATTGAACCCGGATCGCTCGGTTAGTAGCTACAGCGTAACCATTGAGCTACCGAGACGCCTTTCAATGATGTTTTTTTCTCATTATATAAAGTTACAATGATTGTTATTCAATTAAAACGTAAAATTAATTAATGTTTTACATTATTATATAATTTTTAATGAAATTTTATTTATTATTATTGCTAAATTACAATAAAAACATTGAAAACATTTATAATTTGCTACATAATGCGAGAATATTTGACATTTTGCGCAGAGGTTAATAACCTTGACAATTGAATTGTGATTTTTGTACATATAAATTATTTTTTAAAAACGAGTACATATATAGTTATTTAGCTGTAAGTACTAAATAGTAGATTGACTGAAATTATACAAATTGTAAACGTATTATTACTATTGTCTTTACAAATTTAATGTTTACTTTTGTCGTTTTTAAAACTCTAGATGTATCATGAGTGAATCCGATGAAGGAAAATTGGGGTGTACACTCGTACACCTCCAAACATCGTGGAAGCGGCTCACATTACATCTCTTAATTTATTGCCAAATATTTCACGTAAAAAATATGAATGCGAGTATAAATTCTAGGTTAAAAAACTTTCTTAGCTGTTGGTGGTTTATTACTTTTTTGTTGTCGTAGATAAAGTATAGTGTGTAACGCGTGCAAAAACACCAATTTCTCACTCGTGTGATTGCGGCATTCGACTACGTCTCATGCCGCAAAATCTTCACACTCGTGAGAAATTGGCACTTTTCTGAACTTGTAACACAATATACAATGGGGAAAAATCACAATTTTAGCGCAAGATGTCAAGTTTGTGTCCCGACGCGCAGGGGAGGGAAATGATCACACAGAGTACTAAGATCTGTAATATTCCTCGTGTATAATAAAACATATATTTTTTTAATCTAATAACCTCTATAAAATATTGAAAATAACTTACTAGAGCTATGCAACATGAGAAAAGCAAAATGAATTTTATACTAATGGTCTAAAATAATTTACTTTTCCCTCGTAGATGCGGGCGACATGTACTTTAGCCCCACCGAGAAAAATGTGTCTTTTTATTATCAACTGACATTTAATATAGGTTATAGAAAAAAATAATTTAATTTCACGTTGTATTTAGTAATTTCTCAATGAGAAAAGTGCCGATCATAAAACATGATAGATTATAAAACTTTATTTGCGTATAAACCTAAACCGATTGTGGCAAATACGCAAAGATAAAAAAGTTCAGACGTCACTATACCTAACGATTCATGTCATCATAAAATGCATAAACTAGCGGCTTATAGATCTTTAGTACACCGAGCTTTAACTACTCCAATGAAACGATCACATTTTGATAAAGAAATTTCAATCATCAAACAATTAGCATATGCAAACCATTATAACCATAACATGATTGACACTTTAATTCAACAAAAAGATTATAGGTTAGCTATCAAAAGAATACTTCCAATTGACACTCAAATACAAGACACAAACTACATATCAATACCATACTTTGGCAAGATATCAGAACAAATTGCAACTATACTAAGAAAAACAACCAAACTAACACCAACACCTTTTCATTTTTATTCAATGCTAAAGACAAAACACATGATATCATGAAATCCGGCATTTACCGTTTGAATTGTTCTTTTTGTAACTCGGTTTATATTGGACAAACACTTAGAAATTTCGACATATGATACAAAGAACACGTACGCTCTTATAGACTTAAACATCCAGAAAAATCGAATTATGCCAAACCCATTTTGAAACAGAACCACCCAATGACACCTCAAAACAACATTAAATTCTTACATTTTTGCAACAACAAACACAAATTAGACATTATAGAAGCTTTTGAAATGTACAGACATAAACGCACAGTACCTTTAATGAATGAACAAACTGCGCTTAGTCATTCTCCTTTATTAGAAGTGTTAGATATTTAGTTTTTGTCTGTATTGTATCTAGTTACCTATTTTCTGTATGTATTTATCCTTAGCAACGTGTTTGTTTATCAATCTTATCTACCTTTGATAATGACACAAAGTGTCGAAACAATATTGTCAGGTTAAGATATTAATAAAACTTGTGAAACTTTAACTACTAATCTTTGTATTTATATTATATTTCATAAATCCAATAGAGCTTTGCGGATTGTAAGCAATTACTTCATGAAGTCGTCCAAACTGTTACTCGAGAAACATGGCAGAAATGTATTCAGCATGTGGTAGAAAAAGTTGAGAAGAAAATGTGCCAATTAGATAACATCATTGAATTAAATCTAGAACCCCTGATAATAAATCTACATGATGATAACGATAGCAGTTCCGAAATTTCAGAATAAATAATCATTTGTATGTATCAGAATACATTTCTTAGTTTTTATTTTCTTATTTTCTATTCATTATTCTGTTTTAAAATATGTTCAGTTATTTATATTATGTTCAATAAAACTTTCGTTCTTGTTCTTCAATTCTAAATCATGGTTTATTGTAAAATCTTTGCAACTTTACCTAAATCTGTAAAAACAATATCAAGTTTGACAAATTTCCTTAACCACAAACAATTTTATGACATAAGTGTCAAAAACCCATCACTCTTTGATCTATATTTCTTTAATTTTGTTTTATCTATCCAGTTACTAAAGAAATTTGTTATTTGGGTTGCATATTTTACTCTAGCTTGAAATTGAATACACTTTAGAGTTACATCAGCAAAGCCACTATTTAAAAAATTTAAATTAATGAATTTACAAGAAATGTATTGTTATAAAGTATGTAATTTGATTAAGACATAATAAAAAGAATCTGACGGTACAAACCATCCATTTAGTGAGAAAATGCTTAAAAAACCTTTTTGTAAGAAAACGAAGTTTTATATATTTAGGTGCACTTCCTCACGATATAAAATGTCTACACCAAAAACAATATAACAAAAGATCTGCCTGTTATTTGCGTGATTAGGATAATTTTGTTAAAACATTCTTGTCAAGAAATATCTAAACTCGACATTGTTTGATAATTAAACACCTCCGACTGCCTTCACTCTCAAGATCTACCTTCTACACACAAGTTTTTAACTTTGTAGGTTTCCCAGGGAAATAACTTCTCGCTATGGTATAAGTATTTATTTAGGTTTTATTATACGTAGAATTAAAAGATTTTTAATTTGTTATATGTTGGTGTGGAAAATAAAGGTATTATTATTATTATTATTAAAAGAACTTATTTATATATTTTTTCTTCTGCTAGAAAATAATAAAGGTTCATGCATGTACATAGGACTTACTAGGTTTAAACCGAAGTTATTCTTTTAGTTATTTGCGCCATGCCTGTTTATTCTATTTCTTCTTTAAATTTAGTTTAGTTTAGAAATTTAGTTCCAATTTTGAAAAGTTACTGCTCTTCCCCTGATATTTGAAGTAATTTTATTTTACAAGTGATAAGGCCCATTAAACAGATCGTTGCCTGCCGGTCCCTGATTAAAGACGCTGTCAACGCTGGCTGTTAATGAATGTTTGAACAGAACTACGATATTTTGAAGCTCCCCTGAAAATTGGGTTGCCTGTTTTCCATTTCTTTATTTTAATTTAATTACGAAATTACTTTTAAACAAATTGGTAGGAATCTACTACAAAAAATAACATTTTGGCAAAGAAACTTAAACCACAATCCAGGCTATATTACTATAATCTATTTTAAATCTTTAACTAATGTGTAATTATATTTTTGACAAAAACATTTTATTGTTTTTAGACTTCTTAGATGATATTCATCTACAAATACTATCTATTTGTACTAGTGAAAGTTTGAAAACGATAATAGTATATTCCAAAACTTAACCGAAAGTAACCGCATTTTTGGTTCTGGTTAGTCTTTGGTAACAAATGGTTGCTGAAAAACTTACATAGTTTTGAAACAGCTTAACCTTGTAGTGTGGTGTCAAATTTGAACGCTGCACATTGACATCAGAAAAACAAAATATTAAGTCCGATTGCATTATAAAGTACTGTTTATTGTATTGTTTTGCGGCAGTGAACTGGCTTATTATTGTACTCGTAAAATAAAGTGGTAGTAGTAAAATAAAGTGTATAGTAGTAAAATCAAGTATGACAACTGTATATTACATGTCAAATTTTCTTCTGTCAAGAATAGATGTCAAATTTATAAACTGATTTTTTTTTGATAATTAGCCAATTTTAGGAATCGAACATAAAGCTTTGTATGCAACTCTTACATAATCGGACCTTATAGACTCGCCCTTTTTATAGGCCTTGCTCGCTTCGCTCGCTCGACCATAAACTGGGCTTGTCTATAATGTCCTACATTATGTACTTGTTACATAAATAGCTATTATTTCATTGCGTATTTTAAACAATTGTTTATATATCACAATTAGTAATATAAAGTATATCTTGATCTCCGTTGTCAGTGACACCGGAGATCAAGACGTTCTTGATCTCCGTTGTTGTTGGCAACGTAAATAATTTGAAAATATAGCCTAATTAACTTACGTTTTAGATGACATCACTGCTATTAGGACTCTTTTTGTTTTCATGTTGGTAGCAACAACAAAAACATTTGAAATAGAATATATTTCCTTAATGAATTGTTATTCTGCGATTTACTGAGACTTTATAATACCGGCCCTTGAGAATTTAATCAGATTGGACAAGTAACTATTTCCGTCATTGTTATTGACATTAAAAAGTAAAAGATACAAATAGTGATTTGATTGACGCGATTTAAGGTTCGTAAACGCCTATTATGTGTTAGGTACGTGTACATCGTATCGATTTGACAACTACATTTTCTTAACAAGCAACATACTTTCGTAATATAGCCTAAAGTTGCTGGATATTTAAAGTACCGCAATCCATAGGTTCATAATGTTGAGGTGACCAGATGTACTGCTTTAAGCAGTAGGTACTCTACTGGTTCGCAATACATTCGTACTACTCAATTGACTTGTACTACTGCAGTGCTGCTCTTCACGTCTCATCTACTTCTCGTATAGTTATTAGAAATCCGCGCCGATCTGAGTGTTTTTTTAATGGGTATTGCTAAAACGTAACATAAGCTGAGAATAATTATGAAAACTGTGGCTGTGGGTGCACCCAACACACTTTTGGAATACAGCGCTCCCAGCAGTCTTAGATTTAAAAACCACCATTTAATGTTTTCTTTTTTCTACTTTGCGTCTATAATAAAGCTGTTAAAGCACCCAAAACAGTGCGTTAATAGCTCTTTTGAGTGCTTTAATAGCCCAACTTTTCAGAAGTTGGTAGCATTGAAAAATAGTAATAGCCACACGTGGCATGCTGCTTTTTATCTCCTTGGTTACGCGTATGATGACACTGAGAAGGCAACTTGCTTCTTTATGCAATAAATTCGGATGGATTTTAAAAGGGAGAAATTAGGATTGAAATACGAAATAAAATAAAACAACTTATGCAATACGGAGATCAAGCTTCTTTAAATCCTCGAAGATGTTATAACGCCTCGGCGTTATAATACATCTTCTTGGATTTAAAGTATCGCTTGATCTCCTAATTACATAATATATATTATGCACAGATGCATTATAATTAGACTATTATTGCTATATTTATCGGAACATAACTGTCTCTTTATGCCCCAAGGGCCTCTTTATGATCCGACGGGCAATAATGAAACGTCAATTAAATGTCAGAGCTGTATTTGTAGAACTTGATTGGTTCTTAATATAATTTGTAAACTTATCACCAATGAAAATAAGCTGAAATTAAGTATTTTAGATAGTAACTATAGTAACGTACTTCGTATATAAGCACATAAGTATACGTACAGCGGCTTGATGTAACCTACGTACTCATTTAATTATGTTTTTTACACAATAATAGATTTGAGATAAAAACAATCTGTGCATAAAATAGTGTATGCATTTCGGGCATAACTTGCTTTTATGGCCCTACAGCCTTTTCCTAGCCCTCGGCTGACGCCTCGGGCTAGAAATAACGCTTCTGGCCATAAAAGCTTCTTTATGCCCTTAATACATAAATAACTATCATGTCCAATTGCATTATAAAGTACTGTTTATTGTATTGTTTTGCTGCAGTAAACTGGCTTATTATTGTACTTGTAAAATAAAGTGGTAGTAGTAAAATAAAGTATATAGTAGTAAAATAAGGTATGGCAACTGTATATTACATGTCAAATTTTCTTCTGTCAAGAATAGATGTCAAGTTTATAACCTTTTTTTTATAATTAACCAATTTTAGGAATCGAACATAAAGCTTTGTATGCAACTCTTACATAATCGGACCTTATAGACTCGCCCTTTTTATAGGCCTTGCTCGCTTCGCTCGCTCGACCATAAACTGGGCTTGTCTATAATGTCCTACATTATGTACTTGTACATAATTAGCTATTAAGGGCTCTAAAGCTAATAAAATGAATAATATATTGTTTTTTTATGGAAAACATACTATTTGATGATAGCAGTAGTAGTGATGAAGATGGTCAAAGAAGGCGTAAGTATGCAACATTTTATAAGGTTAGTTAAAATAACGGCAAATGAATTGTTTGCAACAAACACCACCAACAACAAACTTTTTTGGGGTTAATGATGCCATAATCATACTAGAGACCCTGAAGCTCGAACACAAAATAAAGGCGCCAATTTTAAAATTTACTTGCCGATAGCCGGTAGAAAATACCAACTTTAAATCCCCTGGAAAATAGATCTCTTTTATGTATATAAATTAATAAATGCTTACGGAATGGTATATTGTACGAGTTATGAAAGTAATACTTTTTTCATGAATTTACAGTTTTGATTAAGGAGGGCGAAGCCCGGGTTTATCAAGCAAATGAGTGGAAAAAAGAGACTCTAACGTGTTGTACACGATATTTTTTTGCATATGGTGAGTTGAGAAATTTGTCCTAAAAGGATTTATGCAAAATGTTAAAGAAATCAGAAAATCGTAGTATTCTTTTAGAGTGGTGGTAAACTAACCGTAAGTCACCGCAAACAACCGCGATTTCACTGCGGTTGCAGTGGTTACTTGTGGTTAGCGAAAAGAAACCATTTTTTCAGGAACCGTGTTCCATAAATTAACTTTTTTCAGGAATTGGTATATTTTGAAACACGAAACCGAGCTTACGGTTACCGTGGTTAAGTTACGGAATATACTATATAAATAATAGCCGTTCCCTCATAAACTTAGCAATCAGATTTATGCAAGATTATAGTTATATAAATTATATTTATTATAGTACAAGGGGGAAAATACAGATTTTAGCGCAAGATGTGGCTTGTCTGCCGACGCGCAACGGAGGGAGACGATTACGTAGAGCACTAAAATCTAAAATCTTCTTCATGTACCTATCAATTATAATAAAATATTTTTTTTCTATAACCTAATAATTGTTTTTTAAAATATTAAAAAGAACTTAATAAGGGCCGGCGGTGGACGAGTGGTGACAGTGCATCACTCGTGTTCCAAGGGTCGTGGGTTCGAATCCCACTTGGGGCGGCGGTATTTTTCTAATTGGAAAATTCCGCCATCTCAACTATGGATGTGTGTATTCGTGTTGCATGTTAGATGGGAGACAGATGACCTTAGATGTTGGTTCCCCCGTAGTGTAGGCGTGAAATAAAAAAAAGAACTTAATAACTAATAACTTTTAACTAATATTTTACATTAAATTATATTTTGATTGCAAATCCATCTAGAAAAGTTTTTGCTTCGGCGGGAAATCGAACCCTGGACCGCCTAGTTGTTAAGCCAGACTTCATACCTATCGTTCACCTATCTAGGCGAGTTAAAATAATTTAGTTATTATTACTATATAAAGTTATTATAAAATTCCTTTTGAATTAACGTAAAATTCATTAATTTTTAACATTATATAATTGTTAATATCTATTAATAATATTCATTATTACTGAATTACAATAAAAACAATGAGAACTTTTATAATTTTATAATTCACAAGTGCAAGCGCGATGGCTACACTTAAAGCTGCCTTTCCCTGTTATTCCACCTGCAATCCACGTCAGAGTATGTTTACATTTCACGGAAAAGGGGGTCGAAAAAATATACCGCTTAGATGTGGGTGACAGAAATAGATGGCACGTCTTGCTTAATTTAGCAAAGTAGTCGTATTTTGTTTTACAATTAATTAAAACATAATTCTAAAAGTTTGCTTTGAAAAATAAGTTTGGCAATTGAATTGTGATTGAATTTATCATGAGTAAATCTGATGATGGGAAAATAGAGTGTATACTGTACACCTCCAAACATCGAAGTGAACACGGAAGCTGCTCACATTACATCTCTTAATTTATTGCCAGAGATTTCATAAAAAACCTCATAAAAAAAAGATTTCGTAAAAAATATGAATGCGAAGTATAAAAATTCTAGGTTATTTTTTTTTTAATTTTTATTTTTCTTAGCTTTTGGAGTTTTATTACTTTTTTCTTTTGGTGGTCGTAGATAAAGTAATTGGCACTTTTCTGCACTTGTAACACAATATACTATTGTTATTTTGCAGTAATTGTTTCTATATACACTTAATTATTAATCGTTAATTTCTGCACTAGTTTATTATTTAAAAAATGATTGTTTAAACGCAATAATTAATTTATTCAGTTTCTATATTGCTACTAATCTTTCCCATTATGCAAGTAGTTTATCGTTCTACAATCCTATTTAGTATTTTACCTTTTATAGCAAGTATTACTGCATATACCTGAAAAGTATTCTAAATCCCAAGCGCTCTTGAGATAACGAATTTAGAAAGTTACTCGTCCATAAAAGAGTATAGCATTATGTACAGATAGTAACCTACAACTATTTTGGATTTGATGCAACATTATTTTAAAAGTGCGTAGACTGTTGACCTGCTTGGTATTTACATTATTTACTTTATTTTATTACTCATACAAGTTTAAAAAGTCCGTAACTAAAAAAGTTTTGAACACGTTTTAAAAGCATGATTAGACTGAAGTGACATATAGGTAGTTGTAGGTGGATAATTTTAAAATACTGGATGCCTTCCAAAACACAAATTAATGACATCACAGTTCAGAATGAACAAACCTTTTACTCGCGTTTATGTATAAGTAATAGCTAATAACCAAGTTATTTTAATTTTTAATGTCTAGAAGCAATTGCAATAGTATTACATTATAATAAGTAATGAGTTTATAGCTTTGATTTACGTTTGCTTTAATAATTCATTTTCATTATCAGTGTAAAACGAGAACTAGAAGAACAAGAACATATCATAAACTACTATTATCCAACACCATTAAATACACAGGGTGCTATCTTAATATTTTTAAGCATTTAAAGTTGAAGTTTACTCACTTGTAAGGTAAAAGAACTTTTTATCCACCGTAGAATATGACATTGGCTGCTATCTACAATAGCAGACAATCTCTAGCTTAGATTGCATAATATTATTAAAATCTAGTCATCGGGCTAGAGTATCAAATTTATTACCGCCAAAAACTATAGATTGACTATACATTGCAAATTCAATATTTGAACTTAATAGGTGGCACACGTGAGTTAAGGATATTATCTACTCAGAAACATTAACCCACTCAGGCCTGACGGCCCTTCAAAAACTACAGACTAAACTGTACATTTCAAATTCAATATTTGAACTTCAATAAAATAGTGTTGGATAGAACGTTGTATGCTACATCTGAGTTAATGATCTTATTCACTCAGAAAACTATCTTACTTAACTCACTAGCACCTAAATAACTATTTTGTTGATTAAAATCCAAGTTCTGAATATTATCGTCATAATTAGGGTAAAAGAAATAAACAGTCTTCGTTCCACTTTTAAAAATTTTAAATCGAAATGTAATATAGTAATCACATTTCTATTAAAATCCTTATTAAAAGTGGAACGAAGACTGTATATTTCTTTTACCCTAACTATTTTGTAATCATTTGGTTAAAATTATAACCGAGAAAGTGTTGTATAACTGACTATATAAACTTTTTTGTTTCTATACCTAATTTGACATATGTTAAAGTTAACCTCAAAATTTACAATAAATAATTGCTTTTGATAATCTTGTGTAAAGAATACAAAAGATATTGTTCGATACGCGTGCGCTGTCAATTTTTAGACTCTTGGAGTCTTTTAATGCATTCTGCTAACGCATCGTGCTTCAATCCGGCATCGAGTCTAGAAATTGACGTGGCGATGCACATGTAACGGAAATAAGTATTATTATTTAGTTATCAATAAAAGATCTTCGAATACACAGTGGTATCTCACAAACATGGTTACTACTTGAATCATTGATACTAAAATAATTATAATCGAGATTAATTCTTATTCTTCTAACACTTTATAATTCCCACTCAATGAAGAATAAGAGGGCATACTTTTGTAAAAAGAATACAAATAATCAGGGTTTTCGATCTTAGGGACCTTTTGTGAGTCTGTGCTCCAAGACGACCTATTCTGCTACTGAGAATAATCTACTATTGATTGAAGTTACAAAACAGTGAACAGCAAAATAAAACTAATAAATAAATTAAAAATCACAACAGTAACAAAACAGTAGCAGTACATCCAAGTCGGTACAAATAATCGCAACTCGAAAATGTTTGAAAAGTTTGAAAGATAGATAAGGCCATCATCGCTCACTACATAAAACTGGCAACGTCTGAGCGAAATTCCACTTTAGCACGCAGAATACTCACTTTGAGACGAGCTATAGTGTTAGTGTGAAATGCTGTAAAAGTTTATATAGGGTAGATTGCAAACATACTAATGTATTACAGGGTATATTCAAACAGTACATCAACTTGCAGGGTTGCATCCCAGCTTTACCCCCTTAAACTGTGGATGAATATAAATAATCGCATAAACTCATATTTCCTATCCTGTATTGAGTGCTATCTCCTAAAAGCACTGTATTATTAAAGAGTGGAGAATTCTCTCAATAATGATAACGGGCCAAAAAGGCTTCAGCGCTGACTTTATCTCTATCGCCACTAAAAGAATATTTTTTAAATACATTTGAAGTGGAATTTTTCTGGATGTCATACAAAGGCTCATTAGAAATAGCATAGATTTTCTTAATAACAGCTCAGGTAACATTTTTATTAGGATAATTTTATCTTAGTATAATTATGATCTACTAGCATCACCGTCATTATTGAGACACTACTAACTTGTTTTTGCCTCTGGCTCTATAGTATACTAAAAGTTTACAGTATACAATACTCATAAAAAACACGTTAAGCTTTACTTCTATATAATTTTGAATTAGTAATACTGAAGGTTAACTAGCCATTTATTGGCCATGAACTAATAAACGTTTGCCTTGACATAAATTAATATAACCATACAGTCACTTCCTCCCTACGCACATTCTTTAATACTCTTACAGTCTTCATCCTTCATTAAGGTAGTTAAAGTTCAATACTATTCTATAAACAATTGCGCATAATTGCACTAATAACTGTAAAATATACATACCTATTTTTCTTTTTAATCCAAACAGGTCTCCATAAATGAGGATCAGTAGTATAATTCAAAGTAATAACTCTAGCATTAGGGAAATCTTTCGACAACCAATCTTTAGGCCAACATTTTGAATAAGATGAGTCATTTTGAATTGCATCATTCTCCTCATCCATATCTCTCTTTTCCTCTTGAGAATTATTAATATGGGACATTAAATTTTCTATTTTAGAAAATTTGCTTGGAGGGTTTGAATAATCATCAGAAACCATTCGTTTCAACGGCGTCTTTAATGGTAAGACTATATCTATATCGGTCATTGATTTACTCCTCTCTAAGATTGCTTGCCTTATATTACGTCTATCACTTTGCCACAGCCCTTGTTTCCAAGTATTAACCAGAGATCCATGAATACCATGAATAAATATCACATCAGCCGTAATTGTTTCACTTTCACACGGTTGATAAACAACACAACATTCGACGCACTTTTCAGGCACATCGTCGTCATCGGCAATTGAAGGCTGCGATTTTTGTATGACAGTTCTTAAAGTTAATGGATAATAAATACCTCGTTGTACCGATGATAATGAACGCGATAATCTGTTTGCCAAAAAAGCAAATAATGCTGGCAGGACTTGACGGCGAACACTTTCTACCACAGTTTTTTGATTTCGTAGATAGGCGTAGTATACACCAACAACAGCAGGTAAAACGGCTCGTGCTATTACTGCCACAGCTACTCGAAAACGCCTGAAACAAGAATAGAATTATTATTGTTAGGTATATTTCTAACTTAAAACTACTTTAATTATAATTATGAATCAGAATCATAAGAAATTAACTTTGTACGTTAATAAACTGTTAGGTGTTTTTAGAATAAAAATGATTTCACTTTTACTAATAAAATTTATTTGCAAAAATATGGTTTACCTATGGGTAATTGTCTCAGTTCTCTGTTAGCTAACATATTTATGGATAATTTAGAAGATCGAATATTTGAAGATTGAATTAGATCTTTCTAAACACATTATTTTCTGATTTCGTTATATTGATGACATTTTAACTTGTCTTAGTTCTTTTGTAGTTATCAGCTAGTTTTTAATTCTTATTAATAGTCTCCACCCAAACATCAATTTTACACTAGAATCAGAACAAAATAGGGCTATTAACTTTTTACATTTAACCATTAGAATTAATTCACAAAATGATTTTCAATTTTCCTTATACCGAAAACCTACAGACACAGTACAGACATCACTATTCCTAATGAATCATATCATCAAAAAACTCATAAACTACCGAAACGATCACATTTTGATAAAGAGATCTCAACCATCAAACAATTAGCACAGGCAAATCATTATAATTATAACATGATTGACACTTTAATAAAACAAAAAGATTATAGGTCAGCTGTCAAGAAAATACAATCCAATTGACACTCAAACAAAAGACAAATTTGACAAATTACATATCAATACCATACTTTGGTAAGATATCAAAAAAATTGCAAATATACCACAAAAAATCAATTACAAAATATCCTACAAAACCAATACAAACATTTTTCGTCTTTATTCATTGCCGAATCCAGAATACACGAAATTATGAAATCTGACATTTACCGATTGAATTGTTCTTTTTGTAATTCAGTTTATATTGGACAAAGACTTCGAAATTTCGACATAAGATACAAAGAACACGTACGCAGCTTTAAAGATAAACACCCAGCAAAAACCTAATTACACCAAACGCCTTTTAGAACAGAACCACACAATGACATCTCAAGACAACATCAAATTCTTACACTTTTGCACCAGCAAACACAAATTAGACCTCTCAGAAGCTTTTGAAATATACATACACAAACAAACGACACATATGATGAATGAACAAATTGATCTCAGTAATTTTCCTTCACTAGAAGTGTTAAATATTTAGTTTTATGCATGTGTTGCATCTAGTTACCTATTTCTCGTATTCAACCGTAGCAACGTATTTGTTTATTTTTCTCATGCTGTCTGTACACCGATGTCCCGATAACTTTTCTGTAATTAATATTTATACAGAATTTGGTCTAATTTATGTAAAATAATCGTAAAGATTGAACATAAATACTGTAACGTTCTTTTTAAAAAATAATATCAAAAATGCTGTTTAAACCGTCTATTAACAAAGAAAATATTATTTACAATGCACTTAATTAAAAACACTATAACTATAAACTATTTAACGAACTATTTAAATGCTAGGTACTTACAAATTTATTTGAGGACTATTTATATAAAAACTATTTATGTATTACAACAATTATTAACTAATTATTCAGAGTACATTTCACTATGCCGGTCAAACATTAACTGAACTCCTACCCGCGAGACCAATTTATATCTTTCATAAGTTCTAGAACATAACCGATGAATCATACATGCAGCTGTTGATGAGTTACGTCGATAAGTCGCGTCGATGAGTCATACACGCAGCTGTTGATGAGTTATACATGCAAGTGTTATTGATGAGTCATACAGTTGATGACTCATACATCTAGAATGTTCGATGACGTCATATGTGGGTTTACTATTCGTTGCAATACTTTTGAAACTTCCAAAAGGAGACAAGAATTATTCCAGATCGGGATTCTAAAATCTCTTGAGGTCAATTTGTAATATTATCTTGAGGTCTTGCAAATAATGTTTATACTTTTTTACGCAAGTAAAATCTACATTACTAAGGTTGTCGTACTGTACAAATAATAGGCTGCTTGGCTCTCATGGTTTTAGGCACCCAATGCATACTTGAAGCATTGAATATTTGATGCATTTCAAGTCTTTTTATACCATGAGAAGGATATTTAACAAGAATCACGAGAAAAGTACAGGGTATGATTCTTTGATAGTTAAAACATAAAATCGTTTGAATATTAACGTTTTCCATTTAGGACATCAGGCCAGATTGGAAAATTTTAGGTTGGGTTTTCCATTGTCACGAGTTTATTTCTTCTTATCAAGTTTAAGAGAAGACAGCAACTATTTTAGGGAATGTTCATCTTAAAGTAATACTGATAAAGGCGGCACCCGTACGGTATAAATATAAATTGATGTAATAGCGCCAACAAAGGTGATCAAGCGGAGTGAAGCGTAGTATGATAACAAAATGTAGTTATTTTAATCCAAAAGATTATCACACATTACATATGACCTAATTAATATCATTTATGTTATTACCATACTTAATCAAGGATACCATAACAATGCTATCAACATAATATGTACCTACCATAACATGTATATTTTATCATCTTCATTTATTAAAGAATCTTCATTAGTAGTTTGTGCTTTGTTACAATTTATGAACTTTTAATGTTTATGAAATAAATGATTTCGTGGCTTCCACTCTGAGAGAAGAATTAAGTAATATCGGTGGAATTTGCAGATATGTACATACACCGTATGTTCTGTTCGATGACTCTTGCAAGATAGTATGAGCTCTCAGCATTATCTAAATAATCCATATACATTCGTGGAAAATCCACAATTTTACAACAAACCAGATGTGCCAATCATTTACTTTTGTTACCTTTTCTCAGTAGTTTCTTTTTTGTTAACAAAGAAAGATGCATATCTTGTCCACCAGCTAAATGAACAACCAGTTTGAGATCAACATCTTCAAAGATGTTTCGAAATTCGGAAAAAAGTTTCCAGAGACATTGCAGATGCTGTTTAACATAAGACTAGTTCAATCCTAGATTTGAAACAAATTATAGATTACATGATCAAACGAAGCAATCCCCAAAAAGGCGTTCTATTTAAGCATTGGTAGTGTAATGTCTAGTGTGCTGGACTTACACCCAAGCGGCCCGAGGTCAATTCCCGGTGCCGGCAGATCTGGTTAAGGTTTTCTGCAGTTTTCCTTAGCTGTGACACAAATGTGGGATTTACGCTGTTCCATCTGTAAGTCAGCTGCAGCCGCACGTAGGGCCTACGTAATAATAATAATCGCCCCCTTCCTTCCACACAAGCTTATAGCTTCTGGAGCCTGGTATCCAGGTTAAGGGTTGTAGCAATTATTATTATTATTATTCATTCATTTCAATTTCTTCTTGTTTCTCAGGTTAGTATCCTGGCTTCTACCGAGGGTGCACCGCACCCCTTGGGCTTATCTTTAAAATTAGTTCTGTGATGCTTTGTCCAATACTTTTCGCAGTATATGTGTTGATCCTAATAGGACACTTTTCTACAGACTTTGTATAAATTGAATACCCGGTACTTCCTTAATGTAAGTGTTAAATTTATTGGATATGGCGCCTAGTGCCCCTATGACGATAGGCACGATAGTTATTTTGCAGTGCCACATCCTCTCTATTTCTATAGCTAGATCTCTGTATTTTAGCAGTTTTTCCGCCTCTTTGTCCCTAATTCGACGATCTCCCGGCACTGCAACATCTATTATATAGCATGTTCTGTTCTTTTTGTTTTTTATTAAAATATCAGGCTTATTGGCACGAATCTCACGATCGGTTTGCATTTGCTGATTCCACATGATTACTGTATCATCTTTTTCGATTACCTGCTTTAGGCCTTACTGATGTTATAGTGCAGGTTTATACATACTTGATCATGTCGCCTTATGTATTCATGTTGTGCCAATACCCGACATCCTGATACGATATGCTCCGTTGTTTCATCAAATTCTCCGCAAAGCCTACATTTTCCATCTATTTGCTGTCTTAAGATTGTCCTTGCAAAGTACTTAGTGTTTATGGCTTTTAAGCTACCTTCAGTTGTAGGATCGCTGTTTGTTCACTGTGTTTTCATTTATTGCTCGGGCATATTGACCATGCATCTCTTTTTTGTTTGAAATTTTCTTTGCTTCTTAGAAGTGTTGTTTTCTTCCCCTTCTGACTGGTCTATCTGTAGATTTGATTATTTTTTTTCTCTTTTCTTTTGCTACTTCAGGTTATTCCTGGTTATTTAATGCCGAAAGTACACCGTACCCCTTGGGCTTATTGTTTAATTTTGAGGTGTTATATCCAAGACCCTCCTTAAAATGTGCGCTGTTCCTAAGAGTACGCTTTTCTGTAGACTCTGCGTATATTGTGTGCCTGGTATATTTTTTAAGTAGTTGTTGAATTTTCTTGATACCGTTCCCAATGCCCCTATGATAATAGGTATAACTTTGGTCTTGCAATGCCACATTCTTTCTATCTCAATGGCTAGATCACGGTATTTCAACAGCTTTTCTGCCTCTTTGTCGTGAATTCAGCGCTCTCCTGGTAACCACGCCCCCTAATGGCTGTTGTCGTTTGCCTCGGAGATTATTAGGTTTATCGAGATGAAGGAGCTTAGGTAAAATAAATCACTATCAAAAATGTTTAAATGCTTTTTCGTACCTCGACTTTTTTTTGTGTTATCGAAGAAAGAAAATATGTCATACATGGATCAGCAATTTGCACCAGTAGATTTGCTTAAGAAACTTTTGGTGGTCTCATATTCGTCATGAAGTAGCTAAGAAAAAATTGTCAAGAGCTGAACAGTTCTCCAGTCATCTTTTACCTTAGCATCTTTTCGGCAAAATCCATCAGGCGATATTATCGATATTCTTGGTGCCATGCGGCAAAACAATTCGTATTCACAAGTTCATTCTTAAGAGAGTACACTGTATAGTAGTTAATTTTTGTACCAACTCAATGCGTACAAGGTGTTTCGCTTTTTTAGAAATCTTAATTTTCTTTATTTATAAGATCTTAGTGTCGAGTTTTTTTCTTGAATAATTTTGGATGTAATATTGAAATACACGATTTAATTCCTAACTTTCTTTAAATTTTAGGGGCCGCCACAACTGTTTCGTTTTAAATCGTGTATTTAGATTTTACGGCAAAAATCATTCACGAAAAAGATTT
This sequence comes from Agrypnus murinus, assembly GCA_929113105.1. Lineage (NCBI taxonomy): Eukaryota > Metazoa > Arthropoda > Insecta > Coleoptera > Elateridae > Agrypnus > Agrypnus murinus. Next base: position 70,606,183 of record OV816024.1, read on the forward strand.
ACTCAATACCAAGATCTTATAAATAAATAAAGGAAATTAGAATTTCAAAAAAGGCGAAACACCATGCACGTATGGGGTTGGATACAAAAATTGACTAGTACAGTCTACTTCCCTAAGGATTAACTTGTCAATACAAATTCTTCAGCCTACTGGCACCAAGAATCGCCTGTTGGATTTTGCCGAAGAGATGCTAAGGTAAAAGATGACTGAACCACGATCGCGTCCAGCTCTCAACAAACTTTTCTTAGCTACTTCATGACGAATATAAGATAACAAAAAGTTACGCCCGAAAGTTCCTTAAGCAAATCTACTGGTGCAAATTGCTGATCCATGTATGACATATCTTCTTTCTTTGATAACACAAAAAGAAGGCGAGGTACAAAAAAGTATTTCGTATAGTTTCCGAGAAAAATGACAAAAACCGTTAGTTTCCGAGAAAAATGACAAAAACCGTTAGTGGGCTGGTTTAACCTCATTATCTCTTCGAGCTCACCACCTACAGGTGTTGACTTTTAAGGAGTAATTTAACAACCCACAAGGAAGCCCTATGCAAAAATCCATGGACTTCCCTCAACTTTCCGATATTCATGAAAATTTGTATTAAATTGACTGGACTATTGTTCCGTCTTTATTTGATAATTTAAAATTGCAATAATTCCAAGCGAGCGTGAGTCAATACAAAGGATTTTAATTGTAAACCAACACGTCAAGTGAATTCCAAGAAAACAATAGTTAACACCGATTATCCCAAAAGTAATCCTTTCCTGACTATTCCTATTTGAGCATTGGGTTAAGGACGCCCAAAAGTTCCAGAAGGCAAACCGATTGTAAAAACGAACCACGCATCTCGATAGATTAGCGACGGATTTGCATCTGCAGCTAGGTTATACTGACCTACATAAAAGGAACCTAAACTTCCCGCTCCCTATAATTAAATCAGAAACGCTCTTTTGGTAAGTCGGTCTTTTCTGTATCTGCGGCTAATCAACTAAATTAAATTCTATTGTAGAATATTATTTATTTAGTTACTTTTGAAGTTGCTTTTTCCATCATCAGTCAAATAGTTTTATCTAATGTATATGTATATCCAATGTTGTGTTAATACATTTTTATACTTATCGTTTGCTTTTTGTTCCAATACACTTCAATTTTAATAAGAACAAGAATTCACGGCCCACTTTTTTTTATTGGTATGTTGAGAATCCACATCCAGCAAGATACTAGGTCTGGAGCCATATCTTTGATAAAGATATGTAACTTCCCATTCCTTTAAGGCTTACAATACTTATTGGGTAAATTGAAGTAATTGTATTTTAATTAAAACTTTTCATTTGTACAATCAGCTTTTCATTCAAAAAAAGAAAATAACAAATTAAAATAATAGTTATAGTTGAAGATTAAAAACATAGAAGACTACGTGCACATTCCTAGACAATGCCTCTACAACCTGACATCAAACAATGACACTAAACAGCATTGTATGTATAGTCTTATTGCAAAGATAACATTATACGCTACTTAAAAATATATTTATGTTGCTGTCTGCTATAATGAAGACTATTAAGATTGTAACTTACGTTGCTGAAAGAGCGATTGTTGAGGATGTAGCCTGAATATCCATATTCAACTCCGCCGTAATGATACCCTGATCACACATAATATCCTCGACTTCCGTACGAAGCGGATCGTCCTCCATGTTGAACTTAATCTAAAACAAAATTTATATCGTTTACATCACTTACTAACATGAGATTGCAGGATAAATGAGAATAGTAAAAAATTCATCGGCGATAATAAAAATATAAATAATTAAAGTGCTTCTTTCTAATCTCACTTAGAAAATCTATCGTAAATAAGTATTCACAAAAAATGATAAAACTCTTAACGATAAAACCTTCTTCGAAATACGTGTGTACTCTAGAAAATTGTAAGTATCTAATTTTTTGAAAACTGGCCAGTTAGATATGACCCAACAGAAAGGTTTTACTGGCTTGTTTCTATCCACATCACAACGCAAAATAATTAAGCTTTGTTTAGTGGAAACGTGTATCTATAACAGAAAAACAAATAACTAACAGCACTTAATATAATCAGTTTCACAGTATTTTAAGTGAATAGATGTTATCTCGTGAAATTTAGACAAAGAACTGTTGTTCTAAGTAAGTTTAATAAGAAATATATAAACAGTTGTAGCCAAAAAAGGTACATATACAGTGTGTTCATTTGAAAACTTCCCACCTTGAATATCTCTTAAACTATACAAAATATTGATTTCATTTGAAACAAGTCAATGTATTTTTGTAGGGGGGGGGGGCATTTAAAATAGCATTATCAAAATTTTGCATCTCAACCCCTCACCTCACCAGCTTTAAAATATAACTGATAACTGAAGAATTAAAAAATCAACTTGATTATGAAAGAAACATGATGCTCAAGGAATCAGTTACATTTTAAGCAGGATCTAAAAGAAGCTAAATATGGTATCTCAGTAACACAATCAGTTCTTAAAATAATAAACTTGAGTTTATTACGTTTTTGAGGTGTCACAATGGTGAGTTGCCATTTAACATTTTAAAGTTGGCGGGATGGGGATGAGATGCAAAATTTTGACAGCGACATATTTTGTATAGTTTAGGAGATATTCAAGATGAGACGTTTTTAAAAAACACACTGTATACTACTTGTAAGTGATAATTAAATAAATAGTAGCTGGATATCTAAATGCTAAAACACTTAATAAAGATTAATTATTGGATTAGATCGGAGTTATTGTTAACGAAATAAAGAAAACTGTGTGTAATCGTAAACGAAGCTATATTATTAAAAGCAAAGCTTTCTTCAATTTTCTAACAATAATTATTATAATATTGTTGGCAACTGGTATTGGCTTAGACCAGAAAGAGCATTCAAAACGAAACGAATTTCCTAAAACGTCAAGTTCATCAGGAAATCTTTTCGTTTGGAGAAGGGGTAGCTCCAATGGGAATGATTTTTCAGACAGAGGCACTATCCTCTTTAAGTGCGTTTAAATAAACTAAGCATTAAGCAGAAAAGCAGATAGAAATGCGCAGGCAGAAACGCAAGTCCTCTACAACTTTATCTTAAGACAAGTTTGTTCTATCGTGATGCGACATCATTTCAAATATGTGAAATAATGATTCAAAGCAATATTGATCTGAAGTCTTAAGCAATCGCTGAACATCTGCAATCGGGATATCAAAATCAATAATTAATTACATAAAATTTAAAATAGGCCACTATTAGATCCGGATCGATGGCTAGGTAGATTTGTTAGTTAATAAACTAACTACGGACCCCCGTCAAGACATGACGGTCAAAAGGCTAATTTATTGAAGGATTTTCTTAACAAGGATTTCCTCGTTGTGTGATTAGAATACTTCGAGTTTCCAAGAGTGATTATTTAATATTAAATAAACGCAATCGAACAAAACAGTTGAAAATACTAAGCTTACCATTCTCAGACGAACTTTTGAACGCGTTTTTTTAACAAACACCTCCGACTTATCCCACTTCGCCACCAATCCCGACTTATCCCACCTTCCTCCCTTAGTTATCCCCGTCTTACTGCTTTTTCCCACTTTTCCCTCCAACATATCTCTCTCAGATTTACCTCCCCTCTCCCGGCATACCCCGCCCAAACTTATCACCCTCTCTGATTTACCACCTCCGGCTAGCTCCCCTCGGACTCCTCCCTCGACTTACCCACCCATTATTCTCACTATAAAGTTCTACATTGGCTTCCTATATCATATGCTTTATATACTAACTTTCTAAACTTTGTCGGTCATTTTGTCTATGTTCCTTAAGAGATAAAACATTAGTTCGTAGACAAATATATTCTGCTTTTTCATCAAATTTCCCAATCTGCAAAAATGCACACTCGCAGAGTCAGACAGAGATATCGAATTTCGTGAAAATGCTACTCACCAAATACTATAAAACTCGACTAAGAAACTGTTGGTGGCATAGTAACCAGGTATAGGGACGATGTTTAGTATCTAAAAGTGACGAAGCAAGTGCTGTAAGTAGACAGTTGGCCTTGGGCATATTAAAATGCATTGATTATAAATAATGCTTTAAAATTAAAAATATAAATAATTAGAAATTAACAAACTAAAACTCCACGGACTAAAAAAAGAAAGATTTTAAAAATAAAAAGTAAGTGAAAGTAAGACTAATCTACAGAGTAAACACTTCATTAATATAAAAAAAAAAAGCAAATCGGTCTTGTAGAACTCGTAGACGAAGTGGAACAAAAATGAGACGTGTTTTAAATATATAGATTAGTAAATAATAATTGACCTATAGAATAAAGTTCAATGTGGCTGGTGTATTTACTTTCGAAGGATATAAGATTTTTTTAAAGCAGTGTTAATGGAGACACGATAAGTTTGATCGCCATTATAATAATCGTCCTAGTCATTTACAACAATTTGCAAATGTATCTCGCCATGATTTACGCCAAACAATATGAAACAGCTATAAATAAGCAATTGCCATCACTTAATATTTGAGGGTACTAATATCAAAGACGGCAATCTCCAGATTTCGACATATTTTTGAGATATTAGCGAAAAACTTCTGTGGCTATCTCAAGACAAATATATTAAGACTTTTAATGCAGTACTGTTGTTTCAATTGATAATATCAAAAAACATTAACAACTTTACTTCAAAAGTTTTAGCATTCGATAAAAATTATATAAATGAATGGAGAATGCCGATCTTGTTTCTTTGGAGATTGCTACCTTTGTTACCAAGATATTATAGCTAATGCGCAGTAATTATTAATGAGATCATGCAATCGATTTAATCTGTTTTCAAAAATCTTTATTAACATAAAACCACTTGTTTTACAAAAAGAAACATTAAACTAAAAACTATGCTTAAGATAATATGATTATATTACATCAACTTCATGATTATATCACAACCAATCGTACTTTTGTCTTCAACAATTTTAGTGCTCCATTCTTCTTCTTCAATTATGGCAGGAACAATATTATTATAAAACGTGAGGTGTTCTATTGCCCTCCAGTATTTCCCAAAGTGTTTGGCCAACAGTTTATTTATATCTTTTAATTTTAATTCCTTCGCATCTTGCCCTTTTTCTATATTTGCTCTGGATTTATAAATCCAGATGTTTTCCCTTTGTTTGTAACACCTTTACACCTACCTAGATTACTTTTATAATGTAATTCTCCTCATATGGAGACATTTTCAGATTGGCGGCGTTTTAACAGGCACTATTACAGGTTAAACTTGAAAATAAAATACAATTTACAATAGTATGTGCCTTGAAATAGACCCGACAGTTTTTAGTTGATATGTATAGCCACTGTGATTGACTGATAAGGAGATTGCCGCTTTTGATATATACTTTTACATGGAATATTTCCGAACCCTCATTGGTACAATTTGTTTTCTTTCCATGGTTTATTTATTTATTTAATATAAAGTATTTAAGGAATAAATCCCAAAACAAATACTTATTTATAAACACATAGTATATGTAACTAACAAAAGCTAAGTGAAAGAAATATTTAAGAAGTAGAATTTTCATTAATTATAAAAATGTTATACTAATATATGCTATTTTTATTATTGCATTTTGTTATTAATACATATCTACGTAACCTAATAACAAATCAAACATTAAACACTTTAATAATGCAAGTGCAAACTTTTATAATCTGATAGTTTCAAAAGTTGCCACCGTTAGAAAGTGATATGGCGCTGCAAGTGGGTGCAAGTGTCTCGTGCGTATCCAAATAAATGTTTTATATTTATATTTATTTAAAAATATTAAACTTAAATAAATACAGAAATTAAAGTAGTGTTGACTAATATACACAACAAAAGCTTCAATATAAAAAAAGAATTACGCAAATCGGCCTGGTAGAACCAGGTCAGTAGACAGAAATTTATTTTCGGGGGGTTCTGTGGGAATTTATTTTCGGGGGAAAGCAGAATAGAAAAATAATTTTATTTTGTTGTCATTTTATTAGTATTAAGTTTAGTTTCGGGGGCGGTTCAGACCCCCTAAACCCCCCTTAAATACGGCCTTGAGTAGAACTCTCAAACGAACTGGAACTAAAATAAGCCTTGTGTTTTAAATATATAGATAAAGATCCTAAAACCAACCTTCTATAACATAATCTAATGCGATATCGATTTTTTGCAAAACACTCATGTCAGAATTTTCGCAACATCTGTTATTAAAATAGAGATTTTCTTTGAGGCGAAATCCACACTTACGTTAAAAAAGTATCCAGGCAATTATATTCCTTTTAGGCATATATAAAATTTAGGATGAGACTAAACTATTTGTTATTGGTTATTTTTAATGCAATGCAGTAATTCAATTTATTCAGCAGTCGATCTCGTAACGTTTCAAGTTATGTACATACAGTCCGCATGAGCGGTAACAGCACAATCCTGCAGGTCTGTTCTTCAGATCTTGTATAAATATTTTCTATGAAGGTTTAAATTCTTAGGCTGCCGTCATATAACTTCCTTTTAGTTGGTATTTCTAGCTTCAGGAACAGCAAATATTCACAGACTGTCAAATGAATGTGGTGGGTGGCCAATAACAACGATTTTTTTGTTCGGTGGATAACCAATAACGATGATTTTTTGGCTAGCCCAACAAACTCAATTGTGGTTGCTCCATTCAGAGGCATCTCTCACACGATTGTGAATAAAGTCAACTAAAATATATGTTCTTTTCTCTTTATCTCGCAATTCTGCAGCCCGTAGAACAAACCGGTAGTTCGCTACTGCCCGATATAATACGTAGAAGTTAGTAATGCCACAAATTGTGGGTAAGTGGTGCTCATGCAAAAATCAGAAGAAAAAAATATTTACCTATTGGTCGTCTCACGTTGAGACTACAGTCTGTGTTCTTATGGACAACGGGGTTGCCAAACATCTTGCAAGCAACTTTTAAAAACACTTTCTAAATATTGTAGTTGTAACTGCATAAACCCTTATAATCCGTATTGTTCGAGCAAGTTATATTGCAGGTAGTCACTTCTTCTGACAGCGGTAGTAAAACAAAATTTCAAAACTTGCTGTTCATATAGTGCGCGTATAAAGTCTGAAACTATCGAAATCTGTTTTTCACCAACATTTAGTATACAACCCATTCTGTTTTTAACAATATCCGCCATACTTATGTATAATGTACTATGTGCGTTATGTAATACTACAATACGAATAGTTACAACAAACAACACCACAATGTTAACAATAATTACAAACGATAAAACCCAAACAACTTAGCGAAGATCTATAGACGAACAAGCAATCAAAATTTGAAACCAAATAATTATTTCTAAATTAAGAAATTTGCTTATATGCGTTCGGTGACAAATAATAGTGCCGACAAAAAAACGTTATACTATAATTTCAGTAAGTACAAACTGTATTATGTAGTTCCACGAAGTAAAAGGAGAAAAAACCAGAAGGGTTTACTGTTTACTAAAAAGTTTCTTTTGAAACGAGTTGAACAAATGAATGATTTTATCATGATGAATCATTTTACCGTTATACTTCCGTTTGGGACTTCCTTTATTTATCTGTGATTTAAAAGATTAAAAAGATCATACAGAAGCTAACCAGCCGTCATTTTTATTTTGAAAGAATTTGACAAAAAAGTATAAGTAATAAAATATCGAATATTTAGATACATGTACAATGTAACAATCCCAAGTAATTTTAATAAAATAGCAAATACATGTTAATAAGACTTTCTTTTAAATTCTCCTTTTGTATGGTTACGATTACACTTTTTCGGTTACTGTTTTCAAAGGTTTAGAGCTTCTGGAATCTTAATCCACATTTCTATAGATTCATACAGTGAAATAGGTGGCAACAACGAAGCACAAACTCCCATCAGAAATACATTGGCTATCTTTCCTTCGCTGTAGTCCCAACGTGAGACGACCAACAGTCCTGTTACTTATGAGACACACTGGTGCAAGGAAAATGTGGATATTCTACAGAATTGCACGGGATTGTTCGGATGGACTATAAGTGCAATGTCAACACAATGCCTTAAGTTGTGTATAACGTTTTTAGGAAGGGATTAGAATTAAATTCCAATAAGTTTCCTATTATACACTGCGTTTCTAAATAAACCCTCCCCCCTCTAACTTTAAAACACTTAAATTGAAAAACCAAATTTTAGGATATGAAATAAAACTAAAAATGTTACTTTTTAGTATAGTTACTACTGATAAACTATTCTAGTAGGAGTTATTGTGCTTTTAGTAAAAGCATGATCTACAATTTGAGTATCTTAATTAATCCTATAGTATGTGTCTCTATTTTAATTCAATTTTTTTACAAAACTGGATTTGTTGAGGTTTGATAAAAAAGTTCCTCATATGTGTAACTATTTCGCAACGTATTCAATTAACTTTATATGTATATTAATTTGTCAACTACTACTGATGATAAATATTTTAATTTCTCTGCAATTTCTAGTTTTATTAACAGTATTTTAAATCTTGACCTATAAACTCGAATAACTAATTTTCTAGTCCTATTGAAAAACATTTATTAATCTTACTAATAAAATTAATTTTCACTTTATTTTCTTGCATCTATTTGTTGACGTTGTATAATTCCAAATTAATTTTGTTACTAATGACAATAAAACTTTCAAAAAGAAAATGAGATTTACAATAATAAAACATTTACCAAATCATTGATAGAAAGGATTAACAGTAAAGGTCATAGAATGTTGCCGTTACCCTTATAGGAAATAACAAAGGGCCCACGGTTGGCTCACGCTTGGGACGATGTTTATCAACTCTGGTACAAGCCTGAAATCCAAGACTGGCCCATGACTGGTATAAAATCGGGATGATAACTTCGTGCCAAGCTTGTTAATCAGTCATGGCCCTAGATTGGTAATACATCTTGGCCCAGTAGTGAAAACCAATATAGTGCCTACGCTAAAACTGAGTCTTGGCGCAAGGTATATAACCAATATTGGACCACTCTTAATATTAATGTAGTATCAAGGCTGACAACCATTGATAGTGTAGGTTCGGAATACAACGATAGCGGGTTATTACTGACTTTTGAGTATGAGACTAACCTAATATTTAATACTGTACTATAGCTTATTACTTATACTTGTATGAATTAACTTTGATGGAGAAAACAAATTAACACGAAAATTTTAAATTATTACCAATTATTTTAATTCGTTCAATTATTAGTAACATAACAACATAACTTAAAGAATTTATGACACAAGAACAAGTCTGAGACTGATTTTATACGAAATTAATAATATTTTAGATGTTAAAGAAATTAATTTAAAAAAAGTGGTTTAAAAAACGGTTAAAGGTAACATCACTGATGGCAGGCGGATGAACACTGACTAATTTAAGTCGGTAAAGGCTTCCCTTGCAGCTGCCGCGTTACCGACTTTTCATGTCTGTACTTGTTTCGAGGAAACGAAGTGCGCAAAAATTTGAAAGCTAAATTTATATTTAGTAATAATAGTAATTATAATCTATGTAGGTATTTTAGTTTAATTTTTCTCATATTTTTCTCTTAATTAATTACTAGCTGATATAATAAAGACAGAAAACTTCACAAGCTTGATTTGGTAGAATATGTGAAGACTTGGCTCAAACTTGGTTCAAGGGTAAGAAACCAAGTCTAAAAACACTAGCATTGGTTGGGGCTTGGGCAAACAGTAAGAAACCGAGACTACGGCGCTGAATGTTGGCTCTGACTTGGGCAGAGATTAGAGAGCCCAGCATTGGTACCTAGACGTTGGTTGACCCTTGGGCCACGACATAGCAGCCGAGGCGTGGAATCTGAAGGTTGGCCTAGGCTTGGACCAATGTTGAAATAACGACATTTGGTTATCCAATATTCAGCCAAGCTGGGGCCTATTGTCAAGACTGGCAGTTCCTACATGGGTAGGAACACCGATATTTATCATGCTTTCATCTGAAATACCCTTATGATATTTTACTGCTGTCAATGATATATGGGGGGCTAGAAAAATACACAACAGGAAAAATATACAACCGTATTTATACCTAAAATAAAGTTTACAACCAGTATTTTAACACAACCGTATTTTTCCACAACCGTATATTTCCACAACTCGAAATATCACGTTCCGGAAAAATCCACAAAAATATTATTTAGATTCTTTTAACCGTATAAAGGGCAAAAATAATTAACCCAAAAATAAATGTTACAAGGAATAATTTTACACAACCGGAAATTTATACAACCGTACTTTTTCACAACCATCGATTTTATATTCAGTAAAAATCCACAAAAATAATTTCCTACAACCGGATTTTAACACAACCGGAAATTTATACAACCGTACTTTTTCACAACCATCGATTTTATATTCAGTAAAAATCCACAAAATAATTTATAAGGTTAAAAAAATCTAAATAATATTTTTGTGGATTTTCCCGGAACGTGATAATTCGAGTTGTGGAAATATACGGTTGTGGAAAAATACAGTTGTGTTAAAATACTGGTTGTAAACTTTATTTTAGGTATAAATACGGTTGTGTATTTTTCCTGTTGTGGAAACGTACGCGCCCCCTGATATAATAAGCAATCTATAAACATGAAATCAGTGTAAACACTATTCGCGGCAAAAATTCTTATAAATCATTTAGCATATGTTATTAATTAGTTTTTTAAGTACACTCTTCTATAGTCATTTTGCTCCAACTCGCAACTTATGTAGATTGTAAGAGAGAAGTACAATTCTCTATAGCCTGCTTTCTCTTGTACTTATTAAAATTCATATTAAATTCATAGATAAGATTAACCTTATTTCATTCTTCTTTCTAAAAGTGAAGATACCTACTATTATTCAATAAAATGTCACATTAGACTACAACTAGAAAGAATTTTAATTAAAGGTTTCGATAAATGTAAAAACAAATTTATTTTTTTAAATTGAATCCATAGAAGATATTCTTTTCTCGTCCTTGACATAGCATATTGTGTTATATTACACATTTAAAGCCGGTAAACACTTATAAGGACTTATCGATTACATTATTTTCTATAAAAAATTCAAAACAAAACTAGTTTTCCTTGAATTAAGAACTTCGCAGGTAACTCTCCGTAGCTATTTTAAATTATTCACATAAAATCGTGACGAACAAAATGACGGCTACTTGAAGGTATAGTTTCTATTTCAGTGGATATTATTATTTCAGACATTAGTGTACTTCAATAACAACCAATTTAACTGAAATAATTATAACTTTCCCATTATAGAAGTATGCATTATTTAGTTCTTTATCAAATGTTAAATATTGTTTATTTATGATGTCATAGACTTCCATAACACAATAATTGAGGCAGCTTTAAAAATTTAAAATAAACTGAAATATTTATGGTAAGCAAATCAAAAACTATTGTCCTGATGTTGAGCAGTGTCATGTAAATATAAACCAACAAGAAGTATGCCTGTAGCTTTATTATTTATTCTATTTTATTCTTATTTATGTTATCAATGTTTTAATAAAAGTTATAACGTATAATAACAATAAGGAAAATCGCAAACATAAATATTACATCATAATACTAAACCTGAAAAACGCAACGTGCTTCTAGAAATGCCGTTAGGATCATAGGCTATCTGTTTTAGATAATTTTTGTATAATTGACCCAGACGATTGTAGATAAATGTTAAGTATTTAAACATTTCCTTTGTTGTTATACTTATTAGGAATATTGCATATCAAATCAATATTTAGCTATTAGAATACCTACATATGACTTATAAGACTTATTATTTTTCTTTATATTTTTTTATATTTTATATTTTTCTTATATATTTATATAATATCAAAACATTGTTTTACGTAATATAATCTAGTTTTTTCTAGTTATTATAGAAAGTTATTTTGAGGCAAACTGGTAGCAATAAAAAAACGTCATTGCCAAATATTTTTTACTAAAGAAAATCATATTAAGACACTTATAAAAAGATCATATACGAAACCACCAATTAAACCTACAAAAGGCAGTAAATATTATAAGGATATTGATTTCGTTATAAATAACGAATTTTGTAAAATATGTATCGTAAAATATATTTCGAGAACCTCTGAATTATAAAAACATTAATAATCCGTTGTTCATAGTAATCGGTAGCAACAGCGGCATTAGTTAAAATTTTAAAACTGTATCAATAGTTATACACTTATAGCTAAATGTCAGCTGTAGGACATTTCTTAGCAATAATAAATATGTTTTATACATTTAAGATATACTGAAAAGGTTTTGTCGGATTGCTTCTATCTGCATGCATCTATTGATATTTCTTGTATAAAATGATCTACCAAAACATCTATGTAAAAATACACAGGAAGGGGCAGGGAATGCCGCCCTGCGGAACTCCTTTTATAGGTAGCTTAGTAAACGATCTAATACTGTAATAAACATGTCCGTTTTTTAAGTAACTAGAATTTAGTTTCTAGCTCGTGGCACCTATGATGCATGATAATGTAATGAATATATATTTTTCTATTAAATTCGGACACGAGAAATAGAATGAATCCCTAGGTGTATGCCTTTTTCAAGATATTGGGAGTACCATGAGATGCTGTTTAAGTTACAAGTCGCCTCACACTTATTTTTTTATCTTTTTTATGTTTATTAGGAGATATTCTTATTACTTTTTTCTTTGTAATAATCGCAACAACAAAAAGTGAAGGTACAAACAGTGGCGGATTTAGGCACAAGCGTTGGAAGCGGCCGTTTTAGACCCCGCAAGTCAGGGGGCCCCGCAGAGGCCTCCTGCCAAGGATCGTACTGGACACGCGACAAATAAAAATTATTGGCGTAGGAATTCACTTTCTCGCAAAAAAGTGAAACAAGAAACAGATCATATCCGTGTACAGGCTGGTAAAAAAGTGTACGGTTGACGCATTAGAGTTTCGTACAAAAAGACAAGCGGCAGTTAGAGCGATATTGTAGCGGAGTATACTGTTTCACCGCAGACCTGCGAGGAATGTCTCATCTCTGTCGGTCCGAATGCTGGTCTTCTCGCACAATCAGCGCGATCATCCGACTACTATTATGACTAATTTCTTGAATTAATGGTTTCTGATAGGCATTCAGTGAACAGTGGCGGATTTACGCACAAGCGATGGAAGCGGTCGCTCTAGGCACCACAAATCAGGGGGGCTCGCAGAGGCCCCTTGCCCAGGATCCTAATAAAAATTATTGGCATGGTAACTCGCTTTGTCGAGAATAGTGAAACTTGTGAGAACAACAGTTCGTATCGTGTACAGGCGGGTAAAAAAAGCGGGTACGGTCGACGTAATAGAGTTTCGTGCGAAAAGGCAAGCATTCGGAGTGATAGGTAAAATTTTGTAACGGAATATACAGTTTCGCAGCAGACCTGCAAGGAATATATCTTCTCTGTCGCTCCGAATGGCTTGCCTTCAATGCCTTCGAGCAAACTATGCGCGGTCGTCCGACTTGCATTCGGGGAAGGGAAACTGTACCATGCTTTCAAATGGGTGAAATTCCTTAATGTCATTTGTCAATTGTCAACATTTCTCAATGTTGAAACAATTTAAAGGAAAATCTTAACATTACTGATATGTAATGTAACTGGAGATCGATCTGATCTCCGTTCTTAAACGTGTAAAAGATTATTTAAGAAATAATCTTGGACAAAGTCATTTAAAAAATTTATCAATAATGTTTATTGAAAATGACATTACGCAAAATTTATGTTTTGATTGTTTTGAAAATATTATAGATAAATTTGATGCTTCTAGAAGCAGAAAAGTTCCATTATAAATGAACTGATTTTAAGGAATAAAATGTTTTTCTAAAATATAGTAGAACTTTTATGGACTGACATATGTCAAAACTGACTTTTACGAACTCATCTGTCATTTTTATTTGCATTGTTTCACATGTATTTGACATATGTCGCACACAGCCACATTGACTTAGTTGCCTACTCTACTGTTATTAAAAGCACATTTTGTATTTTAAATTCTTAATTTCACGATTTCAGAAAAAACGTAATGTACACCTCAGCACTAAAGTTGATTTTTTATCTTTCGTTATGGTTGTTCAACAATTTCCATATTCGTGATAAAAAAGTACAACTTTATTTGGTATACTAATAACTAATTTATCTACGACCACTACAGAAAATTACACATTTCACACAGTCTAGTAACTATGAAAATGACTTATTGTTCATAATCCTTTAAACTGTACGGAAATGACTGTGGGAAATGATTTCGCATTTTCAGTAGTTCTATTAAAATGACATAGATGTCAGCACATGCAATATTTCTAATTATTTGAAATATGCAAAGTTATAACTTTTATATAAAGATTAATTTATTTTTAAAAGTTAAAAATTGTTAATGGACTATTGTATATAACTATTATACTCACACTTTTATAGTGATATGTGTATAAATCACAGACGGCTTCCTAAGACAGCTGTCTCGAGCTTTTGGCTCTCCTCAATTAGGGGTAGCTCGTATGTGAATTCTACACACATCACCTGGGCGTATATACTAGCTTGGAAATAACGTTAACACCATCAAATAACTGTGGTGCCTGCTGTAGGTATCAAACCGCACTAAACGACGTAATTTGATTATCCAATACAGGAATATACAAAATAAAATCGGTCGAGCGTCCGACCGTATAATTAATATAAATAAAATACAAAATGAAAACAAACGTGTTTTAATAAAGTGAGTTTTTAATAAATTTAAAAATTTAGAAATTGTTAATGGACGACTATTATAGTCACAGTTTTATAGTGATATGTGTATAAATCACAGACGGCACTTTAAGACAGCTGTTTAGAGCTTTTGGGTCTCCTCAGTTAAGGGAGCTCGTCTGTGATTTATACACATATCACTATAAAATTGTGAGTAAAATAGTCATTCATCAACAAAACACATTATTAAAACACGTTTGTGTTCATTTTGTATTTTATTTATGTTAATTTATTTTCTTTAATTAATGTTTTACTTTAAATTATATTATGAATGCAAATCCATATAGAAAAAATTATCGCCCCAACTGGAAGTCGAACCCTGGGTCTTCCACTTTCTGAGCGACATCTTTACCTCTGAGCTACTGTCTCTACTACCAGCATATAAAGTTATTATTACCATATAAAGTTATTAGAAAGATTGTTATTGAATTAACGTAAAATTGATTTAATGATATAGCCTTCTGATGGCTTTAATCCATACATTTAGAATAACTGGTCTATTACATGAAAATCTAAAAATGTTTTGGGAATTTATTATTTCAAATTACATTCAAATGAAGCATTAGGTATTCAATGTATTTGTAAATTGAGGTTATGATTTACTTACATTAACAAAAAAACAGCGGCGGAACAACACGACGACGTTCAAAATACATGTGTCTACGACATTTAAAAAATTGAAGACATCAACAAAACTACTATTATTAATTTAAATAATTGTTCAAATTTCAGTATTAATTTTAAATAATAAATGATTATTACATTGAGTTATACGCATTTCTTAATTTTTACAACTAACACCTGTTTTCCACAAAAAAACGGGGCATTATCTACTTTTGACAATCCAGCACCTCAATCTCAAATCATGTTCTAGGTTAAATATATGGTCGTAGATAAAGTATAGAGTGTAACATGTACATAAACGTCAATTTCACATTTCTGTGAGTGCGGCATGAGACAAAGTTGAATTATTTAAAAAATCTTGGGGAGGAAATTTCCTCCAACCCCACCTCGTGAATTCGCGCCTGATATTAATAATTATATGTACTTAATTTTTGATAAAAAATAAAAGGTATATAAATTGTAGTAATTGATTTATACTATGGGGCCCCAAAAATTTGCAACGCTTCAGGCTCCTTAAGTGTTTAATCCGCCACTGGGTACAAAAAACGTTTAGTACAGATAGTGAAGTTCAAATCGTAGTGAGTAAGTTTTTTGTATTGATATGTTTTGCTCAATATATAAGACTTCATTTAAACTGGTTTCATTCAATTCACTATTCTAAGGGCCGATCTATTCACCTCCTTTTAAATTTATCTGGAAGTTAGTTGCTATAGTTACAATTGTTCCCACAATGGTATCCATGACAATTAACTAGCAGATAAAGTTACAAGGAGGTGAATAGATCGGCCCTAAGGAATACATCTGAAAAATTTGCTAATATGCTTACCCGGTATTAAAATTCTTAGTCAGTCTTATAGATTAAATAGTAGTAAGCTTTTCCAAAAACAATAGTTTTATTATAGTTCCTAAGTGAATCATGGTCGAACGTGTATGGCAAGGTCTGTGATGAGCTTAAGAAATGAATAATGGTAAAGATATTAATTAGCTTATTATTAGTAATATAATAATTATGTTCATAGCATGCTCTAGTGTTTCTATCTAATGTTTCAAAAGCTATTTCCCTATTCGTCATCTAATCTTAGCGCTGAGTAACCTTTTATAATATTAAAACTGAAAGCTCAACTGGGCGGTTTGTACGTATACATTTAAAATACTGTATAAACGTATTAAATACAGTCAAGGGATATCCGTGAGTGATTTTTAAAATCAATCAAGGTCAAAATCAAATTTGAAATCTTACTAAGGTGAAGACAGAAGTTTGTTTAATTATTGAAAAATTTACAGTACTTTTTGAAAACTTAATAAAAGACCAATACATTAGGTTATTCACTGTTGACTGTTATTGTATGGAGAAATTCCCCGTTAAGCAGTGTCATTTAACGAAGATGTACAGAAACTATGCAATGCTCATTATTTAATTTCAAATTCAACCTAAACGTTATATTTGTTTTATTCGGACGTTAGCAGTTTAACATTTCTAACGAAAGACAAGGAACAATTTTCTACTCTAAATTTCTCAATACAAACAAGTACGCGGTGCTCTGCCAAAGCCTTGGTACACTTGGAAATTAGGTTTTTCCTATCGGAATATTTATTTTTTTGATTGACTTTCAACTTTCAAAAATTATATTCAATTTGATCTTATTAGAACAATGAGTATAATTTTGGGTATTGATTGGTTATTGGGTATTGGGATATTTGATATGCTATTTTTGAGGTAGTGGATTGTTATTAAGCGAGACGCTGGGCACGTGCCTCTTCTGAATGTAAAGGTGACATGGGTGGATTTGGGAATATTAGCTGTACACATTTCAGATATATTTGTTGAGGTGTATTTGTAGATATTCAGATGCAAGGTACGGATTTGAGTTTGAAACCATTATTATTGCCGTAGAGCACATACAAAGTAGAACCGAGAATGCTTCCCTGAGGTACACCTGGCTCTGAGTACGAGAAAGGTATAGACTTCGCCGTACTTTATAAGTCTGTCTGATAGATAGGATATTAGGACGTAGCAGTGAGGTAGGTTGACTTTAATTTTATAGATTATACCTTCATGCCATACCTTATCCAACGCTTCTAAAATGTCGTAGAAAGCAGCTGCGTAAAAATTCTTGTTTTCTAGGTCCGTTGATCTTTTTTGTAAGGTACAGCAATATAACAGAAGCAAACGCATAAGCAGTTTATTCGATCTTTTGTGGCAGGCAAACGCATTTAGATACATTAGGGTATTTTTAGATTACCAGGTTCAAAGCGTTGTTTGTATTTTTGATCGCAATTATTTCGTTAAAGCTGTTACGACATTTTTTTATTGCTTTCAACTAACATAGAATCAAGGTCGATGGCAATGATAAAAGCCGCCAATTTGTATGTTGTGGTGTAAACTATATTGCAAGCAGTCTTGGGTAGTATTCAAATACCCA
Source organism: Agrypnus murinus (assembly GCA_929113105.1). Classification (NCBI taxonomy): domain Eukaryota; kingdom Metazoa; phylum Arthropoda; class Insecta; order Coleoptera; family Elateridae; genus Agrypnus; species Agrypnus murinus. Next base: position 70,624,032 of record OV816024.1, read on the forward strand.
GTATTCTGAATCCTATTCAAGCTACTTTTGCGAGTATTCGTATTCGAATACAATCAAAAATTTAGTATTCGTATTCAAACAACTACTTTTTTTGGTTGATATTCTGTATTCTGTATTCGAGACACTCTTTCTTTTGGTATTCTAGTGACAACGAATCCTGGTATTCGAATCCCCGTATTCTAAGGAATACATGGATTGAAATTGGGAGTACATGGATTCAAAGATTACATATAATAACAAATAATACCATATTTTTACAAGCAAAATCAGGAATGAACTTATTATAGAACAGTCTGGGAATGCACGAATAATAATATAATAATAATAATAATAATTACTACAACCCATAACCTTAACCAAGGTCCCAGAAGCTATAAGCTTGTGCGGGAGGGAGGGGGCGATTATTATTATTATGTAGGCCCAATGTGCGGCTGCAGCCGACTTATAGATGGAACAGCGCAAATCCCACATTTGTGTTACAGCTAAGGGAAACTGCAGAAAACCTTAACCAGATCTGCCAGCGCCGGGAGTCGAACCCGGGCCGCTTGGGTGAAAGTCCGGCACGCCAGACATTACACTACCAAGGCTGTCAATGAATCCCGAAGATATTCCTGCAGTTACCCCAGGAATATCTCAATGTTGTGGAATTTATTTTGTTTGTGTTTTAGTGTTACGATATTAATTAGAGTAAAGTGAAAGAGGTTTTTAAAAATTAAGTTTGGTAAATTCATTTGAAGTATTATTACTATTTATTAAGTAAATAATTTTTGGAAATGATTATTTGGGCAATACTTATACAGTGACAGCTTGTCTTGAAAGGTTCTTCACGTATGGAAAAGTTAAATATATTATCAATTTCTCAGAATAATTCTATTCTTGATAAAGAGTTGCTGTTTAAGTACGCGGTAATCTTGACACCGCCAAAGTTTGTGTGTAATGTATAGTGGATGCAAAATTCTAAAATATAACTAAAAGGGAAACTAAATGAAATAATAAGAATTTAATTGCTAATAATTCCTATAATTTATTGTTAAATAATTTGAAAACACGAAACTATACACACAACTATACTAAAAAAATTAAACAACTAAAAAATTATACTGTATGCGCAACGTAGGTTCCAGTTCAAGACTGGAGGTGTGCAGGTAGTTTAATTTAAAGGGAAAACCCCGAACCCGACCATGCCCGTGAAATAAAGCATTTAATGGAAATACTCCGTTTATTTTCATTTATAAAACTAATTATTCTAAACAATATTCATTTAAAATGAGTACATGGATTCGAATACTTGGTATTTGAATATCTTTTTGAACCTTGTATTCGAATCCTCTGTATTCGAATCAATTTTTTAATAGTATATTCAGTATTCGTATTCGAATACCGTTTTTTGGTATTCGACCCAAGACTGATTGCAAGTATACGTTCAACAATCAATGTGTATCGGTAACATCAGCTTTCTAGTAATACATTGAAAGTCATGTATGTGAGATTGTGATTGTTGTTGAGAGGGGTAAGTATATACTTTCAAGAGAAACTCGCGGTATACTATGTAGTTGTATGCAGGAATCACGGGTTAAATTTATTTATGCATATATCTAGGATATACTTCCGTTACCATGAAGATGCCGGATTTCTAATTAATTAATTTATTATTGTTAATTAATTAATAAATGTTGAATGCTATACTAGAATATGTACAAAATATAGTAGTTTGTAAAAAAGAAATGTATATGTAACTGATTGGAAATCACTTTATCTTTAGTCTCGCTTAAATGCATACTTTTAAGACATACACCCGTCATTTAAGTAATTGAATTAGTATTATCACCAGTTAATTGCAAAGGTGTTTTATAGTGAAAAGTACAATTAATTTAATACCTACTTTTTCAGGTTTTTAAATGGAATTTAAAATATTACTTTCTATAAATGAGTTATATAACTCTTAAATGGCGTTTTTTTTTGTTTCTTTCTTATATTACAGAAAACAAACACTGATCATGAAATTAATAAACTGGCCGTGCTATCCAAATGAAACCTGCAGTTGCAAGTTAAAATTCTAGCTTCTATCCATATATCATTACTTTTAAACAATGAGCAATTAGTACATATATGCTCCTTTCCCTATGTTAGGAAAACTAGTAACTAAAGAAAAACATTTTTTTCAAGAACTCCATGTACCTACAACAAATGTGAAATTAGGTCACATCGAATTTCATTAATCACAAGCTAAAAGAAAAAGTAGATTTTTCCAAATAATAATTTAATAATAGATGAAGGAAAAATCCACTAAATTATATTAACTATGCCGTAGGCTGAATAGGAATAAGATTCAGGCCAAGGTTGTTATTTATAAAACGAGTTAATAGTAATTTGGTTCTCTAACACTAAAAAACTTAAGCAAAGTTTAAAATCAAACCCGGAACGACCATAGGCTGTCTCACAACAGTCATTACTGACTGATAAGGAATTATCAAACACTCACACAGTAGATAAAAGTTTTTTGTACTCTTTACAAATAAACATCAGCAAATATCTAAATAATTATTGTAAAATAACTTCAAGTAGTGTGTTCGTCAGCAAATTGTTAAGATTAGTATTTCTGCATATCTTTAAAATATTCAAATACCATTAGTATTAACATTTTTTTTTAATTGTTTTTAATTGCAAATAATAATGAGATGATGACTAACTCGTCTTTGTTTACATTTGTTTAACTCAAGGAAGGACATAAAAACACTAATAATAACATTTGAAGTTTTTATCAAAATCATTGAAAACCATATACAATATCGATACATTGTTAGCCAGTGTTTTACATCAGCTTCATAATTTGTGTATTATATGCAATACTGATTAAACACAAACATGTCTTTGGAATACTTTTTAGAATACTTAAGAAACCGAAGTTTTTCTTGATTTTCTGACTTGATCTTTTGCGGTGACGACAAATATTTTCAGATTCAGGCAATTACGAAGCATGGAATAAATATAAATAAAAAAGATTAGTTAAAAGTTTTATTAAATTCTTAACCTGACAATTGTTTCAACATTAAATGTCATTATCAAAGGCAGATAAGATTGATAAACAAAAACTTTGCTAACGATAAATACAGAAAATAGGTAAGTAGATACAATACATACAAAAACAAAATATTTAAAACATTTCTAATAAAGGAGAACTACTAAGCTCAGTTTGTTCATTCATTCAAGGTAATGTGCGTTTATGTTTGTATATTTCAAAAGCAAAAACAGATGTCTAATTTGTGTTTGTGTTGCAAAAATTTAAGAATGTGATGTTGTTTTGAGGGGTCATTAAATGGTTCTATTCCAAAAGCTGTTTGGCATAATTCAATGTTTCTGGATGTTTATTTCTATAAGAGCGTACGTGTTCTTTGTATCTTATGTCGAAATTTCGAAGTGGTTGTCCAATATAAACCGAGTTACAAACAGAACAATTCAAACGGTAAATGTCGGATTTCATGATATCTTGTGTACTATTTTTCGCATTAAATAAAATTACGAAGCATTGGACATTGTCTGATTTGTCTGTTATTTCGGATAAGCTAGGTATCGAGGAGTGCAATACTCGTAACTCTCAGCACCGATTGCCTTGATCAAATGGGTGTACAGAATAAAATTTAGCCGAACTAAATGAAATTCAATTGCCAACAAGAATTTGATTGTGCCAAACATTGCATTGACATGAATCAGATCTATATGGCAAGTTTGTATCATCATTTGTGACTTCAAATACCACTTTATAATGTTCCATTTTAGTATCTATAATTTTCAGTGCAAAACTAATAATATGGAATTGTATTAAAACTTACATTACATTTAATTATGTTTATCAGAAATTAAAAAAAATATTTCACATTGTAGATTTTCGATGAATATGATGGTTATAGTAATCGAGATTTAGAATACCCTACCCTTAGAGTAAATATTTGATGCCATGGTAAATTGGTTTAATTTCATTTTTTTGTACAGTAAAAATAGGCATTTTTTAGCGAATGCTAATATGTGAAAAAGGTGCATTTTAACAATAAAAAAACAAGAACCGATGAGAGTAGGTATGGCGACACCTGGCCAGCCCCCCTCCACTTTTCCCCCACTCCTACCTACACTCGGAGGAGTAGGGATAGGGGTGGGGCTTAAGTAGGGGGTTTAAGTGGGGGGCTTAAGTGGGGGCTTCAGTGGGGGGCCTAAGTGCAGGGCTAAGTGGGGGGCCTAAGTGGGGGGAGTGGGGATAGGAGAGCTAGAGAAAGGGCGATAGCCATTTTGAATAGCCATTTTGGATAACCATTTTGAAATGTCATTTTGGATCGCCATTTTGAATTGCCATTTTGAATAGCCATTTTGAAATGTCATTTTGAATCTGTCAATTTTGAATATCATTGGCATATCCACCATTTTGTATCTGTCATTTTCAATTTGTCATCTTGGATTTCCCGCCCTTGGATTTGAATTTTTAGTACTGCTACTGCCATCTATCGGTGACGTCATGTGATCGGTATAGTAGATTTCTATACACTTGTAGATAGGCAACCTGCTACACTTTCTTATAAAAATCAAAGGATCCAACGAGCTTCGAACTAGGGTTCGTGAAGTACGTCTATTTACAAGTCCATAGCTTTACCCCGAGACCACGGAGTTTATCCATTAAAGCGTTCTAAAGGTAGTATTTATAAAAACGGTTACACATCTATTTTAAATCCATTTTATTTAAAAATAATTCCCGGAAAATATTTATAAATATTGTACATTAATAATAATAATAGGAAAAAATGCTTTTTGAATCCTAAAGATTTATTTTAATTTAATGTAAGACATTAATGAATAACTAATATTTTGCAAATCTATCTAGTCATCAAATTTTGGTTGGTATGGTGCAGTTGGTAAGAATACTTTGCATTAATTATTATTATTGTTATTATTATTGATATTTTTATCTTGAAAGGCTACACAGGTGTTTGGAGGATGCTTTGTAAATTGCAAATATGTATTTGTTCTAGAACAAAATGAAGTTTCTTAGTATTTAAAGACTGTTTCACTATATTAATAAAAGTCAGATAAAATAATGTTCTACATTAATTTAAAATTGAAATTTGAAGTCTAGTTAAAATTCTCATTTACTTCAATCATTATTACTAATGTGTGAATTACGTACAAGACAATTATAAGCCAATTATGATTATTATCATGAGTCATTGAGATGAGACAATTATTAACCTTAAATGAGCCAATCGTGAAGAAACTCAAGAACTTTTTCTTGATACATCTTAAATCACGTTGAAACAATTATTACGTATGACTCAAGTCAGTTTAAATTAATTATACATCTAAACGTCATAGGGTTTATTTATTACAATAAAAATAGCCCAGATTAGATTATTAGCATGATAAGATTTACCAAAACTTACTTAAATACATAAAAAAAATACATTTTAAAAATTAGGATGTAACCCCCGAGCTGATAATGAAAAGCAATTAACGACCTCGTTTATACTGTTCCTCAAATTAGATTATTAGAAAAAACAACCTTTCTAATGGCTAGGAAAAAAAACTAAAAATGACATCTTAATAACAAATTACATAACACATGTTTAGTATTTCTTATATATTTTTAATATTGTTTGTTTAGGGAAAGCATAACTTTCAAAGAAGAGTTGTTCTAAAATAATGTTCATGACGTGCCTAAAACTGATATATAAACTGAACGGTTTTTAAAAATAAATCATTGTGAAAGTGTTTCGGAATCATCAAGACGCTATCCTACCTTCAACAACTGTATATTTAATTAAATCAGGTATGTTTTATTTTTCGTGTACTTGATAGGATTTTCTTATTATCCAAACTTCATTTGACCATACCGTTTTACATCCTATTAATATATTTGGAGATACTAATGTGATTGTATAATGTTTTATATTGTACCACACTTTTTGTCTCGTAAAAGCACTAATTTCGAAATGAAATTGAATAAAGGGGATGTACTTGATATAACATATCTACCCAAAAGATTCACCGACAAACTTACTGAAGATAAAGTGGTCGATCTCAACCAGAAGATAGCGAATAAAACTCAACCGTATGCTGACTGTATGTTTATCGAAACGAATAAGGTATGAAATGTAACAGCTAGTCTATTCAGTGAACATTGCCTAATACTTTTTTCTGATTCTTCTTCTAGCCTATGGATCCGCAGTTAGAAACATGGACCTGCTAAATGCCTGCAATTCACCTACCCTATCAGTATGTCGTACAATGCAAACATTTAATGTTATTATTATTAAAATTTTATAAATAAAAACGATAAAAGAAGTTTATAGTTTTCATTTATTTTTATGTTAAACATATACGTTAGCAAGATCTAGATCGATGTATACAAATTCATATATGACAGAAATGTTATGTATCTCAATACATACCTAAAACGTATATTCAGTAAGGGCTGCCCATTTTTTCTAGACATTCGAATTTTGAACAGCTTGATAATATGTTTTCTCATTTAATCATAATTAGGTTGAGTTTAGATAGTATTTTTCAGGAAAACCTTCTTCAGAAAAACCCTAATGATTCTTTAATTTACATAAAAAAATAATTTAAAACATTTGATTAGACAATAATCAGAATTTGTTGATAAAGAATCAATCAGTTACAATAGATCTAGGAAAAACAATTTAAAAATTCAATTAAACAAACATTAAAATTGTTTGTCCTAATAATCAACTAGATTGATTTTGTTGTTTTAACTTTCATTATATAAAACTCTTTTAGAATGTTTTTATTTTTACAAAAATATATATTTGAAGGTTAGAAGGGAAAGGTCCTGTAGCTCAGGTTAGAAGGGAATGGTCTTGTAGCACTATAAATGCTAAACGCAAACTTGGGAACAGTATACTTCTTCGAAGCATACGAAGGCAGATAAGGTACTTACCTTATAATAAACTAGATATTTTTATTTAATAAGATCTTTTGTTTTTAATACAAAACTTTAATATTATAGCAGTATAATCAAAATGGATATCGTGAAACTTTTCAACAGTATAGCAGAAGATAAATCAATTGTATCCACAGAGATGTTAGAAATCAATAAGGCTTATAAGATTTTAAGTCTGAAGGAAATGGACACCAGATATGGAAGATCGATTTTAGTCGAGTTAAATAATTGTAAAATATTTCTACCAAAGAGATATAGCGAAAAAGTCGATAAGACTCTTATAGACGAGATCAATAGATTAGGTAATTTTTCAGTAACTATAACATCATTCAAAACATATGGCAGACATCATCAGAAGACGCCGGTGCTTGAGATGAAACAACTAGAAAAAGGTATTTTTTTTAAATAATTTGATAAAAATATCTAAAAAGTATATGACTCTAATTACATATTTTATTCTTTTACAGACTAAACAAGCAACCACTAGTAGTAGGATGAACTGGAAGTAGATGACTTTTTAATATTTTTCTATATTTATGTATATTTAAAGAAAAATAAACTTTTTATTGAATCGATGTTTAATTTCTTTGTTTGTAGTTGGAGGTTGAAACTTTTTTCATCCTATATATCACTACACAATAAGATAATAGATATAATAATTCATAGAAAATGTTTATTATGAATTAATATCAGGAGAAAATAGTATACTATTTTTCGTTTTATTTCTAAACAAAAATAAGCAGTATGCTTTAGTTGTATTAGTAAATGGGTTGACCGATTCAAGCTGTAATCTAATATCTACAGTTGAATCCTTAAAACTCTCGACCTGCTCTGAACAATCAATTACAAGAACTGGATGAGTTTCTGACGTATAGGTAGATAATTCCAAATTTTAATCCGTTTTCATTAATCAGTAGACCTAACATAACATTAGTTTTACCGTAGGAAGAAGGACCGCTCAGAATTGCTCTACAGGAAACAGTCTGACACTAGGTTATTTAGATCAAATATTACTTACAAATCGGAAAGGATATCTATGAAACTCGTGCTGGATTAATTGTAGGAACCTGAATGCGTGGCAGCATCCGTAGCTATTGCATCAACCGTTTACTCGCATAGCTTTTAGTTTATCTGTGAGAAATTCTATTTTATTTAGTACATAAGGCGTAGATTAGATTATTAATACGACATGTATCATTTTAAAAATACCTGTCTAGATGTAGTATGCATGCATGCTCTAGTATCATTATTATCATGTTGTTGAATGAATCCGTAGCTATTGCATCAACCAACTATCAGCCACATTAATTACGCTATCAGCCACATTCATTACGCTATCAGCCACATTAATTACGCTATCAGCCACATTCACCATGCTATCAGCCACATTCATTACCTTGCATATATCGTCGAAACTTCTAATCTGTATGAGGACATTAGTCGTGACGCTCATGCATATTTCGATACCAGACACTACCCTGACGATAACATCTACGGCATTCTCGTCCTTTTTATTTTTCATTTGCTTATGTATTAAAAACTACCTCGTTCATCTATATTAAAATAAAATACAAAAATATAATACAAAAATATTTGCAGGCTATAAAACATTCTAAAAGATTACCTATTTTATAGATAGTTATATATACAGTGTGTTTTTTGTAAACGATAATATAGGAAATCCAATGGAATTTTATCATTTTCCTCGTAAGTTTGTACCCTTGCAAATGTAATTAGAAATCTTGGTATCAATCGAAAGAAGAATTCATTTTACGTCAAAAAAATATTAAACTTTATGAAGAAAACCAAAATCGATTTAGAAAAAAACTTAAAAAGCTTATTGATTTACTGCTTTTGGTAATAAGCTATTAAAAAAAGCTGGAAGCTGAACGCCGATTGGTGTAGCGGTTAACGCTTCAGATTCCTAATCAAAAATCGCGAGTTCAAACTGCTTACTAATTATTATTTTTAGAACTTTATTACAACGATTATTAATTTTTTTATTGTTAGATATTTTTGCTACGGGGGTTTACCGTTACTTTTTGTACAATTTTAACTACCTATCAGAAAGGCAAATGAAAAAAGGGCATAAAACTACATACTCCATAATCATGAAATAAATAAAGATTATTAAAAGTTTCACAGTTTTATTAAAATACAACCTGACAATATTGTTTCGACAGCTATGCTGTCATTATCAAAGATAATATAATTATAAACAAACACGTCGCTAAGGTAGATACAAAGTAGGTAACTAGATAAAATAATAATAATAATCATAATTAAATATCTAATACTTCCAGTAACGGAGAATTACTGAGCTCAAGTTGTTCATTCATTAAAGGTACCCTGAGTTTGTGTTTGTATATGTTAAAGGCTTCTAAAATGTCTAATTTGCGTTTGTTATTACAAAAATGTAGGAATTTAATATTATTTTGAGGAGTCATTGTGTGATTTTGTTCTAAAAGGTGTTTGGCGTAATTCGATTTTTCAGGATGTTTATTTTTGTAATGACGTACGTGTTCTTTATATCTTATGTCAAAATTTCGAAGTGTTTGTCCAATATATACCGAACTACAAAAAGAACAATTTAAACGGTAAATGCCCGATTTCATGATATCATGTGTTCTGTCTTTAGCATTAAATAAAAATGAAAAAGTGTTAGTGTTGGTTTTAAATGTTATTTTATAATTGTTGGTTTTTCTTAGTATATGTGCAATTTTTTTTCTGATATTTTGCCAAAATATGGTATAGATATGTAATTTGTGTCTTCTGTTTGATTGTCAACGGGATATATTCTTTTGATAGCTAACCTATAATCTTTTTGTTTAATTAAAGTGACAATCATGTTCGGATTATAATGATTTGCATGTGCTAGTTGTTTAATGGTTGATATCTCTTTGCTAAAATCTGATTTTGTTAGTGGAATAGTTAAAGCTCTGTGTACTAATGATCTGTAGGCTGCTATTTTATGTGTATTATGGTGACAAGATTCATTTGGTATTGTTATGTCTGTCTGTTTGTGTGAATATTGAATTAGGCTTGACGTTGTTAGGACTGATTACGTCGTCGTTTTCACTAAACTCTTGATAACCGATGTTTTTAATAGGTTTCATAACTTCCCTTAAGAATTCGTATTTCGGTTGAAATAACGACTTGACATACAGGTAGATGTTTCTAAATTTTAACCCGTTTTCATTAATCAGTAGACCTAACATAACATTAGTTTTACCGCAGGAAGAAGGACCGCTCAGAATTGCTCGTCATGACGTAGGTAATAAGTCACCGTGTTTTCTATTACTATCAGATTGTAGAGATACATCATTGCCTAAATTAAATATGTTTAGTGTTTTCTTTTGTTTAACAGTTTTCATTATGGTAGGCGTACGTGTTTAGTCACTGTTTCAGTGAACGGGTTATATTCTATCAAGGAGTCGTGTAGGATCAAACAATACGCCTTAGTTGTATTAGTAAATGCATCGGAAGATTCAAGTTCTAATCTAATGTCGACAGTGGAATCCTTAAAACTCTCTACCTGTCTTGAACAATCAATTACAAAAACAGGGTATGTTTCAAATTGTGAATAATTGATTAAACAGCTATCGGCCGATCCTCTACCTATATCGTAATAACTTTCGCAAAAACGTGTATAATTTAAATATGCAGGAATGTAATCCTTACGACTGAAATCGAGATTTAACCGTTGCTGCGGAAACACTTGCGAATTTAAATACAGTTTAATATCGACTAGGTTCGAATGAATAAATGTAGTAGGGTTGACGGTTCTTATACCCAGCTGACGCTCGTCTTGTAAAACTATAAAAACCCAGCGCGGTTTTTCTAATTCATTTGAATTCTTTATACGCCAAACCTGATTTTTTGTAGTACCTAACGAGGGTAGTTCGTGTAATTCCCAACGCCGTAATGGAACGATAATAGAAGAATTATCTCTCAAACTTTCAACCAAGTTCAACTTGCTTTCATCCGATAATAGTATATGAGGAACCTCCCAAGACAGTCTATCAATCTTGAAGTCTACGTCGGTACCAGCATCTCCAGCGGCGCTTTTATAGCAATTAAAATCATTCTTAGAAGGTATCAAAACTAGCTGACAACTCATATGAGGAATTACTTTCTTATAATCATTCGCAAAACCGAAGATATATTTTAAAGGAATTCTACACGTGAAATTGAACACGTTATTCCCCGCACCATGTAACATGCCATTTCCGTTGTCGAGTTCGATTTTCCATGCACTACTGGATAAAGCCCTATCTTCGGCTCCGTGTGAAACGAGACCTTTTATAGTACTCGTAATACCCGGATGTTTACACACGTCGATGATTTGATTCGTACCTAATATTAGTTGAATTTCGTCAAACAGAAAGTAGGCAAAATTGTTTACCGGTAGGAATTCCACGTTGACTTTTCGAGTCATAGTACCTTTAACAAAAATGTAACTATCGTACAAAGCTAAAACATTATCGGAATTTTGTATGGTAATTCTAATGGTGTCTGAATGATTGACGTTTAAAGTGAACGGCAAATAACTGTAGAAGTCCTCTTTTATTATATCTGTATCGACGCGGGGTTTTTGAAATATGTTTAATTTATCAATAGCAAAGATGATAGTGGTGTTAATATGCAATTTACTTCTTTTCGACATGTTGTCGTAGTGCTTTAAAACCTAGAGATTCAAGAAACAAGCGATTCTCTTGAGATAATTTTATACGGAAGAGGTCCGCACTAGTCGGTGTACGAAGACGAATGACCTTTGAATGATGCGAGGCGAGGTTTTTATAGTTAAAGTCAGGGACGAACCCAAGGGGGGGATGGAAGGGGAAGCTCCCCCCTCAAAGTTGATAATTTTGAGCGAGAGTTGGCAATTTCACAATTTGAGAAAAATGAGAAGATAAGAAAATGTGTTCAAAACAATTTATTTTTTAAATTTAATCTAATTGCCATGCATACACGTTGGAGAGTTTAAAAATAAGATTTGTGTAAAATACTAATTTTGCTTCATAAAATGTTAGGTACAAATAAAAATATTTTCTTACTAGTAGTTGGTATTTTCATCGTAATAAGTTGGCGATTTTAAGGTTACCCCCCTCCAAAAGACTCTTTAGGTTCGTCCCTAGTTAAAGTTTATTCCCATTTTTCGCGTTTAAGTTCTAGCCTTATGCTCGTGAAGGTATCTTCGGAAAAATTTACCAGTTGTCCACTCGAGTCCACTAATCTAATCGTAATGTTATCAATTTCACTGACAGTGACGGGAAAGTAAATCACGTGTGTTGGTTCCTTCTCAATCAGGTACCCCGGTGGTACGCAGAGACCGAATTCAAAGATTGTATGACACGGTTGATTGTTTCTATACGCTCCTCCTGTAATATTCGTGTCTACAAAGATGTTCGGCGTTGAGAGTATATCGACAATTCGATCTGATACGTGTCTGATACCGGGTAATAATATACGATTGTTAAATCCTAATAGAGAACCTATACTGTTCGGTTTGCTAAAATCTATAACCGCTGTGGCAGATTCAATCTCACACTTTCCTGTATTAGTGTTAGCCTTGATTTGTAGTAGCAGATCTCCTTCTTCAGGATCGCTTGTATTAATTTGATTCTTTATATAGTTAGCGATTTCTGTCAATTCGTAACTACCGGTTATAATAGTTATTTCTTGATCTCCGTAATAAAATTTATTTTTCCCTGGAAATATATTTCGTATCGTGTGACTTGTATATAAACCGACTAATCCTATGGAGTATCTGTATTGTTCACGGTCTAGTTGTATATTCGGATAAATACTACCGGTAGAGAGGATATTTCCATTACCGTACACAGTGATGGTTCTAGCCATACTTGATCGAATTATACATACACTTCTCTTTTATACAAAAATCTCAGGCACAAATGACCGCAGTTGAATGTATTGAACCTTTGTTCTCGAGCAACATTATAGTATACATTGCAACGAGGACCGAAATATTTCACAAGTTCAGCCGGTGGTCTTAGGTCTCCGAAAGGGTCAAAATACAAAGCAACATTTCGATCCTTTCTATAAGCTACCCAATGCGTGCCGGGTCCTCTAGCATCATCGAGATTAACAATAGCTCTTTCAAATCGTAAAGGTTTATTTGGTAGACTTATTCTCATATAGACACCTCTGAAAAAGGGTACGTCTTTAGCATGTTTTATTAGATCTAGGTTTGTAAGTGCTCTCCGAGGCAGGATATTCAGTTTTTTGACCTGTACGGTTTCAGATACAAAGCTGTACCGCTTGCTGTATAAGGTTTTAGGTAAAGAGCGTTTCCACTCTTTCTATCTATCGCAATAGCCTCCATACTTTTATTATGCCGTTTAGTTTCTAGCTGCTTCTTGTTACTATTAGCGATGTTAACAGCTTTTGCTATGCCCGAGGCGCCTGCTATAATTGCTCCGAGAGCCGATAATCCAGCAAAAATTGGTATAAGAGGTAAAACACCCCCTGTAGCCGTAGGTACCGGAATAATTCGAGGTACTTTAACGTTTTTCCTACCTCCTACGTTTTTAATGATTCTTCTAGCCGCGTTCAACGCATGGTGTATTAAATCCTTCCCCGTGAGGGTCTTACTTGCTCGATTTACCGTACTTACAAGCTTCTTTAAAATACCTCCTTTAAAAGTGATAATCTTCGTCGTATCATTCTTTCTTTTCTTGGTCTTTCTCCTACTAGTCTTCTTATTCACACCCATTCCTAACTTTCGTTTAACCTTCATTATACCGGTTACAAGCAGAGCTGAAGCCTTTTCCCCTAACTTAGAGCCTTTAGCTTTAACACGTCTCCAGGCAGCTTCTTCTAAAACACGATCAGCCTTATGTCTACTACCCAAGTCTGAACTTTGAGCGTACGAAATATCATGTTGCATACACGCCTGATCCAAAGGGTTTATACCTTTATCACCGCGTTGTAATCTTTTAGATAATTTAATACCGGGTCCGCAATATTGGTAAGAAGGAAGATGTAGTTCGATCGGGAGCTTGTATATGAGTTTGTTAACAACACCGTTATCCTGATGAGTCAACATCACGTTCTGAGATAAGAGATCAGATGCATCTCTATTTATACTCGGTGAAAACTTGCTATCTCATACTATTGCTAGCGATAGTAAAACACAAATAATTTTTTATACGTTTATTCTTTATTAAATACATTATTCATTTGTAACAGACAATCGTGATAAACTATTAGATAACTTATTGAATACACAATACGATTTTATTTCATTTTATAATAAATGTAAAGCTTTTATATAATTTTGTAACCTATTTCTATATTCAATCATCCTCTGCTTCTTATAGTATATCTGCCGATGTCTCGGGAAGCGTTGACCATGACGTCGTCGGTTCTTGTTGGTAGGGTTGTAGTTGACCGTGTACTACATTGATAAATTTTAATGGATAAAGTTTTATTATCTCTAATAAAATGAGCGAATTCAATCCGCCACGGTCTTATAAATTCAATCATGAGTAGTTGCCACACGACAATTCGGCCGAGAATAAAATCGACTCGGGTGACACGAGGTTGATATTCTTCTGACGTCTCACCCCTTCTGCTGTGTTCTCTACACTTGCGTAGAAGAAGTACGAAAAATTAAGGTGACGTAATACACGAGCATGCTGATTAATAAGCGGTGCTAGATGCATTATCCTTTGAAATTCATAGTCTTTTACGGTTATCTTTCGCTGTTCATAACATATCATCACCGTGTTACCGTAAAAAACACTGTGATTAAACTCTACGTAAAAATCCGTACATAGATGGAATTTCAGCTTTTTATCGTTCCATAGTTTCGTGGAAAAGAAGTCTTTGAACATTGCTTCGACTCGGACATCATACAATCCGTACCATACGGTTTCCGTCAACATAATTTCATTATGCTCACATACGTTGTTGATACATTCCAGTTTCACCATCACATCAAATTCGTTAGGTTCTTCAGGTGGAATGATTCCCACTAGGATATTATCTATATGAATACAGTCTTCTCGTGGTCTCATGACAAATAGAGGATATTGTACGGACCCTAACAACTGCAAGTGTTCATCGGGGCATTTGACGGTGATCGAGGGTGATACTGCCTCGTCTGTGCTTTGTACCGGTAAGTTTGATACATCATCTACGTAGTATGGTTTGTTCAGACCTAAACAAGGAATAATTATTCAGTAACATTCAAAAGGTTTTATTCTTTTAAAACATACCTATTTCTTTTTCACGTACCGTTTCGTAGTCTTGACCCTGATAATAACTACTTGGTTCTGGAATTGATAAGTTTATACATAAACAAACCGTTTTCTTTGTTTCTTACCCATTTCATCACTGATTGGAAATACCGCTTCATAGCATCGATAATAATTATTAGGACTGTCTATACTCATCATGGTATTGTTACACTATCAACTGTTGCACTCTAATGACTGATAGCCTTTCACCGAAATATATTTTATAGCGATTTCTACACATGCGCTTGAATACACATCTTCAATCAAGTTGAATTATAAGGAACTAACCCTATGACTCGGAGTTAATCCCTGTAAAGATTTTAACTAGACTTCAAATTTCAATTTTAAATTAATGTAGAACATTATTTTATCTGACTTTTATTAATATAGTGAAACAGTCTTTAAATACTAAGAAACTTCATTTTGTTCTAGAACAAATACATATTTGCAATTTACAAAGCATCCTCCAAACACCTGTGTAGCCTTTCAAGATAAAAATATCAATAATAATAATTAATGCAAAGTATTCTTACCAACTGCACCATACCAACCAAAATTTGATGACTAGATAGATTTGCAAAATATTAGTTATTCATTAATGTCTTACATTAAATTAAAATAAATCTTTAGGATTCAAAAAGCATTTTTTCCTATTATTATTATTAATGTACAATATTTATAAATATTTTCCGGGAATTATTTTTAAATAAAATGGATTTAAAATAGATGTGTAACCGTTTTTATAAATACTACCTTTAGAACGCTTTAATGGATAAACTCCGTGGTCTCGGGGTCAAGCTATGGACTTGTAAACAGACGTACTTCACGAACCCTAGTTCGAAGCTCGTTGGATACTTTGATTTTTATAAAGAAGTGTAGCAGGTTGCCTATCTACAGGTGTATAGAAATCTACTATACCGATCACATGACGTCACCGATAGATGGCAGTAGCAGTACTAAAAATTCAAATCCAAGATGACAAATTGAAAATGACAGATACAAAATGGTGGATATGTCAATGACATTCAAAATTGACAAATTCAAAATGACATTTCAAAATGGCGATTCAAAATGGCAATTCAAAATGGCGATCCAAAATGGCATTTCAAAATGGTTATCCAAAATGGCTATTCAAAATGGCTATCGCCCTCTCTCTCGCTCTCCTATCCCCACTCAGGCCTCCACTTAGGCCCCCCCACTTAAGCCCCCACTTAAACCCCCCACTTAAGCCCCACCCCTATCCCTACTCCTCCGAGTGGGGGAAAAGTGGAGGGGGGCTGGCCAGGTGTCGCCATACCTACTGATGAGGTTATAAAATTAAACCAATTTTTACCCCCTTTTTCGGTGGTCTAAAGGTAAATTTTGGGAGTAAATATAGTCGGGTAAATTATTGAAAGTGCGAAATACTATAACAATTCAGGAGTTCAAATTTGTAGAGCACAAAAAATACATTCGATTTGTTTTTATTTCACCCAAAAAGGTTAAAAATTGCAGTGAGTTATAGCACTTTGAAATATGCCAGAAAATCGCGAATTTCAGAATTTCTCAATTTTAGGCGGATAAAACGCATTTTAAATCCCTATACAAGAGGAAAGAGTTTGTAGAGTAGGAAAAACACATTGATTTCGATTGGTAAAAATCGACTAAAATGATACGAGTAATTATTACAACAAAATTAGCTTGGCCAATTTGTAATTTTACTAAGCAAAATAGTTAAAAACAATTGTATGCAATAATTATCATTTTAGTCGTTTTTTCGCTATTTTGATTATTTTCAAAAAGCTTGAACTTGGTCAAATTCGATGAAAAATAAGTTTGTCAGGACCGAAATCGATGTGTTTTTTCTCCTCTACAAATTCTTTCTGCTTGTATAGGGGTCTAAACTGCGTTTCATCCCCCTAAAATTGATTCGTAATTTCATTCGATTTTTTTTTAACCTTTTTGATCGAAACAAAAACAAATCGCATGTCTTTTGGTACTCTATTTATATGAGCTTTATAGTGCTCTTGTTATATTTCGATTTAGGGCTTACTTTTCGAGATAATAAGCAAAAATCCCCAAAATTGCCCTGTAGGCCCCCGAAAAAGGGGATAAAAATTGGTTTATTTTTAAAACCTCATCCTCAACCTCAACCTCATCATAGCTAAACTGTGCCTTCTTCACATATTAGCACTTATGAACGAATTTTTCCATGTAAAGATTTGGTGATACTGTACTGTTTGTAAAAATTTCAAAAGAAATGTAACCTTTTGGAAGATTTTGCGCAGTTAATCAATTTTGTATGATAGATACATTAAAAAACATCACTAAAATAACTACTAATACTAAGATTGTATGCTAAATACTCTTGTATTATATATAGAGACATGAGGTAACTATTACCTCAACTGCCATAATATTAGCAGTGTATTATGAGTGTTTGGTTTTAATTATGGTTTTATTTAATGCTTTAATTTAAAATTAAATTTATTTTCACAACGCTGTTGCACATCTATGTATAGTACTTTAGCTTAAGATTTACTCAAGTAATGGGATTTTGTAAGTTATACGGATTCCGGCATGTTCTTAAAATAAACACAAAATGCAATTGTTCACTTCATAGTAAAAGTTACCTTTTACATTAAAAAAATTTCTAATATACACACCTTTGTTTACGCGATTTGGCAATGAAAAATTTCACGTGATTTAAGCATGAATCTCATTCTAGTTGTTAACAAGATACGTGCACTTGGGAATAACGAAAGTAATAATTTTCGATAATTAGATGTGTATAACAATTACTTACACGTAAGTTAATTTAATTTTAATACAAAAATATATTATATTATAATTATACAATTATTTTAAACTATTTTTGCGAATACTGGAAAATCCCCAAAAATCGCATGCTTTAATGAAGGACCTATTAAAGCAAAATGTAAATTGTTTAAGATGTTCATTTATATAGCATTACAAATTGTGTGAAGGACGGCGTAGGCTGCTTCCGATAATTTGCTGTAATTACAAGAAAATGTTCCATTGCAAGCAACTACCAATTATATCTGTGTATTACTTTTATTTGTACAAAAGGGTTACATAAAAAGGTGAAACACACCAGACTGATGTAAAACATACGGCGTAGAAATATAACTATTTTTCTATTAATTTCTTTAAGTTACTACAGTTTTTAACTGCAATATTTGAAGATTAATTGGATATTTAATAAGTTCGGTTGTTATTACTTGTTCGCCAAGAAATTAATTATTGTTGTTTTTCTTTACCTTGGCAAAGACAGACACCGTCAGAGTTTGAGAAATCACAGAAACAGATGAGCTATTAAGTACTTCTTCGCTCAGAAGAAAACTGGTATCTATCTTTATCTATCTTGATAGATTCTATCAACTATTGCAAATTGCATGGTCTATTGGTCATCTCACTTTGGGACTACAGCGTGTGTTCTTATGAACAACGGGGTTGGCAAACATCTTGCAAGTAACTTTTAAAAACCCTTTCTAAATATTGTAGTTGAAACTGCATAAACCTTTATAATCCCTATGTTCGAGCAAGTTATATTTGCAGGTAGTCACTTCTTCTGACAGCGGTAGTATATAACGACAAAAATCTGGCCCACGTTGGACCGTCAATTTATAACGGCAAAAACAAACTAGGCCCGCGGAGGGCGCCAATTGTAACTTACAATGTTTCTCAAAACTAAATAATAATTTTAAAATTATTATACTTACGTTAAAAAGATGCTCAAGATTACCACGGCTTGAGATCTTACAAATTTTTAGTTTCAGGTCGCAGGTATTGGTTCTGCAGTTGTCTTATTTATAAAAAGCAGTAGATAACTCAAATAGATACTCTAAAAGGGCGCCATCTGATTATGAAATTTAATGACATTAATTAAGCCAGAAAAGATATTGAATTCACTAATCAGAAAATGAATTTAACATGCCAGATTTTGAACAAAAAATTTTGGTTATATTTATTAATTTTAAAATAAAAAAATGAATAAAACATTCATAATTATATGGTTCCATTTAGCTCACTTGGTATAGACTTAAAAACATATTTATTGGATAGTAAAAATAAAAGATCATATACATATATAACCAAAGAACATTAGCAACATAAGTTTATTAAACTTAAATTAGTCATTCACTATTTAAATCTTAAATTATTCAAAATTTATTGAACATAAAATGATTCAGAAATTTATCAAAATTTATTCACCATAAAGTTATTTAAATTTTATTGAACATAAATTGTTCGGAAATTTGTTAAGATCAAGATTTATTAAACATGAAATCATTTGGATTTTATTAAACATAAATTTGTTAAAGTATTGCGGAATTGAATTTAATTAAATATTACTGGAGTTAAGATATTTAAATCTTACAGAAGTTAACATACTAAAATTAAATCCTATTAGAGAGCTCTCTTTTTATAGAAAACTATAAGATTCAACTATCCAAATAATCCGTAAACACAAACAAAATTACATAAAAAATAGATAATTCTTAAATTACAATACCTTGATCCTATAGATCGAATTCCAATTAAGCCATTAATTACTTGCATCACAAAAAAACCATTACTCTTGAATGATAGAACCTGGAAATGCCTCTTACTGGAAGACTGTTGTTGATCATTAATGGTGATGAATTATTATTTGAATGCAGCAGGTCCAAAGAAAATTGTTTTCATTTCGAGTTCAGTTCAATCACACAAAACGTTGAAATAATCCATATGATTTAACCAACAATCTTTGTTAAAACACAGTTTAAACAATCCTGTTTTTGTTATAATTTTATTTATAATTTGCACACGATAAATAACGGTAATGTCTTTAAAAGCTTAAACGAATTTAAACACAATTAGCACTTGCTAATTTAAATACTTCCAATAGAGTAGATAATTGTTTATATTTATCTACATGTAGAACGGGAATTTATTAATTAGATTATGAGTCCGTCTGCAAATAAACTATAGTCCCCAAATAAAAACGCACCGGGAGTTTTTATTATCAATGACAATGACTCCGTAACATTTTTATAAAAACCACTAGATTTTTAATAACATAACTGCACTAATTTAAAACGAGAAGGGTAGAAATAATTGTTTTAATGGCCCATTACAATAGAACAAGCCACATATAACTATCACTTGTACTACATATTCAAGTCTTTCAAAAGAATTATTCAAAACTGAACCATATCGGAAACTCGCTTCACGGCAAGTGTGTTCTCTTTACCGCAACTCAAAAGCAAGTCTTTTGGACCAGCCCTTGAACAGAAGTCTCGCGTCTTTCATGTCTGCTTAAAAAACTCAGGGTTCTTTTTCCGCGTAGGAATACATTACCAGAATACATAACAGAGAAAATCGAAATCAACCAATAGCAGGGTCTCACTTCAAGAACAAGTATTGATTTTTTCTTTAAAAGCCGAAGGTTGCATTATAATATTTCGTAGGGTATAAATCGGGTACCCAATCAACGAATCGCGTGTTTTGGCTTAACGAATCAGAGCACAGCAACTCAAAAGCAAGTATTGATTTTTCCTCTAAAACTGCAAACACTTCAAGTTATTTTTTAAACATTTATATGAGTAACCAAAGAGATTTTTATAATTCTAAGATTTGAAACCAACCTTTTTTAAAATAAGTTTTATGGGGTTGTTTATATCGAATGGTAACGCAAGTTTACACTTTAAAAGAATTCTAATTTGCAGAACCGGACTTAAAATTTTTGTAAATATGTCGACAAAATTACATTTATTCAGAGCTTACTCAAAACTTACTGTTTATATGAGTTAACGCCACTGCTATTACACAACTAGTAATTTTGAGTTTTGAATTTTAGGTAAATAAAAAAATACAACACAAGTTATAGTTATTTGGTTTTTATTAAATAAAGAAACATTAAAACTAATACATTATTGTATACTATCAAACTACACTTTTTCAATTCTGCAGCTTTCATATAAAACAGCAATAGATTGAAAACATAAATAAATAATAAGAGTATAAAAGCATATAAATAAAAGAGCAGTTCCACGAAGTAATAGTAGAAAATCAGAAGGGTTTATTGTTTACTAAAATTCTGTCAATTTGCTGCTAATCCCTAAATTTCCGTTTTTGCAAGTTTCTTTTTAAACAAGTTGAACAAATGATGATTTTATCATGATGAATCAGTTTACCGTTAAAATTGCGTTTGGGACTGGGCTTCCGTTATTTATCTGTGAATTAAAAGATTAAAAAGATCATACAGAAGCTAACCAGTCGTTTATTTTTATTTTGAAAAACTTAAAAGATGAAAGAATTAAACAAAAAAGTATAAGTAATAAAATATCGAATATTTAGATACATTTACGATGTAAGAATCCCAAGTAATGTTTAATAAAATAACAAATACATGTTAATAAGACTTTCTTTTAAATTCTTCTTTTGTATGATTACGATTACACACTGTTTTCAAAGGTTTGTAACTTCTGGAATCTTAATCCGTATTTCTGTAGATTCATACGCTGAAATAGGTGGCAACAACGAAGCACAAACTCCCATAAGCAATACATTGACTATCTTTCCTTCGCTGTAGTCCCAACGTGAGACGACCAATAGCTATCGTAAAGCAAGGTACCTTTCGAGTCTTTATTTCCAAATTCATCCTTGCATAAGGATGATTATAACTAAAGTCACTAAATGCTTCTTAGAATATGGGTCATTCTACCAATTGCAAAGAAAATAGATGTATAATTCAAACCTGAATATCTTGAAATCACGTTCTGTGCGCTATTAACTTTACCGAGTTGTCTACTTGTCTATATGTATTTCGTTCACATAATTCCTACATGCTCTTTTTTATAATTATGAATAATAGAAAAATTACACCTAACAGTAAATGTTGCATTGGTCGTTTATAATTCGTTACTTATATTTGCATCACTACTGTTTCTTTTACAATTTCTATTCGCGATTTTATGTATTCGTTAAATATAATTTGAAATCTACCGGCAATACAACCAATATCTCTGCTCCTCCCTTGACGATGGTTGTATATTCCCTGATTTTTGTTTCCGAGTTTAAAACAACAAAACTGAGAGCTTAACTTATCTGTGTCAGTATTGGTGCCGTCACTCCTGTTCCTGCGATATCAAGTTACATAATTACTTTTCAATTAATTCAAGCTATCAATTTAATACAAATTCTGACGAATCTTTGGAACATGTGATCCGTAATAATCTAACCTCAAAGTGCATATAGCTATGTTTGTTTATTTCACGGAACGTCACTTCTGTCCTCACGCAGGAGTGACTCTTTCACTTAATTAGGTGATCACATTTCTGTGTGCATCAAACGCATTACTGTTTACATCTTTTTTGGTATTTGCGTTAGTCGGATATGAGCACCACAATATGTGTTTCGTCATATTTGTTATAAATAAATAGAAATAATCAAAAAAATAAAATGTTTATTTTTCAAAGTGTGATTTTTTCATTTGGTAGAATGACCCATATATTAAAACAACAAGAAGCCAAGGTATGTCGTTTGAAGAAGAGACATTGTTTGCAATAACTTAACAATAGTCGTGAATCGCTCAATATGTGCATCTAAAACTACGAGAATTTTGAGAATACCTATTCTTCATCATCATCAATATCATAATTAAACATTGTGTGATAATATTATTTCTAAGTAGTTACATAACTATGTAAAGACAAAAAGTACACGTGCAGCTTACCTTGCTTTAATCATACCAGCATGAGATGATCTCTTACACAGAGAGTAGCATTATAGCATGCAAAAATATACTTTTAAAGAAAAAAATTAAATTTTTCAACGTGTACCACGTTTCATTATCCTGATTACCCTGTTATCGACGTTATCGTGAAGAGTTCACGCACTAGACTAGCAGAAATAGACTTTTGACTATGAGAAGATACGAATCTGAAGATAATTTTAAATAAGCAACTTATATATTTGCATAAGATATTTGCTGTAAATAAGATACCGTTATGGAAATGTGGTCGATATAAAAGTACACATTTACAAAATTTATAGATGAAGTTATAGATCTTTAGAAATAAATAACTTAATAAAATAAAAAGAAATAATTTTTCGAATTGTTGTAGAAATCATGGTCCTTCGAGTTCGTTCTGAACCAGCAACCCAGAGGATTAACAGTCCAGTAAAAGCAATAATAGATTACAATTTTAGATTTATGTTAAAACATACATACATAAAACAGGTGGTGCAGTAATAAGCTTAAGCATATTTAAAGTTGTTTAATACTATTATAACAAGTACATCTCATTAAATATTTACATGTAGGTATACAATTATGTAACCTACGTATCTAGTACATCGTATACTACTTTAATTAACATTAATAGCCGATTATCTAAATCAAATAAAGTTAAATAAAAAACAGATAATACATTATACCATATAGTATACATATATACAGAATTCAAGCTCTAAAATAAGTATTAATCAAAACTAGTTAAATTGTTATTAATCTAACAAGCAATGATTTACAACTTAATGAAACTTTATTAACATTGGAAAAATAAAAAGACAATGGAAACGTTTATTCACTGATTATACAATTCCCGTGGTTATTTAAAAAAACAATAGACGTGTTTATCTGTAAAACATTAAAATATTTAATAATAACATTTATAAAAATGATAAATTTAATTTTTTAGCTTTTACAAGCTGGTTTATTAATATCGGAATACATAAACTTTGTACATTTTTATTAAATACGCAGCCTATAAAGAAATATCTCGACTTCTATGTAACTAAAATTGTGTAAAAAGAAGTAATTCTTTAATTTGACTAATTATGATTACTGATTATTTCTAACAAGCTTTTGTCTCAAACTGCTCAAAACTAGGTTTTATTGTCTTACACTTACTATACATACAGCTTTTATACATGGTGTTTCACTGAAGATTCGTATCCTCCAAAATGGTACATGCATTTTCAACGTAATATCTGCTACATTGATGCAGCTGATGCTAGGTGATGTCACAGTTTATTTTGAGTATTATTTCCAGCAGTTCTCTAAAGTTGACCTTTTTAGCAATTTTTTTCGATGTGCGTAAAATCAAAAGTAGCATAGGAATTTTTTGTTCCTATTGACGAGTACTATCACACATTAAGTTTGTACGAAAGTTAAGTGAAACACCTTGTGGTATCCTGTACATCAGATCACCTTGTAATGGTGGTTGTCATAGAGACTAATTAAGGGGGCGTTATTGGCGCAATATATTAGCGTCAAAATATAGCTCACGTTTTTCATTCATTTTTCTTTTAATAATCGTTTTTTAGCAAGATAACGTTTGATGTCGATTGCTAAACTGTTAAGGTAGTGTGGATCATAGTTTGTAAGGAATAGATATCTAAAATAAATTTTATAATCGTAGTCGAACATCGCCAATTTTGTAGAATTAACGTTTTCTAAAAAATAACCAACCTAAACATAATACAGTCATTATAACACTGTTTAATAGCAAAATCTATGACAATGGATAAATGTTTTCGCTTACTTATTTAGTATTGATTGAAATAAAATAGATGTACACGGTGCGGAAATTTAAATATGGCAGCACGAAAATCAGTCATTTTTAGTTGAACGCTTTCTGCACCAGGAAGCGGTAATATTCGCGGGACATTTAAAAGTAATTTAACTTTCGTAATCTTTTAACTATTATTTAATAAATTCCCGAAGTAAATGTTGTTTTTCTTTACTTAAGAGCATGTTGCACGGTTAATTTTCGAATAAACTATTTCACTCTTAATTAGTCCTGATTAATTTCTTAAAACGAATATATATATTTTCAATATTTTAATATAGTAATACTTTTCTTTTTCTTAAAACCGGCAAGAATAACTAATATTTTTAAAGATATTTAGCAGTTTTATATTTCCAGTTTTGATTCCAACTACCTTAAATTATTCCTTGGCATTTAAAAATTAAAAATTTCAGTTAAACTTAAAATATTTTGAAAGTTCACGCATGTCTGGCAACACTGTGAGCAGAGAACTGCAATGCGATCAAATAATGTTTCTATTTACATGTCTGGCAACACTGTGAGCGAATGCGATCAAATAATGTTTCTATTTACATTTTCAAATTTTAGTTTTAAAGAAATTAATTCCGTTTTGCGGACCGTAGCGCCGTCTTTAGGTGTTTACAGTTTCTGAAGCTTCCTATTATTAACACTGGCGGCGATAACGCGCCCTTAATGCACTGAATAATTGAAAACTGAACATTGCGAATTTAATTAATATTGCTATGGCGGGTATGATGTTTCTTAAAGGATTGATTTATAATTCCACCGATGGAGGATGTCAAGGTTATTATGCTTATGAAAAGTTTTGTTAATTGCATAAGCTATTTCGAAATACTTTTAATTAAAGAAAGAGATTCAGTACACATTTTATTACGAACTCACTAATACTTTCTTTTGATGTTTTAAAGAAATAATATACTTATAATTTTATTATATACAAGCAACTCGACACCGAAGTTGTTTATGCAATAAATTAAAGCAAATGTAAACATTCCTGGCATTCTCAGGAGCACATCCCCGACCTGGTCCGTGATGTGGTCGCGGACGACCGTGAGTGGTCTACATTAGATCATTATGAAATCAATAGTGCAATGTACTACCGTCTTGCAGTATGCTCAAACTGCCTTTATGCCAAATTCTTATTTCAGCTGGCCTACAACACTTAAGTTTTATTTTATAATAATTTATTATTGGTGTAATATTATATTCAATACCTTAATAAAATTTTAAAAACATGTTTGAATAATTGCCAGAAACATCGTTTTCGGCAAAACTTATTTGGTAACGTGGCAAAATTAAACATTAGTTCATCAACGCTTGTAAAATGGAAAATAAAGAAAAACATAGCTACATAATTAATTTTATTTATAGAAAGAAATCATAATTTCGAAGAAAAAATATTAAAACGTTTTTGTTTGTAAATTCAGTTTATAATTTTCTGTCACTTTGGTTCCGATGTATCACTAAGAAAATTTATATAATTAAAATGGTAAAGAAAAACTTTGAGGTTTCGAGTTTCATGAAAAAATCCATGTAATTAGTATAGTATAGAAGCAGACGTATTTGAAAAAGACGACGCACACAAGGCTGAAAGCTGATTCTAGCCGGGCAAAACTCCAAAAACCATTGTTAAAATAAAAGGTATGCTAAGAATTAGTATTTTAGTAGAAAGCTTAGTGAACTCGTAACTACCTGCCGTTTACCGTTACGGAAAATAATAACCATAAAAAAATCCCACAATTCCGGTAAAGTGCAGGTCGGTGTTCACACTTCGGAAGGCGCCAATCTGTGTGGATCTATTTGTAGTTTGTTCGTTAACGTGAAAGTGTTTTTTTGTGGAACTGTTTTTTTATTATTGATTTCAATAATTTATAAAAACAGAATTGAAGTGCTAAAAAGTCTTATATATAAAAAGGTAAGTTGATACCCTTCTAATATAGAAAACGGTGTTTTACTTCCCGAATAATATTTTATTTTGTGGTTTATAACTTGGAAATCTTGCAAGCTCTTGCGTTTGTATTTTTAATATTTTTTTACTACAGTATAAAGAATAACACATCTAAAAATCAACATGCACAATTATGCATAAACTAAAGGGAATAGGGATAGTTATTAAACGATTAGCAATATAATTTTTGTATGTTATTTCATTTAGATATTAAAGAAGCATTAATGCCTAGATTATGCAGTCGTTAAAACTAAGAAATTATCACAGGAAATTATCAGTTGGTAACTAAGAAAATTAGACCAGTTTATACAGCAATTATAAACTAATATTAAGGCGTGCGCATACTGCCATGAGTTCCCATTACCGCCATAAATATTTGAATTCTCGAGGGCAACTTCATGATAATGTAGTGGCTAACCTGTTTCGATTCCCAGCAGGCATTCGCACTTGCGATTGTCAGTATATCATTATCAGAAAAATTAAACGTGAACCAATTCTTAATTCGTAGTTAATGATAGTTAAGTCTTACCCACTTATTCTGTAAATTTCGATATATTTCGAACGTTATGTATCGAATTTCGATAAAATGTTACTTCTAAACGAAATTCGTTATTTTGTTATTCTGTAACCTGCTTCGTTACGGTCTACTCCAGTATAACGAATGATGAATGTTTTTGGCTCCTGTAGTACGTTTGTTGGTTTGTGACAATGATCATGTTATTTACGAAATAGGTTGTGTTTCTGTTTACAGGTTGTGTTTGCGCGCCAGTCTTCTTTACGTTGGCTTTCGTTCTGGTATTTGTAATGTAGTTTTTTAATTTATGTTGTTTTTAATTGCTGTTATTGTTATTAATATTGTGATTGCTATTTGTAAAGAAATATCTTTAAAACTCTTTTTAAAAGTATTTACATAGGTAGTAGGTTTCAAGTTTTTTTTTACGTTTTTACAAAAAGATCAGAGGTAGTCATTTATGTTTAATCCCTTTAATCTTTATATTCCTTACTTTATTGAGTTTTATTAAAAACCCTTACGGTAAAATATAAATACAATAGACACCCATACGCTTAAGTTACCGAATCATGAATAAAAATTTCAAAAATTTGTCCGTGCTTTTGCGAAAGAACTGAAAAAGTAAACAAAAAAGTCTTTTAAATAAAAATTAAATTTATTTAAAAAAATAAATTAAATAAAAATTAAATTTATTTAAAAAATAAATTAAGTTAAATTAAAAAATAAAAATAAGTGAGTTAAAACTTTGCACGAAAAAACAGAAATTGCAAGTGCAGGTCAGATCGTAAATCATAAATCATTTCTGTCCAAATTTCAATTATCATTTTTTTTTCTTTGTCAGTAGGTATTTTAAAAACGTTTAAAGTAAATATATAATAAACATATTCTAGCAAATAGAAAACCACATGTCTAACGATACCGAATGAAAATGACAAGAATTTAAGACAAGAGTTTTATACATAAACCAATCATTTTTCTGAAATTTAATTTAAAATCTGATTTCTAATTGAACCGTGTTTGAATTCATACAAATTCATTCAGCTCCCGCGTAACGATACCTCAGAAGCTTTCGTTAAAATATCGATTGCGTAATAACGATTTTTGTAAAAATTTGTCTTACAGAATACAAAAATAACGAATTTCGATATTTTAACGTTCGTTATCTCGTCAACGAAGTCTTATAGAATAAGGGGGTTAGTGAGTTGTATAAACCTATCTGAGTAAACACCATCTTTTCATTTTCAGCTGTTTAGTGATAATTTCTTAGTTGTTAGTGACTGTATAAACCAGACATAAAACCTGATTATAAACTATTTTTATATTATTTTTATGGTGGTCTTTTATCTCTTGCTTTTTTTATAAAATTTTCTTTGCTATTAATTTATTTTGCAAATTTTCACCATAGGTTTTGTGCAATACTGAAAATTATGGATCACAATCGTGATATTACTAATCGATTATTATATACAGTATTGAAAGACGAAATATATCATTTTTGGAAGAAGCCTGTGATAGAGTGCCAGCGGTTTCTATTAAATTATTTGATGTCGCTACCGCGCACATCGTTAATAGACAACGATGAATTTCAATCGATCATGCTATCTAGAGTCCGTGGTTTTTGTTCTAATATTAAAAGCAAACTACAACCATGTAAAAATCGCTTGGACTATTTTGAAAAAAAATACAAGGCTTATTTGGATCGAAGTTTCAATGTTGATGTTTCACAAGTTCCTTTAGTTGTGGGCAAGCCATCAACAAGGTTTGTTTTTTTTAACATTTTTTAAAAGTTCTTTTAAATATGATGTATACATACATTAAACTTAACAATCTTGTTTTTATAGTTTTTCAGAATCAAGTGATCGCACCAAAAGATGTAAGACAGAAGAATTGCTTACCAGCATTCCTTCAGAAAAGCTTTATTTTGCAGCCACGACGACTCTTAAAAAAGAAGGGAAACATGCAGCTGCAAATTTAAGCGCACAAGCTACCACTGCTTCACCCAAACGAGCTGTTCGATTTCGACAAATTCTACGATCGGTAAAAGGAAAACATAATGTAATACCATTTACAGAGGATGAGGCATTAGCTCATATGGTACAGTGTCGCCTTACTAAAGCTTCTTACAAGGAAACAAGGGTAGCTTTAATAAAAAGAAATGCAAACGTCTTTCCTTCATATGATAAAGTTAGGGCTGCCAAACAAAGATGTTATCCTAATGTTACTGACATAGACATAACGGATTTAGGTATGCAATACTCGCACTTTCTGTTCTTTTGACTCATGTTCTTCTTTCAGGAGTTTCAAGCAAAGCTTACTGAATCTGACATGCCAAAGGTTATTGGTAACTCTCAAGTTGTCAGAAAACGAAGGTTTCGAAAGTTTTGAATTTTTATTTAAATGGTACTGTGACGGGACTTCCGGTATGAACGAATACATGCAATTGTTTCATACGAAATCAGCGTCTAAACAAACAGGAAAAAAATTTAGAATATGCTGGTGATAGCATCTTTATGTTTTCAACTGTTCAGCTTCAACTTACTGGAATATTAAAGCAACCAAAGGAAAAAATCATACAATGAGAACGCCGAAGCTGTAAAGCTGTATGGAATTGGTATAGAATGCCTCCTAGCGTGCACAAAATTCTTATTCACGGTTCCTTGGCAATCAAACATGCTCTTGTTCCAATAGGACAGCTTTCTAAGGAAGCGCAGGAAGCACGAAATAAGGACATGAAGAGATTTAGACACCAACATATAAGAAAATCGTCGCATTATAAAACATGCGAAGACTTAATTCACATGCTGTTGATCTTGTCTGGTCCCTTCGTTACCAACCTTCGGCGTTTTCAGAAAGTTCCTGTAAAACAATTGCGCTCCGAAACAAGGGAACAAATTATTGCAGAACCAGAAGATGTTCTGGAAGAAGCCGATACTACATCTTATGCAAATCACCACAAAGAAACAGAAGACGATGAGTCAGATTTTGAATTTTAATTCATATACTATTTTAAATTGTATAATATTCTTAAAATAAAGAAGAGTTCGTGTAAATTCTATTTATTTTACGCCTCTGCCTTATTCTGTAATAAACTAATTCTGTAAATACCTTTTTTGTGGAAAAAGTATAAAGGTATCAAATTGATCCAGTTCTAGTGGCTAAAAAGGATTTTTTTCTTTCGTTTTAGATTATTTTATTATTTTTGTACTATTCCAGTAATGTGCTTTCAGTTAAGCCTGTAAAATAATTTCGACCGGCTAGAATCACGCTTCAGCCCAGTGTGCGACGTAAGTTTTTGCGGGGCCGGGTTCAAAATGTACTTGACTTAAAAAAACTTCTAAATAAATTATTTATTATGAACGCATTATTACATATTACAATAGGATCATAGAGTATCATATACTTAGTTATTTACGAAGTACGCTAAGTCTTTATTCACACATCGGCGCTTGGAGCACGAGCCCGAAAGAGCCAGTGATTCATTTGCACGAATGCGTCGAAGATCACTTCTCGCATCGAGTATTGTACAGAATTCTTTTAAGTGTGATTTCTAATACCAAATGAGAAAAATGGCATTTTCTAAATTAAATTTTAAGTGTAAATAAAGAATTGCCCATCAAACATTTTTTGACCAAACTAGTGTCATTTTAACGGAAGTTTTATGCTGATTCTGAATAATGATGTTATAATAATGAATACTCATTTTTGGGGCGAACGCACCAAAGGCCCCAAATTTGGGGATGAAATAGTTATTTACGTATAGAGGGCCGAAAGTGTAAGATTGCGCCCGCCGGCTAAAGGTTGAGGCCCGACGAAGGAGGGCCTTAATTTAGCCAAGGGCGCAATCTACTTTCGGCCCAAGGTACGTACAACGTTTTACGCCCAACTGCAAAAGAAATATTAACTTTAAATTATCGTAAAATCATCTATCATAATTCATAATTTCACAACGTTAAAAATAGGCGGCGTGATGGCTGATCGTAACTATGACTTCACGCGTAAACAATAAAACCAAATTGTAAATTTTACTGAGAATATAATTCACGTGTCACATGGTACATTTTTTATTAATTTCATTGGTGAAAGTACAAAAACAAACTCGCAGAATAGGCTATCAAATCGATGATAATTCTATCACCGCATGTTGACTGTCACCTGTTTTTAATAAATAAAATTGTTTACGTCAAAGTGACAGAAAGTTTCAGTGTTTATTTTCTTTCAACGTTCATTATATTCTCTCACCAAATATAACACGTGTTATGATTAATCAACGATGATACCACTCGTTAAAACCTTTAGAAAATTGAACTCGTGCTTCGCACTCGGTCAATTTTCGTCGGTTTTAACTCGGGCTATCACCGATGATAATCATAACACTAGTTATATTATCCCCGAAAATATTGTGACATTGCGAGTAAAAAGTGAAAAAAAGTGCGAAGAAATGAGTATTCCAGAGTCTGAAAGCATTTCAGACGAAATCATAGCCTTATCCAGAGAAGCGGTCTCTGGATTATGCCCCAAAAAATCGAGAAATCGGTATGAAGCAGAATTTCAAAATTTTCTCCAATGGTTGCAACAAAAGCAAACAAGCACAATTAATGAAACAGTGTTGTTAGCGTATTTTAGTGAAAAGGTATGTTTATTCATAGCATAAATTCAGGTTTATTATTTGAGCAATTTATTTAATTTTCAGTCTAAAGTATATCAAAGCAGTTCACTTTGGAGTAAATATTCGCTGCTCAAGAAGATGCTAATTATTAATAAAAATGTGGATATTAGCCAGTTTTGCAAATTAATAAGTTTTCTCAAAAATCAAGCTGTTGGGCATGAACCGAAGAAATCAAATATTTTGACCAAAGAGGAGGTTACCAAATTTATTGTTGACGCTCCAGATGACGTCTATTTGATGCATAAGGTAAAAAATAGTTTTAACGATATCTGTCTAGCTGTTATAAGTTACTTTACCTATTTTGAAACATAGATTGTTCTTGTCTTTGGGCTTTTTGGTGCCTGTCGCCGAGGAGAGTTAGTGGACATTACCATAGATGATATCGAAGATAGAGGTTCAGTTTTGGTGGTTACACTACCAAAAACCAAAACCAATAAAAAAAGAATATTTACCATTGTTGAGGATGACTCTGTGTCGGGATTGAAATTATACAGAAAATATGCTGCACTGAGACCAGCAAATGTCACACATCGTCGTTTTTTTCTACGATACAGAAACAACACCTGCTTTCCGCAACCTGTAGGCAAAAATACTATTGGAACAATACCAAAAGTAATTGCAACTTACCTCCATCTTCCGAATCCAAACAAGTACACAGGCCATTCATTTCGCAGGACCAGTGCAACTTTACTGGCCGATAGCGGTGCAGATATTACTAGTATAAAAAGACACGGAGGGTAACTACATAGTAATTTTTTTAATTACTTCTATATTATGAATATTTTGTTCTAGATGGAAAAGCACAAATGTCGCGGAGGGCTATTTGGAAGATTCGATAACTTCAAAAAATAAAATTACACGTTCAATTCTGGGAAAGAAGTCACTTCCGCAATACGAACGTGGAAGTATGAGTTCTTCAGAGGGAACATCATCGGTAACATCGGTACCATCACATGAATCATTAGCTAATATGGCAGCTAATTCTTTCACCGAAATTGGAATTACAACAGCTGATACTCCGATTGAGATGTCGTCCTCTCCCATTTCAAGGGAACTCAAAGCAGTGGCGCCATCAAGTTCTTTTTCAAATGTTTCTAATTGTACTTTTAACATTTATAATTATTATAAATAAATTTTTATAATAGTTTTTGGATGTATGTAGGCGTTTTTTTACAGCGGGCGTTTTTTACACTTTAAGGCGCGCGATGTATTGTCAAATCTGGATTATGCGGGCGTTTTTTTTACAGTAGGGCGTTTTTTTTACACTTTACCGCCCGCGATTTAATGTCAAAGTTGGATTATGCGGGCGATTTTTTTACAGCGGGCGATTTTTTTACACTTTACCGCCCGCGATGTAATGTCAACGTTTCCGCCACGGTCACCAAGATGTAAAGTACCCTTTTCGATGCAGTAGGGCGTAAAGTAAAAAAATGCTGAATCTCCATGGCAATGAATAATTTTAATTATACTATTAAGTTTCTAGTTTACAATCTACATCTACACAATTTACTTAGGTTAGGTTAGCTTAGGTTTAGGTTAGATTACGTTAGGTTTAGGTTAGGTTAAGTTAGGTTAGGTTACATTGAAAAAAATCGAATTTGCTTTTGTATAGCGTTTTGGCTAGGTAGTGGCATCTTCGTGGCGGCTAGGATGGTAGCAACCAGTCTTGAAGGCTTGAGGGCGATTGCCCAAAAAATAATTTACATATTCATCATCAGGAATCAGCATAAAATTTCTGTTAAAAGGACACCAATTTGGTCAAAAATGTTTGGTGGGAGATTCTTTAACTGTTCTAAATTTTATTATTATCAAGTCAAATTACTTTCAGAGATTCTAAAAAGATGAGTGCTTTTTGCATGTTTTGAAGCACATGTGTGAGACCACTACGTTTGCAAAATGTCATTTTGGTAGTAGTAGAAACTCTGAAAGCTCCATTGCTATATATTTACAATTATTTACAACAATGGATACCATAGAAACCAAGCTCTTCGAGTAAACAGATCTGAAATACCGAACGCGGCTTTGATAGTAAATGAAAGTTGGAAATATTAAAAGTGCCATTTTTTGAAATCCAGGTTTCCTTGATGAAGGTTCCTTCGTACCATCGCCAACAACCGCTCGTGTGTAGTTAGCCTTAATGTCTTGAAACCAAAAAATTGTTAGAGTTCTGAATAAATAAAGTAGAGTTCTAGAGTTCCTTCCAATATTTACAACAGTTCTGGTATTTTAAGCATGGAAAAACTTCACGCAGCACCCTTATTTTCGCAAAAGAGTTTAATGGCATTTTTCGACATAACTGTAAGAGTTCCTGATAAAACCTTTCAATAGTTCGGCTTAATTAACAACTATACATATTGAGGTGATATAATATTACCGGTTTGAAAATTTTACCAAACAATGTTCGTGAACGTTAAAACGAATATTTTGTATTGGTCATAATGTAAAAGAGGGACATGGCATGTCATAAATATGATTAATAAGAATAATTAGAACCACAATTAGGTTCATTAATATTTAAATTAAAAACTAAAAAAATAAAGAGTTACCTAGCTTTTTCATGCACAATAAATAAAATTAGGTTTCAATTTCAGAAAAAGGATATAATCTAGTTAGATTGCTTAATTAGAATCATGTTTAGGCAACCTATATTACTTTGGAACGGTTTTCCACTTGTTAGGAAGAAGTTATTTCCATTTTTGAATTTAGACATTACGATGTTCTGCGTTAGACAGATTTTTTCTATATTTCTCGACACCAGCTCAGTTTTAGTGTTGATTTGCTAAAAATAGATTATTTAGGTCAACCTTATTATGACTAGCATTATACAATTAATCTTTGAATTTGTTCACTAGATTTCTGACCATTACAATTACTGAAGGTATTTGAATCCTGTTGTTTCGTGCTAACAGACTTTTATTGGTTTTTATCCTGTTTTTCTCACCATTGTTTTTATGTAAGCATCTAGAGCAGTGTATGCTGGACAGTTTATGCATAATTTGATTAATTTTGACTCAAATATTAAGCTGGTATTTGTATGAGTATCAATTCGTATTTATAGTAGTTCGTATACTGTAAAAATCATGTTTATAGTAAGTTGTAAAGGTATTTTTATAGATAAATTGTTAATGTTGCCGATATTATGTATTTCTATAGCCATTTTGAAAAGGATGAACTTTGTTTTGTTAATTTGTACATGTAATTAGATCGTAATGAGTTTGTACGTCGTCAAATGGTTTTTTGTGAATATCTTCTCTACCATTCATTTTGGGACTATACATGTATAATAGTTTTTTGATCAACGTTTTAAGATCTACAACTTCATCAGATTTGGGATTAGTGAAGATCAGAAACAGCTGTTTTGGTTTAGTGACGTCACACGCGATTTAGATCTTCTGTTGTTTTATAAAAATGTCATAGATTTCAATTGTTATGGCAGTTCCTACATAAGCTGATGCATTTTGGAACAAAATTAGTCGATAAAACATTCAACGCAAAACCCATGCTCGACTCCAGATAAAATATCTGTAAATTTGAGGTTAGATTTAGAACCACATGGTTTTGACAAGTGTCATATAATAAACAAAGTTATTGAAAACAAATGTAAAAGTGTTACATGGATAAATATCAGGAATTTAATGAAGATTTAATTATTGTGCTACGAATATATAAAAGTGAAAGTGTTTTTCGTTTTAATAAATTCAAGTGAATTTAATTTGTGTTTATCGATCTACGCATCGATTATTTTGTATATAAGAAATCTGCTGTTTGGTTTCATAGCAGTGTTACCACAAAAAGGATTAATTTAAGAGGGGAAAATATATCACATTATACCAGGTTGGTTAATAAAATAAACGATCTTTATTGAGTTTATAAATAAATTTAATATACAAAGTTAATACTGATAAATAATAAAAGTCTATTTGATTTAATTTATTAAGTTCTTTTAAGAATTTACTTTATTTCAAGTAAAGAAAACAATTAAATTTCTTTTTATAAAAATTTATTTTTATTTTAATAAGATTTTTATTTATAAACAAAGTTTATTTATGTTGGTTTGTTCAAACGAATGACCGTAGTTATCCTATGTCAGATCTCTGCAACTTTTTATTACGTTTGAGCAAACCTGAGAAGGCACTTCTCAATTCAATATTTGTATTTTTTTCTGAAAAACATTTTATTTTTATTTTTGAAGTTCCTTTTGATTTTATTTTTGTGTGTTTAATAAAGCTCTTGTGTTGTAAATTTCATACATGTGTTTAATTGATGTTGATACATATATCCAGCATTTTTGTTTTTCAAATTCAGAGTTGAGTAGCAGTTGTCCAGCTTGCAGAAGTTTTAGAGCTTACGATAGTTGATTCTCTTCTTTCCAGGCATAAATGCAAATAAGAGTCTCAATTCAAATAATTTATGCTTTACTAAGCAAACCTGAGCTAGCTGAGAGAAATAAAAAATATCTGTGGTGTTCATCGCATAATTTAATTCACCGTATATGTAATTTTATTTTAGATATTTGGAACGGTGGATAC
Organism: Agrypnus murinus; assembly: GCA_929113105.1. Lineage (NCBI taxonomy): Eukaryota > Metazoa > Arthropoda > Insecta > Coleoptera > Elateridae > Agrypnus > Agrypnus murinus. Next base: position 70,660,453 of record OV816024.1, read on the forward strand.
TATATTTCATTTCATTCATAAGATCACCGCAATATAAATAATTAAAAATTTTACTATGAAATTAAATTTATCAAAATGACGGTTCTGAGCAGAGTATAGTTCATAATAAAAGTTTTAATCGTTTATATATTTGTTAATTAAGCGGAACTATTAAAATGTTTTATCAGAAACTCTAGAACTCTTACAGTTATGCCGAAAAATGCCATCAGAACTCTTTTTTGCGAAAATATGGGTGCCGCGTGAAATTAGCTCCCTAAGATTCATCAACGCTTAAAATACCAGAACTATCGGTAATATTTATTGCGGATTCTTCATGTTCCCTTCAATTTGCAAAAATGTTTTAATTCTATAACTCAGATTCATTATTTTGGTACTTAGCACCTTTTATATTTTCGCTCTTCAGAAAAGAATTATAGGAGTAATATACAAGTGACCGTATTCTCCAAAAACATTTGAACACAAGTTTGGTTGTTTTTGTCACTGTTTAGCTGTTACTAGCTATTATTGCTCATTGCGCATGTTCACTTTTGCGGGTTTCAAGTCACGTGTGAGAAGGAACAATGCACGAAAACAGAGATTTTTGGAAATATGACTTATAAACGTAAGTTGCACCGGTTTATCAGTAATAGTAGGATACTAAATGCATTGGAATTCTGTCTCCCCAAGAGAGAATTGGACCAGTAGCCTTTGGTTTATGAATCATGCACATACGACATACACCCATGCTACTGCGGGTTTTTATTAAGTATTCATACATTAAAATGTTTACTCTCTCTCTTACAATAATAGAATCAAAGCAGTAAATTGCGATAAAGAGGGAATCGACTTGGATTCTAATATCGAAAATCTGATTTTTTTCACCTCTGCCAATAACACCTCCACCCCATAAAATAATTCAGCTTCAGTTATTAATTAACATTAGTAATTATATTTTAATTAATAACTTGCAAATCGGGGGTCCGAGCGCCTACGACGCGCGATAATTTAATTATAAAATATTGATTAAAAAATCATTTTCGATTCACCATGTTTGAGATGCCAGATTAACGCAGTTAATTTAAAAAAATTCCCAACTCTGAAAAAGGGCTGGGCGGGAGGGGAAAAATAGTTTTTTTGACGATCATCCCAATCAGACAAAAACCATACAAAAGCCTCTAATATTAAAATAATTCTGTATCTCAGAAACCATAAAAGTAGGAACCATAATTTTGGTGTTATTTTGCTTCTCTCGTTGCCCCTAGCTTATATCTAGGTCGCCGCGTAAATTTGATCTTTCGTTCCCGAGATCAATTGGCGTTTTAATATAGTAGGATTTAATAATAAAAATGCAACTTTTCAAGTCCCAACTATGGATGGCAACATTTATATTGACAAAACACTTTCAATATGTCGTTTGTTTTTATCGATATACCGCAAGTAGCTGTTGAAAGTATACACTTCCCCTTCGACAAACGTCTCACGCCCTTTAATGTGTTGCTAGGAATTGTTGTTGCCAAATGTAATTGTTGAAGGTATACTTTCAAGAGATATTTATATGTAGTTGATTTGACGTATCGAATCGAACATTTATCACGTCAAGTAGTTTAGGTGGATTCAGCGTCATTAAAACTAACGTTCGTTTATGCTTTTGTTTCTCAATTCATTCAGCATTCGGATGATGTTAATGGCATGTTACGGTAATACTTGATATTGTTATTAAAGTCCATTCCATGAGCAATCGGTCACTAAAACGAAGTTATCTCACGGATTTTAATGAAAATCAATTATGAGGTAACAATCAACTAACGAACATAACATTCATTCATCAGTTTGATAGATTACGCAGAACTGCGGAAGTATTCAAACTGAAAAATTATCAAAATTGCAGTGGCGTGCGGTGAGTATTTAGGCTAGGGAAGCAACCACGATTTTAATTTTAATATACCTAGGTACAGGCGCGGTTTCACGGGGGGAATAATTCCCCTCATTTATAAATAAGTAAGTATTGTGGTGATTACTTGCATACACCTTCCCAATTATGACTTTTATAATTTCCAGGTGAAAATACACCTTACGATGGCTTCAAATATGAAAAACCAAGTCAACCGATCTAACGATATGCAAATCGTAACTTGTCAAAATAATATTTTAATTTTAAGTGAAAAATCCTTTTAAGATCTACTTCTTATTATTATCAAGTGATGTAAAGTGTATCCTTTACCTATTAAGCAACAATTAATTTATTTTTTATAATATTTGGGTAAGTTCAATCTAAACCCCTAAATTTATAGGCAACCCAAATGACACACCCAATTACCAGTGCTGAAAATCACAGCAATATTCATTCGCTGATTCAATACAAGTTTTAAGTTTTTAAATAATAATAAATTATTCTTTACCATAAAAGCCTAATAATCGTAGCAATATTTAATTCTCAATTATAGTTTTGCCTGATCAAAAATGTTATATACGTACATTATACCTATACATGTATGGTATTTTATTATTTCATCTGCCTTTATTCTTGGGTAATAAAGTGTATTTATAATTATTATAATATAATTATATTACCACATCATAAAATATACAGCATATCCACTTAATCGTCGGCACTTTAAAGTTCCGTATAAGACGCTTCGCATATCGCACACAATAGTGACAAATCACGACCACTTTTCCGAGGCTTGGCGATCGTCATCGTATTGCATGCTGATCATCTTGCGTAGGCCACTCTGTACATCATGAAAATGTTCTTTCAGAAGCTTCTTCTTCGCACTTCTAATCAACTTGTTTTTCGGGGTGGGGGAGGACAACAATATTTTTGAGGTGACCAAAATGTAACTGAAACATTAATTAATTGAAAATTGTTTCTATGCTCTTGTATAATTTCCATGCATAATGCATTACATTTTATTAGATAAAGATTCTTTTTGAAATTTTTATATTCATCTAAGCCAAGCATGATAAATATTTTATTATTATGATACTTTATATTACGTTACTACTGATAGACATTTTTATTATGGGGGTGTAAACTTTTTGTCAATAAAGCCAGGGTTCTCATCGACGATTTAAATAGTATACAGCACTAAAAATAATATGTTAAATCACATTTTAAATAATTAATTAATTAAATTAATTATTTAATTTTAATTTATTTTATTTAATGTAACAAATACATTATATTAAATATTTGCATTTTTGATGTGGGGACAGAAAAGGTACTACATATAGTATTGTCGGAAAAATTGGCTCTCATTTTTGAATTACATAATTGAGCATTTGTAAAAAGAAATTACGTCGATTGGACAAAAGTTGTATCAGCTGTAATTTTTGTAAGCTTTCAACTGAATTTTAAACTTATTTTAACAAATAATATTAACAAATTTGGATTTTATGTAATGTTACCAATTTACAAATATGTAACAGAGATTCAGTATTCTGAGAAAAATAATCTTAATTTTTATACAAATCTAATAGTTATTTGCGGTTATTTGTGTATCTAGTTCGCGAAATGCTACTTTGGTGGTCAAGAATGAGAGTCTCAAAAACTCAATCAAGACCACCAAAGTCATTTTGAACACGAATTGCACACGACGTTTTTTCTACAGCGTTAGTGAAATAATCCAAAAAAATAGAAAAAAATAATCATAAAAAAATAACACAAGGATATGTTTATTTAAGCGCAAAGTGAACAGTTTCGTTGTTGCTACGGAAATGAAATTGCTCAAGTATGCATAAATCACATAATGTTTTTCGCTTTAGAGCAAGGCGAAAAACATTTCGTGCACGTTGTCAAGTAAAGAAAACCAATGTGGCATTTTGCATACAGATATTGATATGAAAAAATGTCATCATTTTTTGACAGCTATAGAAAAAAATATTTAATTAGGCGTTACTTTCTTGGGTGAACTTTGTTTTTCGTTTTGTTGTGAGCAAACGGGTAGCTTTAGCAGGTAGATACAGTATTCAGCATTGCCAAATGTTACTACTCACATTAGCTTTCTAGTAGTAAATTCACATGGCTGAAATTGTTTCTACACTCGTGTATATGACAATTAACCGCCAGATATAAGGAAATGAAAAAATCGGTTTTAAACTTATTGTAAAATCTTTATGAATATCGGTATTATTCTATTCTACTGGCATCGAATACTATCTATTTAGAACTGATACACGATATAGGTATTTGATTTATATTGATTTTTAGTGTATATACTATTATATAAACCTTATACTTGTTTCGAAACAGTAGTTTGGTCGGTAGGCTAGCTTAGATAATAAAAGAAAATGGAACAAAATAAAATAGCATTGCATATTCCAACCAATTCGTCAAAACGGAAATATCCTATTGCCAAACCAAAATTGAACATTAACTATTACTATTACACGAATAAGTTTATGCTCGAGACTCGAGGCTCCTTTAAATGAGAATAGAAGATCAGCTAATACTGTAATTTCCTGAAATTTTTGATTAAACTTGTGTTTCCAAAAAATGTAAAATCCAAGTAAAATATAAAAAACTTATTTCATTCATAATATAAACAGGAAGACTGCCAAGTGTCACTGCCATTGTTAGAGCAATTCATGTTATATTTTCAGAACTTCGCTTTAGTAGGTTTCACTATTTCAGAGCATTCAAAAGAAAACAACTTGAAGTGTGACGCAATCGGTTCCCGCACGTGTAGCCGAGCAAGAGTACCCGTATCAATGAAACAACGGTAGCAGCAGCAGAACTCTAAACGTAATTTCTTAATCTAGTCAGGCTAGACAATATTCCCGCCCACTTAACTAATAAAAGTGACATTTTCAAATATCCGTTGGGACAATCAACAAATGGTTTATTAAAAGAAATAGGTTAAATTGGTCATTGACTTTTGCACATATCATTTATTCTAATTTTACAAATTGGCTTCGTAGACGCATCTGCTACTATTGTATGCGAATAAATTAATTCCGAAGGACGCATTTACTCTCTAATAATAATAATAATAATAATAGTTATTCATTTAGTAAATTTGTATTTAAACTAACAAGGCAACAAAGCGTAAAAACAAAACATTAAGTAACAAAAATACACCTACCTTTTAAATTAACCGTATCCAAAAACGCAAAAACTCCGATTACCAAGCGGGAACTTTTCAAAATTAATTTTTATTTTAGATACTAAAACTAGTTAAAATCGAAAATTTTAAAACGCGGAAATCATAGAAATATTAACTGACAACTACATAAAGAGGTAAGAATAGACACACTAATAATTCGACAAAACACGCGAGGAAAGTAAATATTATTGTGACCTTGGTAGTAAGCACGACGACGCTACCTTACATTATTACATTTTATTACTTTTTCGCGCTTTTCGCCAGCGAACGTAGCGCTCGACAGTAACACATACATTAATCTAATAGTACGGACCGCATGAATCTTTTGCAATTAGCTTCCAAGTTCCAATCGGGCTGCTGTAGTAGCGCACGCGCTGCTACTCCTACATTAGAATAATGTATCTATTTAAATCAATAATTGCCATAATTAGAATCAGAATTCAATTAGTAGTTAATACAATTAGTAAATTATTAAATTTTACTTTTCTGTGAAATTATACAAAATGTTGTAACAAATTTTTTTGATTATCACAGTTATTAATTATAATTAGGTACAGGACAGTTTATCGGAATCTCAATATCATAATAAAGTTCTAAATATTTTTTAATTTGTGATTTTATATCTTTCTATGGTAATTGATTTTATTAATTTGTTAAATTACACCCTGATCGGTGTTTTTTTCAAAATCTATTGCATTTTAATTTTGCATTTAATTAATGAGTAAAATCAAATCGATTAATGAACATAAATGTTACGTTTTATTTCTATTTTTCAAATCAAGATTTTAAAATTCTAACAGAAAAACTTTTATAATGCTGCTATTGGATGTAACTTCACGCCTTTTATTATATGTACCTACTTCAATTTGCACTGTGCACTGTGGGACCAAACACCCCAAAAGCTGGTCAAAATTATTTTTCTTATATTTATTTCAAAATAAGGTTGATTTTAAAATGAAATCACAAAAAGATACATTATTAAGTGCTAATATGCATTTATTCAATATTCAAATTATTGATCACTTTGATAGTACCTATTTACTCGATAGATATTCACATAAACCATATTTTTTGTATTTTCATTAAGAATATATACAGGGTGACCATTATGTATGGAATATAGGACCAACTTTCAAGTTTTCTAAAAATCTGACCTTAATACATCGGCGTGCGTCATGGGATAATTAAATAGCTTGGAATCATCCGCAAAAAAGGTTGGATTAGAATGTAGACAGACTGCAAGATTGCTTACATATGCAAGAAAAAAGTAATGAACCTAAAGCTGAGCCTTGTGGTACACCACTGAGGACTGCATACTTATTTGAAAGTTCACCTTCTATTCTGACTAAAATATCTACTTTATAGAAAGTCTTCCAACCAGCGTAGTAAGTTTCCTCTTATTCCGTTGGTAGTGGTATAATTTATAAAGTAACCTCTTAATAAGAACACGATCAAAAGCTTTCTCAAAATCAATATATAGACAACATCAATCGGGTTTCCTTCATCGAAGGTTTTTGACCAGACATCGACATTTACCAAAAGATTCGTTGTGACTGACCTACTCGGGATAAATCCATGTTGACATTGTGGTATTACATTGTTTGCAATAAGGAATTCCAACAGTTTTTTTTGCTATTATCTTCTCCATTTTCCAAAAATAGATGTTAAGCTTACCGGATGATAAGTCTTTGGCAAAAGTCCTTTTTTGTATGTTTGGTATTACTGATGCCTCTTTCCAAACAGTGGTTACTGTTGAATGAGCAATGTATTATACAGGGTGCCCATTATGTATGGAATATAGTATATATCTCGGAAAATATCGACTTTATAAAAAAATTTGTTATATAAAAGTTGTTTAACATTTTATTTTCCATAATAAGATAGCATTCAATTGTTTTTATTTCAGAAAACAAATGAGTAATGAATAACACTTTAATTTTTTTAAATAGCAATGTACCCTTTCATTACGCTCATTTGATAGAGATTTTTTTTCTCTTTTCGATGACCTAAAATCTTAGTACCCTTATATCAAAAATATTTGAAAAACATGTAAAAAATGTTTATTAAGTTAATTTCACCAATAACATGAATCTAGATATCCGAGATCGTAAAGTATCTCGAATTACTACCCTAAAATAAACAGATGTGCATCTACATAATGTACAAAACAAAACAAATGAACAAAAAACAAAATAAAACAAATGAACAGAAAATTATGTACGTCTCTTATAAAGCTTGAAGACAAACGAAATTAGCAATAAAATGGTTTTCATGGCAATAAGTGTTCAAAATGTTCACCATTAACTGCAAGGCTGTGGCCCAACCTATCACGAAAAGCTTGAAAAGAATTTTTGAGCGATCTGGGAGAAATTGGTGCAGCTTCATTTTGTATTCGTTGCTCTAATTCGGCCAGATTCTGGGGTCGGTTTGTATACACTTTTGATTTTAAATATCCCCAGAAGAAGAAATCGCAAGGTGTAAGATCCGGAGATCGGGAGGCCGCTCCACAGACCCTCTTCTGCCTATCCAACGAGCCGGAAATACCACATTTAAATATCGGCGTACATCTAAATGATAGTGGGGCGGTTTTCCATCTTGTTGAAACCAAAGATAATCAAGATTTGCTTGGCAAGCTGGAATAATTTGCTGTTGCAATAATTGCAAATAACGGTCACCAGTTAGAGTACCACGAATAAAGAAAGGTTCAATTATGTGATCTGCACAAATTCCCACCCATACGTTTAGTTTTTGTGGTGTTTGGGTATAATTTTGAATCATCTAATGGGGATTTTCAGCGACCCAATATCGACAGTTATGCCTATTTACATTTCCATTTAAACAAAACGTAGCCTCGTCAGAAAAATCAATATTATTAAGAAAATCTGGATTGTTGTTGATTCGCTCCATCATAAATTCACAAAATTCAACACGTCGATCATAGTCATCTTCGAATAATTTTTGCAATAAAGTCGGTTTGTACGGATGTAATTTTTCTGAATGTAATATTTTCTGTATTGAACCTTTACTTACGGCATGGTTTAAAGTTAACTGACGAGTTGAGTTCTCGATGTGGATAACGCTCATTAAAAATTTCACATACTTCTAATTGTGTTCGTTTGCGATCCCCATAACCGACCATAATTAAAATTTCTATACGTTCAGTTTCTTTTAAATGAACCATTTTTATTTTTCCATGTACACTTGCTTTCAAAACTTTCGCGTACACACTCAAAATCAAGTAACAATAATATTGCAAAATTGTAGCTGTGTGAATGGGTAATTTTAAAATTAGGTTAAAAATGACACAAAGTAACTTTTACAAAACAAATACCTAATTCGGCAGTAATTAGTGTTTGAAGATAACAAATTTATTTAAAACGAATATAACAATAAATACAAATATTTTATATATACAATATTTTATATATACAAAACATGATTTTGACTTTTCAAAAATTTAAACGTCAAAGTTGATTAATTACAACCCTGATTTAATACAGCGAAAAATAGGTGTACGCGAAAGTTTTGAAAGCAAGTGTACCAACAACTTAATTAAATAAACAAACTTCTGTCACAATAAAAGCCTACACTCAATTGTTAAGACAAATGAAAGAGATTTCGGATATCTAGATTCATGTTATTGGTGAAATTAACTTAATAAACATTTTTTACTTTTTTTTCAAAAAGTTTCTGATATAAGGGTACTAAGATTTTAGGTCATCGAAAAGAGAAAAAAATCTCTATCAAATGAGCCTAATGAAAGGGTACATTGCTATTTGAAAAAATTAAAGTGTTATTCATTACTCATTTGTTTTCTGAAATAAAAACAATTGAATGCTATCTTATTATGGAAAATAAAATGTTAAACAACTTTTATATAACAAATTTTTTTATAAAGTCGATATTTTCCGAGATATATACTATATTCCATACATAATGGGCACCCTGTACTATATTAATATGTTAAATTATCCAAAAACAAGAAATAAATTCCAAGTTGGCACTTAATGCCCCAATTATTATATTCAAAAAGTGTAGTACGCAAGATTTTGCAGTTATTAAGTATTGAAAATTCATATACGTAAAATTAAGTAAATAACTAATGGTGCGGCAAAGTACGGCAAGTAAATTTTATATATGCTATAATTTAGAGTTTTAACTAAAAAATATGTAAAAATTGGATCTAGAGCTCATCCGACTAATTTTGTACCTCAAGCTAAATATAAGCTTCGTGAAAGGTTTACACAAATTAGTAGCGTTGTTTATAGTTCGGATTTTACAAACGAATATACATATTAAATAAAAAAATAACGTTTATAATATCAAGTATTTCTTAGATATAATTGATCAATCGCTTATTTGACCACAAATTATATAGAAAAGTTCACAAAATCGATTTATAGTCACTTACTCAATCAGTCGCTTTTTAGACAAGTTGCATTCAACGCTACGACGAAAATGTGCAACCTCCTACAATGTGCAGAAATTGATCCTTCTCCCTAATAACGTATCCCGTTATAAAGCTCAGGCATTCTTCTTTCAATGTGTAAGGGTCTCAGGTTAATTCTGAGAAGATGAATTTTTCCAATTTTGAACAACATTACAGGTAGTTTGTCCCTCTGTGCTGTGATGGGATTTCGGGTCAGTTTTCTTGGGGGGGGAGGGTCGTTTTCTTGATATATGATTAATTTAAATATTCAATGATAAAGCTAACATTTTTCTTTGTTGTCCCAACATTGGGTGGCAATTGCTCCCCCCCCCCACTCCGTTGATATGCCTAAATCACGACACTGAATTTGAATATACTTTCAATTTAATTTGAATATCGAGCCTGTTATACCTACTAATAAATTGATCTACCGGTCACCTAGGCCGCAGAGGGGGACGCAGAAATCCAGTAATCATGTTTCAGTAGATATAATGTTCGTTATTCACATTTTTCTGCTACTGGCAATGTAAGTAAGCCCTTACATTAAGTGGTGGCTTGTCCTCAAGGCCGTATTCAAGGGGGAGGTTTAGGGGGTCTAACCCCCCCCCCCCCCCCGACCCGAAACTAAACTTAATACTAATAAAATGACAACAAAACAAAATTATTTTTCTATTCTGCTTTCCCCTGAAAATAAATTCCCCTTGAACCACCCGGAAATAAATTGCTGGCTACAGCCCTGCTTGTCCTTATGATCATTTGGTCAATGGTTAACCAGGTAATGGGTTGTAGCAATTATTATCTATTATTATAACCCCCAGCCCTAATCATTTATTTGCTTAAAGACTGTACAGTCTTTAGCAATTGTCTTGTTCCGAGCAAGAGCGCTGCTGCATTAAGAATCGAAATACCCCTTATATTGTGTATGAAAGAGACCGAATTAGATAGAGATGAACAACTACCTGGCCAAGATATTTAAAATCTTTAAAGTTTGTTTTGAAAACATGCTTGTAAATCTATTGTTACTCATTCTATTCAAAATTTCTTTGACACACTTTATCTACTAGTTACCCAAAGTTGTATAGTATTAAAATAAATGTAAAAAATAAAGTTATATATGTTAAAATAGATTTAGTATGAAATACCAAAATAACTGCAACGTAAATTCATATGCTTCAGAGAAAATCTCAAAGACTTACTTTCCGCTTTAACAAATGACCGGTTATAATTTTATAATCTTTTCATTCATGAATTGACAAGAAACTTTCATTCGCCCTTTCTAAGGATTTGGAAATTCCAAACCTACACAAACAAAAACTTTACCCTCTTCTTTTAAACTAAAACGGTAAAATTAAACTGTTATAAGATAACAACAAAGTGAAATATTTTTAAGCATTTTTGCATACACAGTGGTTGTGTTATATTCCGTGTTATTTGTATTTTCATCATGTAAAGATCTCTTTATTTAAAATATATAGTACTTAAACAACATATAAATATTATATTAAATGTTTAAATATGCCTCATTTGTATGTCCAATCTGATTCTACTTTGGAAACTCGGGGAATGATTATTTTATTAGTATGTGGGAATGGCTCATTGTTGGCACTGGCTTATAGTGGGGCATTCTCCCCTATTGTAATATTTTTATATTAACTTATTTGTTTTGTAAGGAATAAATGATAAATCATTTTACCTCACTTTTTATAATTATTAATTTTGCTTAGTTATTATTTTTAGTATTTTTACAATAAAAACTTTTTACAGTTAGTTCTAAAAATTTCTTTTTTTTAGTGTTTACAAAATAATTAAGCGTAAATAAACAAATCAGACTCGTAAATAGTTTACGATAACGAAGAAAAAAAGCATAAGATATTTATTTCTTAAAGTAAAAGAAACGATAGTAGAAGTGAAACGATTGTTTTGTACTCCAGTAAAATAAGAAACCCACTTGAAAATAGCAGTTTTTATTACTCTATTGTTGTTATACAAAGCCACTCTAGGTAGGATAGCAACCTTTAAAACTGGTTACATCTGTTGTGTTGTTTGTAAACAATGGAAAAAGAAACTATGCTCCGAAACGTACGTCGTTTCTTTTACCAGATTTATTAAATGTGTTGCCTGCTCGGGACAAGACACATTTGCTAAAGACTGTACATAAACTTTTAAACGGTGGGATTTACTGTCCCAGATTGTTGCCCTTGGTGCACCTGTTGGATATGTGCAAAGATTTGGATCCTTTCAATATAATAACGAATAAAAATTACTATATATCACTAATAAAGCAACGGACTAATATTATAGCAACGTAATAAGTACGTAAGATATTTGGAAGAGCTTTAATTTAAACACAAACAAAATTAACACGCAATAGCATGATATTTGATATTAAATCAACGATTTAAAGATTTATCTCCTATATAAACTAGAAAACAATCATTAACAAAAGCAACGAGGCGTTAATTCCAGCAACGCAACAATTATGAAAAGACAGAATTGCTGAATAAAAACGATAAAATTCAAATTTGACCTACTATGGTTTATAACGCAAGAAATTATAACGAAAAAAGATATCGATGCTTCAATAGTGAGAAATGGTTAACTGCTCTTTTTTAAATCAGAAGTTAATAGTGTTAATACTGAAGCTATGGCGCCTAACTCAAGCTAGATAAAATTGGGAACCAAATATTTTAAATTATTCGAAATCAATTAACAAAGAAAGATAAAATCAAAATGATTTAATGAGATTGCACAGTAGTAAATAAAATAAATTTAGACTATACAGGATGTCTCAGAAATAAAGGGATTTGAGTTAATGGTAGATAGGTGGAATGGAGTAGAGCAAATTTTCCTTATAAAGTTTGTTCTTCAACTGAATAGTTTTCGAGAAAATGAATTTTAAAGTTTCATTGATTTTCAAGTCCGACTCTGTAACACTAACCTACCTTAATGTACTTTAAAAATGTGATACCATTTTTAGATCTGCCTGCCTTTTAGAAATTGTTATTGTATGTCACGTACAAAAGTAATTTACGATATCTGAACATCTTAAACGTAAATAAAGTTGCTATTACCTATTAGTAGGTCAAAATATGATCTGCTGTTGTAGGTATGCTTTATTTGTGTTGATATAAACAGATGTTCTAATAAAACATGGGGCATTTACACCTAACGGTAATTACGTAATTAGTAGTTATGGAAGTTTTATTTTATAGCATATGGGTTATTTTGTTAAAACATAACATTATCTACACAAAATATTTTGTTTTGGTCAATGCGTCAACTTACTACAATAATCAGGTGTAATTAATTTTTGCATAAGTGTTGTCATATTTTCTTCAACGATTTGAACGTAGATTAGAAATGCCTGCCTGAAGGAGCACATTTAAGGAACTTTGTAAAAATGCAGATAACAATAGTGTCTAAAAACTAGCAATTCAATAAACAGATCACAAAACTTTTCAAAGGAATGCAGTATTATCCCTTCTGCGAATTGTTAGTATTTTGTTAGATTTATTTACAATACTAGTAAAGTTCTTTTCATAGCGGTAGCATTTCATGTAATTCCGTAAAACTGTAAAAGCCTATTTGCAACGTGCAAGAAATGTCAGAAAACAAGGACTAGTACATCTTGCAAATGAACTCTGTATTCTGTATTGTCACTGTCACGTACTATTTATGTTTAAGAAAATAAAATAAGGCTTTAGGGATTTTAGGAAGGAACCTTTATGTACTTCATCAGTTGAAAGTGCAAGTTCCGTGTCAATACATGTATCACTTGCTACTTTGCGCCACAAAAAGTTTCAGGTATTCGGAGTGTGAACACTGGAAATATTGTTTTACTTGTGTTTAGTGTGTTAATAGGTGTAATTATTATTAGTATTTGTACATTATACCGGGTGATTGCGGTAACCATATTCTAATAATATGGCGCAGTTTTCGATCCAAGAGTATACAGATATAATATTCATGTACGGTGAATGCAATTCTAATTTTGCAGAAACTCAAAGGGTGTATGCTGAACGGTTTCCAAACCGTCGGCAACCTTCTAGAAATACAATCATGCAGTGCGTGCAACGATTCCGAGATACGGGAAATGTTGTGCCAACATATGAAGGACGTGGCCGAAATAGACGTCGCGACGTTGCGCAAGCGGAAGAACCGATTTTGGAAATGGTAGAAAACGACCCTACCCTTAGTACACGTCAAATTTCCCGGGAAGTTAATATTTCACATAGTACTGTGCATCGCATACTCCGGGAGAATTTATTGTATCCTTACCATATTCAGAGGGTGCAACATTTAAGGGAAAATGACTTTCCCTCTCGCCTGGAATTCTGTGAATGGTTTAGACAGGAAGATACGCGACAACCAAATTTTTGTGAAAGAATATTATTTACAGATGAATGTTGTTTTACCCGCGACGGCATTTTAAATTTCCACAATTGGCATCACTGGAGTCAAGAAAATCCACATGTAATTCGACAAAACAGATTCCAGTGAAGATTTTCAATAAACATATGGGCAGGAATTTTAGGCGACGTGGTAGTGGGACCCTTTATACTACCGCAACATTTACGAGGCATTGAGTATTTGGAATTTTTGGAAACCACGCTATTCGAATTCTTGCACGGTTTGCTAGTAGAATTCCGAGGACAAAGCTGGTTCATGCACGATGGTGCTCCTCATCACGTGACTGCTGTTGTTCGGCAATATCTTACCACGCAATATCAGGATCGATGGATTGGACGTCATGGCCCCGTGCCCTGGCCCCCGCGTAGTCCCTATATTAACCCATTGGATTTCTTCTTGTGGGGTTATATCAAGAACCTGGTATACGCCACACCTGTAGAAACCGAAAACGAATTACGCGAACGTATTTTTGCTGCTGCTGAAGAAATTCGTGCTCAACCAGGTATCTTTCAAAGGGTCCGAGAAAACTTTTACCGTCGGATAGATGCTTGTGTTCGTTCAAACGGAGGGCATATTGAACACTTACTGTAGATGCAGTTGTTCTTGTTTCTCGGGTAGAAGGTTGAAGAACACAGGGTGTTGTTAGCGACAACACCCTGGAAAACGGCTCACGGGAAGAGGGGAGGAAGGCGGGAGGGGGGTAACTTCTTCTTCTTTTAGTTATCCGTTCACTGGAAGGGCGTGGAGGCTAAGACATACACGCACCCAAAATTTGACACCTTTCCTAAACAACACAACCTTCAACTCTCTGCGAACTGGTCACGCTGCTTATAATATCAAGTATGTTGTTTAATACCTAATTCGTTTTATAGCAATTCTAACTGTTAATTGATTTTATTTTATTTACTTATTTCTAACGATGTCTTGAGATTAAATACAATTCAAATTCATTGAGGTTTTTCAACCTATACTACTACAGCATGTACCTACTATTAGTTGTAAGAAGAATAACAAAACACCCGGTCACTGTTGATTTTTTTTATTAGTCTATCTTTATTTAGGACGCATTTATGTCTTTATTACTATAATAACAGTTTAAATAGTAAACATCTTTTTGCTTGGAATAAACTAAATAGAATGAGATCAGCATACTATTTATTATTAAGCTTCACCAGACACCAGGGCCTTCAGTTTGCTTAGTTTTCCGGGTGCCCACAAATTTTTAGTAAAAAATTTTTTTGAGATAGTGCGGAATTTTATGCATTTTTGGCTTCTTCCATTATTCATATGTTACCCATTAACTCAAAGTCCTTTATATTTGGGACACCCGTATAGACCCATTAACTATACAGGATGTAACTAATATAAACCTCGTAATTGTAGCTGTAATGATTTAGAACATATTTTCCTTAACAACATGTGGTCGCTTCCGGATAGTTTTCAAGAAAATCGGATTTGAAATTTTAAGTACGCTCCTTGTATTCAGATTACATTAAAAATACTAGCAAAAAACTTTTTAAAAATTTCTTTTTTTTGCTTGTTTAGTAATTTTAATCTAATGTGAGTACAACGGGTGTTAAAACTTAAAATTTAAAATGCGATTTTCTCGAAAACTAACAGGAAGCGATCTCATGTTGACCAGGAAAATTTGTTCTAAATTATTACAGCTACCCCCATTCCCATTAAAAGGTTTGTACTTTTATCAGTTACACTCTGCATTTTGAATTGTTGGCAACGAAACCAAATAGAACAGTATTTATTAGATTTAGCGCATCAACTGGTCTAAATACGCGTTAAAATCTAAATGGCGTTCTAAATGGCTTTAATACGCTCGACTTCAAAGAGTAAAATTAATTAGCTTAATTGAATTTAAAATTGATTAGATTGAGACAAATATATATGCAGCTATGAACACATTACGGTAATTGAAAAAATTAACGAAGAAGTAATACTAAAATTTGAAAATCAGGGTCACTGTTGGCACTGTTGTGAATGGCTCACAACTTGCATTCATTGCGTAGATACGGAATGGTACTAGGCAACAAGAATAATAAACAAGTCATATAATATAAAAATAAATATCTCATAAAAGTTACTACTTGCGTTTTATTAACTCTTACAAGAGATATATGTAGCCCTAACGCTACATTTAGTGTACACCATCGCTACATTTGGTGACCCGACGTTCCTGAAGAAGAATTTAACAGTACTGGTCTTTGCCTGCTGCACTGAATTCTCCAGGTGAACAACCGCTGGTTCTCCTTTCATCATCTGCCATCAGCTACTACTCGACTCCTGCCAGCGTGAGATACTGCTACCTGCTTCGCTTACGTGACTTGTCGTGGCTGGTTGGAGGTGACCGTTGGAACCGAAACTAGTGCTCCTTCTCATCCTATAAGTATTTTTACTTACTTATTTAATATTTCAAATGGCGACTGTCAAAGTTCCATTTCCAGTTTTTACGAGTAACGATATCGACCTGTATTTTATTTTAGTGGAAAGATACTTTACTCGTATGCTGATCAACGATGAGCTCGCCAAATATAACTTATTAACACTAAACTTACCTTTCGACGTTTTAGGAGCTCATCGCGACCTGAGCATTAACCCCCCTAGGCAACGACCGTACACTACCTTGAAACGGGCAGTGATAAAATCTGTCCTAGGACCACGAGAATCTCGAATTAATAATCTTTTGGAGACTCTTCAATTCTCTGGTAGTGTCAAAGAACTACTTTTTAACATTCAAAAATTGGCAATCGATCTCGATTTAACTGAGGAATTAACCAAAGACTTTTTAATAGCTAAACTACCATCAGAACTTAAGATTCAGTCCTTAAATTTCAATGACTTACCGTTAATATCCTTTGTAGAAAAATTAGATTTAATTTATTCTATGCAAAAGGCACCACAACCTTTAGCTACTCCTGCATTAGAAGCTAAACTAGACAATTTGACAACTAAACTTACTACCATTTCCAATGAGCTTTCTACAATGCACAAGCAACAATCCCCTATAACTCCCAACATCTCTCCGTACACCCAAAATCCTCAGCAGTTCAAACAACGCCGTTCCATACCATCGAGCTATTCCAATTCCCAATTGCAACAGTGCTATTATCACAGACGCTTTCAGAATAATGCACGTAATTGCACGGGAAATTGTTCATACCAAACAAAAAAAAGTAACTTCGCACTCTCCTGGCCTCCAGGGAGGGCCATGCAGGGTTAATTCAATCCCTCCAACTTATTCTTCAATCTTTTTACAAAACCTAACCTACAAAATTAATTTTGTGGTTGACACTGGTGCTGACTATTCTATTTTACCCACCCACGTTGCAGTTTCCTGTAACCAAAACATCACGCCTGCCAACCTTTCATTTATGGCCGTGAACAACACGTCAATTCCTGTGACAGGTATTGTAATCGTGAGGTTACATTTCCTGATTCCTGGCCTACAGCCATGCCCCTGGAAATTTTATGTCGCTGACATATCTACAGCCATTCTAGGCCTGGATTTTTTGCAGCAGCACAACCTAACCATTGACTGCTTTTCTCGACGAGTCATTTGCAAGACAGATGTCAAGCTCGCCCGAAACCGCAGCCAGGGTTGTCAATTCCCAGCTCCAACAGTGAATCCTCTCACTGACTGCTCTTCTCAGTGGGTCATTTGCACGGCAGATGTCCAGCCCGCACGAACTTGCAGTCGAGGTTCCACAACCCCACCAGTTGAGACTGGCACTAAACGCAAACTATTTTCTGCTCAGGCTAATGTTTTGACTCCTCCTTCCGAGTCAATCGTTATTCCTGCGATTTCGTCCCCCTCTCTTCCCTTACCTTCACCCATTAACGTACCCTCTTCAGGTACTGTTAACAACATGTCTAGCGATCTTAATGTTTATAGCAAGATGCTAAACACACACTTCCCGGAGCTTTTGCGTAAGTTCGACTACCATCAACCCGTAAAACATACTGTAGTCCATCACATTGACACGACCGGCCCTCCGGTTAAAGCACGCTGTCGCAAACTGAACCCTAATCATCTTTCTTTTCTAGAAGATCATCTTAATGAGCTCTTGGACGCTGACGTAGTACAGCGGTCATCATCTAGCTATGCTACGCCAATTCACATCGTCGGGAAGCGAGCAGTAGGCACAGCAAAGACGCTACCTCCTGGTGACGACCAAGACATCACAGCCCCCATCGCCCCAACAGACAGTTATCGCTTGGTTGGCGATTATAGAAAACTCAATTCAGTGACAGTACCAGATCGTTACCCGATTCCTTTTTTAACGGACTTTACAAGAAAACTTGCTGGCGCAACCATATTTTCGAAGCTAGACCTCCAAAAGGCCTACTTCGCAATACCAATCGCAGCAGAGGACATTGACAAGACTGCTATTATCACACCTCTGCGGCTCTTTGAGTTCAAACGGATGTGTTTCGGACTACGGAATGCAGCCAGCACCTGGAGTCGTTTCATGGACACTGTATTATCAGGGCTTCCATTTTGTTCTTCATACCTAGACGATATCCTAGTCTTTAGTGCTGATTCGCAGCAACATGTTGAACATTTACACCAAGTGTTTTCCCGATTAAAAGACAATGGCCTAATTAGAAACCTACCAAAGTGTCTCTTTGGAGTCAATGAGATCGATTTTTTAGGACATCACGTTAATACACGCGGTATCAAACCAATGGCTTCCAAAGTCCAGGCTATAATTGATTACCCATTGCCTTCAAGTCAGAAAGCACTCCGCAATTTTATTGGCTTAATTTCGTATTACCATAAATTTGTACCAAACTGTGCGAAAATTTTGGCACCGTTAAACTCTATAGTTATTCCTGGTAAAGCTTCGCTAGTCTGTCCAGTTAAATCATGAGCAAATAGAAGCCTTTAGGCACGCGAAGAATGCTTTGATTACCGCTACTTTATTGGTACATCCGCGAATTAATAACCCTCTTAGTATAGCTGCAGACAGTTCGTCTTCCACTATAGCTGGAGTATTACAACAGTTTGAAGATGGCATATGGAAACCACTAGCTTTCTGTTCCCGGAAGTTAACCACCACAGAGCAAAAGTACAGTAGTTTTACGTTGAGTGCAGAGACTTTCAAATCTTTACGGATCACAAACCTTTGTGTACAGCGATCAAAAATAATGGTGATCAATATTTACCACGTGAGTTTCGACAACTAGAGTTTATTTCTCAATTCACGACTGACCTCCAATATATCAAAGGTCAAGAGAATATTCCGGCAGACGCTCTGACAAGAGTTAATCTTATTAACGTCCCTGGAACTGATCTTAATTACGACGAAGTCGCTCTATCTCAAGAACAAGATCCCGAGTTAAACCAGCTCTGATCTCGTAGTAATTTTCAATTCATTTCCCTTCAAACTGCCAACAAATCAAACCTCTGGGTGGATGTTAGTATAGGCCAACCACGACCCTATATCCCGCTCAAATTCAGGTATCCCTTATTCCAACAACTACACAACATCGCCCATCCTGACATCCGTGCTACTAAAAGATTGATTACTCAGCGATATCTGTGGCCATCTATGCACCACGATATTCAGAAGTAGGTCATATCTTGTGCTGAATGTCAGAAACATAAAGTTCGGCGTCATACGAAAACCCCTCTACAATCTATTGTAGAACCAGATGAACGTTTTACTAAGGTCCATCTCGACCTAGTACACCTTCCTTCTTCGGGAGGTTATAAATTCCTCTTTTCCATTATTGACCGCTACAGTCGGTGGCCGGAAGCAATTCTTCTGAAGGATTCTTCCGTGGAGTCAGTAATCACTGCATTTGTCGACACGTGGGTGTCCCGCTTTGGAATTCCCAACTATCTCACCACGGACAATGCAAGAATATTCCTTTCTCATGCATGGATCAACTTCATGGCCATGTTAGGAATTAAACACGTCAAATGCACGGCCTTCCATCCGATTAGTCAGGGCGTTATCGAACGTTTTAATCGGACACTCAAGCAATCCATTCAAACCACAGGTCTTCCTTCCAACTTCCAACTTCCCAAACTTCCTCCTGGTTAACGAATCTCCCTTGGATTCTCTTGAGCTTACGTACAACACTGAAATCGCAAGTTAATGTTTCTCCTGCAGAAATCCTGTATGCTACCCCGTTACGACTACCTGGAGATTTCTTTGAAGAAGAACAACTGGCTAACGACATGAACCTCCCTAATTTCCTAGCCACTCTCAAACGTCGTATGAGGAAGCAGAAGAATTTTTTTACAAAAACGTATTCCGGTCAGTCCTTCGTCCCCAGCAACTTGATCAACTGCACACACGTGCATACGTTCGTAATAACACGCACACTCTGGGCATGAAAGACAGTTGCTTTAAGAAAGAACATTAATTTTTTGTAGGAAAATGAATGATTACAAGAAATCACTTTGTTTTGAATAATAATTAATTCAATAATAAATTACGTTAATTTGTTAATTTGGTTGCGTAGAAGCAGCTTAGGAACATACATACTACATAATTAAGCGACGCCTACGTTTCAAGAGAAACGTGTTGCATCTGAAGGTATCGGAGCATGAACTCGCGATTACTACACACTAATTAATATATTTATATGTTATTAGTGGTGACACTGAAATCGACTTGGTTGGCTGACAGAGATTTAGCTTGTTGGAGATTTTTCAAAAAACATACTTAAGTGGTTCTATACTTTAACCATAAATACATGAAATGAGTCGTTTTCGTTATCACACCGGAATAAACAAATAAGATCCGGGATCAAATACGATAAGAGTGCAAATTTCACATTGCTAAGAATTCAGTGACGTACGCTAGAACCAACAGATTTTCATTGCTTCATTAAAATTTATTTTTAATTAAGAAGGGGTTTGTTCCGCTTATGAATCTTTCTAGCTCATTTATTGTTTATTTTATCATTTAGATTACAGCGTGACCTTTGTGTAATTCTAGATACATTTTACATTTTTGCCCACGTGTTTGTAATGACTCATTTCTTGCAACTTTGGTTGAAGTATAGTCTATACCTATTTAAAAAGAAAAATGCATTATGGTTAATTATTTTTTTGTGTAACCATACGCGAAGTGGACACACGTATGCAATACAGGCCGAGAAATCCACAGGCCCCGTACCAATAGTAACGGCCACGAAGTAACATAGTGCCAGTACCTCCAGGCCCGGATTACCCATAAGGCCAAGCTAGGCCATGGCCTAGAGTGCAGGCTCTGGGGGGGGGGGGCGCACAATGGGGGTTGGGCGTAGATAGATAAATATTATAATAACATAGTTGGGTTCAATAAGTAATTAACTTATCTTTATTCAATGGCATTAAAAAATTAATAACAATTTATTTTTTATTAAAATAATAAAAATTTGTATTAAATTCTAAGAACTTAATAACAATAACGGACACGAGTGGCGACATGCTGCTCAGTGCTCAGTGCTCTGCCCCAGGAGCTCGACATTTTTAGGCCTTCATTAAGCGTTTATTAATATAGCATTTTCAACTATGAACTGCATTACCTTAATATAATTTACTTTAATATTCTCCTTTCCAATGTAAATCAGAAAATAGTTGGGCAGAACGTGAGCTATTTTATTTTCCTAATTTGAATGCTATAAACGAGTACTTATTAACTGTTTATCATAAATTAAATTTTAAAGAATATATATAAATATATAAATATTTAGTAAAAAACCTGTTGAACTATAAGGTTTTTTAAAGTTTGAAATTATTTTATTATTTATGTATATATTGGTGGGGGGTGCGCAGTCAAACTTTGGCCTAGGGGGTAAATCAATGCTAATCCGGGCCTGATTTACGAATTTTTGCAAAACTGTTTATAATATATGCCATTTCCATAAGAACGCTGTAACATTAAAACCGTCTTTCTATGTTATTTACAATTAATTAAACTGCTTTTTAAAAGCAGTGGAATATGTAATTACATATTTTTTACGGTTGCACAAAAAATATTGTGTATACCTTGTCCGCAAGATTCTTTTAGAGTCCTCGAGAATATTGAATTATTCTCTCGGTACATTAAAAAGAGATTTTGCGACCTTGATATACAAATAACTATTAAACGCCAACTGAACTGCAATTAGCCATCATTCAGCTGGGGTTTCTATATCGACAATCTCGTTAAGTGTATCACCATGGAAATCAGGATGCTGAAATTTTAATATACAGGGTGCCCATTATGTATGGAATATAGTATATAATCTCGGTAAATATCGACTTTATAAAAAAATTTGTTATATAAAAGTTGTTGAACATTTTATTTTCCTTAATAAGATAGCATTCAATTGTTTTTATTTCAGAAAACAAATGAGTAATGAGTAACACTTTAATTTTTTCAAATAGAAATGTACCCTTTCATTAGGCTCATTTGATAGAGATTTTTTTCTCTTTTTGATGACCTAAAATCTTAGTACCCTTATATCAGAAAATTTTTGAAAAAATGTAAAAAATGTTTATTAAGTTAATTTCACCAATAACATGAATCTAGATATCCGAGATCTCTTTCATTTGTCTTAACAATTGATTGTAGGCTTTTATTGTGACAGAAGTTTGTTTATTTAATTAAGTTGTTGGTACATGGAAAAATAAAAATGGTTCATTTAACAAAAAGTGAACGTATAGAAATTTTAATTATGGTTGGTTATGGGAATCGCAAACGAACACAATTGGAAGTATCTGAAATTTCTAATGAGCGTTATCCACATCGAGAACCAATCACCCAGTCAGTAGTTAGCAAAACCTTGAAACGGTTTAGGGAAACTGGCAATGTTAAAGATCTGGTGAAGACTGGTTCGCAGAGGTCTGCGACAAATGAAGATAAAAAAGCTCGATGTTTTAATAGAAATCGAAGAAAATCCAAATATTTCAACTTGTCAGTTAAGTTTAAACCATGCCGTAAGTAAAGGTTCAATACAGAAAATATTACATTCAGAAAAATTACATCCGTACAAACCGACTTTATTGCAAGAATTATCCGAAGATGACTACTATCGACGTGTTGAATTTTGTGAATATATGATGGAGCGAATCAACAACAATCCAAATTTTCTTAATAATATTGGTTTTTCTGACGAGGCTACGTTTTGTTTAAATGAAAATGTAAATAGGCATAATTGTCGATATTGGGCCGCTGAAAATCTCCATTGGATGATCCAAAATCATATCCAAACACCACAAAAATTAAACGTATGGGTGGGAATTTGTGCAGATCACATAATTGGACCTTTCTTTATTCGTGGTATTCTTCTAATTATTGCAACAGCAAATTATTCCAGCTTGCCAAGCAAATCTTGATGATCTTTGGTTTCAACAAGATGGAGCAGCGCCCCACTATCATTTAGATGTACGCCGATATTTAAATGTGGTATTTCCGGCACGTTGGATAGGCAGAAGAGGGTCTGTGGAGTGGCCTCCCCGATCTCCGGCTCTTACACCTTGCGATTTCTTCTTCTGGGGATATTTAAAATCAAAAGTGTATACAAACCGACCCCAGAATCTGGCCGAATTAGAGCAACGAATACAAAATGAAGCTGCACCAATTTCTCCCAGATCGCTCAAAAATTCTTTTCAAGCTTTTCGTGATAGGTTGGGTCACTGCCTTGCAGTTAATGGTGAACATTTTGAACACTTATTGCCATGAAAACCTCATAATTGGGATACCTACGTATTTTAATCGCTATATTCAGAGTTTTAATTTTACGTACATTTAATTTACGTACATGTGTCAATTAATCCAGTTAGAATTACGTACGTATTTTAATTAATCTATTCGGAGTTTTTACTGTTACGTACATTTGATTTACGCACATGATTCAATTAATCAGTTCGAGTTTATAATTTTACGTGCACTTGAGTTACGTACATATTTTAATTGATCTATTCGGAGTTTTACTTTTATGTACAATTGCTTTACGTAGAATTATTACATTAGAGTTTATACTTTTACCTAGATTTGAGTTACGTATGTATTTTAATTGATCTATTCGGAGTTTTATTTTTACCTACCTTTAATTACGCACATGTTTCCATTAATTCAGTTAGCGTTTATAATTATACGTACATTTGAGTTAATTTTCGTTGATATTTGCAATTTTGATTTTACGTACATTCAAATTACGTGAGCACGTACTGCAATGAGTATCCAATTCAAGTTTTTAATTTTACTTCCGTTTGAGTTATGTACAGCTTCATTGTGTAGTTTAGACGAGGGACACGGTTAGTAAAATAGTTAACAAAAAAAAAAATACACGGGTGTTTATGTGAACTAAATTGGTGTTTGATCATTCAATGGTTTATTGACTTATGCGATTCAAAAATTATGATCCATTATGTGCTCCGTTAATTTTATTATTTAGTTTAACGCCAAATCATTATCGTGTTATTACATTTGGGTAATTCCTGTTTTGTTCCTTTTCCAATCTTACTGTAATTATCACTTCCTACACGACCTTTTCTAATGAACATTCTGGATCCATTCAACTAACCAGTTCCCTGCATATAATTGATCTTCGATCATCGATGTGCAATGTATCTTTCTAAGATAAGGCCGATTATAATTAGTTGTGGTTTAATAACCAGCAAAATCATTAGAAGTTTCAAATAGGTGAGATTATCGGAAATGATTCTTCCCGTTCAATTAGTTTTGAAATCGAGTAAGTATTAACAATATGGAAGATCGATAGTAACTAATAGTAACGTGTAGGTAGTGCCAGGGAAAGGATAGACGTTCAAGTCGTGTCTGGTACCTCAGGATCAAGAGATCCTTTGTTTTTTTTTATAGTGTAAGCTTTTGCCAAGAAGGAGAGAACATTAGGCTACTGAAATATAGCTTACTTATTGTTAGTTAGGTACACATAGATAGAAGGAAATAATTGATGGGAATTTCGTGGGAGTTGTTGAGATTTTCTGCCTGGAGGTTGCTTCGGTGCAGTTGTATCATTCTCATCCATAATTTGCATTTGATAGTGATGGGTAGTGTTAGGGCAGTTTTTTAGGTGTAGGGTTCTCGATGGGCCTTGTGAGACTGATGTTAGTTATTTTGCTTCTATTTCATTTCACGATTATAGAGTTTCACACAGTACGACTTGAAACAGTAAACTCAAGGATAGGAGACCTTGTAAGACGTTGGTATAGAGGTTGCTTTGCGTTAGACTCGCGCAAAGTAGGATTTGTTGTCAGTGTAGAGATCGACATGAGGTCAACTAACGATGAACTGTTTCTATCCATAAACTGTATTCCAAATTTCATTTGCATCTTATATTTCATTAGTAAATAAAAAGAAAACAAGACACATGGTGAAGACAGGCTATACATAGCTAGATAGATAGATGCGAATGATAGAATGCTCAGAAACACAGGTTGCATATCATCAGATCTCAGAATCGGATTATCATTAGGTTTCCGTAGAAGGGGTTTCGCGTGAAACACAGTATACAGTATTTGTGCCACATTATAAATTGAAGAAAATCCCGTTTGGCATCTTCAATGCACTTTGCGTGTCCATGCGATTAGAACCCTGTCATGGCATCTTGTGAAGATACAGCAGGCGTGTATCTCAGCGATATATTAATCCCATCTGTCACTGTGCGATATAATCTCAATAGGTTAGCAACGGCGCAGCAAGCATTATAGGGTAAATGTTTACCACTTTACTTGAAGTAATATTCATGCCTTCAACAAAGCGTGAACTACGTGGATATGGAAGTGTCTGCGAGCACTGGTAAACTGGGCGAAGAGAAATTGGTTAAGTTTAGTTATTTGGTGGGCGAAGTTGGTAAAATATTTCTGAGCTTCAAAGGGAATTCGTTAGGTGCGTCAATAGTTAGGGTGAACGAATTTTCTTAAATACTTCGTTCAGGTTATGCTCTAATTAATTAGCAAGTTTGCAATGGATTATAGACCCTGTCCAGTACAGCTATATATAATCCCCTCGTTGACACTGGGATCTATACAGCGGCGAGTAGGTTTGGCTGGTAGTTAGTAGGTCTGCATTCTTATGCAGAGATGGCAATAACCATCAAACAGATAGTAAAAATAAGTACAATTGCTTTGAACTAGAAATTTTAGTTGTAGTAGAGACCCTTAGAAATGTTTCGTGTATATCTCGTGTAAGTTCCAAGTGGCTACCGATTGTAATGCTAAGCTCCTACAAAAAGAATTATTAGGTGGTGACTCCTGCTCTAGTAATATGATTTCAGTATAGAGTACAGGGCGGATATACAATGAATTATGTAGATTGGATATTATCAGTACAGTCAACACCTGACAAAAATGCGAGACATTCAGGAGGTTCTTTCTCGATCTCCAAATACCGAATACGACAGAAAGATCTGCCGATCTTTCTGCAATATCATGTGTATCGCATTACAATTCCAGACATAATTCACGTGACGAGCAATGTGTCAATTCGTGGTAAGAAGTGCCCATGATGATGTGGGTGACTTCGTTAGAAATGAGCATTAAAGAAATTAACTTGAAAATTATTAGTATTTGGTAGGAAGCATACATTGTGTGTTGTCCTCTTTGTTTGCACACCAACAATCCTTCCGGTAAGTATCCTCGAGATTTCCATCCTATTCTCAAACAGTCTATTCCTTTTTATACTCTACATATAACTATTTGGGTCCATTTACCAAAACTA
This sequence comes from Agrypnus murinus, assembly GCA_929113105.1. Classification (NCBI taxonomy): domain Eukaryota; kingdom Metazoa; phylum Arthropoda; class Insecta; order Coleoptera; family Elateridae; genus Agrypnus; species Agrypnus murinus. Next base: position 70,687,053 of record OV816024.1, read on the forward strand.
AAAGTAGTTTGCGTTATGCGCTAGTGATGGTAAATACATTCACCAAGTAGGCTCTGATCAACGGTACGATCAACAAAATCTACATATGCTGTTCGGTTTCCCGCCACTCAGTTTTATGTCACTAGAACAACGACAAGACGATCAGATGCGTCATGAGAGTTCTCTAACATGTGCCGCAAAATAAGAATTCAACATGTATGCGGTAGCTAGATCTCACGGTAATAGATGTAATGTCAATTGGGACAAAGCGGTCCCCAAGGTACAATTTACGATTACTACATCGTTGACAGAGTGATTCATAGAACATCTAGTGGGTTGTTATAATACTGACCATAACTACTGATAGTCATATTAAAAAGCGTGTTCCCAAGTACGTGAGACTCATCGTTGTAGATCAGGTATTTCCTAACGTTGTGGTTAAGGATCGCCTTAAGAGTTGGATTCCAATTCTTGGAATTTCGGATAACTCAGCAAAGAAACGCGATGGAGATAGCACTCCGATAGGATCCCGTACATAAGATACTTGTCTAGAAACATAGTCTACCATTCTCGAGGACGAGAAGTCTTCAGGATGGCCGAATGTGGGATATTTATTTTCTGTATGCGAATTTAGCATCTTTAGTGATTAATTAATAGTAAATGATAATAGGAAATGTCTTAAATAAGTTCAGTTTTAAATTCTTTGTAGGAACCAAAATGTATTTACGACATAAGAAGGAATGTGTATTCATAAAGTGGTGACCCTTCTGACTCTGCATCTGGTCTTAATGGTTTGTCACACCCTCCTAGAGCTAGAGAAAACACATATTTAAAAGTTTACAAGAATTAGGGTTGCTAGGGGAGGAATCGGTATGATTATGCGAGAAGGGACAGTGGCATTGTGGTGCTGTTCACGGGCGGTCGGTTTGAAACGTAAAAGAGACCTTTAGCGGTTTATAGTGTAATGCGTGTATTCTATATTGAGACTACAAACGTAAAGATGCGTAATGCTAATATTCGCTGTGTTTGTTATACGGCACTTGGAAGTGCTGGTACCTGTTGTCTTGTTATTATTCGGCAACGTGAGTTGTTGCTTGAATTGTGATTGTTGGCCAATGTGTGATTGGCTTTATGTTGTGTTGTTAGCAATTGGTTGGAATTGCTGTATTATATTGATGTGTTGGCAATTGAGGAGTTGCCTGTTGTTGTTGTGTTAATTTGTTGGCAATTTGTGGAATTGCTGTTGTTGTTGATGATACGTGAATTGAGCTCTGTAAAATTAACCGCACAGTATACTGTTTGCTTAGGAGACGGAGAAATGGGCGTGTTTCTCCAGTCTACCTTCGACCTGGGTAATTAATTAGAATTACACCAGTGGCCCCAGCTGATCACTGGGCAGCCTAGGGGTGCTTATTCCCCTACAGGTTCTTGTATTGCATTCCCAACGAGGAGCGGACTCGGAGGGAGATGAATACATTGACAGTGCCTCTGTGTACTTGGTCCTGTTAGCGTTCGGCTAAAGGGCGCCTGATGCGGCAAGCATCATCTGTTTCAGGTCATCATGATCGTGATAGTGCACTGAAGGTCTTCACTCCCGAAGACCCCAATCATCCAGAACCAACGTGAGACGGCACGGGGGATCCCCAATCCCCCCGTAAGTACTGCTAATTTCCATTTAAAGGGTAAGCGACTAATGTGTTGTAATTATCTTTTCATGTGTGCCTTAATCCGGCTCTGTGGTATTTTGCGTTTTGGTCTCAAAATGGAACGCATATGAATTACTGCTAGTGAAGCGTAACCGACCGTTCCCGCCCATTCCGGAGCAAGCAGTAACACGACCCGAAAGGACCTGTCAAATGTAACATTCAGAACTGGGGATTAACTTTAATTTGTGAGAACTAGAATTCTTTAACCTAAATGTACCAAAAGCATGTTTAACCAATTTAAATCATTATTGAATTACGACCCCGGCCTACATCTAATAACAATAAGCGTTTTCTTTTTGCTACATTTGCAATTTTATAAAAATACAATAAACTCCGTCTATTTCTTTCTAATGTTTCGTATATGAACGTTTGTAATGTTAACGCAACACTCCAAATGAAATTTTTTTTAAGTATGTTGTGTCTAATTCATGTCTGTTTTTATAACTTCTGTGTGATTTTATAGTGTGAAACTAAATGTAGCATATTTTTTCTATTTAAATTCAATCCTTATTATCCCTTATCCAAAATTACAGCCTGAATTTATTGAATTTTGAATACTATTACATGGGTAACAGAAACGTCGTTAAAAAAATTACTCTTACAAATAAAAATTTTAATTTTTATCTGGAATGTCTCTGGAAAGATCAAAAAATTTTACTGTTGATATAAAAAGTCAAAAACTTATATAGTTTCGAAAAAACGTGATTATAAATTAGAGCGTTGCGTTTACGCAACGTTAAATTTTTTTATGTTCTGATATATTATTTAATATTTTTTTTGTATTATTAAACAGTTTCAGTTAATGTTAATAAAAATATCAAAACACAAAAAAATTAATTTGTAGTTTTTCTTTATAATAGTGATTTTAAATGGGTTAATAAAACGAAATATCTTCCAGACACTTTTATAAAAGTAGACGAATACTCAACTAATGCAATTTATTTCATGCAAGTTGGAACTCAAAAATAATTAGCGTTTACATCTAACCATATACATGTGTCGATATAAATTGCCGACACATGAAACATATATGTCCGACAGAAATTCTCCACCGTTTACATTAACTACAATTAGTGTCTGACATATATATCAAGCAATAAGTGTCAGATCTAAACGTACCTTTAGTGGTGACACTGAAATCGACTTGGTTGGCTGACAGAGATTTAGCTTGTTGGAGATTTTTCAAAAAACATACTTAAGTGGTTCTATACTTTAACCATAAATACATGAAATGAGTCGTTTTCGTTATCACACCGGAATAAACAAATAAGATCCGGGATCAAATACGATAAGAGTGCAAATTTCACATTGCTAAGAATTCAGTGACGTACGCTAGAACCAACAGATTTTCATTGCTTCATTAAAATTTATTTTTAATTAAGAAGGGGTTTGTTCCGCTTATGAATCTTTCTAGCTCATTTATTGTTTATTTTATCATTTAGATTACAGCGTGACCTTTGTGTAATTCTAGATACATTTTACATTTTTGCCCACGTGTTTGTAATGACTCATTTCTTGCAACTTTGGTTGAAGTATAGTCTATACCTATTTAAAAAGAAAAATGCATTATGGTTAATTATTTTTTTGTGTAACCATACGCGAAGTGGACACACGTATGCAATACAGGCCGAGAAATCCACAGGCCCCGTACCAATAGTAACGGCCACGAAGTAACATAGTGCCAGTACCTCCAGGCCCGGATTACCCATAAGGCCAAGCTAGGCCATGGCCTAGAGTGCAGGCTCTGGGGGGGGGGGGGCGCACAATGGGGGTTGGGCGTAGATAGATAAATATTATAATAACATAGTTGGGTTCAATAAGTAATTAACTTATCTTTATTCAATGGCATTAAAAAATTAATAACAATTTATTTTTTATTAAAATAATAAAAATTTGTATTAAATTCTAAGAACTTAATAACAATAACGGACACGAGTGGCGACATGCTGCTCAGTGCTCAGTGCTCTGCCCCAGGAGCTCGACATTTTTAGGCCTTCATTAAGCGTTTATTAATATAGCATTTTCAACTATGAACTGCATTACCTTAATATAATTTACTTTAATATTCTCCTTTCCAATGTAAATCAGAAAATAGTTGGGCAGAACGTGAGCTATTTTATTTTCCTAATTTGAATGCTATAAACGAGTACTTATTAACTGTTTATCATAAATTAAATTTTAAAGAATATATATAAATATATAAATATTTAGTAAAAAACCTGTTGAACTATAAGGTTTTTTAAAGTTTGAAATTATTTTATTATTTATGTATATATTGGTGGGGGGTGCGCAGTCAAACTTTGGCCTAGGGGGTAAATCAATGCTAATCCGGGCCTGATTTACGAATTTTTGCAAAACTGTTTATAATATATGCCATTTCCATAAGAACGCTGTAACATTAAAACCGTCTTTCTATGTTATTTACAATTAATTAAACTGCTTTTTAAAAGCAGTGGAATATGTAATTACATATTTTTTACGGTTGCACAAAAAATATTGTGTATACCTTGTCCGCAAGATTCTTTTAGAGTCCTCGAGAATATTGAATTATTCTCTCGGTACATTAAAAAGAGATTTTGCGACCTTGATATACAAATAACTATTAAACGCCAACTGAACTGCAATTAGCCATCATTCAGCTGGGGTTTCTATATCGACAATCTCGTTAAGTGTATCACCATGGAAATCAGGATGCTGAAATTTTAATATACAGGGTGCCCATTATGTATGGAATATAGTATATAATCTCGGTAAATATCGACTTTATAAAAAAATTTGTTATATAAAAGTTGTTGAACATTTTATTTTCCTTAATAAGATAGCATTCAATTGTTTTTATTTCAGAAAACAAATGAGTAATGAGTAACACTTTAATTTTTTCAAATAGAAATGTACCCTTTCATTAGGCTCATTTGATAGAGATTTTTTTCTCTTTTTGATGACCTAAAATCTTAGTACCCTTATATCAGAAAATTTTTGAAAAAATGTAAAAAATGTTTATTAAGTTAATTTCACCAATAACATGAATCTAGATATCCGAGATCTCTTTCATTTGTCTTAACAATTGATTGTAGGCTTTTATTGTGACAGAAGTTTGTTTATTTAATTAAGTTGTTGGTACATGGAAAAATAAAAATGGTTCATTTAACAAAAAGTGAACGTATAGAAATTTTAATTATGGTTGGTTATGGGAATCGCAAACGAACACAATTGGAAGTATCTGAAATTTCTAATGAGCGTTATCCACATCGAGAACCAATCACCCAGTCAGTAGTTAGCAAAACCTTGAAACGGTTTAGGGAAACTGGCAATGTTAAAGATCTGGTGAAGACTGGTTCGCAGAGGTCTGCGACAAATGAAGATAAAAAAGCTCGATGTTTTAATAGAAATCGAAGAAAATCCAAATATTTCAACTTGTCAGTTAAGTTTAAACCATGCCGTAAGTAAAGGTTCAATACAGAAAATATTACATTCAGAAAAATTACATCCGTACAAACCGACTTTATTGCAAGAATTATCCGAAGATGACTACTATCGACGTGTTGAATTTTGTGAATATATGATGGAGCGAATCAACAACAATCCAAATTTTCTTAATAATATTGGTTTTTCTGACGAGGCTACGTTTTGTTTAAATGAAAATGTAAATAGGCATAATTGTCGATATTGGGCCGCTGAAAATCTCCATTGGATGATCCAAAATCATATCCAAACACCACAAAAATTAAACGTATGGGTGGGAATTTGTGCAGATCACATAATTGGACCTTTCTTTATTCGTGGTATTCTTCTAATTATTGCAACAGCAAATTATTCCAGCTTGCCAAGCAAATCTTGATGATCTTTGGTTTCAACAAGATGGAGCAGCGCCCCACTATCATTTAGATGTACGCCGATATTTAAATGTGGTATTTCCGGCACGTTGGATAGGCAGAAGAGGGTCTGTGGAGTGGCCTCCCCGATCTCCGGCTCTTACACCTTGCGATTTCTTCTTCTGGGGATATTTAAAATCAAAAGTGTATACAAACCGACCCCAGAATCTGGCCGAATTAGAGCAACGAATACAAAATGAAGCTGCACCAATTTCTCCCAGATCGCTCAAAAATTCTTTTCAAGCTTTTCGTGATAGGTTGGGTCACTGCCTTGCAGTTAATGGTGAACATTTTGAACACTTATTGCCATGAAAACCATTTTATTGCTAATTTCGTTTTGTCTTCAAGCTTTATAAGAGACGTACATAATTTTCTGTTCATTTGTTTTATTTTGTTTTTTGTTCATTTGTTTTGTTTTGTACATTATATGTAGATGCACATCTGTTTATTTTAGGGTAATAATTCGAGATACTTTACGATCTCGGATATCTAGATTCATGTTATTGGTGAAATTAACTTAATAAACATTTTTTACATTTTTTTCAAATATTTCTGATATAAGGGTACTAAGATTTTAGGTCATCGAAAAGAGAAAAAAAATCTCTATCAAATGAGCGTAATGAAAGGGTACATTGCTATTTAAAAAAATTAAAGTGTTATTCATTACTCATTTGTTTTCTGAAATAAAAACAATTGAATGCTATCTTATTATGGAAAATAAAATGTTAAACAACTTTTATATAACAAATTTTTTTATAAAGTCGATATTTTCCGAGATATATACTATATTCCATACATAATGGGCACCCTGTATAATACATTGCTCATTCAACAGTAACCAACCACTGTTTGGAAAGAGGCATCAGTAATACGAAACATACAAAAAAGGACTTTTGCCAAAGACTTATCATCCGGTCAGCTTAACATCTATTTTTGGAAAATGGAGAAGATAATAGCAAAAAAAACTGATGGAATTCCTTATTGCAAACAATGTAATACCACAATGTCAACATGGATTTATCCCGAGTAGGTCAGTCACAACGAATCTTTTGGTAAATGTCGATGTCTGGTCAAAAACCTTCGATGAAGGAAACCCGATTGATGTTGTCTATATATTGATTTTGAGAAAGCTTTTGATCGTGTTCTTATTAAGAGGTTACTTTATAAATTATACCACTACCAACGGAATAAGAGGAAACTTACTGCGCTGGTTGGAAGACTTTCTATAAAGTAGATATTTTAGTCAGAATAGAAGGTGAACTTTCAAATAAGTACGCAGTCCTCAGTGGTGTACCACAAGGCTCAGCTTTAGGTTCATTACTTTTTTCTTGCATATGTAAGCAATCTTGCAGTCTGTCTACATTCTAATCCAACCTTTTTTGCGGATGATTCCAAGCTATTTAATTATCCCATGACGCACGCCGATGTATTAAGGTCAGATTTTTAGAAAACTTGAAAGTTGGTAATCAGATTGGCGATTAACGGTGAGCGAAGATATAAATATGCACTATTTTGCACATTGGTTTTAATAACTCCAGAATAGATTATACGCTACTGCAGATTTAACATCTGCAGATTTAAAGTGGTTTCATCATGTTACTTCTATAGTGAAGAAAGTGAACACTGATATATTTAGTGACATGTGCATTTAAAGACTTAACTTCAAATTAATGCTTAAAATCTATAAAACAGTAACCCGAAAAAGAGCATTTAAAGTATTTTTGCTTTGTTTCGTTTGGTGATCGTTTACTATATTTATGTTTCTTTAATAAATTTAAAATTAGCAGACATTACTTTTTTTATGAGTCGACAAAATATTTTAAGTTTTATGATCTCAAAAAAGTTTGGGATGTATTATCTTCCTACCGGTAGGTAATAAATTTCTGGAAAAAACTGTTCCTACCAGTAGGTATTATGTATTTCTTTAAAAATTAACCTTTCAGTAGGTGAATTCTTTTTAAATGATTTTTCACCTTCCTCTTTACTGATTTGTTATATTAACTACCTATATAAAGTTTATAGGAATGATACTGTCTGATATAAAAATAAAACAAAACAGATATTTTTTCTCAAAGATATGTAAATATATTTTATTCACAATCGATACATAATGTGTTCATTACTGACCTTTAAAAAGTTAGAAAGTAGTTTATTATACACCATAGTCAATAATAAGTTCTCTTGGTTAGTAATGAGTTCTCTTGGTTAGTAATATCCATTACTTACCTTTTGCTCGTTCTAAATATTCTCAACAGATGGCAGAAGTTTTCGTATCTATCTTTACTTTTAGCAGGTAATAAACAGTCAGTCACTGTTTTAGCAACTTCTCGCAATTCCGGTGGTGTGAAACTTACATCAGTTTCAGTTTAGTAGTGACACGAATTTACTTTGACAATTGTTGCTACAATTGTCATTTTATCGCCACCTAAATAAAAACGCTGGTGTTGTGTCCTACATATATCAAGTATAAGGTATCAATGTAAGAACATAATTATGTACGATTGTGAATAAAATAGTATACATACCTCGGCGGGAAGACATTACGCGTCGAAAAATTGCTGCCCTTGGCGCTTCGCGCCTCGGGCAGCAACATTGCTCTCCGCTTAATGTTCTACTTCCCGCCTCGGTAAGTAATCTACTATTATTCACAATCGATACATAATGTTTTCATTACTGACGTTTAAAAAGTTAGAAAGTAGTTTATTATACACTATAGTCAATAATAAGTTCTCTTGGTTAGTAATGAGTTCCCTTGGTTAGTAATATCCATTACTTACCTTTTGCTCGTTCTAAATATTCTCAACAGATGGCAAAAGTTTTCGTAGCTATCTTTACTTTTAGCAGGTAACAGTCAGTCACTGTTTTAGCAACTTCTCGCAATTCCGGAGGTGTGCAACTTACATCAGTTTCACTATCAGACATTTAAAATCGTGTTAATTGCAATTAGGAGCTATTTAATTAAATTTGGTTAAGTAGTGGACACGAATTTACTTTGACAATTGTTGCAGCAATTGTCATTTTATCGCCACCTGAATAAAAACTCTGGTGTTGTGTCCTACATACAGTGTGTTTTTTGTAAACGCTAATATAGGAAATCCAATGGAATTTTATCATTTTCCTCGTAAGTTTGTACCCTTGCAAATGTAAGTAGAAATTTTGGTATCAATCGAAAGAAGAATTCATTTTACGTCAAAAAAATATTAAACTTTATGAAGAAAACCCAAATCGATTTAGAAAAAGACTTAAAATGCTTATTGATTTACTGCTTTTGGTAATAAGTTATTAAAAAAAGCTGGAAGCTGAACGCCGATTGGTGTAGCGTTTAACGCTTCAGATTCCTAATCAAGAATCGCGAGTTCAAACCCCATCATCGTATACTTTTTTTTTAATTGTATTGCTTACTAATTATTATTTTTAGTACTTTATTACAACGATTATTAATTTTTTTTATTGTTAGATATTTTTGCTACGGGGGTTTACCGTTATTTTTTGTACAATTTTAACTACCCATCAAAAAAGGCAAATGAAAAAAGGGCATAAAACTAATAATCGTTGTAATAAAGTACTAAAAATAATAATTAGTAAGCAATACAATAAAAAAAAAAAGTATACGATGATGGGGTTTGAACTCGCGATTTTTAATTAGAAATCTGAAGCGTTAACCGCTACAAAAATCGACGTTCAGCTTCCTGCTTTTTTTAAATAGCTTATTACAAAAAGCAATAAATCCATAAGCTTTTAAGTCTTTTTCTAAATCGATTTTGGTTTTCTTCATAAAGTTTAATATTTTTTTGACGTAAAATGAATTCTTCTTTCGATTGATACCAAAATTTCTACTTACCTTTGCAAGGGTACAAACTTACCAGGAAAATGATAAAATTCCATTGGATTTCCTATATTATCGTTTACAAAAAACACACTGTATATCAAGTATAAGGTATCAATGTAAGAACATAATTATGTACGATTGTGAATAAAATAGTATACATACCTAGGCGGGAAGACATTACGCGTCGAGCAATTGCTGCCCTTGGCGCTTCGCGCCTCGGGCAGCAATATTGCTCTCCGCGTAATGTTCTACTTCCCGCCTCGGTAAGTAATCTACTATTGTATACTGTACCTATTACAAAAATAATAAATTATGTAAATATTTAAGTAAACAACGAGTAAACAATAATAGTTACTATATATAAATATAGTATAACCAAGATAAACGACTACTACAAGAAGCCCGATCAATAACAACACATGTTAAAAGAAACCAAGTAAGCAACTGTTATGTTTTGCTGACTTTGTCTGACAAATTTTACTGCATCCTAGTTTTGAAATGAGCATGTATGATTTGATTGATTTAAAAATATGTCAAAATGACCCATGTATGTCATTACGTTACAAAAATGTGTTTGTGGTTAGGTTTTGTTGTTGAATTAAGTTAAGTTTTGGTAGGTGAAAAATGATTAAAAAGAATTCACCTAACGAAAGATGAATTTTTAAAGAAACACAAAGCACCTACCAGTAGGAACAGTTTTTTTCAGAAATTCATTACCTACTGGTAGGAACAAACTGCACTCCCAAAAACTTTTAATGCTGAATGGGGGCCCCAAATTAATCTGAGCCTAGGGCCAAATTAATTTGAGCCTAGGGTCAAATGTACAATTAATCCGCCTCTGGCTGTTAGGTTAAACCTGTTAGTGGGCCCTGTATTATTGATACACCTATTAGTACAGACTGGCATACTACTTGAATTTCTTGAAATGTTAATGGAATTAATTCCAAAGGAAGAAAAACAACCATTAGCTTTTTTCAAACTGCAAGTCCAAATTTTTAAAAACATATATTATACATAGACGGTATCATACTAAACATATTCTTAGTAGAATATGATTACATATTGCAAACTGAATCAGGTGCAGTTATATTTTTGCATTATGTTATGAAAAGTTGATATGTTTAACTTTTGAGGTTTCTCAAAAAGCATTTTTTGTGACTTTTTCTCAAGCCTTTTGAAAAGAAAAACTTCTAATATTACTTGCAAGCAAAGATATAGTATTGGTGGTTGAGTTGTACAGATCATGATTTTACAATTTAAGAGCTACCATTCAGTGAACCAAGTACAATTTGTGGGTGTATTCCTATGTGGTGTGAAGTCATATGCAGTTTCTTAACCCTTAACTACCCAGGTACGGTCTCTGTGACCGCAGGTATCTGTGTGACTTTTGGTTTTTCCTATTTCTAGAAAGAATTAAGATTTGTGCCTTTAGGTATTCCTAAATAGCATCATTTTCAGTTCGTAGCCCGCTGCACATCGATCTGTGTTCAAGCGTTGCGTTATTATTTAAATTTAAATATTTCGTGCGGTCATAGAGACCGGACCCGGGTATTTAAGTTATGGCTAGCTCTTCACTGAATGTTCGCTTTAGTGATAAGGATTTTGAAAAATCATTACTAGATATATCTATTGTAACTTAGTTTATCCTATTTTGTAAGAAAATTGTTTTATTTTCTGTCTGTAATAAATTTTTTGATGTTAGAATCAACTACTATCCATTTTTTTTCTAGAGTCCTCTGACTTTGAAAGCGTCTTGCTCGGAAACTAACGAGCCAAATTAAATGTTTTAAAAACGAGCAAATAGTAAATTTATTTCTACACGCAATAGAAAAAAAAGTTGCAATTCTAAGTACTATAGTTTTGTTTTTATCGGGCGATATGCAATAAAAGGTACCCGTTTTTACGGACATTTCCTTAATGTATTAATTGAATAATTTTTTTCTCAGAAAGTATATGCAATATATCTATGAAATTTCTGTAGGGGTTAGAAGAAAACTTTGCCTTTCATATGCTACTAATTTCCAGACAAAGAAACATTTTATTGGAGATTTATATGAAAAAATAGCGAACTATGTTTTCTTGTTTATTAATAAAGATAGCGTAAAGATTTTTTCGCTAAATGAACACTTTTCATATGTAGGCATTATTTTCATCAAAAGAGTTTTCCTAATTTTAACAATAAAAATGTATTAAGAAGAAAACGATTGTTAGTGAGATCCGATGCAAAAGCGTCAAGGGGGCCCTGTGAGCCTAACCATGCTAAGAACGTAGCGGCGTTTGTTTATTATTATATGCTTTCTTTATGATAGTAGTATATATGTAACCTCCAAACTTTTGTATTAGTCACTTGCTGTTTTAAATTGCATTATATTGATTATTTCATTCTACTTCGTTTTTGACCAATCGCAAGGCTTTATTTTTTGGATTACAGCGATAATTCGATAATTTTTTATTGTCCTTTTCGACTGTTTTTATCTTCGTGACAACGCTGAAAACTAGTGTCACATGTGTCCCATTTTTTACTTTCATGTCAAATACTAATCTTTATGTTAATAAGTAGATGCTTAAATAAACAACTGTATCATGAAATAATCTTACCGAATTACATGCTCGTGCTTCTGAAATTATCTGTTGTAATACTCAAGTTGATTAAAACGCAACACTCGTGTCATTTTTTGACAAATTTCCCTCCGTTGCACGTCGGGAAATTAAAACGTCAAAAAATGACACTCGTGGTTGCTAATCAACGTTCGTATTACAAATCGATAATTTCGAAGCACTCGTGTAATTACAAGTGAAAATCGTACGACACTCAGTAGTGACCAATAAAAAAACTAGCTCAGGAGCCGTTACCATGGCAACTAAAAAATTTTTTGGAAATTTTTTGTAGGTAGACCAACCTAACTGAAATTAATAAGTGGAAATTTTTCTGTCAAAAATGTCAAATTTATTTAAACTATACAACTGAACAAATTACAAAAAACTAGAACAAATCAATTGAAATTAAATACACAACTATTGTAATAAACGTTTCCTGTCAATTTTAATTTTGGATACCACGGCTAACTATGTTATGTTACAACTTGACAGTGATAATCAAAATTTAAAATAGGTAGAAATGGTTTGTGTCGTCACGATTTTCTTTCCGAATATATCCTCGTGCATTGATTATGCCTGGAAATTTTACTTTTGTGCATTTCTGCAACTAATTGCACTCCATTTCGTGTCGTGCAATTATGACGTTGCAGAAATGTCACTCAAAAAATTTCCGGCAATAATCAATGCACTTGGTATATTATAAGTGATAATCTTACTAATTAAGATGGAGTGAGTGCAATAACCTACAATCTGATAAATAGAAGTAATAAGTATTGAAGAAAAAAGTAAAATTATTCATGTAACCAGCCACAGTTTTGCTAAAAGAAGCATGTTAATACATATCATATTATCATGTGTATGTAAACTAAAATGCTTTAAAATAAAGCAAGTCGGGTTTTTTTCTTTAAATAGAAATTTATTAAATATATCTCCCAACGTATTATTCTAAATAGTTCAAAATATAATTAGCATAAAATGTACATAGTAGTTATTATAATTCAACGAATCTTTACAAATCGTTTGATACATCATCCATATCACTGGGCGCATCAGAAAAATCAGATTCTTCGTCGCTGTCTTCACCGAGATTGATTATTAACGGTTCCACCGCAATATCAACGAGATGATCTTTTTCTCGATATGTTTCCTCAAGTTTTTTAGCATGTTCAATACAATTCTTCCACACTGATGTAGGAACATTTTGTATAGTTTCTTGACAAAGTCGCAAAACGTCTGCTATTTTAAATGTTGTGTTTAATTTAGCAACACTGTTTTTCACATACGCCCAAATTAGCTCTATGGCATTAAATTCGCAATGTGCCACTGGTAACCATAAAAGCTTCACATCATCCCCTCGGAGCTCTTTGGTTATCGTTTCCAGTAGATATACTTTCTCAAAATGGTAGGCTCTACTTATTTCCAAAAGTCTTGGTTTCGTTAAATCTTCGAAACGATTGATTTCATCAGGCAATGCGACATTCCTTTTTGCCATCCAATCAATAATTCTTTGCTTCCTCCATGCTCATGTTGGATTTCTAAAGCTGGGATCCAGCATTGTATGGTATGGAGCTTGATCAATTACAATAACTGATTTTTCTGGTATTACAGATAGTAGAAAACGAAACCATTCCTCGTAATGTTCTTTGTTCATTTCGTTATGGTAATCTAAAGTAGCAGCTTTCTTATTCCCAACAAAGCACTTTAAGCACCCTTCCAAAAATTCATTTTCGTTTCCAATATGCAAAATTATAACTCTTTGTCCAGATCCAGACGGACGTTTAATTCCGCCCCTAAAACCATTGATTTCTTGTATGCCCCCACGATACTGGTCAAAATTTGCACGTACTTCCGGATTAATGCGTTCAACCCATCCAAACTTTTTTGAATGGTTTGCGCCAAACCACGTCTCATCGGTGTGAAAGATATTCCAATCAGTCTGTCGATAGTTCTTAATATCATTCAAAAACTCTGATCGCTTTGCAGCTACACTGTTTTGTTCCATTAGAATCGGCTTGCTGCTTAATTTTTTATAAGAGAAATTAATTTCTTTCATCCATTTGTACAACGTTGATACGGAAAATTCTGGCAAATCTTCCACATCCCCTTTAAATCTCTGATAAACTTCTTTGATCGTTGGAAATTTGTGTTCCAAATAAAAATTCAAAATCATTCTTCGCAAGACACCTTGCAGAACCTCATCGAGTTTAATTTTTTTTCTACCCCCCATGGGTTTTGGCGGAGCTAAAGTTCCGGTATTTAATTCTTCTGCTGTTACTCGTGTCACTGTACGTACGTTAATACCCAAACAATCAGCTGTTCTTTCCACCACTTGATTAATATTAATCTTCTCCAGACCATTTCTTCTTTCTTCTTCAAAGTAATTTCTAGTTTTTAATATTATTTGCTTGAGTGACTCATCACAATGCGTTGGCATGTTGAACAACTGAATTATAATAGTTGACGCCGGTTTCTTTTTCACAATGATTGTAATTTTGGGTAGCATTCCTATTTATAATAACTAGTACATTGATTGAAGTTACAAAAACACATGACAACAAAAAATATTTTTGGCTTATTTGTATGTACATATTATTTATATAAAGTGGTGTTTCAACCTTTATCTAATTTCCTTCAAAAATATTTTAGTAAAAACAAAACTTCATTACCTTGATTCCGAAATAAATATTTTCTGCAATATTATTTGTCGTACAATACGCAAGACAAGTACATACGTAAGATTATTTATGAAAGATTTCCTTCTAACCTTTATCTCAGTTCCCCAGAAAATATTTTGCAGTAAACGCAAATTAAACAAAATAACAAAAACCACAACCGCAAAACTTACTATTATTATAAACGATATCGTTCTAATTTTATGTAGACATTATAATAATATGTGTATTGATTTGAAAAATAAATAGATGTCTAATTTACAATGCAAAAATTATCTTAATCTAATTAGGAATAAGTACTAAATGGAAAAAAGATTATTAATAACCGTTGCAATTTATGTACGACAGAACGTAATAAAATAACAAGGCTCCGTATAAATACTGGCAGGAGGAAATCTGCTATTATGGTATTTTATTTCACTCTTATTTGGTCGATTTTATATTTATTATAATTATTTTTCAAGAAGGGTCATTTAGATATGAAAAATTTTCTATTAGTGAAAATTGTTTGACGCTATCTCTATTAATAAACAAGAAAACATAGTTCGTTATTTTTTCATATAAATCTCCAATAATATGTTTCTTTGTCTGGAAAGGCAAAGTTTTCTTCTAACTCCTATAAAAATTCCATAGATATATTGCATATACTTTCTGAGAAAAAAATTGTTTAATTAACACGTAAAGAAAATGGCCGTAAAAACGGGTACCTTTTATTACATATCGCCCGATAAAAACAAAAGTATAGTACTTAGAAATGTAATATTTTACTATTACATGTAGAAATAAATTTACTATTTGCTCGTTTTTAAAACATTTAATTTGGCTTTTTAGTTTACGAGCAATACGCTTTCAAAGTCAGAGGACTCTAGAAAAAAAAATGGATTAGTAGGCTGTTTTTTCGTAATTTCCACCGTTAAATCATTTTTTTAGTTATATTAATTTCTGATTATAAAAATTAAAAGAAAATCTTTAAATAA
Source organism: Agrypnus murinus (assembly GCA_929113105.1). Taxonomy (NCBI): domain Eukaryota; kingdom Metazoa; phylum Arthropoda; class Insecta; order Coleoptera; family Elateridae; genus Agrypnus; species Agrypnus murinus. The sequence goes on from OV816024.1 coordinate 70,702,686, forward strand.
GAATTCACACTAATCAAGGACTATAACAACAAATTTAAATGACTTATTTTGCATTTTTTAAATTTTATAGCGCTTTAGAGATCAGCGGTCACCGTGACCGGTCCCAGGCATTTGTGTTACTCTTACAGCACCCGGGTAGTTAAGGGTTAATTTTAGATTCTTGCTTGTTGCAACATAAAACAGACAATGCTTTATCATGCTACTGTATTGCAATTTCGTATTCCTTTATTTAATCTTTTTAATTCACAGTTTCTTTTTTTTTTTTTCACGCAGTTGAGTTTTACGAGTTTATTGAGTTATAAATGCAAATAAAAATTCTTACCTGTAAACTCGCAGAATTTCACAGAACTACTACATGGTTTTGTTGTATTTACTTACCTTAACTGAAAAAGATTTACTTAAGAACATTACATTTAGTTTATTATGTCCCGTTACAGCTTTAATTTTGATTTGCACATTTTTTGCTAATATAAATTTTGTCCAAAAGATTTTTGAGGTGTGCATGTTATACAAACAATAATTGCTATTTTTATTACTGTATTAAATATAAATGTCATGTATTCATAAAGGCATTGAATAGGCTTTAATATAAATACTATTTTTAGTTCATATACAGTGCCATTGATTTACTATGCAATTACATCGTATAAAATAACGTGCTGTATAATTGGTTGCCTATGTATGCATAATACTTTTACTTGATTATTTTCAAATGCAATATAAAGTATGTTGCACGTATTGCATTTTAACTTAATAGCGCTGTATAATAAAATCTAAAATTTAATATGTAGAGATATGATTAATTTATTTTAAAGGTGCGTACAGACATGCAACAAACTATACTAACGTAACACCATCAAACAAATGTTGCATGATTATGTACACCTGTTTACTGCCTATCTGGACGTATCGTGGCAACGACTTATAATTTCACAGCTTTCAATAAATTGTAGTGCAGTTTAATAATTGTATTCAATTGATAATGGGTTACAACTACGGGGGACTCAACTGAGGAGACGAAACGAGTCAAATAAAGCGTCCCCGACCTTGAACGTTAATTCAAGTTTGAACGTTACTTCTAGATGGCGCTACGATTCTGGACAACGCTGACAGTGTTGACAGATTATGCGATTTATCGCAAATTTTATCGCAAATCTGGCTAATTTTTATGAAACATTGCGACCCATATGGCACTCCAGCGAACTGTCAACAATGGCCAGCGTGGTCTGAGCGTTGTCAAGGACCGAAGCGCCCTCTAACGAAAATTTTTTAAAATACAGGCCATTGGGTACGCAAATGTTTGGAACGCCCATTGCCGATTCGTCTCCTCAGTTGAGTCCCCCGTAGTTACAACTAAACATCTATACTAACTTTGTGTTGGATAAGATTAATCACAGATCATGATTTTCAATTTTCAAATAATATTTTAAAATATTAGTTCTTTTCTTTTATAGTGTATTATTAAATCAGATTTGTAATTTTTTATCACATCAAGTTCTTTTGAATACTGATTAGCCCCCATGTATATCAAACATTAAACCATCTGTATATTAAACATTAAAAAAAATAACAGAACCACTAGAACAACGCAAATTTGAAATATAAGATGTTTGACCCATTGTAGACCACTTGTGCGGTACAATGGATCACTACTGACTCCACGATGGGTCAACATACAATGAAATAAGACATGATTTGAAAATTCAAACATAATAAGTTTTATTTCAAAATATAAACATAACTAATAATATAAATAATAAATGATCAATTGATTGTGTGTCAGAATTCCATTTGAGGTAAAGAGACGTTTCTAATTGGAAAATTCCACTACCTCAAGTATGGTTGTGTGTGTATATGATTGTGTTTAGGTTAGATGGGGGACTATGACCCTAGCTGTTGGTTTGCCCATAATGTAGGCAAAGAATTAAAAAACCAGACTCAAAATAATTTTTAAAACATACATTTTGTTTATTTAAAATTTAAATATTTAATATTTTTAAATTAGTCAATAACACTTTTATTAAATAATAATATAATACGATAACTTTAATGTTTAAGTAGCAAATTATAGTTAAATTTACAAAATGCCCCAAAAATTCGGCCCATTGTGGACCACTTGATCGTTTTCTAAACAAATTAATTGAGCACAGCCTAAATTGTATTAAATATGTTACCTACTTGATTAATAACTGATTTTATAGCTTACATGTGTAAGAATTCAACAACATAATTGAAATGAAAATAAAATAAACTGAAGCAATATTAGAAATAAACTTATCGGATCATAAAATTATACTTTGTAGGCACAAAAACATGTTTTTCCTTATTTTTCTTGTAACTGCCGAACAAACTCAATAAAACTTTCTTTAGAATGTCTATTGGTACTACTAGAAATGACCACCTAAGGCCCACAGCTTTAGTACATATGAATACAATGATAAATAGAATAACCCATTGTGGAATATATGACCTATTGTGGCTCACTTTCCTCTACGTAAAAAAATTTCAATTAAATGTAATATGATAAAAATTTAGTAATTTGTTATGGTCAACGTAGTAAGATTTCTGAAATATGATCTGACCCCCCTTAGAAAAATCCTAGGTGCGCCACTGCTGCAAACAAAAATAAGTGATTTCTCAAATCTGCTACCAATAAGTATGGAGTGGACCCAAGAAAATACTTTGCATTTTATTGAAATAACAGAAAGAAAGAGTTATTATGGGATCCAAAACACCCATGGTACTATTATAAATTAAAGAAACATTCAGAAGAAAGTTTCTGATCAGAAAGTAAATGATGTCCACATAATCAATTGTATTTGAATATAATTGCCTTTGCCACCTTCCCTATCATGCATTTTTCTTTTTACTATATCTAATCCATTACTATGCATGCTGCTGCAGCAACTTCCATGTTAACCAGATGATAAAACGCAAATAACTAAACTCCATGGAATGGCATTATCTTCATGTGTTCGTGTCCATGATATCCAATGGAACTACAGTTGAGAAACTCATTATCCTGTAATTTCAACTTGCAACAGAAAATTGTTACGTGACGAAGTTACATTACAATAGTTTGTTGCATATCTGTATGCACCTTTAGCCTGTAATGCTTATTTTTAAATATTTGGTTCACTAATTTTATTTAATATGCTGGAATACCAAAATATGAATATATAATATTATACCAAATACTGAAGATAGCAAAGAATAAGGAAGGATACCAAATTTTACGTTTTTTACAGTTATGAAGAGCAACAGAGAGCAGAATTTTGTATGCAAACTACTTTTGGTAATCTGCTGTATTTCAAGAATTCCGCCTTAGCAACTTAATAGTAAATTTATTTACAACTAAATTCCAAATTTATAAATTCTTTGAAATTGTACTTGTGTATTAGGAGTATCACATCATTAAAAAAAATTGAACAGGTGTACTTACCTAAATTGCTTTTATAAACTGCTTTATAAAAATAAAATTTTTTCCATTAATGTCACATAATGATTTAGATTTTTAAACTTTTATCTGGCAAAAAATTATGCTTGAAAATTGTTTTGCTGTGATCTTGGTAGAGAAGAAAATTTTAGTTTTAGTAGTAGATGTGGGTGCAACTGCAACTCCTAACTACTAAGATTGAATTGTTTTGCGGGGTCCTATGTTAAAATTTATCTTTCTATTGTATGAATGTCAATAATAAGAAACAATTTAAACTTTAAATAAAAACCTTAACCAATGAATAATAGTTAACAGTTTCTTTCCGAGGGTTGTAGTTTTATTCTATTCACAACTGTGTGCAGGCAGTACCTATCGAAAGCTTGCAAAAACGAACACTTTTACTAATTACTTACAAATAAAAAACTCTATAGATATCACAGAGCTCAGCAAAAACTGACTCATTGCACTTGTATTTCTTTATTGGCTGTGGCTTTACATAATTAAATGACAGCAACACAGATTACAAAAGTAAAAGATTTTACATCACTTATAAAAACTTTAAACTTAAATAATTAAGACAAAGTTGGAAATTTATATGTACAATAATTATGTAATTTGGTATATATAATAAAATCACAGATAATTATGCTAATTTTATCTGGCCATTATATGTACAGTATTTTAACTACTACTCCTACACATCCCATTTTTACAAAAAATGTCTTACCATTAAAAATAATAACATTTTTAAAATGTATTTTCAAAAACATAAAAAGATTATTCTTTATAATATTGCAACGATTTAAAAAACTCTGCTTCACTTACAATTCTAATCTAATTCATTTATACACACTTAACAAATTCTTTTCTCATCCATACTCATTGTAAAAATTCCTATTGTCCTTTTGTTTAAAGTTTTGTTATATCTCTACCTTTGAATTCAGAAATTTTGCTCAGAATATATTTTATGATATTCTAATTGCATACAAAACTTTTAAGAATTCGTTTTTAGAAAAAATACCTATTTAAAGTTAAAAATTGTACAATATCACAATTATATTTAAAACTAAAATTGTTCTAATAATATAAAAATAATTCTATCTTTTGCAAGTTACTATAGACGAAGAAAATCCTGACGCTACATATTTAAAAAATAAATAAAATACTGTTTTAATATATAATTTTTTCATAAATATATTAATAATGTTTACTAGCTTACTTCATTATTTATATATAAAATATAAATATTAATTATAGTGCTATAAACATATTAATATGTTATTGAAGATTTAAAATTTTGCTTTAAGCGTCATTAATATGAGTAACTAACTACAGAAAGTAATTAATTTGATGTATTCTTATTGCTGCTGTTATTTCTAGATATTGTATTTCTTAAATAATGGAATGAACATGAATTTAAAAAATGTTTGTATGGTTTACTGCACTGTTATGGGTATAGATGTAACAAAGCAAATAATAGATTAACTGTTGATCATCACTTCTGTAGAAATCTGAACAAAGATAACGATTAACAATAAACTGACAAATACATAACTATTTGCCATTTGTTGCCATGTTTTAAAAATAAAAATAGAATCTGCCAGTGTAAGGGCTATGCACATTAATTTCTCAAAAAATAGTTTCTACAGTTTCTCAAAATTGTTCTATAATAAAATTAATAATGAACACACTGTTAACAAAATTGCTACCAATTATTTAGAAAAACTTGCATTATGATTAAGTAATGCAAGCGCATCAAATTTTCAACCACTAATTATATAATATATATAATATACCAGTACATATATACAATTATTGCAGTTCACACTTGAAATCGTACCTGTATACTTATATAAAGGCTTTCAGTATCGTTAGTAATTTACATTGTGCATAACTGTGTACTTAAAGATTCTTAAACCTCTTTCCCACCAAATCACTTAATACTGAAGAATTTTTTATATCACTTAATTTTTCTAACCACAGCATTTTATTGTAAAAATGAAAAAGTGCAAAATACTTTTCTACATTTAAATTAGACTTTAATACGTAGTTCTTGTTGCTTGTTCAGAATTTCTGAGTTTTTGACAAAATTGCAACTAAGAACAGTTTACTTATAAAATTAAACATATAAAGCTTAACAGTGCAGTCAAAAACTTTATGTTACAAGTACATATCACGAAAATTAAATAATAAATGAGCAAACAACAAATGGCTTACTTTCTGTTGTCACAAAATGGACCATTTTCCTTTTTAAAAAGTATCAAAACTACATACAAATTCCAAATTAAATAGTTCGCACAGTAACCCTTTGAACTAGCAGCATTCTTAAAATAACCATATTTCAAAAATATCTTTAAATAGAACACATTTAATTCTTTTGCAATATTCAGCTTTATCTATTACCAAATAAAACAGACATCTATTTGATTAGATCTAGTAAAATTAAAACAGCAATTGACAAAGATATTACTTCTGTACAGTTTCTGAAAGGTAAAGAGAGGATTTATTACATTAACATCAACATTTTACAGGATGTTAAGTAAGGATATGTTTTTCATTATTGTTTCTTAAAGTTATTACTATCTGAATTAGCAGTCATTGATGAATTTCCATCTGGCGGAAATGGGAAGGGAAATCTCATTGGAGGATTACGTGTCATAAGATCTGTATAAAATTGTAATTGTTCAGGTGTAGGTACAGGGAAGAAGGGAGGAACAGAAGACAGAGGATTAGGAGGGTATAAACTTTGGAGGGCAGAATAATATAAAGGATCAATTGGAGGAACATATGGAGGCATCATTTTGGAGGCTAAAGATAATTGAGTGAGATAGCCTGGTAACATAGATGAAGGAGTAGCAGCATATGGTTTTAAATTTGCAGGTGTGTGTGGTGATGATTTAACATGATGTCTGCTATCTTCTAGTTTAGGCAATGAATTTCTACTATTATAACTATTTGATGTGCTAAAATTGGTATTACTTTGATGTCTGTGATCCCGGGATGTGTAGGCTTGATGAACTGGAGTAATCGAGTATGGTAGTCTTCCATTCTCTTCTTTCTTATTAGTAAAATTAGGGTTAGTAACAAAATTACCACTAAAAGTTCGTTTATGTGCAGTTCTGTTGTTTACATTATAATTGCCATGTGTAGAGAAAGAATTATTAGTTAAGGGAGAACTGTGTGTCGTTGTATGACCTTGCGCCATAATGCCACTACGTGAATTGTACTTATTTGCTGGTTTTTGCTGAATACTGTGAGATGTGGAATTTGGACCCACTAATGTAATTTCTAAATTTGAACCAACTCTTGCGTCTAAAACTGGCAAGGCTGCAGAATTCTTATAAATTGGTTTGGAAGATGCTTCCTTTGGACTAATTGGAAAACGAGAAGCAATACTTGGTACCCGCATAATCTCCACAATTGGTTTCTGGGGACTTCTTATTGTCAAATCTAAGATTTCCCCACCCATCTGCTTTATCGGAGTTTCAATAAATTTAGGTGCTTGTGGAGGAGGTCTAGGAGGTGGCATGAAGTAGTCTTTTGGATTTCCATAAACTGTCTTTTCTGAATAAGAATAAATAGACTTTGATTGAACAACTTTTGGAGGAGACTGTCCATTTAAATATAAAAGTGGATTTTTTGTTGGCGTAGCACTTTTGTTCATCATCTTTAAATTAGATCGCATTATGCTTGTGGATGGTAGAGTTTGTATATCTTTAGGTAATGGAGGTACTACTGCTTTCTCACTGCCTGATGAATTGATTGAGTTTTGTTTATCTGTTGCTAAAGTTATGGATAGCTGTCCTACAGTTGCTGTGGGTATATTACTATTAGGATGATGTATTACCGTTGGTCTATTTTCTTTAACTTCTTTCACTTCCGTTGAATTTGTTGTAGGTTTTACTGGTGTCACTTCTAAACCACCTTCTTTTAAAATGTCTAACTTTCGTTTTTTAACACTAGGTAATAATGAACTATTAAGACTTATATTAGAAATAATATTGTTAGAAGCCTCGGATTCTAGATTTATAGTTTCAGGGGTTTTTGATTTATATGGCACCTCTGTGAGATCAATGTCTGTTGTTTTATGATGTGCACCAGAAATATTAGTGTTGCAAGTGGCTATGTTTTCTTTGCCTTCTGCAGGAGGTGAAACCTTATCATTGATAGCTTTTTGAATAATCAGTGAACTTGGCGGTGAAAATGGCATTTTCTCGACATTTGTTGATACCACATTATTATTTTCTGTTGCTTCCACAGGTGTTTCCATTTTCTCAGGTTTCTTTGAAATTGCAGAAATGGGGGTGGTAATTAATTCTACAGTTAAACCATTATTGAGAGAAGTAGTATTAGTCTCAGTGAGATTTCTTAATGGTGACACAGGTTCCACTTTAATATTGACACTAAATTCATTTTCTAATTTAATACTAGTTTCAATGTTTGCAGGTTTTACTTTATCTTTTGATGCTTGCTCTCTTAAACGTTCTGGTTTGACACGTACACTTCTAAGGGATGTTGAAGTTTTCACTTCTGGATGTGCTTTTTCTGGTTTTTCTAATTTTTCTTCTTTTATCCGAGACTCCTACAAAAAAGAAATACAAATTATAACAGTTTTCTAAATTAAAATAAAATTTTGGATTTTTAAACTCACAAAATGTGTTAACACTATTAATGCTAGTTAAAATACAGTGAAACTTATTTTTAAGAAAGAAGAAAGAAATATCTTTAAATATGCTTGAAGAATGCAAATGCAAATCTCTTTATTGTATATCTGTAAAATGAATGTAAAAGGAGAAAAAGAATTGATAAAGAATTATTTTATAAAAAGTTATTGGGTTCTCAATTTTAAATAGTTTCATTTCTTGTGTTTGTTAAAAGTAGCTGTTACTTTTTAAGAGTCATCTTCAAAAATTAGGATATTTAGAAATTGTTTTGTCTTAGTAGTTACTTCAAACTTTCTTGTAAACATGTTTGAATATTTTTCTACTCAATAACATTGCTTTTTTTATTTTTGTAATGTGAAAATAAATAATTTATAATATTATGAAATTATATGTTCAGAAAAATAAAACTTGTAAGTATAATTATGTTTGAGTAGAAAATCTATCCCACTCCAGACGCTCTGTAAGTAACCAACACTTCATCTTCAACCAAAGTAACAAAAAGGAAGTGAACGATCATATTACATATTATGGATAAATATGCAACCAGGACCGACCCCTTCAATTTATAAATCTGCCTTTCTGGTTACTGAAATTTCAGTCATTAATCACATTATTTACCATTACCAACATAGACGCAGACTTTTCAAAACTTGAATGATAGTTGGCCAGTTTACAGTTTTACAAATCGTACTAAACATGATCTACACATACAGGGTGTTTTATATATAAGGAGTTTTGGCTTAATGAGTAACATATGAATAAAGGAAGAAGCAGGGTCGTTCCTGGGGTGCTCTCCGCCCTGGTGCAAAATTAAAGTTGCCGCCCCTACAAGATTTTTTTGTTATTTCCATCTAAAGGTTTATTAAGGTTGTATTAGCTTTATTTTAATTTACGACCAATCAAAATAAATACATTGTAAATTCTATGAGCTAATTGGATGTCAAGGCAGACAGCTACTTTTACTGATCAGAAGTTGTGGACCGGTAAATTGAATTTCAGGCTGTTATATCTTGGGGCAACTAGCGTTTTATATGTCTATTCTGTATATTTTGTGAAAGGGGTTGTTCCAATTGGTTGGGATGGGCTGTGAGCCTCTCTTTGTGTTTTACAGCTCTTTCTGTGATCACAACACAAACGAGCGGAATCTTAAGGTGAGCGTGGAGATTTAGTACCAAATTAATTATCACCATAAGCAACTAAACCTCATATAATTGACAACAAAACCAATTATAAATTATTTCGGCAACATATCAACGAAATTCAAGTACATAGTTAATAAAAAGATAGAAAACACCAAACGACATCGAAGAAGTTACGAACCACCTAATCTGGACAATTCAAAATGCTGCATAGAATTCCACACCCAAAATTGTCAGAAAATCACCCAACTTATCTAACATCCCTGTAGAAATAAAGAAACTAATTGTCGAAAAGCGAAGAGCTAGAGCGCAATGCCAGAGAACCCACAACAAAAACGACAGGTTGAAATACTGTCACAAACGGAATTATTTCAAATGAAATCCTTTTTGTAACATTTCAACTTGCATTGATTTAGTACAAATATTATCAAGGGTAATGCAATTAACTTTCCACACGCGCGCACACGAGTATGCATCTCATTGGAAGTAATTTATACAGTCTGCATATCCTTGGAAATAATTTATGCAGTTTGCATCTCATTAGAAATAATATATACAGTATGCATCTCATTATGCATTCTCATCCTACTTAATTTATTCATTTATACAATAACGCTTCCGTGATATTCATGAGGATGCAGTATATAACCAGCTTGCTTGAGATTATTCAATTCAGTCAGTGAGATGGCTCGAACACTACATTTACAAACAAGCTGGCGAGTACCTTTTAAATTATCTAATGCTTAGTCTGCTTAGTTGAGTGGGTAGCGCTACGACCTTCTCTGCTAAGTTGTGGGGAAATTGTGACCAGGTTTCCTCACGCTTAGTTGTAATCTAGGAATAACTAGAATCTAGCATCTTGGGATGCAGATTACCTGATTTTCTAGTGCTTAGTTTGTAGACCTAGTGCTAGAGCAGGGTTGGTTCCGACCACCCTCACACTGTAGAACCAATGTTTGCAACCTTTTGTATCCTATTGTTTTGTTGTTAGTATATAGTTGTTTTCTATGTCTTGTTTTTACTTTCCTCTCTACCTCTGACTACGTCCTCCAGTTACGAAAACCCCATGTGACAATACAACCGCCTAATTAACAAACGACTAATGAAAGTAAGAAACGAATTTTTTACAACATACGGAAGAAATCTATGCAATAAAGATTAGCTTATCTGGAAAACCACCAAGCATATACATAAGGCTCGAACCTCAATTCCTCCACTGCGAGACGAGTAACGGGTATAGACTAAAACAGAGGAGTTGTTTGCATGATACCTGTCAGAAATCTACAAACCACACTCGGATGAACAAGATATTGATGTGAAAAACTACCTCCACGCTCCACTATGATTATCACCACCTTTCACCGCCTTTTCTCGAAAAGAAGTCAACGAGCGGTTTTTGTTTTTAGACGATGAAGAGGAGAGAAACAGAAAAGAAAAGAAAAGCAGAAATACACCGGAGAAAACGAGAAAAATGGAGAAAAAAGAGCAGGAGGAAGGGAAAGAAGTAATCGAATTGTTGAGAGAAATGAGGCAAGATATCAAAGAGTTACGCAAAGACCAACAGAAATTACAAACCCAAGCAGTAGAAACGAGGGAAGAATTAAGAGGACTAAAAAAAGAACAACGAAACTACTTTAGACAAGTAACAGAGCTTCAGAGAGAGAACGAGAAACTGAAAGACAAAGTAGGAAAATTAGAAAGTAAAATGGAAAAGCTAGAAAAAAATGAGAGAAAGAATAATATTATAATAGTAGGAAAAGAATTCGAACAAACAGAGGCAAGAGAAGAAGTAGAAAGTTTCCTGTCGGAAGAGATAGGGGTGAATGTAAAACCAATCACGGCATTTAAGATAAACAAAGGAAGTGGTAAGAATATAACCCTGGTAAAGTTCGAAAAGAGGGAAGATAAGCAAAGAGTAATGGAGAACAAAATCAAGTTAAAAGGAAAGCAGATATATATTAATAACGACCTAACTGAAGAAGAAAGAAGGGTGCAGAAAATAATAACCGACTGTGCTAAAGAAGAGAAGAAAAAAGGTAAAGAAACTATTGTAAGGTACAGAAAAGTGGAAATTGATGGACAAACTTGGCGTTGGGACGAAAAAACAGAGAAATTACATAGAGTAAATTTTCAAAAAAGTCCCAGACCAGGAAAAGAGTAAAAACAAATAAAAAAAAACAGGGCACAGAAAGATGACGAACAAGGCGAGAAATGGCAAAACGATTACTAAGGAAGCAAGCGAACAGAAGAATGAAAGTGAAAACAAGAAAAAAAGCAATAAACCGGTGTACAGGATAGCAACATGGAATGTAAGAGGGACGTACGAGGCTGGAGCATTAAAAACTTTAGTACAGGAAGCAAAGAAATATAAAATAGATGCAATCGCAATGCAAGAGACAAAACAAAAAGATAACTGGATATCCGAAATAGAAAACTATACTTTTCTTAATAGTGGGGGACCAGATAGAAGGTTGGGGGTAGGTTTTTTGGTGGGAGAAAGGTTAAAGAAGTTAATTATTAAGTTCATGCCAATATCAGAAAGAATGTGTAGTATAAGAATAAGAGGAAAGAACAGAAACATAAGCCTAATAAATGTACATGCACACACAGAAGTCACGGACGAAGAAGAAAAAGAGCAATATTACGAATCACTAGACAAACAGTTTCAAAAAATACCTAGGTACGACACTAAATTAATTTTAGGAGACTGTAATGCAAAAGTAGGGCAAGAAGAAATATTTATGCCAACGATTGGAGTGCACAGTAAACATAAAGAAAGTAACGAAAATGGAAGGCGTCTAATAGAATTCGCAACTGAAAGAGACATGGTAATAAGAAGTACACAGTTTGACCATAAAGAAATATATAAAGGGACTTGGGTCTCACCCGATGGCAGAACGATAAACCAGATTGACCACGTACTGGTGGAAAAAAGAGATATGAAATATGTTACAAAATGCAGAAGTTATAGAGGAGCAGAAATAGGAAGCGACCACTATCTAGTCATAGCACAACTGAAGATTAATATACCGCACAAAAGACACAGTAAGAAATGTAGAGAGAGAAAATTCAATTATGGAAGTCTACAAGATGAGAGAATACAGAGAAAGTACGAAGAAAAAGTAACAGAAGAACTAATGATTAATGAACGAAGAAGAGAAGTTTACCACGAATGGAAACAGATAGAAGTTATCATAAAAAAAGCAAGAGATGAAGCAATCAGTCCAAAAAATACACTAAAAGTAAAGAATGGTTTGATCAGGAGTGTGTGAAAGTAATTGAAGAAAGAAGGAAGGCTAAGGAGGAATTGTTGAGAAACAATACAAGAGTGAGTAGAGAAAAATATAAATTATATAGAAAAAAAGTAAAAACAATATGCAGAAAGAAGAAAAGAATGTACTACGAAAATAAGATAAAGCTTTTGGAAGAAAAATTTAAAAACAAGGAGATAAGAAATTTTTACCAGGAAGTTAAAAAAGAAAAAAAAGGAATGCAGCCCAAGCAAAATTATTACAAAGATAAGGAAGGTAATTTAATCGGGGAAGATGAGAGAATAATTGATAGATGGAAAGAATTCTTCAATGAGCTGTTAAATAGGAATAGAGCGGAAACAACAGAACTAACAATGGACAGTCAGAGAGAAGAAGAAGAAGTATACCCACCAACAGAAGCCGAATTTACACAGATTGTAAAAAATCTTAAAAACTACAAAAGCCCAGGAGAGAACAGTATAGTAGCAGAATTAATAAAATATGGAGGAAGTGAATTACAGAAGAGAGTGTATAATCTAATAGTGGAGATATGGAACAGTGAAGAGCTACCAGAAGTATGGACAAAAGGAATTATAATACCACTTCATAAGAAAGGAGATAAAACTATGTGTGGGAATTATAGAGGTATTACTTTATTAGATACCGTCTACAAAATGTTAGCCCACTGTATGAATAATAAATTAAAGTACTATGCAGAACGGATAACTGGCGAGTATCAATGCGGTTTCCGAAAAGGTAGGTCAGTGACCGACCAGATATTCACGTTGAGACAGATTCAAAATAACTGTTATGAACATCAACAGGTTCTATATGTCGTATTTATAGACTTTAAACAAGCATACTACTCTATAAGAAGGGCAGGGTTATACAAGGCCATAGAAGAATTAGAAATACCAAAAAAACTCATACGATTAGTACACATGACAATGTTGCAGACGCAAGGCAAGGTAAAAATCAATGGAAAGATATCACAAGAATTTGAAATAGAAAATGGTTTACGGCAAGGTGACCCCTTATCAACAGTGTTATTTAATCTAGTTCTAGAAAAAATCATGAGAGAAAGTAAGATAAATCTGCAAGGGACAATATTTAGCAATGAACACCAATGCTTAGCCTACGCGGACGACTTGGTATTGATAGCCAAATCAAAGAGACACCTGATAAAGTTAGTAAAAGATTTAGAAAAGCAGCAGAAAAGCTAGGACTAACCATGAATGAGTCAAAATCAAAGTATATGATAATGGGAAACACAGGGGTAGAGACAGAGGAAAAAGAGCTAAAAATAACAGGGCAAAACGGAAAAAGAATGCATTTTGAACAAGTTAACAGCTACACATATTTAGGAACAATAATAACAGAAAACAATAAGATGGGTGAAGAGATACAAGCAAGATTAGTAAAAGGAAATAGGGTAGTGGCAGCAATAAGTGGAGTGCTAAACTCAAAGTGTGTATCAAAAAGTGCAAAGAAACGAATCTATAAATCGGTGATTAGACCAACGGTACTGTATGCGTGTGAAACATGGACTCTAAACAAGAACGAACAACAGAAACTAGAAAGGTGGGAAAGAAGGGTACTAAGAAAAATCTATGGGGGAAGAAGGTACGAAGAGGTATGGATAAGAAGACCAAATGCAGAAATCTACAATCTGTTTGGAGAAGCAGACATAGGAAAGGTGATAAAACAACAACAACTGCGGTGGCTCGGTCATTTAGAACGCTTAGAAGGAAGCAGAATACCAAAAACAGTGCTGAGGGGGAGTCTAATAGGAGTGAGACGAAGAGGAAGACCAAGGAAGAGGTGGTTAGAAGCAGTGGAAGAGAACATTAGAGTGTTAGGAATAAGAAATTGGAGAACTATAGTAAAAGACAGAGTGAAGTGGAGAAAGGCTGTAAAAATAGCCCTAGGCCTATAGGCCTGTTGTGCTAAACTATATATATAAAATCATACTGTACTGTCGCTTTTCTAAACGCTAGCCAGGCCCTTGACAAGGTCTATTGTTTAAGATTAAAAATAATTTTCCACGCCCATATTTTCAAATATTTGTATTCTTCCTGAACGATAGACACTTTCAAGTGAAACTCAACAACGAAATATCCCAAATTTATCCCATAAAATTGGGATTGCCACAAGACGGTATCCTAAGCCCACTACTGTACTTACTCTACACCTCGGACCTTCCTAGCACACAGAAATATGAATGTTTGCTGATGATACGGTCGTCATATCCACCAATATAAGCTCAAACTCGGCCCGAAATAAATTACAGGATCGCTACGATCATATGGAAGATTGGCTACAGAAGTGGAAAACCTAGGTCAATTTCATATTAAATTACTCCACATGCCTAGAAGTTTAAATAAACAATGCAATTATCCCACAAGGGATATTATTGGATAACTATGTTCCACATTGTATAAGTTAAACATTAAACATATACTTAGTTTTTGAAATATTTCAAAATTGTTTTACACTTAACATAAAACTTCTACTTGATTTCATATATTTTAATAACAAAGACATTGCTGCTGCGCAGAACTTTAGCGAACTCTGTAAATACAATAAATAAGAAAAGGCATTTGATGTACAGAAAGAAAATAAACCATGTGTCATGTATATAATTACAAAACCTTTTTAAACCATGTTATGAGTATAATGTATACACACCATTCCCTAGACATATGTGCCACACTGGTTGCCTACCCTCCTCCTTGCGGAACTATAGAAATGCGTGAAACGAACATCCCACGGACATTGTGAATAAGCAAGTTAATATTATAGATGTTAAAATCAAACTAGAACGAAGAAGACAAACCCACTAAAATAATGAGTGTAAAACCCACAAACGGCACTTCGAGATCCAAGGTTCGAGGTTATTAACTCTCATCAGTCAAAACTAGTTGTATCTTCGACGTGACGTGACGTGGCCCAGTGAAAAATAAAACAAATTAAAAAATTTAAATTGTGTAAACGTTTTTTTCAACGATGTTACTTAACTTTTCTTTGGCATTGGCCGCCCTGGTGCAAGTGCACCACCAGCACCATGTCCAGGAACGGCCCTGGGAAGAAGGCAAAAATGCATAAAACTCAACTGCACTATCTCAAAAATAAATTTTCACTAAAAATTGTTGGGCACCCGAAACATTAAGCAAACTGAAGACGGCCCTGGTGTCTAGTGGAGCTATTATTTCTGTGCTGATCATTCATTTAGTTTATTTCAAGCAAAAAGATGTTTATTATTTAAATTTGTACAAATTAAGATAGGTTAGTGTTACAGGGTCAGACTAGAAATTTAATAAAACTTTAAAATTCATTTTCTCAAAAACTATTTGTTTGAAGAACAAACTTTATAAGGAAAGTTTGCTCTACTATATTCCACTTATCTACCATTCAGCCAAAAACCTTCAATTACTATACACCCTGTATAATTATTTCCAAAGGATTTATTAAACTTCTACATAGAATAACAAAACAACGTAAAAATAAAAAATCAAAATACTCAAATGAAATTTAGAGATCAAGCTGTACTTTTAAACAATTGTCTGTAAGATCTCCCCAAGTAAATAATGTTTTGTTTATTAGTTCAAATGGTACTCATACCCCGAAAATGAAAAAGAAAACATTTAGTACCTTTTTTAAAGAAAATCATTTAAATTAGTACAAGTTAAAATAAGTGCTCAAGAGACGTCAATATTCCATAGTTCAAAACTGGAGCGGGGTGATAATACCCATGGTAATAATAAGTCGCTGTGGTCCCACGTTCGATTCTAGTTATACGAGTATATCAACGCCCATCGTGCGGCTGCAGCTGACTTACAGATGGTATAGCCCAAATCCCACATTTGTGTTACAGATAAGGAAATACTGCAGAAAAACCTTTTACCGGTCCCAGGAGTCGAATCCGGGCCAGTTAGGTGAGAGTCTAGCATGCTAGACACTACACTACCGAGGTTATTTACCTTTAACTAAAAAACAGGTTAAGTAGAAATGTCGTAGGTGAATAGGTACTTAATTAACAAAAATGATTAAATTTGTGATATCTTGTTGCCAGGAAAATAAATTCAATTACTACATAACTTGAGCTTACCTTATCAAATTAAGCAGGTCAGTAAAATGCATCAGAAAATGTGGAAAATTGCAATAAGCAGTAAAACAAAACATTATGCAAAACTACCAGTCACATGAGAAATAAACAAAAAACAAAGCTATATGTAATTTATTAACATCTTAGAAAAGTTGTATTTTCAACTGTTTTGCAAAAAAATAAATTTTTAAAAATTTGCTAGCTGAAATCGAACCAGGGGCAGCAGTGACTTAGGGATATTATCACTCCGCTCTGGCTAACTAAGCTATGGTATCATGTCGGCGCGGAAGTATGCCACACTTATTTTTAGTAGAGTAGGGCGTACTAATTTAAATGATTTTTCTTTAAAAAGGAAACTAAATGTAATTTCTTTACATATTATAAGATCATCCTCAAAATTGACTATTCTTGAGAAATGCCCTTTAGGCTTTGGACTGCAGTATAGGTATGGTCTTCAAAAATTTAATATTAAAAATTTAAAACTCGAAATATTGCCTTTTATGAAAAAAATACCATCCTAGTTAGATAACTCCACTCTTTAGATTTTCATTTTAGAATGTTTATTGCCTAAAATATATTGTACCATTATACCATGTTAATGAGGGCTCAGCCCTCACTACATTATTTTGATGAGGGCCACAGCTTTCGAGCCACCACACAGTCGGCGCCTATGATTAACAATACCTAAGTGGTTTATTTGTTTATGCATAATTTAAATCTAATAACAGTAGCAGAAGTACACATTTAGACCTAACAGTTATATTAACTAGAATTCTCTATTTTTTAATAACTTCACATATATTAATCATTTCTGAGACCCACTGCAGTTAAGTCCATAATTAAATAAGGGAACAGTGACACGTAACAATTGAAAGAGGAAATTGAAACTGGTTCCATTTACCTTAAGCTTTTGTCAACTTATTTAACAATGATTTAGGAAACTAGCCTATGGTAATACTATGGTAAAACAGGACTTTGTGAGCCAGGCATTTTATGATGTTAAGGAATTATTCGATTTTAATTGGTTGAGATCACGTTGTTAGATGTGACTGCCTAAGTGTCTCTTCATATAATTGTTTAACAGGTTACATCCTAAATATAATAATAATAATAATAATAATTGCTACAACCCATAGCCTGGAAACCAGGCCCCAGAAGCTATAAGCTTGTGCGGGAGGGAAGGGGCGATTATTATTATTACGTAGGCCCTAAGTGCGGCTGCAGCCGACTTACAGATGGAACAGCACAAATCCCACATTTGTGTAACAGCTAAGGAAAACTGCAGAAAACCTTAACCAGATCTGCCGGCACCGGGAATCGACCTCGAGCCGCTTGGGCGAAAGTCCAGCACTCTAGACATTACACTACCAAGGCTGTTGTATTTTAATTGATATCGTGAATTGCTCAAGTCTTTTAAAGAATATTTCATTTTCTGTATTCATTTACAGATTGATAGCTAGAACCGCTAAATGTGTTGCAAACCTAGGATTGAGCAGGCTCTGGATACTTACGTAAGGTATGCAGGTATTTTTAATTTCAGAAGCCAATACTGATCACAAAATGAGTGTTAAATTCTGTTTGTACTATACGATACTTGTATAAAATTGTAATAACACTAACTAACAGATTATTGTTTTCTGACAATTGATGTATGCAAGATATTGCAGGTATCTTAGGTCAGAATAAGAAGATAATAGGCTAAAATAATGTAGAAATAGTCCACGGTTGTTGTTGTTTTATACATTGTAATATTGAAGAATATGTACAAGTATATATCCCAAATGCAGGGTGTCCCAAAACATACTTAAAATATTTCAATTACTATATGAAGTAGACGAAAAGTTGAGATAATCATATCCTAAACATCACACTTATTGAGTTATTGAAACAAGGAGATACAAACATACTGAAGTAAGTTTTAGAAATTTATAATTAGATTGATAATTTGTAATAATGATTTTCAAAAAGATCTAATTTTGCTCTACATTAGGACTGTATTGATTTAAATTCACATCTAAAAATAGTTCATTACATTTAATTAACTTCAAGTTTCAAAACTTACTGCACTTCCCCTTGTATACATCTCGCAGTCCGACTGATCGTTACTGCCAGGTCCTAGCTTGAAGCAATAGTGGGTCTTGATGAAGAAGATGTGTGATTAGAAATATGTAATAATCAGTAACTCAATAATGGTTATGTTCAGGACATTTTTACTTTTGCCTGATAAGACATTAATTTGCTACTTAACGAAATTACTTCAATACCACATCTAGATATTACTAGCTAGACAGCATCATAATTTAATATTTCTTTGTTTTTAATTTCTTTTTCTCTTTCTCTTTGTCTTCCGATAACTATTTTCAAGCTGTTCAATATTTTTTCGAAATATCTACTGGAATTAATAAACAAGAGACAAGCATTACCTAGCAATGTTGCAATGTCATGTTTATTGAAAAGAAAACTGAAATGGCAACTATACGTTATACTTATACTTAAGTGCATATTCCTTAGTCAAAAGTTTGTGAAATAAGTATAACTTATTTGTATATCTCTGCTTTAATAAGTTTCACTGTATAGATATGCTACTACAAATGTAGCCAATATAGCTAAATTGATGCAAAAATTTATTGTAGGATAGTATTTTCTCAATTACTATAGAATATACTAAAGATAAGTAGTAGTTGAAAATCTAAATGGATGAAGGCGTTATACAATATTTTGGGAATCTTTTAATTTATTTTGTTGCATGCTTTCATGTGTTTCATGTATCGATGCCTTACGTCATCAATTTTCAATATCCAACAAGTTTATAAGTTATCAGTTGATGTATTGCATATGGCATGTTCCCACAATCAATTCTATTTCAAATACACAAAACTAATTTTGAATTATGGTAAAGTTGGGTATATTGTATACCACCTTCTAATTTGTACCACAGCCAAAAAATCGTATTTGGCACCTACTACTTTATGTGAGTTGAACAAATAGGTATGAATCCATTCAGCATAAAACCCCTATTGATCAATTTTTATCAGTGTATCTCTACTGTTAAACTTGCAAGAGTCAAATGAAAATTTCAGTAGAAGTGATTGTAGTTTCTCAATTATTTTTATAAGAAATTTGCATTTAAACAGGTATGTGTGCATGATTAATTTTTTAATTAATAAAATTATTCTGATGATATTCTATAATAAAAGAAACTCTATCCTGTTTGTCTATTACTGCACAGAAAATAAATTTATGGTTACTAAACTTACCTTGTTATCTAAAGTAATAGGCATTGGAGGTATAGGAATAACAGTAAGTTGAGGTATAGGTGTGCTATTACCACTACAGCTTGTACTTTCACTAGTTTCAACATCGCTACCACTTCCTGAATTACTTTTCATTCGTTTAATGGACGATGACATAGGTTTGTACTCTTCACCTTTGAGATGACGTTCATATGGCAACAGAAATCTAACAAAATAAAAGACAACCCATTAAAAAAAGAGCACAGTTACTTCTAAAATCTACAGACCTTTCATAATGTCTTCTAATTACTGTAGCTGCACTTGTACTTATATAGTTACCACTGAGATCATCGAAAATGGATTTCCATAAACGATTCGTAGTGACAGCATTGTATCCTCCTAACTTATCTACTTTTGTAAAAAATGCATAAAGATCCACTAAAAGTAATTAAAAAAATTAGAGAACAATGAAAATTGTTTTGTTATGTAATAGTAGATATCAACTTACATTCTCTATAACCTAATGACGGTATTCGACCAATTGGTGTATGATTTGATTTCATAAAAGCGTTTAATTTCTTTAGGAATTCTTTACTTTCACTATTTCCAACAACTGAACGTGTACTACGTCTTGGGGAAGTCATACTTTCGGAACGTAGCAAGTTCGTGCCTTCAGTCATTAGTTTAGTCTGAAAAAGAAGAAAGAAACGTCTTATTAATCATGCACCCATATGTTGAAAAGTTTAAGATTATTAGATAATTTATTTGATCTAATGCTTGCTCATATATGTATACACACACACAAGTATGTAAAAGTTTAGTAGGTAATGATAAATGCAAAAGTTTGCATTCTATGGTTGTTGTGAGCAATTGTGAAACTACATTTTTATAATGTCGAGAAAGTGCAATATTCCTTATTATGCTACATACATATACAATACACGTAGACACTTTTGTGTCTAGCGAAGTTCTATAGACCAAATGTTAGTGTCTATACAATAGTGATATCACGGCAAGAGCAGTATTGCTGGACCAGGAATTTGATCTAGCGACACCGCTCTACAAACTGAATATGCCACCGTGTAAGAAAAATTGAAAGCAATTCGTGTCAAGACCTGATCTATCTGTACATGGTGGTTGGAAATTTCTTGCTAGAGCAAAAACTAGTTGGAGGTTTTGGTGTGTTTTTTATACATCTATGTATTAATTGTGCTTTATTATAATTAGTTACTTGAATAATACAGAGACTAGTTTATTTAATATTTTTTAAATGAAGATGATTGGATTGGTATTGTATAATTACTTGACTAATGCTTTTACAAGATAATAGCCTAGTCGGCTTATTGGACTAGAGAAAAAAAACGAAATTAATTGAAATATTATAAGCCGGTCCCACTGTGGGATCATACTACCCACATCATTTTTTATAATGATAATTATGACCACTGCTGCCGCTAATAATCAACGTTTTGTAGTAGACATGACACCAAAACTGTAAATAATTTGTAGAGAAGTCAAGCAACTTGAATCTACAGAATTGCTCTAGACAGTTCTCGACATCACCCTAAATAAAAAATTTCTTTGAACATGTAAACACAATCTAGAGTAGTCTAGACTTTAGTGTCAGTGTGTATACGTAGCATGAGCAAACTGGATAAATCAGAGAGTAGAAAAACAAACTATACATTTAACAAATATGTATATATAAGGTTTCATGATTATTGCTCTAAGCTCTCAAAAAGATATCCCTAAATGATAAGTATGGAACTCTTTTAGTAAATAATTAAATTAGTTCTGAGCGTGGTTACTTACTTTGGTAATATTGAACACATTACAGACAGATGATTCGGATTCGTTGCTTTCAGAACCAGGAGAAAGACTCCGTTTTTTCCGTCTTCCTCTCGGTCGACCTTTTAATTTAGGAGCTAAATGATTACATAAAAGTTCGTGTCCTTCTAATTCGGGATAATCGAACGTATCCCTACAGAAAAGAATTCTAGTATTTTTATTAGATGCAGATAAACCTCCTAGAATTTTAACGATCATGTGCTTCAAATGATCATCTTCGACACCTTCTAATCTTTTCATCATCGCTCGGTATCGGCAGTACGAAGGGTAACTTAATATTATAACCGAAGGACTTCTGTTTGTTTTTTCATCTGAAACAATAAATTTCATGAATATGTCTATAAAAATATATGTTTTTTTGGTTAAAAGATTATAAAAACAGTTAAAAATGGAGCACTCATATACAAAGATAATTTTTGCTATTACTTTTGATAATCTGTTAATTTATTTCAAATTGGTTTCAGCAACTAGTACTAGGTCAAATTATCTAAATTGGCATCGCGTTATATTTAATGATACTACTGCACATATGCTATACGTATATCTACTTGGTATTTATGCTAATTTATAGTAGTATTATTTAACTTCACCATGTAATGCATCTTAAAGAAGGGATGTTATTATTGATTTAATTATCACTTTGAGTAACTAAATAAATCATTCAGTCGTTACTCCAATTACATTCGCAAAAATTAATTAACATCTCACATTAATTAGTACGTTGAAACTTCTCTTGATTTCCTTAATTAACTAATGGTAATCATTAGATGAGTGTAACTTCACTTTATTGTGAAAAGCAAATAAATTATCTGAAACCGTATTACGATCGTCAAGAAATACTATGCAGCAATATTTTAGGTTATTACGCAGCAGTTAAAGAAATACTACAGATATAATGTTTTACGGTTCCAATAAAGATAAATAAACTAAAAATATGTATTGTGTAGTTTTATTGTAATACATATTGAAATTAAAACACAATGCGTTTCGAACTATCGATATTTAAGAGTCTGGATTACGATAACGTACATATTAAGATTACCTATGAAAATTCGAACAGGCCTTCAAGGCTTAATAATCTACAGACAGCCACAAGAAATAAGTAAGAATCTGAGACTATTAGAAGCAGGCATCAAATTCTAAACTACCCACCCGGCTCGTGCCCGTGTCCACTTTCCAGAAGCGTCCGTAAGGTCGGTCAGCTGGGCGTATGCATTTGATGGAAGTTCTTATACATAAAGCTAAAATTTACTTTTGAAATGAAGAGCACCAAATTTCTAAACATCTCACCGTTTGAACGTTTTTATAAACGGGCAAACGGTGAGACGTTTGTATCCGAATAGTGATAGTCCCGCGCCGCTGGCCGGACGAAAACTAGTGATGGGGGTAGGTAGTGGGAAGAACCCGCTCGCCAGACCAGACATCTAGCAATACCGCTTACGTAGTGGTGTGTTTTAACGCTACTCGTAAGACCCAACATCAAAGCGTCGGGAAATAAAAAGGTGTTAACACTTCTCAACACTTCAAGATAAAGAGTAGCAGCGCGTTATAGCATTTTGCTATCGGAAGTACAAATTGATAAGGAAAATATGTTCTAAATCATTACACCCCCCCCCCATTACTGGTTTCTAGTTATGTGAGTTACACCCTGTATATTTATTTATTCACTTTTTTATTTACTGGGGGCCCCATTCCATATTTGTACCCGGGGCCTCAAAATCCAAAAGGCGGCTCTACCACTCTCACGAACTTGCCTAGTCTTGCCTAGTAGAAAGATGTAATCCATGTCCAAGACTCATAGTCTGTTATAACCACCCGTGAACAAATACATTCTAGCAGGCCCTGTACAAAGCCCGTGAGTGTAGGCGGGCGCAGATTTCAACCGGGACGCCCATTTCAGCATTCGATTTATAATTTTTATTTAACTGGGGTTGCAAGCACTTCACAGTTCTGAACAGAGATTTCTTGTAATTAATCGCATAAATAATTGTTTATAAACGTTATTATACTTGTAATTATAAGTTACTTACAATCATATACGTATAATAATAAAGAATGGAAAGACATTATAACATTCAAGAAAGAGTATTATATGCAGAGATGGAACCGAGGTCTATAATCTCTTCCGATAATGTTTAATCGTTACATTCTGTGTTACCTATAACATTTTTTTTGCTACAGAGAATTAAGGATTAATTTTAAAGTATTTCTGACATTTGATTAAATACTTCTATGAATTGTTTGATATAACATATGATAGTATTATTATATTCCTAGGAATATAACGAACCACTTAAACATGTCGAAACAATTTTCGACCAAAGTTTGCAAGCGCTATGTAAGTAGCAGCAATAAAAAAACCAACCATTATATAGCAAGAGGCTGACCAGGGTTTAAACTTCCTCCACATTCATGCGCTGCCACTGCTAAGTATGCGATTCCAAACTTATTTATAAGCAGTTTCGAACTTGATCTCAATTATGTATCTATTTATTACAACTATTGAGTTATTATCAAATGGTCCAAATGAAACATGAGCTTGGGCATACACACCCGGCCCGTTGTTTTTGGGGGTAAACCCGCTTGTCCGGAGGTTTCTAGATGTCCGTCCGACCCGTTTTCCGCGGACGCGTGCCGATTAGGGCATCCTTTTTCCCCACCACGGTGTTAACCGTACACTTCTATTTGAGACGGACCAAAAAAAGCCTATAGTTATTTTTTGTAATACCATCAACATATACTCCTTAAAGAAATCATTAAGCAAAACCCATAAGCACTGCTATTGTTAATTAAAAGCAAAATAGTAACAATTTAATAAAGCAGCTATCATTATATCTTACATACAATCAGAGATATGGTAAACGACAGTAAGAGGAGGAGCATCGAATTCAAAGCAAGAAAATTATTATTATCAGAGGTATCTACACTCTAAAAAATTCCCCTTGCAGTTGCAACCATTTCTTGGGGTAAATTTACTTCAAAGTGTAATTTTCATAGGAAGTGGGAAATTTCAATATTAGGTTAAATTTGCATTGTCATGTTTCCTTTTTAAATAAATTTACAGATTAAAATTACGATCTCAATGCAATCTTACATTTCATTTTAACATTAAAACACCTGCGTAAAGTTATAACTTTACCTAATATTGACCTAATATTGAAATTTCCACTTCCTATGAAAATTACATTGGAAGTAAATTTACCCCAAAAAATGGAGGTAACAAAGTATACTTTATAAAAGCTTGTGCTTGTTCTAGAGCACAATTTCACTATAAGGTCAAGTCCAATAAATATAAATATTTAAAAATACATTCTATGTAATTATTATTGAATCATTGTTTAATTGCGTATAGAATGCATATGTTCAACAAATTCGGTATTATATGCCATGCATATATAATATTGAAATTTCCCACTTCCTATGAAAATTACACTTTGAAGTAAATTTACCCCAAGAAACGGAGGCAACTTCAAGGGGAATTTTTTAGAGTGTATGTGTAATAATATTGATATAATAAATTAATCTTTAAGTACTATCTTTTGCTTTTAAAACGCATGCTTTTGCGATATGATTTGTATATTGCGATGTAGTTTTGTAAAACCTTATCAATTGAATAGCAAAAAAAAACAAATTTAGTATCGTATATCTCAAAATTATAGATTTTAAGTACCTAAAATCGATTATATAGGTGCGCTTTACTTTATTTGCAGTAAATATGAAATGCATCAAAAAGCTGCAAATAAAAATAGAAGACATTTTGCACAGCTTCTTTATGTAATGTTTTATACAGTTTTTAGGGATATTCAAAATATTGTTGAGAACTCGTGAACTTTAAAAGCCTGAGATAGATAGTAGATCCTAATGGGTTGCAGAAATCTATATTAGCCCCAAAGATTTTAAAACTGAGGTTTCCAATCATGGTACAATGTTTCTTGCGGTAACATTGAGCGTATGGGTCATTTCGGAACGTGTTGTTGTACCTCCAATCCCAAATACTATTTCAGAAAAATTGCATCTTGAAGAAATAGTTATGCAAAAGGAGAGAATTTGCCAATGCAAGTATTGGGGAGAGTGTAGTGGAGAAATTAACAAAGAGTTAAGTTCGAACTTAATTGGCTTTCATATCTAGTTTTACATCAATGACTAGAAGAAACGCAAACAATCGGGCTTAAAAGTAAGTGAACACAAATTAATTCCTATATTTCAAATCTAATTATAATTAATAATATAGCGATTGTTATCCAAATTATATCATTACGCCTCAGTTAGTAGGATCAGAAAATACGCATCAAAATTAATATTAAAGAAGTAGCGCTAAAACTGTTTAAACACTAAATTGTATAATTGTGGTCGGGTACTCCTATTATTTTATATTATATACGGTTTGAGTCGCGGCAAACCAACGACAATGATCTTGCATGCAGCGTCTTGCCCGACTGGTCGGTTGAGACTTAGGTCGGGCACAACTCAAATTGTGTCAATGGACAGGCTCCAATAAAAAATACATGTGCACGATCCTTATCGCGCGACTCAAATTGTCCCGATTGTGGTCGGTCCGATTCGATGGACATCCGGCCTAAGAATTAAATTGCGTCATATTTAAGCGGAGAACTGATGAATAAATTTTAAAATTACATAATAATAATAATATTTTTATTCCATAAAAATACAGAATCTCAAGGAGGAAATTCAACATAGTTGTTCTTCCATTCCCCCCTTGTACAGTAATTGAAACATAAAAAAACATGTGAAAAATATTAATAACATAATTTAAATTAATTAGTGTTCGTTAGTCAGACTGTTTAGGATTTGGTGTGAATTGTGCAATCAAGGCTTTTTTGAATTGCTCGACTGATAATGCCTTGAAAGATGAAGGTACATCATTGTAAATCTTTGTGACATTGTAACTAAATGAACGCTCGTAGAATGTAGTGTTGTGCTTGGGTATAGTCAACAAAGCTCTATGTCGCACATTTATATTGTGTACATCTGTTCTATACCTTATCTTATTGTATAAATAGGGTGGCTGGCTGTTGATTATTATATTATGGTAGAATGTTGCTGTCCGTATATAACGTAGTTGTTTCATGTCTAGCCAACCCGCTTCTAGTAATTTTGAAGATATATGAGCAAACTTAGAAATTCCAAAAACAAAACGTAAACAAGAGTTTTGGATACGTTGTATACGTTGTGATGTTTCAAAAATCAAGGCAATGGCGATAGACAGGTATACAATAATTGAAGTGTGATAATACAAGCGATTCACTAGTAAGATCTTTGCTTAAGTAGTCTTTATGCGAGTAAAGAAGTTTTAAATTATAGTAAGCTTTTTGTATATACTTATTAATTTGGTTTTTAAATCTAAACGTTTGGTCAAGATCTAAACCTAGATTCTTGGCACTTTTAACTATCGGAATATCAACATCTCCAATTTTTATGATGTTAGTTGATAATTATTAACCGATTTACCGAAAAGTAAAACACAAGACTTAGTTGGATTTAATATTAGCGCATGATCAGCAGAAAATTCATTTATAGCTTTCAAATCATTATTCAATGTATCAACTGCATCTTTAATGTGATTTGGACTAAATCATATATATATATATATATATATATATATATATATATATATATATATATATATATATATATATATGTACTATCATCTACATGTGAATATTACAGGCCTCCACACAATCACAAAGACCTCTGGTATACAAGGTAAACAGCAGAGGACCTAATATGGATCCTTGCGGTACCCCTCTGGTAACATCAATAGACATAGAGACATCCTTAGATGGCTTGACTTGTTGCGTCCTGTTGCAGAGATAGTTTTGAATCAGACCAACTGTATTATTAACAAAACCGATATTAAGCAATAATTCATGATTGATTGCATCAAACGCCTTGCTGAAATCTAACAGAGCCAACAACGTGAATTTCCCTTCATCTTGAGTTTTGAGAATATCATCCGTTATCTTCAGCAAAGCGGTTGTGCAGCTGTACGAAGGTCGAAACCCTGACTGACTAGATGGTAATAAACTATTGTGCGCTAAATATTTTAACTTGTGAATTGATTATTTTTTCCAAGATTATTGAAAGTGTTGGTAAGATGCTAATCGGTCTGTAATCCTTATACTCCTCAGGCTGCTCGATTTTTGCTATTGGTGTTACCAGAGCCGACTTCCAGCTGTCGGGAAATATATTTTCTAAGATACAAGAGTTAACAATATGTACTAGATATTGCAATATAAAAGGACAACATAGTTTTATCATTGTGATATTTAATTTGTCCGATCCTGTAGAGTTACTTTTTAAGGAATCGATTATTTTGGATACAGTATTGCTATTTACGAGATTGAAATTAAAAACTCTAGTACCATGTAATTTATTATTTTTGTAAAAGTTCAATACGTGTTCAGGAACTGAAATTTGTGGAAGACTATTAACAAAATAACTATTAATTTCATCAACGCGGCCAGTAAAAGACTTATTTTTGTTAGTTTTAGAAGACACAGCATTTAACGCTCTTAATTCCTTCCACAGTACTTTAGAATTGTTAGTCTGAGAAACTTTAAATTGTAAGTCTTCTTCTCATTTTTTATTGCGGTGTTTGTAAAATTACGCAACGCCCTGTAATTCTTCCATGCAGCTGCGGTTTTCAAGTTTCTATATTTAGTTTTAGCTTTGTCCCTTAAACTCATTAACAATCTAATAGTATCAGTTAACCACGGCGAACGTCTTTTTGTTATTTTGGTAGTTTTCCATGGTGCATATTCATTAAACAGATTTAATATTCTACTACTTAAAATATTAACTTTTTGATTAATGTCATTTTCATAAAATATATCATTCAAAGATAGTGATTGCAGTTCGGTATAGAAATTATCAAAGCTAAAGTTCTTGAAATTTCTATAAGTATGAATAACAGGAGAACACGAAACTTTTTCACATAAAATTTCGCAGGCTGTTAGATCATCTCTAGGTCTGAAAAATGACAGTTTGTAACACTCGATTTCTTTATAAGTGACGGGTGAGAAATGGTAATGATATCTAACAGAAAATATTTTCTAGTAGGTGCTGTAATTACTTGGCTTAAACTTAAAGATTCTAACATATTATTAAAATATTCCGTAGATGGATTGCCTGCCATTAGGAAGTGATGACATTATCACCAAAAATATGTAACATGTCAAAGAGTATGCTTTCTGTATACGACGAAAGCGTGATTGAATCTTCGACGCAATTTGCCTGGATTATCTCGAGGGATTCACTAAGTTAACCTTTTTATTTAAAATTACATTAAATAAAATTAACATTGACTTTAATTTATAATTTATGCATGATATATTTACATTTAAAAATATTTTCTTTACTTAGAATTTAGAAATGTAGACCACAAGCCTACTCTTACAAAGACAATGATGCTAAATTAATACGATTTTTTTCTTAATAGTGTTACTCATTTTAGTTTACATAGACATAGAATCGTAATCTAATGAGCAAACTCTAAATTGGAAACGGGTCAAGGTTAATAGAAATTTATTTTGTTAATAGTTGTACATAAGTAATGTTCTAAGTTGTAAACTGCGATGATACCATATAGAGGTAAATATGGAAAATGTACTGTACAATTAATCAGCATAGAATGCATGTTTGAAATTAATTACATAAATTGGACACTTAATTAACATATTGCATGAATAATAATACAATAATCAACATGATATACCAGGTTTTGGTTGCATAGTTACTTGATTTTTTTTTGTTCAACTGAAAGAAATTATTGACACGATGCATTTTCATTAATCTCAATTATTTAGAATTTTAGTATACTAGTAAACCAATATCCTTCAATTCTACGTTTGATGTTTAAAATTTGCTTTGATGTTAGCAAATAAACACTTAAGTATCTTTCAGTTTCTTTTACTTTTTTTTCTAAAACTGCTCGATATGTATTAAAAATAGGTTATACTACAACCATCTGTAGTTACTATCTAATCTACTACATTAGCATATTAGTAAAAGAGACTAATGTAAGAGTTGATTTGATTCTTCATCCTTTATTTCTCTCATATTTTAATATGTATAAGATTTGCATAGACTGTACACATGGATAGGTATACACAAATATTGATCAGAATGCAAACGAAATTGTACAGTTCAAAGTAGTTTATTTCCTTTTTTTCCAAAGAAAACATACATTTTTATTATAACAAAAAATAAGAACTTAAAACTTAAATGCAAAAACAATACTTTTTATTCTTCTAATACTTTGTCCTTAGTTACAAGATTAGTTAACAGTTTCGGATTCCCAACAGCAATATACCATAATATAGCTTTGATGGCACTCACGTCTGAAAAGTAACACGCATTTTTTTTAATTGTTTGTTTTCAGATAAGCTATAATGTAATACAACACAAATAATATTTTTTAACTCACTCATTAGATATTTCACCCCCGCAATTTCTCCAGTTCATGCACTGGCAAATCCTTTCCCTGGGCATAACTGCTTCGCCAAAATGTACTTTCTGCGAGACAGCGTTTGGATTTGGAGGAACAACACCACATTGAGCAATAACTACAATGCTCAAAATAACTGCAAGAATAATTGTAGCCTTCATGGTTCTGTTATGGTTCTTATATAATAATTATCTGAAATAAAACTAAATAAAAGATTTTTATAAAATATGGTTATAAATCACTTATTTTAAGATGAAATATAAAGGGGAGTGATAAAATTGGTACTTACCTACCTTGAACTGTTTTTCGGATTCATGTCCAAACCGTTCTGGTGTGCTTATATATAACCAAAGCACTTGATCAATTTGTTATCGTCGTAATTAATTAATTAATTAAAGTGAATAATAAAGCACTTTGTACTTTATTTAAAATACCTATAAACTTTTGAAGATTCTTTTGGCCTATTTCTCATATGAATTAAGGAATTCATTTCGTACTCAAGTTTTTTATTTTTATTTGTGTCATTTGTCACTGCTATTATCAATGTATGTATAAGACAAGATGATTTACTTTTGAAAATTTAAATAATTTTACAATTAGATTTTATTAATATTACTTATTCTTGTAATTTATATTATGTTAACTTTTATGTATATCATTAAACGTTTACACTAAAAAAATATTTGCAGTCCTTATACAGCAATCGAAATAGTTTATTACTGAACATATAGCAGAGAACGAGAAACAAAACCTCTTAATTTAACTATTTACAAATATTTAAATATTGAATAAAGTAGTACACAAGGAAAACCCAATGATACATTCCAAGTAGTGCTTATCATAACTTTGTCTTGGTGTTTTCTTGTCTACAGTTGTGATAGCACCCAAAGTCTACAATTTGAATAATAAATACGCCAGTACTTTTTGTGGTTTGGAATAGTGTGTTACTAAAACAGAACATCCAGAGATGTAAGAGTTACTTTTATTTACTTTTAATTTCAATGTTGTAAAAGTTTTACAATGTACCACGTTTTGTAGTAGGTGCTATCCCGGATTCAATAATTTACACGTAAATATATATATTTTGTATGTAAAAAAGTGTATAAATTAATTCTACTGTCGGTGCAATACATCATATTAACATAAACAATATATGATACAAAAATAATGAAGGTAATTAAAAGGCAGTACTGCAGTTATTATTCATTTATTCAACACATACTGCAGTGTGTTTATTTGTTCTCTAGAATTAATTCTATTTATCAGTGAAAAACCCATACAGATTATTTTATTTCCGTTTTACTGGTTTGCGGTAGTAATATAAAAATAATACGTTTGATGAAACGTTTACAGTTTAAAAAGAAGACAACAATGAAGACCATAACTATGTTTGTTGTTATTGCTGCAATAATCACTTTGACGTTGTCTGAGCCTGTTCACAAACCACAATATGGCGATAGCTATAAAGAAATTGATATACTTGAAGACGAAGGAAGACCATGCAAATGTATGAATTGGAGAAGTTGCCACGGTGAAATTAATTCTGAGTATGTTCGTTTCAATTTTGGCTATTAAAACAGATAACATTAAATTGTTTTTCAGTGTTCAATGTCCGCAAAATTACATTTTTGTGTGTTGTGTTATTCATAAGGTCAGAACCAATCTTCAAGACAATGACATCCAGATGATTGAGATCTAATACCGTTTCTTTTGTGTAATAATATTAATTTTAATTTTATTATTTTTGTTTTATCGACTCGTTACTGTATAATGAGGATCTGTATAATTATATAATGAATGTGTAAGTAATAAGGTTTTATTTATCACTAAAAAACAACTTTTAATCCTACAAAAGATTCCCCAGCCAGCACACTGAGGTTATAATGACCTTATTTTTAAGTCATTATTGGTTGACGACGTCATACGATTAATAAATGACGTCCATAAGACGTCATATAGTGGGACGTACGTAGACGTCTTCAAAACGACGTCTTTTGGACGCAAAGCACAATACGTATAAGTTTCATTAAAAATATATTATTTTAGCAGGGGCAAAGGAGTACTGGTCATATTAAGCAGGTGGTCACAATATAGAGATGTTTTGACTGTAGTATATAATAAGTGTTATTTCCAATATTCAACTATTTATTTATAATTTCTGTCTAAGTCCTAGTATAGGACGTTTTAATGACGTCTTTGGGCTGTGACATAATGATGCCCGTTTTACGACAACTTGACGTCGTTACTGCCGAAAAAACGACGACAGTGTGCTGACTGGTTCTTTTTATATTAAGATCTTGTGTTGTCGTTGTTTGAATGCTCTAAAAATTTCAAGTTTCAAGTTCATCATACACAAAGCTCTATAGTCTATAAAAAATTACTTTTTTGAAAACTACCGAAGGAAGATCAGAAAAAAATTATTAAAAAAAGCTCATTTCTCGTTCTGAGACAAGTTGAATTTCTATAAAGTTTTTTTAATCTAGTTTATTAAAGCTTTTCTTTCGAGTATTAGATTGTTAAGACATATGTTGTAAAAGCAATTGCTTAAACTCTCTTCTTAACATCTTGGTTGAAAAAAAGGCTACTGCTAAGAACTGTAAAAAGTCTATTTTTTAAAGAAATCTTTATCTAGAAAAGTCTACAGTTACCAAAATTTCTTTTAAAAATCCTTGTAGGTATTGGAAACCTGGAAAACTAATATGCGATCTTGAAAGACGCTCTAAATAGAACTTACTAATTGGAACTTTTGAGGTTTGCAAAAAAGTGTCTCAACGCTTAGTAAAGAACTTTTAAAAATATTTTTGGCAGATGGCTGCTTCAGACAGTGTGGATATCTGTGAAAGGAGTGGAAACGATTTTGGAATCATTTAGAAAGCTTTATGAAAATGAAAAAGGAAATGAACTATTTATAAAACAAAAAAGCATTCCAGAAAAAACCTATAAGCGAACTTCCTCCTACAGACAACTAAGCAAGTGCCACAAAGTGGGAAATAGTTATTTGTCTAACTAGAGAAGGACGCTGTTCTTTTCGCTCGAGCTCGAGGTGTGCCTCTCAGCGTCAACGAGTAGGGCATTTGAGCGAAAGTGAAAAGCGCTTTCTTCTCGCGTTCGACACAAAAATTTTTCCACGATATGTCCCCAAAATCTTCAATCCCTAATCTTCAACTTTCAACCAAATTTAATTCTACAAAAATATACAATGCATTTGCATTACGAATTGATTTTCGAAGATTTGCTTCTCGATAAATTTACTGTCGAGAACTTGTAACTCCAATCTTTTCCACTCTAGATAAGAAAAATTAACCGCTCAACTTTTCCTCAACATAGAGGAAAAGTGAATTTTCCTTACTATTTTGTAAAAGAAAAATCGCGAAAAATGCGTAGAAAAGTTTCTGAACATGGAGTGGAAAATAGTTTTTTCTTAGTAATGATGTTTTTTGACATTCCAAGGAAATCTTACTTCTTTTGAAGAAGAAGGTATATTCCAAATTTAGAGGTGGTCGCGGTTCACAAGCTTGGAATTTCCAGTTTGGACAAATTCTAGGGAAAAAAGCCGTTTTCTTTCTTTATTATTGATGATGGTGGCTCCAATTATTTTCCACCTCGTTTGGTACATTACTATGAATCACCCAAGCAGTAGCATTTAGTATTAGAGTTCTATAGAATCAAACGACTAAGTGAAATTAGGTAGGGTTTATGTACAATATGTCGAAATAAAATACTTTGACTGGTTTATACATTGGTCTACATATTCTTGATCTACGGTTCTAGGAAAAACATCGTGAAGAAAATATACTACGTTAAAAATAACTAATTTAAACCTAAACACTACATTTCAACTAAAAAAAGTGTTTTTGAACTAAAAAAGTACATTTGAACTAAAAAGTGCATTTGAACTAAAAATTGCATTTGAACTAAAAAAGCACGTTTGAACTAGCCTAACCTGACCTAACCTAACCTAACCTGACCTAAATGCTACATTTCAACTAAAAAAAGTGCATTTGAACTAAAAAAGTACATTTGAACTAAAAAGTTCATTTGAACTAAAAAATGCATTTGAACTAAAATGTGTATTTAAGCTAAAAAAAAGTGTTTCCCCCCTCCCCCCCTGACCCATTTACAACATATATCCAAAATTTGGAACAGTTATTGAATAATTCCAATAATTCCCTTAATTTTCATTGAATAATTCCAATAATTCCCTTAATTTTCAAGAATGGGCCAGAGAAGAACTCGACTAGTGGAGAAGGGGAGGCCGACATAACAATAGGTTTAAATAAAACGCTACTGTAATTATAGAATCATACAAGAGATTTGTACGACTTTTTGAGACTCTCGCTTGAATAAATTCTACTTATAGAGCTGATAACTCAGAAAGAAACACCACCAAAACCAATCACTTCTCGACCTGTATTCTATTGCAAAGACCTCTAACTGCAACTATTTTCCATTCAATTTCTTTCCAACACAATTATTTTAAACTTACTTTGTATGGGCTACGCTATGCTTCAGCTAATTGTCGCAAGACTGCCGCGCGCGGGTTTTAACTAATTTAAAAAGTATATTTTTAATAAAGTATATATTAAATATTTAATTATTTTTCAATTGTTTTAGATACGTAAATTCACTAATACACAAGCAGTAGTAAATAAACAACCAACCGTAATTTTTCCGCGACATTTTTTTCAAAATCATTGATCTACAACAATGAGTGTGAATCAACCGATAAAAATAAAACACAAAACAAATTAAAAAACTGAATATACCGGGGGGGGGGGTCAAATTACTGATGGAAATCTGTAGTTATAGTAAAATGGGAAATAGCTCTATTAGGTAAATAATCAAGTGAAGGGCGTAAACTTGCTAAATATTTCTTTAGGCATAATAATTTTAATAGGTCCTTTAGGATCGTGCGTTTGTTGACTACTTCTGCAACGTGATCTGTTGATATGCATCATTGGCGACAACGTATATGCATGTGTTATGAGACCAAAAGCGTAAAATACCATAGGAACGATTCTAATAAGAAATACATACTTACAAAGGGATCATGGGTGACTTGAAACAGACGCTTAGCACAACGGGCGTTTTCCAGTGTAGTGAAAACTGAATGGGAATGAGCAGTCGTCATGCCGACCGGTAATATCGGCCAGAATCGCTGATGTACTTCATATATATCATCCAGATCGAGGTTGATTGACAAACCACGTCAAATTTCCAGTCTCCAAGCAAACAGTTGGGTTAATTTCTTTACAGAGCTCATCAGTCTCACAAGTCGTTGACAATCAACAATAATAGCAATATTACGCGTTGTCCAATAACAGCTACGTCACAAATCGCAAAACAATAATAAAATAATAACAATAATAACAAGATCGTGCTTTACTAATCAATAATAATAATAATAATGGCAACAATCCGGTACTATATAGGCATGAACACCTTCACAATCGAAACCGCATCTCAAATAAATATTAGTATTGTAAATTTGCATTTTGATCCCATTTTAACATCACCTAACCAACCCGCACCAAAGAAGTCTTACATTTGACTCTTACATTACATTCCTCACAGAAGTCGACTGACTGACCTATATCTGTATATCCTTTATATGTTTGTTTGCAGTTGTAAAGTGTACAATAAAATGAAATATAATGTAAATACAAAAATTAGTTAAAGTTTCACAAGTTTTATTAATATCTTAACCTGACAATATTGTTTGGACACTTTATGTCATTATCTAAGGTAGATAAGATTTTAATGAATTTTAATGAATGAATTTTATTGAACTTTAATGAATGAACAAACTGAGCTTAGTAATTCTACTTTATTAGAAGTGGTAGATATTTAGTTTTTGTCTGTATTGTATCTAGTTACCTATTTTCTGTATGTATTTATCCTTAGGAACGTGTTTGTTTATCAATCTTATCTACCTTTGATAATGACATAAAGTGTCGAAACAATATTGTCAGGTTAAGATATTAAAAACTTGTGAAACTTTAACTAATCTTTGTATTTACATTATATTTCATGATTATGGAGGTCCACAAAGTAAGTCTGGAGACAGTAAACGGTACAATAAAACATTAAGACAAGTCAAAGACACTAATATTTTATTTCCGTATATTCTTTTCGTTTCCTTAAAACAATTTGGGAGTTTTTACGCAGAATTCAAAACTTTGATTATTAAGATATACATTAACCATGATCATTAACTAAAATTAACACCTAAACATGCTAATCTTCAGTAATAAAATAACTGGCCTGTAAATAACTGTAAAAAGTTTGGAAGAAGAATTAATTTGTGCAGAAACTTTCTTTTGAACTAGGTATATCCCATGATAACCACAACTGTATATCCCAATTTCGTACCACATTGTAGGGCATACTGGATCTATACATGGATATTCGCCAAAAGCGACCACTATTTTTCTAAGTACGCTAAGTATTGCAGTTGTATGAGACAAAAGTGAGGGGAACAATTACTATTACCTTCAGAAACATTTTAATAATTTGAGAATACTAAAAAAATAATTTTTTCATGGCCTGTAAAAGGGTACTATTATTATTATAATGGAATTAGTAGATCTTAAGATATTACTTAAAGGATAATTGAAAACAAGAGGAGTCAGAAACTAATAAAAATGATATTAAGGAAGTTGTGGTGGGATAGTCCGAGCCAAAAGTTATGGAGCTGTGCTATTTTGATAAATATAAATAATTACGTAGTCTTGCTTCATATAATGGCTCAAACGATAGTGGTTTTATTAGAATGCATGTAAAAGCAGTTTATTTATTATTTATATGTTTTTAATTAATTACTAGTCTTTTTAAAGTCAGAGATTAACTTTTAACTGTCTAGTCCAAACTTAAGAACGCAACAAATGACGAAAAAACAATTCTTCGAAGCAGACATTTCATTCAAGTTTACTTTTTTATTAATAAAAATAAAATAATATTACCATGTAAACACTAAAAAATAAAGAAATCTCTCTAGAATATAAATAAATTATACGCTTCTAGAGTAGTGAAAAAGTGACAACGTTGCCTTAAATTGGCACCAGTATTTCGTTTGTTGTTCTGTTGAAAACAAGTTCATGTAGTAAATGACTTTGACTGAAGTTTTGTGGTTATATTTGCAAATATTAGAAATATATTTATATTAAAACGATGGATGAAACATTATTTATTCAGATTCATTTAAAACGTAGCAGTAAAAATTTCCGAATTATGTATATTTTTATTCAATACAACTGATTTTGTGTTCGAGATGTAAATTACGAGCGGCCAGTGGTTCTGAAGGTAGCTATATTAGCATTTAAGTTTCCCGCTTGTTTGTTGCAATGCGACGTTGTTACCAAGTGAGCTATATCAAGCGTTCAATCAACAAATTCTTCGTATTAATTTATTTTTTGGTAAAACTATCCTCCTAACAAATTTGAAACTTTAACGGCACAATCTTACAACGGTTTTACGTGAAAAGTTTTGGTGCCAAATTTTTTTCATCATTTTTTATGAAGTTATTATAATAAATGTCTCAACAACTTACCATTTTACATAAGATCGCGTGCTATTTTTAAATGCAATTTATGCATAAACACACTTCCTAAACATTAAAGATTTTGTAGAAAATAATTTTGTACATTAAAATCTATCAACTGCAATAATTTTTTTACATTTTCATCATATTTTCTACAGCCACAATTTCCTTAAAGGAATGTACCGATTTAGATTTTAAAAACTTATTTGATAAAACTGTTTAACAAGAGGAAGTGAGTGCCTATAAATGGTAGTAAAGTTTTTGAAATAGTTTAATACATATTTTAACAAGAGAGAAAAAGAAAGAACCCCTTCTCGAGCAGCGGATGGAGTATTCTGCGGCATTCGAGAGAATGACGCATAGCACCAACAATGTAAACGAGGCACTGTTTATCTAGCACCTTCCAGAAATACATGGTAGTTTCTACCGGCTTCTAGTACGATTGTAGGAGGGTATAAAAGCGACTCGCGGATAAAAGGGGATCAGTCAACTGCAAGTCATTAACTGGGTATTACAAAATAAATAGTGAATATAAATGTTGTATTAGAAATTCATAGTCTGTAAATAATAGTTTTTAATGGTTTATAATCATAGCGTTAATTTATAGTGTATTCATTAGTGTATATAAATAAATATTTGTTTGTGAATAGACGATTTAAACAGCACTTGTATTATTATTATTTTAAAAAGAACGTTACAGTGGTGTTACAGGTGTGAGGTTTTAAAATAAATAAAATCGCGTAATAATTAAATAAAGTGCTGTGAGAATAAATCTTTAGTGTTAAAACATAATTTCAACAAACGATTAAAACGGTGATGAAACTGTTAAAAGATCTCAAAGTAATAGACTTGAAACATGAACTTGAAGAACGAGATTTGGACACAACGGGCCTTAAAAGTGTGTTAATAAATCGGCTAAGAGAATGGCTTTTAGAACAGAAGGAAGATCCTGAAAATTACCGCTTCGAAATACCTGGACCCGCAATTGATACTAACGTGTTGTTAAGTAAAATGGAAGAAAATTCTAGAATATTAAAAGAAGAGTTACTGGAAAGTTCTAGAAAGTCCGAAGATAATGTTAGAATGCTAAAAGAAGAAATACTGGAAAAGTCCGAAGAGAATTCTAGAATTTTAAAAGAAGAATTACTGCAAAAGTCCGAAGAGAATTCTAGAAAGTCCGAAGAAAATGTTAGAATGCTTAAACAAGAATTACTTGAAAATACTAAAGCACTGGAAGAAAATGTTAAAATGCTGAAAGGAGAATTGTTGGAAAATGTCAAAGCGTTGGAAGATAAAGTTTTCGAAGAATTTTTGGAGAATGCCAGTGCGTTAGGACTATTGGAAGGTAGATTGGCGGAACAAGATAGGGTAATAAAGATGGTAGAAGAGAAAATAGCCCAAATGCAATTACCACCAACAACTAAGAAAGACGATATGATCGAAATGTTGGAAGATAGAATGAGGCAACTACGGTTTCCCTCAACTTCTGAGTGGCCGTTTAATGAAGTAAAGAAACAATTTAAAGAAGAAAAGGTTCCTGCCGTAGGGATAAAAGTAAAACCACCCACGTTCGATGGAAAGATACCTTGGTCCACCTACTACAAACAATTTGAGGCGGCCGCTGGGGCCAACGGATGGACAGGCAAGGAAAAGGCCGTTTCTTTAACTGTGGCTTTGCGTGGAGACGCGTTGAACGTCCTGCAAACAATCCCAGTAGGACAGGAAACTGATTATCAATTGTTAGTGTCTAGATTGGAGATGAGATATGGAGACGCGCATCTTCAACAAGTGTATCACGCGCAAGTGAAGAATCGTATCCAGAAGAATGGAGAAAGCCTGCAGGAGTTTGAAGCCGATGTTGCGCGGCTTGTCCGATTGGCGTACCCTACGGCACCCGATTCATTTTTGGGACAGCTCGCTGTGCAGACCTTCATTGATGGGTTAAGAGACGGGGAAACACAACAATCATTGAGGCTGGCACGACCAAGAACAACTGATGATGCGCTTGCTCACGCTTTAGAGTTTGAAGCCGCAAAACAAACGTCCCGAGGCCACGGGCGAGTTCGAACCATTGCGGAAGAAGAGGAAGGTTCCAGTTCCAAAGATCGCCTAGAAGAATTATTAATGAGAGTTCTTCAGAAGGAAGATAGTCGTAAGAGGAATCCTCAAGAAGTTCGAGGACCCCGTTGCTGGAACTGCGGTGAACAAGGGCACATACGACGCCGCTGCCCTAAACCCAAACAAGTTCAACCGTCGGAAAAGTTAAAAAGGGTTGGCAAGAGGGGGCGAACGTTGACTGCGAGTGAAGATGCCCCGGAGATCACGATCCATGCCGTAACATCAAAGAATAGTAACGGCAGTTTGTTTGTAGATGGAAAGATTGCTAACCGAACTGTTCCACTACTTATTGATACGGGGGCGACAACATCCATCGTACGCCCTGATGTTCTACCGACAACTACTCAACTCCGTACAGCAACAGGTGAAGTGATACCAACACGCGGAGTAGTGAAGATGAAGATTGGCATTGGAAGTGAAGAACGTGATCATGAGGTGCTGGTAGCTGATATCACTGATGACTTCATCTTGGGAATGGACCTCCTGAGAAAATTTGGTTTTACGTTGGATTTGAAAGAGGGTGTTTTGAAGGTCGGTAACGAAGAACTTCCGTTGCACCCACGAGAAGATCCTGTCGTAAGGGTTTTGCTGACAGAAGATGTGATATTGCCTGGTCAAAGCGAGATGGTTGTCGAGGCAGGTTTGGATGGAGATCTTCGGGTAGGATGTGTGCGAATGATGGAGCCTGTTTGTGATAAGAAGATCCATAGTGGCATACTGGTGGGAAAAGCGCTGATCAAGGTTGGAAAGAGAGTACCGGTGAGAATTATGAACGTTAATGTGGATCCGGTGACATTGAAGAAGAGTACCCTTGTGGGACAGTGTGTGCCAGTATTCCGAGTAGCCAGGTGTATGGCTGATGTTCCAAAACCAGCGCCCAAAGACCATGGTGGAAAATTAGTGGGCATGGTTACTAGTTCGTGCGAAGACCTTAACAGAACAGAAGTGAAAGAGGTACAGGGTTTGGTTCACCGATACCAAGATATCTTCGCTCTTGACGATAGCCAGAAGGGACGAACAAATATAGTAAAACATAAAATCAATACAGGCAACTCTATGCCTGTCCGTCAGCAGCCGAGGCGTCTACCTCTAGCAAGGCGAGCAGAAGCCGAAAAGATTATTACTGATATGGAAGAACAAGGGGTCATCGAGCCATCCAGCAGTCCATGGGCATCACCGGTGGTCCTGGTCAGTAAGAAGGACGGGTCAACGAGATTTTGTGTGGACTATCGGCAGCTTAATGACGTGACCAAGAAAGACAGCTATCCCTTACCACGCATCGACGACACGTTAGATACCCTGTCTGGTTCACGATGGTTTTCGACTTTGGACTTGAAGAGCGGTTACTGGCAAGTTGAAATGGAACCTGAAGACCGGGAGAAGACCGCGTTCACTATTGGTTCCGGACTATGGCAGTTTACAGTTATGCCTTTCGGTCTATGTAACGCTCCGGCCACCTTTGAGCGTCTAATGGAGACCATCCTGAGAGGGTTGTCGTGGAAGACCTGCCTGGTATACCTAGATGATGTGATTGTAGTCGGAAAATCATTCAACGAACATTTGAAAAATCTAGAGGAAGTGTTCCGAAGACTACGTGGAGCCAATCTGAAACTGAGTCCGAAAAAGTGCCACATATTCAGAAAGGAAGTGAAATATCTCGGGCACGTCGTATCACAAAATGGAGTGGCAGCCGACCCCGATAAGATTCGTGCAGTTCAAGAGTGGCCAACACCGAAAGATAAACACCAAGTTCGTAGTTTTCTTGGGTTATGTACCTACTACAGGCGTTTCGTTCCTGGGTTTGCCAATATAGCGAAACCTCTGACAAGGTTAACTGAAGATGGGCGCGAGTATGTTTGGAGCGGAGAGTGTGAAACAGCTTTCCAACAGCTGAAGCGTGCCCTGACAACCGCACCAATATTGAGCTATCCACGGACAGAAGGGAAATTCATACTTGACACAGATGCAAGTAATCTGGCCATTGGGGGTGTACTTTCTCAGATACAGGATGGACAAGAAAAGGTCATCGGCTATTTTAGTAAGGTTTTGTCTAAAGCCGAAAAGAATTATTGTGTGACCAGAAAAGAACTATTGGCCGTCGTGAAGTCCGTTGAGCACTTTTACAAATACTTGTACGGACGGAAGTTTTTATTGAGGACGGACCATGCAGCGTTGAAATGGCTTCTACAATTCCGTAATCCTGAAGGCCAGGTCGCAAGGTGGATCGAACGATTACAAGGATACGACTTTGACACCGAACATCGAGCGGGCACTAGTCATCGAAATGCCGATGCTCTTTCAAGAAGACCCTGTCCAACGGATTGCCGTCATTGCTCTCGTTTGGAAGAGAGGGTTTGCCAAGTATTAAGGACTACCATCGTCAACGACAATTGGTTGCCGGAAGAATTGCAACGACAGCAGGAGGCTGATCCCGAACTAAAAATGGTACTGGAATGGAAGCGCGTGGGAGAAAGGCCTGCCTGGGAGGCCGTCAGTCCTTTCAACAGAACGCTCAAAGCATATTGGGCCCAATGGGAGTCCTTGAAGGTGGAAGACGATCTCCTGAAGCGAGTACTGGAGAGTGAAGATGGCACCACCATTAAGTCTCAGTTCGTGGTTCCAAGAAGCCGAGTGGCTACAGTATTGCGACATCTCCATGACGGTGCCTCAGGAGGACACTTCGGTGTGAAAAAGACTTTGGAGAAAGTTAGGGAGCGTTTTTATTGGGTCAACTGTAAAGAAGACGTGAAGGAGTGGTGCCGGAAATGTGAACTATGTGCCACTGGTAACGGACCCTTGGGGAAACGAAGAGCACCTATGAGGCAGTACAATGTGGGTAGTCCTCTGGAAAGAATAGCCATAGATATTGCCGGACCATTTCCCGAAACCGACGATGGGAATAAATACATCTTAGTGGCAATGGACTATTTTACCAAATGGCCAGAAGCATATGCCCTACCAAACCAGGAAGCTGCGACTGTTGCTGACGTACTAGTCAAAGAGTTTTTCAGTCGCTTCGGAGTGCCCATGGAGCTGCATTCGGATCAAGGCCGTAATTTCGAGTCTGTACTTTTTGGAGAAGTCTGTCGATTGTTGGGCATTCGCAAGACTCGGACCACACCGTTACATCCGCAGTCCGATGGAATGGTAGAACGCATGAATCGGACAATGGGCAAATATTTGACCAAGGTCGTCTCCGATCATCAACGAGACTGGGACCAATACCTGCATCTGTTCCTGATGGCTTATCGTGCATCGGTCCACGAAACAACCGGTCAGTCACCAGCGTCTGTGATG
This sequence comes from Agrypnus murinus, assembly GCA_929113105.1. Classification (NCBI taxonomy): domain Eukaryota; kingdom Metazoa; phylum Arthropoda; class Insecta; order Coleoptera; family Elateridae; genus Agrypnus; species Agrypnus murinus. The sequence goes on from OV816024.1 coordinate 70,745,784, forward strand.
TTTGGACGCGAGTTACGGTTACCGTGTGATCTGGAATTTGGGTCTCCACCTATAGAGCAGGAGGTAGCCGGGAATGATTATGTCATCAACTTAAAGAAGAAGTTGGAGGATATTCACGACCGAACCCGAAATAATAGTCGAATCGCGAGTGACCGGATGAAGGCTACGTACGATGTGAGAGCCCAAGAAGGAGGGTTTCAACCTGGAGAGCTTGTCTGGTTATACAACGCGCAAAGGCGTCGTGGCTATTCTCCAAAGTTACAGCGAAATTGGGAGGGTCCATACCAGGTGAAGAAACGAATAAATGACTTGATTTATCGCATCCAGAAATTGCCAAGAGGGAAACCAAAGGTGGTACACTCCAATCGTCTGGCGCACTATGAGGGAAATAATGACGCAGTTCCGGAAGATGAGGCTGAGGTGGCTATCAATACCGTAAGGCCTGGAGATGATCAGCCAACCTTTAGAGAATTTATGGCTGCGTTTTCTGGAACTAGAAAAGCGCGATTCGGAGTCACGACTGAGATGCAACAAGATCTCTTCCGGGTCCCTGGTGATTATTCCATTGCCCACTGTGTCTCCGAGGATCTCCGTATGTCCAGGGGGATCGCAGTAGTGTTTAGAAATAAATTTGGACGGCTGAATGAACTTCGAGAACAAAATCCCTCTGTTGGTAAATCCTTACGCTTGCCTGATCATGACCGATCCATTTACTACTTGGTAACCAAGCAGTTTTACTACCAGAAACCGAGTTACGCCGACTTGTGGGGGGCACTATGGAATTTGAGAATCGAGTTGCTTACCAGGGGAATTAACAAATTGGCAGTTCACAAACTCGGCTGTGGGCGGGACCAGCTGGATTGGAGAATCGTTAGAAACATGCTGGAACTTATCTTTAGAGGTACGGACGTCAAGATCTTCGTCTGCAGTTTTGACCCACAGCCCGCATCAAGGCCAACGAAGAGTGTAGACTGCTACTTCTACCGTAATGGAACGTGTAGTCGAGGTGAAGACTGTCGATATCGTCATGACCCGTTCTACAGGAACCAGATCATAAAACCTGTTCTGGGACAGAACAGACTTGAAGAGGGGGGCAGTGTAACAAGAGAGAAAAAGAAAGAACCCCTTCTCGAGCAGCGGATGGAGTATTCTGCGGCATTCGAGAGAATGACGCATAGCACCAACAATGTAAACGAGGCACTGTTTATCTAGCACCTTCCAGAAATACATGGTAGTTTCTACCGGCTTCTAGTACGATTGTAGGAGGGTATAAAAGCGACTCGCGGATAAAAGGGGATCAGTCAACTGCAAGTCATTAACTGGGTATTACAAAATAAATAGTGAATATAAATGTTGTATTAGAAATTCATAGTCTGTAAATAATAGTTTTTAATGGTTTATAATCATAGCGTTAATTTATAGTGTATTCATTAGTGTATATAAATAAATATTTGTTTGTGAATAGACGATTTAAACAGCACTTGTATTATTATTATTTTAAAAAGAACGTTACAATATATTACTAGATTACTACATATGTAGTACGTGTGATTCTTATTAGTAATGATAATAATTGATATTTATGTTTGTTTATTGAATTCTTATTTCGTCAATTTCGGCAATCTGAAATTATTAATTAAAAAGGGATCATCAATTTACAGTTGGCTTCACATCCGAATTCAATAAAATTCTGTTATCAGAAAATTTAATTACAACTTTTTGTATAAGCACCATTTCTTCAACTTTTTTTTTATTAAACGACATTATAGATTTTTAGTCCTACCTTCCCAGGAGAAAATATATATTCTGGAAATGCTTAAGAGTTATGTGTACACCTCCAGAAATTATTTGACGAGAGAGGGAATAAAGTTATGAAAAGGATGCAAACATTTTTTGTTAAAGTGGTGAACCTTATAAATGTTATATAGTACTACCATTTTAGACAATCTTTCAGTCTATTTTGCGGAGTTTGATTTTTGAAGTTTTCTATATTTTATAACGTTTACTTGTTCTTCTCTTTTCAATTTTCAAAATAGTTTTTAATTGTATGCATAACCGTATATAATTTATATTTTTTATTGTAATGTATTTTCGTAACATTCTTTTTCGATTACCGTAATTTCAATTAATTTTTTTTCAATCGACAATTTGTATACAGATACCATTATTCTACGTAGTTTTAATTATTAATATGAAATTAAATTAAACAGGATGAATACTGAAGTTCAGGATCGTATGCAGGAGTGTCCCTGGAGTAGTCCAGGAAGCCCTAGGGGCTTAGAGCGCAATTTCTTAGGGACGCACTGTGGTGTAAAAGTAGAAAAACCAGCGCATCGCGTTTATCTCAACTAACAATGCTAGCCAAAATACCGTTCTTTACCAATGTTTGAATTGTTTTGTAGGAATAACGACAATTAAAATTAAATTACCACTTCTGCAAGAACAAACCTGGATACCATTGAGTTTTTGTTTAATTTTCTAAAGAATGTTTTGTTGCATTTCTTATGTTAAATTTTACATAAATTGCAATAGTAACTATAAAAAGTACTGATTCAGGTAGGGGTATTGAGGGGGGATAAAATTTTCAGAAAATCTTCACCAATGATGCTTCTCTTTGATGTATAGATTTGAACGCAGGAATCGACGAGAATCGAAACTTATGACAGATTATTCCTAAAATTTAAAAAAATACCCATAATCTTCGTATGTATATTTAATACATCGTTATAAATACAAGCGGAATAACTGCAACATAAACTAAAACTACTTACCTTGAAAATCTAAATCCATATTTTCAACAGGCAAATTAACCCTTCTGTTTAACTGTGGGTACATTTAATTAACGCACGAGTGTACTTGCTTTCAGCGCTACGATGAAATGACCAAGTACGGGGGTGTTATTTCAGTACGTGGCTACTTATCAGTTCTAAGGTCGTGCATAAAAAAGCCCCCATTCACACTTAATAATTTACGAATTTCAAGAACTTGATTTTCTACCCTTATGCCCCGTTTTTGTGAGTTTTACACTAGTGTGGGAGGGCACGAGTCAAAAAAACTGAAAACGTAAAAATAAAAGCAAAATGTAAATAAGCCCTTGATTCTATCTAGAAAAGTACCTGTGCAAGGGTACAAAATTATACCAGTATGGCAGGCCCGTAGCCAGGTTTTTTTAAGGGTGGTGAGTGGGGGTGCTAATTTTAAAATATTGTTTATTTCAAAAAAGAGGTAATAAATTATAAGGTGAGGGGGGGGGGAGGATTTTATCAACATTTTGTTAAAGAACATATGAAGTGGGTCAGTACTAAATACATTTCTATATTTCGTATGACTTAATGTAAAACTCATTGTTTATCAAAGGTTGTTAATAGTAGGAGAGATTCGAGAAAAATGATTCCTATGAACGCAAGCGAAGAAATGAAATTAATTCGTTCTGCATTTAAGTCGTATATATGCTTGGGGGGAGCTTCATTTCCACGAGCCCCCCCTAGCTACGTGCCTGCTATATGGGTATTTATTCTCACACAGTTCAAGATGCGCCCTGGGTTGGGTGCGCTACATTAGTAAATCACTTCAATATGATTCAAACCATTATTTTAACATTGCAACTTCAAAAGTTGCAATTATAATACTTTTACATATAAGTTATAAAGAAAGTCCTGGAAGACGTTTAGAATTTAGTATAAAATTTCAAGTAACCTTTATGGAATCAGGGTAGGTTTGGTTCATTGGAAAACTGGGATATTCCTTTATGTCCCTCTTTTAACGTTTTTCGTTTTAATGTTCTGTTAACAGGAAACAGATTTAGATCACTTATTACTCATGCACCTTTCAAAAACAAAGAGAATATCGAAAAGTATTACAAGGCGGACCTAGAAAAAAGATCTATTTTGAATAATTTTTGTTTTTGAAATCGATCTACTCATTTGTTTTACAGAAAACCGTTAACAGCGTAGAGCCAAAAATGGATTCATTCCAAGCCAATGAAGTTAATATTGTTTATATTTATATTAATATTTATCTTAATGAAGTTGTGGCTGTAGAGAAGAAAAAATGTAAATGTAAAAGAAATTAGTGAAGTAGATAGATTTTAATGCACAAAATTATTTACTGAAAAATCTTTAATGTTTAAGAAGTTTCTTTATGCATTAATTACATTTAAAGAAAACACGCGAGCTTATGCAAAATGGTAAGTTGATGCATTTATTATAATAACATCATAAAAAACGAAGAAAAAAATTTGACACCAAAACATATCATGTAAAAATGTTGTAAGATTGCGGAGACGGGCATTTGGGCGCGGCCGTTTAGGCGCCGCCATTCCGGCGCGGCCGTTTCGGCGCGAGACACTTTGGCGCAAGGACACTTCGGCGTAGGGACCCTTGGGCGCGGACCACTTAGGCGCAGGGACACTTCGGCGCGAGAGATTGTCTAGTATTATTGTAATGAACAAAATATGTATGTAAGTACATACTGGTAATAAATACAGTATTCGATAAATACAGTATGATGAGAAAAAACTCAATTTTTGAAAATCACCAAAGCTCGTATATACTAACAAATTTAAGAAAAATTCATTTTTCTAAGCTACTAAAACATTAAAATCAAAATTTTACAAATCTTTGCATAAGGGAACAATTTGTAATAAGAATTTAATTTGCTTATTATAAATTCCTTATTGTTAATTAGGAGTTGTTAATATTATAAGAATATCATGTTTCATAATCATCTTAATAACTGTGAAAAAATCAAAAATTTTATAAAATCAAGTAAATAGGAAATTTATATTAACATTGAATATCGTACCACTGATAAATACGTATCCCACTTCACGAATTTTGTCTCAGTGGGTAACACTTATAAATGGATACTGCTTAGTGCTTATAGTCCAGACAAAAAGCACTGTAATAATGCAATGTAACCAATCCAAGCGAAACTCTAGAATTAAGGACGTGTATGTGTGTACATAAAAATAAAAAAGGTTACTCTGATAATAGGGTAGCTTGTTCCAAAAAATTAGACTAATGGTACAAAAAACGTTTTGTTTAAAGATCTCCAAAGGTTTTATCCCAATTTGTCTCGGAAAAATTTAGACTCTGCGTCTAAGTGTCCCCGCGCCGAAATGTCCTTGCGCCGAACTATCCGGCGCCAAATTCTCCTCGCCCGGAACGGCCGCGCCCAAATGTCATAGACCGGTAAGATTGTGCCGTTAATGCTTCAAATTTGTTAGGAAGATAGTTTTGCCAAAAAAGTTAATACGAAGAAGTCAATTTGTCGATTGAACGTTTGATATAGCTCGCAATGTAACAACCTCGCATTACGATAAACTAGCGGGAAACTTGAATACTTTATTTAGCTACATACATGCAGCACCACTGACCGCTCGTAATTTACAACTCGTAAACTAAATCAATTGTATTCAATAAAAAGATACATAATTCGGACATTTTTTACTGCTAGGTTTTAAATGAATCTGAGTCAATAGTGCTTCATCCATCGTTTTATATACCTATATTTGTAATATTTGCATAGACAAACTCAAAACTTGAGTCAGTCATTTTTTGCATATTGATTATGAAAATTGACTTTTTTAACGAAAAATCGTAATGAAAGTAGCATTTTTTAAATTTATTTTTTAATTATGTTTGTAAAAAAAAACTTCAATCTCCTCGGAGATTATTACCAAAGAATACAATGTTTTTCTAATTTTTTTTAATTTATCATAAATCATTTTAGGACAATTTCTCAACTTACAATACGCAAAAAATGTCGTGTGCAACACGCTATGAAAGTCTCTCTTTTTCGTTCATTTGCTTGATAAATTTACGCTTCGCCCTCGTTAATCAAAAGTGCAAATTCGTGAAAAAAAAAGTATGACTTTCATAACTAGTTGTACAATATACTATTACTACATTAATTTGTTTTCATCATAACAACAAACGAAGTACTGGTGGTAATTTAAGGCAACATTGTCACTTTTTCACTATTCTAGAAGCGTATAATTTATTTATATTCTAGAGAGATTTGTTTATTTTTCAGTGTCTACATAGTAATATTATTTTATTGGGCCGGCGGTAGACGAGTGGTGTCAGTGCATCACTCGTGTTCCAAGGGTCGTGGGTTCGAATCCCACTTGGGGCAGCGGGATTTTTCTAATTGGAAAATTCCACCACCTCAACTATGGATGTATGTCTTCGTGTTGCATGTTAGATGGGGGACAGATGACCTTAGCAGTTGGTTCCCCCGTAGTGTAGGCGTGAAATAAAAAAAAAAAAAATTATTTTATTTTTACGAAGAAAAAAGTAAACTTGAATAAAATTTCTGATTAGAAGAATTGTTTTTTCGTAATTTTTTCACGTTCTTAAGTTTGGACTACACATTTAAAAGTTAATTTTTGCCTTTAAAAATACTAATAATTAATTAAAGCCATATAATTAATACCAACCCACCGATTTGGCTTTAGGAAAGTTTAACAAGCTTTCTACCGAATATGGCATGAAGGTCTCCTGTATAAACTTAAACCATCCTTTCCCACACCGCACTATCTCATAAAATCATATCTCATAGACCGATACTTTCAAGTAAGATTCAACACTGAAACCTCCAACTATATCCTATGAAATCAGGTATAGTAATCAAAATATGCCCAATTGTCACATTAAACTCACAATTACCAGTGAACAGAGAAGTGAAATACCTGAGACTCGATCAAAAACTCGCATCGAAAGCACATATCACAGCAAATAAAACTCAAGTAAACCTAAAAATTCAGGAAATGGATGGCTAATAGGACGTAAATCAAAACTCTCCGCAGAAAATAAAATACTACTACATACTAGTAGATAAGTGTATAATAAAGTCTATCTTGACTATGGTATACAACTCTCGGGTTCTGCTAAACCATCAAACACAAAAATAATAAAGTGTCCAATCAAAGATGGAATGATCTTCAATGCACCGTGGTACACTAGTAATAAGACCCTGCTTGATGATCTGGTATACAGCTCGTGAAAGAAGAAATAAGCAGACAGAAGGAATGACCTCGAACACCTCCCTGGACATTCTAATGAGGGAGCAAGATAACTCTGCATAACTCTCATAACTAAGATAACTCTGCTTTCAGGCTAAAACCTGAAATCAGAAGAAGGTTAAGAAAACAGTGGCCTACGGATGTTTTAAGTCAATAAACAGTTACTTTATCAGTTATCACTGGATAACTTCTCTGTTCTGCCCTCATGTGTAGTACATTGATCTCATTTACGTTATAGCTTTAAAAAGCACGGTTCTAAATTTGCAATTTAATATAAATAAAAAATATATATATCTCTTGAAGGAGTCATCGGAGAAGAAAATGTTATTAAAATTCTTAACTCAGTTTTCATTGTAGAATACCGCACTGCAGAGTTTTACCTATCGAATCAATACCATCAATATAATCGAATCAGTATATTTGAATTTAATAATGTATAAAAAACGTTTATTAATAATATATTTGTATTTGTTCCAATAAAATGTGCGTAAACTTGTAATTATACTATGTATATAAGAATATAAGAACATAAAATTATATAACGTATATAAGAACAAAAAATTCATAATTGAAAGAGGCACAAAAGATAACGGACTTTGTGCGCCTGTCTTACTTAATACGCCTTGGACCCTATGCACATAAAAATCCAATTAATGGTTTTTAGTTGTAAATCTCTAATTTGTAAAGAACTATTATAATAAACTAATGATATGAAAAAACGCACATAATAATAATCGCAACAAATGCTGACTAGAAAAATAATGTTTATGTCTACCGGGAATATGAAACCGTATTCCCCTTAAACGCCATTGCGATAACAGACAAGTGGAAGGGAGGGAGTTCACGTTTAAATTCTGGGTGCAAATTTATCAAAATTATGTTAATCGGGAGTTACTGTAGCTATAAATCTACTAAATATTTTTAAATACAACCTTCACTAGTTTAAAGTGGAAGAATCGCACTACACTTTCACGTAAGCTTATAATTATATTACGCCTACAAACTTAGATAAACGCTGCTAAATTTCATCGATTTTGGGTAACTTTGCATTTTTTTTCTCAAGTATGTATTCAACATTTTGTTGAAATCTTACGTGAAAATGTAGTTCATACTTTGTAGTTTCCGGGGAAAAAAAATTGTTTCAATTGGTTTGTAAATATCGATGCTACAGAATCGCGCGTTTTACATGTTTTAGCACACAATTTCGAAGGTACACATAACTCTTAAGGCAAATGTTTTAGCTTTATTCCGTTTCTTCTTATCGCGTATATAAATCGTTTAGTCTTCAAAGCACTCAAAAGCATTAACTATAATAAATGTAAGAAATCGAAAACTTATAAATCCTAAATTTCCAGTGAAATATAGTTTTTATAAAAAGGAAAAGCAGAAAAATAGGCCACTTATAACATTCAACTGCCTACTAAAAACATTTTTCCACATAAAATTCAAACGCAAAATATTTCCATCACTTTTATTTTTTTTATTATTTATTTCAGAAACGAAAATAAACAAAAGTAAATTACCAAGATCAGATTATATGTATAAGAAGTTTATGACATGAAAATAAAATATAGATACCTGTACAATATTTCGAACTTAATTTAAAATTTCCTTTTATAATGTAATTAAAAACAATTAAAAGAAAACCAATATTAATATAACACATTTTCCCAAGATAAAACAGTCCGGAATTTAATTATTGTTCTAGTGTCGTTGCGTGATCTACCCCTATTTTGGGCCATAACAAAGTAATTAACCAAGCCTTAAATAAGTCAAGAAACAATACTTTAATAAAATCCCTTTTGTAAAATACACGTGTTAAAAGTACTAACTGCCCTTCAAACACAAAATAGATATTGGAATAGCTTTTAATTACGATTACTCATTATCTTTTTTTATCATTACTTAAAAATCATTTCAATCTTCCATGTATTACAATAAAATTTTCAAAATTAAAGAATTTCGAAATGATTTTAAGATAGGGAGCCATCATATTTACTTTGAATAATTAAATTTGTTGAATAGCTAGATAACGCAATTTAAAACAACAAAGTACTTAAGGTACTTAACAATTTTCATATAAATATTGTGGAACAACGGTTTTTGATATCACTTTCTACCTAGTTTCAAGACAGCAGTAAAAAGTAAGTCGAATCCAATTTTTTAATATTATCTTGAGAATTTATTTAAATCACTTTTTTTTATTTCAGCAATAGACATCTCTAACCATGAAGGCCGCCATTGCTTTAGCTATCGTTGTCATTTTGGCTTGTATGGCAGCTTCTGAAGCTGGATTCGTACCACCAGCACTCAAAACGATGCGTTTTGAGGCAGTAGCTCCAGCAGTTGGAAAACCCTGCAAATGCATGAGTACACAAGCTTGCCAGGGCGAAGTTAATTCTGAGTAAGAATTTAAAAAAGGTGATGTGTCAAATAACTGAAAAATATTATTTATTTTTATTTTTAGTGTCCAATGCCATCCCAGCTTCGGTATGGTATGCTGCGTTATTCCTGATGCTGATCAGAACAATGACATCGTTTAGGTTATCAAATCTATAATTATTTTGTTTTTGTAAATGTCTCTGTTGTTAGATTACGAAATATATATATTTTTTTACTGCATTTAATATGAGTTTTAATCTATTTACCTACTATATTTATTAAATACTAAAATAGATCATGGAGACTTTGGATTGTAGGTTCAGAAACTGAATGAAACTTACATACTGTCATGATATATGACATACGAAAAAAGGAATTAATCCATTTTCAGTGATTTGTCTTTTATGAAGTTGAATATGGTTAATTATAATTAACATGCAAACTAGTACACTATAGTCAGATAAAGGATACCTGGAAAACACATTTTTCCAAAGAATTTAGTTAATTGCCCTTGTTCACTTGTGGCAGATGATTATATAATTTATATTTAATTAAGTTTAGGCCAAAGTTAATGTAAGATTTAATAAAACAGGCTCGATGCATTGTAATGGAGAGGTATGCAAGTACTAACTACTACCTTACCTGAGTAATTAATACCAAAGAAATGTGCTTTCATGTTAAGGAGGTTCTTCATTTGCATACGTTTTTCTTGTATTTCAAAATGTTATAGCTCTTGGTTAAATAATTTTGGTGGAGGATTGTAAAGCTGTTTCATTACCACATAATTGTAACTATCTTAAAAGTAGGGGCTGCTTTTTAGTAATGATATCAGTTAAACCACAAATAATTATGTTGCGATTTTGCATTGCACATTGAAATACTTTAATTAGTTTGAATTTTTATATTGTTGATGCCTAAAAACATGCAAATAATGTTTGTTAGGATAAATGTTTAAATTTGTAATGATAGGAATGAAAACATAAGTATATTTAATATACCATTAAATTAGGATTTTTTATCTATAAGTTTATCTAATTAGTTTTTGTATTAATTAAAATTTATAAACAATAATTTGGTTATGTTAAATTGACTTGTCAAAGTTTCTTTTGTTTTATGCAAAAATTGTATCACATTCATTTGTTTCGCCAAAATCATATATAAACACGGCCATTTTTGTAACAAACTCTCTTCTAATTTCATCTTGCAGAAGAAGTGCACAATCTTGTGGAGAGCATAATGTAATTTAAGGTTATGTTTAAATTAAAAATTTAAACAATGCGATGTCAAAGTTTTGAGGTTAATGTTATTTTTGTGAAACGCCAGAGTATTTAAAGTTTTAAGAATGTTTGGTAAATCTAAGTGATTGTTTAAAAATGCTTTAAATTAATCAAGCGTTAATTTATTCTGCGATGGAAATTTCATTATTTGCAGAGGGCAGATATTTGGGAATTTATAAAAATACAGTTGGCATGTTTGTAGCGGCAAATATTTAAAAAGAATTTAAATGTATAAACCTGAGCTTTTAACCGTAGTTAGTTTTATTTTTATTAATTAATAAATATGATGATACCAAAAGTATTAATCTCCAAATAACGAATACTGTACTATTTTGTGATTAATATAAAGAAAACATTTAATGATAGGATTAAAAAGAAAGAATCTAGTAATCAAATTTTTGTATTTAACTATCAGTTATCAAATTATTGTAATTGCATTTAAATATTTAGAGATAAATTCTTAATTAGGCAGCGTTTCTATCTTTTAACTTCCTAAAAGAAAAAACCGATCTTTTTGGTATCAAGTGTCAATTTCCTTTTTGTTTCATTGTTTGTTATTTGGTATTTGTTAAATTATAAAATTAAGGTGTGCTGTTATTATTGGAAAATTAATTCCTTTTTATGTTACTGTATCCCTATATGTAAGAATTTAGTTCTCTATTAAAGCAACCAGCCTGAGAGAGTCTCAATTTGTGGAGAGTTAGACTTTTCACAACAATTTTACTTAGCCGGAGCATTTATTTCAATTAAAGGAAGCAAGTAGCGGGTCGTGTATGGTTGCATCTTTATTACATTCGCATCTCTGTCTGTATATTATATTAACCCACCCAAAAAATATTATAACAATATGTTTGTTTATTAGCTAAAAAGGCATATTGAATATCTTTAAAAATAATTTAAAATTGAAAAAAAATAAATATGGATGTTTAGCAAAGCATCGTTGATGTGAAAAGAGTCCTTCAGGTTGCCTAATCTACCCTTCTGTATAGTACTAAAAAATTACATGTAGGGAACATACTGATCTGTGCTATAAGATCTGTATTATATTTTTGTTGCTTTGCGCTCTGGAAGTGTTTGGCACTAATTACTCAAATTATTATTTTTTTTAAATAAATTATTATTAATTTATTTCTTTGCGGGCTGTTATTTTGCTAATAATTTTTTTTGTTTATTTTAATTTATGAGGACTAACAGCCTTTAATAAAACATATACTATCGAAGTTCGCTTAACTACCTTCAAGTTTAGGGTCTTAAAGTATAGAAGCAAATTCAATACAACCAAAACAACGCATCAATACAATCCATAAACAACGAGCATTTCAAGAATAGTGTAGTACTACGCTAGTGGATTTTGCTAGTTATGTTAGTTGCAAATGGATTTCAACATAGGACGTTGCGTTTAATTCTGCAATAAGGCAGGCTCACTAATTACTAAACGATACTTTAAAGGTGTGCAACGGAAAGTGCCAATTGAATATTCTTTTCCATTTTCGCTAAAACTGTTACGGCTATTGCTATGCGGTCGCCGTCATACAATAAGGCTACTTAATAATAAGATGGCGAGCTTCTTGTAAATCTCTATATCCCCCTCCCCAAAATTGTAGAAGAAGAGCAGGAGATGGTGTAGAATTCTGGAAAATCGTACCAGAAGAGTATTCGAAACTTATTGCATAGATTATACAAAATATTCCAAGTCAATTTTTTATAAAGCAATGGTAGGTAGTCTAACCATAAAAACGATTAAATGAACCTGTAATTTTAATTAGAAGTAACTAATTAGAGGAATCCGCAAAATAAAGAAGAAAATTGGCTGATAGATCGCCAAAATATCAAATTAACCTAAAAGATACGAATGGCCTAGTCTGCTGTTAATTCTTAGAGATCCCTTATAACTTCAATGCATTAGCAGCAAGTTTTCTGAGGTTATTGGTAGATGTCTTGTAATTCCCAAAATTCTTCACTAAAATTCTTTACTAATTACTCTGACAAATACACCATAATTCATTCTTCTGTGTCTCGATCGTCGTCCAAACAATTATTCGATTGTTTTAAGAAACACACATACTACATAAGAGCTAAATGTTGATGATAATATACAAAAAGTACCAAACAGGCAATAATAAAAACAGGAATGATGAGAATGAGGGAAAATTAATAGTCTCTTATTTTATTATTCACGTTTAGAAGATCTTTCTTTCCAATTAAAATAAATATTTCATGGAGAGGCTGTTAATCTATATAGTTGTATAACACTCTGTATAACTGCTATTGACAGCAGAAAAACCTACCTACTTCGTCAACTCGCACTTGACTAATTAATAGTCAAGATTAGGTGTCTCAGAAATAGAGTAAAATATAAAAGTATCACGTTTGAAATAAAATCTGTTTATAGCTTAATTTGTCTAAAATTTTAAACAATCAACGAAAACCTATCTTCGCGTTTTGATTTCATTTACGTCGGTAATCTACGACTTGCTTCAAATTGAGCCCATCACAAAAGGCTACAACATCCTTAGATTCATCAAAAGAACTTTTGACCAAGAACTGAGAAATCATCAAAACTGGATTCAGTAAACTATGCATGAAAAGACTATGGCTCAATAACAAATAAATTACGTAAAACAACAAAAACTTAAGGCGAAATTCTATTTACTCATAACCAGTTATTTCTCAACATTCTCTTATAGCATTAAAAGACAGTTTTAACGAAATTTTGTTACACCTTTCGAAGATACAGTATACTCTAGAGACGAATCCATTGATTGAAAATCAATTTATTGAGAACTATTGAAACTTGGATTTTCTGGACTCAACAGTTTGAATCATAAATCGAGACGAAACTTGTCAACTATCAAAATCTTAAGCTGTGCAAAGTCGTGGAAACTTCGGAACCTCGACATTTCATACTTGCAATTTCAAGTTTTTAAATGAGAAAACAATTTCTCAACCTTGAAATGTTAAATGCAAAAGCTTTTGATATTGCAACTTTGAAACTTCTACACTTAACATTAAGCACTTTCAGTATATCGAAACATTAGTGTTTAAAAGTGGAGTTATGTATCTGTAGAGTTCAGAATCAGAAAATTTTATTTTAAATTTAAACGGCAAAACTTAAAAGTGTGGAACCTTTAATCTGGAAGATTTAAAATCATGTAGTTGGAACTGTATATTAAAACCTAGAATCTATAAAATTTCAACTTTAGAAGTTCCAGTTGTCGAAACCTGAAACGTAAATTTTCAAGGCTTAGATATCTAAAACTGATACCAGAATAGTGAATTGTAAAATTTTAGCTCTGAAGCTTTGCATTTCAACCCGCCCCTTTAAAACATGAAACGTAAAGTAGAGATGTTAGATTTCAAGATTAATTACAAAATAACCAAAGTTAACCCAATGCCGAATAAAAATATAATTGTAATGTATATCTAACACTAAGCACCTTCAAGTACTTAGTGAAGCCTAGAATAAGCTAAGCAACAAGATCCAATAAGTTGAGACGCATCATGGATATTGAAATCTCCTTCGAGTACGACTAGCCATTATCTGCATTATCAGCAATTAAGAATGAGTGTCGAATTAGTTAAACTACGAACCACAAAAATAATTTTTATAATTGAATATTTAATCTTTTATCTCAAGATTTAATGATAAAATAGCCATTACATTTACTTTGACTCGTTGACTTTAATTTGTTAATATATTTAGAATGAATCTTTAAATTACTCACACATATTTGAAAATTTTTTGACTAATGTAATGTGTAACGTCAGTCAAAAAATTTTCAAATATTTAATTTGTTGATTAAAAAAATAATACTAATTGACCAAAGTAGGTACTTACATTTTTTTATATAAATATTGCACTCCTATCGAGTACACGCCAGTTTCAGTCTAACATCAGAACGGAATAGAGTAAGCAAAAATTACTGTTTTTATATTACATGATTTAACTATTGGTTTTGCAGTACTACAAATCCATAACAATGAAGGTCGCCATTGCTTTAGCTATCATTACCATTTTGGCTTGTATGGCAGTTTCTGAAGCTGGATTCGTACCACCAGCAGTCCAAAAGTTGCGTTTTGAACAGGCAGTAGCTCCAACAATTGGAAAACCCTGCAGATGTATGAGTAGTCAAGTTTGCGAGAGTGAAGTAAATTCTAAGTAAGCATAGAAATTTAAATTAAAATCCTCTAAGTACGATTAATTTTTTTTCTTTTCAGTGTCCAATGTCATCCTAGCTATGTTATGGTATGTTGCGTTTATACTCCTGAATATAAACAGAACAATAACATAGTTTAAGATTTCTACTAGATTTCTATTAAAAGTGGCTTGTTATGTTTGTAAATCCCGCTGATATTAATATGTAAAAAAATAAATATATTTTATTATAGTTTATTATGAATTTGTTATATTAATTAAATATGGTTAAACCTTGATCTACCTACCTAGCACTTTGAACCATGAACTCAAAATATCATGAATGCGGGTTGTTATACTAATATAATCATAGTGATAATACTAAGCGTTTATCAAAGTACAGTACTAGTTGTAAAAAGTAATTTTAAACAACTGACATTCAGGGTCGATTTTACTAAATAACTAACCAATGTAAATAATTACTATGAATACGTTGACTTCAACAAATTTACTGTATATGTGAAGAAATTATCAAATGTCAAAATTTGAAAATGAATTTTCGATTAAAAGTATTTATAAAATTAATATTAACTTTTGAGGAAATAACAAGAAGAAATAGTTTGGACAAGAGAATATAATATTTTCGTATCAGAATACATGTTATTCAAGATAAAATATGTTACGGGGCAGTAAAAGAAGAATTGGTTTAAACGAGGTCAATGTGTTCATGGTGTTATAGTATATTAAGTATCAAGAACAGTAAGGACAGTTTACCGATCGACGACGCGAAGTCGCCAATATTGGAGGAGATCGGTAAACTCGTTACTGTTCGAGATGCTTATACTATTTTTTGTACGATCACTATGAATACAAAGGTATTAACTAAGGAAATATCCCAAAGATGGTAAAAAAATAGATTTAAGATAATTTATTTTTGCCCTGTATATCCACCAAATATTAAGTAGGTTTTGTCGTTACCATGCATACGTTTGTAATTTTATTTTTGAATGTCACGATATTTTTGTCGTTACCATAGATACGTTTGTAATTACTATTATTGTTTAATGTTACGATATTTGTCAAATTTGTGAGAAGGAGTGAATCTGAAAACGAATATAATTCGGATATTGAAAATGCCTAAGCAAATTTAAATAAAAAACACATTTTTTTAATAGTCCAATAATTTAGAAAATAATGATTTTTTCGCGATCGCGAAAGAAACACCTAAAGATCATGCATTTATTCTATAAATTACATATAATTTACTTACCGTTCTGTTTTTGACAGAACTGAACGGTAAGTAATTACTTACCGACGCGTTTTTGCTTAGCAACCAGTAAATATAACCTACTGTTCTAAAACCAAGTATGGTAAACAATTCGAAATAGCATGGTCTTACAAAAAAATAATTACTTGACTTTGACGTGAAACATATTTAGACTAGTTTCCTATTGAAAATTGTGTTGTATAGCAAGCACAAGCTTTCAGCTTCTTTGTTAAACACATTGTATAATTGATCTTCACAATAAATAAATAAAAAAAATAAAAATTAAAATTAATTTTGAATTAAATCAACTAAAGTTGGTAAAACTGACCATCAGTGGAAAAAAACATTAGTTTATGCCCTAAGGTAGATAAATTGATATAAAAGTATATCCGTTCAAACAAAATGCTACTAACTTGAATGACATATTAGACAATCCAAAAATCTCAGTAGGCTAAATAAGCTACGACTATGAGATGGGACTTGAGAATACTGACATGATTAAATATGAAATCGCTTGTATCACTTACACTCATCAACAAATAAAATATTTCTTTATCTACAAAAGAGTAGATTAATTTGACGATAGAGAAACATCATCTTCCCTAATAACTAACTGATTGTAAGACTGTGGTCTATCACAACACTCTATTTTAAACGTTATTTTCTAACAGCATGTTATATTAGACTAACGCCAATACGTATTTCAGTAAAAATGTTACGTTTTTCACGCCGGTTTTATTCTGTGTCGGTTTTACGCCGTGAAAAAGGTAACAACGTTACTGAAACACGTATTGGCACAAGTTAAATATACAATGTGTGGTTGGGAGACATCGTTTAAAATATATATCAACTCCTCAATTTTATTATTTCGAGCAGGTATGTAATACAATTTCAAGCAAATTTACGGAAATTGTATTGCGGTGTCTCGTGAATACAGGCAGCCAAAATAACACGATACAATATATTCCCAGTTGCAAAGATTTAGAATATGCTCGTTCGACATCATAAATTCTTATGATACTTTGGAATACAAAAAAATATTTTTTTGTATATTTTCTTCAACCACACGAATATGACACTATAATCTTAAATTACTTTGTATAAAAAGGAGGCCTTTTAGGACTGTTACTGATCATTAAAGTAACTGTACAAAAAGCTACGCGCCGCATATTATTTTTCGGGGTAAGTACCTTCAAAACATCTTTTTATAGCTATACTGCGAAATAAATAGAAACTTTCAATTAAATGATAATAATTTACCTTTTCTTTGACGATATTATTATATTAACGCTCACAATGACATCACGAAAATAAAAATCAATCCTAACCTTTTGCTATTTTACGTAAACGCCGTAGCCTGTCGAAAGTCCTTCGAGGTTTTAATAAAAAGTTGTGAAAATTACACGTTTATAAGTATTTGTTAATTATATTATATTAATATTAAAATTATCATTTTTACCCGGAAACAAGAATTCGATAACAAATTGCAAATTACATGTTGTTTTGTCTGAAACAGTCCTCTCATCTACTGCACAGCACAGGGTGTAACTAATATAACTAGAATCCTCGTAATGGTGGGTAGCTATAATGTTTAGAACATATTTTCCTGATCAACATGTGAAAATTGCATTTTAAACTTTAACTATGCCCATTGTACTCACAATAAATTAAAAATACTAAACAAGCAAAAAAAGTTTTTTTTTTACTATTTGTTTTTGATTTTAAGTATTTATAATGTAATGTTAGTACAATGACCGTACTTCAAATTTAAAATGCGATTTCTTGAAAACTAGCAGGAAGCGACCACAAGTTAATCAGAAATATATACTAAAGCATTACAGCTAACCCCCATTAGGAAGTTTCTAGTTATTTCAGCTACCCCCTGTATATACTTGTTTCATTAATGGCATAAGTAAATTAGAAAAGCCTTATCATCATTACCACTTTCAATATATCAACAATTTCAAAAATATTCTGCAATTATCACATAGTGTAAAATTTCTTTTTTTTTTAATTTCCAATACATTTAGAGTCAAGTATTACTTTAGAGTTAATTGTTACAAAACTTTTGTATAATTTGTTTTCTATTTAGATCGGAATTTTAGTAAGTACTAAAACTTAGAGTAAAAGTAGTGTAGTTTCTTTATTCCGTATGATTTATTTATTTGAATGTTTAATGTGTGATAAAGCTGACACAAATGGTTAAAGATATCATTGTTTTGGAGTGTGATAAATTTATACTAACATTGTATTGAAGTTAAGTCTATGATCTACACGATATTTTATTCTAAATGTATTGGACTATTAGAATGGTCTAGTGCATTCTAGTGTAAAAAAATTTACTGTGTTATTATTACTGCGATAATATTGTGTATAACCATGGTGGGCTAAATGTATTATTTATTTAAAAACGGTTATTGTTATTTCAATATTAAGAGACACTTACTTAAAATAGATAATAAAGGTCTCATGTTCAAGATCCTCCTGTTCACATAGTTTTATAATGTGGAAAATCCCACAGAAGTAATTTTAATTTTGAGTACGCTTGCTAGCAAATCAAGCAAATACGAGGGTAGATTGAAAAGTTTCCGGAATGGGCAAGAGATGGCGCGCGTATCGTGAAATTGTTATGATGGTTGTCAAGGCTAACCTATTTTAGGAAAGCTGTCAAATTTTCAGACACGTGCGTCGTTCCGTTTATGTTTACTAGGATATCTTGTGAAGCAATTCAGGCACTTTTGCAAAAATGGATAAAAACGAATTTCGTGCAGTCATCAAACATTTCTGGATGGACGGGAAAACGGCGACGGAGATACGAGATATTTTGCAGAAAGTTCATGGCACATCCACACCTTCATTTTCGACTATTAGTTTCTGGGTGAGCGAGTTCAAACGTGGCCGTACGAGCACCAAGGATGAACCACGCAGTGGACGTCCAAAAACGGCCACAAATGAAGAAATGGTCGATAAAGTCCATGATCTCGTGTTAGCCGATCGACGAGTGAAGTTGCGCGAAATAGTAGAGACCACGGGCATCTCATATGAACGTGTGCAAAATATCGTGCACGAACATTTGGGCATGAGGAAGCTCTCGGCGCGATGGGTGCCGCGTTTGCTGACTATGGACAACAAGCGAAATCGTGTGACCACTTCGAAAGAGTGTTTGGCCTTGTTAAATCGTAATCCAACGGTTTTTTTTCGCCGATTCGTGACCGTGGACGAAATATGGATCCACCACTACACACCAGAAACCAAGCAGCAGTCGAAACAGTGGATTTCTCCAGGCGAATCTGCTCCGAAGAAGGCAAAGACTGTCCCATCTGCTGGAAAGGTCATGGCCACCGTTTTTTGGGATTCGCAAGGTGTGATACACATCGACTTTTTGCAGAAGGGAAGAACTATCACGGGACAATACTACAGCGATTTATTGGATCAATTCAACGGCATTTTGAAGGAGAAACGGCCTCATTTGCAGCGAAAAAAAGTGCTCTTCCACCACGACAACGCGCCGGCCCATTCATCCCGAATCGCCAATGCTAAATTGGTTGAATTGGGCTACGAGGTGGTGCCGCATCCCCCGTACTCTCCAGACCTGGCCCCGTGCGACTTCTTTTTGTTCACAAACATGAAGACTTGGCTCGGAGGCAAGCGCTTTACGTCAAATGAGGAGGTCATCGCCGCCACTAAAGCTTATTTTGCAGAGTTCCCGAAATCATATTTTTCTGAAGGCTTAAAAAAGTTGGAGCACCGCTGGGAAAAGTGTATCGCCCTGCAAGGATATTATGTTGAAAAATAAAAACAAAAACCTGTTCAATTACTGCGTTTTCTTGCCCATTCCGGAAACTTTTCAATCTACCCTCGTACAATGAAGGAAAGTTAATTCCAAACGTTTAGTTTCTTCGATGTTATCCTTTCTCAAGCTACTGATATTTAAAATAACACTTATTGGTGTCTTTACCAAAGAACAATACTTATTGAGTAGTTTTTTTTGGTAATAAGAGCCAACACATTGCCTTTGCTTTGCTTTAGAATCAATCTTATTTGCCTCTTCTTGTGATTACATCTTGTGCTTTTTGGTTTTTAATATTAATAAATATAATTAGCATCATATTATTTAATTAAAAAACTCGTTTTGTTATAAAATCACGTGGAAAGACGCAAACTAAAACAGAAAAATCAAATTTCTTGCTCTTTTGGGAATTTAATTTGAAAAGAAATCATCTAAAGGTATAATATTAAAATTATAATATTGGCATTAGACAAGACGCAAGACTTACCTTATCTCTGAAATTTCAATTTTTAGTAATTCTAACTGGAAAATTCAGAAAAACTAACTTAAATACTAAAGATTTAAACTCACCACACATTATCCAACCCGGGTGGCATCCGGGTTGGACAGTGTGTGATAGGTTTTAGACATATGAAACTGATTGCAAATAGAACACTGAATCTTAAAATGTAGGTCTGGATCTCAATCTGTCGCCTTAACAAGTGAGCTGTAAAGTAGAGAATTGATATCAAGAAATTCCAAAATCTCTCAACTAGTCTACAATAATTATGCATTTTGAGTTGCGTAATGGAATTAAATATAAATTCCAAATGCTATATTAATATTATTATCAATCCGTTCGTTTAATTGCATAAACGAATTAGTTATAAACAATATGTACCAATATTCAAGTACTTAAAGTTAGTGAAGCCTTTAATAAGCTAAGCAACAAGATTCAGTAGAACTCCTACCGTAAATGACGTTTCAAGTTCATATCCATCCTTGAGACGCATCATGGATATTGGAATCTCCCAGCCATTATCTTCATTATCAGTAATTGATAATGAATGTCGAATTGGTTAAGCTGTGAACCATAGAAATAGTTTTTATACTTGAAAACTAATTTTAAGACGATTGAATAATAGAATAGCCATTACATTTACTTTGAGTCATTTAATTAATTGATTAAGAAGATAATATTACTTGACCAAAGTACCTACATATTTTTTGATATAAATATTGCACTCCTGTCGAGTTATAAGACAGTTTCAATCTAACTTTAGAACGAAATAAAGTAAGTGAAAATTACCATTATTTATTATATGAGTTAACGATTGCCTTTTCAGTAATACAAATCCATAACTATGAAGGTCGTCATTGCTTTCGCTATTGTTGCCGTTTTGGCTTGCATAACATTTTCCGAAGCTGGAGTCGTACCACCAGTTGTACAAAAGGCACTTTTTGAACAGGCAGTAGCTCCAGTAGATGGAAAACCCTGCAAATGTATGAGCACACAGGCCTGCCAGGGTGAAGTTAACTCTGAGTAAGTGCAGATATTTCATAAAAGGAATTAAAAAAACTAATGTTTATTATTTACATTTTTAGTGTCCAATGTCATCCCAGCTACATCATGGTATGTTGTGTTATTCCAGAAGCTGAACAACAGTAATGTGTTATAAGTATGCATAGATTTTTTATGAATAATGTCGTAACGTACCTGAAGTTAAAATTAATTAAAAGGAAATATATTTTTTTTTACTAGATTTATCCGACTATTATTATGTTTATCTTAAACCTTAAATGCCCGGTCCAAATAAATCAATGAAAGCATTAATGCATTTACTCATAGGGAGATTTTGCGTTTGCAATAAATAAATCTATGCTAGTAAGGCCAGAAGCGTCCCTACGGTCGGGCCCGGGGCTCCGAGCCTCACCCAGCTACCTTACTTTAATCAACAACACCAAAGCGTCGGGAAATAAAAAGGTGTCTAACACTTCTCAAGACTTTAAGATAAACAGTAGCAGTGCGTCATAACATTTGCGTGCGCATAAGCATAGATACTACTTTTTTATTTACTGGGGGCCCCATTCCATATTTGTGCCCGGGGCCTCAAAATTCAAAGGACAGCGCTGAGTAAGGCTTTTGAATTTTTCAAAATGACAGTGAACTGAAGTACATACACTACATAGCTGTTCCTCTCGATCGTAAAAGGAGTTGAGATGTTTATGAAACCTGTTTATAGAACTTTATTATATTTTTTGTATCAGTAGGCCATGAAGAAAAATGGATCGAAATGAGAGAATTTGTAAATAATTTCCGAAAGAAATGTAGTTACTTAATAAACATCCATATGCATTCTGTAAATTGGAAAATATGTAATAAAGTGTGCCAAATATGGACAAATTAGTTACTAATAATAATTAGTATACACTACGACGTACTTTCAGTATTTCGAACTTTATTGTAGGTATCAACAAAAACGCATCAGATATAGATTATTCGTAACATGATGGGAATAATATAGATAAATAATACGTGCACACACGCACAAGTGAAAACAATTACTTTGTTTTGACCTACATGAACATTTTCTGTCTTGTTATACAATGTGATATTTGTTCAAAACACTTGAGATAAAGTGCTTTAGCCGCGCCCTATTTATTGTATCTATATACTAAAAAAACTGTATAAGGCTTATTCCATTGTGATTAATAGATTAATATAATAACTACCTACATGTGTAAATTTGACAAGCAGTCTGGACGTATTCGTCAGAACAGTAGTTCGTTAGAACAGGCATACGTTTAGATCAATTTTTTTTCACATTGATTATGAAAGTTAACTTTTTTTAACAAAAAATCAAATCGTAATGAAAGTAGCACTTTTTTTAATGATTTTGTTTTGCATATTGAGATTATTGTCAAAGAATACTGTTTTTTTTTTAATTTTGCATATATACTTTCATAGCTAGTTGTGCAATATTTTATTACAGCCCACACTTTCCATATTTCTTAATTGTAAGTTCCAAAGTCAAAATTTACAAAATTCGAATTTTCGATTTCAAACTACGGGGTTTAAATTATCACATCTTTCAAGTTCATCTATCTTAAATTTTCAAATTTCTGGAATTTGTCACTTGAAAGTTTCATATACTTCGACGATCTAGCTAAAAAAAGTCTTTTACCAATTTAGAAATTAAGAGTTTCTTAAAAACCGAAACTGCATTTTATTTACCTTTTTTATTCTATGTCCAATGTCCATAGATTATTATTGGTTCATTTAATTTTCTGCTGTTGTAGCCAACTAGTTTATCCCTAGCCAACTAGTTTATCCCCGTACCTTGCCTAATCATAGCCTACCATGATTGTGGTGTCTGTATAGCGTCGGTGACGGACACGGTAGTGTCTCAACGGAAAGTGACTAGCGAGAGCAGAGAACTAAAGAGCAAATATTAACCAATCTAATGGACCATAAGGAATCAATCGAGTATATATGGTGCGCGGTCTTATATTTCCTTGCTTTAATAATAATCAGACTGTTCAGTTTTGAGCCTATGTAATGTGATTGGAGCCCGTAAGAGAAAAAAGAGGATGTACTAAAATTAACAAACCAAAAAAAGTAGCGAGATAGAAATATAATGCCAAATCATGTTTGGTGTATTTTCTATATCAAGGGAGTATATGGAATGGGTAGTTGTGTTGTTGCTGTAAAAGTGTATTAGTAAGCTTATGAAACGATATATGAATAATCACGAAAATGTTCCAAAGTACTCAAATCTTTTTGGCTAACAGTTGTCGGGCAAACAATATGTATTACGATGAACTTTGAAAAATATTAATAAGAACGTGTTATTTAAGATATGAATTTTTTTTTAATAATCTCAGGGTCTTGTAATCTATACGTTGCTTTATGAATTTTATTTTGAAACCGCTAATTTTGAGCCCTTAACTGGGTTCTTTGATTAAGAACTCATCCTTTTGAGATCGCCAGTATTTTTGTTTTAATGAGATTTTATAATAGTGACGGTTCGGAAATGTTTTTAAAATTTGTCAGATGAATTCGACCTCCAATAACTCTCTGAATGAATACTATAAAATCAAGTAAGTGTTAGATTTATTTCTTCGGCATATATATATTTTATTTATTTGATTTATTGTTTCAGAATATATAGGAATTCACTTACCGTTTTTACCTGGACACGAGTTTTAAGGCAAGTATTTACTTTTATAATAAACCTGCTTTATAGCAACACTGATAAAATTTTCATTAGTAGAACAAAAGCACTCAATCTTTTTATCTCTTTATTTATTTAAAACACTTTTTATAACACAAATCTGATGAACTTGGTTGTGTTTTCTTTCTCCTATCCTGACAGGTCCTGTCTGAGGTGATGTAATGCAATTGGGCCCTTTTACCGTTGCTGTCGACACCCTGCAACTCTGCATCCGACCTCAACGCATGGGAGATGCTGAAACGTTTAGGTAACGGTGTTGAAAAGTTTATTTTCGACACAGAACTGTTGGTAGTTGGTTTAGAAAGTGTTTGGAAAGTTTGGGTAATTTTTCTTCATTTTACTATCTTCTTTAATGATTGGTTTAACATTTTATTTTAACTTTTTTTAACAAATTTTAAATGGATACATAAATTTTACATCTTAAATTCATTTTTTGTAAGTTTTATAATAAATCTTATTTACGTTAGAGATCAATAGGATTTAATTCTTTATTAATTCCATTCTTTTTCAGAATTAAACTGCACGATAGCTTCCACTATTCTTAACATTTCTTTTATTTGAATTGTAATCTTGTATAAATACCGAAATCAATAAACCTGCACTTATCCTGAATCCTTTTGTGATAGTTTAATTTACGTGTTTAAACAATGAGTTTTCTCATAAATTCTTAATGACTGATTGTCATATAGTTAACTCGAATCTCAAGTTAGAAGGAATCTTGAGTCATTACTAACTTCATATATGTCAAGAATTTTCCTGAACATCTAATTACATCTAACAATGTTCATGAATAATATTCTGAAACTCAACAATCTACGTAACGATCAAACAAAGCAAATTGAATTAAAATAAAAACCATGATGGTAATGGTAAAGCATCATCGCAGTATGTATCATACGAAACTTTTAAATCTTGTAAAGTTGGATACTGCCGATGAATATAATAAAAGAATGAAATGATCACGTCATGCGTCAGTATAATAAATCTAGAAAGCGACGAAATTTCATCTGTTATTATTGTTATTAATATTTATTATTACATCTCGTTATTTTACAATATTGCATAGTTTATTTGTTTATTGACTTTTTATAATTTCTTGGGACAATTGGGATAATAAGCTCGCAGAACACTGATTAAGGATCGCAGATGTGAGTATTACCAAAAATGTAAGAATTTTTACACGCTTCAATTGTTTCATTTGCTTTCTACCGGATATGCATACTTATTCATTTGATTCAGGGAGCAAATCAGTGTGTATACTTCAAAGTGAGAGCAGTTTATATCGGGTACTTAACAGTTCGCACTTGTTATAGTGCCATCCGATCCAGAACTTCATAAAAATAAGTACCTATTTTAAATTAATCATTATGCAACTTCTATCAGTTCATCCATTCAAACAATAATTAAGTTATAATGTATTAATCTTCCAAGAGCAGGTAAGATCATTGGTATGGAAGTTGTACTAAAGCAATAAGGAATAAGATTCCAAGCAAAAAGCAGCAATATAGTAAGGAGGCGGGTCTACTTACAACAAGGAAGATCCCGCGGATTTCGGAAAAAGGTTCAAAAATGTTCGTTTCCTTGCGCGTGGACAATATAAAAGAAGGAGAAACATTTAAAAAGTTTAGATATGCAGATTTGAAGAAGAATAAATAAAATTAAATGGAAGTCAGAAAAGAGTTGTGGGAGACCAAAAGTAATATAGAATTTATAGAGAAAGAAAAACGGAAAAACAACGTAGTGATGACCGGAAGTAAGATAAGCACAAGCGAATCGGAAAAGATAGGAAAACTTTATGAAGCAGCACTTAGGAATAGAAGTCACAGTTAGGAAGGCAACCAAGATTAATGAAAATACGTGTATAATAGAACTAGGAAAGGAAGCAGATAAAAAGAACATAATGCAGAACAAAGCAAAACTAAAGAATATGACATCAGATAAGATATACATAAACGACGATCAAACAAAAGCCGAAAGAGAAAATCAGTGGAAAATTAGAAAACTAGCACAAGCTGAGAAAATTAAAGGAAAATTGGTTAAAATAGGATATAGCAAAGTAATAGTAGACAACACTGAATGGATATGGAACAAGGACAAAAGAGAACTGGAAGAAAGAAAAAATAAACCACTCTCAAAAAACTAATAAACCAAATGAAGGATTGTTCCATGATGACAAATCAAGTAATGAATAAGGTTACAGAAAACGGAATGTTATGTCAAAAAGTAGGAAAAAGTACACAGGCGAAAAGAAAAGCAATTGAAAAGGAGAAGGAGAAAACGGAAAGGAAAAATAAAAATAATACAAACTGTATAATAAGAAGAAACATCAATGAAAACGAAAATGAGAAAATATGGAAAATTGGAACATGGAATATCAGAAGTCTGCAAGGTAAAGACAAAGAATTAAAAGAGGAATTCGAAGAAGCAAAATTACTGGCTGTAACGGAAACAAAGAAAAAAGGAAAGGGACAGATTAAAATGGAAAAGAACCATACATTCATCTACAGCAGGGTCCAGGAAGAATCAAGAGCAGCAGCGGGAGTGGGAGTGGGGTGTATAGTACATAAAACATTAGCAAATAAAATATACAAATGGGAAGCTTGGTCAGAACGAGTATTAAAAATAGAACTTAGAAATACAAACATAAACAAAAAAAATGATAATACTAGTCTATGGCCCAAATGAAGACGATACGGTACAAAATAAAGATAAATTCTGGGAAGAGTTGAATACGGTGGTAGAAGATTCCGAAGGAGAAATAATAATAGCAAGAAATTTTAATAGTAGAGTAGGCAAGAAAGACGAAACGTACAAGGTTGGAATAGGTAAACATGGAGAAGTGACAAGAAACAATAATGGAGAGAGAATGCTGGAGTTTTGCATGCTGCACGATCTGATAATAACAAATACTTTTTATCAACACAAAGACAAAAATAAATACACAAGAGAAGTGATAAGTAGAAAAGAGAGATCAATAATCGACTATGTATTAGTAGAGAAAAAGGACAGAAATAAGGTAATGGATACAAAAGTTAAAAGAGGGCCGGAGATAGGTAGCGACCATTTTTTAGTGGTCACAAAGATAAAGGAGAAATATAAAAATAATGAAAATAACAAGGAAACAAAACCATCAAAAATAATAGAGTTTGAAAATACAGAAAGAATAAAAAATGGAAGTTTAGAAGATGCCTGGAAACACTTTAAAAACACAATTGTAGATACAGCCAAGGAAATATGTGGGACCAGCGAGAAAAGTAACAAAAGAAAGCAAAAGATAGTGGTCAAACGAAATTAAAAATCAAATAAAAATAAAAAAGGAAAAATGGAAAAATATTTAAATAATAGAACAACGGAAAACTACGAAGTATATAAAGAAGAAAGGAAGAAGGTAAAAGAACTTGTTTTTGGGGCGAAACAAAAAAAATGGATAGAATTTGGCGAAAGAATGCAAACTAATAGCAAAGGAAATCAACAACTATACTACAAAACGTTAAAGACGCTTAGAAAAGGGAAGACTTTAGATACGAATCGAATTAAAAATAAGAACGGAGATACACTAACAGATGATAATAACATAATGAAACGATGGAAAGAATATTTTCAGGAATTGCTAAACATAGAAGCAGTAAGAGAAAGAGAAGTGCAATACGATGATATAGAAGAGAAAGACAACAAAAACATAACGATGGAAGAACTACAAGAAGTGATTAGAAGTTTGAAGAATGGAAAAGCACCAGGATGGGATAGAATAGCACCAGAAATGATCAAGAACATGGGACAAAAAGCAACAGAGATACTGCTGGAAATATATAAAAGAGTGTGGAAGGAAGAATATATGCCTCTCGATTGGCAAACTGCTTTAATAGTGCCTATATTTAAAAAAGGGGACAGGTTAGACTGTAATAATTATAGGGGCATAACTTTACTAAGTGTGGTAATGAAAATATACGAACAAATTATAGATAAAAAGGTCAGACCAACAATAGAGAATACATTACAGGAGGCACAAAGTGGATTTAAGAAAGGAAGAAGCATACATGATCATATATTTACAGTTAAACAAATAATAGAAAAGTCAGCACAACAGGATAAAGAAGTATATATGGGTTTTATAGATCTGGAAAAAGCTTTTGATAAAGTACCAAGAGGAAGGTTATGGAGAACATTAAGAACAAGAGGAATTAGAAATAAAGTGATTAGGTTAATTAAAAACATATACAAAAATAACAGAAACTGCGTAATTAGCTGTAATAGAAGCGTAATAGTCTCGGAAGCGTTTACCACAAGAGAAGGATTACGACAAGGAGGTGGCTTGAGCCCATTATTATTTACTGTCTATATAGATGAAATAATAAAGAAGAGTGCAGAAAGAGCTAAAAAAAGAGCTAAATGAGTGGGGTATAGACATCTGCAAAGAATAAACATATCAGAGTTCGCTGATGACATTATGATTATGGCAGAAAGTGGAAAAGACCTCCAAACAAACCTGGAAACTTGGAATGCAATATTAGCAGAATTTGGAATGACAATGAATAAAAAGAAAACAAAGGTAATGGTAATAAGAGGAAAGCAAGAAATGTTAAATATACAAATAGACGGAACAAACATACAACAAGTGAAAAACTATAAGTATCTAGGAGTGGAAATAGAAGATAGTGGAGGACAAGATATAGAAATTAACAATAGAATAGAAAATACACTGAAAGTATTTCATGCAATTAATAAGACATTTATAAGTAAAAAAGAAATATCGGAAAAAACAAAGATAAACGTTTTTAAAACCATTTATAGGTCCATCTTGACTTTTGGTTGCGAATCGTGGGTATTAAACAAGAGACAAGAAAGCAGAATTCAAGCCGTAGAAATGAAATACTTAAGAACAAGAGGCGTGACAAAGATGGATAGGCTAAAAAATACTAGAATAAGAGAAGATCTAGAGATAGAATAAATATTTGAATTTATAGAGAAAAGACAACTAAGTTGGTGGGGACACCTACAAAGAATGGAAAACACGAGACAGGTCAAAAGAGTATGGGAAGCAAAAATACAAGCAAAGAAGAAAAGAGGAAGACCGAGAAAAACATGGGATGGAAAAATGGGAGAAATACTAAAAAACTAAGGAAAAGCATGGGCAGAAGCTAGAAATATGACAAGAAATAAGAAACAGTGGGCGAAATTTGTGCATACCGAAAATTAACAGTTAGAAAATGATTTGTGTTATATACTCAATTATAGAATGTTGTATTAGTTGATTTGATTGAAATGTAATTTTGAAATTGTAAACACTACCCTACACCTATCAGGCAAATAGGGATCTGATTATATATATATATAAATGGAAGTAAGTAAAAGGAGGATAGATTGAATTAGCCGTACACTTAGAAACGAGTGTTCACAGATAAGAGCTATTCAGGGAAATATGAAAGGAAAGAGAAAAAGAGGAACGAAAAAGCTTGGAATGTTGACAGATGTAGGAATAAAAGAAGTTAAAAAATCTGATGAAGAAGCACGCACAGGGCGAGAAAAGTAAGAGAAGACAATATAATTGATCCTGCTCCACAACAGGTTTACTATAAAGAGAGAGAAGGGAATCCTGCCAAGGAAATTCAACAGTAGTAAATCTGTTTATCTTCTAATTTTGTCGCTAATATGACAAGGATATAACAGTTTACCTTCCTTCACGCTATTTAGTAACATATTTAACATCTTAAATAACAACAATAATTAAGCTTAATGCTAGAACTTATAAAATACTTTACCAGTTTAATTATATAATTAATAAAGACATTGGTATTGTATTTTTATTCATTTTAAGAAAGCGATGCGTTTAGTTAAATTGCACAGCGACCTTAAATTTAATATAATCCTTGCACGCTTCTACGCGAAAAAGTCCTTGGAATTCAATATTGTTTAGCACGTAAACATGGAATACACTGATTTAATGATCCGAAGAACTTAAAAGAAATTCTAGTAGATTACTAGTAACAATTTGTTCTTCATATATAAAATAATTAAATTCAATCAAACCTCAAACAAACAATATATGATTCATTATAATAATTACTCATTTATAATTAATCATAAAACTCACCTTTTTAATATTGTTATCAATGTATTTTAAAAACTAGTAACCCTATTAAAAACACTACAAAAGAAATTATGTTACAATATCGATTTTTCAAGTAGGGAACGATAAAAAAGTGTACGACATACTAACACGGTAACGTGATAGGTACTTTGGGTGTTGCTAATATAAATACTTTGAGATGGGGGTTTATAGCAGTCAGTTTTTTGCGGAAAGTTCAGCAACAACGAAGGTAAGCAAAAACTTTACCATTGCATACATTAATTTACAAGCAACTTCGGTTGTTTTGTTTTAGAATCAACTGTTTTTCTTAAAACTTCATCACGGCAGTAAACAGCTTTTAACTCTGGGGGTTGCTTATAAATTTATTTTAATAGCAAAATATTTTTAAGGTTTATAATGTTAAAGCATAACATCCCCTTTTTTCATAGCTAACTGACGTTAGTAGACATATTTGTCTCAGTTGAAAAGTTTTAATGAAGCAAAAAATAACATTAGTATGTTATTTTAAAATAATTTATGCGAGCTGTGTTGAAGTACAAAATTCTACTTAATTATAATAATCTGTAAATATTAATTTTTTCCAGTCAAAATGAAGATCACCATTGTTTTTGCGATTATTCTTCTTGGTTGTCTTGCTTATTCTGAAGCTGGTGTCGTTCCATCATCTGAAATCAAGCAAGCTCCTGAACTGGGAAAATCTTTACAAAAACTAAACTTTGAACAAGCTGTCTATTCTGGAGCTAGAAAACCATGCAAATGTATGAACGGCCATTTATGCCATTCTGGAATCAATCACGAGTAAGATTATCTACAAACATGTTATCCAATGTTTTAACCAATTTTTAATTTTCAGAATTTACTGTTCACCAAGCTATCTGTTTGTATGCTGCATCATTCCAGAAAACGGAAATAGTTTTTAAAGATTTGATATATCGTTATTCTTGTTCTAATCGAATACTTTAAATTATTTATTTGTTATACTTATGCTACATTTGTTATTCTAATAAACATACATTTGTATTGTACATTATGTTGTTAAATAACTGGTGAAAATGAAATGTTGCATTGACCCAACAACACACACTTTTATGGTAATTTTATGCCAAATCACCTAGATCCGTATGTTTCAAGTCTCAGATTTTGTTCAAATTTTTTCCTTGGATAGATACAAATGAAATGACATTAAATTATTTTTTCCAGATTTTTTGGATAAAAGATGGCCCAAGTAGAAGTTTTTGATAATTTTCATTTTTTGCAAATCCTGCTATCGCCTGACGCTCTATATCAATTAACTAAAATTAACTCCCTTATTTTTTGCGTTATCTTGCTGATACAAGAAACTGCAGACATTGCACAATACAAAAGTAGCAGGCGATCGGAAGACAAATTGTTTCAAAATAGTTTTTTTTCAAAAATGCAAAAACACCGTTATTATTTTTTAGCCATACCACGTATAAGCCAAGCAGAGAAATATTTCAAAGGTGTGATAGTTGTAGCACAGGAGCAATGTTAAACTTTGTAAAAACACTAAACTTTGCTTTGAGAGCCTGCTACTTTTCTACTGTGCAATGTCTTCGCATGTTTCTAATATACTTTGAAAGACCCAAAAACTGGCTTTGATTTGACACCTGGGTAACTGGATAACTCAAAAAATAAGCGAGTTATGACAATTTTAGTCATATAAAGCAGCGTTGGATGGCAGAATTAGCAAAAAACTGAAATTTTCAAAAATTTGTATTTCGGCCATGTTTCATCCAAAAATCTGAAAAAATTAATTTACTGTCATTTCATATGTATATCTATACCACAAAAGAAATTGACAAAACTGAGATATCGGAGCACGATCATGTTTTAACATTAGGTGATTTGACATGAAATTAGCCACTTGATAGTTTAATCGAATTTTGATTTAATATTAAATCAAAATACTAATAATTTGAAAAGTACTTTTAAAAAAACTTACTTAATTAAAATATAGTATACTATAATAATATTTAATTTATCCATTAGGATAAATATATCATAATTAATTGATTTGAATATTGCAGCGTCTGTTAAATAGCTAGCCTAAATAGCAAGTAACACGCGCATCAGTTTGTAGCGGATCTGGACGACCCTATCATTCGGACTTTTGGGAAGTTAGGTACTTTTGGCCTTTGCATTCTGCAATTCCCCTCCAGTAGAATTTTAGTAATTTCTTGTAATTTCACACAACGTCATTCAAATATGTTATTTTTCAACCAAACTTTCAAAAAGTTTGGTTACTAGGATCTATATTTCTGTAGTCCGTTGCAGAATTTCTGTAGTCCGTTGCAGAATCCAGAAGTGATACAAAGCAAGTGATATATGGATTTTATTTATTTTTAAATTGGTTAACGTTTTTATTTTTTGACACATGTGTTTTTGGTATTTCTCCAAAAATCTGCCGCGCCTGGATTTTGCCGTCCTGGGCTATAGCCCATATAGCCCACCCTTAAATCCGCCACTAAACACCACTACTTGCTTGTTTGAGCTAAAGGTGCAACAAGGCAAAAGTTCTGTTAAAGGAGCTTTTAAGTATATTGAACGAAGGGAAATTTGCAAAAAAAACAACTATTCACAACTTCTTTACTGATTTGCTCCGGTAACAGTTCTAACATAATAAATTAATATTTGGCGTAAAAAAATGTTTCCCTGCTTAACCTCAATACGGTGTAAAAATCTTTATCAGGAACAATCAGCGTATCTTAGCATAAAAGTAAAAATACTGAAAATAATATATACAGTATTAAATTCACTTTATCTCAAACCTATGAGACATACCATTTTTCAGACGTAATAAAAGAATTCAAAGTGAATGTTAATAAGTCAATATCGATAATTGTTGTTTAATTTAGCCACTTTCGACTGCACTGTAATAATAGTAATATGCTCAAAGTTCCTTCACATATTTCTTGCTGTTAGAATAAAAAATATATGAATATGAATTCTCATAGTACTCCTCACAGTTTTATAGGTTTTCTATTTAACTTTCTGCGGTATTCTTTGTCATCTCACGACAATAAAATATTAATATCATCACACCTTCTCTGAAAAAGTAGAAACGTATTTTTGGATTTAAGACTGTGCGTGTAGCAACCCATGAAAATTAAAATTATACAAGATTTATTAAAAGGGGGAACATGCGAATTCCGATTATAGTATTATAATAACAACTTCTTCTTCTCGAATGGTATAAAAAGTACTAAAAATACACCAATACACCGACTAAAAGCGAATATGGTCTAAAAACGTCTTTCTATAATAGAGATTATATTTCAATAACAAAAGTTCAGAAATGAATCTTAGACTTGTGTAACTACAGTTTATAAAATTTAAAAATTATGATTCACTTCTTTATAGTTCACTTGAAATTGATTATGTAATTCAGCACTGAACAATCCAAGAAAAGTATTTAAAAAATCCCAAACCACGAACAATTACAAATAGCTACATTAAAACTCTCAAAGTAAAAAAACTTTTAATCAGTACCGGAGGTTGTTCAAATGTTCACGTTCGAGCGAAAGCTTCACAATATAAAAAGTGAAAAACTCTAAATTCTCAAACAAATTAGAAAACTCAGTTTCTGACTCTTTTAAGGTATATATACCTTGCAGATTCTATATAGAGGATGTATTAAGTATAAGTGCCATTATTAAAACTGGTGAAGGTGACATTGATACCAACAAAAAAAAACTAGTACAAACAATTTTTTTCCAATCGACATTACTTTTCGCGTTATTTTATGAATAAAACTGGTGAATTAAATGGCAACAGTGCACTCACTGAAAATTGTTCGATTAACCATTACCTGACAAACACTTCAAACCAAAGAAAACAATCCTTTCTGAATGGAAGTATTTACTATGTCGTTCATTGATATATGAAGAAGTTTGTTTACTCATTGTGGGCGTGGCAGGTATTGTATTGCTTAGGTTGACTTAAAATATGAGTATTAACAGCTCGTTTCTCAGGTAGTTTTACTACCGCTTGACAACATAAAAGGCGACAGATTCTAGAATGTCTAAAACAGTTTTGAGTTTCTTTTAAAAGAATTTGTAAAAGATTAGAAATAAAAGCATCAAAAACTTTATACTTGTTATCGTTAGAATATCTACATTTTCCAGTGATATTATTTGAGTAAAGACAGATGGTTATCTGCAGTTCACCTAATAATTTTTAAAGGTAACGGGATACTAAATAATGGATGACAAAAGAAGAAACACTATTTGCACTCAGTTTGGACGTACACTAAAAAGTTCACTCTTAATAGTTTATTAAAATTCAGTTAACAATTAATAACCTAATGCATTCGCATATTATTGTAATGATGTATTCGTTGTGAGAATAATTATTAGTTAATAGTAGTTCTTAAATAATAGTTCTAAAATAATAAACGAGCCAATAAAATAATACATACATAATCCGAAATGGATTTTACCGCATTTGCAGTGTCGGGTGTTTGTGTTCCACACAAACTCTTATAGGAGTGCAACGGAGGTAAAGGAGCTACTGTAGCAGGTACATTACGCTTCCCCATACTTTATCGCTCATACAACTTTCATATCTTATCCTAAGGAGCTCAAAAACGATTGTACTAAATCTTTAAGAAAAATGAAACAAGAACAAGACAACAACTGAGCAAGAAGTAGGATCTCTACCATTCTACCACGGAGGGCCTCAATAAAATAATACACACTTTCTTGTTTATTCTTTTTTCATTCATTATATAGTACGTTACCCTTTAAAGACTGCAGACAACTGAGTCTTTGAGCAAACAAAAGAGAACAGACTCTCTAAGAATGTTAAAAGTTTCACCTAATTGCGGAGTTGTCAAATCGATAACAACATGTAACATGTAACAAAAGGTGGTTTATAAAATGTTTGTCTATGTTTGAATGTTTTAATATACAATTTGGGGCTTTAAGTCGTCCAAATTTCACATCTCGGTCTATAAGTCTAGCAAAGTTGGAATAATTCTACAATTCTGTAGGCCCCGTGTCAAAGTGATCTTTGGCACAATAATTATTCTTACTGGGGGTGAAATTCCACCGGATTCGGCTAAATTCTAGTAGGGTCGATCATATGATCAAAATAATCGGTGCTATCAGGTACGAGGAATGCCCCGCCATCCCGATTCCTCGCCCAAAAATAAATAAATAATTTATAGTTCGGTCTTACCATAGATATTTAAACATTTAAAATAAACTACAAAGAGATCAAGTAGACTAATAAAGCCTTGAGACAGTCTACGAAAAATACAATACAATCAAGATAGGATAAGACAGTATAAGATTTATATCAAAAATTAATCTAAAGAAAAACTAAAACGAATATAAAAGGTTAATGCGTTTTCAAAAAGATTTACTAAAGATAAAAACCAAGAAATATCAGATTTTGAAATCTGTGCGTAACAGATAAACAATCGGTAAATAACTTCTTATCTGTAAAGAACCAACCTCTTGAAACACTTAAACTAAATGGCTACTTTAATTATCTATTCGAAATACCTTATAGTATTATCTGCAATATTTATATATATTGAGGACATGCAGATCAGACTATCTGTAGGGAGACTAGAGCGTAAAGTTTCTTATGCATACTATAATAAGAAAAAAGCAAAGCTGCGTCGGTGATTAATATCTTGAAACTGAAATTGAACTTAATGAACTAAAAAATTCCTTCTGGAAACAAACACACTATCACCGGTTATATAAGCAAATCCTGAAAAGAACTTTAAGTATTAGTAGTAATAAGTTATGTTTAACAGTCAACTCAAAACTTATCAGTGGATGGTGTAGTACGTACTAAGTATTAGTATTTCGTTCCATCATCATTTCCTTTAAATACCAATATTCAATTTCTGATTTCTTCCTTTTCAGTTTGTTCTTCATTTGGTATAATTTAATAGATTCGTCAAGTTTATAGTAAGTAAATAATAAATTTTTCTAATTAATTCGAATCTATTATTATCTAATAATTAATTCTTTCAAAAGACCAAAATGAAGTTTAAAGGCCGATTTTACTCCGAAGCAATATTATAAAAAAAATCTGTACAACTAGCCGGATATGTAGAAGAAAAACACGTTATCAATCACAATTACAACGAAGTTCGCCAAGTAATCTCTTCTATAGTGCCTTTGAGTAATATTTACGGAATTCCTATTTACACTATATCAGACTAGCTCATTAATCAATTTGTCCAAATTAAAAAAAAAATTAGCTGTCTATAATTTTTACCTCATTTTTTACAGTTTCTTCAAGGTCCTCTTTTGTTATGCTGTTACCCCAACAAAATAACATTATTTCTCAACCATTTAGAAGTGCCACTAAATTAATTTCCTTTTTTTATCACATTCGTAGGGTCTGTTTAAATTCTAGTGTTAATGTAGGGACACACACGGGAATGATAATTTCGTATTCTTTTTAAAATTCCTTAAAAACCTTAAATTTCCTTCATTGATGCAATTATGATCGAAATTAACTTTATATTTTTAATAGAAAAATACACAGTGAAATGTGATATCATTATGTTGATCTGGCTTTAAAATTTCCAAGTTTGCACTTACATATACAGTTGACTTTATTTTTTATTAATGATATCAATATAACCATCAGCGCGTTATAATTTTATACGTACTCTTATAAAAACGTCGGTCAAAATTACTAAAAATGTTGACTTTCTCTAATAAAAAAACTTTATCAAGATTTTTTGTTACAAATGCCATCAGAAATGCACTGGTCAAGTCTGGTGCATGCTTTGTAAAACACCCTGTATAGCAACACGAATTGCAAATAACTAGAATTCCTACCTCGTGGAGGATACCACGTTAATGAAATTCTTATTAAACAAATGTTTATTTTACTTTACCTATTTAATGGGTTATTTTTTGAAGGAAATATTTAATAAGAATTCGGCCATAAAGATAAAAAAATCCGTTTCTAACTTGTTTACTTTTGTTGTACTAACAAAAGTACTACTATTTCAGCAAGAGCAAGATTCTACCACTCTTCTTTATATCACAGTGTTTTAGCCTAATTTATTCATAGTTGCTGCTTCACACTTGCTGAAGTTTTTCAATTCTATAGTACAGATTGAAGTTTTTGTTAACATAGAAAAAAAATGAAACCCATTATTGCTGTCGTCGCTATCGTCGCCTTAACAGTATTTTATTTTTCCGAGGCCGGTGTTGTACCACCATCATCCGCAACAAGCCATTTATCAAATTCCCAAATCTCCCAATTCAAACGAGCAGTTGGATCGGGGTTGCCGTGTAAATGTATGAATTGGAGAAACTGTGGTGGAGGTGTCATTAATTCAGAGTAAGTATAACAAAACAAAAATCTAATTATTTGATTTTTTAAAGTAGAATTAACAATGACAAATTTTTGTTTGCAGTGTCTATTGTTCTCCTAGTTACATTTTTGTTTGCTGCGTGGTTTCTTTATAAATTATTAATTAACATGTAATGTTTCAAAGTAAAGTAATTAGAAAAAAATATGATTTATTTCTGTTTTTCAACTAACAATGAAAGGTTATAAATATAAACTAAATATAAGTGTTATTAAGATTACATTACGTTTTAAACGAGATACTATTTTAATTTTCGTTTGAAAAATGTATGTTCTACTTTTCCTGTGGGACCATGCAACTAACTTACTTTATAAACAAGCTATCGCGTGATTTTCTTGTAGTTCAAGTCTTCGTATAAAAATTCCATTACCTCCCAATCCATTAACTCCTTAGCAACTAATCTTTTAAAATCTTAAATTTTAAAAAGTAATTATACACTGCACGTAAAAAGTCTCTTCCCTGCTAACTTCCGAATCATTTGAAACATAATGGCGAAATTTGGATGGATTATATAAACGAGATAAAATATTGATCTCTAAATGGAGAAAGTCAACTTTAGCTTTTGAAAATGACGACTGAGCGTCAACTTAAATTTTTCTACTAAATACGTGGTTGAGTGTCAGCTTAATCTGAAGGTCTTTTAATGCTTAGTATGTTACCAAAATTAGAAAGCGCTACTATTTATCAAACAGCAATTGCTATATTTTTTAATTTTGCTTATAGCCTCTCTATTTCAAATAGTAGCGACAGCGTAGAGTAAACCTGAAACAAATTTTAATAAACAAAAATTACTACATGCATGTTGCTACTAATATTTAATAAAAAGTTGTTTAAAGATTGCAATTACAGAGGTATATATTTTATATTATATTAATATGGTCGTTTTTATGGAACACGATGTCCATTATTAAATTAAAGTTAAATTGTGTATATTTTGTGCACAATTATTATTAAACCTAAGATTTATTGTAAGATGGAATGTCAAATGTCAACATCGTTCTGGTGCATTTGCTACAGCGACGACATCAATCGTTGTCGCTACTATTCGAAAATACTGGGGCTATAATTTTGCCTATAGCCCCTTTAGTAAACATATCGTACCGACAACCGGGAGCAAACTTGTCAAAACACAAAAAGTTCCTAAATAAGATTGTTGTTGGCGGGCATTTTAAAATTTCATTTCCATCTTCAGATAAATGAAACTAAAATAAGGTAAGTATAAATATTTCTTTTACTCATTGAACAACTATCTGCTATATACATTTTTTGTTACAATTTGTTTGTTCTTTTTTTTTATTAGGAAATAAACGCTTTTACCAAGAAAGAAATTTACAATTTTTTGAATAATTTTACTATACTTGCAAACTTTCACATTTAAATTAAGTATAAGAGCAAAATGTAACTCCATCAAAGGTGCCTTTAGAATTTTGCACTCATGGTGTATTGTTTGTTTTGTTTGTTTGTTTTTGGTCGAAGAATCAGGATGGCGGAGCATCCTTCGTACCTCATGGCACCGACTGCTATGATCATTTGGCCGACCCTACTAGAATTTAGTCGAATCTGGGGGAATTCCACCCCCAGTAGGGATCTTTATCGTGCCAAACATCGCATTGACACGGGACCTACAGTTTTACTTCCTATCCGAAAAGAAGGCATGTTTTAAATTTTTCTCCGCTATGAAAAATTACTAGCTCGGCCGGGGATCGAACCTGCGATCTTTGGATTATGAAGCAAACATGCAAACCACTAATCCACCGAGACTGGCTCATGGTGTATTATAACACCAGAAAATTATCAAATATAATATACCAAGGGACAGTTATATTGCCGGAAATTTTTTCGAGCAGTCTTGACACGAGTGTTTGTAGCGAAAAAATTACACGAGAGCGTTAGCCCGAGGGTAATTTTAAGCGGCAAACACGACATAATTGAGCGGCAAAATGACTGGTCATTCAAGTACGTCCTCGGTTAAACCGTATTTGAAACTTGATTCAGAACACCACAAGAAAATCGTAGAAAATCTTCGATGTGTGGAAAATCGCTGCAACATAACTTTTGAAGATACCCAAGAAATTAGTGAACAACAATCAAACAAAAATATATATAATAATTGTACATTTCATATTAATAATTACTACTATCCATTTTTTTTCTAGAGTCCTCTGACTTTGATACCGTATTTCTCGAAAACTACTAAACCAAATTAAATATTTTATCCACAATCACTATATAATAAGGTAATAATTGAACACCTTGCCAACGTATAATGTGGTTTATAAAACTCTAGGGTTTCTATACATAAAACACATGGAATTATAATGATTGTTGAACACACTAGCAACGAGTAAAGCAAAGGTACTACGACAAATGGAACACGAATAATGATTTTCAAGGTAACATCCGCCGTCGCAGTAAAATTCAAATAATTTTTTGATAAAATTCGGCAATTCTGATTCTAAATGAGTGTGATTGTGGATAAAACATTGTATTGCATACGGGTTTTAGATGCATTTTATTCACTTAAGAAAATTAAACGCTCGAGCAAGCTCTCGCGTTTAAACATTCTTGCGTGAATAAAATGCTATCTAAAGCCCTTATACAATAAATTACTATTAAAAACGAAAAAATGGTAAATTTACTTCTACATGTAACAGTAAAATATCATATTTCTAACTGATATACTTTTATTTTTATCGGATGATACATAATAAAAGGTACCCATTTTTAGGGACAATTTCATTGAGAGTGAGCTAAATATTTTTTTCTTAGAAAGTATATTTCATATATCTATGAGATTTTTGTAGGGGTTAGAAAGAAACCTTGCGGTTGTTATCCTATTAATTTTTGGACAAAAAAGTTTTTTATTTAAGATATATATGGAAAAATAGTGAACTATGCGTTCTTGTTTATTAATGGAGATAGCGTCAAGTTTTTTTCGCTAAATTAACACTTTTTATTTGTAGACATTTTCTTTAAAAAAATGTTCCGAATTTTAACAATAAAAGTGCAATAACAAAAAAGCAGTTTTTTGTCGAAACTGCTTGTGATCAAAAATCGTTTTCTTGTTTCCGCATTTTTATTATTAAAATTAGGAACATTTTTTTGAAAACGATAATGTCTACACATGAAAAGTGTTGATTTAGCGAAAAAATTTGACGCTATCTCTATTAATAAACAAGAACGCATAGTTCGCTATTTTTTCACATAAATCTTAAATAAAACACTTTTTTGTCTGAAAATTAACAACATAAGAACCGCAAGATTTCTTTCTAACTCCTACAAAAATCTCATAAATATATGATATATACTTTCTCAGAAAAAAATTAGTGAACTTACTTTCAATGAAATTGTCACTAAAAATGGGTACCTTTTATGCGTATCGTCCGATAAAAACAAAAGTATATCAGTTAGAAATATGATATTTTACTGTTACTTGTACAAGTAAATTTACTATTTTCTCGTTTTTAAAATATTTAATTTCGTTCGCCATATGAGGGCGATTCTCAAAATAATAAAGTTGACAGTCCTTTGATAGTGACAGTTCTTATTAATTTTCTGGTGTTATAATACACACGAGTTCAAATTTCCAAAGGCACCATTGATGGAGTTACTTTTTGCTCATATGTTACTATAGTAAAAGTTGTAATTCAACTTTTTTAATATATTCACAGCTAATCTGAACATGTGAAACATTATTTCTGAAAACATGTTCTATCTTTATAAAAATGTAAAAATTTAGGGTTTTGGTCAGATTAACAAAATCTTTGAATGCTTTTAAGCGCAAAGGTAAACTACAGTTTTTATTTCAAACGCTATCAAAGTCGGTAATTAAATTTAAAAAACATTAAAAACGCAAAGTCTCAAGTAACGTTCAAAAAGTTTACTGCTGTCAAATCTCAATTGTAAATTGATACACTGGACCAGGTCCAGCTCAACCATTTCTTGAGTTATTGACACCAAACTAATCTTGTCGTGGACTAGAACAGAGTGAGGGCACCGCCAATGCAAGAATGATCCAAAGAATTCTTGCCTGGATACCTTCAAAGAGACAAATTATACGATTTCTGCCGTTAATCTCACATTACAGGGAGCGTTATCTATGAGTTACCTTTAACATAATTTTTTAATTTGGGAAACTTATTAAACTGTTGTAATCAATGTCCAACCTTCTTTTTGTAAAATAAAAAAAGTTTCTCTTCTAACTCTTATTATAATAACTGAGAAGTACTGAATTTACTTCGTACATGATACAGTGTTGAGAAAATATTAAATATAAGTACTGTTGATAGACGTTGGTTCAGATACTACATGGATTTTCACAGTCGAGTAGTCTCTAAATAATTTAATTACTTATTCTTATAATTTCCTATACTGCATAGACAACTTCTCTTCAAACTTTTACAACAAGCAATTACTTTTAATATCTAATCGTCCTATACTACGTTCAGTCATTGCTTATTATACCTAAATAATATACATATATTCGGTTTTAAATCAACAATTACATAACAGGATACCACGTTGAAAAATTATCATTCAAACAATTATTATATAGAATCTTGAGTACTACACAACTTTTATTTATCTTCTTAAGCCGTCACTGGTATTTTCAACTACTTATTATATTAATATTTTAGAAAAGAGCACAAACAATAACCCAGAAAATAATCACGCGAGTAATCCCTATTATCTGATACAAAACACCCTTAACTAGCATCGATTATTCAAACACCAAAATAATCAGTTCAAGGATTCGCTTTCCAAACTTTGAATATATGTAATTATTATGGAAATAACTGTTCTTTCCTTATTTTATTATTTAAATATTCTATTAATAATTCTTCACAAA
This sequence comes from Agrypnus murinus, assembly GCA_929113105.1. Taxonomy (NCBI): domain Eukaryota; kingdom Metazoa; phylum Arthropoda; class Insecta; order Coleoptera; family Elateridae; genus Agrypnus; species Agrypnus murinus. The sequence continues at coordinate 70,788,185 of OV816024.1, forward strand.
ATACATATAATCAAGGAGGGATAGAAGTTGGATATTTAAAATATTCAGCATTATTATTACCTAAGATCCATTACGTGAATTATTCTAAACTCAATATAAAATTTTCGCCGTTCTTGTTACTCTCGTCTTAGCTTTTCTCTTATCTTAGCATACCCCGTAGCCGAAATAAAGAAGGTGCGTTTCAAACAAGCTGTTGATGCCACTGCATTGAGACATCACTGCCAATGTGCACTATATCTAAACATCCATGATCACTGGAAAAAGTAAATTCTGGATAAATAGGTACTCATAAAAAAGTAGTGTTTAGTTTAGAAACTTCAATATCGCGAAGTTTTAATTTTTTTAGTTGCCTTTCAAAATACACTGTTGAACTTTTTGTGTCAAAAAATTGTCACTACAATGTCGCAATAAACTTAAAAAAATTGATTCAGAAATGTTTCAAATGTTTATTTAATATTACTAACATTGCAGTTTAATTTTCTTACTAACAAAACATTTTTAATATCAAACATATAATTAATAATGGCCAGTTCCAATGTCCGGTGTTAGATGTCCACCGAAAAATAAGCCTTACAGTAAGCTGAAATTTTAAAAACCCAATGGGATGCATTTCTTACAAAATCATTACGGCTACATATCTCTTGAATGGCGTAAGCTACAATCTTCAAGTTTTCACAGATTACACTTGACACAATTCTAAAAGTAATGAAATATATAAGTTACCGCAGCGGCGATTCGTCCAGGGATGACAGTATGACAATATTTAGGGGGGGAAAGTTTTCCGAAAAAATAATTATTAAAGAAACCTTGATTGTGAGTAATCTATAAGAGATACATTTATGCCACCCTAGACTTTTTTGTAGATCTTTTTGTAGAGCGTAAGGCGTTTTGCCAATTTTATTGATTACTTCTTTTAAACTTTGCTTGATTATTCAACTCTCGAAAGACCTTTTGAACAATCTTTTATATAACTAAACATTATCCACGAAACCAGCTATCGAATGGTGCAAAAGGTATTAAAATCTATTCAGTGATTCTCGAAATTCAACATCTTTTACGGAGACAAGTTAAGTGTAATTATTTGAGTGTGCGTGCATCTACTAATGATGCGTTTATGTGGATGGACGCAGATTGCCGGTGGCGTTACCAGCAGGCGTTACCAACTTTTGTCTAGACTTTTGGCCAGACGGAACAACATCTGACTATGCAAAAATACTACTGCTTGAGAAATTAGAAAAGCTGAGTATACAATACAAACAAAAAATAAAAATCCGCCAAATGTGCAGCCCAAGCTTCGTTCTATAAAACGTTTCCGGGTGCATTTAAAACGTAAAGTTTATGCTAAAGATTGATCAGCGTTCGCCGATATGCAACTGAAACTTAAAAGAACTTGACAAAACATACTTTTTATGTTTATTTCAAAATTCTTGCAATTAAATTAGTGCTTTGGAATATTTGTAAGATTCAGCGTACTCTTAATAATTATACTCGACTATTAGATACAAATTTCTGTTTTGCAACACCTGCAAGCCTCTTTTGGGAGACATCTGCTGACCAAACCAAACTAACAGTTTGGTTTTAAAGGTTTAAAAAACCTTACCCTTTCTATTTTGGGGTTACAAAGCCCAATCTTCTTTAAAAGATGTATGAAACTTTTATCAGGTTCTTAAAAATGTGACTTTGTTGATTTTTCTGTAGTTTTAAGATTTAGTTCGCAAAAGAGTTAAAACGTCAGAGTCTAACAAATGACAAATCGCTACCTTAGATCAACAAGGTTCTATATGACTGACACACATGAGCCATCTCGATAGAACCTTGTTATTCTATCTTGTAGTTAAATGCATCGAGATCAAATAAAATTATAATTAGAGCAAGTTACGATTCTTATTGAATGTTTGGTAGACTCAAGGACAAGACACGAATTTACCAATAATTATAAAATGCATATCGTATGCACAGCAGCAATAAACTCTCAAGAAAAATGGTGTAAAGTCGGCCATGAAATTAAGCAAAGTTCTGTATTATCCAGACATTCTAGAAAACATTTTGAAAAGTACCATAATTTAAGAGCCGGCATGTCAGGAAAGCTTTTACGAATACTATAAGCTGCCCGATCTACAAACGAATTGTGGCAAATGTTTTGTGCCTCCGAAGGGCCCTTAAACTTGGGTATATAGAAAATAGAGGCATCTGTGTTATTCTTGTACATTGATCATAAGTCTGGACTTCTGAAATCCTCTGTCAAGATACTACCTCAGTACGAAGTAATCTTATAATTTTTAAAATATATAGATAAATCTAAAAATATCAAACTACGATGCTACTTAGCAGGATACTATGTTCAAAATGTAGCATTCTTACCCACGGGCGTGTATGTAAAAAATCTGGACAACAAAAATAAGTGGTTTATGGTAACTTTTAAACACAAATATATTGTTTTAACTTGAAAAGACATAACCTGCTTCCTTGTCTGTTGCTGTCCTAACTTTCGTCTTGATGGATTCCATCATGATCTGGAAGTGCTTTGGAGTGAAGTGGCGAAGTTTTGACTTGTTTCAGGTCTCAAGTTCTGCGTTTGTTTTGCTTCCCACCAATTGTCGTAGACTTTTTGTTTTAACTGGTACCAAAATCGTTCAATAGGTCTTAATTGGAGAATATTTTTGGTACATTTTCAGCTTTCGAAATGTATTGTAACCTATACGTCCAAAAAACAGCTAATGTGTGCTTGGCGTAACGAGAACTCACCTTATCGAGCCAGAATACATACTGACCATCGGAGTGGTGTTTCTTCAAGAGTGTATCAGTCCTTTCTGTATGAAATATTTGATTTAGACTTCTTGGTTGATACGAAGTTGGTAAGGAGCGATATACACTGGAGATCGGTTTTCCAACCAACTACCAGCCTTATAAGACGTTTAGGTGAAAACTTGCTGTAGCGCTTAAATTTGACTTCTGGGTTGACAGCCTGTATCTTCTTTATGAAAGTATAAGTTACTTCCAGCACAATTACTACCATCGAATAAGAACAACATCCAAATTATTAGTGAGCTTCCGAACACCTTCACGTACTTTTCGCAGCAGCATTACTGTGGTGTTTTATTTTCACATTTTGTAAATGTGAACCTCCTACCCTCTAATTTTGTTCATATATATATATCAAAAATCAGGCCAAATATGTACTCCATTGGTGAATATTTAATGGTAGCTCAATGTCACTGAAGTTTTAAATAGTATGCCAAATGTACTATATTTGTTTAGAGTTTGTCTAATATTAAATTACACATAATAACATGATGCAAAATAAATGAAAAACTTTTTCAGTATAAAAATCATTTATATTCTTTTATCGCTAATAACAAACAATAAAATTCTTCTAGGAACTTGATAAATGAGGTATACAACCATGCAGGCATCATGTAATGAAGCTGTGTTTCAAGTCTGTCTGGAATCTACATCATCACCGGAAGTTCCACTCTTTAAGCGATTTCAAGGATATTGGCAGTTCATTGATCAACAGAAATATGAAACAGGACTGACGAATAACACAGTATCAAGATCACTGCAAGACATCAAAGATGATACTATTGAGTTTGTAAACAGCTATCTGGAGGACAGTCGGCCAATAGATGACTACAGAGAATTCACCGAACTTATTATCTTTCTTTCTTTCTTATGTTATTATCTTTCTTGGTGCCATCCCACAGAGAGGGGTCCGATTCATGGCACCTGGGACCATGCATCATGCACGCTGGCTCTCAAAGGTAATTTACAGTTTGAAAGTGTGGATGATTAGGGGCCAGTTCAACTTAACACAAACGGAAGAAAAGGGACTGTAGGATGTTTGTGTCTTTGCTGCATGTGTGTACTTGAAGGCCTCGATTTCAGCTCCATTGCCACCCAGTGCTCCTACCTTCTTCTTCTGAAATCACTTATTGACTACTCGGCAATCAACACGACAATATCCAAGGCAGTATCTCAAAAATTTTCTAAACACTTGTGGTATTTGTCGCCAGCACTGGTTGCTTTAGCCTTTTTCGGCAGCCATGTGAGTTCTGCTACAAAGAGGCTAATGATTAGTGCAATGCACACACAATGCTCTGACACTGAACAGGGTCACACTAAACGAATCAGTGTTGACCTGGACACTTTCATGGGCAAAAATCTTGAAGACTTGATATCAGCGAAGTCACGGACTCTGTTTGAATTCATGGAACTTCCAGATACATTTCTCACTGTAGATCCTGACCTGTGGAAAGATAGAGAAGACTACCAGAAGGCTGCAGAGACAGTACGTGCCATGAAAGTTGTAAACGACCATGAAGAGCGCGGCGTGGCACTCATCCGGGAATTCAGTGGCCTAATGACTCATGATGAATCACAGCTTCAGTATTTACTGCAAGTTGTTCAACAGCACCGTCTATACAGACAGCAAGAAAGAGACACTGTCTGCCTCTACCAAAATAAACTGAGATAGTTGCATTCAATATCGTTAATCTGTACTGAACATTTCTAATTCTGTGACGTTTAAATTTTTTTTCCTTGTATTTTGAGTTTATAGACCACCAAGGTCTTGAGTGTGGAGTCTACATGACTATTTAATTTGTCTGTAAATGTTACAAACCTGAAACAAGACTGGTTTACTGAAACAGCTGTTGTATGTTTTCATTTCTTAAAAATTGCATCAACTTTGTGGTCATTGAGCTACCTCTAAATATTAATAAATCAAGTTCCAATATTTTCTCTAATATTTTGAGACCAGTTGGAATAGTTCTGGAGGGTAGGACCACAAAAAAATCAGCGATTTATCTTTTCCATATTTTAAGCACCACCCTAAGCAGCATCCTTTGGGATATCATTTAATTCTGTGTTAATCTCGGTTTCGTGTGACCACGTTTCACTCCTTCAGACTTATTATATTTATTAGAACATATCCATGGCATATTCTAAATTTAGTTTCTACGCAACTTTCTTAGTGTTTGACCGACTTTCCCAACCGCTTCTGTTTCTAGCGACTTTCTTTTCTTTTCGGACATCTGGCTCCTATTTCTTCCACTTCTAGATTTTCTAACCAATATATTTCCAGTCTCAATCCTGCTAATTACACCATAGACCATACTTCTTACTATTCCCATCAGAGTGAGATGTTTCACAGTAAATACTTTGCGTTGTTCCTTGCTGCTTTCATCAAACTCACCAATAAGCTTTCCACGCGCTAATTCAAATCATCCATTTTCTTTGGAAAATAGTGGCAGAACCTAATGTTTATAAATCTGTTGACCACTGTAACCTTGCACATAATGTGAAATGGTAACGGGCGTATTGCTCATCACGCTAAAAAAATCTAAATTCAAATTTGTCCAGATTTGTACTAGTAAATAATATGTTATGCAAATCCAAAACAAATTAATTTGAATTTTAACTACTAACATTTGTAGATTGCTATAAGTTCTCACAGCATATATACAGTAATACTACACTGTATTACCCAGTGTTTAAATAACATTCAAGTGTAAAACGTTAGGTAAGTTATTTTTAAATGCATGTTTTCTGGTTTATTTCATTTAGACCATATAACCTATTTCTCTTCTCACCATTGTGTTCAACTGCTTATCATATGAATATTGTAGGACAGGGTATAAACAATAACCCAGAGAATAATCACGTAAGTAATCCGTATTATCTGATATTATCCAAGTAGTTGAATATTGGTGGTATGGTAAATACCCGCGTATAATTATTAGCCCTTTGCATAAAATACTGATATTAAATATCCTTACCATAAATATTGATTATTCAAATACGTAAAATAATTAGTTTAAGGATTCACTTTTGAAACTCTGAAAATATGTTCTGTAATTACAATGAAACTGAGTACTGGTTTTTCTGAACAACTAGGATTAGAAATGATATCGTAATAAGCTAAGGAAATCTATTTGAAGAAAATTAATTAATTATGCAGAGATTACATCAACTACCAAAACTTTCTAGAATTAAATTTGTTGCCGTTCTTGCTAGCCTCGCCTTGGCTTTCCTTGCATACACGGACGCCAGAATGGAAAAGAGTGGTTTTCAACAAGCTGTTGATGATGTTGCATCAAGACAGAACTGTCAATGTGTATCTAAATATTCATTCCCACCAGTAAATTAAATTCTGAGTAAGTACCGATAGACTATTGGTTAGTTTAGGAATTTCAAGTTTTCATCTTTTAAATTGCTTTCCAGAGTGCATCGTTAACCTGCATTCGTTATGCACTGAATCGTTCCTCGGGATATTCCAAAATTCAAAAACCTTGATAATGTAGAAATCAATGAAGCATAAATTTATGATAAAAGTATAAAAATATAGGTGTTAAGATATGGATAAAGTACTTTTTCAACTTTTATTAGCATTTGTTGGTAGTAATTACAGTATACGTATATCCATACTGATTTATTCTGTATCCCGACAGGCTAAATTTGGGTTATAAAGAATTGTGGCAATAAAGTATTTTGCAAACAATGGTGCGTTCATAATCTTGCAAACAAGTAATCTTGTTTCATTCTATCTTACATTCTATTATAACATAATATTAATTAGTAATGTAAAGTACATAAACATGAAGACCTTTAAGGCCTGAGTTAATGAACAAAGAATGACTTCCAGGTTTATTGAGAACGTCAAAGGAACTCCATGTTTTGCCCACAATTGTACGGAGCTTCTTCAGCAGATTATTAAAAGCGTCTTTTCGGTCGGTGTCGTTTATTTTCGGATATTCTCTTAGGCGCTTTTAATCAATTTAAAGAAGTCCCTTACAATTGGGGCAAAATGTTGAGTTCGTTTGACGTTCTCAATATGATATGGTCCAAACCCGGAAGTCGTTCTTTATCTATGTAAAGTATTTATATAGAACGATCATATATGGATTTATATCTTTCTTTTTGAAAATGTATCTTTAAGTAGGTATGCATAACTGGTAGTTAGGTAATTTCAAATTTGCCTGTAGCCTATATAGGTTAAAATATTAACATATTATTAAGTTAAAATTTATTATAGATTTTCGAAAACATTTTAAAATGTATCGTCCAGATGCATGAGCGTATACAGAAAAAATCTTTAGGGTCCGGCAAGCGTTACTCGAAATAAAATTTAGAAGTTTGAAAAACATATAGCTATATGTAATAGTATAACTAAAAAGGTAATTAACCAAACACATAAAACTCGGCAAGCTGGTCCAATATCTCATCGGGCTCTACCGAAACCTCCGAATGAATGTTCGCATTAAGTGAGTATTCGCAAGTCATTAACGGTAAGTATTTTTGTGCTACTATTATCAACAGGGGCGTTCCCAGCAGTGTCCGAAGGTGTGCACGGCACACGGGCAGCCAAATGCATTTAAAATTAATATACTGTATGGCGATGGGCAGCGATTTCCAAATTAAAATTATCGGAAAAATAATATCCAATGATATTAACACAGCATACCCACTCGATTCCCGGCACTTTAAACTTGATAAAACGCTTCGCTTATCGCACACAACAGTAACAAACCACAACCAGTTCGCCGAGGCTTGCCGATCGTCATCGTATTACATGCTGCTAATAACGAAGATCGTATATCACAGTATAACTGTTGTTCCGTAACCCGTTATTTAAAAGCCCGAGAATCAACAAGGTCACACACAACGGCTTTCAATATTTGCGAGAGTGCATCTACTGGTTATAACTATACGGTGGTATTAAAATAGTTGTGGTTAGAAATACTAAATTGAATTATTCGTACTTATTTTTCTAATAAGCGTATTTCTGTTACAAATTAACATGAAATTTAAAACTGTTATTGCTACGAATATGATCAATGGTGGAGGTCAACATATATAAAAAATTGGAGGCAACAGTAATAACCTTTGCACAAGGGCAGTTAAGTATCTAGGGACGCCCCTGATTATCAAGTGATGTTAGCCATAAGAATTTTTAGTTATTTTCAATACTTTTTAAATAGGTATTATTTAAAAAAGTAAATGATAAGACATTCGATTTAGGTATAAGTAGTGCGCACTATAACAGGAAGTTTAAATTATACTAATACAAATTAAAAATAATTTTTTGTTTCAACATCTGGAGGGGAGCAAATGCCTCTTGTTGCCTCCCTAAGTCCGCCATAGTCCAGGTGTGAAAACTATCTCATATTTCTCACGAAGATGCCTTAATATTTCATTTAAAAAATCTACAATCATGCATTTTCAAGTTTCCACTGTTAATATTGGACTACAAGAAATGATAACTTACATAAATCTAATAGATGTAGGATTACTTATTTCTCCAGTGTCATCCTCGTACACAGTAAAAAATCAGCTTCATGAATTTTTTTAGAGTACTGGGTAAAGATAAGATAAGATAGAGTTAAAACTTAAGAGTAGAAAAACTATTGAATTACACAATATCCAATTTGACATCTTAGATTTTGACATTAGAGAAACCGTCAGTCACATTAAATTCAAAAAATACACCACACAGAAAAATAAACTTCATCGACTTGTACAACAAAAACGTACACTACAAAATAACCTTAATTGTCAGAACACTGCAAAATTTTATCCTCGTTTCATAAACTTGTCGAATATAATATTCAATGACAAAGAAACACAATTTCTTAACAAAGGTTTCAAATTTTGTCCTTTTCCAAGATTTACCAACAAAATTAAAGAGATTTTGGCCGTTGAATGCGAAACTATACTTAAGAAAGATCATAATAACTATGCAAAATTCCAAATTTCGAATTTGTTAAAAGAGATGTCTTTGAAACAGGACAAAATGTACAACACATCTAACATATCACTTCTTCAATCTATAAAACACAAAATTACAGAGAACATTCTAATTTCTGTTAAAGCAGATAAGGGTAACACTTTGGTAATTATTTCAAAAGATATTTACATACAAAAAGTAAATGAATTTATTAATAAAGAAAATTTAGAAACTTTAAACAAAAACCCAACCACAAAATTCCAAAAAGAAATAAAACAAGGTTTAGAAAACTGCAATATCTGCTTTTCAGAATTAGAAAAGCAACAAATCATTAATAAAAACCCACAACCACCTAAACTATATGGACTAGTCAAAACACATAAACAGAATATGCCAATAAGACCAGTTGTATCATACATCAATGCACCTAATCACATTTTATCCAAAAAACTGAACCAGATTATTAACACGATAGGTTACAAATCGAAATACTCTGTTAGAAATTCATTAGAATTAGTAGATAAGCTGCAAAACATACATCTTCCACCACATTCAAAACTTGTTAGTTTTGATATTTGCAACATGTTCTCCAGAATACCCCCACAAGAATGTATTCCTTTATTACATAGTTTCTTGATCAATAGTAATATAGAATTAGTTAAAAGGTTAGAGTTAATTCAATTATTTGACCTTTGTATAAGTCAAAATTATTTCACTTTTAATAACATAATTTATTTACAAAAGGATGGTTTACCTATGGGTAATTCTCTAAGTCCTCTATTAGCTAACATATTTATAGACAAGTTCGAAGATCGAATATTTGAATTAAACCTCTCTAAACACATTATCTTCTGGTTTCGTTATGTTGATGACATTTTAGCTTGTTTTGACAGTTCTTTTGAGGTTATCAATGAATTTTTAATTCTTATTAACAGTATCCACCCTAACATAAAATCTACACTAGAAATAGAACAAAAAAGGGCTTTAAACTTTCTAGACTTAAATATCAAGATTAACGCAGACAATCTATTTGAATTTTCCATATACAGAAAATCAACACAAACAGACATAACAATACCAAATGATTATATAATAACATTTAAAACCAACACTAACACTTTTTCATTTTTATTTAATGCTAAAGACAGAACACATGATATCATGAAATCGGGCATTTACCGTTTAAATTGTTCTGTTTGTAGTTCGGTATATATTGGACAAACACTTCGAAATTTTGACATAAGATATAGAGAACACGTACGTCATTACAAAAATAAACATCCTGCAAAATCTAATTACGCCAAACACCTTTTAGAACAAAATCACACAATGACTCCTCAAAATAATATTAAATTCCTACATTTTTGTAATAACAAACGCAAATTAGACATTTTAGAAGCCTTTGAGATATACAAACACAAACTCAGGGTACCTTTAATGAATGAACAACTTGAGCTCAGTAATTCTCCGTTACTGGAAGTATTAGATATTTAATTCTGATTATTATTATTATTTTATCTAGTTACCTATTTTTGTATCTACCTTAGCGACGTGTTTGTTGATAATTATATTACCTTTGATAATGACAGCGTAGCTGTCGAAACAATATTGTCAGGTTGTATTTTAATAAAACTGTGAAACTTTTACTAATCTTTATTTATTTCATGATTATGGAGTTCCACAAAGTAAGGCTGGAAACAATAAACAAAAGTCAATAAAAGATTTCTAAAGTTTTCAACATTCATAAATTTCCCGAAAGTTCTTTTTTTACTTCGTTTTTCTAAAACAAAAACGAAACAGAGTCAATTTAAATGCATGAAACGCAGTAACAGAACAAACAATTTGTATTAATCCGCATAATAATCATTTGTTATAAACTCTATTATTACAGAAGTAAGCTTGTACAGTGCAACTCTTCATAATGAAATTTGCCGGCGCTATTGCAATTATCGTCGCCTTAAGTTTCCTTGCATGCACCACCGAAGCAGGAATAGCAAATTCACAAGAGAAACTATAGAGTCTCAACATATAGCTAGTGCTGAATCCAGACAAAACTGCAAGTGCATACCTTGACTGGAATGTAGGGGTGAAGTTAATTCTGAATGAGCGTAAACAATTTAAGTTTAAATTAAAGAGACTTCATCAAAGTTAACTAATTTGTTTTGAATGTGTTGCAGACTATGGTATGGTATGATATGGTAACGCTGTGTGATTCTAAGTCCATAAATGAAATAGTATACAAAATGTAAAAGTTGTTCACTATTAAATTAGGTTTTTATTGCTATTAAAATCTCAAAAAATAAACTTGATAATTAATTCTAATTGAAGGCCTGGGAACAATAATGGGTTAACCACAATTTTATAAATGCAGTATTTGTAGTAACTTGAGTGTTTTTGATTATAACATTTTTATTTCTAAACCCGAAGAGATTTCTGAGGAAGAGTAAGTAAGTATAACCATCTAATTATTTCTATGGTTATGTACAGAATCTTCAAAAATTGTCTACTAAACCTTTAAAATATTTCAAATTTATGCAAATGTGAGTTAACCCACTATTGCACCAAGCCGTTCAATTGGCTTCTTTGTCTTAACTTCAAATAGAGCAAATTGTCTAATTTTGGTCAAGTACATACAGGGTATAACTAATACAACAAGAAACGTCGTAATGGGGGGTAGCTGTAATGATTAGGTACATATATCTTCTTTTTCAACATTTGGTCGCTTCCGGGTAGTTTTTGAGAAAATTGCATTTTAGATTTTAAGAAAACCTTTTAAGGCTTTTTTAAGATTTTAAAATGTTTTTTTTAATGTTTGAACACTAGACCACTCTAAAAGTCTAATACATCTCCACTAATACAGTGGATTGTTACAAAACTTTTGTGTAGTTTGTTTTCTATTTAGAATGGAATTTTAGAAAGTACTACAACTTAGAGTAAAAGTAGTGTAGTTTATTTATTTATGTATTTTACTTATTTGACTATTTTAGTGTAATAAAGTTGACACAAATGATTAAAGATATCATTGTTTTGGAGTGTGATAAATTTACACTAACATTGTATTAAAGTTAAGCTTACGATCTACACGAAGATACAGATTAGATACTTTATTTTAAATGTATTAGACTAGATCATTCGATCTAGTGTAAATTTTTTTACTGTGTACTTATTATTAGTGCGATAATATTGTGTATATAACTATTGTGGGTTAAATGTACTTTTTATTTATAAACGGTTATTGTTATTTCAGTATTAAGAGACACTTACTTAAACTAGATAATAAAAGTCTCGTGTTCAAGATCCTCCTGTCTACATAGTGTTATATGTGGAAAATCCCAGAGAAGTAATTTTAATTTTGAGTACGCTTGATAGCAAATCAATAATACAATGAAGGGAAGTTAATTCCAAAGGTTTATTTTGTTCGATGTTATCCTTTTTCAAGATACTGATATTTAAAATTACACTTATTGGTGTTTTTACCAAAGAACAATATTTATTGAGTAATTTTTTTAGTAGTAAAAGACACTTAACAGTATTTAATAGGAGTATATACCAATTTGAATACATGTTTCATAAGTACCTACACGTAGATATAACATAAGATACGTAAAGTCCGTAATAACAGTTAGTTCTCGTTTTGAGAACCAAATTTGATTCAAAAAGATTATTATCTAATATTATCTTTAGATAATAATGACACAGCTACCTACATAAAAAGCGCCTACCGATTAGTATAAAACATATTCTAAAAAGACTATTGTCTATTACTCAGTGTTTCGTTGACATTCACCTTTAAGCATTCGGTAAGTTAATTGATTATAGAAAATTTAAAATTAAATCTTATTAGCTACCACTCTTCCTTACTTACTGTTAAGGTTTACTTTTCAACTATATGTTATATTAATTCTAGAAAAAGATATAAAGGTACGTTTACATCTGACACTTTTGTCCGACATATGTGTCAAGTGTCAGGACATAAATCGCTCTGATCGTTTACATTCAGATAGAAATTACTTGAGATTTATATCACCAATATGTGTATGAAATGCTCAATGTTCTGAAAGTTTGCAATAAATATATGAACCGTTTACATCTGTATATACTAAATTTATTATACTTATGTCGTATACATTTCTTTCTACAACTCTTTTACTATCCAATTGATTTAATTTTTTTTTCTAATAATAATAAGCGTTTTCTTTTTGCTACATTTGCAATTTTATAAAAATACAATAAACGCCGTCTACTTCTTTCTAATGTTTCGTATATGAACGTTTGTAATGTTAACGCAACACTCCAAATGAAATTTTTTTTAAGTATGTTGTGTCTAATTCATGTCTGTTTTTATAACTTCTGTGTGATTTTATAGTGTGAAACTAAATGTAAGATATTTTTTTCTATTTAAATTCAATCCTTATTTTATCAAAATTACAGCATGAATTTATTGAATTTACATGGGTAACAGAAACGTCGTAAAAAAATTACTCTTACAAATAATTTTATTTTATCTGGAATGTCTCTGGAAAGATCAAAAAATTTTACTGTTGATATAAAAAGTCAAAAACTTATATAGTTTCAAAAAAACGTGATTATAAATTAGAGCGTTGCGTTTACGCAACGTTAAATTTTTTTATGTTCTGATATATTATTTAATATTTTTTTGTATTATTAAACAGTTTCAGTTAATGTTAATAAAAATATCAAAAGACAAAAAATTAATTTGTAGTTTTTCTTTATAATAGTGGTTTTAAATGGGTTAATAAAACGAAATATCTTCCAGACACTTTTATAAAAGTAGACGAATACTCAACTAATGCAATTTATTTCATGCAAGTTGGAACTCAAAAATAATTAGCGTTTACATCTAACCATATACATGTGTCGATATAAATTGCCGACACATGAAACATATATGTCCGACAGAAATTCTCCACCGTTTACATTAACTACAATTAGTGTCTGACATATATATCAAGCAATAAGTGTCAGATCTAAACGTACCTTAAGCCATAACTGCGAAAGAGATCACATTTCAGTAAACTCTTAGTCTATTGCCTTTAGGAATTTTATTAATCCACGCAAACAAATTTCCCAATATTCTCTAATTTATTATTGTTTTTACAGAAGGGAGCTTAGAAGCTAAAATTATTAATCATGAAATTGGCCATTATTGCAATTACAGTCGCTTTGTGCTTCCTTGCGTACACTGCTGAAGCAGGAATAGCAAATGTACAAGAAAAAATAGCTGATGCAGAAACAGAACAAAACTGTAGGTGCATACCTTCATTGCAATGCAAGGGTGAAGTTAATTCTAAGTAAGTGACAATTAAATTTATCATAAAAAGGTTCTTTACTATCATTTTCAGTGTATACTGCCAACCATGGTATGGAATGGCGTGCTGCGTGGGTGCTTAAAGGACCAGAGTGTTGCAAACATGTACAAATTGATCAAGTTTAAATTGTAATACTCATTCTGTATTGTTGGATATAGATAATGTCTACTTCCTATTTTTGTCAGTTCTTTTATTTGTATTTTACAATTTAGTTGCAATTGAAATAAAGATACACATATTGCCATAATAGACTTTCTTATAATCATTTTTCATTAATTTCAAATCATCATCGTTATTCTTTAATATTTTAAAGCAAGCAATATTGCATCATGCAAACATTCTAATTCTTTGTTCAAGAGATTGATTTATTATTAAAGATTTTTTTGATAGTTTGCCACTGTACATAAGTATAAAATAGATAATCTGTACCCATCCTAAATCAAAACGCACATAACGAATGCTATGGTGCATGATATGGAAAATCCAAAAAGATTAACACAACCTACATACAATCAAGGGAAGTTAATTCAACAGTTTTATTACTATTTGATGTTATCCTTTTCCAAGATAAAAATTGTTGAAATACGTGAAATGATTTGGATTTGCTAAAATCAAAACATTTTCAATTACTATAAATACTCCAGCAATACTATTGAACATTACGCAGTGATTCACCGGCAATCAACTTGGGAGAATAACGTAAGTTAAGTTCTTATTATCTAAAATTAAGCTAAATCAGTTGTTTTGGTCTAATTGTTATAATCTTCAATTATTATTGATCGCATTCATTCATGAACGAAGTACAAGTGATTTCCGATTTCTGTATTATTTATATAAACTAATAATTTTATTAATTGATACATTAATTCAAATTACTGTTACAGAGTTAAAGTTTTCAAATCTAACAAGTCAAATCTTAAAGTTAACAATTCTTCATAATGAGAGTTGTCGCCATTATTGCAATCATAGTCACCTTGGGTGTTCTTGTATATGTACACACCGTCGAAGCGGGAGTAACAAATTCGAAGAAGAAACAAGAGCTTCAACATGCAACAGCTCAGGTAGCTGGAAAGAACTGCAGATGCACATATTCAGGTTCATGTTTAGGGCAAGTTAATTGGGAGTAAGTGTACATTCATTTTCTTTCGAGATTTTCTTCAATGTTGTTTGGTTTTCAGTGTATACTGCAGACCATATTCTGGCATGGTGTGTTGTATCGACCATTAGCAAGCAATTCAATATCGAGATTCACACACCAAATAATCAAAGTTAAGTCATAGTACTCATAGTGTTATAAAATACAAATATTTAAATAAAAATTACACAAATTTTATTCTGTTATTTTTGCTTCATTCATCGACGATACAAAAAGTTAGCTAACGTAATTTTTGACTGTGATAGTTTTTGGTCGTATTTTGCTATTTAATAGATTGACTTCTCTCATTTTTTTAAATTTAATCTACTTAAATAAAGTTGAAAAAAGGCAAAACTTCAAGTTAACGAACTGTTTATTGAACAAAATGTACATAGTATCAATTAACGATTTTCGTGCCAAATTATCCCATACAAAAGCTATGGTCAAAGTAAACTATAATAATCGTAGTTTTCTGAGAATTTATTTTTTATAAAACATTCGGACACAATTTTCTTCTTAAGTAATCATTTCAGCATTGCATTTTATTTTCTGAAACACCAAGGGGAGACCATTATAGAAAAATGTCAGTGATGCAGAAAAATCTGACAGAAATATATTGAAAGAGCGCTTTTCATTCAACTTTAAACTTTTTTTAATTTGAAAAAACATGAAAAGCCATATAATAGAAATGTTAGCAAATACTATTAATTTTTTACCAGGTACAATTTTAATTTTTCATGCCAAATTGTATCATTCACATTTCCATTGGGACCAAGCCAGTAACTTCCGTACACATAATAAGCTGTCACTCGCGATACTCTTCTTGTCCAAGCATAAAAAATTCATTATCTTTCATCCCTGTCAAGCTCCATCGGAAATTAATTTTTTTGTTATAATTTACTTAATTGAAGATTTAAAAGAATAGCAATTCCAACTAAAAATCAGCAAAACATTATAATTCAGTAAATAGTTTGTCTTTAATACATATATCAAGATTATCTTAACCTCAATTGAAAGAGATATTCAAGAATTCTACATTCTAGACCTAGACTACACCTTTTTATATGTAGGTTATTATAGTGATAAGTGACATCATCTTGTGGAAAATCCAGCAAAAACAACTTGAATTCTAGGTGATCACTGATCAAATACAATGCGGGAGGAAGTAATTCGAACAAGAGTTTATCACTACTATTATCTTTTTTTTCAAGATAAAGACGTCTTATTACCGTGTGTGCAGTGTGCAGAAACCGACATCAAACAAATTACTATAAAAACTGTGGCGTATTGTACAGAATGAATCAGTGTTTATTCGACTTTCAACAGTAAACTGTCGGTAAGGTCATATATTTAGTTTTTCTTATAAATAATTAATTTTCTATAATGAAATTAAATACGCACTAATTACTAGTGTTAATTATTTTTAAGCTTCCATTCCTAGCTATCTTCAATAAAACTCCTCGCCTTGATTTACTAGAAATAGATATAAACAATCGTCTACAGATTAATCGCATCAATCCTCTAATATCTGATAGATGTAGGTGAACATTGATTGTATGATAAACCCCCATATATATAATTATATCTCTAGATAGTGCATAAACATTATTTAATGATTTCAACAATCCTTGAATTCTTCCCTAATCCTGCTTAATTAATTGTTTACAAAATTTGATTTAAACTACTTGAAAAAAACACTAGAATAGTTCTTTAGTATTAGTCAAAATTAAAATACTTGTTTTTAAGAATAAAAAAACTCTTCAAAACTGCTAATCCTTAAGAATAGATTACAAGCTTCTAAAGTATTACTTACCATAAGCTCTTCGAAATTACAATTTATAAAAAGTAAATTCTATTAAAATTATTGATTTTTAATTTTCTTTGCACCCCTATTTTACTGTTTTCATTAAATTTAATACCAATTTATCCCATTATAAACTAACAGTAAGAGCAATTACATTATTAATCCTTACATAATAAGTTATTATAAAATGAAATATAATTATTACAAAAGTAAGATATTCTAATATACCACAGACTTCCATAATGAAATTTGCCGCCGCTATCACAATTTTCGTCCTGAATTTCCTTGCATACACCGCCGAAGCGGGAATAACAGATGCACAAGAGAAACTAAATTTACAACATGTAGTCGCTGCTGCATCAGGACAAAATTGTAGATGTATACCTTGGACTCAATGCCATGGAGAGGTGAATCCTGAGTAAGTGTGAACATTACATGATAGATTTAATTCTCACAAAATTATTTTATTGTAATTGCACGACATGTTATTAAATTGCAATAAAAACAAATAGCCATTTCAATTTATAAATGACACAAAAGTAGTTATAAATACAAATAAAATTAATGCATTCACACCAAATGTTATGAATTAGAAGACACATTATTTTAGAAATGTCACTAAAAATTAATATTGTTGCTTGAATTTAAAATTAAAAGATAAATGAAGTGAATAGATTGGAAGAAATTAAAAGTGATATAAAAACAGAAAAGTTCCAATAAGTTATGCTTATACATAAAATGACGCTATAAAAACCCACAATTATAATGAGATGTGTGTAATGCACAAGCAACACCCCAGGACATGTTTCGAACTGTTTGGTTCTCTTCAGCTAGGGGTAGCTGCTTGTATAGCTGAAGAGAACCAAACAGTTCGAAACATCCCCTGGGGTGCTGCTTGTGAATTACACGCACCTGATTATAATTGTGGGTTTTTATAGCGTCATTTTATGTATTGTAGTATTTATCCCACTTAATTTTATTTTTATAATGCAAAATTATTTTGTATTATATTGTATGTTTATAAGTTAAGTTTATTTCACTAATTTGTGGAATTCCCTATAGTTTCAAAAATACTGCAACTTACAGTTTGAGCAGAATCATTGGGATACCGGTTGCAAAGTCTTTTTTAAAAGTTTCGTCGGGCTATATTTCTAAAAAGAGGCTTAGAGTAGATTGCTTATATAAGTAATAATTCGTCTATAAGTCAAATATGTCGCCCAAATAGTTTGTTTATTCTCAGCAATATTAAGAAAACACTTCTTCTCTAGAATAAATTTTTCCAAATAACCACAGTTTTTAATTGGGGTCAAATATTTCGCTCAAATTTTAAGTGGTAATATAATTTCTAGGTTTTATGTAATTCTGAAATTGAAATAAAGAATAGAGTAGTTTACTAGATATTAACCTTGAGCTGAATGTTAATTTTTATGATAATCTTCAAATGGAAGATATTAAGTTCAGGATGAAAATACTAACTGTGTTTCTGATTTTTCAAAAAAAAATTGAATTTTCGAGGAAAATCAAAAAATAATTAGAAAAATAAAAACAGGTTTTTTTTAATTCAAAAACACAATGCCAAAGAAAATATTATTTGCCTCTCTGAGCATTTGTTATTTTTTTAATCTCATGTAAAAATAGTTAATTATTTTGTAAAAATTTTTGCAATTTTTTCTTGATTATTCTGAAGCTTTTGGAAAACCAGAAACACGACTCGAAGTGGATATTCGTTCTGCATATTTGTAAGAAAAATTGTCCACGGCTGATGAAAAATAATAAATAATTAAATCTGACATTGTAAAAATCCTGAGATGGCCCTCTATGGAAGAGCCTGTTAAAACAACAAATACTTAATTTTTTATACACAAATAATCTATTGCATTTTTTAGCGTATACTGCCGACCCTGGTATGGTTTTACTTGTTGCATCATTCCTGACCGTCCAAGAGAAAATAATATACTAGATAGTGTACAAATCAATTAAAAAACTATATTTGCAAATTATTATTTTTTACAATAAAGAATGTTTAAAATTTAAATATATGTAATTTTGTTTTTGTAAGGCTTTTAGTACTTAGAAAATATAAATAAACGCCAAATATAAAATATTCATGCGTTTTAAAAAGTCACCACACAAAAGCGATGTTAAAAGCAAAAAGATACATAAACGTTTTATTCTATCAAAAAATATGAAATCCTAAAGTTTGAAAGACAAGACTAATGGTTGTTTAACACCACCACCACACCCCATCTTCCCTGCATTTGAGATTTATGCTCGTCCTAGATCTAAATGTTCTGCACAATTTCACATAATAATGGTTTCCCTATATTACTTTTATTGTCTAATTTATTACTATTGAAATGAGGCAAAAATTCCTTATTTTAGCTGGAAAATTATTTAAATTCGTATTTTCCAGTTATCATTATGCTTTAATAAATTCGACATAAACCATAGCAGGTAATAATAAAACATTATTCATTAAATAAAAATGGACATTAGTCGATAAAATGTGTTTACATAAAATTAATTCTCTACTTGTTGCCCGTATCTTTAAAACCAGTCATCAATCACCATCCTAGTTCGCTCATAAATGTTGCATGAATTTAAAGAACTCATTTGTTGTCGGGAAAATGAAATTACAGTTTTTAGGATGGAAGTAAAGCTTGCACGATTTGAGAGATTACTGCTTATCATGTAAATTAAAAATATGCAATACGAAGACTTCCTTGATTTGAAAATTACTCGAAGATATATGTATACCTACTATCGAATGCAAAAGTTCTGAACACTGAATTTGAATGTGCATAGAAAAAACTAACAGTTCAGATTAACTCAAACAAAAACAGTTTGATAGACAATTTATT
Source organism: Agrypnus murinus (assembly GCA_929113105.1). Classification (NCBI taxonomy): domain Eukaryota; kingdom Metazoa; phylum Arthropoda; class Insecta; order Coleoptera; family Elateridae; genus Agrypnus; species Agrypnus murinus. The sequence goes on from OV816024.1 coordinate 70,808,040, forward strand.
TTTGTATAAAATAGTAAATTTGTAAAATTATCTAATTTTAAGTTTTTAATTTTCGCGAATTATGTTACAAAAAATCCTTTTTTTGGCAGTTTTGAGGTAAAGCATGTCTAATTAATATTAATTGTAATAATTAATATTTCAATAAGTACTTAATAGAATTGGATGTAATTTTATATACAAGCAGCTAAAAGAGTTGAATGTAAGTGGAAATCTTTGTTACTTGAGATCTGTATTATTTCTCAAGTTATTCTATGAAATAGAGGGTAATGCATACTGGTGCATCAAGATTTTTTTTTACAAAATATAGTATTTGTTAATAAAACAACAAATATGTTAAAAATTTTTGAAAATATTCGCGAATCAATAAATAAATAATTCTTTAAAGAATAATTAATAATTAATTCGTGAATATTTTCAAAATAATTTTTAAAGAATTGTTTATTAATTAAATCGTGAATATTTTTGAAATTTCTTGCCGTATATGACGTATTGTTTTATTAAACAATACCAAAATTCATTATCCTCTATTTTATAGAATAACTTAAGAAATAATACAAATATTAAATTACACAAATTTCCACAGATATAAAACACTATTAACTACTTGTATGTGAAATTGCATTCAATGCTGTCGATTAGTTATTGAAATATTAATTATTAAAGACACGCTACATCAAAACTCCTAAAAAACCCGACTTTTTGTAATATAATTGGGAAAAATTAATTTGAATGGTTAGTTTTTTGCTATGCGCATTCGAACTCAGGGGTCAGAATATTTACATTCGATAGTAGATTGCACTCTACAACACTTTTACACAAGTAGGATCTACAATGTTGTTGCTTATTCTCTATTAAAATAATATTTAGAACAAAATAATTTGTTGATTATACTCATTAATTTCTGATAAATCAATTATTCTGCCTATGGTACTAATAAATCATTTAATAATGAGATGCAATTTATAAGGATCACATAAGGGCGGCGTCTTGTAGAACTGGAATGACCTCTAAACGCAACAGGTAAGATAAGGATGATGAAATAATAATCTTTACTCAGTCATTGAGCGGCATAATTAATCGTTTAAATTATTCTTTGATATTTCTTCGTGGGACAAAACAGTTTAAATACAATGTTGCTAACCAGATGAATGTTTATACAATCCAAGATTTCTATAAACAGATAATGAATAATTTCACCATTGAATAATTAAGTATAAATTGATATTTCCTCTTATAATGTACTCTCATTACATTAAGAAATATTTCCATTTTGTATTAGAATTTTCTTTAAATTAAACAACTGTAGTAAGAAGTGGGAATAAAGATATTGTTTGTTACTTTATCTTACCTGTTACTTTTAGAATTTCTTCCTTCTCTACAATACGCGAACCTTAAGGTCAGTATAAACAAAAACACTTTTATTAAATGCGAATATAACCTATCAGCATTTTTTAAACATATCCAAAAAGGATAATATTAAAACTTACCTAAAACTAATTGTTCCTTTTCTATATCCGCAATATCAGGCGTGCTTTCCGGTAATGTTATGCTAACACCTACATCGTTTTCTAAATTTTTAGGTTCTTTTAATTCCGCGTCGCACTTTGCTAAACAACCCCAAGTCCATTCAGCGTCCACTGTTATCCACGTTATAAGATCTTCTAATCGAAGCACTACTTTCTCTGATATCGCTAAAACTTCATCCTGTAATAAAATACAACTAAATTAGTACATATCTGAATAGTATGTAAATTACGAAATAATTAATTAAGGAAAAGCCCATGAAACACTTGTTCATGATGTGAGAATTAGTTTGCTCTCATTCCCCATTTACTCCTAAGTTAATTGTAAAATATTTTGTTTATCTCCACGTTAGTCAGTTGCATTGTATATTTAAGTAAACAACTCATTGTATATATACTCCCACTGAAAAGTCTGAAACCATCTTTGATGTTTCGTAGAAAGCGTCATTAAAATCTATTATGTATTTATCTCTTAACAAAATTATAATGTCAATAAAGATATTTCAGGAATTATTCAAGACTAATTAACTTACAGCCAAATTCCAAGAAATATGATTCATCTTTACGTAAATCTGTTAGATTGGACCTGGACCTACATAGCACATTAAAATGAAGTACTTTGCAAATGTAGGATCCAGAAGAATATGTATAACTTAATAATGGGTTTAACGTCCAATTTACTTATTATTTAAAAAAAATTAGAAAAAAATGAAATCGCGTATAATCCACTACCGTTCATTTGAAATGGGCCACTAAGAAATTGTCTATTTTTAAAAATTGTCCTGTTAACGATTTTGTTTTGAGTTTACACTAAAATATGTCAATTTACTCTGCCACCAAATTATTATAATACTGTAACGTTCTTTCTAAAATAATAATACAAGTGCTGTTTAAATCGTCTATTCACAAACAAATATTTATTTCTATACACTAATGAATACACTATAAATTAACTCTATGATTATAAACCATTAAAAACTATTATTTACAGACTATGAATTTCTAATACAACATTTATATTCACTATTTATTTTGTAATACACAGTTAATGACTTGCTGTTGACTGCTCCCCTTTTATCCGCGAGTCGCTTTTATACCCTCCTACAATCGTACTAGAAGCCGGTAGAAACTACCATGTATTTCTGGAAGGTGCTAGATAAACAGTGCCTCGTTTACATTGTTGGTGCTATGCGTCATTCTCTCGAATGCCGCAGAATACTCCATCCGCTGCTGAAGAAGGGGTTCTTTCTTTTTCTCTCTTGTTACACTGCCCCCCTCTTCAAGTCTGTTCTGACCCAGAACAGGTTTTATGATCTGGTTCCTGTAGAACGGGTCATGACGATATCGACAGTCTTCACCTCGACTACACGTTCCATTACGGTAGAAGTAGCAGTCTACACTCTTCGTTGGCCTTGATGCGGGCTGTGGGTCAAAACTGCAGACGAAGATCTTGACGTCCGTACCTCTAAAGATAACTTCCAGCATGTTTCTAACGATTCTCCAATCCAGCTGGTCCCGCCCACAGCCGAGTTTGGGAACTGCCAATTTGTTAATTCCCCTGGTAAGCAACTCGATTCTCAAATTCCATAGTGCCCTCCACAAGTCGGCGTAACTCGGTTTCTGGTAGTAAAACTGCTTGGTTACTAAGTAGTAAATGGATCGGTCATGATCAGTCAAGCGTAAGGATTTACCAACAGAGGGATTTTGTTCTCGAAGTTCATTCAGCCGTCCAAATTTATTTCTAAACACCACTGCGATCCCCCTGGACATACGAAGATCCTCGGAGACACAGTGGGCAATGGAATAATCACCAGGGACCCGGAAGAGATCTTGTTGCATCTCAGTCGTGACTCCGAATCGCGCTTTTCTAGTTCCAGAAAACGCAGCCATAAATTCTCTAAAGGTTGGCTGATCATCTCCAGGCCTTACGGTATTGATAGCCACCTCAGCCTCATCTTCCGGAACTGCGTCATTATTTCCCTCATAGTGCGCCAGACGATTGGAGTGTACCACCTTTGGTTTCCCTCTTGGCAATTTCTGGATGCGATAAATCAAGTCATTTATTCGTTTCTTCACCTGGTATGGACCCTCCCAATTTCGCTGTAACTTTGGAGAATAGCCACGACGCCTTTGCGGGTTGTATAACCAGACAAGCTCTCCAGGTTGAAACCCTCCTTCTTGGGCTCTCACATCGTACGTAGCCTTCATCCGGTCACTCGCGATTCGACTATTATTTCGGGTTCGGTCGTGAATATCCTCCAACTTCTTCTTTAAGTTGATGACATAATCATTCCCGGCTACCTCCTGCTCTATAGGTGGAGACCCAAATTCCAGATCACACGGTAACCGTAACTCGCGTCCAAACATCACAGACGCTGGTGACTGACCGGTTGTTTCGTGGACCAATGCACGATAAGCCATCAGAAACAGATGCAGGTATTGGTCCCAGTCTCGTTGATGATCGGAGACGACCTTGGCCAAATATTTGCCCATTGTTCGATTCATGCGTTCTACCATTCCATCGGACTGCGGATGTAACGGTGTGGTCCGATTCTTGCGAATGCCCAACAATCGACAGACTTCTCCAAAGAGTACAGACTCGAAATTGCGGCCTTGATCCGAATGCAGCTCCATGGGCACTCCGAAGCGACTGAAAAACTCTTTGACTAGTACGTCAGCAACAGTCGCAGCTTCCTGGTTTGGTAGGGCATATGCTTCTGGCCATTTGGTAAAATAGTCCATTGCCACTAAGATGTATTTATTCCCATCGTCAGTTCCGGGAAATGGTCCGGCAATGTCTATAGCTATTCTCTCCAGAGGACTACCCACATTGTACTGCCTCATAGGTGCTCTTCGTTTCCCCAAGGGTCCGTTGCCAGTGGCACATAGTTCACATTTCCGGCACCACTCCTTCACGTCTTCTTTACAGTTGACCCAATAAAAACGCTCCTTAACTTTCTCCAAGGTCTTTTTCACACCGAAGTGTCCTCCGGAGGCACCGTCATGGAGATGTCGCAATACTGTAGCCACTCGGCTTCTTGGAACCACGAACTGAGACCTAATGGTGGTGCCATCTTCACTCTCCAGTACTCGCTTCAGGAGATCGTCTTCCACCTTCAAGGACTCCCATTGGGCCCAATATGCTTTGAGCGTTCTGTTAAAAGGGCTGACGGCCTCCCAGGCAGGCCTTTCTCCCACGCGCTTCCATTCCAGTACCATTTTTAGTTCGGGATCAGCCTCCTGCTGTCGTTGCAATTCTTCCGGCAACCAATTGTCGTTGACGATGGTAGTCCTTAATACTTGGCAAACCCTCTCTTCCAAACGAGAGCAATGACGGCAATCCGTTGGACAGGGTCTTCTTGAAAGAGCATCGGCATTTCGATGACTAGTGCCCGCTCGATGTTCGGTGTCAAAGTCGTATCCTTGTAATCGTTCGATCCACCTTGCGACCTGGCCTTCAGGATTACGGAATTGTAGAAGCCATTTCAACGCTGCATGGTCCGTCCTCAATAAAAACTTCCGTCCGTACAAGTATTTGTAAAAGTGCTCAACGGACTTCACGACGGCCAATAGTTCTTTTCTGGTCACACAATAATTCTTTTCGGCTTTAGACAAAACCTTACTAAAATAGCCGATGACCTTTTCTTGTCCATCCTGTATCTGAGAAAGTACACCCCCAATGGCCAGATTACTTGCATCTGTGTCAAGTATGAATTTCCCTTCTGTCCGTGGATAGCTCAATATTGGCGCGGTTGTCAGGGCACGCTTCAGCTGTTGGAAAGCTGTTTCACACTCTCCGCTCCAAACATACTCGCGCCCATCTTCAGTTAACCTTGTCAGAGGTTTCGCTATATTGGCAAACCCAGGAACGAAACGCCTGTAGTAGGTACATAACCCAAGAAAACTACGAACTTGGTGTTTATCTTTCGGTGTTGGCCACTCTTGAACTGCACGAATCTTATCGGGGTCGGCTGCCACTCCATTTTGTGATACGACGTGCCCGAGATATTTCACTTCCTTTCTGAATATGTGGCACTTTTTCGGACTCAGTTTCAGATTGGCTCCACGTAGTCTTCGGAACACTTCCTCTAGATTTTTCAAATGTTCGTTGAATGATTTTCCGACTACAATCACATCATCTAGGTATACCAGGCAGGTCTTCCACGACAACCCTCTCAGGATGGTCTCCATTAGACGCTCAAAGGTGGCCGGAGCGTTACATAGACCGAAAGGCATAACTGTAAACTGCCATAGTCCGGAACCAATAGTGAACGCGGTCTTCTCCCGGTCTTCAGGTTCCATTTCAACTTGCCAGTAACCGCTCTTCAAGTCCAAAGTCGAAAACCATCGTGAACCAGACAGGGTATCTAACGTGTCGTCGATGCGTGGTAAGGGATAGCTGTCTTTCTTGGTCACGTCATTAAGCTGCCGATAGTCCACACAAAATCTCGTTGACCCGTCCTTCTTACTGACCAGGACCACCGGTGATGCCCATGGACTGCTGGATGGCTCGATGACCCCTTGTTCTTCCATATCAGTAATAATCTTTTCGGCTTCTGCTCGCCTTGCTAGAGGTAGACGCCTCGGCTGCTGACGGACAGGCATAGAGTTGCCTGTATTGATTTTATGTTTTACTATATTTGTTCGTCCCTTCTGGCTATCGTCAAGAGCGAAGATATCTTGGTATCGGTGAACCAAACCCTGTACCTCTTTCACTTCTGTTCTGTTAAGGTCTTCGCACGAACTAGTAACCATGCCCACTAATTTTCCACCATGGTCTTTGGGCGCTGGTTTTGGAACATCAGCCATACACCTGGCTACTCGGAATACTGGCACACACTGTCCCACAAGGGTACTCTTCTTCAATGTCACCGGATCCACATTAACGTTCATAATTCTCACCGGTACTCTCTTTCCAACCTTGATCAGCGCTTTTCCCACCAGTATGCCACTATGGATCTTCTTATCACAAACAGGCTCCATCATTCGCACACACCCTACCCGAAGGTCTCCATCCAAACCCGCCTCGACAACCATCTCGCTTTGACCCGGCAATATCACATCTTCAGTCAACAAAACCCTTACAACCGGATCTTCTCGTGGGTGCAAAGGAAGTTCTTCGTTACCGACCTTCAAAACACCCTCTTTCAAATCCAACGTAAAACCAAATTTTCTCAGGAGGTCCATTCCCAAGATGAAGTCATCAGTGATATCGGCTACCAGCACCTCATGATCACATTCTTCACTTCCAATGCCAATCTTCATCTTCACCACTCCGCGTGTTGGTATCACTTCACCTGTTGCTGTACGGAGTTGAGTAGTTGTCGGTAACAATTTAATACTTGATTGTAGAACATCAGGGCGTACGATGGATTTTGTCGCCCCCGTATCAATAAGTAGTGGAACGGTTCGGTTAGCAATCTTTCCATCTACAAACAAACTGCCATTACTATTCTTTGATGTTACGGCATGGATCGTGATCTCCGGGGCATCTTCACTCGCAGTCAACGTTCGCCCCCTCTTGCCAACCCTTTTTAACTTTTCCGACGGTTGTACTTTTCTTATTTTGGGACAACGGCGTTCTACATGTCCTTGTTCGCCGCAGTTCCAACAACGAGGCCCTCGAACTTCTTGATGATTCTTCTTACGGCTTTCTTCCTTCCGAAGAACTCTCAGTACTAACTCCTCTAGGTGATCTTTAGAACCTTCTTCTTCCTCCACAACGGCCCGAACACGCCCGTGACCTCGGGACGCTTGCTTTGCAGCTTCAAATTCTAAGGCGTGAGCAAGCGCATCATCAGTTGTTCTTGGTCGTGCTAGCCTCAATGATTGTTGTGTTTCCCCGTCTCTTAACCCATCAATGAAGGTCTGCACAGCGAGCTGTCCCAGAAATGAATCGGGTGCCGTAGGGTACGCCAATCGGACAAGCCGCGCAACATCGGCTTCAAACTCCTGCAGGCTTTCTCCATTCTTCTGGATACGATTCTTCACTTGCGCGTGATACACTTGTTGAAGATGCGCGTCTCCATATCTCATCTCCAATCTAGACACTAACAATTGATAATCATTTTCCTGTCCTGCTGGGATTGTTTGCAGGACGTTCAACGCGTCTCCACGCAAAGCCACAGTTAAAGAAACGGCCTTTTCCTTGCCTGTCCATCCGTTCGCCCCAGCGGCCGCCTCAAATTGTTTGTAGTAGGTGGACCAAGGTATCTTTCCATCGAACGTGGGTGGTTTTACTTTTATCCCTACGGCAGGAACCTTTTCTTCTTTAATTTGTTTCTTTACTTCATTAAACGGCCACTCAGAAGTTGAGGGAAACCGTAGTTGCCTCATTCTATCTTCCAGCATTTCGGCCATATCGTCTTTCTTAGTTGTTGGTGGTAATTGCATTTGGGCTATTTTCTCTTCTACCATCTTTATTACCCTATCTTGTTCCGCCAATCTACCTTCCAATAGTCCTAACGCACTGGCATTCTCCAAAAATTCTTCGAAAACTTTATCTTCCAACGCTTTGACATTTTCCAACAATTCTCCTTTAAGCCTTCTAGAACTTTCTTCAGACTTTTCTAATAATTCTTCTTTAAGCGTTCTAGAGTTTTCCAGTAAATCTTCTTTAAGCATTTTAACATTTTCTTCCAGTGCTTTAGTATTTTCAAGTAATTCTTGTTTAAGCATTCTAACATTTTCTTCGGACTTTCTAGAATTCTCTTCTGACTTTTCCAGTAATTCCTCTTTTAACATTCTAGAATTCTCTTCAGACTTTCTAGAATTCTCTTCGGACTTTTCCAATAATTCTTCTTTAAGCATTCTAGAATTCTCTTCCGACTTTTCCAGTAATTCCTCTTTTAACATTCTAGAATTCTCTTCGGACTTTTCCAATAATTCTTCTTTAAGCATTCTAGAATTCTCTTCCGACTTTTCCAGTAATTCCTCTTTTAACATTCTAGAATTCTCTTCTATTTTACTTAATAACAAATTAGTATCCATTACGGGTCCAGGTATTTCGAAGAGGAAACTTTCAGGGTCTTCTTGCTGCTCCAAAAGCCATTCTCTTAGCCGATTTATTAACACACTTTTAAGGCCCGTTGTATCTAAATCTCGTTCTTCAAGTTCATGTTTCAAGTCTATTACTTTGAGATCTTTTAACAGTTTCATCACCATTTTAATCGTTTGTTGAAATTATGTTTTAACACCAAAAATTTTATTCTCACAGCACTTTAATTAATTATTACGCGATTTTATTTATTTTAAAACCCCACACCTGACACCACTGTAACGTTCTTTCTAAAATAATAATACAAGTGCTGTTTAAATCGTCTATTCACAAACAAATATTTATTTCTATACACTAATGAATACACTATAAATTAACTCTATGATTATAAACCATTAAAAACTATTATTTACAGACTATGAATTTCTAATACAACATTTATATTCACTATTTATTTTGTAATACACAGTTAATGACTTGCTGTTGACTGCTCCCCTTTTATCCGCGAGTCGCTTTTATACCCTCCTACAATCGTACTAGAAGCCGGTAGAAACTACCATGTATTTCTGGAAGGTGCTAGATAAACAGTGCCTCGTTTACATTGTTGGTGCTATGCGTCATTCTCTCGAATGCCGCAGAATACTCCATCCGCTGCTGAAGAAGGGGTTCTTTCTTTTTCTCTCTTGTTACAATACATATTAGTAGGTACAGGATTTGTATGCACTTAAAAATGCTGAAATATGCATGCACTTATGCACTATGAAAACGTGAAATATGCACTTAAATATGCACTTAAAAATCATGAAATATGCGTTTATTAGAAATTTTTAATAAATATATGCACTTTCATTATTTAAAAAAACACCTGTTTAGCGTTATTTACATTTTATTTACAGGAATTATTTTAATTAGACATCCTATGCAATAATTTAATTAATTATATTTTCTAAACATAGAGCGTTACAGTTCACAATGACGTACATTTTTAAATTTTCAAAAGTAAACATATGCCTATTATCCCTAAATATTGTTTTATATTTTGAGAAACTCCGTTCCATATCGCAAGACGTAATTGGGGCATACTTAAAATTGTTTAATTCTACAAGCGAATAATGTTTTAGCTCGTCTAAAATGTCTTGGCCAGATAATGCATCGTTTATGCTTTTAATTAAGTGAAAACAAGGATTTTTGTCTATAACTGCTTTAAATTTTTTTTTATAGTCAAACCCTTTGGCCCTTTTACTTTATTCAAAGACACCTAACAATTTTACATGCTCAAGAGATTCATCTAATGAATTTCCCTGACTTTCTAATTTCTGAATTACTTGAGCACAAAACGCACAAAATTTGTTAAAACAAACAATAATTCTGCCCTCACCTCCTTAGTATTAAAAGCATCCTGTGCGCTTTGTATGCATAGTGCATCGTGTTTATTAAGTTTATTTACAAATGCTTTAATAATATCAAAATAAGTTGCATAATATTCTGCTGCAGAAAGCCAAGTACCCCACCTTGTTATTACAGGCTCAGGTGGGAGAGGCACTTCTTGAGCAGTTTCCCTAAATATTTGTGGATCTATGATATGGAGCTTTACAAACAATTTTTTTTACATCTGAAATTATAGAGTTTAGGTTAGGATACATTTCCCGCACTTTTTTCGCAACTCTATGCATTGCATGGGCAAGACAAGTTAAGTGAATCACTTTTTCGTACAGAACTTGTAAGCCTGCTCCAGCCTTGATCATGTACGGTGCCGCGTCGGTGACGAACAGGAGTACTTTGTTGTACTGTATGCCGTCCGGCCACAAAATAGCCATCGAATCATTAAACAATTTTGCCACAAAACAATGATTGGTGCTCTTGAAAACGTCCATTGCTAATAGATAGAATTTGGGATTGTTCTCCGAATTTAAAACGCCAATTATAACGTTAGCCACGTATCTGAAAACAAAAATTTGATTTTTATTTTATCGAACTACATAATTAGACGGTTACAAACAATTATCGCAAAACAGTTATTTAAAAAAATTATAGTTTAATCAAGCAAGAATATTGTTGTGATTAATTATCTAACTAACAAAATAGAAAATAAAACATCCGTAAATTGCTCTGCTGTCTTTAATTAGTTAAATTTTACTAACAAAACGAAGGAAATGAAGTTTCTACGTTTTTCCTTCCAGAAGTGTCAGTAGATTCGTCAATGGAGACCCATATGTAGTTATTCGCTAAATAGTTTCTAATTGATTTTATGGTCTCTTCGTATAAACGAGGTAAATAGTTTTTCCTGAGTATAGACTCGTAGGGTATTGGCATTTTTGAAATTTCTTCCAGAAAATTACGAAATGCTGAGTGATTAATTTTACTTAACGGGATATCTGCAGCCACTAATGCACTACGTAGTTTTTTATTAAATTCGATCGATTTGCTGGACTCACCGCGCGAATTATTAAGGTAACAATGTTTGTTTTTTTGATTTCAGGGCAACACACTTTTGATGTCGAACAACACTGTACAATACAATACCTTATCGCCAGTTGTAAGAACACTGAATTCCTTAACATAACTTCGAAGTGTAACAGAGACAGACCGTTTTTCTTTACCCATCTTTACACTCTAAAATTTCAAACTGAAATGAAGTTTGCAATTTCTGAACTGTCTTATTTGAAAGATTACAAGATTAGTAAACAAAAGTACAGGCAAATTTTTCTATGAACAGGACGTTGTCAAAGGGTCTTTGGAGTTTCCTAATACCTATTTATCACAATACCGCAGGATGTAAGTATTTAAATTTTAGTTGAAACTTTTTCTTTCTTAGAAAATATTAACAAGTACACAGATGGTTAAGGCAGTAGTTGATTGTCAATCAAACAGAAGACACAAATTACATATCTATACCATATTTTGGTAAAATATCAGAAAAAATTGCACATATACTAAGAAAAACCAACAATTATAAAATAACATTTAAAACCAACACTAACACTTTTTCATTTTTATTTAATGCTAAAGACAGAACACATGATATCATGAAATCGGGCATTTACCGTTTAAATTGTTCTTTTTGTAGTTCGGTATATATTGGACAAACACTTCGAAATTTTGACATAAGATATAAAGAACACGTACGTCATTACAAAAATAAACATCCTGAAAAATCGAATTACGCCAAACACCTTTTAGAACAAAATCACACAATGACTCCTCAAAATAATATTAAATTCCTACATTTTTGTAATAACAAACGCAAATTAGACATTTTAGAAGCCTTTGAGATATACAAACACAAACTCAGGGTACCTTTAATGAATCAACAACTTGAGCTCAGTAATTCTCCGTTACTGGAAGTATTAGATGTTTAATTATGATTTTTATTATTAATTTTTATTATTATTATTATTGTTTTATCTAGTTACCTATTTTGTATCTACCTTAGCGACGTGTTTGTTTATAATTATATTACCTTTGATAATGACAGCATAGCTGTCGAAACAATATTGTCAGGTATATTTTAATAAAACTGTGAAACTTTTAATAATCTTTATTTATTTCATGATTATGGAGTTCCACAAAATAAGGCTGGAAACAATAAACAACACAAATAATTATTTCCACGTTATAAAATCGCAGTCTCTGTAGTGACCCATTTCAAATGAACTCTAGTGTAACTAGTGATAACTCCTAAACTAACGAAGGTATAGTAAAATAAAAGCATCAGCTGCCTGGAGAGTTTTGTAACGGATTAAATAAAGGATCTTGGAAAGGATGGACATTTTATTCTTTTTTATAGGGTCTTTCGAATATAAATCCAGCATTTCTCATCACAGAGGTTATAATAAGCTTAGGATGGCGTAATATGATACCATGCGATTTCTAAAAATTTAATATATAAAAAAATAGAATTTACCCATAACTACAAAATATCCATGACCTACTAAGGTGACGGGACTACTTTTTTGCTCAGATTATAATTATAATTAACATTGCCTAACCACAGAAGTATAATTACTTGTGCGTGGTATATGGCGAAGTGTATTCATAACGACAACCACATGTTGGTGTTTGCGTGGTTGCTGGGACCGACTGCTAAAAGTGCCCATGTTTGGAGAAATTCATAAATAATAATATAGATAGTGCTAACAACAGCAGATTCCGATTTTTTTTAAAGTTAGTCACTGAAGCTTAAATTATCTTGGTGCTTGGGTCGTATCACGATAGGTATATCTGTTTCCCACAGAATTTCCAACTTTCACGTGCACTTGAGCATTTAGCAAAGCATCATGTATTTCTAAAGTAGCTTCCACAGTTTACCTCTACTCTTCATTAACAAATGATCATATACAGGGTGTTCCGGATAAACATGCAATGCTTTAAGGGGGTGAAAGGTGGCCATATAGAGACCCCAAAACTCATAAAATAAAAATAAAAAATAAAAAAAATTCTGATTTTTCCGTATTTTTTGCAAGTCACGAGTCGACTATGGATTGTTTGTAAGATTTTGACCCTGAATTACTGATAAAGCAAACAATGATCTCACATCTGCACTACTAAATTAAAAACTGACCTGCGCTACGTACGTATCAATTACAGAAACAACAGAATTGAATTTCAGCAGCGGTTGCCGAGTGACTCACTACCTTGATGACTTGATCATTTATTAAGGTCGGTAAATAAAATGTAACATAGTTCGTTGAGTTACTTGTGATAGAAACATTGCTTATTTTTTATTTTACAAATGTCATTTTAACAAAATGAGTAAAACTTACCGTTTAGATGCAAGCAATCTTTATAACATGTGTTCAAAAACTCCCGTACCTGTCGAGCAAAGTGTAGTGGTGCTCAATAGTGGGAGTCGGTCGAACACTTCATTGACCAGAAAATGTAGGCGCGCCAATCACCCGGTTAATCGTTGGAGCAGAATAAAAGGTCTTATGTGGCTGTTGTGTGAATTAAAAACACCCGCCCGAGTAAAACATTTTGTGCAAACTGGGGATTTTCCTGTTGGCGTTCCAATAACCATTGGCTAAATTGCACTCGCGGTATATAGAGTGTACTTTTTGAAAATGGTTGATTTGAAAAGTTCCGTTCATTCAGCAGGCGTGTTTGGTTCTGCCATAATTTAAACAGTAACTAACTATAATTAATTAAACTACTTAACACTACCTCACTCAAGTTATTAATTCTAAAACGTGTATTAATACGTAATCGAAACTCAAGTTTACGGCAACCTTAACACAAAGAAAGTTGACAACACACTGCATACTGCAAATTACAAGCTTTAAAGATCTGAGTCATTAACAGTTATTTACAGATGGTCAAAATTTTTTTAGGTTTATTATTTAGCTAAAACGTTTTAAAAGCACGTCCTAATGTTTGTTTTGCTTACAATTTCGAAGAATTCATTTATCCGGCTTGGGTTTATTATGATTAGTTTTTTGATGACCTTTAAAAGTATGTACTATTTAATAGGCATAATTTTCATACAATTTTATCTACTACTTTGCAGTGGCGTGCCTATTATTTTTGTAAGGGTGGTTGTCATTTCAAAGGGACATTTCAGTAAATTGTTAGTAAGATGTTACTGTACACGTGTTCCCCTATTGCCCTTTAACGGGACGGGCACATTTTTCAAAACACCCTGTATTAAATCAAAATAAAAATAGTATTTAGAATTCAGTGTAGGATAGAAATGGAGAGGAGTGTAAAATCGATGCTACTTTAAAGTTGCTTGTTAAAGTGCATATTTCAGTGCTTTGTTGTTGTAAGTTATTTGCGAAAAACATTGTGCAAATTGGGTACATCTGAGTTCTGGTTGTACGAACTATGTTTTATATTTGCTTTTGGATAAACAATCCATACTAATACCAGTTAAAGGAGAAACTTTCTTGCCCCTCTTCGATGACCTTTGGGTACAGACGTTTAATATAAGGTATTTTTCTAATCAATTACATCGAAACTTTCTGAAAGTACATATTAATACAATCAAACTTTGATGATGATCAAACTGGTGATGCTCCTTTGATATTGAATTTCAAATACTGAACTTACAGGAACACTTACAGGAATATGATTCGAGGCATAGCCACAAACCAAGTTCCGATTGGTCATAAAAACTAGAAGAATTCTTTTGTTTTGTATTTGCTTTATTGTATCTTAAATTACTTCTCAACATCATTGCCATTTAAGTTTAAACATTTATCGTAGCGTGCTACAAGCTTTTGTATATACCACTATCTGTGAAATTTGCGTCCAATTCTTACATCCAATCTTTTTACTGCATCATCGGTGTTAAAAGCATTGCTGGCCTGCTAAGAATTTCTTAAGGTGAAGAAAGAGATGAAAATCACTATGTGCAAGATATGGGGCTGTGGGGTGGATGATCAAAAATTTCTGCAAAAATTGTCGTGTAAGAGCGGTCGTGCATTGCCATGCAACAAAACAATTCCGGAGCTGAGAAGACCTGGCTTTTATTCTTTATTGCTGTTCGCAGTCTTTGTAGTGTAGCATAGTAAGCAGCTGCGCTTATTGTAGTTCCCTGCTCCATGAAATCCACGAGCAAAACGCGCATACCTTTCCCAAATCATGGTGCACATGAACTTTAAACCGTTAGGAAAGTGTCTTTTTGGGTTTTTTGATTTTGGTGATCTACAATAATCAGTACTCTAGGCTTCATCTCCCGTCACAATATGGTGCAAGAATTTGTCGATATCAACGATGTAGCTCTCCAAAAATCCCATTGCCGATGCAATTTACTTTGCTTTGTTCCTCAGTGGGTATTTTAGGTGCCTATCTGTGCGCAAGATTTTGCGATAATGCAATTTTTCTCTCGCAATTTCCTGCTACAAAGATCTTGAGATTTGTAGAAAGTTACTGTCCAATGCGGAAATGGTAAACCTGTTCTGACGTTAACGACGTACCAATCATTTGTTGTTCATTGTACAAAGCACTACAAGATAGTAAAATCTTGAGGGATAAGGAAGCTTTCTTCTAGGAAAGATGTCTCATACGCTACAAGAAATATAGTTTGATATAGAAACATTTGCAGTATTAAACAATTAAGGTCGTTTTTACAAACTGTTTTATAAATCGGTATTCAGTATCATTTTAGTTCTATTTTATAATATATAAACGATTATCGTTCACAAATTGTAAATTCTGCTGTGCAATATTCAAATCTCCAATTACAATTAAATATTTCCAGGTATATTAACATCGTTTAGCTACCAATTTATATCTATCTACCCAAACTTTAAATTGAAGGTGGGTAGATGTTTGCGATTTAATTAAACAGAAAACTAAGAGACTGTAAGAATTTCATAAAGAGGCAAGATGCGTACGAATTTTCAATAAATTACTGTTATAATCTTATTTACAAGGATTTATATTCTTGAGATTTAATTAAAAGCATTAAAGCAATTTTCGTATTATAAAACTATATCTTGAAATTTCAGTAAATCCTACTCATTTCCGGGCTACTAAATTGCAAACAAAACGTTACTGCTGTAGCATAATAAAACGTTTTTTTTTTCTTACTATCGGATCAAGAAATTCCTATTAATAACCAGCAAAAATTTCCAACAGTCACGATCTCCTTTTCTCACCCAATTAATTCCTTTGCCGTACAAATTCATGGAACTACTATGGGTAGGTATTATTTCTATTTGTTGTAAAGTTTACCTTTATAGTATAAAACAATAATCAAATAATTAATGTTTCATATTGAATAGTTAATTCAAGATTTACCAGAAATTAGAGCAAGTAAGCAAAGCTTCTGTTGTTGCCATAGCAGCGACGCCTTTCCACCTATAACATTCACCCACGCAGGGTTTAGATTTCATTATTCTGTACTACGGCACGGTATTTTGAGAATTCATTATTGCAAAGTTATTCTTAACGGATAATAGCTTAACCGAAACAATACGAATATACGTAGTAGCTAGCTAGAGCTACCACCTAAAACTTATTAAGGTACTTACATGATTAAATACTTCAGAATAAAATATGTATGATGTCCTGACGTTAATTAGTAATTATTTATCTATGGAAACTTAAAAACTTTTGTTGCATAAAAATGAATCTAAATCTAAAAGGGTTCAATTTTAGAGTGTAGATATACATTTATACTCTATCTGTATATCTATTAGAAATTCATTTTAAAAATTGGAAAAAGTTCTATACAGTTCATAGGCCGGTTCATAGGTGTTTCTTCAAAAATGATAACAATCTTATTTGGTCACCCACGCTCCTTTATTTTACCTTAATTTAGAACTTACCAAGATTTCCTATCATCTCATCCATGAATCATTCTGAAGAATCAGCATAAAATGGACGGTAAGAGACACAATCATCACAAAAATGAACTTTTTGAGGCAAGGAGGGCAGCTGCCCCACAGAAGAAAAAAGAGAATAAAGTCCTCTTCAAATTGATGTGTCTGTGTCCGATTGGCGGTGTGGGACGCGAATTAGTACGCATTTTTTAGTGACTAATAAAAACAGTTTTGCAATAGTTTTGAGTTTTATTGTGTAAGAGATCATCGTGTTTCACTTTACCCCCCTCAAGTTGAGATCCTGGGTACGCCCTTGAGTAATAGCATTGTATTGAAAGAATTTACATTTTACATTTGCAAACTTTCATTCATTATCCTCCTAAATATTAAAATGAATTCATGGAAATTTAAAAAGAGGGAAATAATTCAACAATTCTTGGAACTATTTTATAGTAGTATTCTATCGAAAGAATTTAACCTAAGTTGTCAAGGGATATTAAAATGAATTCGTGGAAATTTAAAAAGGGCGAAAAATTCAATAATTCTTGGAACTATGTCATAGCAGTATTCTATCAAAATAATTTAACCTACATTTTTACTTACTAACCTTCATCATGTTCTCGAATATTAAAATGGGAATATTAAAAAGAAATTTAAAAAGGGGGAGATAATTCTTGGGACACTTTCTTTTTCTATTAAAAAATGTAACTATTTTATAGTAGCAGTAAGGGCGTGCCCAGCGAGGGGCAGGGGGCAGCTGCCCCCCTAGAAGGAGAATAAAAGAGACAAAAGCTCTCTCGCATAGATATATACTACATGCCTGAAAGATACAATACTCTGGTCTGAACTGCCAGACGTATGTTTTGTGTTAAAAGTGTTTAACTACCATATTTAACAATTTTTTTTACTCCTGTTCCTGAAGGCTTCCTGAAATGAAACTTACACCAAAGAGAAACTGCATCTAACTGTATAACATATTTTATTCCTAAGAAAATTTAAAGTACACTTTCTTAGATGGTCAAGGTCAAATGTCACATCTTGTGACCTTGAAATAAAAAAACTCATATTTTTTACATTTTATATCACGTTTGCAACGCTGCGGTATGAATACCGTGTATCATTGCGGACTATAACTTTACATACGTAAGTTACATTATGTCTTCTATTAGTATGTCCTAAATTTCATGAAAATCTGAAAAGGTCGGGTTGTGAGCTGTCATGGTTTGGCATGGAATGACCTAATATGTGATATGTAGTAGTAAAATATAAAATGGCGATAGTATGCATCGTATGCATAGTATTCAGGAGCAAATACGTCTGCTCCTAATTTAGAATTTCTGATTGAAAGGTGTTTAGCTTAATTAGAAAACTACCCAGAAAAACTTATTTACGCTAAACATCTTTCGGAACAGAACAGCTCAATGACATCCCAAAATAACATCAAATTCTTGTGCTTTTGCAGCAACAAATACAAATTAAAAATTTTAGAAGCTTTTGAGATTTACAAACACAACCACACAGTACCTTTAATAAATGAACAAATTGAGCTTAATAATACATTATTATAATAATAGTCCCCTTTTACTTTTATGAAGGCCTATTGGGGTATATCAGGGTGGGCTGCTATTAATCAAGCCGTTCGGTACTCAAAGGGTGGCAAAGTGGCTAGCTAGCACCGACCGCCTAGTACTCGTATTACCCCAGGAAATGATTTTCCAGGTAGTCATTTTCACAGACTGAGTCGACCTGGAAGCCTTAGATATTTAAAAATTCCAATGTATCACTCCTGGGATTCGAACCCAGGACCTCAAGATTGGTAGTCAAGTGCCATATCCACTGAGCTTCTTACTGCATTATTAGTTAAATATATGTATAGTTTCATGTGAGTATTGTATCTAGTTAACTATTGTAAACATCTTTATTTTATATCTTTGATAATGATACTTGGCATCGAAAAATTTGACAGGTACAGAAATCTTAATAGAAATATGCAACGTTTTTCATATAATTGTTTGATTTTTATTGCATTTCAGATATAACAATATTCACAAACATGAATTAAACTTTTTCATATATTATTAATGAAATGTCCCAGTGTATCACAGTAGTCCTACCCGTTTGTCCAGAGCATGCGCCCAAACCCCTAAAATTGCACATTTTCAAAACAAATGATTCCGCTAATTTTGATGATTTTTTTAACTAATCTCCAATAAATTCTAGAGATGTATGTAGTTTTTTAGTTTTTCATATTTCGGCCTTGAATTTGATCCAAAATTAAATTTACTAATGAGCTATTGTCCAAAAAATGGCACTTTTTGATCAAGTTCGAGATCTGAACAAATGAACAAAATAATACCTAGAAAATTTCTTAAGAATTAATATAAAAAGATCATCCGTTTTCGAAGAATCTTGTTTCAGCAATGGACAACTTTGCGAGTTTACGCATATGTTCCGGGTAAACAGGCAAAGCTACCGGGCTCAAAACATGTAGAACATAGTAGAATAATTTTCATTAAATTTTGCTACAATACAATTCCCGATTTCTTCTTCCAAATTCTCCGTTTCGGCATACTTTAGTTCCAGTGACAAACACTCAATGCAACAGCAAACTTTGCAAGTTTGCAAAGGTATATTCTCCAGTCCTGCTCACTTTTGAGGGTTTATTCTCGTTTGTGCTCCTGGAATATTCTCCAAAAATAAATGCTCGAGCATTTTCCAACACTAGGTGGGAGTAATGAATTAACTCAATAATCAATGGGTCAGCCTAATAACAAGCTCTTTATAACTAAACTATTAGATGTGATTATTCTTTGCTCTATTTCGGCGACCTATACGCCATAGTGTAAAACTAGTTATATCGAGTGTTTTTTTAAATTTAACGTCAACGTAGGCTGTGAATAGTCGATTGTGAATTATTGGACAGAGGTTGAATTTGAACGTTTTGACAATGACATTTATTAATACGATCAAGATCCGTTCACAATCAACTACCCATAGCCGCCTTCGACGTCAAATTTAAAAAAACACTCGATAGTTATTAGTACGGGGGACTCAACTGAGGAGACGAATCGGCAATGGGCGTTCCAAACATTTGCGTACCCAATGGCCTGTATTTTAAAAAATTTTCGTTAGAGGGCGCTTCGGTCCTTGACAACGCTCAGACCACGCTGGCCATTGTTGACAGTTCGCTGGAGTGCCATATGGGTCGCAATGTTTCATAAAACTTAGCCAGATTTGCGATAAAATTTGCGATAAATCGCATAATCTGTCAACACTGTCAGCGTTGTCCAGAATCGTAGCGCCATCTAGAAGTAACGTTCAAACTTGAATTAACGTTCAAGGTCGGGGACGCTTTATTTGACTCGTTTCGTCTCCTCAGTTGAGTCCCCCGTAGTTATTAGTTAGTAAAGTTACTTTTCTAATTATATCTAGTTATTTTAGAAGAAAATATTGTGCACAATCTTCCGTTTCATCGTATTTCTCATTTTCTTCCAATAACTAGAGCTATAGTTTGTAGCTTCCAACCTGTATATTGATTATTGAAGTAGAGCTTCTAGTGGTGACTATTATTTTCAAATTAATTTTAATAAAATCCTGAATCCGTCTTAGAATGGAAGGAATTTTCAAAGAATATTTGTAATTTTCATTCTTTGTATTAAAAATTCGCCTATATAGATAAAATATTTCATGTTACGAGAAGTATGACATTAAGGTGGATTTACAGTTTCGTGATGGCTGGAAACTTGTGATTACGTGACTAAGTAAAACATATATAAACCTCTATAAATATACTAAAGCAACCCTTAACTCAAAACCAATTGAAGTACTACATTACTGCTGAATATTACCATTACCATTAGCTGCATAGAATGTATTAATCTCAATTTGCGGTAATAGCATACAGTTTTATTTTTTCTTTGCATTTAATAAAAATAAATATACGATAAAACTGTATTTACAAAGTATTGGAAAATATATGAAAAGGCAGGATTTAATAACGTAATATCTTAATTTATCTAACTTACAGAAAGTTTTCCTTATATACTACAGTCGATTTTCAATATTTAATAATTCCGAAGGATTTACAGTGAAATATTATACAAACTTTTGGAGAACATTGATTTTATCTTCAGATATTCTTAGTACGAAGTTTGTGAAGAAAATATAAGCACAATGTTATCATACACTGATGTCAAGAAAAGAATGCGACGGAAACTCTACATCAAATAAAAATGTGCTTTGAGAATTTAAATATCTCCTTTATTATGACATAAACTTTTAAACGATTTTGCTTTTAATGTAATGGCTTAATAACCAATAAAAATAATCCATCGAGTTAATAACGAGTTCTACATTTAATGCATGCATTACTACTTAGTACAGCAAATTAAAACAAAAGAACAATTTCTAATTAATGATTTAATTATTAAATATATCATGTTAATATAATTTACATATGTAAATACATTTACATAGGATAAACTAATTAGCCACATAAATGTAGCACATAGCTAATTTGTTAGTAAAAATTATGTTGCCTTATGTTAATTATATATTATTATTATCATACCACCATTACATTATATATTAATTCATTATACCGGGTGATTTGAAAGATTGGTCACATGTACAACTGATAATATTACTCAGTAAATGTCTCAATTATCACTGTCATGTTAGAGACACAGCAGAACTTGTTTTACACTTTGTTTACCAATTAATGTTTGTTCAGACCTGTTAGTAATAAATTTTTCAATCAATGTGACTATCAAATGTGATCGTGTCTCAAAAAGAACATCTCCCATTTTTTACCCGAAAATACGTTTTGGTCTACCAGATGACTTATTCTTGTGTCTTCTTCTTTTTAGTGAAGTACTGTCCCTACACCTAATCCATGTCAAGTTTCATGAAGTTCTATTGGACGGGTCTCTTATAGCTCGTTGTATCCATAGATTGACAAAATTTCTAAGGGAAACCCCCAAACCCCACCAATAGGTTTTCATGAAATTTTTATTAATTTTGTTTAGTTATATTTTATATTATTTTATTAAAGAAAAATGTAGTAGGAAACGTATTTTTCGGACACCAATGTTTTCATTTTGTAACGTAATTTTGTATTCAATAAAATTAATCAAAACTCAAATTTCTATTTTGCTTCGGCGAATATTTGGCGCTTTGGCAAAATTTTAATGACCGAATATTCGGTATTCAATTTTGTGTGCTAAAACATCCATATAATTGTAATTGTTTAATAATATTAAATAACTGTAATAGCCATTACAGTGCAATTACACATTGTAATGCACATTTTCCAATTAGTAGTTATACATAAACGTGTCGCAATTACACAATGTAGCTCATTGTCAATCCTCATTACAATTACACGCTAATCTTAATTGTTAATTAAATTACATTTTGTCCAATTCTGCACTATGCACTTTATCAAAGATTATACAGTAGTAAATATAATAACCGTAGGTATTTGTTTCCATGCACTATTATTAGAAGAATCTACGAACTTGTGAGACACCATGACCTCGCAACGAACTAGCTGGACCGACTGTTATCAATGCTACCGACTGGTACAATGGAATTTTTTTGCAATATATAAAACTGCTATTAATTCTCGCCATATTAAAAGTCCAATTAGTGAAAAATATAATTGTGGCTTATGTGTACCTCCAACCTCCGTAAGTAAGTATAATACTGACAATAGCAAATTTGACAGGATACATTTAAATAGTGCTTTATAATTGTTGTGTTACTATAAATAACTTTTTATTGTTGTTATTCTTTTAAAATAAATATTTTTTAAGAACGCCGCCTTTAACTCTTCCGTTTGTGCTTTTAGAATAAATTTTTATTTCCCTTCCTTCTCTTCTACTCGCTTGCTAAGTTCTATTAGGAAAACAATTTAGCTAGCATTTTTATCGAATACGGTGTACGATATATATTCTGTAAAATTTAACGATAATAAAAGTGCTAAACAACTTCTAAAACTGATTATAACAATAAATTTCGTCCTTTTTAAACTCTACCCCTGCGTGTATCGATCTACATTTAGCTCGTGGATTACCCAACTTTATTTCATTCCTGTTTTTGCAATGTAATCATCGTTCTCCACAAAGTTTCAAATTCAACTAGGTCCTCTAAAGATTCCTTCTTTCTCTATTTAACAAATGCAGTAAAAGTGTTTTAGAGGGAAAACCTTAAGAGTTGATCCTGAACATTTAAGTAGATTAAATTTAATTACACACAAAAAACAGAAACAAGTTTTAATGGAATCCATCTAACATAGAACAAATAAATGTAAGCAGAAATACTTTTGAGAAAAGTTTAAATTCACAAAATTATTCTATTAGTCTTTGCGAAACTCGCCCAAGTAGCGGCGTGTACACTTATTAAATCACGCAAA
Organism: Agrypnus murinus; assembly: GCA_929113105.1. Classification (NCBI taxonomy): domain Eukaryota; kingdom Metazoa; phylum Arthropoda; class Insecta; order Coleoptera; family Elateridae; genus Agrypnus; species Agrypnus murinus. The sequence goes on from OV816024.1 coordinate 70,831,239, forward strand.
CTTGGTAATTTCGTCATGGATCAAACGACTTTATTTATATTAAAATTAACATTTAAGTACAAAATGAGGAGACTATAGTATTTTACAATAATTTATTAAAAGCGGCTTCGAAAGTTTACATTTCATTAACGTAGTACATTCTTGACTTGGAAAGATTTAATGGTTAAAACACCATGAAATTAAGACACAATTAAAAAACATTTTTTTAAATAAATAGTTAATAGATAGATAGATACTTTATTCATTGCCAGAGGCGTAGAATTATAATACAGAAGCACTAATTTAATAAGTCATGTAAATACTAAAATATAGGTATATATAATCAAATGTAAAATGTAAATATGGTAAAACGTGCACATTAAAACTAACAATTTACATATACAAATAAAAATAAATATGAATATAACATAAAATATAAAATATAACAAACATAATTAACAACAAACACAGTATTTAAATGTAATTATCGTTGATGCTTGGCTTAGACGAACACAGAAATTACTAGCAAAATTTAATTTTAGTAAGATTATGCAGTATAGAATTCTTCAAGAGAATAGAAACAATTTTCAATTAAATAACGTTTCAGTGATATTTTCAATTTTTTATGATTGTCTATATCTTTAATTGCTGAAGGCAGTTTATTGTATATTTTCACCGAATTAAACAAAAAAGATCTATAATATATCGAGCTTTTAGCACTACGAGCCCGTAGGGGATCGGCCCTTATACTGTAAGTATGAAGGTTGGAACCCTTTTGAAAAGTACTTATGTTGTTGTACACGAATAAAGCCGTTTAGAAAATAAATAAATTAATAATTGTCATAATATGTTGTCTTTGAAATACCGGTCTGCAGCTGTCTCTGTTTGATAGATTAAAAATTATTCTAAGGGCTTTTTTCTGTAGTTTTAAAATGTTAGTTAAGAATATTGAATTTCCCCAAAACACTATCCCATATCTAATAGTAGATTCAAAGTAAGCAAAATAAACTGTACGTAGAGTAGCAAATTCACAAATAGTTTTCAATCGTCTGAAGCAAAATAGAGCTTTCTGAAGTTTTAACGTAATTTCTTTGACGTGTTTTTTCCAAAGAAATTTTTGATCAACAATTACACCCACAAATTTACTATCCTTAACTGTACTAAGCTTTATATTATTCAAATTCAAGAGGTACCATAAGTACTCACTATCTCCGTCGTTTAAATATGTTATTAAACAAGTTTTGTCGATGTTGATCGGTAGATGGCTAGCATTGAACCAGTCTTGTACATTACGGAGTACCCCAGCTATGTTACCCGTGAGATCCCAACGCTACTACCATTAACATTTATACTGGTGTCGTCTGCGTACATGGTTACAGCAGCGTTTGTGCTAAACGGAAGATCATTTACGTAAATAACAAACAGCAGGGGTCCTAATATTGATCCTTGAGGCACTCCGTAACGGACATCAGTTAATGATGAGCAGTATCTTACCAATTGATAATACTAATAATACTTAACTACTTAATAATACTATTAAATTAATTATTCATTTATCCCTAAATTAAAATCAGTTACAACAATATGTAATAGCACTCATCTGATCATGCTTATCTATCCAAAGCGTTTAGAATTTCCATTTTTAGCACTGTATTCTATATTTAGTACTGTCCCACTTCTTCACCAGTGTGAATCCCACTCCCATATCTTCTTCACAAAATATTGATAAAACCCGACACCTCCCCCAGATTATAATTTCTTATCTCTTTTTTGCAATGAACAATATTTTCAAATTCCCCCCCCCCAAAGAGAATCCTGGCTACGGGCCTGGGTCTACTCTTTTGTTACACACTTCTCTTACAATCATCACCCATTAGAAGCTTTATATTTCCCTGTAATTATTTATTATGGCGTACATGTTTTCGATTTTCTGTTGGTATCAGTGATTCATTAAGATTATTGTTATGCATAATTACCATTTTTATTGCCTTCTTAAAATTATACCTATATTATTAATAAATACCAACTAACTGTTTAGCACTTACGATTGATATAATTATTTCAAGAGACTTTACTAAGACAGTATTTTCAATATAGTGCATTAGGTTCAAGAGATTAATCAAAAGAAATTTTAGTCAGTTCGAAGACTTTTCTATACATAAATTAAAATTAGAAAGTATTAAAAGTCCGTATAAAGCAAATAATATTTTTCTTTTACTAAAGAATTAATACATTTTGGTAATTCCTTTTTGCTTCTAGATTTATTTATGATATCTTGACATTAATCTTTAGATTTTTTTTAATATGTATATTCAAGTTTTTATAAGTTTCAAGACTCTGGTTTCTCTAATGAATTGTTTTAACTATTAAAACCAAAGATTAAATATATCAAGCAAAATAATTGATTTTATGGTTTATATATATTTTCTTAATAACATATTTTTTGTCAATTTATTGAAGACCTGTCTATTAAATTTTAAACTTAATTATAAATTCACTTTTTGTAATCATATTTTTGATCTGACTATTCACTTTCTAAATATGTACTCTTAAAAGATTATAATTAATTGTTTTGCTTCAGCTAAATTGTCGTTATTACAGTTTAGTATTTAGATGTTGCATTTAATTTTTCAGATTTATTAAGTTTTGTCATTATTATTCATGATTTGCACTTGCACCTTACCCTTTTGCCCCTTCTTCGAATAATAAAAATAGTTTTTAGATTTTTCATATTACATAAATAAAATTCTGTTTTTTGTATATTGCCTTTATCTATTTCTCCACTGACCAATTAGCAATGCATTTATTCATTTGCGTTTTCATTAGTTTATCCCGTTTAGCAGCTCTATACTCTTTATTTACTTATGTCAAAATTTCGAAGTGTTCTCATATATACCGAACTACAAAAAAACAATTCAAACGGTAAATGCTCGATTTCATGATATCGTGTGTTCTGTCTTAAGCATGAAATGAAAATAAAAAAGTGTTAGTGTTGGTCTTAAAGGCTATTTTGTAATTGTTGGTTTTTCGTGGTATATGTCCAACTGATTCTGATATTTTGCTAAAATATGGTATAGATATGTAATTCCTGTCTTTTGTTTGATTGTCAATGGGATATATTTTTTGCTAGCTAACCTATAATATTTTTGTTTAAAAAAAGATAAATATATTTATCTTTTTATCTAGTTTATGTATCTATTTTTTGCATTTACCTTAGTTACATATTTGTTTATATTTATATTACCTTTGATAATGACAGCTGTCGAAACAATATTGTCAGGTGAAATATTATGCATTTGTGAAACTTTTAACTAATCAGTTCTATTTATTTCATAATAAGTATGCCTAAACGTGGTAGGGCGTAATTTTGAAGAAAGGTCAATGACCAAATATTAATTCTTTAAACATAATGAAATTATACAAAATACTTTACTTTATACTTGATACACAGATTTTGAGAAACTACATTGCGATAGTCAACTGCTGCAACTGCTACAGTGCTACAAGTCGTTTCGAAGGTGCCCCTAGTAATCTGTTATATAATAAATCTTCTAATGCAAGTGAAGTTACATGTGCAGATCGTATCGTATCGAGGCTTAATTTTTTAGAAATTGTATTAAAACAGCAAAGCTACAGTTTTTTGTGTAGCGTATGTTACATCTCTTTTCTTTAAATTGTATGTCAGTTTTGGTCCTTTATGCCACACATAAAGTGCAGAGGGGTTCCAAAGTCAAATCTGATTTCAAAAGGCAGGTCTCCAGGGTCAATTACAAACAGTTCCGTTGTATTTTTTTTTCTAGCTGATCCCAAGATCCGGGAAAAATCATGACCAATGACTAACGAAAAGTCAGACTTGTCAGACTGTATGTCATACATACACTATGACAGTAAGGTGCAACGAGACTAGGTTTTCTGAAACTACACAATTAACATAACGGAAGAGAAAGTGGCAGTATGTGGTAATTTTTTAAGAGCGGTAACAAGTTTTACGACAAAGGCATCTAGATGACTGTGGTAACACTCTGATCAAGTTACCTCCCAGTTGAGTTACTGAGTTCAAAACAAAGATTAAGTAATTATTGAAGCATTTTTTTAGCAGTGTGGGTCAATATCAACACTCTCCTTCTAATATATTGATAACTAATGAAAAAGAAAGAGAAAGAATAAAGACTTAACCTCATTTTTATAAACCTACTTGTGTAAAAACAAGCGTACACTCTAACCAAGCTTTGTATAATTTCTTGTTATCACCCTCAAGTACCATACCCTTTCTGCTAAATAGGTTTTGCATGCATATTTTAGATAAGCTTTTAAAATAATCAAATTATTATCCTCCAAATGAATCACACTATGCATATTTATCTAAATCATTTATTTTTAATGAGACGTCAGACTTATCAAGACAATAAAATCGCTATAAATTACAATTTTTGTTTCGTTCCCCTTAAATATAACATAGTCTTTTATTATGGAAGAAAAATAAACTTGCTTGAACTTTTTAGATTAAATCTCTGCAAGGTTTCACTTCCTATTGTATTATATGTTCGTTTTGAGCCCTAAGATTGTAGGTTAGATTGTGTAATATTAATTCCGTTAGCGTATATTGTACTACAAACCTAATAATAGTTATGTGTACATAATGTTATTAGTTATATTTATTAACTAATTAATAGATAAAAGAATCAATTTACTTTAAGTGTCAGAGAAAAACAGTATTAAAGGTATAAAACTAAAAATTTATTTAAGCGAATAAAAACACCTCCGCCGAATGCTTACAAAAGAACAAGAGAACTGAAAATGGAAACGTTCCTATTGTATAAAGGCTGAAGACTTTAAATCGATCAATTTCTGCTGAATTTAATAAAATGATGAAAGGGGGCCTTAAATAACAGTGTCATTATAAAAACTTATTCGGAAGAATGAAGTGCTTTATTTATTTGTAACCACAGTTTTTTTAATCTCTTTAATTTGGAATAGATAATCGAAATTTAGATTAATAAAAATGTATTCTTATTAGTTTAAAATAAATGGTTTCTAAAATTGGACATTTCATTTTCAATAACTACATTCTACTTTTATAAAAGAGAAAAGAAAATTGAGCTAACTTCTGTAAACAGAAAAAGGAAATTGATAACCTACGCAAAATTCAAGTTTTTGTATAAAAAAATCCCTTTACGCTTCCCTACCGATTTATTTTCTTTTATAGCAATCTTAATTCAGCACCTTTCATTAACTGACCCAAGTATTTTTGAAATTTAATTAAATCGACTTTTTAAAGAATATAACAAATCTTTGACTTACAGTTTATTTATTTGAGGGTAATTAAAATTTCTTAAATTAAAATAAAAATGCCGTTTATTATTTCAATTCACAAAACAAACATCTACCGATAAATGCAAACGCAGGTTGGTTTAAAGATGTATAAAAGGAAGGGAGGTGTGCTACACACAAACAATGTTATTGATTTTAGGGGCTTGTATCTAATGGAATACTTAAAATTGTCTAGTGGGGTGGTTCACCAACATTCTAGGATGGCAGATTTGCATAATCAAGCTGAAGATTAAATATTTAGAAAGTTTGCGAAAATAAGTTATGTTGATTGAAAAATTAAAACCCAGGCGTTCATAAACGGAATCTAATTTTAAACAAAAAAAGTACTTTTTATAAGTATATTCCCGAGAATGCACATGCCGCAGCTAAGCAGTTCTCATTAAACCCTAAACGAAATCCGCGCACAGGCACAGAGCTATGTACTTGTGTAATTATTACAACGCTGTATAAACCGATCAATTCACAATTTCCAATTAAATTGTTGTGGAGATAAATTAATCGGAGATGAATAATTTAATCAAAATTTATAATCTTGCAAAAGCAGAATGTGCCATACTATCAACCTAGTCAAATGCTTGTTCTTTGTGTGTGGGGAGAGGGGTATAAACATCTAAATCCGCCCTCCCGTCCTGCTTACTCGCTCATTTCGACCACTTTCAGGAACACTAAAGTTAACTTTCCTCAAAGTTACAAGTTAGAGTAGTTGCTAAACCAAAGCACCGGGAATGTTGGTAATTGTTAACAATTTCTAATTACATACCTAAATCCTATTTCTGAATATATAATGCTTTTTCGAATAAAATAATTGATATATCGCAATATCAGGGTCATTATTGATGTTTATTATTACATGTTCTAATAATGTGGGTTAGTTAGGGAACATTATGGAACATGTTTTCAAGTATAAATTACTTGTTTATTACTGCCTGCACTTACTCATTCTAGAGCATTCCTAACTTTAATACACAACTATCAGTTATGCAAACTCAAGTTTCCGGAAACGAAGAGGGGTGAATTATTAATCTCCAAATTGATACTATCTTTAAAATGATCAATCACGTAAGGAATAATGGATAATACGTATATCTAACTCAAATAATATCGAAACAATTACACCATTTCAAACCGATAACGTTTGAATTTTTTATCTCTTATTTCTTTTTAATTTTAAATCGAACATGGCCTACTATATTGTTCAATTCAAGTATTTCTAGTCGTAACGGGCCATAGTTTGCCTGAATCAATTAAGTACCTGGTTTTTGAGTTATGAAAGTATTTTTTTATGATACTATAATAATTAAATTTGTAAAAAAGACCAGCGTGTGTAATTCTTAACCGAGACACACAGTATATGTGATGCAAAAGAGAACTGATCATTATTTAACACGCTCTCTTTCTTATAAGATTTTTTTGACTAAAATGCGAATGTGTTATTCATTGTGTACAAATCTTTAATGCAAGAATAATCTGCTTCCAGTCGTTATCAAGAACAATTAATTCAAGATAATAATTGCTTTCCTGATTAGGTATTACTTGTAACAACTAATCAATTACAAGTTGGATGTACAACAACAGTTGCCTTAACTACAAACTATTAGTTACAGCGTAAGTACTGCAGTAATACTGATTGTGAGCATTATAGTATGTACACAGATTAAAACAAGTAATATAAACAGAGTTAATTATTATTTTACATAATATACATTTTGAATAAAATATACTATTAAAAAAGTTTATCCCACACTATTAAAATGTTTGCTTTGCGTTTACGAGCAGTTTAATACTTCGAAAATAATTGGGTACATTAACTGATTAAATTTAATTATTGAGTAAGCATTCGCTCTCTATAACACTGCGCACACAATCATGTAGGACATGCATTAAACACATAATGTGGTATTATAACCTATAGTATAGTACACAATGCAATACCTACACGGTGATTTATTTACATTCCCACAATATTTTCCAACAGAGAATACTTTTCAGGAATTCTCTTATAAAAAACTGGAGTAATCAATGGATTTTTTAATCTGCCAAAAAAAATCTAAATATATTCACTTATGATAGATTTAATTTTGGTTTTACTAACATAAGAAGTGTTTAATGCAGTATACATAAATCGCACTCCCAAAATGACACATCTTCCAACCCTCCAAAAAAAAAGCAATAAATTATTTAAAATATTTTCTCTATAGAGCAATTGGCTGTTCACTTATGTATTTAATGCTTTAAATAATCTCAGTTTTGTATTATTTTTCAGTAAGTAAATCAAATGACCAGTTATGTTAAAATGACAAACTATTTGTCAATTATTTCTAATTTTCTTTTACCTGACATCAACCTTACAAAAAAGTTACTATATTTTAAGACTTGGCAAGTATGCCAGAATATCTATCTGCTAAATTTCGAAATTCAAGAAAATTTAAAACCAAAGAGACTTTTTACCAACACTGTGTAAGTCAGAAATCTTCTCGATTGTTTTCTAGAAAGGAGAAGTCGCCTACGAGAAAAATGTCCATATACAATTTTTATGTAAGCTGTGAAACAACCTAGTGAAAATTGGCAAATTTAAAAATTCGAAAAAAATCGAAATTGTCGAACGACGATTTCATCGTGTCATGTGATTTGTAAAAAAAAACTTAATTTCTTACTCACGTAACGAGCCACCCACTTGTCCTTTGAAAACAATGACTTAGGTCGGAAAAACAGATTTCGGAATGTTAAGGCTGCACAAAAATGAACCTGTTGAACTCAACCGAAGAATAGTATTTTTTCATTGTTTTGAGACCAAAAAGAATGTGTTTTAGGTGATTTTTTTATCACCACACATTATTTTTGGAGAGGGATATATTTAAGGAGATTTTTGATGCCACAAACGGCGTGCGTAAATGAATCAATATTAATTGTTGATTAATTAATATTAACCAATTAATAAGTGAATGTACAGTAATTATTAATTGTAAAAAATCATCAACATGTAATAACAAAAAAGAAACAAACAAAAAAGGATGATAAATGACATTTATTAAAGAAGCAAACAACGTCAACAGATGGCATGGCCCAGTGGACGAATGGCTTGCTTTCAGACTAGACAACCACGGTTCAAATCTCATGAAGTTCGTATAATTTCTTTAAATAAAATATTTAATATATTTAATAAATAAACCTTTTTTTTAATAATTATAAAATTTACAAAACAGTATAACTTACAATTAAATATTAATACTGTAATGTATAATCAATTAGTTTTATTTTTAATTAGCATAAATATTATAACGAATAATAAACCCACATATGACGTCATCAAACATTCTAGATGTATGAGTCATCAACTGTATGACTCATCAAACAACACCTGAAAGTATGACTCATCGACACGTCTCATCGACGTCACTTATAAACGGCTGCCTGTATGACTCATCAACACGTCATCGAATATTCTAGATGTATGAGTCATCGTATGAAAGATATAAATTGAGATCGCGGGTAGAAGGAGTTCAGTTAATGTTTAACCGGCGTCGTGTTGAAAGGTACTCTGAATAATTAGTTAATAATTATTGTAATACATAAATAGTTTTATATAAATAGTCCTCATATAAATTTGTAAATACCTAGCATTTATTTAAATGCTTTAGTTTGTTAAATAGTTTATAGTTATAGTGTTTTTAATTAAGTGCATTGTAAATAATCTTTTCTTTATTAATAGACGATTTAAACAGCATTTTGGTCATTATTTTAAAAAGAACGTTGCAATATTATACACATATATTATGTAACTTAATAAAGTTGTCTTTATTAATGCCTTTAGGAGACGGATAGGTACAGAAATAAATCTTAACTCCTTTGTGGATCAATATTTTGGTTTATTTTAACATCGTTAACGTTTCGAGCTGTTTACTAACTCATTGTTAAAGTTAAAATACAACATTACTACTTAATAAGTAACAAGGTAAGTGGGGAATGAGTTGCCATGGCGAGGGCGCCACCTCGCAATGATTAATTAATTTTTGCGATTATACTTCTAACAAAAAAATGACGTGTAGGAGTATCCTAAGATTTTACACAGTGCTTAGTAATAGTTATTTACGTGCCAAGGTTTGTAAATTAATCTTTACGGGCGAGCTGGAAAGTTTGTGGGGCGAGCGACAAAGGAGCAAGCCTGCATGATCCAGCGAGCCCAGTAACGATTAATTACAAAGCGTGTCGCGTACAAACTTTTATTTCCACCTTCACCAGCATTTTTTATGAATTGTGTATCTTTTATAAAAAGACATTTTGGAATCAAAGGCGGTAGCACAATTTATAACTAGGCGTTGCCATGGTGTTGTGATTAAGCAACACATTAGTTGCCATAGCTTTTTTGTTGATGAGCATTGTAAAATTTTACAGGTCTCTTTTAGGAGCCCGTAAAGTTTTACAGGGCTGTGGCTGTAATTACTCATTTACTTAGTTACATAAAGACCTGTAAAGTGTCATTTACATAGAAGGGGGAAATAAATATATTTACAATGCCGCTATAGAGTAAGTTGTCTGAAAAATTTGCTAATTCAGATTTTTGAAAATCTGTTATGGCGAGCATCGGCTTTTAAATTATTTTGATAATATTATTTACAATAACTAACAAAACTCGATGTAGCGCGATTCTATAAATAACAATAATTCGAAAAAACTTTGGTTTCTATAATAACAATCCTTTGAATTTAAATTACAGGGAGCTCGTGTATATATAGAAAGAACGCTCTTCGCGAGCATTCGAAAGAGCCCTTTTAATGATATATTTAACATGATAAGCTGGCAAGCAATGAGAGTTATATTAACCAAGTTAATTTTTAGCCAACGTAATTATCTGTAATTAAAGTAAACTTTTTTCCATTAATTCCTACGTTATACAGCATGTAACTTCGGAATCCATAGAGATTAAAAACAATTCTGTAAAGATATACCACTAATGATCTTAAAGACTTGTTTTTAGACGCTTAAGAGACATAAAGACTTCTTTTTAACAACGCCATCTTCAATAGTGCTACCGCAGTTGAACTACTTCAAGATTCAAGGTTACCCTAGTGCCCAGATTACAAGTGGGATTAAAGAGTATTTTTAAATTTCGTGTCGGAATTACATGGACGATTAATGCAGCAGGTAAGTTGGTGCCCAGATTACATCCGCCCAGATAAATATTAGAGGTGCACAGTTTACATTCAAAGTTCGTGCCCGAATTATTGTTAATTTTCAATTCTGGCTTCTAACCTACTCAAGCAATTCATTTGGTCGAATTTAGTGGTTATATCCTTTTAGCTATTATTATTATTAGTATCATATCATGGCGGTTCGCATTAAATAGTTTCGTAGCACAATTTTGCATAATGCTCGGTTTTTGTAAATGTGCATAAAAATGCGAACACAACCTAGATTAGAGGTTACGTTAGATGTTAGGTTACAGGTTAAGTTAGAAGTTAGGTAAGAGGTTAGAATAGAGGAAATCTTATGCAAATGCTTTTGTGTGAATCAGTATGCATTTATTAATCCAGTTTTTTAGGTTTGTAAGAAAATAACACAAAGTTATTATAAAAAGTTAAATCTCATTTTAAAATGAGATTTATTTTAAAATAAATGTCAATATAAATGATCGTCCTACACATTAAATACTTAAAATGAAAGAATTTATTTATCAATAAAACTCTAATCAAAATCCTTTTGAAAACTAAATTGGAAAAAGTTCAAAAAAGAAGAATAAAGCATAATTGCCAGACAGTGTGTGTGTGTGTGGGATTTGCTTACGCAAGTTATTTTTCCCCGTGGTGTTTTCATTATTAAAAAGGAAGTATCATATCCGTGCTGATACTTTCACAAAAGCTCTTTTTCATATTGAATGGCTATAACAGAACCATTGTAACGTCAAAATTAACATAATGCTTCTAACAGTTATTTCAAACGAAAATATTTATCCCTTATAGAATAATACATATTAATTAAGAAAATATTTAGAAATTTCTACGAGGTGATAATTTAATATCGCATTGGCACACGCATTTAGTATTTCATTCAGCGGAAGTAATAACTGAACACAGGGTGCTAGTAATATTAAAGGTAGAGGTTCGTAAATTTGTTTAGTCTCCTGGCATTCATGTTATCATCATGTAGGGGAAAACTCAAATTTCCCGAGCAGGTTTTTTATTTAACTGAACAGTTATTATTTTCCTATTCTGTTGCCGTCGTACGAATGAATAGCGCAAAGTAAAACGATTTCTTTAAGCTTACGTTCAGAGTTACCTGTATACAAAGATGTTTCCATGAATTCTTGAGTAATGCCTTTGATGCTTTTAATGTTATTCAATGTGTACTTTTCTTCTATTCCACCAATTATACAAGAAATGGAATTAGTTGGTAGACATTCAAAAAAGGAAAAGTTAAAAATTGGTCTAAAAACAGTATTATTTACTTAACCCGTAAAAAAATTAAACAAATAGATTATCGAGGTTCGGTCAAGCGATTAAGAGAATCGAGGAAAGTAAGATAAATGATACTTCGTAAAAGTAAATCCAGCGTCTGAAAAAGAATCAAAATGATTTCTATCAACTATTACGGAGTATACTGGCTGTATTTTTTCAGGTTGAGCAACCAAATAAATACCCAGACTAATTTATTTATTTCTACCTTGTGCTGTATAGAATTAAGAAATAACTTCAAAAAGGTATAATATCAATTACTCCTTGAAATGTTTATAGAAATGGAAACCTCTCACGCTGCTTTCGCAGTATCGTTTTATTTGTGTTCAAAACATATTGGAAAACTTCTGTAAGTATGCTGAAAGATTTCTTGTCTTGTATTTGGCACTATTGGATCTTTGGAACAGATTATTTGATTTTTTAAATAGCTCCCATCTTGTACAGTGAAATTGATCGACTATCAATGTACTTGCAATATTAATTAAATTAAAATCTTTACAATTAATGTTATTAAAATACCAAACAAAAAAGAAAATTGAGTATTGGTGATTACTATTATTAGGTAAAACACAAATAATTAAACAACTTGTAGAAAATTCTTCTAACCAAATATTTTGTCAAATGCCAGTTTCATATTGGTCACATAATTATGATAGACGAAGATTAAAGATCAGCGTTTTATAAATGTGGTGCTTATTCTAAACGACATTATTTTAAAAGCAAATTTCCTTTTCACTGCCTAGAATGAGTACCAGAAAATGATGAGCCTGTGAAATGAAAAATTGAGGAATCTGAGTAACATCAGTTTCTCCAGTTATTAGTAATTACATATATTATTAAGTCCAATAGTAACGTGGAACGGTGATGTTGGCACCATGTCCTTTCGAAGAAAGGACACTCATCCAAACTGGAGCCGATAAGTCTCACTCAGTAAAGATGATAAAAGCACTCTGTCAATATTACCTTTACTCAAGAGTAAATAAATTCCGCATATCCCCATATAGAATTTGCCGATGTTGAAGAAACAGGCCAATGTTGGCGGCCGTTGTACGACAATCTACATTGGTCCGATATTGGCTGATCATATTTGTGTGCCGTGTGTTTCGCATGATGTTTTTACTGTTGTTTTTTAAGAAAGTTGTAAGTATTGTATATATACTCGTATATATATTTTTGAATTTAATAAATTGATTAATAATATTTTAAAATAAGATATTATTGTTTTGTCCATGATCAAATTTCAATTTATAATATAAAACTGGAAATCCCAATCCATTTATTTACTTTATTTACACGCCGTATTGTTGTACAACACGGTCGGTAGTTGGGTAGTAGGTTAGCCGTTACCGATTGATAAATCTCATGTTAATGCGTGATAATGGTGTACGTTATGGTTACTTATTTTGTTGTTTGCATAAGTGTATGTATTTATAAGCGTGATGATAAGACAGAGTTAAAAGTATATTTCATTAGTTTTTTTGAGAACAGTGAGAATTTCTACTGTACTAGAAAGGTGAACTTACTAGCAGTCGCTGGAGATGTCGGACTTCCATAGTAACCGAGACTAGCCCGAAGATGGAGGAAGGGCAGTCGTTAGAGATGTCGGGGAGCACTAGAATTCGAGACTAGATTGTGGGCAGCCCACATGGCGTTCACCATTAGAGCTGGTCGTAGTCTACCCAATCCCAGGCCGGTCTGGGCAACGGCTGACGCGATCAGAAGGAAATGTGTGGTAGTTACGCCTAGGTGTTTCACCGAAGTGTTTCTCGACGATGACTCTAAAACGTTGCGGAGGGAGATCTGCTAACAAGAGGGTCCGGTGTGGGTGGATAGAATCTCACCTGACGTCAGGGTCTTTTATGGAGCTAAGTATACCGCTGTCTGACAAAGACGATTGGAGGAGAATCAAGTGAGGTTTATCTCCGCCAGGAAGTGCGCTCGCTGACTTATGAGAAACTGCAAGCCACCGGGTAGCGTTTCGGAGGTGACAGTATGGGGTCCGGCAATGGCTGTGCAATTCCAGTCGTCGGATTCTCAGAAATCGTTTACAGACCTACACTTAAGAGACGTTGATGCGAAGATATACAGCCTCTCACGTTCAAGACAACTTCACCTTAACGGGTACACACCGGGATGCTACTTTTATGGACCCTATAAAGTAGCCTCGAAACGAAGCTCTGTAAGGGGCACACCATGCCTATAGCTGGGAGATCGGGGTGGCAAAACCGTCACATGAACAAGTCCCGCAACATTTGAGGTTGGATTCGATCGGGCAGTGGCCCCAACCCTGGCTCGGCGAAGGAACTTATGAAGGTATGAAAAAGGACTGGAGGGTTCCGATGTACTGACCTATGTAGGTTGGGGAAATAGTCCTAATGCTGGACGAGGTACTTGGCCCCATATGAAAGAGGACGGGAGGGTACCGGCGGGTGAGCACGTGTTAAGTCAATCGCTCCGGTACTAACCTAATTAGCTAGTAGAGGGTGGATAGGCAACCTCGCTCCGACCAGTGAGTAACTGGGAGCAATTGCTATGCAATTGCGCGCTGATTGAGCGTATCTCAATTACTTCCTCCTTAGGGAAGGAACGTGAGGGTATGTTGACACAGGAACCCCATGTAAAACATTCATGTAAATCATATACTAGAAAGGTAAGTTATAAAGTTAAAGTACTTACATAACCTTACTTTACCCCTTTTTCGATACCTTTCTAATATAAACATATAACCATCACGTGTCTTTTACAAATATGTATTCACTTAATTAACGAACAATTTCTAAATTTAAATAAATTTATTTATGTCCGATTGCATTATAAAGTACTGTTTATTGTATTGTTTTGCGGCAGTAAACTGGCTGATTATTGTATTCGTAAAATAAAGTGGTAGTGGTAAAATAAAGTATATAGTAGTAAAATAAAGTATGGTAACTGTACATTACATATCAAATTTTCTTCTGTCAAGAGTAAATGTCAAATTTATAAACTGATATTTTTTTATAATTAGCCAATTTTAGGAATCGTACATAAAACTTTGTATGCAACTCTTACATAATCAGACCTTTTTATAGGCCTTGCTCGCTTCGCTCGCTCGGCCATAAGCTTGTCTATAAAGTCCTATATTATGTACTTGTTACATAAATAGCTATTGCATTTGAATGTGATTATAATTAACATTATTTTATACGTATGTATGTTATAAGTATTTGTTCCTATGGTTTCCCGGTTAAATAGCGTAGCCCTTGACTAGATTTCGCCAGAAAACCATAACAATATTAATTTTAGTTATTTGCAAAATAAGCAGTCTTTTTTTGTATATAAAAATTAATAAAGGCGTTTATTATTATTATTATTACATAATGCGTTAATATAAAATATTAGTTGCCAATATTGGCAATAACGATCCCAATGATGAGCGTATTGGCCCTTTTGGAAAATTCTATATGGATCATAATGTGGGTCTAAGTTATCTATTAAATATATTGGATGTTACATAACAGTTCACATTTAAAAATCTTTCAAAATTGTAGCTCTAAAGCAAACATTTCAGATAAAAACTCAGATAGCTCAAGAACCGCTTTGAACCAATAACCGTTACCGTAAATAAATACTCAATGGTGATGTGATTTACTAAGCAATCTGAGAATTATACTTCTAAAGTACTCTATGAGTTAGAAGGTACTTGTTCTGAACTAATGAATGGAAACCCTAAGACAAGTCCAGTCATAGTGAGAAACATAACGCCCGCCTTTATTGGTTAACACTAAGAATATTGGCAACTATTACTATTCTACTACTATGTGTCCAGATTCTTAATGTTTCGTTGAGAGATACAAGCATTTTCAATTATGTGTCCTCACTGCTCTCCACGTACCGTTATTACCTAGATCTAGACAGGTCGACATTTATTGTCTACTCGGAACTTGATTTGTTAGGTATAATGTTTTCAGAATTATCATTATATTTATCATTAGAATTATTATTATGTTATATAACACCAGTGTGTATGGGTTAGCTTTTTTTAGGTGAGTTTATTAAAAAAAATCGACTGGCATCTAGTTCAGTATTCTAAATATATGTAACAAAATCCAATAATTATAAAGCTAAAGAATTATTCACCGGAGAAACACATTAGATATCAGGATTAAAAACTTTTTTGTACCCACAGAGTCTATTGACAAGAGAAGACTTTATTAATTAATCAATAAAAACATCAGTGAGCTTGGTAGCTCAGCATGTGAGCTACCAAGGCGACCTACAGAACAATGGCAATTTTTCTATACGAACTAGATAATTGCAAACATGTAAGGCGTACTTAATAATTTTTCTATATGGATTTGCATTATTTGGGATATGATTTAATGTAAAATATTAAATGAAAAGTATTAAGAATATATGATTTTTTAATTAGTAAGGGTGAGATCAACTTATAGTAGAAGCATTTGCTACATTTTATGCATACGGCGAAACAACAACTTGATGAAGCAATCGCTACATCTAGTACGCTTTGTAGCTCACTTGGTTAGAGCTCCGGCCGTATGGCGGCAGGTTTCAACCCAAGTCAAGGAGATCCAAATTGTTCTGTAAGGATTTGCATTTGTGATGATTTAATGTAAAATAATGAACGAATTTCTTTATTTATACACAACAATTATTATCAATTAATACTTAAGATATTTTTAAAATTATTCTTAGAAACTGTAAATTTCCTTAACAGCTATGAGATGTCGCTGCCGGTGATTATTCTTACACAAGAGTGAGAATATTCTAACACAGTGTTACAGAATGTACCTATCTTATCAGGATCACTCTATGTATAATCGAAAATTAAACGAGAAGGTTAACTACTATTCGAAAATAATTGTAGAAAAAGAATATTTTAGGCTAAGTTTTATTTGATTTCAAAAAAACCACAAGACGGCAGCTTTTGTTTCGTCATAGACGGCGCTGCTGTATGATTCCAACTAGATTCCAACCATATAGTTGGTTTGAGTGTATTCTTACAGGGGCCCAGTCTATAAGGGAACAAATATACTGATAAAAGAATTCATCACGCCCAATAACATGGGTATGGAACTTACAGGAATCAAATCTATAAAGGTACAAACATACTGACAAAAACCTCTACCACGCCTACTAACATGAAGCCAATTCCACCAGACTAACCCATTGCACTGCTTTGCTTCATGCTGAGTCCAACCATAGATAGGTTGATTCCGGGGTGGGACTTACAGGAGTAGAGTCTATAAAAGGACTTTTTATAATTTCAATAATGTTTTTAATTTAAATAATTTAATCAATTTTAATATTAAATTATTATTATATATTTTATATTAAACAAAATTAACACGTACACATGATAAAATGGCTCTTTACTCATTCACTATGCGAGCCAAAAAAATGACAAGAACAATAGAACCACCTCACGAGTGTTAGATGCAGTGTAAAACATAAATTAAAAGACGGAAAAGATACTGTTACCAAATAAAATTTGAAATTGCATGTATTTGAATGTATTAATGAAAAAATGTCATAAGCAAATGTATTCCAAGAAATTTAAATTAATTGTTAACTTTTGTTTGACTGAATGGAATGAATCAAGACTAGTAGATTTGATTAGGAGTTCTTTAATTATGAATCTATTAAAATTTTAAATACTCTGTTTCGACTACAATTTTGGTAAACCATTTTTAATTTAAAAACTTTGGTGTTTTGATCGTTAAATACCTACCATACATTATCATTCATAAAGCTTACTGTCTGAAATAAATATATGTACTAATATTTCTTAAAACATTCCGTAAAATAAGAAAAATAACTGTGAACACCCCTCAATGTTATTTTCTTGTTATTATAAAAGAAAATTTGTTATTTTATTTTTCTTTTATTACACTGTGCCCCGGGCGTAAGTATGTAAATTCGTGAAAATAGAATCCTTATAAAAATCAGAAGATTTATATAAAAACAAACATCTAAGTAAGTTGAAACAATCGCAGTAAAATAATTTCAGGTTTATTTCTGAATAATGTATAAAAGCTTTGTGCCTGAAGTTCATGACAATATTTATGACAGGAGTTAGCGAGCAAGCAAAAGAAAACAAGACCGAGAGTCAGATCAATATAGCAAACATGGGAGTCTGCAAATTAAAACTTTTGCAAACTTGCTAGTGTATATTCTATATTGAACAAGTAACAAAGAGGAGAGCCAGTTATTATACGGAGTATTATTTTAGTAAAATGGAAATAGTTCTCCCATTTTATCTAACTAGGTTAATTTTCGACAAATATTTTACGACGTACTCGAAAAATGGATTACAATTGTTTGACTAAGGATTTCGTCCTTGACATATATGTTTAAAATAATTCAAAAATAATAAATATTTAATAATTTAAAGGTTCTAATAATAATAGAAAAGAAATAAAGATGATAAAAATATTGCTTTTTAACTTTCGATATTTTATTTAAGCAGGCCATTCATATTCCTTTCAAGTAAAACCCCAAACCATAAAGCGATAATGGTAGAGTCGAGATATTATATAACACAAGAGGGTGGATGATTAAAAGGGTGCAAGTTTATTTCAAGATTAAAAAAAATATTCAACAGCAACTTTAGGGATGAAGCTCTAAACAACTGCTAAAAGCCGAGATATTAAAAAAGAAGCGCGTGTCCTAATTGTGAAGAAGAAAGAAAACCATAAGAACGAACTGTATTAAAATACGGACACGTAAACCTCGAAACGCCCTTAAAATAGATTTAAAATCAAATATTAAGGTTAAAAACATAAAGCTGGGAAACTTTTAAAATGATATTTCTTAGCGGAATAGAGGAGAGAAAAGGACTTACAAAACATTTTCTTTTCAAACTAGTTTGCCGAGTTCAAAAGTACTCGGGAATATTTTATAGGCAGGTTGAAGGACAGGGTTGGATTTAGGGGTGCTATAAAATCGTATAAAATCAATAAATGGTTTAGCGACAATTTCCGGTTTACTTGTTACGTTCCTACTAAGTTAATTCACTAAAAATTGTTTAAGAATTTTAATGACTTCTTTTAGCCGTTGATATGTTTACTGCAAAATAGCTGTATTGGTTTTTCAAAAGCAACTTGGAATTTTATCGTTAATTAATATTTTAATCCTACGTTATAATTAGAAAATAAATTAATATTTTTATTGGATAATTTGGGAACATTCTTTGAATTACATTAACTTTATGAAATTTATACAAGAGTGAAAAACTCACAAAACATGTACAGTTCATTATTCATAAATCTTTTTATGATTTTATTTTTAATATCGTCTTTTTGGCATTTTTATTCTAAAAATGGAAATAATTTACCAAAATATTCACCGAGAACATATTAATAAAGAATTACTTTATATAAAACAAAGTTGAAACAAGTTAATAAAAGCCAAACCTTACTTCCTAAAGTAAACCAGGGATCTAATGAATGCAGTTACTCCATACATTGATAGCATCATGTCAGTATTCAAACGAAGCTGTTAAAGCGTAATCAAGCAAAAGGGACAACAACTACCCTCTACCTATCACCACCACTACAATATATTTCACGTTTCAGCGACGCGAACCATCAAATTGTCATGTTTACAGTTTTCTCACTTAAAAATAACCATATTTCATCGATGAAATTACCATTTTATGGACGTAATAAGGTAATAAAATAAATTAGAGAATATTTTGAAAATAAATTTCTATATATTATACATTAACCAATATTGTGTTCTTGTTTCTTGCCAACAAAAATGATTAATGTTTACACTTGTAAGAATAGTGTTAAATAAAATAATGGACTCTCCATCAAGACAATTTATTTGATCAAATGCCAAAATTAAAAGCTCATAGGTCTGCAATTGAATTTATTAGCTTGCCAAATTAAATGTTTTAAAGGACAAAGCATAACATTATTACAATTTAAATTAAAATAAAACGGTTGCTTCTTGTTTTATTTTGCAATAGGTGGCACAAAAGTTTCTAAACTATTATAAGTTACCTAATGAAATAATTAGGCATTCAAAGATGCAGAACATTTAAAAACAATTATGGCATATTTGAAGCCTAAAAATCACAATGGCCGTATTCACATATGACTATTATTTAATAACATGTTTAATTACCATGGTGACTAATAATTGTAATTTTTTCCAACATATTAGAATCCGATAGAGCTCTCTTTTCTTGTTGATTTTAATCATAACTTTAGTTAGAGACACCTTTAATCATGGCATGTGAATACGACCCAATAGCTCTAGAGATAAATTACACGTTCTGAATATACGTAGCGCCAATTTTTGCACTGTTCATACTTTAATCTCTAATAATACTCATTTTAATGCTAATACTATTAATACTTTATAACAAATAAAATACTCAAGTCTTTCTAGTTTGGTCAATCTAGCGTTCTTGGGAAGTTTAATGAAGTGAACAAACGTTGGGCTTCAGTATCAGTTTATTCCTGGTTAAGATCAATCAGTTTCCATGGAGCTCTTGACTGACAGGAATAATGTCTATATCGAATTGAAATGACTTTTGCATGAATTAAGATTAGGAGTATTGGCTGGACGTAGCCAGGCAGCGTTTCTGATGTTATAAGTGACGCAGAATGCAAATAGTTTTACAAAAATGGTGAGATAGTATATTGTTTTATTAGGCTTCGCACGCCCGTCCGAATATAAGTTGTTAATTTTTTCAAACGACAAAAATTAATTAAACAAAAAAAATAATAAGTATTCCTTAATAATAATTACTGAAAGTGCTAGAACATATAGTTTAGCTTGCCATAGAGAGCGTTACTCTGGTCCCACTTTAGGTAATTTTAATTGATAAAAATAACTTTTACTGCGGGCGGCAGTAAAAATATCTTTACTGCTGCTGACGATAGGCGGGAGAAATGTAAATCTTCAACTTCATGTTTTTCTATCGTTTAGATCAGAGTGGGCTAAGCTCAAGCCCGCGAGCTCGAGACATTCCCCTACTCTGCTAATACTGCGACGATCACGCCCGTGCCCGTGCCCGTGCAACGTTCCACTCGTACCCCTACTCAGAGCAATCACTGCCGGTCTAAATTAGTCTAATCTTAAAAGAATGATGAATTTATAATTTTATTTTATATCTTGCAATTTTTATAAATTACTTTTTTATCTGCTTATATTAAATGTAGGATTTATTAGTTACTCCTTCAGTTATATTGTTATAATTTTTCAAAATATGTATCTTCATAATCCCAAACCAAACATTAATTTTCAATTTATATTTATCATTTATCTAAATATTTATTTAAACGTGCTACTACAAGGAATTTAACTAGAGGTGGGAGCCGCGTAGGGGAATAGTGAGGGTTAAGGACAACCCAAATGACTTAATATGATGCATTAGTGGAAGTTAAACACGCGTAAGGGGCCCCTCCGATGGCCCAGCCTGGTTTAGATTATTATTAACGTTTATGAACATGGTAAAAATAGTTTTTATTTTATAGCATAAGTTAATAAAATATTTTGCCAACAAAATGTTAAAAAAGCAGCTTTATTTATTTTGAAAATTCACTTATGTTTGAATTTTGAAAATTAATTGCCACGAAAATAAAAAAAAGCTTACCAATCAATTAAAAAAATACAATAATAATCACGTGGTAGTTCATATAGTACAGTGAAGTCTCGTTGATCCGAATCTACGTTAATCCGAATACCACTATAATCCGGACCAGAAATTTATTTACATTGGGTTTATTGTAATCCGGATTTAAAGGTTTTGGTAATCCGAACTTCAAATTAATTGTTTTTAGTCCTCAAGTTTTGTTTATAGTAACGAATGCAATGGATATTCAGATGTGTAATTTGATACAAAACTACCGTTGTAGATAAACTAAATGACTTTATTTTATTTATGTTTACGTTCTATAAATTTGTCTGGCAAATTCTTATCATAAAAAGTCACGTATATTTTAGAAGTGGTTACATTGCAACTTCACAATTCGTATTAGTTACAAAGCTTTATAAGTTAAAAAAGAATTGATACTTCTTTTACGAATTACGACTTTATTTTTATCTCCGCCATACGTAAAAACATTTTCTGGTAAATTTAAAAATTGTTAAATGTTTAAAGACCGCATTGTAACTTAAAATATTAAACATTTCCAGATTTGTTACAAAATCTGAAGGATCATTTAACAACGTTAAAAAAACTCTAAAACCTGCGGAATATCTGGAGATGGAAGAAAAGTCATTTGGACGGTTTTTGATGTCACCGATATCTTCCGGAATTTTGGACGAAAAGGCAAAGCATCATTATCCAGCAGCGTGCGGTGCATTCGAAACAGTGGAAGCGATGCAACGTATGCGCTATCATACTCGTACGCTATAGTTCCACTGATTCGTATACCCTGCACGCAACTGTGACTTTATTAAAGATGGTTTCAAAAGATGACGTCAGGACGAGTAAAGATTGGATACTTAATTTTAAAAAGACAATTTGCGTGTGTTAAAAATCGCGGAAGAAAAGTTGTTCAATGATTCACACGCAGTGAAGCCCTTTAAGAAATAGTTGCAAAGCGGTGGCTTTGCAATGGGTAGTAGAAAATTTGAAACAACTGTGATGCTGGAAGGTTTAAAAGAAAAATCTTTCTAACGTATTAAGTTCAAAAAACAGAAAACTTTTTTGGTTAACGATATATTAATTCAGAATATTATTTCTTGTGTTTTTAAAACAGTTTTTGCGTAAATATTTTTGTAGTTCTTTTTGAATAAATGTTTTGCAGAATGTTTTAAATGCATTTATTTACAAATAAAACATTGTAACTCTACAAACGCGGTAATCCGAAAACCTCGATGTTCAGATTACCCCTGTTTTAATTAGTCCGAATTAGCGAGACTTCACTGTAATTAATTCTTAGTCAGTAGCCTCGGTGGTGTAGTATCTAGCATGCTAGACTCTCGCCTGAGTGTCCGGCTTCGACTCACCAGGACTAGCAAATCCGGTTAAGGTTTTTCTGCAGTTTTTCCTTATATATAACGCAAATGTGGGATTGGCCTATGCATTATAATTGCCCCCTCCCTCCCGCACAGGCTTTAAATTATAAGGCCTGGTTACAGGTTAACCAGGTAATGCGTTGCAGCAATTATTATTATTATGACTTGTTTTTTACTCCAAGTTTTTTTGTTCTTAAATTCTCGTTTTTGTATTCTCTTTCTTGTAAATATCGCTGATCTTTGGTTTGTTTTTCCATTTCTCAATTATTGTTGTTAATGTTAATGTTCTTACTTAACTCTGTAGTTTTTAGTTGTTTTCTCATGAATTTAAAAGCGAATGAAAAGTGCCACTAACTAAAAAACTGAGCGACGTAGAGTCAGCTAGGGAGGCTTCAAGGTTTTAATCAAGAAGTCTGGATGTTCAGCACTAAATTGCAATTAAAAGTGAAAAAAGAATACATAAATCTAAATCAGGCATAATATAGACCATTTACGCAGAAAAAAACCAAGCTGCAAATTTCAATATGTGACAAAAAGAGCGTCAAAGTTATGACTTTACTACTAATCCCTATGTTGTTGGTTGTGTAACAAAGTTATTTTATTTTGTTTAATTATTTTGGGTGAATAAGCTTATCATCCGTGTGATCTATAGCCGCTCGGATAAGCCGACGGCTCAAACGAGAGCACGGTTCCCTTCCCTAAGCTTTTATTTGGCGTGCGCTGCTCCAACTCACTCCTACCATTTCTCCCATGCTCCGAGCATCTATATGATTTATTTAGTTCCATCCTGGAACTCGGAACCAGCAGTTAAGCCAGCCCAGTAGACCGAACCGCTTTTCGGAATTGTAAGAGTAAGTGCTCTTAACCGCAACCCTAATTCCTGTTCCGTCCCGCATACCGACCCTCTGCCTCTTTTCCGACACCTCACTGGGAGTATTCCGGGAGGTATCATTCCGTACATCCTGCCCGCCCCTTTCTGAGACCTCACCGCGAGTATTCCTTCCTACCTGCGGTTGCACTGCGTGTAGAATCGTCGCGTCCAAGAATCCGAACCAGGTCATCCCGCTTCATTGCCCCTCCGTAATCCATTTCCGTACCCGCTTGCCCGGAACGCTGTGATTAACCGTAAGCTTCTTAGGGTAGAAGTAGAGCTTGTAAGAACTTTTGGTATTAATAAATCGTTTGGTTTAAATAAAACTGTTTGGTACTTTGATTGTGAATTTTTATTTACTGATAACATTTTTACCCTCTCTAAGTAAAAGAGGTGGAGACCCGTGAAGCCATCCAGACTGTGCTGACCTCAGCCACCCCAGCAGTTCCCTGGATAACCGTTTCACCTCTACCAACTACGCGAATCCGTGGAGCATACCATGTTAAAATAACTGGCGCTCGAGATTTACCGCCGATCAGTGCCCATCGTTAGCAAGGCAGAAACACTTACAAATTTGACGCACGAGCAGGGACGCCTACCGAATTCAACAATCGAGCCACGAAACCCTCTTACAGTTGTTTTAGGTCCAATTATATGAAAATCAAAGCTTTCTATTATGGAAATTGTAAATAGCACGTTTACACATATGTATGAAAGTGTATGTAATTCTTTTTTGAACTTTTGTGGGTTGATTATTTTCTGCAGAACTAGGTCCAATTATAATCATTAATCAATTTATAGTGATAGCGCTTTCTCTTAAAGGTCTAATAGAAAAACAGGACTAAATAAAATAAAAACTAGTAAAACGTGAAGTATTACTTACAATAGTAATAGTTTGTATTTTTTTTCAACGTAAAATACAAGCGCCTACTGGACTGTACATAGGCAACTTAATTGACAACTTGTAGCATATAATATTTGCTTTCCTATCCAATCCTATTCAATGGCTCGCTGCAATTAATAACTTAATGTACCTACTATTCGAAACAAATACTGAAATACAAGTTACAGAAACACGAGCAATTACTGTCATTTTATTTACAAACGACAAATTGATATAGTAATTAACAGAAAATAAACTAACTAAAAAATTGTATGTGCAATTCTCATAAATACAATAATGCTTATGCTTACACACCCATAAATATTCATATTATGCGTTATTATTCTGAACGTAATATTGATTAGAATTTAATAAAATGCACAATATTGTTATGTAGCGCATAATACATATAATGTATCGATTACACAATAATGCATTTTAAAACATTCCCATTTATTCTAATGCGATTATCTTTCGTGAAGCGGGATAACCATTTTCGGTGCGAATAGATTGGCCCATTTTTAAAATCTAATAAAAATGCGAAATATCGTTCTTTAATGCAAATTTTAAATTATGTTCCGCTTTCTTGTGATGAAGTCTCGAACAAGACTACAATCTCCCAACTACGGAGAGGTATAGATTTATGTCTTTCTGCTTATATAGTGCGAAGTTCGCACAAATGAAATGTTCGATAATATAAAAATTCGGGCGGTAAAGATGTAGTAAAAGTTATAAAAAAGGAATTCCACCCGACGACGAGAAAAGAGAACTTGAATTAACAGAGAATGTAATCGAATAAAAGGATGTTGATGTATATATCGTAGCATTCGCATCGCGCTGTAAAAAGCTTTATTAGGAATGCTCTAGCAATTAAGTTAACTTCAGAATTACAAAACAACAGCTTCTGAAAACTGAAAGGAATCCAAACACAAGAACATTTCAATGTGTTTAAATTAACATCAGGACGAGTTATCTTAAACATGAAGCACACGAAAGTTTAACTTGAATTTCATCCTGTGTTTTATTCGTTTTAGTGGAAAGCTAGAGAGCGAATTAATAAACAGAACGTATACCCAAAACGCTCGAAACCGCTACCCTAGCGATTAAACTGCAAATATTAAAATATGAAAAGCAAACATTCCCGAAGTAATGTAGATGGACGTTTTTAAGCAATGTAGATAAATCGATAATCACTTCTGTCTGCAGACTATTATAAAAGGCAGTTTTATTATAAATATATTAAACATCAATTTCTTATGGTAATTAGAATAGAAGACAATAAACTCTTTTTTCTTGTTTATTGCCGATAAGACTATTCTTTATTTAAAATCAATATCATGTAAATGACAATATACGAGGGAAGATCAATATTTACGGTCCCTGATATAGAAAGAGAAAGAATTTTTAAAACATTATTTATTTATTTCTCAACATAATCTCCCTGGACTTCAATGCACTTGGTCCACCGATGTTCCAATGCTTCAATGCCTTTCAGGAAGAAGTTTTCCGGTTGCTCCTCAAACCAGCCATTTACTGCGGTCATAACTTCATTATCGTCTCCATATTTTTTTCCACGCAGGTTTTCCTTTAATTTTGGAAATAGATGGTAATCACTGGGTGCCAGGTCTGGTGAATATGGAGGGTGTTCTAGGATTTCAAAGCCAGCGTTCTGTATGGCAGCCATGACAATGCAGCTCTTGTGGACTGGAGCGTTGTCCTGATGGAACAAAATTTTGTGTGCCAACTTTCCTGGTCTTTTTCGGTCGATGCTTTCGCGCAATTTTGGAATTAATCCTGCATAATAAGAACCCGTTATTGTGTGTCCACGCTGCAAATAATCGATCATCAAAATTCCTTCTGCATCCCAGAACACTGTGGCCATAATCTTTCCTTGCAAATACTTTATCACCGCTCTGACTTCACTTTTTTCCATTTTTAAAAATTGTCTGTTATCGACCAGCTTAATTATTAATAACTTTCAAAGAACAACACGCACCTACGCAAAACTTGACACAACAAATAATTAGTAATGACAGTTCTCATAGAAAAATGAGTGACGATATCATGCAAAGCCTACTATGTCAGGGACCGTAAATACTGATCTACCCTCGTAATAAACAGTTCATCTCAAAATTAATAAATAAGCGCAATGGGGAAACCAATAATGTATCAGACGTTATTTTTAATCTATCAGAATGATGGAATAAAGAAACGGTAAAATATACAAGGTGTTCTAATTTATTGTGTCCTATTCTATTGGAAAATAATATGTTTTATGAATATATAATTGTATTTTTTGATAAACTTTTAAACGATCGCTTATCGCCAGGGCACTCTCTTTACTTGTGTTCGTTGCAAAATGAGAATTGATATAAAGCGAGTCATGCTGTAACGTGTAACGAAACGGTTGACCTTATGAAGCATTTAAAAGCTTTTAACTTTTTCAACATTTCACAACAAGGCGAAATTAGTCAATGTTTTTAAATTGAACTCTTACCTACCAGGCCCTCCTTGACTGGTTGTTTTGTAATAAGAATTGTGTTCATTTTGTCTATTTTTATTTCAATGAAGTTATCACTTAGAAAAAAGGTAAGATGATTCTTGCTGATAAATAAGAAGGGCTTAGCAAATGATAAGTAGCAAAGAAAATTGAAAGGAGTGCTAATGTTGGCCACTTCATTAACAAAAGGATCAATATGGGAAAAAGAAGTCTTCTGGTCGACCGAAAGCAATTTCAGACAGGGATAGACGGGGCCATCTTACGCATCACATCGAGTCATAATAGCTTCTGAAGCTGGTGTTGAAGGAAAATAAATGCAGCGGAAACCGCCTTTAAATCAACGACACGTTGACCCAATAGGCAAAGTTTAGCCCTGGTAGTGTAGGAACTAGCGTGCTCGTCTCTCACCCAAGCGGCCCGTGGCCAACTCCCGGTACCAGCAGATCTGGTTAAGATTTTCTGCTGTTTTCCTTAGCTGGACTGCAGCCGCACGTTGGACCTGCATAATAGTAATAATCGCCCCTCCCTCTAGCACAAAGCTTCAAAGCTTCTAGGCCTAGTTCTCCAGGTAATTATAGGTAGTAGCAATTATTATTATTATTAAGGTTTTCCGACGAAAAGAAATTCACCTTATATGGCTCCAATGGATTTAGATATTATTATCATGATTTGCAAAACACGGAAAGGCTTCTATCACGCCGCCAAACGAGAGGAAAAGGTTCAGTGATGATTTGGGCTACGATGCAGTACAATAATAAAAGTCAAATCAAGAATAAATTCAGCTGGGTACGTGAAAATACTTAGTGAAGGGCTTTTACCACATGCTGAAGAAATGGCTGGGTACAGTATAATATTTCCTAGCTTTCTTATTCTTCAAGAGTCGTTAACAGATGTTTATAGGTCAGCAATGTGAGGACATTACCGTGGCTGGCAAGATTTCTGAACATGAACATAATAGAAAATGTTTGGGGAATGCTTGCAAGGGAAGTGTACAAGATTGCAAAACAGTACTATGCCACAGTTAACACTATTCGAGCTTGGAGGAAGATTTCACGAAATTACATAAAACGATTGTTCGACCAATTAACCGATCCCGATAGGTTATTTGAAGTACTTGATTAGAATTTAAGGAAAGTGTACACACTACTAAAATGACAATACATTTTTTGCGTAAATTGAATCTGTTTATTTCTTGTTAACGCCTACGTATGTAAAAACGTACCGAAAAAATATTAACTACACCGGATTTTAGACTTCTGCTAATTTCTATTTCTAGATTGGATTTTAATTTATTCAAGAAACAGAAGAACATATACTGAAATAGTCATTAATAATAAAGCATCAAATATACATTAACTGTTAGTCTTATTTACACTAGCATTAATTATAGCTTATAGAAAGTTGCTACATTTTACAAACCTAGAAGAGTCTCATTTCTTGGCACAATTGAAAAAATATTCTAACAAAAATAAAAAGCATGTAATAATTTTAGTATATTAAGTAGAAAAGAACGGTAAGGACAATTTACCGGTCGAAGACTATGTTTTTATCTCAAACAATTTTGTCCAAGACCACTGGTCTTAACGCTCGCGATGGCTATAGCACTTTTTGCAAAATTGGAATAAAAATCAAAATAAAAGGAAGTATTTTTATTAAAAATGTTGATTAGTTAGGATTGGATTTATGAAGGTTTTTCAGAACGTAGATGTAGTTAATTTTACATTAACTTTACCTCCTTGGAACTTTAGATGGCGGTTAATTTTCATAGATACAATTACAGAAACAATTGTAACCATATCGTTGCTGGGGTTTTATTCGTTATTTCGTTTATGTATAAACTGACCTTTCTAGAATGATAAGCAAATACATAATGAATATTTGTTACACTCAAACTTCGATTTCGGTCAATGGCCGAATTTATTATCCACAACGCGGTGTGGATATTTCTATTCGGTCATTGTTTAAAACGAAATACACATAACGCGTTGTGGACTAACGCAATTACTCAATAGCCGATTTAGAGTCTTAAAAGCCCCCTACACGATCAATAATATTGAACAATAATGGCTAGGGATCTACACGATCAATTTTTACATCAATAATATTGTTTCAATATGCATTTATGCATCGACTCTCTATCTGTTTCGACAAAATTATAAAATTCTATTAGCGATGTCTGCTGTACTTAGTTTTGAGAAAGCTTGTTAAATTTATTGCGTTATCATGTTGTGCAATGTCTAATAATAATGAAAAGAGGACGTTAGTTAAAAGAATGATTTTTAAAAAGATGAATTCAACTTCTTCTTGAGATCATCGTTTATTGCTTCTAGATATCTTTCCCGGTATTGATTAAAAGTTGAACATACACTATTATCAATTAGTTGATTGTACACTACAGGATGACATCTCCGACGTGTCGGGATAATGCCGCAATGTTTAGGTTTGCTGAAATTTATTGCATAAACAAGTTGGGCTTCGAAATTGTTTGTATAATAAGATTATACGTATTGTAATTCTGTAAAACGGGTCTATCAAAATGAAAGAAATCATTATTAACTTCATAATAAAATCTTCACTGACATCTCTTATCTTTAATTAGAAGTATTTATTATTATGAAGTCAATAATGTCTTGACAAAATGATACTATACATATAATTTTATTATACTGTAACAAGAGAGAAAAGGAACGAACCTCTTTTCGAGCGACAGGTGGTGTGTTCTGCCGCCTTCGAGAGAATGACGCATCGCACAAGCATGTAAACCAGACGCGGTTTATTCTAGCATTCTCTAGAATACATAGAAGGTTCCAGCGACTTCTGGTGCGTTTATATGAAGATATAAAAGCGGATTGCGGATAAAAGAGAGTCAGTCAACTGGAAGTTATTAACTGTGTATTACAAAATAAATAGTGAATATAAATGTTGTATTAGAAATTCATAGTCTGTAAATAATAGTTTTTAATGGTTTATAATCATAGCGTTAATTTATAGTGTGTTACAGTGGTGTTACAGGTGTGAGGTTTTTAAAATAAATAAAATCGCGTAATAATTAAATAAAGTGCTGTGAGATTAAATTTTTAGTGTTAAAAATAATTTCAACAAACAATTAAGATGGCGATGAAATTGTTGAAAGATCTGAAGGTAATAGACTTAAAACGCGAACTGGAAGAACGGGACTTGGAAACAACGGGCCTTAAAAGCGTGTTAATAAATCGGCTAAGAGAATGGCTTTTGGAACAGAAGGAAGACCCCGAAAATTACCTCTTCGAAATACCTGGACCCACAATTGATACTAACGTATTGTTAAGTAAAATGGATGAGAATTCTAGAAAGTCTGAAGAGAATTCTAGAATTTTAAAAGAGGAATTATTGGAAAAGTCTGAAGAGAATTCTAGAATTTTAAAAGAGGAATTACTGGAAAAGTCTGAACAGAATACTAAAATGTTTAAAGAAGAATTACTTGAAAATACTAAAGCACTGGAAGAAAATGTTAAAATGCTTAAAGAAGATTTACTGGAAAACTCTAGAACGCTTAAAGAAGAATTACTAGAAAAGTCTGAAGAAAGTTCTAGAAGGCTTAAAGGAGAATTGTTGGAAAATGTCAAAGCGTTGGAAGATAAAGTTTTCGAAGAATTTTTGGAGAATGCCAGTGCGTTAGGACTATTGGAAGGTAGATTGGCGGAACAAGATAGGGTAATAAAGATGGTAGAAGAGAAAATAGCCCAAATGCAATTACCACCAACAACTAAGAAAGACGATATGGCCGAAATGCTGGAAGATAGAATGAGACAACTACGTTTTCCCTCAACTTCTGAGAGGCCGTTTAATGAAGTAAAGAAACAGTTTAAAGAAGAAAAGGGTCCTGTCGTAGGGATAAAAGTAAAACCACCCACGTTCGATGGAAAGATACCTTGGTCCACTTACTACAAACAGTTTGAGGCGGCTGCTGGGGCCAACGAATGGACAGGCAAGGAAAAGGCCGTTTCTTTAACTGTGGCTTTGCGTGGAGACGCGTTGAACGTCCTGCAAACAATCCCAGCAGGACAGGAAAATGATTACCAATTGTTAGTGTCTAGATTGGAAATGAGATATGGAGACGCGCATCTTCAACAAGTGTATCACGCGCAAGTGAAGAATCGTATCCAGAAGAATGGAGAAAGTCTGCAGGAGTTTGAAGCCGATGTTGCGCGGCTTGTCCGATTGGCGTACCCTACGGCACCCGATTCATTTCTGGGACAACTGGCTGTGCAGACCTTCATTGATGGATTAAGAGACGGGGAAACACAACAATCATTGAGGCTGGCACGACCAAGAACAACTGATGATGCGCTTGCTCACGCCTTAGAATTTGAAGCTGCAAAACAAGCGTCCCGAGGTCACGGTCGTGTTCGGACCGTTGTGGAAGAAGATGAAGGTTCTAAACGTCGTCTAGAAGAATTATTAATGAGAGTTCTTCAGAAGGAAGAGAACCGTAAGAAGAATCATCAAGAAGTTCGAGGGCCCCGTTGCTGGAACTGCGGCGAACAAGGACATGTAGAACGGCGTTGTCCCAAAATAACAAAAGTACAACCGTCGGAAAAGTTAAAAGGGGTTGGCAAGAGAGGGCGAACGTTGACTATTAGTAAAGATGCCCCAGAGATCATCGTCCATGCCGTAACATCAGGGAATAGTACCAGCAGTTTGTTCATAGATGGGAAAATTGCGAATCGAATTGTTCCACTACTTATTGATACGGGGGCGACAAAATCTATCGTACGCCCTGATGTTCTACGATCAAGTATTAAGTTGTTACCCACAACTACTCAACTACGTACAGCAACAGGTGAAGTGATACCAACACGCGGAGTGGTGAAGATGAAGATTGGCATTGGAAGTGAAGAACGTGATCATGAGGTGCTGGTAGCCGATATCACTGATGACTTCATCTTGGGAATGGACCTCCTGAGAAAATTTGGTTTTACGCTGGATTTGAAAGAGGGTGTTTTGAAGGTCGGTAACGAAGAACTTCCGTTGCACCCACGAGAAGATCCGGTTGTAAGGGTTTTGCTGACTGAAGATGTGATATTGCCGGGTCAAAGCGAGATGGTTGTCGAGGCAGGTTTGGATGGAGATCTTCGGGTTGGATGTGTGCGAATGATGGAGCCTGTTTGTGATAAGAAGATCCATAGTGGCATACTGGTGGGAAAAGCGCTGATCAAGGTTGGAAAGACAGTACCGGTGAGGCTTATGAACGTTAATGTGGATCCGGTGACATTGAAGAAGAGTACCCTTGTGGGACAGTGTGTGCCAGTATTCCGAGTAGCCAGGTGTATGGCTGATGTTCCAAAACCAGCGCCCAAAGACCATGGTGGAAAATTAGTGGGCATGGTTACTAGTTCGTGCGAAGACCTTAACAGAACAGAAGTGAAACTGGTACAGGGTTTGGTTCACCGATACCAAGATATCTTCGCTCTTGACGATAGCCAGAAGGGACGAACAAATATAGTAAAACATAAAATCAATACAGGCAACTCTATGCCTGTCCGTCAGCAGCCGAGGCGTCTACCTCTAGCAAGGCGAGCAGAAGCCGAAAAGATTATTACTGATATGGAAGAACAAGGGGTCATCGAGCCATCCAGCAGTCCATGGGCATCACCGGTGGTCCTGGTCAGTAAGAAGGACGGGTCAACGAGATTTTGTGTGGACTATCGGCAGCTTAATGACGTGACCAAGAAAGACAGCTATCCCTTACCACGTATCGACGACACGTTAGATACCCTGTCTGGTTCACGATGGTTTTCGACTTTGGACTTGAAGAGCGGTTATTGGCAAGTTGAAATGGAACCTGAAGACCGGGAGAAGACCGCGTTCACTATTGGTTCCGGACTATGGCAGTTTACAGTTATGCCTTTTGGTCTATGTAACGCTCCGGCCACCTTTGAGCGTCTAATGGAGACCATCCTGAGAGGGTTGTCGTGGAAGACCTGCCTGGTATACCTAGATGATGTGATTGTAGTCGGAAAATCATTCAACGAACATTTGAAAAATCTAGAGGAAGTGTTCCGAAGACTACGTGGAGCCAATCTGAAACTGAGTCCGAAAAAGTGCCACATATTCAGAAAGGAAGTGAAATATCTCGGGCACGTCGTATCACAAAATGGAGTGGCAGCCGACCCAGATAAGATTCGTGCAGTTCAAGAGTGGCCAACACCGAAAGATAAACACCAAGTTCGTAGTTTTCTTGGGTTATGTACCTACTATAGGCGTTTCGTTCCTGGGTTTGCCAATATAGCGAAGCCTCTGACAGGGCTAACTGAAGATGAACGCGAGTATGTTTGGAGCGGAGAGTGTGAAACAGCTTTCCAACAGCTGAAGCGTGCCCTGACAACCGCACCAATATTGAGCTATCCACGGACAGAAGGGAAATTCATACTTGACACAGATGCAAGTAATCTGGCCATTGGGGGTGTACTTTCTCAGATACAGGATGGACAAGAAAAGGTCATCGGCTATTTTAGTAAGGTTTTGTCTAAAGCCGAAAGGAATTATTGTGTGACCAGAAAAGAACTATTGGCCGTCGTGAAGTCCGTTGAGCACTTTTACAAATACTTGTACGGACGGAAGTTTTTATTGAGGACGGACCATGCAGCGTTGAAATGGCTTCTACAATTCCGTAATCCTGAAGGCCAGGTCGCAAGGTGGATCGAACGATTACAAGGATACGACTTTGACACCGAACATCGAGCGGGCACTAGTCATCGAAATGCCGATGCTCTTTCAAGAAGACCCTGTCCAACGGATTGCCGTCATTGCTCTCGTTTGGAAGAGAGGGTTTGCCAAGTATTAAGGACTACCATCGTCAACGACAATTGGTTGCCGGAGGAATTGCAACGACAGCAGGAGGCTGATCCCGAACTAAAAATGGTACTGGAATGGAAGCGCGTGGGAGAAAGGCCTGCCTGGGAGGCCGTCAGCCCTTTCAACAGAACGCTCAAAGCATATTGGGCCCAATGGGAGTCCTTGAAGGTGGAAGACGATCTCCTGAAGCGAGTACTGGAGAGTGAAGATGGCACCACCATTAGGTCTCAGTTCGTGGTTCCAAGAAGCCGAGTGGCTACAGTATTGCGACATCTCCATGACGGTGCCTCAGGAGGACACTTCGGTGTGAAAAAGACTTTGGAGAAAGTTAGGGAGCGTTTTTATTGGGTCAACTGTAAAGAAGACGTGAAGGAGTGGTGCCGGAAATGTGAACTATGTGCCACTGGTAACGGACCCTTGGGGAAACGAAGAGCACCTATGAGGCAGTACAATGTGGGTAGTCCTCTGGAAAGAATAACCGTAGATATTGCCGGACCATTTCCCGAAACCGACGATGGGAATAAATACATATTAGTGGCAATGGACTATTTTACCAAATGGCCAGAAGCATATGCCCTACCAAACCAGGAAGCTGCGACTGTTGCTGACGTACTAGTCAAAGAGTTTTTCAGTCGCTTCGGAGTGCCCATGGAGCTGCATTCGGATCAAGGCCGCAATTTCGAGTCTGTACTCTTTGGAGAAGTCTGTCGATTGTTGGGCATTCGCAAGACTCGGACCACACCGTTACATCCGCAGTCCGATGGAATGGTAGAACGCATGAATCGGACAATGGGCAAATATTTGGCCAAGGTCGTCTCCGATCATCAACGAGACTGGGACCAATACCTGCATCTGTTCCTGATGGCTTATCGTGCATCGGTCCACGAAACAACCGGTCAGTCACCAGCGTCTGTAATGTTTGGACGCGAGTTACGGTTACCGTGTGATCTGGAATTTGGGTCTCCACCTATAGAGCAGGAGGTAGCCGGGAATGATTATGTCATCAACTTAAAGAAGAAGTTGGAGGATATTCACGACCGAACCCGAAATAATAGTCGAATCGCGAGTGACCGGATGAAGGCTACGTACGATGTGAGAGCCCAAGAAGGAGGGTTTCAACCTGGAGAGCTTGTCTGGTTATACAACTCGCAAAGGCGTCGTGGCTATTCTCCAAAGTTACAGCGAAATTGGGAGGGCCCATACCAGGTGAAGAAACGAATAAATGACTTGATTTATCGCATCCAGAAATTGCCAAGGGGGAAACCAAAGGTGGTACACTCCAATCGTCTGGCGCACTATGAGGGAAATAATGACGTAGTCCCGGATCGGAAAGATGAGGCCGAGGTGGCTATCAATATCGTAAGGCCTGAAGATGATCAGCCAACCTTTAGAGAATTTATGGCTGCGTTCTCTGGAACTAGAAAAGCGCGATTCGGAGTCACGACTGAGATGCAACAAGATCTCTTCCGGGTCCCTGGTGATTATTCCATTGCCCACTGTGTCTCCGCTGATCTCCGTATGTCCAGGGGGATCGCAGTAGTGTTTAGAAATAAATTTGGACGGCTGAATGAACTTCGAGAACAAAATCCCTCTGTTGGTAAATCCTTACGCTTGCCTGATCATGACCGATCTATTTACTACTTGGTAACCAAGCAGTTTTACTACCAGAAACCGAGTTACGCCGACTTGTGGAGGGCACTATGGAATTTGAGAATCGAGTTGCTTACCAGGGGAATTAACAAATTGGCAGTTCCCAAACTCGGCTGTGGGTGGGACCAGCTGGATTGGAGAATCGTTAGAAACATGTTGGAAGTTGTCTTTAGAGGTACGGATGTCAAGATCTTCGTCTGCAGTTTTGACCCACAGCCCGCATTAAGGCCAACGAAGAGTGTAGACTGTTATTTCTACCGTAATGGAACGTGTAGTCGAGGTGTAACCAGAGCATAAAACCTGTTCTGGGACAGAACAGATTTGAAGAGGGGGGCAGTGTAACAAGAGAGAAAAGGAACGAACCTCTTTTCGAGCGACAGGTGGTGTGTTCTGCCGCCTTCGAGAGAATGACGCATCGCACAAGCATGTAAACCAGACGCGGTTTATTCTAGCATTCTCTAGAATACATAGAAGGTTCCAGCGACTTCTGGTGCGTTTATATGAGGATATAAAAGCGGATTGCGGATAAAAGAGAGTCAGTCAACTGGAAGTTATTAACTGTGTATTACAAAATAAATAGTGAATATAAATGTTGTATTAGAAATTCATAGTCTGTAAATAATAGTTTTTAATGGTTTATAAT
This sequence comes from Agrypnus murinus, assembly GCA_929113105.1. Classification (NCBI taxonomy): domain Eukaryota; kingdom Metazoa; phylum Arthropoda; class Insecta; order Coleoptera; family Elateridae; genus Agrypnus; species Agrypnus murinus. Next base: position 70,867,359 of record OV816024.1, read on the forward strand.
CATAGCGTTAATTTATAGTGTGTTACAATACAAACAATCTCGAAGCCCAACTTGTTTATGCAATTAATTAAAGCAAATTTAAAAATTGTATCATTATCCAGACCACGTCGGGGATATCATCCTAGGATGACATCTGCGATCACATCGCGGATGATAGTGTATGTTCAACTTAACGATGTCTCGTAAGCATCATTTTCTTATTACGATTACTGCAATCTTTCAACTTAATCTGCCATAATTCAGGCAAAGTATGGTACAAATTAATCATTTCCTTTCAAAACAGTCTTTCACTTTCTTATTATTAGAATTAGCCATATGTTCTTTCCAAGTACCAAGTACAGATTAAACAAATATTGCGCAATGTAACTAAAATGACCCTAAACGGTCAATATTTATACGCCGTCAATATTATTGATGTTAAAATATCAAATAATTTTGATACCCTCAATATTTTGATCAAACCATCAATACACACCCTAGACGGTCAATAATATTGCGAATATGAAATATTGTGCAATATTATTGATCGTGTAGGGGGCCCTTTACTTCGGTCTTTGTACAAAGTGGTTTTACCCATAACGCGTTGTGGACAAATGCTTTTGATCAAAACGCGTTGTGGATATCTTGTATTTGCTCAAAATCGGAAATATTTCGAAATGAATGAACGAAAACAAGTAATGATGGCTTTTGTGGTAAAGTGTGATTGCAAAAAAAGCTGTGAATGTAAATCATGCAACTGTTTTAAAACCAACTTAAAATGCAATTCAAAACGCCACAGTAACAGTGCCACAGGCCAATAAAGATATGTAAAACTATAAATGTAAATTCTATACAAATATTATTATTACACGTTTTTGATAGAGCACAAAATGGATTTTCTTGCATTTAAAAATACAACTTTTCTATAAAAACACCTCAAAATTATTTTTCGGTCTTTGTGCAAATACAAAATAACCCAAAAGTATTTATCCACAACGCGTTGTTGGTAAAACCATTTTGCACAAAATTGGCTATTGCGTGTTTGCGTTTACCCACAACGCGTTGTATGTATTTCGTTTTCGACAATGACTGAATAAAAATACTCGGGTCTAGCCACAACGCGACCTGGTTCTTATAGGTCCACATCACATCGTGGGTAATAAATTCGATCATTAAAAAAAACACAAAGTAAGCAAAGCATGGAAGATATGGAAATGGGTTTCAAAGACAAAATGTAAACGTAGAAAACCTATTCTAAATTGGAATGCAGAAATTGAAGAGCGTATGAAATACAATTGACAAGACAGAAAATTATGGAGGTTATTATCACCATTCAAAAACCGATAACAATCTTAAAACATTTCGTCATCTACTCAGTCTACAAGAGATGATAACTTAAAGAATTCCATCTAACCTTATAATAGCACTTTTCTTTGATCATATTACAATTAGATATCTAATGATAATGATATAACGAAACATAATCAGGAACAACGTGTCAAGATTAATTTGAAAATTAAATTCGGTTATGAATTAACCTATTTCTTTTTCATATTTGCATTTATAATAATTTCTATATCAGCCATCTATTTTACCAAACTGATTAAATATGTACATATATTTGTATTAGTAAGTATGTAATATTTATAGCATCTATGCTATGTAGTATAAGAAGCCATAGTTAAGTGGTTGTATCTTGCATTCAGTAGTTTCAGTTTGTAGTACATCGATAACAGATATAAATATCTGCTCATTTATGTCAGTCAAATGTATATTTTAAAAAGATCTACCTATTTATTTTTCATACTTTGAGCTCTAACGATTTAAAGCTGCTTAACTGAAATTATAAAACTTTTATCGGGACATTGTTCGACGATGCTGAAAATGTACTTCTAGGATTACTGAAACGAACGGAATAACTACCTAGTAGTAGGAGTAGTTATGTAGTTTCAGCCACTGGGAAATTTATTGCATTACATATTATGTATTTACTTTGAGCTTTCATATCATACATATTTATTTCTTTGACTGTGTAGTACCTACTATAAAGTTTTCCGATAATAAAGTGTCAAACTAAAAATTTGATTTATTTAGGTAAATATATCATAGAACAATTTATAATGGCTGTTATTAGTTCAAAACTTGCTCGTTGTTCACTCGATAAAAGGGGAAGATTTAGCTTCACTAAACACGGTTCACGGTAAACTAATCAATTTTCGACCCTTAGATAAATGTTACTACAGGTGTTTCTGTTATCTTTTACGCTAAAACAATCCCTCGATTTATTACAAATATTTGTTCGAAAGAAGAAAAAAAAACATAATTGTTAAACTGTCACACTCGTCAACAAAATAGAGGAATTGTATTGTTAGCTGTCGTTATCAGAAGTTTTGGGTTTTACATGTAATGCCGGCAATGATAATTATTGAAGCTTCGATGAATAATTATTCAAATCAGATAATCATGCTGCATTTGAAAGCAAAACGTATAAAATATGAACAGCCGACGTTAAATTATTGAATAGTAAAACGCTTTTGATGGGATTAAAATGTTTCCATAAAGCGTACCAGAAACATTAATTAATATAATTAGTGTTTTCGTATTGATTACGCTACTGAATATACTGTATACAGTGAACTAACTTAAATAATACTTATTAATAGTAGAATTTAAATGTAAAGAATAATTAAAAAAATGTAATAAATACATAAAAATCGTCAATGTGATGATAAAATACACGGGGAATTTAAAAAATGGTTCGCATGACAAGATACGACGTCAATATTTCAAAACCATTGCGGTAAAATACTGCTTTAGTTCTCTGGAGTGATATATTTTTGATGCTGGACCTTCATTTTTCACAAGTTTTCTTGTTTTGAAGTTTACTCGAAAAGCTTTGAGATGTATTTATATAAATTGTTTAATAGTAATTAATAAAAGTATTTTCATTATTTATTCAAATAACGCAAACTTACCACTAAGTCAGTGATATTGAATTTGGGACAACTCATTGCATGAATGTGCTTACCTGAAAAAAAGAATAGTTTCTTATAGAAAGTTGTATAATTACATATGAGAAGGTTGATAATAAATAACTATGTATCAATGTAATAAACGAACTATTAGTAGGTAGATTCGGTTTCATTTTATTTGTACATATTTCTGGTATGTATACACAAAAAACTCAAACTACACGATTATTAAAATACATATGTATGCAACAATAAAACATTACCTCGGTGTATTATTTTATATAACACCTACACAGTTGTGTTTTTCTCCAAGGCACTAACTAGACATAACATCAAAAATAAAAACAGCATATAATAAAAGGGGATTATGTGACCCATTACTACCTTGTGACATCATCACAGGTATTCAAACTGCTTTCAGGATACATTTCAATAACAAATATAAAATGCTGACCTCCATACCATTACAAGTGCAAGACATAACAAAAATTCATACGTTGGTTTATAATAACAGAAATCTTTTTATCACTGGTGACCCCTGCTGTTTATCCTCGTGAAATAACAAAATAAGAATTATAACAACAATACGAACATTATTGCTACTGACCCTACACAATACTCTTTTTGTATATTTTGATGGACTCGGTTAACTATTTCTTGGCCTGCAGTTGTTACCATTGTGCTTCATTTTGCTTTCCACCATTTCTATACTATGTTTAGCCGTTTTAATTCTTAGTACGTTTAGGTTTGTGTAGTTTTTAGGCTACATTCGAGATTAGCTTAGAATAACCTTAGTCAGAATAGGTTTGTCATATTAAGATGTTTTCCATACTCGTACTCTATCATTGATAATTTAAGGCCGCTAATTATAACACACTATAAGCAATAGAAAAATCAACTAGTCAAGCGGCAAGCTACGAGGTCGATAACGAGCCGCACTGCCGAGAACCTAGTCTAGTATGAGTAATCGCCAAAAGAATACATGCTAACATCCGCGACTCTGTTTAAAGCGCCTAACGGGCCTAACCAACGTGAGACGCATTGTCAAAAAAAATCATGCCCAAGACCTGGCAAAACCCATTACCAGTGGTATCTGTAACTGGAAAACTGTATCAAACCTTGAGAACGGGTTAATCCATATGAAGTGGTCCAGAACTAGTTGCTTGACCATTTTTAAAATATATTATATTTTTTTATATGTGATTATACACCGTGTCCAAGAGAAGCATGCACAGCATGGGGATCTTGAAAACGGTAAAAGATGCAGGTTGGCTTAAATTAGGAAAAAGTTGCACTATTTAGAGTATGTTTACATGCCGATCGCAGAAATCCATGATTGTTTATCGTTTTCGAAATTTTCCAAAAAATGCAATTTTTCGGATTTTAAAGATATTAAAAAACTAATGACACTTTGTTATTGTCACTTTTTAAGCTCTACAAAATGGCGTCTTCAAATTTTTTATCCGATGTTTCATCTTCGAGAAATCATCATCAACTTAATTTTTTTATATGGCCACAAAAGTAGAAAAACCTTGTATACGGTTGCATTTTTTATTACAAATTCAACGATGTATCACACATTATGCTTCTAACGCCAAAAAACAGAGATTTAAGAATTTTGCATGCTTGCCCACTGGAGATAATGGGCTTCGAATATGTGGAAAAAATGTTAAAATTGACATATACGGTAGGAACTCCATAATCTGAACACACTGTATTCCGAATATCCCGTAATCCGAACAGCAACATTTACAAGCTATAATCCGAACAAACTTCTTTAATCCGAAATTCTCTTTAATTCGAACAAATCTCTTTAATTCGAACAAGAAAAATCTATGTATATACTAAGATTGAATATGTAGCGTTCTTGGAAGGTGAATATTAATTATAAATGAGATTATAGCAGATTGCTGATGCAGTTTTTGGCTAATACTGTTATGACCCAACGGGTGCAAACAAATTCTACGAAGACCAACAAACGCTTTTGTTATTAATATAAAGAGTAATAAAGACCCTGAAGGTTAGATATGTAAAAAATAAGCTATAAATATAGTAATCATACTATCATAAAGGCGCTCTAAATGTTTTGACGTTGCAGTTTTGCCGCAATTGTTTGTATAATGACATCATCTACCTTAAAACTTTTTTCTCACAATTTTGTTAATACACAATTTGTATTCATGGCGTACAAAATTTAATAAAAAATGTCAAAACGTAAACACACATTATTAAAACTATCAGAGAAATTATTCAGCAATTAAATGTTGCGTTAGTGTTTAACGATTGGTTTAAAATATGGTGTTGGTAAATAGACAGTCAGCGATATAAAGAAAAATAAAACTAAAATCCTAGAATATGCCTCATCTGCTGACAAAGGTACAGGAAATAGAAAAATATTAAAATTAAGACCATGGAATGAGAGGACAACGCTATAAAAGGAGAAAGAGAAAACTTAAAGAAAAAAATTACTGATTTTCTTAAAAATAAAAGTTTTGTAATAAAATTAGTAAATTACATAAGTTAAGTTCTTTATAATAAAGTACCATGGCATAAAGAAATGTTTATATTCGTACATCCAGTAATCCGAATTCCTCGTTAATACGAATTAGCCCTGCATTTATAGGTTCGGATTAAAGATTTCTACTGTACAAGCAATTTTACAAGAAGAAGATTTAAGTCTCAAGTCTGAAACTTGACCGATGTTTACTTTTTATAGAGCTCTTAAAAAGAAAATAAGAAAAAAAAAGCCTTCCTGTAAAGTTTTTTTTTTAAATTGACTTTTAGTACATTTTAATCTCCTAGTATGAAGCCAAATTTCAATATGCTGGACTAAAATCTTAGCTTGATCCTTGCTAAAAAGATTAATTTTTGTTTAAATATCCTGGGACAAATAGACTCTGAGAGAGTTAATCGAGTTTTTGTAAACCTCTGAAATTGCAAAAAATGGCTATACGTGTGAAACAAAAATGTCTGCCATGGCTGGAGAATTTTATTTTTAAATAAATAAGGCTATTTCTGAATTGTCGTAATATAAAATTGTCATGTCTACAAAATATGGTTTATTTTAAAAATGGTCAAGTAACCATTTAATTTTTTTTGGACTACTTCATATGGGTTGACCCGAACGTGTATTCGTTTGTAAACGTTATATGGCATGATATGCATATGATGTAATGTAGGACATACACGGTCTTCCCCGACGACGTCGGCGAAGACGTCGGGGACAAGGTCGAGATAATGAGGTAATGTTTACATTTACTGTAATTTATAGCTGGACTGTATATAATAAAATTATGAGTATCGTACTTCTTTAAACATCAAAATGAAAGAAAGCATTATTAATAATAATCATTCATAATAAAATGTGTACTGAATCTCTTTCTTTATTTAGACGTATTTCGAAATAGCTTATGCAATTAACAAAAGTCTTCATAAACGTAATAACCTTGACGTCACCCATCGGTGGAATTACAAATCAATCTTTTATTATGAAACGAAAACTTTAGTTTTTTTTTCATTGTTAATTTAGTTCAAAAATGGATATAATTAATTAACGCAGGATGATTTAGGATTCCGAGTTCCAGTGTGCAAACGATGTACTATTTTCCGAAACCAAAAGGAAGATTATCACTTACCAAAGAACAATGGTAAAAATCTGCTGATTTTTATCATATCTGTCATCTTTTATTAATAGTAGTAAAAGCATTTGCTACATTTTATTCACATGAATCATAATGCTGATTCTGGTAAAATAAATGTTTTATCACATCTATTAAATACGTCCGTTTACTAAATTGAACCGAATTTGATATAAACTGATTCACCGAATGAAAAACTGTTGAACATTTAAGTTGGCTAAATAATACCTACTGTAGTTTCAACATTTATAAAATATTGTACATAAATAAAATTAATCTTTCAAAAAGTATAAAATTCTCAGTACTTATTTCCTATTATACAAGAAAATAGATGGCATCAAGTGTTCAGGTGACAATTATTAGTAGTACAGATTGTAATTATCTTCCAACAATTGTAAACATGATTTGTAAAATTAAGAATCAGTTTACATCAAATTCGGTTGAATTTATTAAACGGTCTCTACAAATGCAACAAAATATTTATTTTACTAGAATCAGCACATTCTTGATGAACAACGAAAAAAAAATGACATTTGATAGCTATATAATAATTTTTCCATTGACCTCCCCTATACCAAAATCAGCAGATTTTTACCAGTGTTCTTTTACGGAGAGTCCTTTATAGGAAATTATTGTACATCGTTTGCGCACCAGAACTCAGAATCCTAAATCATGCGTTAATTATATCTCATTTTTAAACTAAATTAAGAATGAAATAAATAAAAACAAAAGAGTTTTCGTTGCCTAATAAAGAGTTGATTTGTAATTCTACCGATGGATATCAATATTATTCCGCTTATGAAAAGTTTTGTTAATTGCATAAGCTATTTCGAAATACTTTAAAGAAAGAGATTCAGTAGGCATTGTATTATGCTCAATAATGCTTTCTTTCATTTTGTTGTTTTAAAGAAATACGATACTCATAATTTTATTATATTCAGTCCAGCTATAAATTACAGTAAATGTAAACATTACCTCATTATCTCGACCTTGTCCCCGACGTCGTCGGGAAAGACCGTGTATGTCCTACATAATAACCTTCAAAACAAACAATATCGAATAGCACTAATTCGGAACAATTCCTTTGTTTTTTTTTCTATGCAGTTTTGAATGCATCTGCATGTTTCCATTTACAGTTTTGTTTTTGTATTAGAATTTCTAACCACCCGCCCCTTCAAATTAAAAAAATGTTCATTTTTAGCATAGAAATCAATTATTATAAAATTTCAAAACTTTTTAAAAGATAGAATACATATATATCCGAGCTGATAGAAAAAAATGTGTTAATCCAATTGAAACTCTATAATTCAAGTTATTATAAGATAAATTGCGTCTCCAATGCTGGGACGACGTTATAACCTTATATTGCAAACTCTTTTTACTTCATTCTCCTCTTCGAAAATAAATTCAGTTATTTTTATTTTAATTTCAATCCATGTGCGCTATCTATTTCAATCATTATAATTGAAAAAGTTTCTTCACGCTCTCAATATTCACTTTGAAATGAAAATATAATTATGGCAAACAATACCAGCTAACGTAATGAATGGAATGCATGTGATAAAGGGAGAACCCTTAACGATAAATATATAATCAGACTACGAGCTTTGTGGTTTCCTCACTATATTTATATTCATAATTGTATACTCCTTTTTTTGTTTGGTATAAAAATAGGAGATGTATTTTCTATTATTGCCAAGGATCAATATTCACACAAAGAGATATTAAAATAAAGTTTAGTCCTTTTTAATTGAATTAATGGATTTTTTAAACAAATTAAATTCATTTAAAACTAAAATCTATTTAATTTGAAGAAAATACAGTTTTACACATTTTTACACAAGTTATAATTTATATTCACACTAATCAAAAATATTTTCTATTTAGAAAGCTCTAGGGATATTAACTCCAATCCACGCTAAAGAAACAATTTCTGTTTATTCCTTATCCCTTAATAAGTTTATTGTGAAGGATATTATTAAGCAAACGTCAATCAACCAAACCTTGTGATAAATACAGGGTGTTTTGGAAAATCAGCCCGTCCCGTTAAAGGGCAATAGGGAAACACGTGTACAGTAACATCTTACTAACAATTTACTGAAATGTCCCGTTGAAATGACAATCCCCCTTATAAAAATAATAGGCTATAATATAAATAACTGCAAAGTAGTAGATAAAATTGTATGAAAATTATGCCTATTAAATAGTACATTCTTTTAAAAGTCATCAAAAAATAATCATAATAAACCCAAGCCGGATAAATGAATTCTTCGAAATTGTAATCAAAACGAAACATTAGGACGTGCTTTTAAAACGTTTTAGCTAAATAATAAACAAGTCATTTTGACTATCTGTAAATAACTGTTAATGACTCAGATCTTTGAAGCTTGTAATTTGCAGTATGCAGTTTGTTGTCAACTTTCTTTGTGTTCAGGTGGTCGTAAACTTGAGTTTCGATTACGTATTAATACACGTTTTAGAATTAATAACCTAAATGAGGTGGTGTTAAGTAGTTTAATTAATCGTAGTTAGTTACTGTTTAAATTATGGCAGAACCAAACACGCCTGCTGAATGAACGGAACTTTTCAAATCAACCATTTTCAGAAAGTACACTCCATATACCGCGAGTGCAATTTTGTCAATGGCTATTGGAACACAAACAGGAAAATCCCTAGGTTGCACAAAATGTTTTACTCGGGCGGGTGTTTTTAATTCACACAACAGCCACATAAGACCTTTTATTCTGCTCCAACGATTAACCGGTGACTGGCGCCTACATTTTCAGGTCAATGAAGTGTTCGACGGACTCCCACTATTGAGCACCACTACACTTTGCTCGACAGGTACGGGAGTTTTTGAACACATGTTATAAAGATTGTTTGCATCTAAACGGTAACTTTTACTCATTTTGTTAAAATGACATTCGTAAAATAAAAAACAGGCAATGGAATTTCCATCACAATTAGGCCAACGAACGTATGTTACATTTTATTTACCGACCTTAATAAATTATCACGTCATCAAGGTAGTGAGTCACTCGGCAACCGCTGCTGAAATTCAATTCTGTTGTTTCTGTAAATTGATACGTACGTAGCAGAGGTCAGTTATTAATTTAGTAGTGCAGACGTGAGATTATTGTTTGCTTTATCAGTAATTCTTGCTTAAAATCTTACAAACAATCCATAGTCGACCTTTCACTCCCTTAAAGCATTGCATATTTCTCCTGAACACCCTGTATGTTTGAAAGTATGTTTACACTTTTCAGTTCAAACAATATTTCCGAATTTTCATTCTTATCACTCAAACAAACCATTCTTGCATTTTTGTTTACCTTTTTTTATCCCAAACAAAAAAAAACTACAAAACCTTAAAGCGTAATTTAATTAAATCACCCAAAACTTTCCATGTACTAATTTGAAAGACATGCAGCTACATAATTAAAGTTCCAATAAAATTAATTTGCCATTACTCTTTGTTAGCGTGTCTCGAAATAACAGTTCCAAAGGTTTTCTTTAAGTAAACACATTTTCCAGATAAAAATATTTAAAATTAGCTTGTCCAATTTCAACATCCATCTACTAATTAATACAATAAGATATGATGGTGAGGAATATGATGATTGAAATCCTAGAATTTAAATATTTTTATAAGTTTTATGAAAATCATTATCATTTATGAAAAGCGTAATTAAAAACGTTTAATTTAATTTTAAAAATGAAGATTTAAAACTACCCATTAATAATTCTTAAAGATAATGAAAACAAGAGTACAAATTAAGTAAAATAATGATATCCTACATAGTAGATTAGGATCAAAAATCTTATTTTCTCTTTATCAATTATAGACTAAAAATTTCAAAAAGTCCATTTAAACTAAATGTAGAATGTAGAACTATAAATTGTAGATTATTACTTAACTACACGTAAGTCCGCAAAAATGTAATCTTGGTTGCATAGTTTGTAGGGGATTTGAAGACCATATCTTTTGTATAACAGATCAGCAGCCAGCTAGATTTGATCAAATTTGATTTGATATTAATTTATAAATTGTTATAGTTATAATAAGTTTTTATTAGTAAATATCCGTTTCTGACTGTAGAGATTACTCTTGGTTGTTAGTTTTTATTTTTACAGCTTACAGCTTATATTTAGCGTTACTTTTTAGTCATTGCCTCTTTCTATCGTAGAATTGTTTTAATTTTTCTGAATCTTACTAAATCTAAGTTGTGATACTTACGCCTTTGAACATCGATATTTCAAACGTCCGTCTACTAAGTGGCTTTCCCCCTAATTAAATATTACACGTTTGCTACAATAAAGAATAATATATATTAAATATATTTTCTGTTTTTATTCTCTATCGAAGTTACAATATATTAACACATTAGCTGAACAAAAACTTTTAAGCTAGCAATAATTTTGGCAATTACTTATTCAATTTCAAACTTAAACGATCTAAACCCCTGCACACAATACAAATTAATTTATTAATGGCGAAACGGAATCTATAAAATTCTTTAACGGAATATTCTGAACTAAGTTTCCATCAATTAATTATCTACGTTATTGAATTTGGGAAAATAGCCTGCAGGTAACGTCATGTTTCCCTTGTTCCATCATCAAATACTAACCAAAGAACGTTTCGCTTACGAAAGGTTTTAAAGAGAAACTTCTCATAAAAGTTAAAATCATTTACAGCAAAAAAACTCGCAATTAAAAAGCTGAAAACAGCATATTACATCCACAGTTTCAAGATGGAAGCTTTGTATTCGAAATTGAATGCAACGCATAGGTATAGCATGTACAGATAGGCGAGGGTATTTTTAAATAAAAACATTTTAAATAAACATTTTTAAATTAAATTTTAAATGAAATGCTTCAAGAGGGAATTATGTACCACTTGAAGTATTTTCCTCTTGGAAATGTTGCAGGTTTACGCGTTACACGGAAAGCAAAATAAAGCAACATAATAAATCCAGAATTTGTTATTTGTTTAAAAGAATTAAATTTCAAAACTCGGTAAATTGTTTTTTTAAAAATGGCCCTAAATTTACGGACTACAATTTACAATTACTTATAACAGCAGATAATGGAGTATCGTACTAAATAGATTTTATAAATTTTATGTTTAAGAAAAGGAGAATTTCTGAACAATTTATAAATAATTGTAAATGTATACGAGGATTATTCGGTAACTACGTGGCCTAACAAAGAAAACGCAATTTTTTTGACAAAAACATTTTATTTTCAATATAGTCTCCTGCTCGCTCAACACACTTATTCCAACGATATTCCAAATTAGCAATGCCTTCATTGTAGGTCGATGAATTCAAGTCCTCGAAATAGCTATTTACAGCAGCGATTACCTCGGAATTAGACGAAAATCTCTTACCGCCGAACCATTTTTTCAGATTTGGAAACAGATGATAATCGCTGAATGAGGCACTAATTCAAATCCCAATTCATGAATTTTGGCCGTTGCAATCGCAGACTTGTGGGCACGTGCGTTATTCTGATGGAAAAGAACTTTCTTCTTTGCCAAATGAGGCCGTTTCTCTTTGATTTTGTCGCTTAATTGTTGCAACAAATTTATTGTTTTCCCCTTTTCTAAGTAGTCGACCTAAATAATTCCATGAGAATCCCAAAACACAGTTGCCATAACCTTTCCTGCTGACAAAACTGTTTTTGCCTTCTTTGGTGACGGAGAACCTTTGTGAGCCCATTTCTTGGACTGTTCTTTGGTTTCAGGAGTGTATTGGTGGGCCCAGGTTTCATCGACGGTTATGAAACAGCGTAAAAAGTCCTTCGGATTGCGGCGAAAACGTGTCAAAAGGTCGCGAGAAACATTCAAACGGTTCAGTTTTTGCTCCGGTGTGAGCAACCGCGGCACCCAACGCGCCGAGTATTTTTGTATTTCCAATTCTTCAGTTAAAATTCTGTGCACACTCGTCATTTGAGCTACCTACTATGTCTGCTATCTCGCACACTTCTACTAGACGGTCATCTAAGACGATACGGTGGACTTTTTCAATCATATCTGGGGCAGTAGCAGTTTTTGGACGTCCACTACGGGGTTCATCATTTGTACTCCTACGACCACCCTTAAATTGGGCAACCCAGTTTTTAACCATTGAAAACGAAGGAGCGGGTTCCAATAGTGTTGAATCCAGCTCTGCTTTGATTTCGGTTGGTGTTAAGCCTTTCAAATGAAAGTACTTTATCACTGCCCTTTTAACTTTTAATTTGTTAACTGCCCTCAAATCAGTTTTTTTTCCATTGTTTACAAAATCACACAAGTTCACTTTGGCGTACTGTCAAAAACAGACTAATTGACAGATCGCTCTGTACTGTCATATTTAACCTATTAAAGGATGATTCTACAGAATTATAAAGAAGATTCTTGCAAATTCGCGCCATCTCTGTGTTAGGCCACGTAGTTACCGAACAAGCCTCATGTTGCTATGGCGAATTAAAAAAGGGCATAGAATAATAATAATAATAATAATAATTGCTACAACCCATAGCCTGGAAACCAGGCCCCAGAAGCTATAAGCTTGTGCGGGAGGGAGGGGGCGAATATTATTATTACGTAGGCCCTAAGTGCGGCTGCAGCCGACTTACAGATGGAACAGCGCAAATCCCACATTTGTGTCACAGCTAAGGAAAACTGCAGAAAACCTTAAACAGATCTGCCGGCACCGGGAATCGACCGCGGGCCGCTTGGGTGAAAGTCCAGCACTCTAGACATTACTCTACCAAGGCTGTTAATTAGAATGTTATAATCATTTACGAATTAACTAATTATTATTATCATATAATAAAGAAAGTAGCTACAATAAGTTAACAATACAGTTTAGTGACTAGTGATCTATTTCATAAAAGAAGAGAGTTTACGCGAATTTAAAATACAACAAACACCAATATACGCAAAACCGGCCATACACTATCAACCCGGCTGACAATGCGCTTGACGGTTATAACAATCAATAAATTATCTCTAAAGAGGCTAAACAAACAGTCATTACTCCAGTACACATACGTACAGATATGCCTTTTTACCCCTCAATTAAAGGTATGAGCCGATAAGGAAATTATTACATTGAAATCTACTAAGTATAAGAAGCATATATCTTAAGATAAAAATGTTATAGAACAAAATTAGAACATAATTATCTTAATATACCTACACTCTAAAAAATTACCGGTAAATTTACCCTAAAAATGGAGGCAACTATGTTACCTCCATTTTTTGGGGTAAATTTACTTCAAAGTGTAATTTTCATAGGAAGTGGGAAATTTCAAAATTAGGTTAAATTTGCATTGTAATGTTTCCTTTTTAAATAAATTTACAGATTAAAATTACAATCTCAATGTAATTTTACATTTTAACATTAAAACACCTGTGTAAAGTTACATGACAAAGTTAATATTTCATGGCAATAGTACTTTTCAGGGTTAAAATACAAACGTGAAAATACTTCTTGAATGTAACGATGACTTGCGAAAGTACTTGCAAATTCAATCGTTCCTCTGAATATTACTTAACATAGGTAAATGAATTGTATGAAACAAAATAAAATCAAAGTAATTTTTATTGAACGTATGTACTTATATAAAATATAAGACATTAAAAGAACTTCTTTTCAGGGGCTTTCAGAAATATTTGGTCTCTCAAAGACATTCAGATAAAGTTTCGATTCCACCTAGAAAATTAAAAAATTATAAACTATATACACAATTATACACGAGTACCTTTCTCTATTACAGTTATGATAGTTTATTTCGAATTCTTCAATTTTTGATTCATCCTAGAAAAACATTAAATTAAATATTTTTATTTTATTGGTTTAAATTTGTAATTTTAACATATAGGTACTTACCGATTATTTTTTAACTTCTACTATAAAATAAAATTCTTCCCATCTTGGGTCATACGTGTAAATATTTGCCTTTAATAAATCCGCACTAAACTACAACGAAAAACAAAATATTAATGAGCAATGAACACTTCGTTCGATATCGATAGAGTACGCCTCGCCGATTGCGAAACCTGTAACAAGAAATCATAAAAGAATGGTACACACCATTCCGACCATTCCCTAAAAACCCTATTTGGACTGTTCATAATGGGTTCCTGAATTCTTTCACGAAACGAAGGTCACCACTCATCAACAAACAAGTGCAACCAGCGAAATAGCATCTCAACGGTTAAAAACATATTAAGGGTAAAATTAGACTATTCTTGTTCAAGTTCATCTTATCTTTAATATTACACTAAAAATGAATCAACTTATTAAGTAATAATACATTTCCAAGGAAAAATTTTCTGAGTTATGTAAATTTACATTATGGATAGTGATTTTAACCAGTTAAATGTCGTAGAATTACTTATATTTGTGTAATTTTACACAATTAAAGAACATTTTACCACAAATAGTAAAACAAATATTAACGTATAGGTAAAGTTAAATTTTAGAGTAAAACTACCGCAAATAAGAGAGGAAAGTTAACTCTTTCCCAAGGTAAATTTCAACTAATTTTTTACAGTGTACTGCCATTTCCATTTAATTACTCAAATAACTCAATAGTACGTCATAAATTCGTTTTCTCCATGTACCAAGACAAACTATAACCATAAAATAATAAGTAAACATTATTAGACAAGTATAACTTAATGCAACTATAATAACTAGGACGCCAGCTTAGTTTCTGCTATTATTTCCAGTTGCCGATTGGTTTACAATTACCGCTTTTAAGATTTTAAGTAACCTCCTTTCTATTACATATACACATTGTTCAATTCAAACTTTTCTTTAAAATAATATAAACAGCGTCTCAGAATTTAGAGAAAATGGATTTATGGCGTACTATTGGCTTATTGTTCTATATATTTCCAAATTTTTGCATACTTTTATGGGGTACAATATTATTTTAATTAATCGATTTCACTGTAGTAATTTTCCGATCGGTTCGTATTGTCAGTTGAGGGGTATAAAAGACATTGGTCATGTCGTCAGCAAAGTTGTCAGCCGGGATAATAGTGTATGACCGGTAGTAGATTAATAACAACAAGCTATGAAAAATCTTCTTCATTCAGATACACCTTCGAAAAATCATAAAGGGATAAATTTTAAAATCAATCTCAAGTCTTGTAGTCCTTCTTCAGTATTGACATTTCATACTTGTTTAATATCTATTACATTTTTCATTCCACAAATTCAGATGCGTTTCTATTGTAGTTTCTAGATTAATTATAGTAAAATATCCGAGGGGCGTCTCAAATAGGTGTAGAAATGTTCGGAAATATAACGGGAATATACAGAATAATCGGGAATACACGACAATTCCTGAAAAATAGTCAGGAATACTCGAGAGTATTTAGGGAATACACGACAATACTTTAGGAATACTCAGGAATATTGCGGAAATATATGAGAATTTGGGAGTGGGGTACAACGAACTCTGATACTATTTCATTAAGTTTTGGTTAGGAAATACGCGAATGCAGATATTTCTGTATATTCCCGATAACTTTTTTATAAATCCATCTCCTCTGTCTTTCATTTATGTAACAGAAGTATTCATTTTATTTCACAATATTTAGAAAATTTTTGCATAAATTTATTTATATGTAGATTAATTTCTTGACATAGATATTAGTAATTCTTTTCATGCACTAAAATAAACCTTTAAAATTTAAAGTTTTTAAAAAGAAAAGTAAACAGAAAACGTAACGGACACCGATAAGTTATTGTTTTTAATTTGAAAAGACTATAAAATGGAAAACTACGCTGTTCTCATAAAAAAAGTAAGAGAACTTGGTAGCTTTAAACTTTAACAGAGTATAAAGTGAAAATGTGAAAATAAGTTTCGCTCGTTCAAAATCAATTCAGAACTCAGCGTCTAGGAAATCTTCCAAAGCTAGATATTACATTTTATGTTTCCTAGTAACGCTGGTATAGGCAAAATAGAATAATTTGTAGAGCAAAGTAATGCTCGACGTAATATCAGTCTTTCCGCAATGCATTAAGCTTCGAGGTTTTAGTAAAGACAAACTATAAATTTACTAATGCAATGTTATGGGGAGCTACTTTATTTAATGAGTTTAAAATTAACGTTAAATTTAAGATCTTTTAAAAACCAAACCAGTTTAAACTAAAGAATATTACAGCTCAACTAAAAAGTGTTAATTGATTAACAAGTATAGGGATGCGCGCACATGCGTTGTTAAAAAGCAGCGATTGATTGAATGCAAAAGTTAATTTCAGAGAATTTATCCTTCCGTGAAAAAGTGACTGTTTTATTTTCCTGAAATAGTAAATTTATCGAATTTGTAATTATAATATTCAACTTCATTCTAATAAATTAACTTTTTAGTTAATTAATTAAAATAGCCAACTACAAAATCTATTTTAAATATGTACTACTGCAGCTATTCTCATGTCAAGCAGATCAAAGATAACCCGCTTACTTGAAATATTGATAGGGAGTTTACCCTGCCAAGGCAACTTCATCCAATAAAATTAAATAAACTTGTGCTTTAATGTTAGAAGTTACAACAGCATAATCTTACTCAAAATGTTTTTGTAAGATTGCATAATAAATTATAACTATGTGTGGGGGCTAAAGTAATCTTTCGGAAAAATATGTTTAAAATACTTAAATTTATACGTATATGTAATGTTAAAAGAAAATCTATATCATTCTACAATGTTTAATACATACTTACATTTTATAATGGAATCGTTCTTCAATTATGTAAAATAGTAACATGATATGAATATAAAATGAAATTCAAATGTTATAAAATTTATATTTCTAAAATGCGGATCTTTTTTCCTCCAATTTTTACAATTCAATGTTATAAAGTTTACAGAATTATATTCGCAAAGCATCAATAATGTTTTAAAACCCGACCTCGTTACGCTCTAATAATCTATACCATTTGTGCTTACACGAAAACTTTAATGAATAATACTATTCTAAAATAAATTGAGGCTTTGATATTTTCACAATAATAGCAATAAAAAGCTCGCTATAATAAAGCTTTACGGGGAAAAAACGAAAAACTAATACATTAATTTCGGATTTGATTCGAGCTTAATATAAAATTAATTCAAAATCAATATTTAAACAGGAACAACCATTTATAAATACAATAAATATATAACATCGTTTATGAAAATTAGAGGGAGTTACTAAATATTGATGAGAATAATAACATATATAAAGCGCTACTAAAACTGTCTATTACAAAGTTATGAGGTCAAAAGCTATTTCATTGTTTATGTTTCAAATACGAATTTATAAACAATGAATTGAAAATTTATCTTAACCTTTAAATGATAATTGATCTATACTGTTCAGAGGAAAGGAAAGAAAAACAAGTAGTCTACTTTAGGAAAAATGTTTTGTAAATATTTATGTCTATCGATTCTTCTCGAAACGGACTTTCCTCATGTAGAGCAAAGCGCATTTTACCTGTTTATGTGTGAGTGACGAAGAAAAGTGGTAGCAATGTAGGTTTTCAAAGTTGAAAATTGGCAAAAATATGCATTGGCATTTTCAACTTATTTTGTAGTGTAATAAAGGATTGATTTTCTTTAAACTTAACTAATGGATGACATAAGAATTTACAAATAAACCATTATGTTAATTTTAATTGTAACCAACAATTTTTAAGTTCGAAACTCAGTTCTTCAAGCTTGTTACGTGCTAATTTCGTAGCACTCTGTATTGCTATGCTTTTGTGTTATATTGTATATCGTTAGGGATTTTCGTATGTCTCTGCCATTTTGTTCGGAAGTAATTTCCTGTTGATAAGTCGGCTTACCTTTCGTTCCTTCGTGGAGTAACTTCTTTAAAAGAACGTTTTAGTAGCATCGCATTTTAAATTAATGTTTCCCTTGAGTTGAGAAATGGGAATTGCATTTGTGCAGATTTACAGTTGATTTTGGGTGATAATTTCCAATTTATATTGGTACCGTAAGGATTCACCGCTAGTTCTTTTGGAGGTTAGGAACACGTTCTTGAGGTCCGCATGTTTTGCAACTTTACGTTCCATTTCTTACAGTGTAATTATTTGTGACAGGATTCGTTATTTAATCACCGTAAACCGGATTTTGAAACGGTATAACTATATCACTAAGTCGCCTTCCATCAAAGGTACTTATTCGAACTTTGCTATGTGCATATTGATAATTGATCTTGTTTGTGACAGACCTTTTTTCTTTACTTTTACTTCATCCATACATTCTTTGTTGTATATTTGGGTTGTTAAAAGACCCCTTATTACGCTGAGATTCTCGCTCACGTAGAACACACACCTGCATCGTGAGTTGCTTGTATTGTAACAACTGTTTATGACAACAATAACGTTTGGCAACCTTTTTTGTATAGAGTAATTTTCTGTTTTAAATGGTTTTCCTGCTGTGTGCTTAGATCTGTGTAATCAATTCTTGTACACTTATAAATTACTATCTCATGTATATTATATTATCAGTTTTGCTTTGTTAGGAATGTTTTGCGAGTGAGTACGCCTCAGTTTGCTCCGTAAAGATTAATCAACAAACTACCGGGGTTAATGATTGCGCAATCTGATAGTACCTGTAGCAGCGTTAATTTACCGTGCCCTTTGGTTACATTTTGTTACTTGAATTTTAGTCAGATATCTATATCTGACTAAAATTCATCTGACTATTTACTCTAGTAAATAGTCCCGCTCGCATAAATTCTTACCCCATTTATATCTATACAAGAATCAATGATTTGCATGACAATTTTTGCCAAGGCCATTTAACCCTAATTAAAATATTTAATTTTAAAGCACTGTATATCTTTTAGAGTTATTATTTATATGATTGTTATCTGCGGTTTGTATTTTCAGCGCTCGAGATATCTATATTGGCAAATGTCGACCACCTTGGAAGTAGTCACAAATGTGTTGTTCTTTACAGATATTGTCGGTAAATACTGGAGCTATTTTAGACGACTCTTGGCGCCCATTACAAAAGACTTCTTGTGAGAGCCATGACCTCATACTAGTTACCTGGCAGCTGACAGATTTAATTACGGTTAAAAGTTGTTACCGTTTCCCAATTAGCAGCCCCCATTTTGTGGGTAGCATTGTATTACAGTATATCTAATATATTATATCTAGGCTGATCAGCGAATATCTGATGTGTTTTTAAACAAAAATTTTACATTAATATGTTCATTAGCAGCATGTAAGTAATTACCCGAAAATGGAATTAATGTTTTCAAATACTGCAAAAGACAAATTTAAATTTTATCATTCATTTTTATCAACCTTTAAAAACCAACCATTACATGTACACAAGTGATAAAAATCAATAGCATGGTTTAATGTACGAATTTGTTGTTTTCAAATAAATCTTTCGGCAACACTAATAACATGAATCACAAAATGTAAATATATTTGAGATAACTTTTTTCTTAATAAATTAGTTTAATTATACACGATAAATGAGACAACACATGATGTATATAGCTAATTTACTATTTAACAATTATAATTATAAATATTTAACAAAGAAGTTCAAAAATTTTAATATTATTAAAACAGAAAAACTAAATTAGAACGAATCCGTTAAAATAATATAAATAATTTAGGAATTTAATTTTGTTTTTTAACATTTCGGTTATAAAGAAATAAATTCAAGGTTATCATTTAGACCAGCATAATAAACCTTCATTAAAAAAGAAGAATATAGGAGCTTCCAATTTTATACAAGGAAAATGTTAATTTATAGCAGAATCAAGTTTTGGGCGAAACTGGCAACTAAACGGTTTAAAAGTATGTACTATAATGTGTTAAATTATTTTATTATGTCTGGGAATATTAAAATATTATTTCTGTTAGGAAAAACAATTATTAGATATGCTAAATAGCAAACAGATATGTGTTATCTTTAATTAACATATCTTTTAAATTGTTATTATTTAAAATGTTTTTATATTTTAATTTAAATTTAATAAATGAAAAATGCATGTCAAATTTGTATACGTATGAGTCTATTTAAAAACAGACAATAACTACGACCTTAATTTTAAATGCGTAACATGTAGCGGAGGATATTAGTAATGAAACTAATGACCTTTTTGATCTTATAACCTTTTCGTATTTTATAAATTAACTGGAAATGTAGCATTAACGATTTTAATACAAATTACAAAAATCTGCTTTAAATTAATTAATAGATAGATTAAATTATATAATGTATATTAGTGATTATATAATTATTTAAAGTTTTTTAATTTAGTACCTTGAAAATTATATTGAGATATATTAAGATTTTGTATTTAACTATTTGTATTTGAAATCCGTTTTAGTATGTTATTAAATAGGCGACTACATAGAGAGAGATAGAAAAACGTACACAATGTATAATGTGTGGCCTATCCTACAGGTGCTAACATATTGATAAATTATAATGGGCCAATGGTTTATAAACAAATTTGCAGGAAATAGTTGATTATTGGCTTACTTTCAAACAATGATATTACTTTTTAAATATTACGTTAGGTTTACAAAACGATAAGAAACGATAATGATAATAATAATACTTATTATTACTGTAATTAGTTTTTATTACAAAAGAATAAATAGTAACCTAATAAACACATAATAGCCAAAAAATGAAAATTAATATTGTTGTACAAACTGGATTTTTTACTTGTTAAATAGTATTTAATAACAGAATAATTACTTAGTTCCTGAACGTAATAGTTGGTAAGAACCTTCAAATCATTGCGCAATGCGTTCGTTTAAATAATAAAAAAATAACAAATTCTATAAAAACTACTATGAGAAAAATGATCATAATCATAAGTCACTTTCCATTTTATTTTTGCTATTAAGATAGGAGAATTTGGATAAATTTTAATCAGTATAATCTAACATTATTTCTAATATTCTAAAATCATCCTGTATTATGTTTTTGCAAAAACGGTAACGATTCTATTGTAGTAGTACTAGTAATAATAATGGTATATTATTAACATTTTGCGTAACTGGTGAGATGGATAACCTTTTCAATGTCATTTTTTGTAATTCTTTTTTACACTCGAATAGAATATTAAGTGATAGTAAGTCAATTAATTACCATGCTGTATATATTTAGAAAGAGAAGAATACAATAAAAAGAGGTCATTATAAATGAAGTGATGCTATTATAACAGAACTGAACAAAAATCTACAATTCATTATAGAAATTCACAAACACAACCCACTAATGGAATAAATTAAACAAGACCAATATATCGCTGCCTTAGTGAATGATTAAAACAAACAATTTAGTAAACCTACTTCCTGCTTGATTAAGCAATGCAATTTTAGTTAATTAACAAAATTAAATTTGAAATTCGACTTTTCCATTGTATTAAAGTAAAACAATGTACATATAAACAAATAAATAATTCATTAAACAACCAATCACTTAATCAATAATTTATTTTTAATAATAATGAAACATAATAATTGTAGAAGCATATAAATATATTTCACATTAATTATAATAAAAAAATAGTTAATAAATAGACCAGAACTTTAATATTCATTCCAAAACATATATTATAAATTAATAATTTGTTGTTAGAATGCAATTTTATTAATTTGAAAATAGTTTAAAAAGGTTAATTTAAAGAAAATTAAAAAATAAATAATAAAAACATAACTATTAAAAATCCAATACTTTTTCAAATTAACTTTTATTAATTTATTAAAATAAATGAATAAATAAAGCTTGCCACTAATAAATTAAATCAGGTTGTTTATTAAAGCTAAAAATAGAAATTTTATTTAGCTGCTAGTTGTTCCAAAGTTAATATGTAGTTGATTTCATAATGAAAGTAGAATTGAACAAATTTAAATCAACTTGAAAATTATTGAAAAATGAACACTTTTAAAATTGTATCTACTAAATGTTTACTAAGTATGTAATATCTCTTTTATTAAATTTTCTGTGCAATTTATAAATTCAAGGTAACATTTATTTGAAGGTAAAAAATATTCACAGATTACTTAATGCCAATATAAAAGAAAGTAAATATTCATCATGCTCCAAATTTATTTCTACTCATAAAACTCTCGATAACGATCTTAATGTATAGGTATACCCATGAATGTAGTCATTTAAAAATCACTTTATAATTTAATAGAAATGCAAGTAGAAAATATACTTGTTGTTTTTATGCAAAGATTCCTTATATGATATCTTATGAGAAAAACAATAATATAAAATCTGGAAATATTTTGTCATGATGATGTAAAGTAGGCGAGTGAATAGCCCCACATCTTACACAAGGTTATTAATTCGCGATCTCTCAGCGCGCTAACCAAGGCCAAAAACCAACAAAATATAACACGATTTAATTGTTTAACAAGACACGCATTCAATTTATAGAAAACAAAAACAAGTGATTCGCTAGGCGCATGCAAATATTATTTATAAAATTTAAAATAAATCGTCATTTCCTGTATATATTTGTAAGATAATTTGGAATTATTCCAAAATGTAAATTTTGTTTTTTACATTTTTCTTTTCTTTGTTTAAAGAATTAATTTCTATTTTTATTTTCTTTTTATTTAATAGAAATTTATACATAATGATACATCTTTATGAATAATATTAATATTAATTTATTCCACAAAACGAATCTTTACGAATTAATCCCCATCAAAATTATTGTGCGGCAATTAAACTAGATAAATTTATTTATAGATCCGTTAAAATATCAAAATGATTCTCATGGACAACCTTCGGTTTTACTATAATTATTCCAGTGGCGTAGAAAGGACTGCAATGATAAAATATTCCTGCCAAATATAAAAATTAGATTTGAAATAATCGTTAATACCGTGTGTTTTTAAATATTTCAACATAACTAAGGAATACTATTTTGTAGTACCCAATAAATGGGAGTGTTTAAATTAATAGAAACTTCAAGATTATATGAATGTAATCCAATTTGAATTTTCCGTTGCAAAAAATTGCAAATTAGAAATCGAATGTATTAAAACATAACGGATTGTCCATTTCCTTAGAGAAAGAGCCTACTCGTCAATGCGCGCACAAAGAAACATAGGCATTGATAGCGTATCTGCCATATTCTCTAAGGTAACCAGTGTCGGATTGGGCCGCCGGGCAACCGGGCAAATGCCCGGTGGGCCCCCCTGGAAACCGAAAAGTGGGCCCCCAAGACCCCAAGAGCAATTTGCAAAATTCAGATTTCATTAATTTTTGACGAATAGCCAGACATCGTCAATACAAGAATATAACTGTCTGTTAAAAATTAAAATTAAATTAAAAGTTAAATAATTAGTAATAGTTGTTGAAATTGAATAAAACTTCATTGAATTCAGTCCTCAAATTTATTTTTTACAAATTCATTAAGACGTTTCGATAACGATTTGTTTTCTTTATCAAGACATAGAATATACAAATTACAAAGAATTAGACCATTAGTTCTTCTTAATTCTATGTCTTTCTATCGTAAGTGTAAGACTTTACTGTTCTTTCGCACACGTTTCTCTCCATCCTTTTCTATCTATGTCATTTATCTGATTTCTTCGATCAGATCGATTCCTTCTCTGTCTGTCTCTTCTTAATAATAATAATAATGAATTTATTTCCCACAGACATTAAGTCCAATTACAGGAAATTGAAATAATAACAATAGTAATGCAAACATATATACATATATAGTAATGAGAACACTTTACTATTTGATAAGTTAGAACTGGCTACCAAGAACAGAAGAAAATTTGGATAATGTTAAGTGAAAAATGTCTAAGTTGTTGTGAATGCCATTATATAACCGGCACATAGATATAATCGGCGAATTTAAGTGAAAAGTTGTTCTAGAGTGATAATAAAAGGGAATATTGTTTCTCGTTCTGATATCAGGAGTTCTAAAATTTAACTGTGTAAGAAGATCAGGAACATCATACTGACCATTTATTCATTTATAAAGAAATAAGGAAGAAGTTGATATTTACGTCTATCTGAAAGTAGTTTAAAATCAAAGTATACTAGTAAATTCAAATAATGTTTATCTGCTACAGGGTTTCCTAATTTAAAATTACAAAATCTTAAAAACTTTTTTGTACTCTTTCAATTTTTATGTCGAGATACAGATAGTGTGGATTCCAAATAAGACTCCCATATTCCAATTTAGATCTTATTAATGTATTAAACAAGCATTTAAGCGTCTCGATGTTTGTGAAGTGTTGAGCGTTACGAATTACAAATCCTAGTTGTTTCAGTGCTGAATTTACTATATTTTCAATATGTAAATCAAATTTCAACGATGAAGTAAAGGTAACACCCAAATCCTGACAGACCTGAGTACGCTTTAGTATTGAAGAGTTCATTGCGTAATTGTAGTCGATTTGATTGCGTTTACGAGAATAGGTCATGCACTGACATTTGCTTATGTTGAAAAACAGCAAATTATCAAATGACCATTGATAGATTTTGTTTAAATCATCCTGCAAACGGTGACAGTCATTAAGATTATCTATTTTAGCGTATAATTTAAAGTCATCAGCAAACATCAGTTTGCAGGATGATTGAACAGAATCCACAATATCATTGATAAATATAATAAAAAATGTAGGGCCCAGCACACTTTCTTGTGGCACCCCGGAGGGTGCAACAAAGGTGGATGAATTAAAGCCGTTGCAAGAGACGTACTGTATACGATCAGTTAAGTATGAGGCGAAAAAATCAACCGAGGCTCTAGTAAACCCAAATCGAAGTAATTTATCCAATAATAATTTATGATTAACGGAATCAAAGGCTTTTGTAAAATCGGTATAAATTACGTCAATCTGTAATTGTTTATCTAAAGCCTCAGGCACATCCTGAGTAAAAATGGTCAAATTTGTAATGGTGGATCGTTTGTTAACAAAGCCATGTTGCTCCGGTGATAAATAATTTTGGACATCATTTTTGAATACGTGGTTTAGCGCTATTTGGAAAACTTTAGAAAAAGATCTCGGTACCGAAATTGGTCTGTAATTAGTAATAATGTTTTTAGGCCCTTTTTTAAAAATTGTAACGATCTTGGCACGTTTCCATTCTTTAGGAAAAGTACAGGATTTGACACTCAGGTTAAAAATGATCTCCAATGGAAAACTTAAAAACTCAGCGCAAACTTTAACTATATATGTTGGTATGTTATCCGGACCAACAGAACTCGTATTCTTTAAGTTACGTATTGCATTAATTATATCACCTTCAGAGAAATTTGAAATTATAATGGTATTACTTGTATGTGATAGATTTTCAGAGTTCACGGTATGAATATTGTTTTGTTGATGGTTATTGTAAAAATAATCAGCAAAGTTTTGTGCTATTACATCTCCTTATGTTATTTTATTACCGGATTGATCAAACATAGGTGTTGGCAAGCTTGAATTTCTATTACGAGTTTTTATGTAATTCCAGAATTGTTTGGGATCGTTAATTATATTCAATTCCGTAGATGAAACATATTCCTTAAAAGCATTCCTTACGCAGTATTTAATTTGGCGCCTAATATTTTTATAAAGATTTAAATATCTTATATTATTATTATTAGTACGATACAGTTTATGATATTTGTTTTTTAGTTTTATCACACGTATAATTTCTGTTGAATACCATGTTGGGTATTTTATTTTGCGTTTTCTTACTTTAGGAACACATGTATCCATAATGTTGTAAAGAATATCGTAAAACATTGCAACTGCTGAATCCACCGAATCCGCATTTTTTAGCGCATCCCAATTTGCCTGTCTCAATAAATTATATAACATTTCGAAATTTGCTTTACGAAAATTGCAGACTAATTCATCATTAACAGGAGAAGATCTTGGTTTTTTGGGGTTAGCAGTTATATCGCAGCATAACGCAGAGTGGAGAAAGTTTACTGGAACAAAGGGATCATTTTCATTACTAACATTAACCATTAAATTACTCAGAACTCAGTCTAAGATTTTTTGATTTTCGTTAAGTATAGAGTTATATTGATTGAGATTCAAAAAATTTATTAATTTTATTAATTCTTTAGTTTTAGGTTGAAGTTCCTGAGCATTATTATTTTGATGATAGTTTATAAAATCACTGCAATTAAAATCTCCTACAATTACGCTCCTACAAATTCTTTGATTCCCTTATTCCAGTCTTCCCTTTCAGTTCTCACCATCCATATTCGACGAACAAAAAGTTCGTCTCTGAATTCGTGAAGTCTGTCTGTCGGTCAGTCTGTCTGTCGCCTTTTTCTCTGTTGACTTTTTTGAATTTTTTTCGGAATCTTATAGTACATCAAATTCTAAGCATCTTTTGGTTGAAACATTTTTTTGTATCATTTCGGGAAAGTGGTCAAAATGACCACCGAAAATTTCAATAAATTTTTGAAAAATGAAAAATTTTGTATTTTTTAAAAATTTACGAAAAAATAAACATTTTTAGCAACAATTCTTTTTTAACGAAAAATCTTAGGACTTACAGTTTTAGTTTTTATGACAACTAATGTGTTACGTCAACATTAGTTTTCAAAAATAAATTAGTTTATTAAGTATACAGTTGTTTTTGTTCGTCATGGCAATGCTAGCTCTGCGCATTCTCACTAGTTATCTATATATTCTGCTGGTGATCAAACCATCTCAATTGTCCTTCTATTAACTTCATATGTAGGTTTTATGTCATATATGTTTCGTTGCTATATCGTATTGTCTATCTTTCTATTTTCTTGATAACTTCTGCTTTTATATGTTTTGGTACTTCTCTTTTATCCAAAACTGTTGTTTTCATTATCTTATATACCTTCACTGCTTTTCCCAGTTTTTCACTTATTTCTTTGTCCATCTTACCATTTTCTGGTCCTAAATACTTATAGCTTTCGACTTATTCAATTCTTTTTCCCTGTATTTGTACGTTATGTGTTTTCTTTATACTAGATATTATCGTATTCTTTGTTTTGCCCACGTTTATTATCATACTATACTTTTGTAATTTCTGGTTTAATACGTTTAAGTGAAATTGTAGGTTTTATTCTGAATCAGCTAAAATGATCATATCATCTGCGAACATTAATTCTGTCAATTTCACTTCCTCCATTTTCCAGTATCCTATTTTTAATTTTTTCATCTTGTTTCTAATATCTTTAATTAACTCATTCATCAGTAATGTGAACAATAGGGGGCCAAGGACACATCCCTGCTTCACTCCGTTTTCTGTTGTAAAATTCTTTGATTCTTCATTGTTTGTTCTTACTATATTTCTTATTTTGAACTTGCGACTTTTGACTCTTTTCTCTTTTCTTTGTATTTTTCATAATGTCCGGTCTGTTTTGTACTTAGGTATTTTATAATTCTATTTGGCCGACTCTAGCACATTTTCTTACAATTCTTCCCATTTCTCTTCTATGCTTTTTTTCAAATTGTTCATTCAATTTTTTATCTTCTGTTTCCTGGCATTTCTTTCTAATTTCTTCGTTTTTCAATTTATAACACCTTATTTTTTCTTTTACTATTTTCCTTCTTTTGTCGCTTTGTAACTTTTTATGTTTTTAAAACTAGTAGTTAATTTACAAATGGTTTAATTCTTTGTAATTTGTTTTTGCATATTTTATTGGGCAAAAGTAAAAAGGGAATGTTGTTGAATGTTAGCGATGTTAATAAGTTGATGATTGAAAAGAGACCGGGGTCTTTTTGATTTCTGGAAACTATAAACTAATAAATAAAGCTCGTAGCAAACCGACAAAACAAAACTCTTAAATCATAGACAATACCAAACCACAATAAAAATTATTTAACATATGCTATTATTTTTCAAAATTCTTCATCTACAGGAACCTTGTCTGTAACGGCACTTTCCAGAATGCACTACGTATCACTCTTTTTGCTAAATCTTGATTATTTTGCAAAAATAACCGTAATATTTCTTAAGTTATTAAAGCGATTCAACATATGTTCAAGTTACTAACAAAAACAAGTGGGGCCCCTTCGCTGTTTGCCCGGTGGGCCCCAATGCCGCCAATCCGACGCTGAAGGTAACGAACCGTATCAAACATTATGCATTAATTAAGCATTTAGCAGAATAATATTTTTTTAAATTTACAATTTAGCATTAAATTTACTAATCATTGTTTAAGTGATCTGCTGTGATTTTGTTACTTGAACATTTCCCAAGATCGGTGCACTATAGTTGAATTGTAGGAAAGGTCACTCCATCTTAAATACACCGCCGACAATTGATTCCCACCGTTCATTATTCATAATTGTTTATCGAGCAAAAAAACTCAATAAACTTTCTTGATAAGATATAAATACATATGTAAAAAAAAGTTATATTGGTAGATTGTAAAGCCATTTAACGTATCCTATAAACGTCGCTATCTGATCCTACTTTTCTTTCAAAAATCAAAACACGAAAATAAGATAACGGAAAATATCCTTGACAAAGTTCAGACACACTTCGGAAAAGTGAAAAAGTTAATATGTAATTCTGGGCTTCGAAACAGAGCTTGGTCACTAGTATAAGATATAGATATTATTGTCAAATAAATAGAGTGACTTACGTACATATGTATGTATTAGTCTAGATGTTTTCAGTGACAGTGGTAGGTGGTGGCATTGATTGAAGCAAGTGATGCTGTAATAATCGAAATGATAGAGGTTGTGGTAGTAGATTGGAGTATAAAACAGCTAGCAGAATAATAATGGAGGTGGAGGTGTAGTGATGGCAGTAATAAGGTGCATTGAAAAAAAGAATTGAATAATTATTGGCACATATATAGGATATTCTTTGAGCAACAATGGTGTTTTGATTTGAAGCGTATCGTTGGAATTCAATTTAAACTGAAGCTCGTTTCTTTTTAGATAAATCAATCTTTTTAGTAATCGTGTACTGCCATTTATATTGTCTGTAAGTAGAAGTGCTTATTTGAATTTGTTAATATTCATGGCTAAATTGGGTTGTACTCTGTGCTTATCAAATAAATTTTATAAAAACCTGGAACTTGAACGAAAGTAAAATCCTCTCAAATCGCGGATTTTTTGGTATACTATATTTTACATTTGAGATCTAATCAATATGTACTCTTGAGTCTGAAAGGACTATAATGCTCCAAATAGCAAACATAAACTTTAAACTTTGAAGGTGTGTCATCAACCAAATTCTATCTGATTTTTCTACACATCTTACTAAATTAGTTATCTATAATATGATACGCCACTGTGAGGCAAAAATACTAGATTCAGTTATAGTAAGTTAATCACGTTATCAATTTACACAATAGGATTTCCTACAAGAAACCATACTACTTATTATTATGTCAATAAATAATAATTAGAATACATATAACAATTAATTATGATAAAATAGAATTAAAAAATGCACTAATTGCTACACTAAAGTTCAACTTAAAATCGTACCTACAAGATAATTTTATTGTATATTTTTTTTGCTTTAGAAAGCAAACCACTGTACTTCCTGCGACGATATACAATAATTTATTCGCTTCCCGTCTATAAAAAGGTACAAACAACAATAGAATCAATTTCATATAAAAAGAAATTAAATTACCTTTAAACACAATTTTTAAGAACAAAATAATTCTAGAAAAACATTTACACAGCACTTCTATCTATTATTGTTATCATTTTATCAATAATCAATACACACTAGGTATAATCAAATAAAAGATAAAAAACTCCAAAACTAAAAAGTTAACGAAATTTAAATAAAAACGTATAAAACGTGTTGCCAATACTCTCCTTTTAAGTAATTACACCGCAGACAACTAAATCCCATTAGAAAGGTCGGTGGACCTAAACAACTCACATATGACAATGATTTGATAAATTTTGTTACTTTAAATTGTCATACACATTAGAGAGCTTTCATTCTTTTTCTTTATTCAAGATAGGAAATATGAAAAATCTGCTGATGCAACAATAAATGTTTGATTAAAAATGCTAAATTTCCAATTTGATAAATGATCGATCAACTCTGGTACATTAAAAACTGTTATAATAAATTGAATGGATATAAAATGCGTGGTTCTCTATTATTTATTTTTGATTCTATTTTTTATCGCGTCGTTATCAACTTTTTTTAATGTCGACAACCTACTTGTGTTTGTAATATCTAATTTTAAAAAATGCATTCAAATAGTGTCGAGATAAAAATTGTAAAAAGTATCAACGTGATCTTTATTTGAAGTGTCTCAATTTAATTAAATTAATTCCTTTCTTTATTAGATTTCGTAAAGGACATTAAATGACAGACCTATCCTGTTGTTTGTTTAAGATTGAACAACATTAAATAATAATAAAAATTAAGCGGTGCGATGTGATGAATCAAAAATAGACATTAATATTAGATGAGATATAAATAGAAACGTATAATTATTTTATCATGGGACATCCTGTACGTTAATCACGCTACATAACTCCAATATTTTCTCGACATTATTTATTGCATGTAATCTTAAATTATAAAAATTTAACACATACATGTGAATTAACTACTGTTGTCCTTCATTTTATATAATGAAGAAAAATTGAAAGTCAAAAAGATAAAATGAAGTATTAATCTGTTCACACAGGTTTATCTAGTGATTAATTACAAGTAAGAATTTTTTAAATAATTGTATAAAAATAAGAATGTTCTTAACATATTTTTTTGTAAGTATAGCGACGCTGATGACTGTAACACTGTAATTGAAAAATTTAATTATAACCTTTCTTGCACAGCCAGAAAAATTTTAACAATGTCTTATTCCTTGTAGACATGTAATGGAGAAAGTGTATGTGTTGTATGTACTATTAGCTTTTCGACATAATAAATCTAAAGAAAACAAAACAATTAACAGACAATAAACACACTCCCTTGAATCTATTTTTGCTAATGCTTTGAACGAGAAAGAAGATATTAATGGTAAAGGTGAGATTCGATGAACGGTTTCATATTTTGGTAAATGACAAGTTTGGATTGATGCCTTTCTGCCTAGAATCGTATAATAGCTCTTTTCAACAATAATTTTTAGAGAAGAAAATTGCAATAAATCTATTTGTTGTTTTTTGAATAGATATAATGTTGTTTTTCGAGGAATTTGATACACTTAGACATCCCTCGTACATCTTGGCACTGAACAGAATGCTCATTGGCCGGTCCTACAACAAATTAGCCGAATCTGAGATTATTTAAGAGTATTTATTTCTTTTGTTTCAATTTTGTTATCATTTAATATAAATGTTCTGTTTAATATTAATATTAATAAGTGGTTACTTTATTGTGTACTTATACAGTACACACTGTATTGAGTACAGTTTTGCTGAGATGCAGATATGTATCTCATGTTAGGGAACAGTCATTTGTGTAGGTAGGGTAATAATAAGTTCCACATGGTAGTGTTATTGGGTAGCTCAAATTAGGCTATTTGTAGCATAGAGAAGTGGCCTGTAGAGCTTGGAGTTTTGGTTATTATCACCTTCAAGCTTTTCAAAAACAAGATTTCAACTCCTGACTTTCGTTGCGATTGTTTCAAACACAAGTTTATACATCTTGCAGGATAAGATTCTGACCCCATTCTAAGATTTTTTTATTTCCAAATGATACAATAAAAGTATGGGTACACAACTGTACATATACATCAGAAGTGAAAGTCATCTGAAGCAAGAAAAGGATCGAAAACGTTAGAACTGTCATATCCTGGAATCAACGTCCTCCATTGGAAATTTTTTCTGTACACTTTTAGCTGTATAAAAAGGCGAGTGTATCATAACGTAACAAACTTTGCAAGGTCACGGAATGTTTGCATGATGCTCGTAACAATGAGACATTTTCTACTTACTTCATTTACTTCTACAAAAAATATTTAAACTCACTTATATATTTTGACTCTATGATATTGGGGAAAAGTCAGATTCTTACCTGACTTGTTATTTTTGAGGAAGAGATGAACTGTGCGTGTCATGAATATAAGCGGATATGACTATTTTTCATAGATTATCATGACTAGATTTCAGATAAATGAAACATCCACGAACTGAAAAGATGACTAGTGGGGCGAAAGACTCGGTTATTTCAAGCGAAATTATAATCTAGAAATATTGGACATAAACCGATTATACACGGCGATTCACTACCCAATGATCGAACCTTGAGAATAAGCTTGTCTGGTCATTAGCAACATAAAACCTTAGTAACATTTTTTGATTAAATGAACTTCGTATTTCGAAAATCTTGTCAGACGTTTTCAGAAAAGTACATATAGTTGATGCAGGTCAACGTAAAGTCTAATAGGACTAAATGCAGGCTCTTTAGAAATTGTTACCATTTGGATGTTGTTAAAAGAACTTAAAATGTTCTATTAAGAATAGTGTAGTTAAAACAAATCAAAGGGATTGCCCTGTGTTCTAGTAGGAAACGCAGGCAGAAATGACATCATTCTAATACTGACTAGACCCCTTTAATGATATCATTAAGTTTGATTTGTTATTCGTTAATAAACATATATCAGATAATTAAGTAAAGACATGTTTAGATAATTTAATCTAGCCTCTATAGATATCTATAGATATTGTTATTTGTTATTGGAATTCTAAAAGTTCCTTTAGTCAAACGTTTTTTATGGGTTGATAGAATCACCGATGGATGGTAATTTGTTTACATAGAAAATAACTACATAGTTAAATAAATATTATCTAATTATGAATTATTAATAATTTTAACTAATAACTTCGAAAGTGAAAAGATGAGTTGGAAAAAGGTTTTTCACTTTTTTTTTATGGTTTAACAAATTCGTATGGATTATAGATAATAAAGGAGTAAAAACTAAATTTAAAATTCCAAGAAATGGAACTAAAAGATTGATAGAAATATAATACCACAAAGAAGGTGCACAGTTGTGTTTGGGTCCATTTAAATAAGAATAACAAAACGGTACGTAGAGTATTTATTGCTGATTTATTTTTTATTGCCTGCTATTATTATGCACATTTCAGAAACCAAATAGTATTGTTTATATCCTTGAACTTAAAAATATGTGCCACTATTACATGTACTATAGTTTCTTATTTACAAACCTGCAGACTTGTATTACACGTAGGGGTTAATGTTCCTATTAAAAGAATTAAAAATTGTCTTACAAATCAGAAATCACAAAACAAAAATACTGTTTTTGTAATGTAATATCAAACGAGAGGTAGGTTCTTAACATGTTTTGTTTATTTAGTTTTGTTTATCTGTTATGCGTACGAAACACTTGGCCAACATAAAGACGGGTTTATTACCTATTACGCTACCTTGCACATTTTAGAAAACAAGCAGTATTGTATATCTGTTTGAACTTCAAAATATGTGTCATGTGCATTCAATTTGAAAGCATTGGGCTCAACTTTGATACTGTTTTTCTCTAAAAGAACTTTGATGCTGTTTTTCTCTAAAGGTATGAGAAAAATGGCATATAGGAATTTTCTTTCTTTAATGATTATCTAACCACTGGCAAAGTCTGACTATTCTTTAATAAATCAGCGTGTATATGCATATACAGGGTGTATAATAGACAAGGACATCAAACGCGGCAAGCGGTTAGACATCGATAGGATGAACAAAAAATCCCTGTAACTTTTTTCTCAGAAACGTATTTTCCGAAAACAAAATGCAAATAAAGAAGGGTAAGATGTTTTTAGCACATACAGTAGGATTTGTTATGCCTTCAAAACAAATTGTTTTATGTTTGGTGATGTTTACATTGCTGATTCTGCAACATACAATTTTATAAGGTCAGTCACTTAAATGACAATTCCGCGAACGCCGATAACTAAGAAAAGGATATTGGTGTAGGTCAAGTCATTGTAAACGATG
This sequence comes from Agrypnus murinus, assembly GCA_929113105.1. NCBI lineage: Eukaryota > Metazoa > Arthropoda > Insecta > Coleoptera > Elateridae > Agrypnus > Agrypnus murinus. The sequence goes on from OV816024.1 coordinate 70,901,829, forward strand.
ACGTAAAATTTGCCGGACATTAAATCTGGAGTTCTCCTTACTAAAATATTTAGTAATTTAAATAATGTAGTCAAAACAAAGCAGCATTCGTTCGGGGAATTCCCGCATATTATACCGGATATTATAACCTATTAATAAATATTAACAAATGAAGAATCTGGGCCAACGCGTAATCAACACCTGTGTAAACAGATAAAATGAGATCAGATTGTAAGCAACACGCTATTATCTAAGCTGTTACAAATGTCAGCGACGTACGATATGACTATGGATAGGGGCATGGATGTTCATTTTCATTTTACTTCTCTTCTTAAAATTAATTAATGTTACTGTAATTAAATTACAGCATGGCTATCGCTTGATCTCTGCATGATCCGGGATGCATTTTGCACTTTTACCCTCGTGATTTTTTTAACCCAGATTATTTATTTTCTTGTTTAGGTTAGCATAATTAATTAACAGTAATTAGTCAATTTCATGGGCGATTGGAATTCGAAGTGGGAAACTCTTACCCAATTTTTTGCTATTGAAGGTTGAGGCTAGATTTAACCAATTTTACAGTAAAAAGAGATGCCAGGTCATGGTTAAATAAAATTAAAATCCCTTTATAGACACATGCTTGAAAAATTAAAAGTTATACGCAATTTTTATATTTACGTTTTGTATTACTATTTGTCATCATTTGAGACGTGCATTTTTAGTAAAGCAAAAACCACTGTCAACGAAGCGAAGCAATTTAATCTTCAATAGTACAATGTGACACAACCGGACGCTTGAAAATGGTGGACTGCAAAAATACACGGTGAACTGTGATCTCATCATATTTGTGTGACTTGCACTTTTACAGTTTACTTTATTTTTTATTAATGATATCAATATCACCACCAGCACGTTATAATTTTATAAGTACTTTTTTAAAAATGTTGGTCAAAATTACTAAAAATCTTGAATTTCTTTAATCAAAAAACTTTATTAAGATTTTTTGTTTCAAATAACATCAGAAATGCGCTGGTCAAGTCTGGTGCATACCTTATAAAACACGCTGTATATGCATTATAATTGCATATACTTGGTGAAATTTGTTACAAAACCAGTATTTTTGTTTTGCTATTTCATAGATCTTTCGTATCATCGATCAGTACTACCAGTTATGTTGTTACTACGATTATTGTTTCTTTTTTAATGCATATTGAGTAAAGTTGCCTACCTGGCGGGATCTGGGATATTACTTGCAGGTTTCTAACTAGAGAAATATGGTAAACAAATAGGCCGTGAACAAATCGATAGACAGCGTACTACTTCTTATAATACAGTTTTGTAATATCTGGAATATATTTTTAAATTCTTTAAATCTATAATATTTTTAATTTTCTGATTTATAATGTCTAAAATAGACAATGCAATAACATACATTTTTTGTAACTAGCAATAAAAATATCTATTAGTTTATAGTACTACATTACATTGGAGTAATTATTCTATGAAAGACTATTATTTAGTTTAATGATAATAATATAATTTATTAATAACTACCCCAAAAATTAAAAAAAATGTTTATTTAGTTTAAAATGTTGGGATGTGGAAAAATAAATAGTTATAGCTATTATTATTCGCATGAATATTAATGAATAGTAAACTTTTATGCTATTAAATACACTGCAAATACTAATAATGCAAATGCATTAATTTATTTTATTTGTAGTCAAGGTTTCGATGCACAAGGTTTCTACGAATAACATTTTTGCAGATTTAAATGGGTATTTAAACATACCCACACTTTAATATTATCTTTTTCTTAATAATAGCATAGATATAAAAAAAATTAAATAAACGTAACACTTTTTTCTCATTACCCCAATTTAATTGTGTATAGAGGCGTAGCAAATAAAACCAAAGCTGGAGGTCTGTCACAAATGTTACAGAAATAAAATGGTTTTAAAGAAAAGAAAAAAGTGGATGCTCGATAAAATCGCAGAACTAATAATATACTTCTTAAAAATACAAAAACAAAACGCTCTATACTTTGTTCCGCAACCGTTCCCGTTGTCATGTATTACTCTCAATATATTCTTATCAAGCAACACACAATGTTAGTGTAGTCCATTTCGAGTTTTCAAATCCGCTATAAGAAAATACATAATACTGTGTAAACTATAAAATATAAAATGCTTTTCCAACATCAACTTCATAATTACAAAATTATGTGAATTTCCGCATTACAGCAAAACTCTCAAAAGGATATTAAAGGTAACTATACATTAGAAAACAGCTCAACACAATTAGCCACCTCTCATGAAAACGCGAGCGAGTTTAAATGAGTAAATGGAAGAAACAAATATTTAAATAAGTTAACAAGAATAGCAAGATTTCTTTATATCTGAACCAAAGGATATTATGTTTTGAACATTTTTGAAAAATGAAAATTAAAAGATATTATTTAGTATTTGATATAGACATCATATAAATATCAATTTCCGTTAGTATAATTAGATTAAACATAGAACATGACAATAAATGTCTAGGGAAAAAATATTAACCCAAAAGGGAATCCGCAACAATTAATTAATTGTATAATTACACGGTACAACAAAATTGGACTTCCGGATTTTTATACACTTTTTCTAGGAGTTTTTAAGGTACTAGCTAGGCTAGTTTTAGCGTTTACGCACGGCTCAATTTTTGTTCTTCGGTAACGAAAACCGGTGACGCTGCAGCTTATTACCTGGTTACGGATATCGTTGCCCAGTTTGTTAGAATAGTTGTAGCCTTTACCAAGTAGATATATAGGTAGCTAGGCATGGCTAGTCTCTCCGTAATGGATTCAAACTTAATCCACAACCATCCATTACAAAAAGATCAGGGCCCTAGACCAGTCCTGCAAGCAACGAGAGTCATAGTTGCCATGTTTGTCATTTTTATTTATCGCTAAATCGAGTCGGGGCACACTACGTATTATACACTATGCAAATAATATCCAAATTTACGCGCCAAGCGCCAATACAAAAATATTGTAGAATCGAAAAGCACATCAAAAGATGCTTTTGCAATGCAACAATGCTGTGGGAGATGTAAACAAACATAAGTCAAATTTAGAGGTTATGTTGGCGACATTTGCTTCATACTGTAAGTCGGCTGCAGCCGCACTTAGGGCCTACTTAATAATAATAATCGCCCCCTCCCTCCCGCACAAGCTTATAGCTTCTGGGGCCTGGTTTCCAGGCTATGGGTTGTAGCAATTATTATTATTATATTATTATATTATACATCATGCCTCTTCTAGTAAATAAGAGTTCAGTGGTAATTACTGGTTTATAAGTGTCCAATAGCAGAATTTTTAATTTCGGTTTGTAAGCTGCTTGTTAACATAAATAGAGCATACACAAATATATATGTAGTAATAAGTAATAAAATATGTACCATTGATTTCATAATGATCCAGGACAGCAAGGCTACTATGATGCTATTTTATTCTTTTTTTTCAAATGTAAATATCGAGTTTGAATGTACAGTTTAGATAATTTGCCTAGTAAAAGCACAGCATCTGGCATTTTTGTAAAGAACTAATTTACATTAACAATGTATCGACTTGGCACATTAGTTACATCACTTCCGTGGCTTTTACCATGTTCAAAACAGAGTGTAAATGCATTTTCAGTCGCAATAGAAGATGGTAACTTTTATTGAAAATTCTATTGTTTTCTATTTAGTAATTTGACATGGATCAATCGAGTGGTTTGTATTTAGTGTTTTTGCGGAAAACTACAGTTAACTACTAAATATGTATGATAGCTTCAATCGACATATCCATGGTAGTTAACCTCTGCTTTGCTTAATTAACGGCATTGCATATGACCGGTCACCCTATGAAATCTTTTTAAGGGGATCTTCAGGGAAGTTGTTGTTACAAACTATTTTCAGTTCAACAAACTACAAACTCAGTATTATCTCACTCTAAAAGGGTATTATTTACACAGCTGTGATCAGGCATTGGCCCAAATATTCTTCATTAAATTGTAATGTTGTAACCAAAACATGCTTTTTTCCAAGTTCAAAAAACTTCGTCATTTTGTGCGTACGTGGAGCAAATTTTATTACAAACTTGACGGGGTTGTCACGTTCCTTAATTGAGTAAAATGAATTTTTAATTGTAGAAAGAATTCAATTTTACGCGAAAACAACATACAATACGAAAAAATGTTATTAAGGTTTGTTCTTGTGATAGATGAGATGCATCTGCCGACAAAGCCCCATAATTAAAGTACTATTATTAACGCGGCAAAATGATGTTAAAGTTTCCAACTTTATAATTCTTTTCTGAAAAAGTAGTACGTTCTAAAACAAAATCGTATCAGACTTTTTTGTTCTTTTTGACGTCTTCTATCGTCCTTTAAGATGTATGCTTTCTAACCCCTGCCACCCTGTATATTGGGAATTTGTGAAAATTTATAAAATTTAGTTTTTAGGCTTTTGAAAGTTATAAATTCAAAGTCTAGAAAGTGACCTAAGATGATTTCAGCGAACGTTCAAATGAAAACCGCCCGGTCGGGAAAAGACTACCCCAGTCAGCTACTGGTTAGGGGCGGAGCATGAGGATTCGCCCTCGTAATATCAATAATCCTCCTGATTTAATTTTCGAACCTTTTCGATTTCGTGCAAATAAATCAAGTTCAGGCATCTTTCATAATTAATTTGTTTATAAGGAAAGAAAACAGGTTTTAATTTCCAATGTAAATGTTTACTAGCACGTGCAAAAAAGTTGCATGTCACATGCCTCTCTACTACTAAAATATACTTACTGAAGGATGTTATTATTTACTGTAAAAAAAGAAGGAATGTAGAGACTGACAAAATTGAAAAAAAGGAAAGACATTGTTCGGTCGCATTTAATTAAATTTAAATAGAAAATATATTTCTTCATCTCCATATTAAAATTCTTTCTATGGCATCTAATAATGATATTCAAATTTAGAATCGGAATACTTATTATTACAATTCTAGTGGTCAGGAAATGTAGAAACATAATATACCCAAAGTTTATCATTTTATCATTGTTATCAACCGAAAAATAAACAAGCTGTATTTGAATATTGTAATCACCAACATGAATTATAGCATGCACGTTAAAGCAGAATTAAATTTCACAAAGCAATATAACAGTGTGACATTCCTTGGAAAATAAAAAAATAAAGGTAACTAACGATCTACGACAAACGTTCAGTTTCGATTTTAAACGTTACAAAGAGAAAACTGTTGAAAAGGTTGTTCCGAGATAGAAATATACGGCTATAATATCGCATTCACATAAAAGAAAATCTGGTACATAACAAACTGTAGAGCTGCACAAAATACAATTTATTTTTAAATTCCACTTTTTACCGAGACGAGGAAAATTAATAAAGCTATAATTTTAAGGAAAATACGTAATTTTAGGGATTAAATTATTATAGTGGTAATTCTAATTATATTCAAGGTTTTAACATTGATCATTAATATTTTAGAAAGCAAAACAAAACGTTATTACGTTACGTTGTTGAATGTAAATAATAATAATAGACATCATTAACTACAATTTAAATCCTTATCTTTCTAAAGGCAGAATTTTAAAATTTAACATAAAAATGTATCTATCTAGGAAATGAGATATCTCCCTAGGGAAGAGATTAACATAGAAAGCAATAGGGGTTAAAGTAAGGGCGGCTTTTGTAGAACATTTTCCCATTCAAATACAACTTGTTTCTGTTGAAAATAAATGCCGTACCAGTAGTATCAAATATTCTCTAGTAGTATAAAATCTCGAATGCACTCGACAACAATCAATAAAATAAATCAGCAAATTTTCTTCTTTTTAATAAAATTAATTATATAATTAACTAATTCACCATCAACTATTTACATTTTAATGTACTATTTTGCTGCAGCCTGTTATATTAAATACACAACCTAATCAGTAATCATTAATGAATACTTAAATTGTCATTTTTTGTGATACTTAAGCAGCATAAAAAAATAATAAAGAATGAAACTTAAATAAAGGCAAATTTGCAAAGTCACTATGATCTTGAAAATATCAATGTAATAAGGAAGCAACCAACCAGAGGTTTCTAAACTGTATCTAAATACCTGCCCAGGCAGTAGTAGCTTCTTTTTAATTTGTTCCGTTTATTATTTTTTTTCAACAGAGATTATTTATCTGACGAGAACATATTTCGTGATCTTATATTATAATAAGAGACTGCAAACGGTATCTCTTGCATGCATCAGTTTCATTAAAAAAATTGATTCTGCAAATGCAGAATATTGTATAATATGCAATTTTCAGTTTTATTATAGCTTTAGGTCTACATAATCGAATGAAAATTTTAACAACGGTTGTTATAACAATAAGGAGAAACTAGTTTAAAACTATTCATAATAAATGATTATATAAACAATTAATTTGTGCATTGTTAAACTGTTTCATCCAGAAAGAAACAGCGTAACCAGGGGCGCATTAAAGGTATTTAGTTGCTGTCTGGGTACAACCACAATTTTTTTATTCGTGCAAAAGGGGAGAAAATGATACTTTTTCCATAGGTATCGATTATTACTTACAATTGTGGATCGAGAACTAAAGCACCCAAGAGAAAACAAGACACTTTCTTCCTGAGTAAGGATCGGGCGGGGTAAAAAATAGACACTCTTGCAATTTTTAATTCTCTTATAATGAAAAAATTATAAAGCACACCTACCAAAATTACTATTGTCCGTCAAATGCAGCTTAGCCGGCGGAATGCGCAGTTGGGGAAAAGAAAGAGTCGATGTTCGACAAAGACAAAATGTAGGAGGTAAAGAGAAAGTACAATCCTTGGTGCAAGTATTTTCAACTCACAAAAAGGGTGTAAATTGGAATTTACTTTAGCGATACAAATCTTTATTATAGTACCCTTGTGTAAAATTATCAACAATGCAAAAATAAGACTTTTCAGGTAGAAGGATTAAAACAAACGAGTTTTTGTTATAAAATTTTAGTGTGTTTTTTTATTTATTTTATATTTTTCCATAGAATGTACCGAACTGTACTAGACGAGAACGTTAGGTGAAATGAGCTATCCCTACCCTAATGCCGCAAATATTATGCGCATCCAAACTTCGCCTATCACGCTGAATTTGACAAATTGTACTTATCTTTTATACTAGAACATTACAATGTAGTACCCTTACATTTTTAGATATGCCTATTAAAAGCCCCTTATTAAAAAATAAAATGTGTATCTACTAATCACCCACAAAAAGGGACAAAAAGTAGACACAAATGGGGCAATAAAAAGTCATGTTAATATCTTACCTGTATGTACAATTTGCTATTTCTCAGGTTATAAGCAGACATCGTAATAAGGCAACTTGTCCGTACAAAGTACAACATTTTAGATCACTTACATAATAGCTCCGAAGAAAATAAAACAATACTACATGGGTTGCTTTTAAATATTCTTCTACAGCTTTTGATATGGTTTCTTCGGAATAAGGTTTTGACTTGTGTTTATAATGGCGCGCACCATGGTTATAATAACGTACCTGCATTAATTTAGAAAAATGAAAACGTTAGGTGTGCAATCGATGGTGATTTGAAATTAAGACGTCAGTAGTAATTGAGTTGAAAACGTTTTTATTTTACTATGCAGGAAAACGTTTAATCATTTTCTATCGCATATAATATTAAAAACTATAGTTCAACCAAAAATACAAAAAATAAGTCATCACAAACACGTGGGCGAAAATGTAAAATGCATCTAGAATTACGCGAAGGTCACGCTGTAATGGTAAAATAAACAATAAATGAGCTTAGAAAGATTTAGTAGCGGAATAAACCCCTTTTTAATTAAAAATAAACGTAAAACAGCAATGAAAATCTGTTGGTTCTAGCGTACGTCACTGAATTCTTAGCAACGTGAAATTTGCACTCTTATCTTATCCCACCTCGGTCGTATTTCTTTATTCCGATGTGATTACGAAAATTACTCATTTCTTGTATTCTTGGTTGAAGAAGGTACAAAAGCACAATTGGGACCATTTTGGAACTTACTTGCTTCTTTCAGATCACCTGTTTATCATGATCCTGTGATCATATGTTTATCTAATATTCATTTTACCTTTATTCGTTATAATTTGAAAACATTCACTTAAGGTACTTCACAATAAAAGTACAAAATAAACAAACAGTTCGAAATAAAAGAACAAAACGGACCATAAATGAATCCTTACACACCTGCTTTAATATTATTTTGTTTAATTTTTGCCCTGTCTTTAGCACAAGAAACACAAATGCCTGTAAAATTAGACAGCAAAATAGTTTATTATTTGAACCATCAGTTCATGTTACTAGATAGCATATTTATAGCAATTAATGTAAGCCATACATGAGTTCAATAAAAGTTTTACCATTTTCAATTTTTTAACAGATACGATTTTACAGGCATAACTAATTTATTTTTTATCTTTAAGAGGAACGCATTTTTCATTGTTCTAAACTTCTAGTTATGCTTACTACCAATACCAAAATCTGCCATTTTTGTGTTATTCGACTAGACTTATCTTAGGAAGTATGTTTATAATTGTCTTTTTTTTACCCCTAGTTTGCGCTGTATAGTTTTTACCCCGCTTGACCCTACACCTATGATTTTTAAGTCGATCTCAAAAATCACAAACATGTTTTATTTAGAAAATTCTAAATAGAAAAATCGATTTTGATAACTAGATGCCTTTGGTGTCCAGGATGTATACAAACAAATTAAAACGAATCCTTTAATACCTCGTGTAAAGTTTACTACCTGAGTGTAAGCAAGTGTAAGTCACGCCAATAATGATAATTACACAAGAGAATATAAGATACTCTAGCCCGGTGGTATACAGGGTATTCCACTAACATCAGTATTGTTTAATCAGGTGATAGAATACATAAAAGGTAGCAAAAAGCTCAATACCATTAGCGAGTGTTTTCAGAACAAGTTTCATAACCGGCGAAGAGAAAATTAAAATTTTTATTTGCTTCCTTATTATTGCCTTATTATTATCCTTATTGACTTCCTCTAGCAAATCCCTAAATTCTAAAACTGCTGTATATTCAAGATTTCTTAATTAGGCGCTGCCGTTTGTGTGAAGTTTGTCACACAAAATGGACAACATTTTGATGACTAGCTTAAAGAAATTATGGCACAGACAAAAATCTGATTCTTACAAAGGTAAGATTTTTCTTGTGATTAAACACATTTCTATATATATACCACTTTCTAACTAAAAGAAAATGGGCTTTGCCATTATTTAATAAATTTAATTTTAAAAAATACAAGGCCAAGTCCACAAGGCTGCACCCCCAACTCTAAGACTAGACAGAGGCTCCAACCAACTATTGGAATTGGTTAAAGAATTCGAAACAACCAGCCATTCTGGGAAAACTATTTTTGTTGGGAAATTATAAATTTAACGAAAACGAATTAAAATTAATTTTCTTATGTTTGAATTCCATTCGATGTAAAAGCTCTATCAATCTACATAGTATAAGGAATGCGGTGCCCTTATATTTGTTATGTCCGCTCATGTCTACATTGTGTGCTAAACATTCTGCATACACGCTTGTAACGATCAATGTTAGGGTTTAGGTTACATATTTATGTTATTGTACAAATTTGTTATTAAGTGCATTTATTCGGCTATGTTCGCCTATCGTCGACTTAAGCAAGTTTGGGGCGCATAGCTCAAGGGTTACTTGTCAGGGAGAGGGGTAGAACAGTACATTTGTTACTCACTTGTATATAAGTTGCTGTCCTGTACAGTCCAACAAAAATCATCAGTTCAAATAAAATTATTAAACGTTTTAACTAAGAAGTGTTTTTTATGTTTTAAACAATCAATGCATGTTTTATGCTTTACTAAAATATTTTCATCTTATGCTAATTACGGCTAAAAAGGGGATGCAGAATAAGATATATTATTAGAGCATTTGCTAATCTGTAAGAATAAACATGTAAATACTACCTTGTGTGCACATTAAACACAGTTTTGTTATTTTTTTTGTGGTTGCTGATTCCGAATAAGATCAATTTTCCAACACTAAACTAGACACAATAAAATATTGGTTTTTGAGTAATTAACTATAGAAGAATGATTAAAACTTATCATTCAATGATCATAAATCATCATCGGCAAATCTGTACAAAAACGAAAACTATTAGGTATTAATATTTCGCATTTACAATCGTTATGATTAACCTGATAACGGTTGGTCGTAGGTGGTTTATTCTAATTTGTAATTCATTTCATGGAGTTTGAACTCTCAACTATACAATTAAAACTTTTGTTTTTTATTATTTATTTAAATGTTTTCAATGGGGCTATTGTAAAAGAAATCTCAATGCTGGGTTCACTTTGAAACGCCAATCAATCCAAAGTAGGAAGTTCAGTTGTCATTAGCCATGTTTTTGTTTTTATTATCATTTTCATTGGGCTATTGTGAAAGGAGATCTCAACACAGGGTTCACTTTGAAACTGTAATTAATCAAAAGCATAAGATTCGCATTGATAGTTATCAAACTTGATATTGCGTACTTTAGACCAGTCATTATGACAATGACAAATGACTCTGTGCACATATTATCTATAGTCTTCTGATTAAAATTCTATAAATTATTCACAAAAAAAGTTCGTGCTGACATTACCATTTTGGAAAATGGCAACCAAAATTCGATTTTTGGTTTGTTTTTCGAAAACTGCATTTTAAAAAAACTTACATGAAAATTATTTAGCATTAAATTTCTTTCCAATTCTTGTACCTACAATTTTCAAAATGGCATTGAACTTTTCTTAAAAATAGATAATATTATTGATAGGGTGTCATTTTTGGTACTGTGGTGTGCATAGCAAGTGAACGGGGGTTTTATTGGCAGAAAATGAGCTCTTATACAAAATTAACTTAAGTTGACCCACATACTTCGTATTTTTATATCATCGATGTCTTATTATTACTACATGAAAATGTCAGCCGAGTTGATAACAGGTATTATATGTTGTGTAACATTCCTCCCTGATAATAATAATAATAATGTGCGGCTGCAGCCGACTTACAGATGGAACAGCGCAAATCCCACATTTGTGTCACAGCTAAGGAAAACTGCAGAAAACCTTAACCAGATCTGCCGGCACCGGGAGTCGATCTCGGGCCGCTTGGGTGAAAGTCCTGCACGCTAGACATTACACTACCAAGGCCAGGGATATCTGAAGGCACTGAGAATATATGTACAAATTGCCTTGCTATTAAAAATTTCTTTAACCATTCTTTTTTACCAAAAATGACTGGGCTAACTGTAAAAAAAGAACCAGAATTAATTTTCGAAGGTCAATCAATCCTAAGTAGGAAATTCGTGCAATGATTGTAATAGCTCCCATTTGAAGTCATCGACATACTAGTGGAAAGTAATAACGGTCTTTTTTACCACGAAGAGTGTGAACGATTTTTGTTCATTTTTCCCTTATTGTTCTACGGAACTCAGAGTAAAATCACTATATCAAATAATACTTGAAGGTAATCTTAAAACATGGAAGGAAATTCTACTTATCTTACCTACGGATAATTATTTGTCCATTTGCTTATAGAGACTCACCTGAAACAAAAAAAAAGATTAATTCTAATAGCATAATTCCCACCTTCTTCATTGTCGGATTAGAACAGTGCTATTGGTCTGCAGAGTTTATTTATTTTTGCTGGTGCCAAGATGGAACACTTTCCTACTAACTGCTTGCTATATGACATGTATAGTCGTATAGATAATTAAATACTAGAGCGTGATATTATCTCGTGGACCGTGAGATGCACATTGGATATATTCGAAAACCCACAGTACAGATCAGGCTGAAAACGTAGGATGTTTATGCGCCAATAATATGAAATATTTAGCGTTTTAAAACTTAGCCATTACAACTACATATACAGCAATTATACATTATTAGAAGTAAGTATTTGCGAATATTTGTCTACCTCAATTCTAAAGAGCAATTTACATTATTCAAACTTATATGATAACAATAATTGAACAAGTTAAAGTAAATTCCAAATACATTTAAAAAAAGTTATTTGTATTTAATTATAGGGGAAACAACAACGAAAGAATTACAGGCGAAACTAACTAAACATAAGAAAAAATGACGATGTGGTTAGAAATGCAACCACATTACTGCTTCGGCCAAAGTCTTGTCGAGGGGTGCTACTACTCAAGTTAATGCCACGGCACAGTATAATAATAATCACTAGGTGTACTCTCGCAAATATTTTCAGCCGACCGCGTGCGACCTTGATGTATTCTTGGTCTGTCGGCGGGCTACGGAACAATAGTTATGCTGTCATTTCCACTGCTCACATAACCAGCATACAATGTCGTGACGATCGGCAAGCTTCGGCGCACTGATCGTGATGTATTCGAAACTAGCTGAAGTGTCGATAATCGAGTGCACCTGCTGTATAATATTATGCTTATAATCCAGCTCTAACTATAACGGCTGCAAAGATCTATCAAGATCAAAGAAAACAAATTATAATACAAATAAAGAAATAAGATAACACATTTTTAGTAAACCAGGTTACACATTTTGAATGACATTCTATTTTATTTTAAGTTATCTATAATTGCACTAGTATTTAGTCAAAATATCAACAATGATAAGATATCAATTAACATTTGACATCCTGATAATACGATTGTAGCTTATACTTTATTAACTACCATATTGAAAGATTATAGTAAAATACTTTATTCAATTGAATTGGCGGGAATTGTTTAGCAATCGAACCTATTTCTTTTTCTTTTAAAGAAGGGGATGAGTTTCTAAGAATTAGTATATTGAATATAGAAGAAAGATGGGTAGTATCTATTTTTAATACGAAACTCGACTTCCAAAAAATGTCTTTCAATACTGTACTAATAAACAGGTATATAGCACGACTTGTTGCCTAACATACCTTAAAATTACCTACATAAGTTACACTATTATAAGAAAATACATAACCGTCATTGATACTTACTTATGATGCGTATTTACATACCTAAGAGTTAATTCTACTAGCAGCCAAGACAAGGTAATTCAATTGGGGATATTTTTATTTGAAATATTCTAACGTAGGCGTTGTATGCGAAAGTGTCAAGATCTGATCATGAATTGTGAGACCTTGATTAGTAAAGATAATGAAATTTTAGAATCTATCTTGATATATACGAAAAAAATTGATTAATATACGAAATTTCAAAAATGAATTCTCGCATAGAAACAAATCCGAAGCAACATCTAAATAGCAGTAACTGAGATCGGAACTTTGATTGAGTAGATGTTACGTAACTACAACAACAGTTCTGATTATTTTAGTAATTATGTAGTTGTTTCTACTATTTATTGGAACTATGTAGTTCCATTACTTCTGAGTAACCTTTAAAGTATGTGGGACCTTACAGTTGACGTGTCGCCGATTTCAAAATGTAAATTCGCAGGTTTATAGTCTTTAATTCATTTTTTAGGAATAATTTAAGAAGCAAACGTTATGACAATTATTCGAATATAAATAAATAAATCATTTTATTAAATTTATGGTAACTCTTAACTGTATATTATTCGTTGGTTCTTATTCCAATTTTCTGCATAACAATTAGAGAGTTACAATTACGATTTAAGCAATACACGACTTATAATCGTAATAATTTTTATTGAACTATTTAAAAGTCTAAGAAAAGCCGAACTGTAAACAAAAAACTAATTTAAAAAAAGTAACGGAGCTTATTGAGAATCGAACACTAGGCTGCCCGTGTATTAGCCTAGTACGTTAGCCACGCGAGCATGCTGACTGTTGCGAGTAACGTTTTTATTCCAAGTAAATACCCAATATATCCAAGTCTTGTTTGTGTTAATTTTTTATTTTTTTAAAATATGAAATAATAACCCGTATGAAATTAAATGCAGAAACACGTATTTCCTTTTTTTTTACTTTTGATTAACTATTGATTTGCTTATGATCTACTTTTATTTAAAAAATAATTTTTGAAATGAGCGACACGTCAGCTGTAAGCTTCCTTTGTTAGTATATTTATTTTAAGTCGTACTGAAAGTTCCTGCCACCAGTCTAAAACCATTGCTTAGGCCTTTAGAGTCACGGAACCTTACAGTAGTATTGAAAGTAAAACTTACGTTTTTCTACGATTTTGCTACGTTCTCGCTACGTAGCTGGACAAGTTCCAGAGAGGTTACTGCAACGCATCTGCTACCTAAAAATTTGTTCTCCATTTTGGTTCCAGGCACGCAACAAAACCGTAGCAATTACGTGCTTGTGACTAGTGGCAAAAACTTAATAGTTCCACCGGTAGCTGCTGGTACATAGCGATGACTAAAAATGCTGCTGCATAGACGAGTGTGACCTTGGTAACATTTGCACTAAACGGAATGCAAGTTGAGGAATTATGAAATTCTTCAATTCGAAATAATTCACCTGTAGTTCGATCTTTTCGGTTCGGAGATCTGCACAAAACAGATTGCTTTGTGTATGTCAAGTTTTTTAAACTACATACTATTAGTTTCCAGTTGGTGTTTTCGTTACGTTATTTTAAAGATCTGTTTATGGCGTTGGTTCATCTGCCAGACCAGTATAATACGATTAATATAGAAATTGGCGTACCTATCACCTTTTCTAAGGTAACGAAGGTTAATTTCTTTCTCTCAATTTTTATCGATAAGAACCAACATAACAATATTGACTTACCAGAAATTGGAAAACGGAGCTTTCAATTATTCTTTATTTTATCATCTTAAAGGAGTAGGAAAGTTACGCAATTATGCACACGGGTAGCCTAGAAACACCCTACATATTTTCTAGATCTGCTTCAAATACGTGTGCGTAAGTTTCAGTTACCTAATTTTTGACATTAATTTATTTTGTAATACTGCCAATTTTCTTCAATTATTATAAAGAGCACTTAATAAACGTTTTATTTAAATATGTACGTACAGTAGTAATCGCAAAACTTAGTATCACCAATTTTAGTGATTGCAAGTTTGCAGTTACTATTATACAAGGTGATTCAGAAATAAAGGTAATCCTTTAAATGGTAGGTAGAGGGGAGGCAGTAGAGCTAATTTACCTTGACAAGTATAGGTCAAAAGTTTTTTAAAGTTTTATTGAATTTTTGGATCCGGTTCTGACCTTGGATCCTTTTTGGATCCAAAATTCATTAAACTTTAAAATTCATTTTCCGGAAAAGTATTCGTTTTTGACCTATATTAGGTAAAATACAAGGTAAATTAGCTCTACTGCCTCCCCTCTACCTATCATTTAAAGGATTACCTCTATTTCTGAATCACCCTGTATAAATAAAAATGTTTATTGGGATATACCTAAAATACATAACCTAAAAACGTTTCTCTAATATCAATAGACATATAGAAAAAGAGAGCAATAAACCTGTTTTATCCATCCGTTATTATATTAAATATTTCCTCATAAATTTCATATGAAAAGTGATACATAAAATATAAATATATTCGTAGGATAAAATTCGTAGACATAATAACATAAAACTAAAGTCGACAAAAATAAAAGTGCAAGAAGCAACAAAAATGGTTTATATAGAACAAATCAAGTATTCGTTTGTTGGCATTCTGTGAGAGGGGTTCGGTTAAATAATCGCGAGCAAACACAGCATCCAGTTTACAATGCGATGTTAAAAGTTAATTCCGTAATTGAATATTTCATTCAAACGGAGTAACGTTCTGGTCAACTGTATTAGAATCTGAAACTCAATAGCTTATAGAAAGGGACGTTTTATTCCATTTCTCCTCTTTGTGTTCGCTCTTTAACCTTATCGAGCTTTCAGAACAACAACTCCAACTAAACGAGACAGGTTATGTTAACTTATTAATACCTTAGCAGGTTCATTAATTACGGCAGCATTTATATAGTACTATAGTTGAAAAAATAGGGAGAGAGAAATAGAAAGAAAAATGGGCGGGGGATTTAATTACATATTTTAATTAATAAACTGACTTGAATTGTAACGGTTTCCAATTTTCTTTTTAATGAATGATACACATTCTCTATCAAATAATGTAAAAATATTGTTTGGATGACAGGGGAGAATATATGTATGTAGGTGATATTACATTCAATCAATAACAACACCATAACAATAATTGTAGAGATTGTAGAGTTCACTCACTGACTGAAAGGTAATGATTTCCGTTTTTATCCAAACGTTCAGTTATTTATTTAATTAGTAAAATTTACTTTTTGTTGTAAGTGTTTTAAATGAATATTTTTTTGTATTAATCTATAACATAATACTCACATTTTAGAATTTGTATAAATATTTTTTTCCACTACTAGTAGTATAGGATACATTTTAAGTATGACATAGTCAACTGTGAAATTTGATTTCTTGACCTTAGCGCTAGAAGCAGTCAATAATTTTTCATTATTAACTTAAGTAAATAATGAACAAATTTACATTTTCTGAGAACTCGGAGATAGTTTTAGAGAAAGAATTTGAACAGCATAGTTATGTATTGTATATCCAAGAGATTATATTTAACATGAACGAGTCATTGAAGTAACGGCTGTAACAAAACTATTTTAATAAAAAAAATTAAAGCAAATTTGAATTTCGCGCCTTCAGAATACCTACCTGTTTAAATGACAGTTAAATGCGAGACGACTTCAAGATCTATAAAGGATGGTAAATCTAAACGAAGAAAGGTAAAACTTTTGTAACTAACTTTAACTTGTGTTTTAGATTGAAACTGATGAAACTAATAATGCTGAAAATGTGGTTTGTTAGCTATTTAAACGCGACGGGCGCCTTTTATCACCCATTTTTAGGTTAGGAATCTTTGTGCAAACAAACCTCCAAACACAAAATTTTTATTGTAAATATTGAATAAACTGTAATTATAAACAATGTTTATTTCTTAATTATTTATTAAAGTTGATTGTACAATTGTAGCAAGTCATTGTGATCCCTGATCCGGATGTGCTGAGTAAACTGTTATTGGTTACTTTTGTTGGTAAATTTATAATTGCATTCCTATGCACAGTGGAAGTTTCTTGAATCGAGGAGGTGGAAGGTTGTACTTCATCTAATAAATTTGACGAGGTTGAAGGTAGGAGCTCAACGCATGAAGTTGAAGGCGCTTGGACCATTTGTCCAATGGTTTTTTTTACTGCCAGTGAATCTTCTATGTAACCCTCTGCTACTGTTGCAGACTTCCACCCTCCATGTTGCTTTAATTACAGGGTGTTTCTACCATTAGAGGCTAAAAGAGTGGCAGAGGTTCTTCGGAAAGTGTGCCCAGTATAGGACTCAGGATTTGCCAATTTTAAATATATGGCAATTTTTTAGGCATTTGTGCGATTGTGTTATGCACTATATTTTGCCTGACTGCTTTTCCATTCTTAGCAGCAATAAATAATCGGGGTAAGTACAAAAGTGACCTAATTTTTAGATATTTTTTTATCGTTTCTATCCACAGAGCATCCATAACAACAAATTTTATAGATGACCCATTTTTGCTGTGACGAATATTAATGATAATCATATCTTCTTTCACCGTTAAATCAGTCATAAGCAAATTACAAAGTTCATTGCCTCGGCAAGCCCCAGCAACTCCTATTGCAAGAACTGCCTAAAATTATGAAACATTTACATACATAGCATACACTGGCTTGTAAAAAAGTCGCATACACTTGAAAAATCAAGTAACCGAGCTTTTATGTAGTTTTTGCTATGTAAACGTGACCTTTCTGACTTTTGACGTTACATTCTTGACGGATAAATCTGTCATTAGGAAAATAAAACAAAATAATTTTAACTGATTGACACTGACAACTTAAAAATTAAGACCGACTTAATACAATCAAAAATAGGTGTACGCGAATTTTTTGCAAGCCAGTGTACATATACTATGCACAGACTAGTTACCTTAACAGCAATGTAAGAATCATCAGGTGCGTAACTCAGAAATTTTATTATATCATCTTGTGTAAAAACTAAAGATTTTTTAGGTGTGTAATTTGTATTTTGTCTTTTCAGGTACCTGACAAGCTTAAAAAATTTAGATATATCTACATTATCCTTTAGCAAAAGTGTGTAATGGGCCCACAGAGTGGATGCCTTTTTGAGTTTTTGCCCTTGGAGTACTCTTGAAAATAAGCCAACACTACATTTTCAAAACTAACACTTGCGTTTTTCAGCTGGCACCAATTTTTAAATATTTCGTATGTTTTCATGTACACACCTTTCGATTTTTCAGGCAGTAATCCCTCTGAAAGTTTTTCTACCAAGTCTTTAATTTCTGGAGGAGTACAGTTTATGTCTGAACTGTCCATTTTTCCAGACACAATAAAAGATTTCTTTAACCAATTGTCCTTTATTTATTACAAATGTCAATTTTTAGGCTACTTGATTTTCTTATGAACAAAGTAAATAAATGAAATAAATAAAGAATATTAAAAGTTTCACAGTTTTATTAAAATACAACCTGACAATATTGTTTCGACAGCTATGCTGTCATTATCAAAGGTAATATAATTATAAACAAACACGTCGCTAAGGTAGATACAAAATAGGTAACTAGATAAAATAATAATAATCATAATTAAATATCTAATACTTCCAGTAACGGAGAATTACTGAGCTCAAGTTGTTCATTCATTAAAGGTACCCTGAGTTTGTGTTTGTATATCTCAAAGGCTTCTAAAATGTCTAATTTGCGTTTGTTATTACAAAAATGTAGGAATTTAATATTATTTTGAGGAGTCATTGTGTGATTTTGTTCTAAAAGGTGTTTGGCGTAATTCGATTTTTCAGGATGTTTATTTTTGTAATGACGTACGTGTTCTTTATATCTTATGTCAAAATTTCGAAGTGTTTGTCCAATATATACCGAACTACAAAAAGTAAATAAAATTACAAAGTAATTCAAATTAAAAAATCTCATGAGTCATTCTAATTAAAAAATTACTAGTAGTGGAAAAAATAGTATATAAACCACGGTAGTGAAGACCATTATAGCCCTCACGCCTTATAGCCCTCGATGCTTCGCATCTCGGGTTCTAAACTGGCGGTCGGGCTATAATGATAGTCTTCACTACCTTGGTGTATAATATACTATTTTTGCATCGGCCATTAATTATTTCACACAGCAACATCGAAAAATGCTGAAGACTATTGTTGAATGGTTACTATTTTAGACCCTGTATTTATTGCTGTTATTACGGACTAGTTCCCAAAATATTAACATTCCACACCTGAATTGCTTGAATTACTTGATATTGAAGATATCATTCTTCGATTATTTGATTTAGATAATGCGAAAATATAATTGAAGTTAGAGTTGGTTTATTTAATTATTCTTTTATTTAAATAATAATTTAAATAACGATTCGGCGATAATAATAATTAATTTTCCTGCTGTTTTGGTTATTTGTTTTTTAAATAACTTTCCCGAACCCCAAACGTAGAACATTTGGGGAAGATCTCGTTCAATTTCCAAACTCTCACCGAATGAAGCTTTTGAAGTGTTAATGCTTTATTGGTGGTTATTTTGTTACTTAAGTAATAAAAGTTTGTTAGAATTATTTATTATTTCTTATTGAAATAAGTCCTGCTTTATTCAAATAACCTAACTAATCGTTATTTGTTTGTTTCTGTGCGAGAAATCTGGGTGGTAGAACATTACTCGTACCTAATGGCACCGATTGCTATAATCATTTTCAGCCCTACTAAAATTTAGCGGAATCTTGGAGAATTCTTCCGCAGTAAGGATTTTTATCCTATCAAACAACGCGTTGACACGAAGCTTATGATTTTAATTATTCTCTGGTTTCCTATTCATAAACAAACTTTTTCTGCCCAGTCAATACTTAGACAGAGATTCAGACACCCAGAGCAGGTTTGAGGGAAATCGAGCAGATTGAATATCTCATTTTCTGAAAACTCGCACTTGTACTCGCTTGGGAGGTACATAAATATACATAGTAGTAAAGTTGCAACGACATAAACATTTTTATTAAAGCTTCAGGGATGTGGTGCAGAAAACCAAACATGTTTTCGTCTTGATTTCTACCATCACGAAGAATATTCTCGGGGACTATCCAATATCGCCCTACTGCAGTTGGATGAACTCTGTATATGTTACGGTACAAGTACCAGAGCGGTAAATGTACACATTCGCCTAGTTGATAAATGTCAGCAGAACTTTTAATAGCAAAAGTTTGAATTAATTAAGTTTGTATTAATTAGATTATAATCACTTACTAACCAATAACCTAACCTAGAATGTTTGCTTACTGTTAGAATTTAATATTAGGTTATTTTTAAGCTGTACAGGTACATTCTTTTATTTTTACGGAAAATGCACACATTCTCCAAATATGCACTTTTACCGTTTGTTTTTAAACTGTATATCCAATTAATCATGAGTAGTTTTGGTATAATCGTTGTACACTCAAAGCGACTAGTACAACTTATCTCAGATGGTCTATTTCTAATTGTTCACAATGGCTCTAATTCTCATCAAAATATTCTAAACGGAAATTTGGGCAATTTACAGTACAGTTTATGTAAATGTAACGCAACATGTTACAAAAGTGTACTGTAAACAAAGATAGAGTATAGCCCCCTTCAAAATATGTCATTTCTATCTGCAGCATACAATTATGCTCACAAACGTCGCAACTCTCTAACCTAAGTCATATAAGAAAGTAGTATTATACTAGTACATATTAGAGAAGAAAGTTATTTGCTCAGGAAACTAATCGAATTCTTATGTAAGGCACTAAGAAATAAAGCCACCATTAGGTATGTATAAAAACATTTGTCTATTTTGCCTTCTATATTTGACTTGTAAATTGTGATAGATGAACACTGGGATTGGTAACGGTGATTTATAAATGGAACTTACAAGTGGCATCTAAAAGACACCAAAAATTTTATTTATAAGGCAATTGTCTAAATTTAAACTATTTTTTTGTTAATCTTAAGTTATGAAATATCAAACTAATTTTTCCCCAAGTTTTTTATTTTAAATTTTGTTATATATACTACTTATTTAATTTATATACTAATTTAATCTATTTTTATTAGTATTGCAAATATTGTAAGTTGCACGCAGTTTTGTGTATTGTTAAAGAGCAATTAATTTTCGGTTGTTAATATGAAATAGAAATACCAATATAACAAAACATTAGAATTTTTAATATAATCATATGTATTTAAATAACAATCCCAAATATTCATTGATAAAACGTTCTTTAAAAGTGTCACTTTATCTCTAAATACAGTGGTAGAGTATATAATAGATGGAATAATGTGTGGGATGTAGTAATGTATTGTACTATAAATGTATACACACTAAACTACTCATCTGTCATCCACCTACATTATTCAGTAATTAATGGTAACACTAAATTACATACCTTCTTTTTATGCACGATGTAAAATTAAAAAGTTTACAAACAATTGGAAACCTTAAAAGAATATTGTAATAATGAGATTATTGCGAAGTTAACAATTATGTAGGCATAATCCTATTTTAATAACATTTAATAATACAAGATCTATGGACTTGTTTTGAAGACATTCGTTGCTTATTATATCTTATATCATTAATTCATTATTATATCTAGAAAAAGACGTTTGTTTAGTAAAACATTTTTTATTTCATTCTAATATTATTCCTGTTTGCGATAAATGCCTGTGCATTGCTGAAACAGTACCTCTTCAACTCTTCATCAAATTTGATGCTTTCTGAAGTGACTGGAAATTATCATTACCTGATTATGATTTTGACTTTTAGTTCGGGATGTAATCGACTTGCAAACTTGCACTTCGTGATAAATACATTATGGCATACCACCTAGGGGCAAAACATGAAATCCATCGGAAACGATCGATTTAGTATTACATCGCGATAAGTGGAATATGGCTGAAAACTGGCAACTATGCACCACAGGTACCACAGCATAAAAATATACGGCATACCCACTTGATTGTCGGCACTTTGAAGTTGATAAGACGCTTCGTATAGCGCACACAACAGTGACAAACCACGACCAGTTCGCTGAGGTTTGCCGATCGTCATCGTATTACATGCTGCTAATAACGAGGATCGTATGTCACATCATAACTGTTGCTCTGTAGCCCGCCAGTCTGTTGTTTAACAGCAAGAGAATCAACTAGGTCGTACACGACGGCTTTCTATATTTGCGATAGTGCACCTATTAGTTATAACTATACTGTGGTACGACACAGGGTTATTGAGGTTTCTTTTCACTTT
The DNA here is from genome assembly GCA_929113105.1 of Agrypnus murinus. Classification (NCBI taxonomy): domain Eukaryota; kingdom Metazoa; phylum Arthropoda; class Insecta; order Coleoptera; family Elateridae; genus Agrypnus; species Agrypnus murinus. Next base: position 70,924,164 of record OV816024.1, read on the forward strand.
TATTACATGGTTCAAAATCATATATCGTTTCTTTTAATTTCACTACAAATGGATTATCCTGCGTTTATCGTGCACTCTTTACTACACTGAGAAAGTTTAGTGCATAGAAGACCTGCTTTGTAGCATTTACACTCTGACGCAATGCGGCTTTTACATCATCACTTGACTAACAAAAGAAGTGAAATCCTGAACTGGAGTCGCCAGGCTGAGTTAGATTCCTCTTAGCTGGAGCGTGCCCATCCCTACTCGTAAGGATCAGCAAGATTCTGCATCGGCTGCAAACACTTTGGTGCGTGGCTCCTGGATAATGCGGACGCAGTGCGTCTCAGATCGGAGGGAGGCCATCTATAGCTTTCTCTTTTTTGGTGATAAGTTGCCTGCGATACTCGTTCGCCTCTGCTGTGTTACTGCTGCTATTATACATTGGTGGTTTATATACTCAAATGTAGTTTTCTTTCCCTTGCAGTTAATAGAAGACACAACATTGCTGTCGGAGAAAGCGTGAAACTATGGCAGAGCGGCAGTTATCTCAAGACTTGCCAAATACTTCAACCAACAAGTGAAAATAAGGAAAGTAACCACTGAAATGCATATCCTAACTGGACTCATTCTAGCGCCGAGTTTGAAACTTTATTATCTATGACACACACATTAACTACACCTTAAATAAATAGCATTGATAGATATGTGATGTTCTATTGTCTAGTTGTCTTATAGTGCAGACTAGGGTTCCTGAATACGAACTGAGCTGTGTGTTATTTAGAATTAAGTCACGCTTGCCAAATTTTCCTAGTGACATTTCATATTTCGAAGATATTTATCAGAAGGTTGGCAATCATGAAAATTGGTTTAATAAATTAAACTGTCAGTATGACATTTATATAAATCTGAAATTTGGTACAATTGATACTTTATTAAAAACTGTAGTAAAATTGATGTATATACTATAGTAGTTTTAAAAATTCTCTACAAACAATAAATAAATGATAATGTGCACATTAAAAAATTTTACATGCATAAAAATAAACATGACAGCATAACCTAAAATTTATACCTGACAGCTGCTGAATGTTGTCACTAAAGTAAAAAGAGAGAAAAAAAGTATCTCTGTTTCAGACAGCTTAGTTTTGGCCTAGAAAGAGATAGATTTTGACATCCGTGTCCTAACTCTAAAATAACACAGTTGAAGTTTTCATTTAGGAACTCTAGTGCAGACTAAACATCAATCAAGGAAAAACTTCATAAGTGAATGAAAAATTGTTATAAGATACTTTTTCTAAGTAACTAATCGTCTTGACGAAGTCGTTCGGAATGAAACAGGAATAAATATCTTAACATCTGAAGAATCGTAAGTTGTAGATTATTGAAAACAAATACAAAAGTAAAGGTATTGGAAAACAAAGATCAAACAATATTCCTACAATTCCCACTAGCATCCTGTAGTGGAGCATCTTTGGTTACATCAACTTGGATCGATGTTTTTTGATTCGAACGAGTAAATTTAATAAAGACAATTCGAATTTTTCTTATACATCTTGTACCTTATATAGGATGTTTCACTGAAGATTCATATAAGATTCATCCTGAACGTGTTCAGAATTCCCACTAGCATCCTGTAGTGGAGCATCTTTAGGTTACATCAACTTGGATCGATGTTTTTTGATTCGAACGAGTAAATTTAATAAAAACAATTCGAATTTTTCTTACACATCTTGTACCTTATACAGAATGTTTCACTTAAGATTCATATCCTCTGGACAGGTGATAGTACTCATAGAATGAAACAAAAAAGCTTAACCGAAAAAGAAATTGTTTTTGAAAACTGGGTTGGTGGTGAATAACAGTTGGAGCTGGATGTACCTAACTGCATTTTCAACGTGATATCATTATGCATTGATGCAGCTAATGCTAGATGGTGTTACAGATTGTTTTGACTATTATTTCCAGCAGTCCCCAAAAGTTAACCTTTTTAGAAAATGTTTTTCGATGTGCGTAAAATCAAAAATGGCATAAAGATTTTTTGTTCCTATTGACGAGTATTATCATCTGTCCAGAAGATACGAATCTTCAGTGAAACACCCCGTATATTCCCATTTCAGTTTATAGTTTTTATACATCACGCTCCACAACAGCTTTTGAAATTTTAGTTTTCAGTCAGAAAATCATGTTTTTGAACATGTTATAATCATTTTTATATCAAGATAAAGATCTTGTTTAAGTCTATCAAGATCAATATCGACTACACTTCATCTCAAATGCGGCTGACCCTGATTTTCAGCACTGAAACAAAATATTCTTTCGAATGGTCAATTATTTTTTTGTCATTATTGGAAAAAATGGTTATGATTATGGTCTTATGGTTACATCTGCACAAAATTTACCTACGCATGATTACATAACAAAATCTCCTCGACAAAACTTCTATTTTAACAAAAAGTGCTTGCTAGATACGCCAAGAGACATTTGACAACATTTTTGTGTTGTTGATTTGTTATTGATTTATTGTTATTGTTGTTGATTTTGTTATTTATTGACATATCTGCGGTTAGCCTACTACCACGTCCACATTTAGCGCCGGTGTCCACATGCAGGAATTCCCCTTGCGAGCTCGCAGCGAGCATCTTGCGGGCCTTTCTTGACGCAGATCCCTACAGCCCCGCAAGGTTGACGCAGCCGCAAGTACGGGCTCAAGATACCTTGTTGTGTATTGTGCGGTTCACACATGCGGGCGTTTGACGCAAGATTGGTAATAGAATTAACAATGGTGAGTTCTATAATTTTGAAGAATAATTGGATATTCAACTGTTTATTGGTGTTATTTGTCAAAATTTAATGAAAAGGATGACAAGTATTGTTAAGTGAAGGGAAATAGAAAGCATTAAGCATGCAGTTAAAATTTAAGTCATATGTTTTTAAACCTTTTTATTTAGAAATTCAGTTTTGGTTCACTTTTATCTTCTTAATATAAATAACTAGGGTTTTTAAACATATTTCTGATAAAAGTCTATTGTGGGTGTTATTATTTTTAGAAATACCTACCTGCTTATGGGGGCTATAGGGACAGCTTGTGAATTTCGGTTTATTCGATTTATAAATTATTTGAAAAGTTTTTTTGAAATCTAACGTAGCACAAGCGATTGCACCATCATATGTAATATCAACCAATATTATAATAAAATAGCGAACGTGCTTTCAAATTAGTTTTTAAATCTAGTATCTAAGTTAATTTTAGCTATCTTGGACAATAGGACTTTATTCTTATTTAAAAAGAAAAATTGAATCAAAAGTAGAGTCCTATTGTCCAAGATAGTACCTACAAAAATTAATTTGAAAGGGCGTTCGCTATTTTATTATAATATTTGTTGACATACAATCACTTGTGCAACGTTATATTTAAAAAACTTTTCAAATGATTTATAAATCGAATAAAGCGACATTCACGATCTTTCCCTAAGATCTTTACTACATACTAATTATTACTACATATATTGTAGTTGTATTGCTCTAATTATGCTTTTGGTATGAAGAATTATGGGACGAACCTTAGTTAAGTTTTATTTTGTGTGTTTGTATACTTTCTTAATAAACATTGTCTTAAATTATAAACGTGTTATTTAATTATACAAAACCTTCGACAATTATCTTTAACCACAAAATAAACATTTTGTAGATAATATAAGTAAATACAATTAGTTTTCTGCAATATACATCTATTTCTGATGGCAGTAGATTGTACTGTGCGTCATTTCACCGTGACTGATTTTTGCGGGCCCGCAGCGAGCTCGTTGCGAGCTCGCAACGGGAATTTCCCGCATGTGGACACCGGCGCTTAGAGTTGAAACTTACTTATATGTGAGTGCTACTAGTTCTCATTGGCAGGAGCGTGATTGTTATTCACTCTGTACTAGCTCTCCAGACCAGTGCCGAAACTATTTACGTTAATTTATATATTTTAATTAAATTATATTTAATTAATTATAACCCAATATTTAATTATATAATTATCAGAAACTTTTAATGTTTTTTTAATATTGCATTATTAAATAACAAAGAAAAAGTATTATTAAAATTATTAAAAGCGACATTCAGATAAATTAAACACATCAGAAGCAAAATAAAAAGTTCCGTTTATTATAGAACTACACCATTGTTAAAATTTAATAATATTATAGATATGGATCGCTATGGATAGTTTTTTGATCTATTTTAAGACAAGAAAAAACAAACATAAATATACCGTAAAACACATTATAACAGATTTACTGTTTATAACGTTCTAAAAATTAAATTGATAGTTACCATAGCACAAGGAACGCAACTGGAGAAAGTGGAAGTTAAATTAAATATGTTTAAGATATGAAGGTGTGAACTAAAAAAAAACATAAGTACTCATATAATTATTCATATAATTATAGCAATTATAAACTACATGTTCGTAAAACACCATTTTCCTGTTTTCAAATTCAAATTAGTAACAACCAACAACAAAAGATTACATAAATACTGTTTTAAATTATGAAACAATAATATTGGTACGAACATTAATAAAACAATAAGCAATAAAATCAAGTGCAATTTATAAATTCCTATGTTGGAAATAATTCAGACGGAAAATTAATTCAAAGATAAAATTTTATCAGTTCCTGGGAATTATTAAAAGCGATAATGAAAATTTTGTAATGATTAATAATGAAAATTCCAAAAGAGTTTACCTTCTTAACGAATAATTAGCAAACTGAATTGATTTTAGCATTGACTTATTTAATTATTACGAAAGCATGTTGTGTGCATTTAAGAATTTTTTTAGATTTCCAAACTTATAACATTGTTATTTATTTAGCACATCATAAATCTTCTTATTAACTGATTGCAAGTCAATGCTTTTGCAATAAGATACTTACTTTCTAATTGCTCGTCATTTTAAGGCATCAGCTTCCTATTCCAATTCAAGTGTAGGTGTCCAAAATCACCCCCCTTCCGCACAAATTACTATAGTATAATAAATTCGATATCTTTTTCAGTTGTTTCAATATTCGCTCTCGATGTTTAATATATTTTATATGTATAATCAACATTTAATATTTAACACAATTGATCAATTATTCTCTAATTCTCTAGGAGAAAGTGTTTTTAAATAAATTATAAGTAATTAAAATAGATTTAATAGAAATTATCCTCTAATGAAAATACATTCAATTATGAAACATTTTTAATTTTATTTTTTCTTAAATAAAACACTAATTAGCAAAACCAGTTTTCCATATTTTTCGTATTAATTAATTGTTATGCTCGTTTTAATTTCTCATAATATAAAATTAAACTGGTATAGGTCACGATGCGTGAAAAGGCTAATTCATTAAATTCTAATAATAAAAAGCTGCTATAGAGTTACTATAAAAGTAATGTGGATAACAGTAATTAACTGACCAACTTGCACGTAATAATTTCCCGCATAAAAGTGAAATGAACTGCTTCAAGCATGACTGCAAACGATGTGACTAAAGCGTTCGCAATACATTTAACATTCTTGAGAGCGATTTAAAGTCCATAAATAAAAATATGGCATACAATTGTTAATATTAGGAAACATTTTGCATAACTGATAAAAATATAATACAATTTTAATAATAGCCATAAAAAAAGAACATAATATTTTGAAACCAATATTAATAATTATAATAATATATTAATGAACATTATGGAATTTGAAATATAAGGTGTGGAAATAATCTAGTTTCTTTTTATATTTAATTAAAATTATCAGATTATAAGAAATGCAAGAAAATGTCAATGGCAAAAAATTGAATTAAAATATTTTGTAGTTTTAGTTCTTTAATTAATAAAATTATAACAATTTGATTGATGACAGAAAGATTTATTTTTATTATTAATTGCAGGTAGCGCCTTATAACAAATATAGCTAAATCAAGGTTAACATGTTTATGTCACGCATAATAGTAGTAAATTTTTCAAGTTCGGGTTATTTAATAACAACAGTATTAATAATTATAAATAAATAGCATACCAGAACTACAATGATGAAGATAATACAAATAATATTGACAGTTAGATAAACACTAATAACAGCTTGTTTTAAAACATCCTGTATTACAATCTTTTGAATGTCACTATTTTCTTGTTCTTTCTAACAAAGGATACACTCATAATAATAATTGGAAACGCTTCTCTGGATACCTTTTCCTCCAAGAAAGCAAACGCATTAAAATCACATTTCACACTGATATTACATACGCAAGAAATAAACAAAGAAAATTGGAAACAAATATTCCAATTAAACGCACGGTTAGTTGAAAATGAACTTTACCGTTAAACTATAGGTATACCTACAAGTAATAAGTAGGTCAGGTTACTACAAAGTCTACTAAGTTGTATTTTATAAATAAACGTCGATATAATAAAGAATAACGAACTGAATTATAAATTCAGGCTTGATAATTCAGATTCTTTCTACTGAAACCTTTAATATCTAAGAAAAGGAAAAGTAAAACACTTGGATGTCTTTACATCATCAAGATCAAGATGTTAATGTCAGTATAAGAGGATAGTATTACAATATGCAACTTAATTAGACACAGACAAATATCTAGAATTGCTTGCTGCAGAGAACAGAACATCGTATTTATGCATAGTGTATGACGGGTACGTGGCATAAAATGGTGAGATGTCCTAACTTTTCTTCTTGTTTCTAATCTTATCTTAATACTGGATTCTTTCTTGATCTTGAAAAACGTATCATTCCTACTAGAAAGCTAAGAATTTTTAAAAGTGCTATAGCTGCAATGTAAGTCATCTACCAATAAAGCTTAGTTTTAATTTATAACCAGCCTTAATTTAGTAGATATAATTAACATCCGAGAATATTACGCGAAATCAATTCTCATAAATAAAACTGTTAAAGATGTATGTATTTATGTAGTTTAATTAGAATTGAAGAAAAAACTAGAAAAAGCACAATCTCAGAAGCACATGACCAGACGAAAAGTAATTATAAATGACATGCCTTTTATTGACGTGATTATAATGAAATAAATAATAAGAATATAAGAATATTAACTATGTATAACTTGGTGTACTGGGGAAAAAGGATATAAGATGGCGATCTTTAAGTTGTCAAGTTACTCAAATTAACAAGTAAGTTGTAGAGTGCAAGAAACTTATTTATATGCAAGAAACAGAATTTAAACTTCAATTAAATCGTGAAGATTCTATTTATTTAAAGTAAGTTTTAAGTTTTTCTTATTGGTTTCAACAATGTGCATATTTTCATTATCTTTTTATGTATCTTAAGATTCATAAAAACTTACTATTGTGACTAGTGTTGTAAATGAAAGAACGTTCAGAAAATTCTGATGAGAACGTTCGCGCATGATAAAAACGTATCAAAAGAACGTTCTCTTGGACAGCATAATTAACCACGTTTGCGAACGTTCTCATAATAATTCTCGAGAACTTTCAGAATAATACAGCACAAACGAGCATAAACAAGAACATTAAAAATCGAGAATAAAACCGAAATTAAACGATCTTAAACCGCATGCTCACGCAAAATGTACACGTGTCACTCGCAGCAGCTAGGAGCATAATCAAGCACGTTCGCGAACGTTCTCATAATAATTCTCGAGAACTTTCAGAATAATACAGCACAAACGAACATAAATAAAAACATTAAAAATAGAGAATAAAACCGAAACTAAACGATCTTAAACCGCGTCCCAGGTAAAATGTACACGCATTTCTCGCAGCTGCTATCGGCGTCGGGTGTTCAAAAGACAGACAGTTTTATAAGCATAGTTTGCATAATTTATGCAATTGAAAGCATCGTTGACAAGAAATCTGGGTTACCGCCCGGAGGCACCTGTTTTGTTTTTTGTTCTAGTTATATACGAACTTTTTATTTAAATTTGTTATTTTTTGTTTATATAAACAGTGGCAAATGTTTGCAAAGTTTTTAACATGTATTACTTGTGACACCGGGCGTATACAATACGTCGACTGGCGGCTTTGGACACTCTGTGGACCGTGGACTCTACGCCGACCGCAAGCAATGGACACCTTGCGCGGTCAGCGTATTATCCACGGTCGGCAAAGTGTTCAGTAGCAAAATTTATTTTTAAGGGTCGGCGAAGTGTTCGCGATCAGCGTTGTGTCCGGTAGCAGTAAAGATGCATCCCTGAGCTTCTAATCTAAATATAATTGGACGTATTCACATGCCATGCTTAAAGGTGTCTCGAAGTAAAGTTCTAATTAAAATTAACAAAAAAAGATAGCTTTATCTTATTCTAATAGGTGGAAAAAGATAAGAATTGGTCACCATGGCAATTAAACACATTATTAACTTAATGTGAGATTTAAATATGTCCCAACGAGTTTAATATTTTCCAATTTTCTATTATTGCATTACTTTTCAACACATTACTTTACAACAGTCAAATTAACTACAACTACTAGCATTATAAATGAGAAGAGGAAAATTGGAGAACATTCGAGCATTTTCGGCAATTTGAGATATTTCAAGAACTTTTGAAATTATCTTTATTTTGGGTATATCTTTGCAAGTTAAAGGTATATTCTCCAGTCCTGCTCACTTTTGAGGGTTTATTCTCGTTTGTGCTCCGGGAATATTCTCCAAAAATAAATGCTCGAGCATTTTCCAACACTAATTGTGACAGACACTACTAACAACATACGAGCAAAACAAAGATAAACAGTTTATTAGCGTTTAGTGTCGCTGCAAGCGAATGTGAAAATTGTGCAATGTTAAATTTTAAGTTAAATTTTTGGAATTTAAAATATGTAATGGAATTTCTGGAAAGGAGACAAGTCTGTACAAAACTAATGACCAACATGGGATGCACTTTTAAATAATTCTTCATCGTAATAGCAGTTTTCAGGCTCACTTTTATCTCCGGTACCTAGGGAACTGCTCTTGTTTGGTACTTATTTAAAGCCAGCTTCGGTGGATTAGTAGTTAGCAGGTTGATCTCGTATCCAAGGATCGCATATTCAATACCCAGCCGAGCTTGTAGTTTTTCATTGGGAAAAGAATTAAAACATACCTTCTTCTCGGATAAAGAAGTAAAGCCGTAGGCCTCGTGTCAATGAGATGTATAGCAAGTTAGAAATTCCTACTGGGAGTGGAATTCTTCCAGATTCACTAAATACCTGTAGTGTCAGCCAAATCATCAAAACAATCGTTTCCTCGCCGAAAACATACCAATTTATTTAAAGCTTGTCTGACCAGCAATGAACTATTCTTTCCGTGTCAAATTAACAAATCAACACGATTCATTTGGCTTGATATTGTTCTAAATAAAATCAAATTTCCAGTGGATTATCTACTGCGTAGGTTTATCTTGGTTTCGGGGTCATACTAAGAAAACAATGGATATAAACTTATAGCATTTCCTGTGAATTATCCTATTATTCTCAACAGTTCCCAAACACCTACCTGTGCTCAAGTACATATGGTTTAATTCTAGGTTAATTTACAAAGAAATGCATGAGTTTGAAAATTCTTGAACGAATTTAAGGATGATTAATTTCTATGCTCTGCTCTTTAAATTCAACTTAAATCATCAATGATTTAATTTTTATAGTACTAGGACCTAGGACTGGGATCAAACGTTAAGTTGGATTTTTTCAGTATCGAGGTGTAGTCCTATACTAACTTACATACATATATAGAGATGTTCTAAAAATATATGTGTATACTATATATATATATATATATATATATATATATATATCTATTACCAATCATAAAAGTGTACATAAGTTACTGTTATTACAAATAAATTTTATCTGTGAAAAATGTTTACGGGCATAAAAAAATGCAATTAATTTATGTTATATGAAAGTGAGTCACTTAACAAGTGATTCCAATTGTCTAAACTATAATAATAATAAAAGCTATTTTGTAATGAGTAATAAAGGTTGATTAAGTTTTTTGTTGTAATTTAATTTAATTTAGTTTCCTTGAGGTTCAGTATAAATTCTATTACTTATTATTAGGCATATCACAAAATGTTGCAATAAATTTAAGCAATGTTAAAATGATGCATTTCCATTAATTAACGTAATGTGTGGTAAGTAATCTTGAAATTAACAAATTTCTGTTAAATAGTTTGATGTTTAGGTATTCACTGTTTAGGTTAATAGGTTATTATTTATATTGTTTATAGGTTATAGATTGATTAGGTTATTCGCCGTTTAGGTATAGTATTCACCGTTGGTTTTCATCGACGATGATGTAAAGATTTTGCCTAAAGAGGTTATTATTCTTTTAGGTTTTGAACTACGTTACAGTGAATTCTCAGTGAAAGGAACAAATTCGGTAAAATAATACCAGTCGGTTTTAGCAAAAAATCGGTCCCTCAACATTCGATTTATATGTTTGCCATATAACCAAATGTCACTTCCGGATTTCCCGGAAGTGACACTTTGTTATTTCAAATACAACACCCTATATATTTCTATGGATTTAGAGAGATATGAGAAAAATGCTTTTGTGTTATTATATTACGGTTTGTCGTTGCAGTGTAGTTATTCTTTTCTTTGTAGAGTTGCTTAAGCAAAGCTAGTAAGGTAAATGCAACTTAAACATCGTCACCATATTCAATTCGAACTTGCCTCATGTTTAATAGAACCTCACTTAAACTGGTGCATCCAGATTAATATCCCAAAGTAATCATTCCTATTCCTAATCATAGTATTATTGAAGGATATTCTTTGTAATATGTGCGCTCGTATAGTTAGAGATATTCGATTTAGTATAATTAATGATTATTCTACATTATGATTTAATTATAGTAAATTATAGTTATTAGAATATTAATCATACTATACGAACAAGATCAGAACAATCATCAATCAGAACGATCAAAACAAGACGACAGAATCGGAATTTACTTATTTTACGGCAATGACGATTCATGTAGTTCATATTGCTCTATAACTTCTATATTAGTCTTGTTTCATATAAAATATTCCTCTTGACCGTAAGGTGAGAAAGAATTATTAAAAACACAAATGTCAAAAATTGTAAAATGATTTTATGAAATAAATCAAAATGATTAGTACAAAGTTTTACAAAATTATTATACCTGACAATTGTTTCGACAGCTAAGCTATCATTATCAAAAGTAATACATATAAATATAAACAAACACGTCGCTAAGGTAAATACAACAAAAACATAACTATTTTTGTACCTAGTCATCTATTACCTTAGCGACGTGTTTGTTTATATTTATGTATATTACCTTTAATAATGACAGCTTAGCTGTCGAAACAATTGTCAGGTAGCTTATAATAAATTTGCAAAACTTTGATGTATTTTATGATTACAGGGTTTTACCAAATAAGGCTCGAAACAATGATTTCATGTTTACGCAACTTATTGTAATGAATGGGGGAAAAAGGGAGACGCATATTTCCAGAAGAATCTACAATGTTCGAGCCGAGTCGCGTGTATGACGTAACGTCTGCCGATCTTTCTAGTCCTAGTGCATTCTACACACTTCCGTGGGGGTATATATCGCAGCCGCAATGGGCCCGGCGAGTAATTAGTGTTTAACCGGCGGCGTATTGAAATGTGCTCTGTGTAAATTAGTAATCAAATATATTAGTGAATAAATAAATGTTTAATAATTGTTATAATAATACATAAATAGTTCTTTTATAATTTACTTTAAGTTTCTAAATATCACATTTAAGTTAGTTAAATTGTTTATAATTATAGTGTTTTAATTAGTGTATGTAAATAATAGCTCTCTTGTGAATAGACGAATAAACAGCATTTTTGTTATTATTATTATAAAGAACGTTACATTATTTAATTTATAAAAAATAGTTTTATAAATATGTTTCTTTTTATACAAAAGGTCCGTTTACAACTTAATGAAATAATTCCTTATTAATTTATAAATTCAAATAAATCTACATAAAAAATTTTCAACTGGAATTATTTTCAGCTTAGAAACCACTAAAACTGGAATTTGCATAAGATAAGTCGTTTAATCTAAAATATGAATGTTACTGATTTCTTTGTGTACTCTACTCCTAATTGGAGGTACTGAAACAAGGGAAAAATAAATCTACTTTCACTCAGAAAAACAATATCCTGCGATTTTAACTTAAATCTCTAATTCTAAACAAACGATTCTGAATGATAATAAAAACGTTTAGTTCCGGCTGATTGATATATTTCATGCAATAACCGTGAGAAACGGGAGTAGAAGAATTATTTTAAAGTTCTCGGCAGCAAGAGCTAATATAAAGTTTAATTAAATCGGATTTTCTAAAAATAAAGAGAAAATTAAAATTGGAGTAACTAAATAGAATGATCAATATAAGCCTAATTTAAACTTCCTACGAACTACCGAGTTTGAAAGAAGGAAATCTGTTCATTTCGCAAAATTAGAGTTTCATCGATTAGCACAAATGAAATTATCCAACTTTTCCCAGATTACTCTAGTCGATTTACACAATTTTATAATATTATCCGGCATGAATATTAGAAAAGTAGGACGCAACCCTAATAAAATTCAAATGTTTAGTAAGGATCTTCTTCTCTTTTTTTATTTGGTCAAGTATTATAGGGTACAAAACAAATAAAAATAAAGCTTGAAATGAATTTCTTGCTTTTGTATTTTATAAAAGTAACCAACCGAAAAACGATTTCATAAATTAAGATCATTAGGATAATAATAAAATTACTCATAATTTAAGTATCAATAAACATTCAAATTTAATTAGAACGTGTATGATTATTTTCAGAAAATCCTTCAGGAGGTTATATTTTAAAAGGGTAGTTATATAAAGGATTTTATGTGACATTCTAATCATACAGCAACAAAAAGTAATTTTGGAACGGGATGGGGATTTCTGAAAGCCGGCAAATAGCGATTTACAGGGTAGTTCAGTTAGTAATTTCGGTCACAGTATTAAACGAGCGGCTAGAGAATGTTGCAAATTTTCCACGTCCCGAACGAATTTACGAAGTAGCTCCCATATAATTGGAAACTGCAGTAAACAGACCGTCCTGGGGTTAAACCAGAAATTCTCTACACGTTCTATACCTTTTCTTGTTCCACTAGTTTGTGGTATTTGTCGGCAACATGGAAACGTAAACTGTGTAAATGACTATTAAGGAAAATGTATTTTATTATCGTCTGAACCTTTATTTTAATCACTGGAGGCATTTTGCAGACATCGTATTAGTATAATTTAAGAATTAGCAAACAGAATGCAGTATTTTATACAAAAAAAAAAAACAACAAAAGAATGCAATGCGATTATTTCATTATTGATTCTGCGTGAACATAAAAATGATAATAAAATACTCACCTGAAATTGCATTTAATCATTTTCGTGATATTTACATCTAATTCACGGCTAGTTATATTATTATGCATTCATTTATTGCAAGGAAAAGCATGTGTAGTGTGTAAACAACACGTTTGTCAAACTAATAAATCAAAAATTTATTATAATTGCCAATAAAAACTTTATTTTATTATCTTTAATCAATACTATTAACAAAGTGAACTTTAGATAGAGTTTCTTCAAACAAGTAGCAGCAATATTTTCCGTGTTGATAATAATAAATATTATTGGCCGTATTAATTATCAATAATGAATTTCCATTTTTAATAAATAATTTCATTTAATACTATTTTATTTATATTAGTTTACTTGCCTACTTAATCGTTGAGCTTTTCTGCCGTTAGACGTAAGCGTAAGGCTTGCATTAGTTTAAATTCCTATAATAGTTTATAATCTATTTTTTACTAATCTGACCAGGTATATTATGTCGGTCAAAATTTACAAATGATTTGTCTACTGCCCAATATAAATTCCATAACGCATGTGTAAGAATGTCCTGATTATTTTATCAAAGATAATTAAAGTATGTTCTGTCACAAACAATATGGTTTTTAATGTAATTACTTAAAAAATTTCTTATTTGTGTTATTATACTCGCGTATCAACAAATACTAATTTATTTCCTCTGAAGTCTGTTTACTCCCCTTCTTCTTATGGACGCGGTATTTATATACCACGGTGTACAGTTCTTAGAGCATCTACAACACCGCTCAGTGGATTGTTCGATATACATGGTGTTTCATGATTCACTACAATACCATACATTCGTGCTAATATTAGTTTCATAACAATCGAAACAGTTTTTTTAATTATTAAGCTAAAGTTTTACAATACTAACTTTTTCAAACCCCTTATTAGGTGTACTACTTTCATTCAATTTGCAATTTCACGTTCGTTTTTAAATATCTTGCCTTAAATAAAATGCCTGCACAGACTGGGTTTTCAGTCGGAAATTAAGATTAAATGAGATTTTATTCTTTGATCAGATTTGTTAAACTAATGAAAGTCGAACCCCTACAAAGTTAAATTATCGGTTTGGGTAGATCCCGGTGTAATTTTTAATACATTAGTGCTTTTTAGAGCTGCAAGTGTATTTCGGGTGTGTAATGTTTTACGTTAAAACTGCTGCAAGTTTCCTAGAATCCTGCCATCTCTTAACACCAATAATAATATTCGGTAAAATACTAAGATTGGGCCGGCGGTAGACGAGTGGTGTCAGTGCATCACTCGTGTTCCAAGGGTCGTGGGTTCGAATTCCACTTGGGGCGGCGGGATTTTTCTAATTGGAAAATTCCGCCACCTCAACTATGGGTGTGTGTCTTCGTGTTGCATGTTAGATGGGGGACAGATGACCTTAGCAGTTGGTTCCCCCGTAGTGTAGGCGTGAAATAAAAAAAAATACTAAGAACTGTCATTTGAGACACACACATAATTGAGACTCATGCTCACTCTGCTCTACATTATTCAATAAACAGATGTAGGTTCTGTACATATTTGGTAAGTTTTCTGTGATTCTTTGATAAGGCTTAGTGAAATTATTGAAAGACGTGGTATACCTGCTACGCTCTATTTCAGGTAAACACATACGTATGCAGTGCCGAGATTTCAAGTCTGCTATTGGAGGAGGGGCAAAGTCGTGCTCTTAGGATTTGATTAATTTATATATCCAACGATAAAACTAAAATTTTTCTTAGTAGTCCAAACATTGGGGGGGAGGGTGAATTGTCCTCCTTTTCACCTCCAAATCCCGCCACTGCACATATGCTTAAGAGTTAGTAACAGTGAGTAAAAGAAGTCTATCGTGAAGGCATATTTTCGGTTCGATAGGATCACATAGGTTCTGTCGTCTTCATCAAGATCTTCATCCACCCATCTTTGAACACTAGCATTAATTGGTGCTTAAGCTCTGGTTACTTCGACAAACTAGATTTTCTTTACATTTAGCGCATCTAAATAACATAATAGTAATAACAATTAAAGATTTCTCAAAATTCTGCAAGTTTAAGTTTTCGCCAAGTTTGCAGAATTAATAGTTTACTCATTCTTTGCCAATGCTTCGCTATTGCTGTGAGTGATTCAGATGATTTTACTAAAGTAAAAAGCTTAATCCAAACTAAAGGAATTCCACCCCTTTATAGATTATTATCTGAATTTGATTCTTGTGTTAGGATGTAAGCATGCTAACTTATACCAGAACTGGCATATAAGTCTTTTTAATTGATTTTTTTATTGTATTGACGTTTAATTTAGAAATACGTTTAATTTAAAAATTTTGAAATATTCCTAGATAAATATTACCATTTGATAGTTTATGGTTTAGCAGAAGATATCGCAAAGTTATTTGGCGAGTCGGCACATTGCACCTGTAGTGGTTGTTGTGAGATTGTACTTGATGGAAAGAGATCTGATTCAGGGACCTAAAACTCGGTATAGTTAAGCATTTTGTGTTAATTAACATTAGGAATTCTTATAATATTCATAAAATCCTTATATATTCAACTAAATAGTACGTTGCTATTATTTAAGAGTTTTCTTTATATGGCAGATCTTTATGACATTTAATGATATCTTGATATTGTTATTTAATCATAATACTTTCCATATAATTATTTTATTTTATTTACTACATTCGTCGGCTTCAGTGCATAAGTCCTGCAAAAAACCTGTTTACAAGAAATTTAACATTTTTCATGTTGCCTGTCAATGCTTTTGCACTTGTGCCTGATTTTATTTTTGCTATTTAAGCGACTTCTACTAATTATTTTCGGAATTTCTCATATTTATTTTATAGAAAAAGTAATAATTAACCAGATAACGTTAAAATCTCAATTTTTCAATTTTGGCACTTACGCCCTTTTCATATGAAGCCGACGATATCGTTATTTACCGTCTACTAGGACGTTTAATTATACTAATATGTACTTTCAGTTATTGCATTTTTCAATTTGATCAATCAAAGATTCAGCTGTATAGAAATAGACTGCTTCTAAAATACCTGGTGTAATGTTTTATAAGCTACTTTCAATTAATCTCATTTTTAGAGCTTCTATACAATGTCCTTCTTTCGCAAACAAAAGGATTTGCTTATTGTAAGGTATATTTAAAAATAACAATCGGTCGGATTATACTTTAAGGCAATCAATAATTCAAAAATTGCAACCCAAGACTTTCCGGTAGTCCATCAGGTAATAGACATGGATTCGTAAAGTGGAAAATTGTGTACTAGAATATTAAGATAAAACAGTTCACGAAAATTAATAGACCTCGTTAGGATTTCCTAAGATTCGAAAGTACTAAGGAATAAAGTTAATAGACCATACAAATGTTACACAGTTATGTTATACAGTGCTATTAAATTAAAATGCAATATAGTCCATATTGCATTTGAAAATAACCAAGAAAAAGCATTCGGTTAAATTGGTTGTTGCAACTACGTATGCAAGACGAGTTTGTTATAAACAATAAACCTTTGTTAAATATACCTGACAATATCCTTTGCATCCTTTATTTATTTTCATTTACGTTTGTATTTTTAATAAACTCAATTAGTGTCAAATTATACCCAAGTGAAATGAAAGAGGTTAAACGGCTAGCGCATTACGAGCTTCTATGTAATGTTGGTTGCATAAACATACAGTAACTGCAATGGTTTGAGATGATTATTTTGCAATATAGAGTATACTGCATTTTAATTTAATAGTACTGCATGTTGATAAGTAGATAATAGTTTCAGATTATTATGTTTTGCCATCCTGTTTACAATATTCCATAATCTATCTACCGAATCACGTAGTTATCATGTTTCTGCTTAAGTTCATCTCAACTTACAAAACGCTGAATACCATAATAGCGTGCGGATTGAATATTTTTGCCAATTTTGATGCCGTTTCGTATCAATCTGTAGTAATACATAAGCGTTGGACGAACTGATTTAATAATTTGTAGAAAACCTTTCTCGACTTTCTTAAAGGTTGCTATGTTACAGCTTACGATATCGTAAAAAGTTTCATGAAGTTATTCCTTATTACTCAAATTATTTTATTTTGATACTTTTGCTGGAGGATTAATAAACCTACCAGAACAAACTGTTCAGTATTTGCTCAGATGATGTCCGGTAAATTCCAAATTCAAATACCTAATATGAATGGAATATTTTAAATTGGAATTACATATCTGTTCCGAACTTCTTATTCAAAACGGCACAAATTCTATTCTTGCTATTCCCAAACAAACAATTTAAAATAAATTATCCTCTTCATAAGGCTCATGTCCTTTAAACGTCGGGCCATTATTGTAAACCGCTTACCTGTGACAAAGATATATACTAAAAGTAGCGAAAGCACCGATGAAAAGTACCCACAATGATTTAATACTGAAAAATTCTCTCTGGGGAAAACTCGTCAGATATGTTATAGTAAACAATCCAAAAAGATAGGTACATACATAATTAAATTCCTAAATGAAAATGGAGCATACATACTTTTTTTTAGATTCTCCTTCACCATTTTTATATTACCCAATCGAACTAGATAGAACTGAACTTTTTAGTAGTAAAAATTCTTTAAACTCATTTTAATAAGAATATTATATTAAGGAGTTTCTAAAAAAAATGAAAATTTAATAAGCCATCCTTTGACCGGAAACTAAAAGCAAACAGAAAAGTCTATTGGGCGATGAAGGTTTTCGACAATTCGATGTAATTCCTGAACGAGGGAAAGTTGGGTATTCAGCGAAGCATGAAATAAAACATAGTTTTTTTTCTGTTACATTTAGAAATATTAATCCAATTAACATTAACTAGAAATGCATCAAAAAATCTAACAATCAGGTTTTTATAAATAAATAGTTTTGAAAACATTCAAGATTGAATGGGATAGTACAATTTGTAGTACTATGTATTTCGCGAATACAAATGCCCTCACAAAAGCCATTGTTATAATTAATTTCCGATTAGATAACAATCGTTCTTTGTGTAAGTACCTACTCATGAGCGTTTTACTCCAGATCAACGTAGCCTCAGGCTAACGCTAACAATAATGTTTTATTCATAGAGTTAATTCCATATTTATATTTATATTGTAAAATTAGAAAATAACGTTAATAAATAATGTAGAATTTATTAAATTTTCACCTAACTAAATTGATCTTATTGTATAAAAAATACTAAATAAAAATAAAAATCATTTTTATTTTTAAATTATTACAAAAAGCTTTAGATATATTTCAAACTACATAAAAAATAACCTCAATGTTAAGTCCTTCAAGCACAATCTTATTTTTAAATGATTATTCATTAATGTTGAATAATTATTCATTTTTGTATTTAGATTTTTTCTGTTACGAAAAGCTCAAGTGGTTTGAAATTGATAAAAGATTTAAAAAACTAACAATAAAACAACAGCTTTTCTAAACGAGAATGCAATTAAAATAGGAAAATAAATCACTTTTTGTTATCTCTTCCATTTTAATTAATAAAAACCTCAATGTATATACCCACTACTTTAATTAATTTAACTAGACTGATAACAAATGAAAGATAAATTTACGCATAAAAAGTTTCGAAACAATCTCATGATTATAAATTTAGCTGCAAAGTTATTGCTAATAATTAAATAAATGTTGAAATGTAATGAAATAAATATTTACTTTAAAACAAGAATAAAGTAGTTTTACTTTTGTAAACGTATAAATATTTTAGATCTCTTTGTTAGTGTATAATAGTTTAAAAAGTTTCTCATTATTTTATATTAAAATCTATTGCATATTATTATTCATGCATACAAATAGGTTGCTTTAGAAATAGTCATAATAAACAAAAAGATCACTTTAATTGCATTATTAAAGTAATAATAATATTATACTTTTGAGATTTATTTTAATTGATTTATTTAAAAACTTGGTGTTTAGAAATTTTTATATAATACAAAAATAGTCTACAACCACTAAAAAACAAAATGAATAGAGTTAAAAAGATATTTCAGAAACGTCACCTAGCTGTTGTATTTTTCACATTTTAATTATAACATTTGCTTGCAAGGTTAAGTTTGCAAATTGGAAAACTTTTAAAGTTGAAAACATTAATTAGAATAAATTTAAAAGTTTTTAAATTATAATTTAATCACAAAAATGTTTCATTAACTTTTGTTACATAGAAAAAAATTACGAAAATACCTGTTATTTCATTTTTATGTTAAATAACCTTTTTTAAATTATTAAATTTTATTAAAAAATAATTAGTTTTTATAGTATATGTAATTGCCAATTAAAAATTAATAGGAGATGAAGCTTTTCTTTTTAAGGTTGTCACTTATAATACCATTAGTAGTCAAAGTTATGTCGACTATTTTTGTGGTGGTTTCACGAATGTCTATCATGCTTGCATTTAAATACCACGAGTGCGCAGCACGAGTGGTATTCGCAAGCATGATAGACATGAGTGTTAAGCACCACAAAAATAGTCTACTTAACTTTGACTACTTATGGTATTCGAGAGACTATTCAACGAACACGCTTTAAAAAATCAAATTTTTTTCATAAATGTAACAATGTTACATTTAATAATTGTACGTTCAATACTCAAAAATAAATGTTGTTAAATATTTGTGTTTTATTAAAATTGTCGATTGTTATCACTAGTGAAAATTGTCGACAATTTTCACTAGTGAGAATTGTCGATACAATTCATTTTCATTGGATTAAAAATATCAAATTCTGCATTTTAATTGGTCAATTTTTAATAAATGACATGTTAGTTGAATAGTCACTGTAATTCTGGCCTTTGTGAACTTAGACATAAATTCGTAATTTTTAAGAACTACAAAGAAGGTTTATCTTTTAATATATCGCAATTCGAATTTTGAAGTAGGTACATAATTATTTTATTCTTCTATTTATGCGGTTAAATTTCTAGAAGATTCTAAGAAGGTGCCACTTTTTATTCTTCACTAATTTCTATTCTAATTTTTTTTAGTTATGACCTCGTCTACATTTGTTTTTTTCATGATATTCGTTTGTTTGCTTTTGAGGAATTGGGGTGACAGAACATCTTTATCTACATCATGGTACCAATACTATGATCATTTGGCCAACTCACTAGAATTTAGACGAATCTGGGAGAGGTGGGGTGGGGGGTTAGCAACAGTAGGGATTTGGCCCTACTGGGGTCAATTCCAAATGGAGGTTTTGGAATTAACACAGAGCCTACGGTTTTACTTCCCTATCCGAGAAAATTTTTTTCTCTGTTATGAAAAATTACCAGCTCGGACAAAGATCGAAATTGCGACCTATGGATTATAAAGATCAATATAATAACCACTAATTAACTGGTTGATTTAATTAAAATCTAAATTTAATTGCTAATTGAAAATGTTTTCCTACTTTATGTAATTTATAAAATTATAATTTTAATTAAAATATAAATAGTATGTAGTAGTTGAAAACAATTAGAAGTAATGAATCAAGCATCAAACAAATTAAAAAAAATTAAATCATGTTTAGTTTTCAGACTTACTTGCAGCCTATTAGGTATAGGAAGTGGCATGTAATCTCTAATAACCTTAACCTAACCATCTCAGAATAATGAAGACGAGCTGAGTTTTACATACCTGAAATAAAAAACAAATAGATCACAACATGGTAATTAATTTAAAATGATATTAAAATGCCTAAAAAGAATTTGTTTATGAAGTTTTAATTTAATTAATGTCATTTAGAAACCCAAGGAATTTATCATAAAACAAATTAATACATCCAGCAGCGTATTTTTTAATTTACATACAACCTAATTTTGAATCGTATTAATTAAAACTGAATTCTCTTCTCTATAGAATTCTCTACAGAAAGAGCGACATACATAAACTTTCTGCATGCTTCCTGTAAATAACAAATTTTACCACAATCATCAATTTTCTTTGTCCTTGTGCTTAACCCACGAAATAATTAGCATTTTATGAGGAGATTGTTGATTTTTAGGATAAAATAAATAAAAACAGTTAAAAATATAAATAGATTGTCAGATAAAACTTACTACATGAACGTAATAAAATTTATTACAAGGCGTATATGCAATTAAATATTACTAATTAAAAGTAAGTCCTAGCTCTTATTACAATTTTAAACTTCAATAATTTTGTAAGGTTTATATCAACACTCCATTTTTTTTACTGAAATTGTAAACTTTAATTGTAAACGTTTATTTAAAATAGTTTATTTCAATTATCTTAGGCAATTTATAAATCATTTTATTTTCTAATAATAATATTAACAAAAAAAGAAGCTATTTCTTAGTAATCACAAAAATACATTACTGTTATATTGAAATAAAAATGATTCAAACAGATCTACATCCGTTAATTTAAATTCTCTCTTTTAAAATAAGCAACATTTGTATAATTAATTTTAGTTATAATTAAGTGAGGCAATAAATGTGTTTTTAGAAAACTGGCATACTTTGTGCTTTTTTAGTTTTTAATTGTAAACATATTTTTAAATTTAATCTTTGTCTTGCGTAATTATTTTATTAGTGTTGTTACTCATCACAATTTAACTACGAAACTGACGCCCACTCGAGTATTTTATAATGAAATAGGGAGTTCCACGGTTCCATAAACACGGTCCAATACTCTTTTATGCATTTTGAATAAAAGTTTATGTAGTTGGAATGTATAAACGGTAAATTTGAGTCGCTTATTATCTTTTTCATAAATTATTAATTTGTGTACTAGTTAATGGAAATATTTTGAAATTAAACTTGTACCTTGAAAAACTCCATGTGACACATAAAACTCGGTAGAGAGAATAACCAGGTCCTCATAATATTAAAATAATGCAACAACACATTTTCTTTCGTTTTACCCGTTGTTACATGGGAATTCAGAGAAACCAGTTCCATAAAGAAATGCTAACGTTATTTCTACGCATAAATATTTAGTGAGAATAGAACATTCTGAGATTAAATCGGGTATTATTACTACAAAACACAACCTTTGAGAAACTTTGACCTTGTGAACAGATCGGCAATTTTCCTTATGCATTTTCAGTGCTGCTATCTACCTATAATTGATGATATCATTAAGGGAGGGACACCTTCATAAATAATGCGCCTTAGTAAAATTAACGAGTTGTATATAGATGATCTAACTACTATTTCATTTTAAAATTATATTAATCATTTATAGTGACTCTGGTAGCTTTGTGAGCATGGCGATTTAACTGTAATTAACTGACAATTTTTTAATTGAGCGAATAAACAGAACGTAATGTTTATTTCATAATCACGCTCGTATAAATTTAGTTATCTTATGAGATAACATAGAATATTGAAAATTGGATTTGTGTATTTTCCTTTGTTATCTTGAAAGTAAACTAGTTTTTTTTTGGCATGAGATTAATTAGCGAGATTCCCACCCACAGTTTATTATGACTTGTGATATTCTTCAAATTAATATCATTAGAATTCTAATTCCTAATCTTAAAACTTATTTGCTAGAAATTTAAAAACTGAAGTTACTGTATAATACTATTTATTATTAGCGGTTCTTCTGGATAATCTAATTGTTGAAATTATAGCAATTATAGCAGTCTAGTGATTTGTTACTTCTAATGATCTTCTAAGTATATACATGTATTTAACAAAGTAAATATTAGCTGATGCTTTTCAAGAGAGCTCTATCTCTCTTACAATGAACAGATAAGAGATGATAATTGTGAAGCGATTTTTTTAGACTTTTAAGAGTTATGTGTACCTCCGAAATTGTGTGCTAAAACATGTAAAACGCGCGATTCTGTAGCACCGATATTTACAAACCAATTGAATCAATTTTTTCCCCGGAAACTACAAAGTGTGAACTACATTTTGACGTAAGATTTCAATAAAATGTTGAATACTTACTTGAGAAAAACAATGCAAAGTTATCCAAAATCGATGAAATTTAGCAGCGTTTATCTAAGTTTGTAGGCGTATTATAATTATAAGCTTACGTGAAAGTGTAGTACGATTCTTCCACTTTAAACTAGTGAAGGTAGTATTTAAAAATATTAAGTAGTTTTATAGCTACAGTAACTCCCGATTAACATAATTTTGATAAATTCGCACCCAGAATTTAAACGTGAACTCCCTTCCACTTGTCTGTTATCGTAATGGCGTTTAAGGGGAATACGGTCTCACATTCCCGGTAGATATAAACATTATTGTTGTAGTCAGCATTTGTTTTGATTATTATTATTATGTGCGTTTTTTTCATATCATTATTTTATTATAATATTATACTTGTTATAAGTTCTTTACAAATCAGAGATTTACAACTAAAAACCATTAATTCGATTTTTATGTGCATACGGTCCAAGGCGTATTAAGTAAGACAGGCGCACAAAGTCCGTAACCTTTTGCGCCCCTTTTAATTATGAATTTTTTGTTCTTATGTACACATACTATAATTACAAGTTTACGCACATTTTATTGGAACAAATATAAATATTTTATTAGTAAACGTTTTTTATACATTAATAAATTCAAATATACAGGGTGTATTGATTCGATAGGTAAAACTCTGCAGTACGGTATTCTACGACGAAAACTGAGTTAAGAATTTTAATAACATTTTCTTCTCCGATGACTGCTTCAAGAGATATATATTTTTTTATTTATATTAAATTGCAAATTTAGAACCATGCTTTTTAAATGTGATCAATGTACTACACATGATGGGAGAACTGAGAAGTTATCCAGTGATAACTTAACTGATAAAGTAACCGTTCATTGACTAAAATCATCTGCAGGTCACTGTTTTCGTAACAGTCTTCTGATTTTAGGCTTTAGCCTAAAACCAGAGTTATCTTAGTTATGAGAGTTATGCAGAGTTGTCTTGCTTCCTCATTGGGATGTCCAGGGAAGTGTTCGAGGTAATTCCTGGTTAGTCTGTTGATTTCTTCTTCCACAAGCTGTATACCAGATCATCAAACAGGGTCTTATTACTAGTGTTTCCTGGTGCATTGAAGTTCATTTTAAGTATCTTTGATTGGACTCTTTATTATTTTTGTGTTTGATGGTTTAGCAGAACCCCAGAGTTGGACCCCATATGTCAAGATAGACTTTATTATACACTTATATACCAGTATGTACTAGTATTTTATTTTGTGTGGAGAGTTTTGATTTACGAACTATTAGCCAACCCATTTCCTGAATTTTTAAGTTTACTTGAGTTTTATTTGCTGTTATGTGTGCTTTCCATGCGAGTTTTTGATCGAGTCCCAGATATTTCCCCTCGATGTTCACTGATAATTGTGAATTTAATGTGACAGTAGGACATATTTCGATTACTATACCTGATTTCATAGGATATAGTTGGAGGTTTCAGTGTTGAATCTTACTTGAAAGTCTCGGTCTATGAGATTTGATTTTAGGATGAGATAGTGCGGTGTGGGAAAGGATATTTTAAGTTTATACAGGAGACCTTCATGCCATATTCGGTCAAAAGCTTGTTAAACGTCCAAGAAGGCAGCTGTATATAATATTTTCACTTCATGACTTGTGAATATGTTTTTATCTACGACCACCATAGAAAGTTACACATTCCGCACAATCTAGTAACCGTGAAAACGACCAATTGCAAACAATCTCCAAACTCAACGGTAAAGACCGTGAGGAATGATTTCTCACGATCAGTAGTTGTATTAAAACGCCATAGATGTCACCACTTGCAATATTTATAATATTATTAATTATTTGAAATATAAAATGTTATAAATTTTAGATAAAGGTTAATTTATTTTGTTGAATTAATATTTTACATTAAATTATATTTCGAATGGAAATCCATCTAGAAAAAAAAACTAAGGTCATACCCGGGGAATTGAACCCGGATCGCTCGGTTAGTAGCTAGAGCGTAAGCATTGAGCTATCGAGATGCCTTTCAATGATATTTTTTTTCTCATTATATAAAGTTACAATGATTGTTATTCAATTAAAACGTAAAATTAATTAATGTTTTACATTATTATATAATTTTTAATGTAATTTTATTTATTATTATTGCTAAATTACAATAAAAACAACGAAAACATTTATAATTTGCTACATAATGCGAGAATATTTGACATTTTGCGCAGAGGTTACTAACCTTGACAATTGAATGGTGATTTTTGTACATATATTATTTTTTTAAAACGAGTACATAATTATTTAGCTGTAAGTACTAAATAGTAGATTGACTGAAATTATACAAATTGTAAACGTATTATTACTATTGTCTTTACAAATTTAATGTTTACTTTTGTCGTTTTTAAAATTCTATATGTATCATGAGTGAATCCGATGAAGGAAAATTGGGGTGTACACTCGTACACCTCCAAACATCGTGGAAGCGGCTCACATTACATCTCTTAATTTATTGCCAAATATTTCACGTAAAAAATATGAATGCGAGTGTAAATTATAGGTTAAAAAACTTTCTTAGCTGTTGATTGTTTATTACTTTTTTTGTTGTCGTAGATAAAGTATAGTGTGTAACGCGTGCAAAAACACCAATTTCTCACTCGTGTGATTGCGGCATTCGACTACGTCTCATGCCGCAAAATCTTCACACTCGTGAGAAATTGGCACTTTTCTGCACTTGTAACACAATATACTATTAACGATCTTGTGGCATTGTTGTTTAGTTGAGTGACTTTTCCTATAGTCAAATCGGTGAGTTGGTTTATTATTGGCGTTTATTGCGGTGTAGTCATAGATTCTTTTGAGCAGAAGCCTTTCTAAGGTTTTTGACATGATCAATAGTAAACTTATTGGCCGGTACGAAGCGACGGCATTCGGAGGTTTATTTGGTTTATTCATCATTATTATTTCAACAAACTTCATTGTGATCCGGTAGTATGCAAAACACGCTGTTATAAATTATGGTTAGCAAAAATAGTGCTTTTCTAGTCAACATTCCCGTACATATAAAACAAACACATCGTTGCTCAAAAAGAAGAGCAAGGCGTATATGGCAAACGAGTCGTAATCCCATATAGATTAACCCGACTGCTTAATTTAGATTTAGATAATTTCGATAACTCTCTTAAGGAAGTTGTGGTGGGATAGTCTGAGCCAAAAGTTATGGAGCTGCGCTATTTCTACAAATAGAAATAATTACCTATTTTGCTTCAAATAATGGGTCTAACGAGAGTAGTTTTATTAAAATGCATGTGAAAGCAGTTTAGTTCTTTAGTTATTATTTATATGTGTAGGTTTTTAATTAATTATTAGTCTTTTTAAAGGCAAAAACTAACTTTTGAATGTGTAGTCCAAACTTAAGAACGTGGAAAAATGACGATAAACAATTCTTCTAATCAGGAATTTTATTCAAGTTTACTTTTTTATTAGCAAAAATTAAATAATATTACTATATAGACACTAAAAAATAAACAAATCTCTCTAGCATATAAATAAATTATACGCTTCTAGAGTAGTGACAAAGTGACAATGTTGCCGTAAGTTGGTACCAGTATTTCGTTTGTTGTTCTGATGAAAACAAATTAATGTAGTAATAGTATATTGCACAACTAGCTATGAAAGTCATATTGTTTTTCACAAATTTGCACTTTTGACTAACGACGGCGAAGCCTGAATTTATCAAGCAAATGAGTGAGAAAGATGAACTTTCATAACGTGTTGCACACGACATTTTTTGCATATTGTAAGTTGAGAAATTAATTAAAAATGATTTATGCTAAATTTAAAAAAATCAGAAAACATAGTGTTCTTTGACAATAATCTTCGAAGAGATTGAAGTCTGTTTTTTACAAACATAATTAAAAAATAATTAAAAAAGTGCTACTTTCATTACGATTTTTCGTTAAAAAAGTCAATTTTCGTAATTAATATGCAAAAAATGTCTTTGACTCAAGTTTTGAGGTTATCTTAGCAAATATTACAAATATAGGTATATAAAACGATGGCTGAAACACTATTTATTCAGATTCATTTAAAACCTAGCAGTAAAAATTTCCGAATTATGTATCTTTTCATAGAATACAATTAATTGATTTAGTTTTCGAGTTGTAAATTACGAACGGCCAGTAGTGCTGCATGTAGCTATATAAAGCATTCAAGTTTCCCGTTAGTTTGTCGTAAAGCAACATTGTTACATTGCGAGCTATATCAAACGTTCAATCGACAAATTCTTAGTATTAACTTTTTTTTTGAAAAACTATCTTCCTAACAAATTTGAAACAATAACGGCATACTCTTACAACGTTTTTACGTGATATGTTTTGGTGTCAAATTTCTTTCTTCTTTTTTTATGAAGTTATTATAATAAATGCATCAATAACTTACCATTTTGCATAAGATCGCGTGTTATTTTTAAGTGCAATTAACGCATAAGCAAACTTCCTAAACGTTAAAAATTTTTCAGTAAATTTTGTCCATGAAAATCTATCAACTTCACTAATTTCTTTTACACTTTCATTGTTTTCTCTACAGCCACAACTTCATTAAGATAAATATTAATATAAATATAAACAATATTAAGAGTCCGTTCATTGGCTTGGAATGAATCCATTTTTAGCTCTACGCTCTTAACGTTTTTCTGTAAAACAAATGAGTCTATCGATAAATACAAAAATTATTCAAAATACATCTTTTTTCTAGGTCCTCCTTGTAATACTTTTCGATATGCTTTTTTTTTGTTTTTGAAAGGTGTATGAGTAATAAGTGATCTAAATCTGTTAATTTCTATCAGATATTTCCTGCAAACAGAATATTAGAACGAAAAACGTTATAAGAGGGACATAAAGGAATATCCCAGTTTTCCAATGAACCAAACCAACCCTGATTCCATAAAGATTAATTAAAATTTTATACTAATTTCTAAACGTCTTCCAGGACTCTCTACATAACTTATACGTAAAAGTATTATAATTGTCACTTTTGAAGCTGCAATGTTAAATTAATGATTTGGATCATATTGAAGTGCCACCCAGTGTGACCCAGAGCGCACTGTGTGGCGTAAACAGACTCTTAGTCTCGTGGAAATGATGCCCCCCGCAAGCATATCTGCGACTTAATACAGAACGAATTAATTTCATTTTTTCGCGTGCGCTCGTAGGAATGTATCATTTATCTCGAATCTCTCCTACTATTAACAACTTTTGATAAACAATGAGTTTTACATTAAGTCATACGAAATATAGAAATATATTTAGTACTGACCCACTTCATATGTTCTTCACAAAATGATGATAGAATCCCCCCCCTCATCCATGCATCTTATAATTTTTTACCTCTTTTTTGAAATAAACAATATTTTAAAATTAGCATCCCCACTCACCACCCCGAAAGAAAATTCTGGCTACAAATCTTGTACAAGGGTACAAAAAAATTTGTACCCTTGCACAGGTTCTATCCTAGATAAAATCAAGGGCTTATTTCCATTTGCTTTTATTTTTACGTTTTCAGTGACTCGTGCCGTCCCACACTGGTGTAAAACTCACAAGTTCTTGGAATTCTTAAAGTATGTCAGGTGTTATTAAAAATGAATGGGGGCATCTTTTATGCACGATCATAGAACTGATAAGTAGCCACGTACTGAAATAACGCCCCCGTACTTGGTCATATTTAATTGTAGCGCTAAAAGCAAGTACACTTGTGCGTTAATTAAATGTACCCCCAGTTAAACAGAAGGGTTAATTTGCCAGTTGAAAATATGGATTTAGATCTTCAAGATAAGTAGTTTTAGCCTATGTTGCAGTTATTCCGCTTGTATTTATAACGATGTATTAAATATAGGTACGAAGGTTATGGGTATTTTTTGGCATTTTAGCAATAATCTGTTATAAGTTTCGATTCCCGCGTTCTAATTTATACATCAAAGAGAAGCATCTTTAGTGAAGATTTTCTGAAAATGCCAAACCCCCTACCTGAGTCAGATTTTTAAAGTTACTACTGCAATTTATAGTTTATCTAAAATTTAACATAAGAAGTGCAACAGAACATTCTTTAGATAATTAAACAAAAACTATGTGGTATTCAGGATTGTTCTTGCACAAGTGGAAATTTAATTTTAATTTTCGTTATTCCTACAAAACAGTTCAAACATTGGTAAAGAACGGTATTTTGGAAAGCATTGTTAGTTGAGATAAACGCGATGCGCTGGTTTTTCAATTTTTACACCATAGTGCGTTCCTAAAAAATTGCGCTCTAAGCCCCTGAGGCTTCCTGGACTGCTCCTGGCACATTCCTGCATACGGTCCTGAACTTCAGTATTCATCCTCTACAATTTAATATTAATAATTTAAAACTACGTATAATAATGGTATCTGTATAGAAAATGGCGATTGAAAAAAAATAATCGAAAAAGAAAGTTACGAAAATACATTATAATAAAAAATACAAATTATATACGGTTATGCGTACAACGCACAAAAAACTTTTCAGAAAACAGAAAACTTCAAAAATCAAACTCCACAAAATAGACTGAATGATTGTCGAAAATGGTAGTAATATAAAACATTTATAAGTTTCACCACTTAGAAAATATTTGCCTACTAAACAATAAAGCAGGTGTGTTTCTATTATTATCCGAGTATGTTTTGGTAATTTAATAAGATAATAACTATCCGCTTAAAAAACATATATCCCATAATGTATTTTCGAAGGTGCTACGTCAGGAGCGATTAACATTATGGAATAAATGCAATGCTGCATTGTAAATGGAAATATAACAAAATATGTTCGTATCCTTTTCATAACTTTATTCTCTCTCTCGTCAAATAATTTCTGGAGGTGTACACATAACTCTGAATTGTCAATAAAAATCAACTATAGCAGCAAATACTAACAACACTATTATAGGTAAATGTGAATTAAGTAGGATTTACGATATAATATCTGATATACCTGCTATACCTTTGCTAGAAATGTTGAAAATTTCATAAGAGCTATTATTGTTTTCGAACTGTAGGGTTATAAGCTACCAGTGGCGTATTTAGGAAGTTTTTCGAAGGGGGAGCTACTACTAAAATTTTAACTATACATAACTGACCTAGGCTATTATAATTTTTCGGGGGGGAGCTCCAGCACGACAGCGCCCCCTTCCTAAATACGCCACTGTAAGGTACTATTTATTAGTTGTGGAGTATCCATCTTTTCAGAAATACCATATCTCTGCTGTAATTAGCTAATTTAGGTTGAATAAAACTTTTAAGTAAGAGTAACAGATTACAATAAAAACGTTTAAACTCTTAAAATAAACTACTAAAAGCAACATCAGCAACTCATGTACCATTTTTGTTAACAAAAATTATAAACAAGCCACCACTCTAGCTGGTATTCAGGTGACCATTTGACTCGATTACAAGTAGTAATTATAAATAAAGCAAGAAAAAGCATTTTTCAAAATAATTACCATAATTACCATACCCACAGAAATAAAAAGCTTGGCTTAAAAAATAATTTCATAAAGCTATATTATTCATTAATTATTCCTAATTAAAATAATTATAATTTCTTGATAAACTCCGGACATTTTTTATTATTATAATAAAATTTATAATACGCGCGTCACTGGTTGTGCTTATTAAAAAGGATTTATTGCAATGTTAGTTGCAAGAATTCATACAAATTTAAAAGCTTGCAATGGTATAATTTATTTAATATTTATTTACTTTGCCATATTTTATTAAATTTTATTTGTATTTCCACCAAAAAAAAAACAAAAAATGACTTTTGAGCTTTGATCTCTCTTATTACTGACAAACACTTTTAAATAATTATGTATTTATTCTTTGAAGAAACATCCCACTAGCGGATGACTCATAGGAAGTAAACAATTAATTTATAACAATTATATAAAGTTTTTAATATGGATGCAATGAGTAAATATTTTGATGGATTTCCTTTCTGTTAATTTTATGTAACTAACGAGTGTCCACAAACAGATGAAATCTAGTTACTTATGAATCAAAGAACGCATGTCGTTACTTTATGCAACAAAACAATAACCTAATTTTTTTGTTAACCTACTTAAGGTTAAATACATTTGTCTGAAACTAAGATTATTTATTTAAAGTTAATACTGTTAGCAAAAACTGTTAAAAATATTTTATTAAATACTCTCGAAAATATTTATCAACGAATTACCGACTATAAAGTTTGTTACCATAGAGAAAGTGACGGGCAAGTCATCAATTCTGCGCGAACATGACGGACAGAGTTCAGTTGTTGCCAGTGGCGCATCAGCTTAGAATGTTCTTGTCTAAATAACAAACGACTAAATACTAGTGATGGGAACTTGGGTGTCGAGTGTCGTGATACTGTTCGTGGTCGTGACACTTGAAGTGTCGCGACACTTCGTGTCGAACAGTATCGCTCTTATTAGAGTGTAATTCGAAGTTGCTTGATCATTCTTACAAAGAAATTAAAGGCAGATTTGTTGAACTGGCCAACAATCATTGAATAAGACGTACATATAAAACTATTTTGTTGTAGATTTTTTAGTTAAAATTATAAATTCATGAATTATTTGCAAAACATTAATTTAAAAGCCGAAACCTGAAAAGTTGACGCAACGCCTCCGTGGTTCGATGGCAAACCGTGGCTTGCTAAACTGCCCGGGCTGGTGGAATGCACGATCGAACCCCGTTACAAGCATAACTTTTTTTTAAATTTTATTTGTTATTATTCTTTTATTCGAAAAACGTACAAGAAATAATACATTACAAATAAAAAATAAAGATACCCAATTAATAAGACATATGTCTTATTAATTGGGTATCTTTATTTTTTATTTGTAATGTATTATTTCTTGTACGTTTTTCGAATAAAAGAATAATAACAAATTATTTAAATTGTTTTGCAACTATTAATCTCACCGACTTTTATTCGAGAACGAACTATTTGGCATATTTCAGATTTCCCATACTAATTTTCTATAGCAAATGTTAGAACGAATGCGGTGTATAAATAATTTAATGTCTTTTAATGTACTTAATGCATAAATATATAACCATAACAGAATTTACTCATAAACCTAATTGTTTTTTAATCCCTAGTTATATGATTTACGTATTAGCTATGAATCTTGACTGCTCGTTTCAATTATATTATATGAACTAGCGCATGCATGATGTGTAAATGCGAAGTATCGTTAAAGAGTCGTGAAGGAGTCGACACTTCACACGGCTAATGGTTTCGATTCGCAAGTGTCGTGATACGCGGGTGGTATCGCGAACCCAACACTACTAAATACGGTAGATCTAATTAATAACTACAGAGAGGTCCAAAGAGTAAGAATTTAACAAGCACTGATGATAAAACATATATGTAAACCATAGCGAACGCAGGTATAAAAATATATGCAAGGGCAAAATTTGAACAAAATCTGAACATTGAAATACGGCTCTGGTCGATTTGGCATGAAATTAGCCTTTACTGATGTACATCATATGCATACGGCTTAGCACGGTCTTTTTCAAAGGTCACTATAATTACGTCTAATTGTGGACACGCGTTGTAAAGGGCTATAGCCCGTTTTACTTTAAGAAACCAAAACTAAACCCTCTAGAAACCTTTATGTTCCCTATTCCATCAGATTTTGCAGGTAATGGATTAAGATAATAAGCAGGTTAAGATAGTAAGATAGCGAGCAGGAATAGGAAATAAGAATCGGAAATTTAGATCTACTGCTGTACCTCATACATGTACGGCTCAAGCACAACCAATCGACAATGCCCTAAACATTGTGATTAAATACACTAAACGCAAGAAACGAATAGTGGTGGTAAAATGTTGTAATAGTAGTTAACATTGCAAGATCGTTACTTAGAACTTTACGGGCGAGCACGATACCTAACATGAGAGCGATTAGTGAGCTTGTTATCCGGCTAGCACGTACGGTTCGTGTAACGGTCGAGCATTGTACAACGTTTTATGGCATACTGACTCGTAAATCTTTAATAAATAATTCTTTCATTTACTAAAGCAGTACAGTACAGTACAATACGTAACATATATATGAATGTTTTAAATAAATATATTTGTTGCTATAGTATTGATGATAACGAGCCCGTAATAATTTTTACGAGCTTCATAACGGGCTAGCCCGTAAAAATAATATTTACCCATAGAAACAGAGCTCAATAAACATATGTTTACGAGTCAGTATACCATAAAATATATTTAAGAATTATGTTTGCAACGGTAAATTAAATCGAACAAAAGAGAAATATACGTTAATAAGTAATAATAAATCGAAGAGAGGTTATAGCCGTTGCATAAAGTAAGAATTTATTTCGAAGAGAGCGTTTTGAAAACACTGTAATGCTATGGCTCCGAAACAGTTTGTAAAAGTTCTCCCGGAACTTAATATAAAAATAATAATTACTACTACCCGTTACCTGGAGAACCAGGCCCCAGAAGCATGTGCGGGGGAGTATCATTATTACGCAGGCCCATCGTGCGGTTGCAGCCGACTTACAGATGGTATAACACAAATCCCACATTTGTGTTCAAGCTAAGGAAAACTGCAAAAAATCTTAACCAGATACCTTATCCTGGTACCTCTTTCGGTACGGGGATTCGATCCCGGTCCGCTTAGTGAGAGACCAGCAATACTACCAAGGATATAAATTCTCGATAAATAAATAATTGGATCTAAAGCTGCAAAATCTTAATATGTATATTAAAGACTATTAAAATTATTATTGAAAATTTTCGGGACTGTGCACCCAACACCGTAACAGCTTAACACTTTAACACATTTAAATATGATGATGAACATTGCTGATTATACTTATACAGGGTGTAATCAAATCACTTGCATTAAATAGCACACACAAATAGCTGACAACTTAGACTGGTGGGAAAACCTATTTTCATTGTAAAATTCCCTTTTCTTTAGAAAAAGATTGCAGTTAGGAAAACATTCCTAAATTCCTATTGAGGACCGCTGGGTTCATAATTTTGTCAAGGTTAAGAATTTATTGTTGCTTTTCGTTGACAAAGGATGTTTATATCAAAAAGTACCGTTTAAACTATAAAGGGTCGAAGTGGTAGCAGATGATGCATCATCAAGGTCGGTCATTGCAGCTACAAAAAATTCATAAAAATAACAACTTTGAAGTCCTAGTTTACTAACATTGCATAGCGATGGTTGCTTATCCGTACAGGACAATAATTATTGTATATATATAATAAGGCGTTTTTGATTACAGTTAGAAAAAGCTCCATAGTACCAATTGTATTATTTATTAGACTATGGTATTTTTTGAGTAGTATTAAGTGCTTTAAATGTTGCACTTGAAAGAGTTGTTTCTTTGAGTTTTTAAGAATAGACTTAGCAATCGTGAATTGACCGATATGGTTCTCATTTACGGTAAAGGTCAGGGAAACGTAGTGGCCACACGCCGTTTGTACTGGGAACGTTTTTCCAACCGTCAGAATCAAAATTGTTTAGCTTAACTGATAATCGTATCTGATTAAGATAAGGATCTTTATTTATTGTATTTTCTTTATATAAGTAGTTTAATAATATTCTAAATTCATTAGAAATGTTACTTTTCTTTTTCTCTTTTGCGACTTTTATATGTGGTAGTACCTATAGAAGAGCAGAGTGACAAAAACAAACTTCTCAGAGTCAGTCAAGGGGGTCAACACCCCGTTGACGGTCGGTAACGTTCATAATCTTAATATCACAATTATAATCAGTAGGTGCACGCTCGCTAATATTAAAAACCATCGTGAGGGACTTTGTTGATTATCGGGCTGTTAAACAACGGGCTGGCGGGCTACGGAACAACGGTTATGCTGTGATATATGATCCTCGTTATTAGCAGCATGCAATTCGATGACGATCGACAAGCCTCGTCGAACTGGTCGTGGTTTGCAACTGTTGTGTGCGATAGGCGAAGTCTCTCATCAATGAAGCCTCGGTATACTGTATATTTTTATGCTGTGCTCCTATCAGTCATATCCAGGTAGCAGAATAGTTATGATGAATATTTTTACTAAGCTTCCCCGTCGTAACCTGTAGATGAATGTTGTAAATCAATCGATATGTAAGCAACTGTTAATACCTTTATGTTCCATATTGAAAACTAATGCTACATTTGAAATGATCGAATCTTGTCCACATCTAAATAGAATTAAATCTTTAAACGCCATTATTCGATAGTATTATTGTTCTTGATACCTAAATTTTATTTTATTCGCAAAACACGACTCGTATACAAATACACTTGTAAAAACTAACTAGGTATAATAAAACATAATAAAAACATCAAAACTGTTAGTTTACAGTGTTTGTACTAGTGTTAATCCGACCAAAACATTGGAGAGGTTGCTTGCTCGCTTGCTTATGCAATGAACACTTTAAACTATCCTACCGCCTGACAGTGGTAAGTAATGAATTCAAAAGCCGTAAAGTGAATTAATTAATGAATTTAAAATTTAATACAGTTGTGGATATGGAGTTTACAACATTAAAATGTGTAGAACTAGAAAGCCTACGCGTGAGAATTTTGGCACTCTTGCCAAACCTCAATCTTTTCATAAATTATGAATTTAAAGAGGAACCGAATCTCAACAAACATTGCGCTGCCTGCCTAGATAATATTATAAATTTATATTGAAATAGAAAGGAAAACCACTTTTTAATTTCCTAATCGTTGGCAATGAAAATAATTTGTAATTACATTTTTAAATAGCTCAAGTTTTTGCTGCCAAATTTTAATAAATTTCAAAACTTTTAATTCCTTCCGATCTAACATACATCAATAATATTGTAATCTTAATTAATAAACAATGAAATTTTAATTAAATTAATATATACGAATCTGGCATGCTGTAAGTCATTCAGCTGATTTGTTTGCTTTTAAAAAACCAGTTCTGCAACATCGAACATGTTATAGAGTATGTGAGTATATACTATAACGCAATAATATCTTTACAATGTTTGTGGTTTTTGTTAAAGGCCGAACTAGTGGAATTTAATTAATTCACACCTAGTCTCTTAATACGGCCCTGAAAATCTCCGGTGGCCTGAAGCACACTCTCGTTTCCCCTTTCTCCTCAAGCTTTATACCACCCACACAGCTGTTTCCATTCAACCGTACAAAAGAACGCATACATAAATACCATTAGACTTCCATTATTTGAAATCATTTCACCATTAACACTTTTATAGTTATTTAATAACTAAATCTTTATAACAAACGATATGTTGTTTATCTCGTAAATATACAAATCATTTGAAGGAAATGTTATTTCCAAAAAGGAGTAATTTATTATTTTTGCCTTTTTGAGTGAAATGCCAGTGTGGATATTATATATGTGTGTAAATTTTCAACATGATATGTCTTCTATCGTCTATCCGTTACCCATTTAAGGCTTGAAATAGACGATGTAGTATATAATATTCATGTACATATCTGTACTTGCGTTACGGATAATCTTTTCAGCCGGTGCACACGTAATACTTAACCAGGCAATAATTATTGGATAACTTCAAATTGTACATTAACTACCTAACCAATACTAGAATTGGGATCCGGGAATCCGCTGTAATAAACCAATGCTCCCATCCACTAAATCAAAGCTCACATACATTACAGGTTCATACTAGTAGTGCAGCAGGCCTGAAAACTTTCTAGAACAATAATAGTAATCTTCTTAATGGGTGGTAACTAAGTGATTTAGGACTACTTATACGTCAACCATCTCCGAGGTTCTCCATTTAAATCTAAATGATTTTACTAATTATGGAGTTGTTTCTACTATTTATTGAAACTATGTAGTTCCATTACTTCTGAGTAACTTTTAAAG
Organism: Agrypnus murinus; assembly: GCA_929113105.1. NCBI lineage: Eukaryota > Metazoa > Arthropoda > Insecta > Coleoptera > Elateridae > Agrypnus > Agrypnus murinus. Next base: position 70,961,368 of record OV816024.1, read on the forward strand.
TATGTGGAACGCTATTGCCACTTAGTATAATTACTTTAAAGTCGCTGCAACATCAAAGTGGTATTATGATTGTAGCAGTAACTTACCCGAAGCTACTTTAAAGTTTTAAAAACTTTAAAGTATTACTGAAAGTTCCTGCCACCTGTCTTGTGTACAAAGTAACGGAACCTTACAGTAGTATTGAAAGTAAAACGTTTTTGCTACCCAGGAGAATCTCTTTAAAGTGATTTTTTCGTACTACTCCATCTCCACATTTACTTGTAAAATGTTTGAGGCCATTAATCAATTTGCAATTTGTTATGATTGTTAATAGATGTTTTACTATACAATCTTCAATAAAAATACCAAATTGATGCCAAATTATGCCTTAGGAATAATATAAAAATTGTTTCTATTATGTGTATCAACTTTTTGACATATTTTATTAAAGACATTTTTTATTAAAACATATATTTAAAGAAGGCGCGTTATTTTTCGATATATCATCATCACATTTAACAGAAAAGTTGCAATGATTTATAATTTAGGTATACGGGAATGACAAAATAATCAAACATTTCTACACTCTTTGACACTATGTATTATTAAGTACGCATTACAAATAAAATAATAATCCATTTTGTGACACGATCGCAGCATTAGTACAGAAAATGATAGACTATTTGTTAAGTTGCAAGAGCAAGAGAGAGCAACCACGCGACACGATGTGTCAAAGGGAAAAGGTGTTCCACGAAAGTAGCAATTACTGCGCCACCACGTTCCCGCTACGTAGCTTAACGTCATCGAAACGTAGCTGAACAAGTTCCAGAGAGGTTACCGCGACGTATATGCTACCCAAGAATTGTTCCCCATGAATAGTGCAACCGGTAGTTGCTGGTACCTAGCGATGACTACAAATGTTGCTTGGGATAACTTGTAAATCGTTCTCACTAGTCGGTAATTTTTAATTGCTAGTTTTGTTAAAATAGATAACAAACCAACCAAAATTGAGTTTTAGCCTTGTAAAGCCTCCAAACCGACTATTGTTATTAATATTTAGTTATTTGAAATAGATTGTCGTCCATTCTAGTTTGCTGATTAGAAAATTTCAAAATCGAAGGTAAAATATGAAGTATATTACAACACTATCTTAAACGAATTATATTAAAACTTTCTTACTAAACGACTTGTGTTAATTATTAACTCTGACTTCTGAGTTAACTGATCTGGTAATAACTTTATGCTGTATAGTATCTATAACTTTATGCTGTATAGTATCTATGTATGTCTATTTTCTATGTAACACTACTATCAGTAATCCATGTTTTTGTGAAATACATTTTATTGTTAATACCTTAACATCCGATTCCCATGTATCTACTACTAAAAAATGTTTCATTTTAATTAAATCCTACGGCTGAAAGATTATACTTGTTTATTAGTATGCCGTAATTTTAACAATTCTGGTTACTATAAGATTTTACATAATAGTCGTGTAAGCACTTAACGACAACAATAAGCTTCTTTTTTATAGTTAACGTTATTGCTAATAAAAATGTCTAATTACAATAAATTCATGACGCAGTTTAAATAAAAACATTATTTCTATGCGTTGATTGCTTAAAATTGTAGGCAATCCACAAATATAACCGCCTTTTTCAAATACTACTTTTCAGAACGACCGACATCGTAAAGTATACGATATTTCAACCTATAAATTCAAAACGTGAAATTTAAATTTAGATGGGATTTAAAACCAATTGAATTTTAGGTCTGCTACACGTTGTGCATACTAGAATGAAGAAAATTTTGATTTATATAAAATATACCCACCACCAAACTTCTGATTTACATGTTTAACAATGCACTTCTAAATATCAAATGCAGTACTTTTTAGGATTTAATGAATTAAATTTTTTCTTGAATGAAAAAATGAATAAAAAGTAAATAGATGAAAGCGATGCAATAATATTCAATAGTGCCATACGAAGGAGCATTATACTTGTATATGGGGCACAAAGCAGTAAAACCTTTTGATCTCCTCTATATAAGTCTGCTATTAGCTTCAGTTAGATCTGCTTTGGGGTTGACAGAAACAACTCAAAGGGCATGAAAATTTGAAACGTAAACCCTCCTATGTAACTGTTAGGTTTTAGTTTGAGATTGAAAGCTCGATTTAGTTTACATTGTCGTTTACTAAATCATACATTTACGTAAATGATTTAACGATTAAAGATATTTTACTCGAATTTCTGTCCTATTCGCCAAAAGAAAACTACACAGGAAATGAGCATTGTGGTTAAGTAAAAGCGACTAAAGGAAATATGCAGTATTAAATACTTTCTATTTATTAAGCATAAGAGTTTCAAATTAATCGATAATTAGAACACAATTTTCTAGGATTTAATTAAAAAGGCTAATCATAAAAATATTACCATATGTTAAATCTAAACAGAAATTAATGTAAAATAACATTTTTCAGTTTTTAAAAATAGACTTCTATGATAGTTTGTTAGATCTTCGTAATTTTTCTTAGATTGGATCGTAAATGATTTTATTCAAATAATACCTCCTTAAAAACTTCTTTCTAAAATTAATAAACAAATCTTTGTTAAAATACTTTAACAAATTCTGCTCTGTTCTGCTGTTCTCCTCGTCACATCAGATTTAATTTGGATGATTAAAAGCTCCGCTCCCATTTAACAGTAGAAATTAAAGGCTTTTGGTTTGTACTACAATTTTGTTATTTTATCATTTTCTACGCTTTTTGAGAAAGTGAAACATTTGTTTTTGAAATAACTCATAAATAGCTTTTTGATGCTTATAATTAAATAGATTATAGCAAATATTACCTTTAAAAATTATTTAATTAATAAGATAAGGCCGATGAAAAATTAATAATTAATATAGCAATTTTCTAAGCTTGTGGTTGGCTTCTATGGTATATTCATATAGATAGAAGTTCAAGGGTAACTCAAAACCCAAATAGGCAGGAAATTCAATTATGTTTTATAAACAAGTGCCTTGAAGTTCTAGCCTGCATGCAAAGGGAACCGTGAAATGTAAATTGCAAAATAATTTAGATAGGTTATAAAGTGAATTTAGTATTAATTATTACAAAAAGAAAATATATAGAAAAGAAGAAAAAATAGTTGTACAACATTCATAAATTCATATATTAGATGTCCTAAAATAGAAAATTGGCTGCATTATAAACTATTATACAATAAAAACAATTCATATAATGACTCATTCGTTTAGAAGGTACAGTGACCTTTTATAAAAATAATGATATAATATTAGGGATAATTTTTCTTGAAGAGAGTTTTAAGTTTATCTGCGTTGTCCTGAGTTATTAAAGATTAAAATGGCCAATCTTGTAAATCACATTATTTACTTACATTTTACTTTATGGAAAGAAACAGGATCATTTCAAGCGCATACTCAAAGGTTTCATTTTATATTAAGCTATTTCTAGTTATGATAGCATATTAATTAATTTTTTATGGTGATTTCTAAGACGATCTTATCAATTTAATTAAGTTAATTCATATAGTATTGTAATCGGTTCCATAAATGTTTGTTTGATTTCGTAAGTCGAATCTACGCTTTGTTATTGAAACAAACAATATTTATTTAATAATAGTTTAGAGAACAGATAAATAATAATGCTGGTTGCTAGATGGTGCGTGCAAGTACACACATCTCTGATTATGTATTGCTATTAATGGATAATGTATTCGGAATATATTTTTGTAATGTATTCAGCTAGGAAAAATAATTAAATAATTATCATATTACATCTATATCTTATGTAATTACGTACACATTACACACGATATGGATACCTTTTTTAAACATGTATTTTTCAGAAGCACATTATTCAATTACACTTACTATGGACAAATTCATACTTGAGTTTCTGTATTATTGCTATCACCCAGAATGTTTTCACCCAAGAATAAATTATTAAATCACAATTTAGAAAATTATTTCCTCTATAACGCTCGCTTTGAATATTAATAGCTTTGAATTGGTTCGTCCTACCATAAACAACTCTCATCAGTAAATTACATATGTCAACCATTATAGAAAACATTAAATAAAGTAAATGATTAAAGATTAATTATAATACTAGAGGTTCATATATTTAAAAACGAAGTGAAGCTATTCAAAATGTGCAAATGGAAATTGTAGTCACTTATTACATATTTATAATTTTGCTTAATTACAGCAATATGAATGATTTCTATTATTATAGTGTTTTGACACGATAATCACAGAATAATTTTATTATTAAACCACAAAACATAGAAATTTTTATTTTGAAACTCAACAATACAAAGGAAAAACAAATATCTTTCCAAATATTCCAAAAGGATTTGAAAAAGAAAATATGGATTCTTTGAAGAGAATTTATGTAAAGCATCCGAAATAGGTTACTTCCACTAGATCAACTTTTTTACAGGGAAGGTGTTAGATAAACTTCTTAAGTAAAAAACCTAATTCTCAAATTATAGATATTTTAGGTATATAAAATATTTTCAAAAGCTAAATATTTCATGTTTTATTATTCTACACACTAATTAGTTCGAATAATTAATTTGTATAATAAAATATTTTTTTATTATTCAAACGCTATCTTTACATATAAGGTTATGCTTATTGAAAATAAAAACTGCTTTCACTCAAATACCATTGTAAATAAAAAATTAATTTCGTAATTTATTATTAAGAGAAAATAATAATACTCTTGGAATTTACATTTAAAAAATATATGTCTAATATTTATTTTTTATCTTAAAACATTTCGATTAAAAACCTATATTTCGATCATAATCGATCGATAATATTTGTCTTTTACATTTTCACACTAGATGAACTACATATTGTCATGATATTTGACATAAGAAAAAAGGAATTCGCCCACTCTATAATTCTAAATAAGCATATTTATGAAATTTCAAAGCGACACGTTAGGTGCATTGTATAATCTAAATTTGAAAATTATAATTTTGAGTGATGTCTTTTATGAAGTTAAATAATGGTTAATCATAATTAACATGCACACTACCACACTGTAGTCAGATAAAGCTTATCTGGAAAACTGGTTTTTCCATATAATTTAGTTGAATTTCCTTGTCAATTAACGATGTGGAAGACGATTATTGAATTTTTTAATTTAAATGAAGTTTAACCCAAATTTAAAATAAGATTTAACGTCAAACAGACAAGATATTTAAATATTTACTACCTTACCTTAGCAATTGATAGTAAAAAATGTGTTTCCATGTTAACGAGATTTCTCAGTTGTAATAAGTTTCTTGTATTTCAAAATTTTACAGGTCTTGGTTAAATCATTTCGGTGGACGACTGAAAAGCTGTATCTTAAATGTAGGGGTTACGTTTTATTAATGATGTCAAATAAACAACATATAATTGCGCTTTCGGATCATACATTGAAAGACTGTTTTTTCTGTAATGAAAACATAAGTGCAATATACCATTAGATTGGGATTTTTTTATCTATAAGATTATCTAATTAGTTTTTGAGTTAACTAAAATTTATAAACAATAATTTGGTTATGTTAAATTGACTTGTCAAAGTTTCTTTTGTTTCATGCAAAAATTATATTATATTCAATTGTTTCGACAAAAGGATATACAAGCACGGACATTTTTGTAACAAATTCTCTTTTAATTTCATCTTTCAAGAAGTGCACATCTGTTGTAGAACGTGAATAAATTTAAGGTTATGTTTATAAAAAAATGTAAACAAATCAATATCATATATTTTAAAATATAAACGTGAGTTTATTGTTCTTTGGTATTTGTTAAATTAAAAATAAAGTGGTGTTATTATTTTGAAAATTACTTTGTGTATTTGTGTCCCTAAATATAAGAACTTAGTTATCTATTGAAGCGACCTATCTGAGAGAGTCTCATTTTATAGAGAGTTACACTTTTCACAACAATATATATAAGGGGCCAGTCATTAATTACGTAAGGATCCCGACGGGGAGGGAGGGGGGATCAAAGCCATTCTTACGTAAGTCGAAATAAGCGATTTTTAACATAGATAGTTTGATGAATATCTGAGAGCAAAACTTTCGGGAAAACGAATATAAGAACTATTTTTTGAAATGTACAATTCTATTTATACATATTTTTATTTAAAATTTTTTTATAGCTGATTAAGTTTTTAAAATCTTTGATGTGTCTATTTTAACACATTTTGAAGCTTAAAAATAAAAATTATATTACGTTCTTTTTGTATATTAATGTTACTTTTATTATTTGAAAACAACATTTCTTTTATTATCACGCAATAAAGCATTGAATGATTAGTCACAATTGTATATCATTTCAATCAAACTAACATCATTTCACAACTTTGAGAATCCCGCGCAATTTCTATGCTGTTCCAATAATGGCGACTTCAGCCCCACTCTTTTTTTATAAAGTAGATTCTCCAAAGACTAGATAATTATCTAATAATGATATAGTCGTAATCTAAATCTAATAATAATATAATGGTATAACCAAACCCAAGCAGCATTTAAGTAGCAGTAACTGAGATCGGAACTTTGATTGAGTAGTTGTTACGTAACTACAACTAAATTTATGACTTTATAGGTTTAATTTCTTCAATTCGAAATATTTTAGTAATTGTGTAGTTGTTTCTACTATTTATTGGAACTATGTAGTTTCATTACTTCTGAGTAACTATTAAAGTATGTGGAACGGTATTGCCACTTAGTATACTTACTTTAAAGTCGTTGCAACTTCAAAGTGGTATTATGATTATAGCAGTAACTTGCCCGAAGCTACTTTAAAGTTTTTAAAACTTTACAGTAGTATTGAATGTAAAACTTACGTTTCTGCTACCCAGGAGAATCACATTAAAGTAATTTTTCGTAAACTACTCCATCTCCATATTTACTTGTAAAATGTTGGATTAATCAATAATCATTAATGAATTTGCAATTTGTTATGATTGTTAATAGATGTTTTACTATATAACCTTCAATAAAAATAACAAATTGGAGCCAAATTGTGCCTTAGGGATTGTTATGTATGTAGGTTGAAGTTGGCAACATTTATTTGTAGTGATGTAACTAACCAATCCTGGCCCGTCCTCTGGGCAAGCGTCAGTAACACTTGAGTCGGCTTGGAGGATACACGTCTTCTACATTCTATGCATTGTGTATGTAATTCGCCCTGCTCACTCAACATTAATAAAGTTAATTAAGGACAATAATCGAGTATCTTTTATTTAAACACATAAAAGAACATAACAGGAATAATATAAAAATGGTTTCTATCATGTGTATCAACTTATAAGTATTTCGTGTATATTTAACATATTTTATTAGACATTTTTTATTAAAAAATATATTTAAAGAAGGCACGTTGTTATTTTTCGATCTATCATTATCATTTTTAACAGAAAAGTTGCAATGGTTTATAATTTTGGTGTACTGGAATGACAAAATAATCAAACTTTTCATCGCTCTTTGTATTAAGTACGTATTACAAATAAACTGGTAATTCATTTTGTGACACGATCCAGCATTATATAGTGTATAAAATGATAGAATATTTGTTAAGTTGCAAGAGCAAGAGAGAGCAACCACGCGACACGATATGTCAAAGAGAAAAGACGTCCCACGAAAGTAGCAATTACTACGCCGCTACGTACCTGCTACCCAAAAATTGTTCCCCATTTTGCTTCCAGGCACGTAGCAAAACCGTAGCAATTACGTGCTTGTGACTACTGGCAAAAACTTAATAGTTCCACCGGTAGTTGCTGGTACGTAGCGATGACTAAAAATGCTGCTTGGGAAATTATCTTCTAAAAAATAAAAATCTATGATTTACTTCAAATTATGAGTTTTAGTGCAATGGGTCCATTTCTAAAACCAGATAAAATCTTAGTTAATAAGGGGGAGGGGGAGTCCGACAAATCTTACGTGCCCTTACATGGGGATAGGGGGGGTCAAAAATGGCCAAAATCATTCTTACGTAATTAATGAATGGCCCCTAAACCCAAAATAAATTAAATATATAATAATATGTATCAATTAATTGATTGTTTATTGTTTCCAGCCTTACTTTGTGGAACTCCATAATCATGAAATAAATAAAGATTATTAAAAGTTTCACAGTTTTATTAAAATACAACCTGACTATATTGTTTCGACAGCTATGCTGTCATTATCAAAGGTAATATAATTATAAACAAACACGTCGCTAAGGTACCTATTTTTGTATCTACCTTAGCGACGTGTTTGTTTATAATTATATTACCTTTGATAATGACAACATAGCTGTCGAAACAATATTGTCAGGTTGTATTTTAATAAAACTGTGAAATTTTAATAATCTTTATTTATTTCATAATTAATTGATTGAATATTTAATTTATTTAATTCGCTGAATATAAAAATCAAAATAAATGTATTTGAAATATGTAATATTTTAGTTAAATTACTTCATTTTTGGTTTAATTGTAACTTAAGCCAAATTCTGAATTGTAAACGTTTTAATTTTTTATTTAAAAAATATTTTGTGGTACTTTTAACAAAAACAAGATTTTTGGAAGGGTTAGAATTAATTATCACTTAAGATGCGATACTCTGATTTAAAATTTATATCACAATGAATAATTACGGACAAGATTATTCAAACAAAACAAAAATCCGTAAACCGATTTTCATTAATGATTGGAATAAGCTTCCCATTGTGTCTTTCAACGAACTGCGACAAAAAAGATTTTTATGCTTTAAATGCTTGCTAATTTTCAATTGTATTTGCATATTTCTAAATGTTAATGGATGCATTGACAAAACAAAAATGATGATGCCTACCTATATGTTTACAAACTATAAATACCCCTTTTGTAATGAATCAATAGAGCATATTCTAAAAATAATTTTCATTAACTAAAAAAATCTATTAATGTTAACCAAATTATTACTATTCTCAGGTTTAATAGAAAAAAAAATTGATTTTAATTTAGTGTGAAACAAATTACAAAGGCTTATAAAATCAAGGCCATTTCGAGTAAATTTAATACTCTCCAAAGCACACCTTTTCGCCTACATAAAGTTTATATCAATTCTTTCATTTTTTATTATGGAGAAAGATTTATTTTAAAACGACCCACAAAAGTTGCTGTCATAATACGAAATTGAAAATAAAGCTTCGAAAAGTAGAATCAATTTAATTTCCGAACTGCACACCCCTATATGTGCAATGTGACCCCCCTATTTCAACATGGCAACCCTTATTACCCAGCACACAGCAAAGGCAGCACAATTCCCCTACTAAAGAGATGATTGTTTTTAACTAAGCAAGAAAATTCCATTTCTTTTGTTTTGTAAACAAAGCATTTTAAATCTTTTTGTGAGCTTACGAATCATTTATTTGTATGTGTATTATGACATAATTCATTATTCAAATATATTTGCACAGTAATGTCTGATGTATATAGAGACCTACTATAAAACATACCGAACATTATACAGTAATTACGCAAGACTTTTACTTCAAATAGGAATACTTTCTCTTGTCATTAAAAAAAAAGATGAGAAGGTTGCAATATCATTTGAAGTTTATTAAATATCACCCATGGTTAATTATCATATAAATGAGTAAAAACTTGAATTGATTAACAAAAGGATTAAATGAGGTCTCTTTACAAGTTATTACAGCTAACCTTAACCTACAAACAAGCTTTGAGTAGATACTTGTAATATAAATATTTGAAGTAAAAACTTATTAAAGTAGAAATATTTCCACAAGAAAATATTTGATTGAAATATTTCTTTTCTTATTTTATGCTTCACTGTATATGAAGCAAATGTTATAATTTTTAAAATGTTAGTTATGTTATAATTTGAATTATAATTAGAAAACATATACAGATGAGTTCACAGAACTAAAAAGATGGCATGGTAATTCAATCGGCAACCTCAACAAGCGCGCACGCTGAAGGTCCCGGGTTAAACATGGGTATACGACTGGCACGACCGCTGCGCTATATTGTTAGTTAGATGAAACAAACAGTATAGTAGAGTGTGCAATTTGCATCAAATTAATTATGACTTTTGTGGGACTTCAAGGTAAAAATGTATAAATTACATAGAATTGTAGCTTTGGTTCTGTAGATTCTAAAACTGCAATTTGTCAAAAAATTCTATGGTGCAAAAGGGCACTATTTAAATATTTCGAGTTAAGTACGCAGTTGGAAAATAGAAGACATAAGCTACCTCTGTAATAAAAAATTATGTATATTTTTGTACAGATTCTTATTGATTTTGAAGTCTTAATAAGAGCTTCCGTTTGGAAATGCACGTAAATCCCATAAGCGAAAACTGAGGTTTCACATTTATGCAGATTTCTCGTTTCAAGCACTGCACAAATCTAATTAAATTTGACTAGTTTTTGCTTTACACCGTTTTATCTTGGGAAAGGTAGTCGCATTTAACAAAAAAATATATTCTTGTGAAAGTGTAACCACGTTTTTTGCAATTACGATGGTCCTTGATTAATGAGTTTTAAACAAATATTAGTCAAGATATGTAATAAAATGTAAAACATCATTCATTATGATATCCCACCGGCCCGCAGCCGGCTGTACAATCATATAAAGCGTTCGCATCTCTCGTCTTACCGCGCCTGCCCCGCATGTAGTACATATTTATTTACTAACAAATTTTCATTTTTGTTTTCTGCTTGCAATTATTCGCAACAAAAGTATATTGTATAACTAACAAAATAATTTGTCTACATAATTAGTGGTAAAGTTACAAATATACATACAGATGAGTATAAGATTGTCATAAATCTGTTCTCCCAAAATGTTTTTGTCACTCAAATTTATAACTAAATTTAACAAAAACAAGCAGGGAAAATACAGAACAAGGAAAGTAGTAAAACAACCAAATTTACCGTAAATATATAGATTGAAACTACTAAAGATCACGTTAACAGCTATCGGATAAATTCCAGCTATCTTCCAAAATATCTTAATCTATTTCTTGAGATGGAAATGATTTGAGTCTCTATCGAATCTTTCCATGATTTCTGTACCATACACCGAGTAAATGAGTAAAAACTTGAATTGATTAACAAAAGGATTAAATGAGGTCTCTTTACAAGTTATTACAGCTAACCTTAACCTACAAACAAGATTTGAGTAGATACTTGTAATATAAATATTTGAAGTAAAAACTTATTAAAGTAGAAATATTTCCACAAGAAAATATTTGATTGAAATATTTCTTTTCTTATTTTATGCTTCACTGTATATGAAGCAAATGTTATAATTTTTAAAATGTTAGTTATGTTATAATTTGAATTATAATTAGAAAACATATACAGATGAGTTCACAGAACTAAAAAGATGGCATGGTAATTCAATCGGCAACCTCAACAAGCGCGCACGCTGCAGGTCCCGGGTTAAACATGGGTATACGACTGGCACGACCGCTGCGCTATATTGTTAGTTAGATGAAACAAACAGTATAGTAGTATCTTATAGACAAAATAGAAACCAATCCTCTGATTATAACTTTAATTAATATTTATAATTATTATTTTAATTTATTTCCTTTTAGTCTTTTTCAGATTTTCTATTTGTTTTACATAGATATTTATTCATTACATAATCGGAATTCCCACGAATGGATCTGATAAAAAAGGAGTGCAAGAAGAATATTTTTTATAATAACATATTTTATTGATGCTACATATATATGTACTATAAAATTGTTATCAGACATTATCAGAATCATCCATACTTGAAATTAATTAAATTCGACCTCTAAGCAATATCAGAGTTCGGATTATTCTTACTTTTATTATTTATATAAAAATAATTTAACAAAACTGGTACCATTAATTACTTTTGTGTCAATAAAAATGTGTTATATTTACTGTATTTCCCGTTTTAAATATTTTAACCTTGTACAAAACTGTTGTTTATTATAGTATCTTTTTTAAATTAAATTATTAAATGAGATATGGATTTTATAATTTTGCATAACAAAAAATTAAGATAACTAATCTAATTTAAAAATTTAAATTATACATAAATTTCCGCATAATAACTAGAATAGGAAAACAATAATAAATTTTAAATTTTAAGATTCATAAATATCAATACATATTATAACTTTAACTAGTGAAATGAAAATTTTAATTTAAATATTACAATCTTTTTAGTGTTTTTCGGTTATTCTATTTATCAGGCAAGACCAATTAAAAAGCTGACATAACTAATCCATACATCTACTTTTTGAATAATATTTCAACGTCAGAGAACTAGTTTTTGGATCTACAACTAACCTAGCGAGCAGTCTAAATCATACCTTTTATTTTAAAAGCAATTTCAATTCACAAGACAAAACATACTACTTTAAAACCTTACTTTATTTATTCATAAAAATCAATAAATTGTATAGTTACTTAGAGGGAAAAGAACCTATTCGTTCCCAATTCTATATATGTTAGGAACTATTAAGGTTTTAACATTGTTTTCATATTTCGTGTTTATTATGAATGCGTTACTCAACACAGCACAGCAAAAGACTTTTAATTTTATTTTTAACTTATTTTAAGGAATTAATATCGTCATAACATCTCAATTCTAATAAAACATCTTTATAGTAAGTTAACGTTCAAGGTTACCACATGAATTTACGCAGGTAAGCAACAATAACAAATATACCAAAGTTCATATTATGTTTATGTTTGCTTTAACATTTAGAACATTTTAATTATTACAAACGATTTTTGGTATGTTTTTCTTCATTTTATCGCAACGTGTTTAATTAATAATTACTAAAAGAAAACATATTACTGAAGAATCGTCATTTAGAAAACAAACAAGCTCATCACCAATGTCGAAAAATATTCCCTAGGTTGTTGTACTGGCTTGCACTATTTTTAAAAACACGAATTTTAAATACTAAAAATAACCAACATACATATGTATATGAATAATAAGATTTGAATGAAACAACGTAACATGTTATTATTCTAGTTATTCGTTATCGATAGCGAGAAATATTTTAAGGGAATCTATATTTTTCTTGTGTAGGTAATTTTTATTACTGTTATTGATTTGGAACAGCTATAATTAACAGACTTGGTCTAACAATAACACCTTGGCATGCAAGAGAACATTTGGAAATTAATTAATTTGAATTTCTGTTGGAACTTTTTACAAAAACGAATTACACGAGATGAAATACTAGACTTGCCTTGGCATTAACACTTTATAAGTTAATTAACAAAATGAACCAATGAAATAATTATGCCTTCAAATTTCAATGTTAAAATTAAATCTCCATTTACATAAATAATAATTATATATATATTATACAATAGTTTGAACGGGAAGTTGCTCTAAATGCAACACATTTATATTATGGATGAATGCGTTTTCGCTACAATAAATAACAATCAACTGGGGGAAAATATAATACAAACAATAATTAATTATAGCAAGACGTTGCAAAATGGCTAAAACAAACAAAAATGAAAACTAAGTAAATAATATAAATGAAAGCAAAATTTAAAGTAAAGCTAATTAACATTTTAAGATTATCTTGTAAATTATTTGCTACTTTAACATAATTTTTAAATAAATGTTACTCAAAAAAGTCATTAAATAATAATGTTTACACTTTTATATTATACAATACGCAGCAAATATATGATTTTTGGGTAGATTCATAATAGATCTTACCTAAATTTATCAACTAGTAAGTAGTGACATATTATCCATTCACTGTGTAAAAAGATTAGGATTAGCCTTGACTTTTTGGCACCTTTTAGTCCGTATAGTGTTTGACAACATCACAAATTGTAAGGTTAGGAATCTTGGCAATCATATGACAGAATTTTATTTTCGACGAAAAAAAAAGTTCGTCTCTGAATTCGTGAAGTCTGTCTGTCTGTCGGTCTGTCGTCTTTTTCCCTGTTGAATTTTTCTTATAGTACATCAAATTCTAAGAAACTTTTGGTTGAAACATTTTTTTGTATCTCTTCGGGAAAGTGGCCAAAATGACCACCGAAGATTTCAGTAAATTTTTGAAAAATGAATAATTTATACTTTATATAAATAAATATATTTGATAATGATACATAGTACATGTAGTATCGAAATAATTTTGTCTGGTCTAGAAAAAATAAAAAATATTGTAAAACTTTTATTAAAAATGTTATTTGTATTTCATTTCATAATTATGGAGTTTTACGAATTAAGGCTCTAGATTTTATTTTCTTCATGTTTTTATTACGGAATACAGTAATCACGCATTCTCCGAAAAGGTCAACCTCCACAGATAAAATGAAATATTCAATAATACTTAAAAAGACTTAAACCAATGCAGTTTAGCAGGTGTCAAATTCATGTTATAACACGAATTGCCATTACCGCAGCCAAACTACGATGATAATGGCTTATTCCTTAGACTATTTTGCAAAAATGTGTGCAGTAGGATGAAAACTGCCATTCGGTGCATGTAATTACGGTGGTGGTTTAAGACAACAATATCAGTGAGTTTAGTTTTAAATTGCAGTTAATTGTTATTGAATAATGAAAGAATGTGTTAGACAAATAAAAATCGATTAAATTAAAAGAAACTGTGTCTGAACTTCAATAAGAATATTGAATGAAATATGCCATTTTTGACATGTCACAGTACGTAACGCATGTGACATGATACGTAACGCCTTCAAGATGTAAATTGATCATTAAGGACATCTTAAAACAAAACCGCAGGCATGGCATTATTTTTGGTGTTTTCTCTAATATTGTATAATCAACTTATAACTTTTTTATGAACTATTTGCAAAATAGATAACAACAGACACATAACTGCTTTAAAAATGTGTCTCCAATTTATTGTCAGTGGTGACACCTCTATCTATATAAAACATGGCCAACCCTCATGGTTTTACAAAGTTTATACAAATTTTAATACATATTCCTTTAAATTCAATTAAGAAAAATAAAGACTGATCGATCTAATAATCCACCTTTAATATCTTTATTAAAATCTTTTAATTATTGTTATATATATAAATTACCATTAAATTGATGTAAACAACAGAAAATATTTTTATTTCAACTTTCAATTCATAAATTGTTAGATATAAATGGTAACTATAAACACAATTCTTTAATAAAACATGTCGTTTAAAAAAAAGTTAATTCAATAGAAAAACAGTTACTATAAATACAAAAAAACGGAAATTTGTGTTTGTTTAATTTAATCTTTGTTTATTTATGGAAAAATCTCTGTAGTCAGAGGTAATAAATCACTAATTAAATTGGAACTAAGTAAATCCCGTTTCAAACAAATACAAAAACCTCTTACAAAACAAATAAAGTGCTTTTAATCGATCTCGATTAATGCGCACAACAATTACATTTATTATTCATTTATGTGCAAATACTACCTGTAACAGTAGTAAATCCATAAAACTATAATTATTATTGTTCTTAGTTTTATATCGTTAAAAGTTTTATAATCCTCACAAAATTAAACCATAAATAAACCACACCAGATACTTTTAAAAGCAGTTAAAATTTAATTAAACTTCCAAAGTGGTAATACTTTTTCATGAAACATTTTGTATGAATTCAGTTTGTTCTGAAAATAAATCTTGTATAATTTGATTTAATTAGAAACCAAGAGAGGCAGGACCGAGAAAAAAAAATAACCTCACATTTCATACTAAACTAAGTATCAAAGTAATTTTAATATTTTAAATCTTTACATCATGAAATTCACAAATCCTTTACAATGTGAAATTTCCAGCACAACTCCCACCTTTAATAACTTCCAGCTCGGAATTAATCATTTCCACCCTGTTACACGTCTGTTATAGTTCCTAATTTTATGTATTTGGGCAATATATAATAACAGGATTGTATTTGTTGTGGGGTGGATCTAGTTGTTCTGTGTAATCTTGGGGGGAAAATATCAACAAAATATTGAATTTTAATTAATGTCAGTTTTAATCGAAAGTTGATGTATCAAATAGATGAATTCAATAAAAAGATCACAAAGTAAAATTTATAAATGATAAATGTTCCAACATACCCGCCAAAATGAAAAAAACTTCCCATGACAAAAAATCGGATATTGAATACCTACCTAAAAGTCTTCTTTGATATTATAATGCTTTCGCAATATCGAGGTGCCATTTATTCTGTTAAAGAAAACTTCAACAGATAAAACAATGAGATCATAAATTAACTTGAATCTAGGACATCGTATATTTAAAGATTTTCGGAGGAACTATGCTTAAAACACTACAACAATGCTAATAAAACTTCAATACTTTTAACATTAATAGCAAAATGAGAGTTTTAATTTTTATTCTTGAACTTTATGGTAAATAAATTTTATTAAATTGCATTTGTTTGCCATCGGTATAAATTTAAATTACATACAAGGGAACGATTATTCAATTAATGGTTAATTAATTCTAAATTATTTTGATTCGTTCTCCACGCACAAAGGAATTTACTTGTAATGGGCAGTTAAAATAACTGCTCCATTCTTTAAGTGCTCTTCTATTTAGGAAGCTTGTCTTTTTATCTTATTCCCAACCAGTGCAAGCTAAAAATGTTTTCTCTTCATTACCTCGAACACATACGTTTGCAATTCCTTAAAAGTATTTAATTTTTTATCATCCATTTAGCTAATAAAGCGTGTAGGTTGTCAGTGAAATAACCACTTTGTTAAATTAATAATTCTGAAAAGCAGAGAGATTTTGTATTGATTTTCTCTTCACAGTAGGTAGGAAGTCCGGCAAGAACTTTTAATTAAGGTGAAGCAACTTCAACTTTAATATCAAAAACAACATCTAATAATATTTGCGCCACTACATAAAATACTTTCAATTTCCATAAAATTTCTCTCACAATTTGCATACAGTCTGTATGGTATTTTATGACTGCATACAAAACAAACTATAAAAGAACCGACCTTCCCGTAAACGCCTTGACACTTTATATACGGATGACCGGATCCCTGAATAATTTGGTTATAAATATTTAAACAGTATTTACCATTTAAAGCAATCAAATTTGGTTTTATTCTTTTGCAGGCAGTTCTGTTTTCTAATAACATTTCTGCAAATTTGTTTATCATTATATCAAAATCCTTGAAAATTATGGTATAAATATGGATGTAATATTTTCTTTCATTTTTGCTACCCCTACACAAGTCGTTCAATTAACTTACTTTTAAGTAATTAAGGCGAACAAGATTATTTTTACTTAAAAAGGATTGCTTTCTTTATTAATTATGTTAAATATGCTAAAAGGGTTCTTTGTTAATATGTTGTATAACCAATTAAGCAAATGGTGGTTTTAATGAATGGCAGAACAATAAATATTCAACTACTAACAATAATATCTTAAATTAGATTAGAAAAACTTAATAGTAGCATTTTTTAATATATTTCAATAAAAATATATTGAAAAGATACCTTTTTATTTATGTAATATTACTTTGACAGCTGTCAATTAATTTCTAGAACAGTATTTGTCTCAAGCATTTTTCTAATATCCAAACGTTAATGTAAAAAATTTCTTTCAACATGTATCAATTTAATTATCCTATCTATCGATTTATTTCTTATTTATGATAAAGTATGAACCTAGCATTTTAAAATCATATTATCATCGGGTTATCTCAATCGACAAATTTAACAAATTATTTAAAATAGCTGTGTGAACAATTCATGACATCTTAATTCCACATAATCTTAAATTAATAAGCTCTTTGTTAATTTCAACAAATATTTATTTATTGAAAATAAATATAAATTTAATTTTATTAAATAGGTAAAACTCTGTAATTGTAATTACTTAACATTAATGATATTTTTAATATTAATAATTAATAACATTAATAATTCATAAAATTAAAATGAGACGCAGCAAAGTTCACTTTTGATCTTTTTTTAATTTAAGGACTACATACAAATTGCAATAATAAACAAAAATAAACAACTAATAAGCATACATATTTTGATGTATACTATAATATGTTTTTACAGTTTTCCTGAGAAATCATTCATAGATTAATAGATCGTTTAATTCCATAAAATGAATTTGAATTTTGCACAATAGTTTAATTTGTTATGGTTAATTAAAAATCTTAAATTTTAATTAGTTGAAAATATTACAGTTTCAAATATGAAAAGCGTTTTTTATAACCAAACTCAGCATATTCTAGAATCATACTTTTATATCTTTTTTAATTTAATTTTTCTGAAGGATAAACTATGTTTCTGAGTTAAGAAAGGCTGTAAGCAATAAAACAATCCAAGCGCGTCTAAAACCCACTAAATATAGCACTAATAAAATAGCTTTACATTGAAAATAAGAACAAAAAACATTTTAGATTGCTAACTTTAAAATGCGCCTTCTTACGCTGCAAATTTCAAACGTTACGTTTTTCTCACTCTAACTCTAGCATACTTATTTTAAAACAAGAATAGTAAACATTGTTTACGGAAGATCACTGCTTGTAGCAGCGCAACAAAAGGAAAGACACTTACCTGAGGTAAGGGTTAATTATTTATTGAAGATTTCTACACCATGATATACACCTGCTGCACCTTATACTCCTTATATTTTAAGGAATTTTATAGTTTATAATATTCCCAGTTTTTATATTATACCTTTATAGTGATAAAAGCCACTTATTATTTAGTAACTTATTCTTAAAGGAAATTCACTTTCGATGGGATTCATGCGTGCCGTGAAGGTATGCTTCACTAGCGTAACTTTTCTATAAAAAGTAAGGCTCGTTATAAGTTTAATTAATGCTTTCATAGTTAAGAGACCTACTTTTCATTCTATTCCTTACTAGTTCAATAATCATACTGCAACTTTTGATACGGTTTTATTTTGTTCCGGTTTGTATGAACGGAATTGCCAATATTTCCTTTTACAAGCATCTAAATTATTGGGTTTTATTTTCATGTATGCCTCTATTTGCTATTAATCCAACAAGTATAAAAGCTATTTTACAGCATCACGGAAATTAGTACCTGTAAAAAGTACAACAAAAGTAAATAATTTATTTAACTGAAACACCATTCCTTATTTAAAGAGATTTGTTAAAAAATGTGTCCGTCTACTCTTGCTCTAATTTTCCCAGCTTGTGAATTTTCTGTAATTACATCCAACTTAATAATTAATGGGCTAGAGGGATCTTCTAAACTCATTTTTCTTAATTAATAATTGTGTTAAATTATAAATATTTATTTTATTTGCACTTGCTACGATATTTTTAACCTCTTTAATTATTCCTACGAGCTCTTTCCTATCTCATTATTTTGGTAATTCTGATTGCTTTTATTGATTACCGAATTCCTTTATTGATTATTGTATTTACTGCTTTATTATTCATTTGATTACATGTTGCAGAGTTATTACTTTGTCAATTATTATTATAGTTACATTTTGTTATGTGAGAGTTATGTAAATTAGTGTTATTGTCTTGCACGTTTTGTATATCTAAGTTCTTTTTGATTCTCCTTTTTCAGCTTTTATTAGAATTGGAAGCACGCAAGATCTTCCTAATACGAATAGTCCATGAAGAATTTCAAATATATGCAAATAATAACAAAGTCGAAGCAATCTTTTATTATTTACAGTTTTCTAATTTTAAACAAGTTTAGAAAAATACAAATAATAATTAAAAGTGAGTAATAATAAAATGTAATTTCTCAAGACTTGTAAAAATAAGATAAATAAATGGTTTAAGGCTAGAATTTGGTTGTTCCAGACATTTAGGGATCGGGTTAATCTTTATAAACTTTTATGACTAACAACTTTAATAACATTCATTTCATTTATTTATTATGTAGATTTAATTTTAGATGGTACGGTCATTCGGTCTAATTATGATTTACAGATTGTTTTGCTTTATTAATTGTTTAATTCGAAACCACTTATTTTTACTATACTTAACTTATAATATATTGTTAATTAAAGTTCGTTTCATTTTAAAAGATATTGGATATGATTGTTTGTCCTTAATTGCGATTAATATCAAAGTAAAACATTTTAGATCTCTGTAAAATTGATTAAGATTTTCATTATATAAATTGTCTTTTTGTAAAAAAATAATTCATTTCTATTTAATAGTTACAAAGTATTTTTAGCATTTGTATGCTTTTATTATGTTCCCATTTTCTTTAATTATAATATAATGGAAATTACGTAATTTTTAAATACATATATAAGTAATGCTATGAATTTATTAATAATACTTAATTATCAAGAAATTTATATTGACGTTTCCTAGAATGTTTATATTTTAAAATGTATTCAAAATTTTACAAGAATTTTTATCCCAAAACAGATCCTTCCTTCGTTTTTGGTAAATTAAAATTAAATAGGATTTTATACTTTTCATCCCCTATGAAGCAAACCAATCGGAACAACCCCTTTTATCTGAAGTGACAGATAAAATTATATTTGATAAATGTTTTCCCTTTGCGCAACGAATGCGTTACATTATTAACATTTTGAATGCGAGTTTAATATTTACAAAAGAAAATTGAACACAAAGATATAGATAAAGTGAAAGGAATATAAAAATTGAGTAATTTCATCATTCAAATAATACAAAATATATTAGCTAATAATATATACATACACATTAAAATAAAGTAATCAAAATAAAATAATTTTGTTACATACTATTTCTACTTCTACTTATTATTATAAAATCTGCAATTAAAGAGATAATTCTTAAAGCAAATAATTATATTACTTTCTATATTAATAGAAATACCACCCACATAATAATAAACACAAAAACAGCCAATACGTGTCTGACATGAGATCGAACGAAAAGATTTATTTAGAAATAAAGTATTCCATGGAGAATACAGAAGGTAATGCAATACAATAAATATGACATCTATGCTAATATAATTAATTAAAATAAAA
This sequence comes from Agrypnus murinus, assembly GCA_929113105.1. Classification (NCBI taxonomy): domain Eukaryota; kingdom Metazoa; phylum Arthropoda; class Insecta; order Coleoptera; family Elateridae; genus Agrypnus; species Agrypnus murinus. Next base: position 70,982,351 of record OV816024.1, read on the forward strand.
AAGTCTCTTCTAATTAAAAAAAATTGCACCCAGTCATTTCTAATTGAACCGCAGATCACGTAGGGTTCATCTGGTTGGTATACGAACCCAACTTGTAACTCGTGATGGGAACGACGTTCATTTTGTGCTTCCGCAATAACAGTAATAACATGGAATTACACACATCTTGACAACTAAACAACTTGTTTAAAGTAAACCTCAGGTTATATCGGGTACAGGCACGACATTAATAGTCTATTTAAGTAAAACAGTACAAAAAATATAGAAAGCTGCATAACGCAGCAGCTAATCAAATACTCCCGAGTTCTATTTATCCCTGCCACCCTCTCGTGATATATTGTTATTGAACGCTACCAATCTATACTCTACCGTGAACAAGTATTAAATTTTAAATTATTAGCTTGCGTCTCTATGAAAGAGGAAGAAACCAACCAAAAGAGAATTACAATGTACTGTTTTCATTCCCATAAAATGAGAATCCCGCCTATTGCATTTTTTAGTATACTCAAAAATGTATTAAAAATAATACAGTACCTTAAATTAGTTTACACACCTTCACAAATTGGGTAAATAATTTTGAATAATACTTTTTTTTTCACGTCAACTACATTTAAACAAATAAGAAATATAAATTCATATAAAATGATTTCTTATCTATCTAAAACGCACCTGTTCCTCAAATCCATTTCCATCGCTTTTTCATCTATAATAATACATTCGTTCACATTCGTGAGAGCACACAAAGAGAATTTATTTTATCTCTAAATTAAAATATCTTTGATCTACTGATATCACTGAATTAATTATCAGTATTGTCTAAATTAATTAGTGATTTATAAGCAATATTAATTTAAAGTTTAATCTTTATTAATGGCAATCGGGTTTATAGCTTCGAGTAGTAAGTACAAATTGAAAGAAACTTGTTACAATTCCTCTTTTTTTCTTGTTAATATGTACCAACAACCTTACCGTTGGATGTTTACTGTTACATGCATTTCATCATGATATTTTAGCATATTTATTATGGACTCTTGCAGGGCGTGGGAAATAAGGGTAGTTCTTGAAATGTTTCTTTATTAATCACTGTTATATATTTACCTTAATAAATAGTAAGTTTGTTCAAAAATCACACACATTTATGTTGCCAAAAATTATTTTAATTTTTTTCAACGCTGTCTACATACATTTCTTTAATGGTATGTACATGTACCATTACAAACTAAATTAAAATTAACCTTCAATATGAAATGTTTGAAAATATCGAACGTTCTGTATGTAATTATATTAGTTTGTAATAATATCCTTCCTAAAGGGTATTACTGTTATTTATTTACCATTGGCAATTTATTAAGATTTGCTATAACGCCCTCATTCGTGTTTTTCTGTTTAGAATAACTAATAACTAGAAAACAAATTTAGTTAGTATAACAATAAAGCAAATGCCAATGTTATTTGTTGTTAAAAAACTATTTAATGTGCAGTTGTACCATTTAATTATGTGTTTATGAGCTGCTTACAGTAATGCAAAGAAGGTATTGTGAAGGTTAGACAAATTCTTGATAAGACTAGATCTTTCAAAACTATAATTTTAATCGGCAGCAAATATAAACATTGTACACTTCATATGAACAAATATAACAAACATAATCAACCAAATTTCAATGTTTACCAAAACAAGACGGCCAAAAAATGTGAAAAGGACTTTTCTTCATGCTTGTCTAGACGTTCATTAGCAGAATTTCGACAAATCTTGAACTGTAAATGCCTCAGAGCGAAGCTTGTAAAATTTTGCCTTATTACAGGATGTTTTATAAGACATGCACCAGACTTGACCAGAGCATTTCTGATGGCATTTGGAACAAAAAATCTTAATAAACTTAGTTTTGACCGACATTTTTAGAAAAATACGTATAAATTTATAACGCACTGATGGTGATATTGATATCAGTAATAAAAAATAAAGTTAACTGTACAAGTGCAAGCTTTGAACATGACGAGATCACATCTCATTGTGTATTTTTACGGCCTAGCTACTTCAAACAGTTACATTGTGCTATTGCAGATTAAATTGCTTTGCTTCGTTGACGTAATGGTTTTTCTTTGCACGCCTCAAATGATGATAAATTGTAACACAAAACCTAAATAAACAAAATTGTGTATAGCTTTTAATTTTTACAAGCCATCTGTCTATAACGGGATTTTAATTTCATTTAACCGTGACCTTGCATATCTTTTTACTGTAAAGGTACAATTGGTTAAATCTAGCTCCAACTTTCAATAACAAAGAATTGGATAAGCGTTTTTTCTACATCGAATTCCAATCGCCTATGGAATTTACTAATTAATATTAATTAACGATGCTAACTTTAACAAGAAAATGAATAATCTGTGTCACAAAAATCACGAGAGCAAAAATGAAAAATGCATCCCGGCATCCCTATGCAGTGATAGTCACGCTGTAATTTAATTACAGTAACATTAATTTAGTTAATTTATAGAAGAGAAGTAAAATGCAAAATGAACATATATTGCACCTATCCATAGTCATATCGTACGTCGCTGACATTTTTAACAAAATAGATAATATCAGAGTGTTTCTCATCTCATATATATCTCATTTTATCTGTTTACACAGGAGTTGATCACGCGTTGACTCAGATTCTTCATTTACTTGTTTATTAGGTTATAATGTCCGTGATTCAATGCAGGGATTCCCCGAATGAATGTTGCCTTATTAATTAAATTACTAAATATTTTAGTAGGGAGGATATCAGATTTAATGTCCAGCGAATTTTACGTCATCGTTTACAATGTTTTGACCTACACCAATAACCTTTTGTTAATTATCGACGTTCGCGGAATTCTCATTTAAGTGACTGACCTGATAAAATTGTATTGTAAAAAGGATCATGTTGCAGATTGCAGAATCAGCAATGTAAACATAACAAAACATAAAACAACTTGTTTTGAAGCATAACAAAATCCTACTGTACGTGCTAAAATATTATACCCTTCTTTATTTGCATTTTTTGAATGTTCTAGGAATCTTTTGTTTATCTTATTGATATCCAACTACTTGTCGCGTTTAATGTCCTTGTTATAATACACCCTGCATATTCATGATTAACTTCCGTAAGTTAACTGAGTTTTTTCCATGTATTAAGTAGTTGCCAAAGTAGTTTGGCTGAGAAGAGGCAAATAAGCAGTAAGAAACAGGGTAGTACGAGGGTGGTCCAAGAAGTACCCGACCCAACAAAGAATACACAAAAATTTTGGAAAAAGATTTATTTATTTTTCAACGTAATCTCATTTCAGCTCTATACACTTTCCCAGCGGTGTTCAAAAAGTTCGATACCCTTTTTATAATAAGAACTGTCTTGCTCCTCAAAATAGCCATTAACTGCTGACATCACTTCTTCATCGTTGGAAAATCTTTGACCACTGAGCCATTTTTTCAAGTTTGGGTACAGAAAATAATCCGAAGGGGCTAAATCTGGCGAATATGGTGCATGAGGTAGCAATTCAAACTTTAATTGATTAATTTTGGCCATTGCAATAACGGATTTGTGAGCTGGCGCGTTGTCGTGATGAAACAACACTTTCTTTTTAGCCAGATGCGGCCGTTTTTGTTTGATTTCTTCGCTCAACGTTGCAATAAGTTTGCATAATACTGGCCGTTGATAGTTTTTCCTTTTTCGAGATAGTCAATAAAAATTATTCCACGCGCATCCCAAAAAACCGACGCCATAACCTTGCCTGCAGATGAAACAGTCTTCGCCTTCTTTGGAGCCGGTTCTCCCTTTTGAGTCCATTGTTTCGATTGTTCTTTTGTCTCGGGTGTGAAATGATGGACCCATGTTTCATCCATTGTTACGAAACGGCGCGAAAATTCTGCTTTGTTGCTGTGAAACTTCGCTAAACACTCGATTGAAACATTTTCACGACACTGTTTTTGCTCGAGTGTGAGCAAACGCGGCACCCATCTTGCACACAGCTTTCTCATGTCCAAATTTTCAGATAATATACGAAGTACCGCACTTTTTGAAATGCCCGTAATGTCTGCTAGCTCGCGCACTTTCAGTCGACGATCATCAAGTACCGCTTTGTGGATTTTCTTCACCATTTCTGGAGTCGTCACCTCATTTGGTCGACCACTGCGATGCTCGTCTTGGCAGCTCGTACGGCCTCGTTTAAACTCAGCTACCCGAAATTTAACTGTTGTAAACGAAGGAGCAGACTCACCCAGAGTAGAATCCAGTTCAGCTTTTATATTGGTTGGGCTGAGGCCTTTCAAATAAAAGTATTGTATCACATAACGATGATCAATTTTCTCCATTTTCACAAATTCACCGACAACGTTCACTATTGATGGCTGCCAAACAAATACTGAACAACGTGGCGCTTTCAAACTTGAAACATATGCTTTATAGACTGCGTACTTTCCAATACAGTGATATTTTCAAACAACTACCGCCACCTCTTGGTCAGGTCGGGTACTTCTGGGACCACCCTCGTATATTACAGTTAAAATAATCACAGGAATATCTTTTTAGGTTTGAAGAAAACCTAGTTAGTATGTTCTAGTAGAGCAAGAGCAATGCATTATTTTTAGTCATTTCTTGTAACATAGTTTTAATGTGTAATAATATAATACATGGTTTATGTAATATATTTTAAATTGAATGGACAAATATGTAAACAATAAACATTTAAAATACAGTGTTACATTTCTATCCTCTCATATTTAGAATCTTTCAAAATAGATTTACGGAAAAAGATTCCACAATCATCAAATATCAGATTCCCATGAATATGGTTTTGATTAAAAGATCAGATCAGATGAAGCAATAGTTTTATATTATTTTCTTAAATACTGACATTAATTTTTGCAATGTTTGGAGGTGGTTGTAACAATTAAATTAACTCCTTAATATCTACTCCTTAAATATTTAATATTTAATTAATTGCCTATTTAAAATGTTTCAAAAACATGATTGTGTGGAAATGTATCTTATGTTAGCTCTAATTAATTGTATTAATCGTAACTGAATAGTAAGGTGGGGCAACTTTTTCTCGGAAATTTAAAACTCCTGTGCTCAGGAAAGTTGCATTGAGTTAAAAAATAAATTTTAACATTAAAATTTAAACCTAACAACCGAAAAAAAAGGTAGATATAGAAAAAAAAGCTAAATCAATACATTTTTCACTGCCACACTAAGATCGTAAGACGGCGAAAGATTTTTTCAAACAAAAATTTTGTCAAAATTTATTTTTTGGAATACCTGTACTTAAGTGCTCATTTATATTAGTAGCAACATTCCGCTAAATAGCCGTTTATGTGATTGTACATAGCAACGGCCGCTAAAGCTCAAAAGCGCACATTAACAATTTCTAACGGCCGCATTTTGTTTATCAACAATAAAATAGTTTATTTTATAACATTGTCACTATGACAATCACAACCTCGATTCCTAAGTAATGATTTTTGCGACAAATGTACAATTATATTAATCATATTCTAGTTTCTTTTTTAAATGTTAAATATAAATGGTATCCCAGAAAATTTTGTATATTATGCGTCCTCTAACAGTCTTTAAGGGCTCGTCGCTTTAAATGCTCGGCTAATGCCTCGCGTTTAAATATTCGGATCTCGCTCTTAAAGGCATGTTTAGAGGACATCACATAAATAACTATTTTAACCAGGCATAACTTTCCTGAACACATGAATTTTGAATTTCCGGAAAATGGCGCTCAACCCTACTAAATGGTGCCTGTGGGTTCCAAGCTTTCCGTATTCCTGTTTTATAATAGTTCCTACAATTTGTAGGCCTAATTAATGCTCTCAATCGCATACACCCAACTTTTGAGTATGTTATAAATAATACAATATTTTTATGGCTATTACATAGAGTAATCGTATTAAAGTAACTCATTATTTGTTTCAAAATAATAAATTTTAATTTCTTAATGTATCAAAATTTATTCAAATTTCAAATTCAAATTTATTAGAAAATCAAAATATTTATATTGTCATTAAGCAGATAATCGTTGTCAGTAGCAATCATCCACTATTCTCATTGTTTAGTTTTTCTTTTAATCTTCCAAAAATAATTTAAAAAATATATTTATAGGCCATTTATGTTTCTATAAAAATTGAATTTTTAAACAGCAACTTATTCAGAAAAAGAACTTTGAAAATGTCCGGTCATCAATTTTTAGTTGGAGATTTTCCAAATGCATGATAGAATTGAAAAATTCCTATTTGTCACATGCCAAAACTTGACACATTTTAATTCAAATTTTTAATAAACAGTTTCTGGCTAGTTTTTAAGTTAATTATCTACAGGGAAGTTTGTTATCCATTATTCTACCAATTGAAAAATGTTACATCACCATGAATGACAAGGAAAAACTATATTATTATGTAGATGTAAAATTCCAACAGTATAAAATAATGACTTCAGAAATAGAAAGAATTATTAATTACTAATTTTATTTATTAATACGTTATTATTACCAAATTGCACTTAAAATACTTATGCTTATTAGGCAGGTGCATCTGCATGTTTTACAACAAAAAAGATGTCTTCACAAAATTGTTTTTGTTATAAATTTTGTTTGACTTTTGTGACTGTTTTCGTTCCACTTAGCTACATATACAACTGGCACAGTTCCACTTTAGTGACTTTTATTATTTATAGAGATAAAATTATGGTAAAGCATTTATTTCACTTTTTACTATTAACACAAACATTATTTTGAAATATTGCATAGGTTTTGACCATTAAATTCGTAAAAATTTAAAACATAAACAAAGCTATTAAAGTGGGTTTAATTATACATGGTTAATTTAATAAAATAATTATGCAATGCAAATACACAATTAAGTAGTAAGAAAGTGTACACTATCTAATTAACAGATGTGTAATTAATTAGTAATTACTGATTACTGAAATCAATCTATTACATTTTATAGCATATAAATAAATGTCTTCAATTCAACTGTAGTAAAATAAGCAGTATAAATATTAACACAAACCACAAATTTAATTTATTCCTGACATTTTGTTCCTTGATAGAATAATTATTATAATTGTGTGGTTTAACAGAAGTATATTCTACAAGACTTTGTAAGTTTTCTTTTCATTATTAATCCTGGGAATTTTATAAAATAGAATTATTAAAGTTGTTCAGAGTGTTTCATTAAATCAACAATAATTAAGTTTTATTTTTATACGGAATAAATTGGCACGCACGCTATACATTTATTTTAATTGCCGTCAAAATAGGTACAAACAGAACTTTATAAAAATCTATAACAAAATAATAATAATAATAATATAATTACAGCTAACAAAAGTTAAAATTGAAATTAGCGTTTTCTTTCTTTAGAAAAAAAAGAAAATAAATAAGGAGCATCATTATCTGTCTTTTTTTAACTTGAAAAATTAGTTTGTGCATAATTAATTCATTAATAATTAATTACCTTCATATGCTTATTTTTAATCACCTGTGCTGTCTTATAAAAAATATTTTTTCAGTAATAAAAGCAACAGCAGTACTTGATATTGGGAATAATGTGATTATTTTTGTTTGTAATTGATAAATCAATACTATGTGGGTAGTCTTTAAAGGTATTTATTATATACATATATACAGAATAAGAATAGTGTGGGAAGACAAAAGACTTTTAAATTTTAAAATTTACAAGGAAACAAATTTCATAAAAAGGATGAATTATTTTTTCTATATGTATTTTTCTTTTGATTAGCAAATTGAATGATGCAGCTGGGGCTAGGTAATTATAATATTTCTAACCTCAGAAACTAATATACATAATCGATGATCTAATAAATTACTATTTATTAATAATTATTGCTAGTCATTAATACTTTAGTACTAGGTGTGTACTATAAAGCAGTGTTTCTCAACCTTTTGTATCTTGCGATGGTCCATGAAATTTGGGTGATAAAATTATACGATCCAATTTATATACAGTGATGGGGATACAGTGGTGTAGGTTCATTTAAATATCTTGGAAGTTACCTACTGAAAATATTTAAATGAATTTTCGTATTTGAGGGATTTGATATATTTCTAATCCAGTATCAATTAGCATTGCTCCAAAAGATTGTGGTACATTAGCGACATTTTTAAGAATCGGTAAAGGACGTACCCAAGTAGCTAATTTACATTAGCACATTAGCGACACAAGTAAGTAGCAAGTAATGATATTAATTATTTAGTATACACGCTTTTTCTTAAGAACTTTGTAATTGTATAATAAGTTTGTACTCTGACAATTATAATTTTGTATTTCCCGAATTGTCAATGGAAAAACCAAGCGAATCTTCTTTTCACGGTTTCTACAGACCTAGGGCTGTCAGCTCATTGCTGGCCGTGTGTTAAAAAGTTTTTCGCAGAGATATCACAACATAAGAATATGCAGCAGGTGCACTATTGCAAATCTTTTCAGCTGGTCACGACCTTGTATTCTCGCGCTATAGGCTGGTTATGGATCAACAGTTATCCTGTGAAATTCGCTGCTCGTTATAACCAGCATACAACAGCGATGAATAGCCGAATTGATTGTGGTTTGTGCGATATTCGAAACTAGCTGACAAACTTTGAAGAGCCGACAATCGAGTGAATCTACTGTATATTCTTATGCTGTAGTGATATCATATTCTTTAGATATAATGTCATTTGTTTTCTTTTAATCAACGGACGAATAATCTACCACTATGATTCACCGATGCATGAGAACGTTCATTTATTAGGGTAGAACTTGTTAGTACAAAGAGGAGTTTCTGAGTCTCGATAATTTTTATATTCCCGGTACTCGAGACTTCTTAGAAAAGTCCAAGGAAATAATTTTAGATAGGATTTATGTGGGAATTAAAATGTTAAGATAAAAAACACTATAATAGGCATTAAAATTTAAATACCGTCTATAAAACCGAATATATAAATACCAGTATACTGAATACTTGAATATACTAATATCTATAAATGACCGAATTCTAATATAAGCAAAAATAATAACATTGATCTTGAAATATAATATAAATACAAAGATTAGTTAAAGTTTCACAAGTTTTATTAATATCTTAACCTGACAATATTGTTTCGACACTTTATGTCATTAACAAAGGTAGATAAGATTGAAAAACAAACACGTTGCTAAGGATAAATACATACAGAAAATAGGTAACTAGATACAATACATACAAAAACTAAATATCTAACACTTCTAATAAAGGAGAATTACTAAGCTCAGTTTGTTCATTCATTAAAGGTACTGTGCGTTTATGTCGGTATATTTCAAAAGCTTCTAAAATGTCTAATTTGTGTTTGTTGTTGCAAAAATGTAAGAATTTAATGTTGTTTTGAGGTGTCATTGGGTGGTTCTGTTCCAAAATGTGTTTGGCATAATTCGATTTTTCTGGATGTTTAAGTCTATAAAAGCGTACGTGTTCTTTATATCTTATGTCGAAATTTCTAAGTGTTTGTCCAATATAAACCGAGTTACAAAAAGAACAAGTCAAACGGGAAATGCCGGATTTCATATCTTGTGTTTTGTCTTTAGCATTGAATAAAAATGAAAAGGTGTTGGTGTGAGTTTTATAGGTTATTTTGTAACTGGTGGTTTTTCTTATTATAGTTGCAATTTGTTCTGATATCTTGCCAAAGTATGGTATTGATATGTAGTTTGTGTCTTGTATTAGAGTGTCAATTGCAAATATTCTTTTGATAGCTAACCTATAATCTTTTTGTTGAATTAAAGTGTCAATCATGTTATGGTTATAATGGTTTGCATGTGCTAATTGTTTGATGATTGAAATTTCTTTATCAAAATGTGATCGTTTCATTGGAGTAGTTAAAGCTCGGTGTACTAAAGATCTATAAGCCGCTAGTTTATGCATTTTATGATGACATGAATCGTTAGGTATAGTGACATCTGTGCTTGTGGGTTTTCTGTATATGGAAAAATCAAATTCATTGTTTGTATTGATTGTAATAGTTAAATCCAAAAAATTAATAGCTCTATTTTGTTCTGTTTCTAGTGTAAACGTGATGTTTGTGTGAAGATTGTTAATAAGAATTAAAAACTCATTGATAACCTCAAAACAAGCTAAAATGTCATCAACGTAACGAAACCAAAAAATAATGTGTTTAGAAAGATCTAATTCAAATATTCGATCTTCCAAATTATCCATAAGTATGTTAGCTAATAGAGGACTCAGAGAATTACCCATAGGTAAACCATCCTTCTGTAAATATATTGTATTATTAAAAGTGAAATAATTTTGACTGATACAAAGATCAAATAATTGAATTAACTCTAATCTTTTTACTAATTCTACATTACTATTAACTAGGAAATTATCTAACAAAGGAATACAGTCTTGTGGTGGAATCTTTGAAAACATGTTACAAATGTCAAAGCTTACAAGTTTTGAATGTGCTGGAAGATGTATGTTCAGTAGTTTTTCTACTAATTCTAATGAATTTTTGACAGAGTATTTCGATTTGTATCCTATGATGTTAATATGGTTGAGTTTCTTGGACAAGGTGTGATTAGGTGCGTTGATATATGATACTACTGGTCGTATAGGCATGTTGTGTTTATGTGTTTTAATCAGTCCATATAGTTTTGGTGGTTGTGGGTTTTTATGTATGATTTGTTGTTTTTCTAATTCCTTAAAGCAGATATTGCAGTTTGCTAAAGCTTGTTTTATTTCTTTTTGAAATTTTGTGGTAGGATCTTTGTTTAAAACATCTAAATTTTCTTTATTAATAAAATCATTAACCTTTTGTATGTAAACATCTTTCGAAAGGATTACGAAAGTGTTGCCCTTATCTGCTTTAACAGAAATTAAATTGTTTTCGATAATTTTATGTCTGATAGATTGAAGTAGTGACAGGTTAGATGTTTTATTCTGTTTTGTCCTTTTTCAAAGATATTTCTTTTATCAGATTCAAGATTTGGAATTTTGCATAATTGTTGTGATCTTTTCTGAGTATAGTTTCACATTCAACAGCCAAGATTTCTTTAATTTTGTTAGTGAATTTTGGAAGAGGACAAAATTTGAAGCCTTTGTTAAGAAATTGTGTTTCTCTGTCATTAAATTGTGTATCTGATAGGTTTATAAAACGTGGATAGAAATTTATCGTATTCTGGGTGTTATAATTACTTTGTATTGAGCGTTTTTGTTGGGTTTTGTAGTTTCTTTTTCTGAGTATTGTATTTTTGAAATTTAATATGACTGACAGTTTCTCTAACATCAAAATCTAAAATGTCAAATTGAATATTATGTAATTTATGTGCAAGTTCTGTGTGGAGTACCTTTATATAAATGTGCAAATTGTCTCTAATTCTAAACCATTTCTTTGCTTCTTCTTTGATCCATCTTCTTTTTGCATTTTTGATAATTTTTTTTCAGTAATGTAATTACTAGTCTTGGTTGTGATGTTGACATATTTGGGAATGACTTGACGTTTAATACATTCTTGATTGAACCAAACATTCTGGCTAGCGATTCCGTGTTTAATCATCAATTTCTTATATAGCTTGGCTTGTTCTTCAAACGAAGATGAAATGATAGCGCTTACTGTCTCCAGCCTTACTAGTAAGGCTGGAGACTAATTTGTGTTTGCAACAACAAACACAAATTAGACATTTTAGAAGCTTTTGAAATATACAGACATAAACGCACAGTACCTTTAATGAACGAACAAACTGAGCTTAGTAATTCTCCTTTATTAGAAGTGTTAGATATTTAGTTTTTGTATGTATTGTATCTAGTTACCTATTTTCTGTATGTATTTATCCTTAGCAACGTGTTTGTTTATCAATCTTATCTACCTTTAATAATGACACAAAGTGTCGAAACAATATTGTCAGGTTAAGATATTAATAAAAACTTGTGAAACTTTAACTAATCTTTGTATTTATATTATATTTCATGATTATGGAGTTCCACAAAGTAAGGCTGGAGACAGTAAACGCTAATATATTGATCTTGTTTATTGTTTCCAACCTTACTTTGCGAAACTCCATAATCATGAAATAAATAAAGATTAATTAAAAGTTTCACAGTTTTTATTAAATTATAATATAATATTATAGTATATAATTATAATTTAATAAAAACTGTGAAACTTTTTTATTAATCTTTATTTGTTTAATAATATTGATAACTTCTAATAATAGGTAATGTTATTATTAGGAGCAAAAATGAATCTTTTTGTACAGAGGCTTCAACTGTTAGTTGTTGAAAACAGGTAACACAAACAAGAGCACAAGTTTTTTCCTCCAAATGACGCACGTGCGGTTTTGTTTAAACGAATTGGTAAATTGCAACAAGAGTAACAAAATTAGAAAACAATAATCTATTAGGAATTTAAAAATCATACATACATTACACAGAAACAACCTTTCCATGATTACCAGGAATAACTGTAATAAATAATATTGTACAATACATACTTGTCAGAATACAAACGTTCCTACAATTATAAAGTTTCAATAAAAAGTACTTACGTATACGAAATAATTAATAAAAGTATTGTAACGAATGGAAAAACCCCCTATACGCCGCGATGAACATGCTAGAAGATTCCCGGCCCATCTACAATGTTCGAGATATCTGACACATCGGCGGGCGGCTAGACAAGGTACAACACACGACTATGTTCCAGCGTTTTCTAGAACGTTTATATGAGAGATATAAATCGTCGTGGCTGATAGAAGGGAATCAATTAGTGTTCAACCGGTGAATCAAATAAATATGCTTTGTGTAATTAGTAGTCAAATATTAGTGAATAAATAAATGTTTAATAAATGTTGTAATAATAAATAAATAGTCCTCAAATAAATTTGTAAACATCTAGTATTTAAGTTCGTTAATAGTTTATAATTATAGTGTTAAATAATTAATTAAGATTAAATTAGTGTATGTAAATAATATTTCTCTTGTTAATAAGACGATTAAACAGCATTTTTGCTATTATTTTAAAAAGAACGTTACAGTATATAGACACTTGTCTGTTTTATATAACTACCTATTATTTGCCTACCTGACTTGAGTTGCTATTATGCCTATGTAAATTTCCTACCTGGGTACAAACTTTGTGGATAAAATTTAGCAGTATAGTGTCGCAAATGAGTCCGTGTCGGAAATGGTCAGTGTCACAAAAGAGCAACATCAGGGCAACACTTTAATATTTTTTTGGCAACACTTTAATATTTTTTTAGCAAAACTAATTAAAAGAAATATTTTTATTAAATGTAATAATTTAAATTGGTGCAGCAATTGAGGGCGTGGGTGAAAACTAGGCTAACCTATAATTTTATAAATATAGAATAACTTTGACTTTAATCATAACATTTTCATTTCTGAAGCCGAAGAGAAAGAGATCTCCGCGAAAATGTAAGTAGCCATCTAAATCTTCAGGAACTATCTACTGAACCTTTAAAATATCTCAAAATGCATGCAAATGCAAATGTGATTAGCCCACTAAGCCCTTCAATTTTAATTAAAACATTTTTTTCAATTCCTACTTCAAATACTATTATAATTATTATTGTAAACACTAGATTTAAGATTTATGTAATAAGAGCTTACATCCGTTATAACACTCAAAAACACAAGTGCAACTTTTGCTAAAAAAAGCTTTGTATCATCAAACAATTAATTATAATTTATTCAAGAGCACTAAGCAGCAAACTTACCATTACATTCTAATGAAATTTTTGGTAAATGAGTTGGAAATTGTAAAAAAGCAGCTTTTAGTTCTAAAAGAATGAAAGAAGGGTTTTTGTGGAGATTATGTAAACGTACCGAAAGGGTTTTAAGGCCTTTGAATAAGTCGTTACTATTTTAATTTAATTAGAATAAAAGTTTAAACAAAAGATACATATCGATAAACTAACTCACTTTAAACGAAAATTCATTACTAGGAGTCATCATAATTATGGTGTAATAAATAAAAAATTATTACATAAAAACATGAAATTTATAGAATATCTTTCCTATATTATAAAAGTTTGTTAAGATAAAATTTACCATAATATTTTAATCATAAAATTGTGGTCAAAAGCATTTCTCTTCATTTATTTAATTTAAGATTTTTGAGAAAATTCTAGCAAATCTATAAAATAAAACAGGCTAAGACATTTTCCTTTTTTAAGATTATTTTTTGAATTATGTTTAAGAAGATTTACAAATTAGCCGATCGTTTTATCATTTACCATAAATTTGTAATTGATTTATGAAGTATTAGCAAATCATAGTAAGTCAGACATATTTTCAATGAATTTGGGTGGAATAGAAATAAAATGCCGACACTATACTACTTAATTTAATTACTTGAGATTCAGAATACTGATTAATTAGCTCAAATTTAATTATTAAATTCAGCTAATTTTAAATTAAATTTATTCATTACAAAAAATAAAGAAAAATTGTAGTTTAGGACTATAGGTATAACGGTGTAGATTATTTATTCAGCAGCAGTTCACTATATAAAGTAGTATTTTTTATATAAATATGTATACTTTTCTCAAAAATACGCAAATGTCCAAGAATACTTACATAATTAAAATTGTAAATGATGATGCTGACTTTCCGCGAAAACAGAATTTGAATAATAAAAATTAACTACAAGAATAATTCAGTTATACAAAAAAAGACAAAATATGAACATTGAGTCATAAATGCAAACTTTCTTAAAGAAAATACTTTTCAGTAAACTAAACTTGCAGTGAAATATTAAAATTTATTTCCTATCCCAAGAAAACTTCTAACAGAAAATTATAACTTTTCTTCATGATGTAAATTTTACTGTATACTATATAGAATATCTCTCTATTGTTTTAAAGTTATTCCAGAACGTGAAATGGTTATTTACAAAGCACACAACGACTCATTTAATCTTATTTAAAATTTATAAAAGCACCTATTTATTTTAATATGAATTATTGTAGTTTGTGTAAACATAAATATTAAGGAAGTGAAGTGGTATACCTTAAGGAGTTTACTATTTTATTATAACTAAATCTATCGTTGGTACGGTCTCTGCTTACATTGAGGAAGCATAAATTACTTCAACAGGCAAGTTATTTTTATTAGATGTATGGTACTGTTTATTAAAGAAGTTCGAAGTAGATAATTTACATAAAAGTTAATGAAGGTAGGTAAAAAGTTTTGGAGTAATTTAAAATAAGAAATCCTTACAATATATACGTAAAGTAGTTTAAGCTAAGATCGCATATTTAATGATTAATTAAATAACTATTGTAGTAAAAGAATTTTTCTTTAAATAAAATTTCCCTAGGTAAATTAATCTCAACGTCACGGACATAAAAGCGTGATCCAATTTACCGTATAAAATATTTATTAATACATAGACTTAAATAAAATTGTACACAATTTAACCTAAGCTATTTCAGATGATTGAATCTGTAATTTATTTTTTAATCTTAATTATTATTTTGGTTTTTACAAAAACCTATCCGATTAAAAACCGATTAGATTAGAATTATAAAAAGTTATCATAATTTACAAAATACCACGATTTCAAACAATAACAAAAATTAAATTTTCATAAAATGTAAGTATTTAAAGTATCTTAATCATCTTCACTACATTATCATCATTTTTCTTTGAACTTTATGTGTGTATGCATAGTGCACACACACATCAGATACAAATAAATGTTACTAAATTTAGAACACGCTCAATGTAAACTAGAATGTCTTAAAAATAAACACTATTTACACTCGGTATTATTAAAAATGGTTTCTGAATAGAAAATTCAACATTCTGCAAAAATCTAGCACCGTACGAACTACTACAGTTTTATTAATCTTCCTTTTTTGTTTACAAACAGGAAAATTAATTTTTATATTTATGCTCTTTCAAGTATTTATAAATAATGAATAAATTCAGTTATTATTGTTTTAGTTTCTATTCTACAATTAATTATGTGCATGTGAGTGTAGATAACACGTAATCACAGCAAATGAGATAACAAAATGAAACAACATACACATAATAAAAAAGCATTCAATAAAATGGAGTAGAGAAAGCCCTTGTGAATATTCCATATATTTGCAATTGAATTATACCATTAAAATATAATTTATACCGTATAATGCTGTTATTAAACTAATTATTTCCATTGATCCAATTTTAATTTAAATTTATTTATTTAATTTATATCAACAAACGAATTTATAATAATAACATATTTTCATAACATGAAAATGTATTTTAAACATTTAATTATTTCATCGCCCATGTTCGGGATTTTCATAATGTTATTAATGTATTACAATTTATTACAGCGATTTATTTGATAATTTACATCAACAAAAAGGATTTCACGTCAGAACAATAGTTGCTTTATTTTATCTTATGAGAATGTATAAAAATATTTTATTCAAGTTAACTTCCTCGCATTAAATCGTTAGGATAAAGCGAAGGATGAAGATCTGGGTTGATGGTTCTTAAAACTGTTAATGAAAGTGTAAAAATAAATTTCACTTTTTTAAATTTAAATTCATCAATTAATTAACTTATCGATAATGGATATAGTTTGTTTATTTACATATTGTAATAATTGTCACTCTGCCCATAATATTACTTTTAGCTCTGCAACCTTAAAACGTCTGCATACATAACACTTACATTTTTATAATCTTATTTTTACATCTTTATTAATATATAAGAGACCAAATTGGAATTTTAAATCAAAATTTCTTCTTTTCTCTATATAACTATTCATCATTAACGATTATTTCTATTATTTACACATTTTGTAGGTTATAAAAGTTACTAAAAGTAAAGTCAAATTATATACACAAACTTAAAAGTTTAATGACTTGTTTTAAGTTGAATCCACTCGCCGCTGGTTTAAAAATATTTTGATACATCATTAAGTTGCAAAAATGAATCTCCAATAATTTCATGATGTCAAAAGATTGCAATAAAATTTGAACGGTGTAGTACTATTTCATTTAAATTAAATATATTATGATAATAGATACCAAAAAAGATTGATTCCTATTAATTTAAAAATAAATTTTCTAAAATCAGTTCATTATTTATTGACTTTTTATGTGCACGTTATTTATGACGAGATGTTTTATTTCTAGAAATAATCATAATTTTCATTTTGGCAAGGTACGGTGGGATATAACTAATACATTTAATACAAAAACAAACTAGTAAACGATAAACCAGGAAATCATTGCAACACAAACTGAATAATAATTTAATTACTATAATACAATGAATGTATGTAAATAATATGTTTAAAAGCTTTTCTTATCTTCCTGTTTGTTTTATAGAATTAAAGATTAGCATTATTCTAGCATGCAAAATCATGCAATTTAGTGCCCCTGTTATTTATTATTATTAATTGTATCGATCGATTCATTGTTTTCGTTTTTGATTTCATTTTAAGTTTACCTACAATCTGTATTTCTTTTGTACTATTTCTAAAAATCCAAATATTAAGCTATTGGTTCTAGATAACATTTAACGATTTTGGTTATTATAGAATATAAGTATATCCTAGAGTTCCTGAATGAAAACTTTAACCGTGTTCTTTTAGACTTAGGACACGGATGTTAAAATCTATCTCTTTCTAACTAGGCCAAAACTAAGCTGTCTGAAACAGAGATATTATCTCTTTCTACTTTAGTGATAAAAATTAGCAGCTGTCAGTTACAAATTTTAGGTTATGTTTTATGTAATGTTTATTTTTATACATGTAAAAGTTTTTAATGTGCACATTATGATTTATTTACTGTTTGTAGAGATTTTTTAAAACTAACATAATACATGAAATAAAAATGAAGATTAATAAAAAGTTTCGCAGTTTTTATTATAGTAATATTTATATAATGACAACTTAGATGTCGAAACAATATTGTCAGATTATAATTTAATAAAAACTGTGAAACTTTTTATTAATCTTTATTTATTTCATGATTACGAAGTTTCACAAAGTAAGGCTGGAAACAATAAATGATACTATAATACATATATCAATTTTATATCTAATAATTTACGACATCTTTTCATAAAGTATTAACTTTCATAAAGTATTTAACAATTTCAGATTTATGTATTCTGATATTGACAGTTTAATTTATTTTTCATGATTACCAACCTTCTAATAAATGGTTTCATTATATGAAATGTCACTAAGAAGATTTGACATGCGTGACTTAACTCTAAATAACACAGAGCTCAGTTTATATTTGGGAACTCTATTATATCCAATATCAAATAAAAATATTTAACACGCCAAGCAATAACGTCTTTTAAGTATAATTTTAAAGAACTGTACCTTTAGGTGTTTTTTCTCGGGTGACAGAACTGCCAAGTCAGATTTTCTTACAAAAAAAGGTAGTAATCCAAAGTTGCTGCCTGTGTGTGATTTAGAAAAGGTTTTTCGAACTCACTAAAGGATCACATCACTTACTTATTCTAATACTTTACCATGTTTTGCTTCAACTACCTTTTGGATGTAATGGTTTCGGAAATAACTAATACATAGCATATTATAAATAATTTTTAAATCACGCGAGTTGGTTACATATTTTCATTTCCGCAATTTTTCATTAAAAAGAAGTTTGATTTTACATAAATTAAGTTATTCAAAAGTCATTGTTTCAATATTTCCATAACTTCAAAACCCTGCCTGCATGTATCAGTCTAGGAGAGGTTCTTTTTAGCTCCAATAATTGCTTCATTTGAAGGATTGCTACTAATTATTTCTCGAATCTTGCGACTTGCGATTAGTTTCTACATAGTTTTTGCTTTTTTAACCTATAACCTACAAGTATAAATGTGTTGGTTACAATAAGACGTTGAACTATATGTAAATTATCTAAACCAACCTTTAGATTCAAAAACTTTGTCAAATTTTGTATATGTATAAAGATTTACTATACGATCTATCATGTTTTTATTTTTTATCTGAAATTTTATTGTTATATAACCTTGATATTTATTTTATCATTAACCTTGTTTTTTATTCACAAATCAGATTCATCATTTTTTCTTTTTGGAAAATTTAATTACTTTCGACCTTGATTCACTTTATTATTTGTAATTGAATCACTAATACTCTTTATAAATGTTAACATGCACTGCAATTTTATAACTATAACTAAATTACTAAAATATACTTTTGAGCCATGAATCGATTTTGAACTTCACCGTTTTGCATACAATTGTAACCGAGGACAGGATAAAAAAATCCCTAAAAGAAATTTGCAGTAAGAACCTCAATGTAGTAACTCAACATGTCAACCACACCAAGTGAGATGAAGCCTGAGTTGTAGGTGGTGTCATGGTTAATTAAACTTAATGGTGCAAATTTATCTAACGACTCATTTTCGAATTAGAACGTTCGATTAAGGTAACACCAAAACTGTCAAATTTAAAGGAAAGAAAAATGTCAGAATATTGTTAGTATGTACCAAACTTTGGATTTATAAACTTTTGCTTCGGTATTCGGCCAATTTTTAACAGATTCGGTTTTGGCCGAAGCAGCATAAATGATTTGGAATTCAGCCGGCCGAAGCGGATTTTTTTAAATTTTTTCTGTAGCAATCTGACTTATTTGACTGCCTTTTAGCTGAAAAACTCATTATTTAGCGTTTAACCAAAAAAATTTAAATTTTTTAAAATATGTATCAGCATTTATTTAATTTTTAGCACATCAAGCATTTATTTTCAAGTCCTGTCGACGATGACGCAGAGGGAGCGTACATAATATATTGTTCCGACTAAAAGTTCAACCATAAATTGAAGAATCTGGGCCAAAGAAATCACTAGGGTGAAAAAAAATGCAAAATGCATCGAGAATCACGCGGGAGACGCGGCATCACGTGTTTAGATTGCTCCCGGAAAATGCCAAAAACCTACTTTTTATCCACCACAATCTTCTTAAATTAAATTTTAAATACTGAAATGTTTTTTAATGCTATTATATTACGTTGTAGTTTTTTAATAAAGTTTTTGACATCGTGTTTTTTATAATCCGATACTGTTTATTTTTTATTAATTTTGTTTAGTTATATTTTGTATTATTTTATTATTATGTAGTAGGAAACGTATTTTTCGGATATCAATGCTTTCTTTTTGTGACATAATTTTGTATTCAATAACACTAATTAAAACTCAAATTTCTTTAGTGCTTCGGCCGAATATTCGGCACTTCGGCAAATTTTAATAGCCGAATATTCGGTATTCGATGATTCGGCCAAAAGCCGCTTCGGTGCAGCACTAATTTATACTTGCAAGTCATTTTTAAAGGATTTATAAGTTTCCTTACATTTAAGTGACACGTGTGTATACTATTGTTTTCTGATATTTTATTTGGATGTAACAAAAAGAGTATTCTTATTTTTTATGATCCATGGGCTTTAGTTCGCGATTTGGTTCAAATTAAAAAATGCATGTGTACTTTCTGCTAATTAGTGTGCGTCCGCAACGGCGCACCGCACTTCGCCTAGACCATAGCCTGGTATCCTCGCCTCGCACGCCAAAAAAATCAGTGCGTTATTTTAAATACGCGTGGCCGCAAAAAACGCGACGCTTCGCCCATCGCACCGCACTTAGTCTGGTACCCTCGCCTAGCCTAGAGAAATTGAGCTTGGTTTAGAGCATCGCCCATCGCACACTGAGGGATTTTATTAAAATATAATCAAACGTACCAATACCCATTTTCATGTAGTTAAAAAGACGGTTTGAATTTCTTCATAAGTCCTTGTATAGCTGATGAAATTCTCCATAATAAGCCCTCTTTTTATTTATGGCATGCACTGTCGTCTTTCGGCAGTTTTCAAGCAAATGCAACGTTTTTAAATTTGAATTTAATAAGATACTATATCTTCCCCGTCCGAGGTGGAAACTGTAAAATCCATATTTGCGCTATGGTTGCTTACTTTAAAACTGACTCAAAAAGGCCAAGTGCGGTGCTCCGTTCCGGACACTTAAAGGCGACGGTCAGGGAGAAGCTCAAAAAGCGATGGTCGAGGCGAGGGTACTAGGCTATGGTCTAGGCGAAGTGCGGTGCGCCGTTACGGACGTACCCTAAGACTAAAAGCTCGGAGTTTTTATTTGCTTTGCCTTGATTTAAACAGTTTAACTATTAATTTGACGATTCCACTCATATGTAAAAAACACAATTTGCTAATACAAAAATAGTAGTTTGCTATCGGCCAAATACGAAGGAAAAATACGACATTTTACGTTACCATGGGAACGCTTACATTTATTGTTCATTTTATGACGTCGCGTCAGTTTGAAATGTTCAACTGTTAAAAGTAGGTTTTATAGTTAAAAAGCATGTGTTCTTAAACAGTATGTTGAGGTTTGGAAATATCTGCAAAGCAGAAATATACAATAAGCGAGATTGAAAATTCTACTCCTGAAAATACAAAAAAAAATCAATCATCCATTGTGTTTTTCCAACTGTGTTTCTAACAATTGTTCTTTCTAAAAACCATTTTTCAATATTTACTGTTCTTCTATTCCAGTGTTAAATAAAGTTTAATTGGATTTAATTTAAATATTACTTTATTCATTCATGGAATTGTCTTACCAAACACCATTCGAATTCAGATTTTTAACCTGATATTTTTTAGGTGTTTTCTCGTACTTACTTTCATATAGGTAATTTTTTCAAAACTTTTCTTAAATGCCCAGTGTTATGTTTCTTCCTTCTGTGAGGATAAGCAGCGTAGTTAAAATATCTTCTAATTCTCGACCTACAGGCAATATAATTTACGTATTATCCATTTGCGTCAAATTTAAAAACAATAAATAGTAAATAGAAAATGATTATTATTTGCAAATGTATAATTTAAATGTTATTTTAAAAAGCTTTTAAACAAAACCAATGTTGCAATATACAGCGTGTCCGGAGTTAGAACGCATTAATTTTAAGGGGCGATAGAAGAAATCCAAAGGAACAAAAAAGTGTCGTACAACTTTGTTCTAGAACGTACTACTTTTTCAGAAAAAAATAATAAAATTGGAAACTTTAACACCATTTTGCCGCGTTAATAACAGTACTTTAATTATGGCGCTTTGTCGGCAGATGCATCTCATCTATCACAACAACAAACCTTAATGACATTTTATTGTATCGTATGTCGTTTCCGCGTAAAATTGAATTCTTCTTACAATTAAAAATTCATTTTACTCAATTAAGAAACGTGACAACCCTGTAAAGTTTGTAATAAAATTTGCTCGATATTCGTATAAAATGCTGAACTGGACATCTTGACATTGAAATAAAGCACGTCCTGCTTACAACCTTGCAATTTAAAAATATTTGGGTAAATGCCTTAAAACAGCTTTGTAAATAATACTCTTTGTTAGAGTGAGTCAGATCATACTGAGTTTGTTGAACTTTGTAATAATAATTTGTCAATAACGCACGATTTGCTGTTTATTTAATAACATTTTTTAATGATATTATAAGAGAATATCTTTTAAAAAGAAGATTTATCTAATTTAAATTAGGTAATTAGGTTAAGGGATTTTGCTGACACCTTGTTTTGGCTACATTAAAAAATCTTTAATTTTATGGTAATTAGGTGCCTTAATCAGATTTTTTTTACATAAGATAGTATTTTTTAATAAAAAAACAAATACGTCAAGAAATTTTGAAAATATTCCGGAAATTAATAAATATAAAATGTAGGTCAATTATTGTTTTATTTTTTACAGTTGCTTTGTTATGAATCAGCGTGTCTTTAACGTACAAATTTTGTTTACGGAAAAAACAGTGCGGATTATAATTTTCGTAGAATGTCACCCCACTAATCTCTTCGGATGTTTATTATTTTTAAACAACGGCTGTCATCATCAGTTTGTTTGTTTGATTTTCTAAAACAAGGTCAAGACCCAGCTGCGATTATACTGAAGCAAGGTTGCCAGATATGGCAATGGTTTTTTTCTAAATTACTCGAAAGCTTATTGACATAGAAAAAAATATTTTGTTCCTTTTGATGTCTTCTATCACCCCTTAAAATTAATGCGTTCTATCTCATGACACCCTGTATAATCAAAATCTCAAGGGTAACGTATTGTATTTTAACTAGTTTAATAACTATTCGCCACATTCATTCAACTGACCTCAATGAAGATCTAGAAACATTTTCATAGTCAATTAATTCATTATTTCTTCACGAATCAATAACTAAAATTATATACCGTTGAAGGGTTGTTAATAATCCTAAATAAAACCCGCCCACATTTAGTATAGATTATAATTAATTAATAAACTATCATCAGTCGCCGTAAGGTAGTTTAAAGTTACCTACACGTCAGCAGCAAAGGTGGTACTTCAGATGATACACCCAATCAATGATTCATTATAGAATCATTATAATAATTAGATAACAATAATAATATCCTTTGGAAAACAATGTTCGATCGAGTTAAAAGAAAATAGATTAATAGAATTAATTAGAACGGACGAACAAAATTGGAAAGCTCATATAGATGCCACAGATCAAAACATATTGTTACCTGTAACACGGAAAGTTAGTTTTGATATTGCTTTATAGGCTCAGTAGGGTTTAAGGTCGTCCAAAATGTAAGTTACAGT
This sequence comes from Agrypnus murinus, assembly GCA_929113105.1. Classification (NCBI taxonomy): domain Eukaryota; kingdom Metazoa; phylum Arthropoda; class Insecta; order Coleoptera; family Elateridae; genus Agrypnus; species Agrypnus murinus. The sequence goes on from OV816024.1 coordinate 71,006,000, forward strand.
CAGCCAGTTATAACATTGCTATGATATGTAGAGAACCGTAAAACGTATTTATATGGGCTAATGGTACACTACAATGCGTGTATGCGCCCCGGGCTGTCACTAAAGATAGTGGTTATTGGAATCAATAGCCCAAATGGTACTTTATTTAATTATATGTACCGGATAATTGACAAATCTATGAGGGTTAGTTATTTCTGGGTCGCTCTTTAAACTGGTTTAAAATAGCTCGCCCAGAAACTATGTTTATATAAATTTTGTTTATTTCTTTTTATTTAAAGTGAATTGTAAATAAACGTTTTGTTTCTTTTAGGGATAGAATTAATAAAAAAGGACTACAACACGCCACATGTCAGTTTTCACCCCAAACTTAAACGTGTTCACTACCGCACTTTTATATCAAAATTCAGAGACATCGCACGTTGGTGAGATGATATAGCAAATGACGGACACGTGCTTACAGTTTTTTTTTCCTTTTATATATTTTATGTAATCTACTATGTTTACGTTGCTTTATCACATGTTTATATCTTTAAACTTTAATTTCAAATTTTCAAATACCCAAGATAAGAAATGGTAAATACGGAAGTGGTATATACAATTAAATAGGGATTGTTTATTTTTTTATCTTTTATGTAATTTAACAAGGAAAATTAAAATGTGTTTTCTTTAATCTTAAAAAATTACTTGTAGAATATCTTCTGTGATTTTTATTTACCGTTTTAACAAAATTAACCATACCTAATAAAGCTTAATGAATAATGATATAATATTTATCATCAGTTCTATTAGTCATAATTACTGAAACATTGAATTCAAATTCATGTGGATTTTTCCCAATAGTCTCCATTATCTTCATAGGGTTTTTAATATTATATATAACCTTACCACGTTTTTTACATACATGCATCTATAATTTTGTATGAGAAATATATTCATAATTAGGAATAAACAAAAAAAAAATAACACATTTTATGATATTCTGCATTTGAACAAAAAAAATATTTTAATCATTTCATAACAGTGAAAAAACTCTAAATACGCCCCTGTTTTAATGCCAGAAGTTAGGGGTTTTACAGTTATCCAGAGAACATAAAAAGAGGATTAAAGTCATAAATATTCTTTTCAGCAAAATAGTTTTACTGCAATTTCCCAAAAATATATTTCTAAAATATAATAAAGGGGAACAAATAGATTGCCGACACAAAAAGATATGACAGTAGTACAGGTAGTAATCCTATGAGAAAGTTCCTTTCAACCAACATTCAATTCTAATTTAGATTGTTACTTTTGTTAGGATTGAACTTAGGTGATCAGAATTACAAAAATTTAAATTATTAAAATAGAAATTATTTTTCTAGTTCAAAATAGTAATAGAAATACATCGAGGTCGAAAAGTAAGGAATAAATTCAACATTTTAATAACGGTTAATATTTAAAAGATTGAGACCCGTGGACTTTATTTTGGGCTAAGATCAACTTTGATTATTCAAATAATAACCCCCAATTTTTTGACAATTTCAAATTCCTTGTAAAATACTAAAGATTTTTTATGTAATATCCTATACCTAAAATCAATTATTTTACTATAACTCTTGAAGAAAATATTATTAAATTATTAAATAAAATAATACAGAATGTCCTAGAAAAGCTAATATTTTAAATTTATTTTGAAAAATGCAAGGCGATTTTTTAAACAAAGATTTTCTTATTATTCAATGTATTTTATTATTCTACAAATTAAGATTGTTTCAGCAAGTATTCAAAATGCCTTCCATTTAACAATTACCTAAACGATTGATAAATTCCTCTTGATTATTTGTGCGACTAGTTCCGGTGCGATAAGCTTGATACCCCGATCAATTCGAAATTTAAAGTTTTGCATAGCTGTAAATGTAGTCTTGTACACTTTACTTTTCACGTATCCATACAAAAAGAAACCAAGGGGCGTTAGATCAGGGGATCTAGGTGACAATTCAATAAACCTCCTCCTTGCAATCAGCTCGTTTTTAAAAATATAGCTTAAATACGCACAAACTTCTGCCGCATCATAAGTAAATCCGTATTTTCTTCTGCTGGTAACAATGTGACAGGTGCTGGGACAAGTTCTTGTAAAAATCGTAAATATATCTTACAGTCAAGCTTTCTGGAAGAAAAAATAGCCTTGTTATTCTGCCCTGCTAAGCGAAAAAGTCCTATCTGCAAAACATCAACTCAGAAATACCATATCTTTTCTTAGCTCACATTAACATTCTATTATAGTACATTTCTACATTGCAGTTTTGCAGATAAGACTTTTTCGCATAGCAGGGCAGTATAATATTTCTGATAATACCGGCCCACACGTTTATTTTTTTAATTATACTGACTATACCCCTCCCTCACCCAGTGCGGGTTTGTGTGAGACCTGTAGCGATAGTTTTAAGTATTTACTTCACCGTTTAAACAAAAAGTAGAAAAAAAACGATGTTTTGGGCAAAAATTGATCTCAAAACCCAAAACGCCCATTAAATTCAAGACGACTGTCGAAATTGCCTTCAGAAAGTTCCCGAAGAACTTTATTTTATACGCATTTTAGCATAGAAGCATTTTATATACGGGTGATACTCATATTTCTATGTCATATTTTTAATACTGTTGTTTTTCCGATATGCTATTTTCTGACACGCCGGAAGTATTGGTTATGTTGAACACTTAATAAAACGTCTACTTGTTTGCTTGACTAACTTGACGATGATAACTCCTACGGAGGTCTCTTACGTCAAAAAGTTGACGAAATTTCTGCTTGCTTACAATTATTGTAATATCGGCGGGCAATCGGGATATTTTTGATTAAACTCGCAAAGTTGTCGTGTTCTTACTCTATTGCCGTATCCTATCATCATTAACAACCTACATCCTCTGTCTCAGTGAGTCGCATTTTTAAATAAACCATTAACACGGTAAGAAAATATTGATAAATATTAAAATCCAGAAGAGTAAATTAAATAGTTAAGATCCAAAGACAACGCGAAGAAATGCAATAAACTTTCCAATGGTTATTATTATCGGCCATAACACACCAATGCCTGCTTTGCAAACGTTATACTCTAAATGCAATAGAGCAAAAATAAAATAATATATTTTAATGCATTTTCATCTTATCGTTTCAAAATATTAAGTGCTTTTGTTTGCTAATGTAGATAGATTGGTTTTTCAGACATTTTAAAAGAATTATTTTGGGCACCTTTTACAACAAAAAGGAGAATTTTAGTGTACACATCAGGGCGATTTGCTAAAAACTGTGGAAATTTATTAGACATTGTTAATAGTTGGTTTGGTTTTGGTAAGAAGTCGAGGTGGCAGAACATTCCTCGCATCTCATGATACCGATTGCTACGAACATAGAGCAGACCCCACCAGGATTTAACCAAATTCTAGCCAACATCGCATTGACATATGAAAATTTACAAAACTACGACTCTTGGATTATGAGCTCAACATGCTAGCCACTAATATACCGAAGTTGGCTTTGCTGATATTTACAGAAGATTGTAGGGATTTATTTGTAAGGATCATAAATTGAAAATCGTACAGAAAGTAATATATTCGAATGATTGTAATTTTAATCTCAATCTGATTAAGAAAGATCTTAAATCAACCGTCAACCTCAAACCACTCGTCCAATTACCAGCGACCTTAAAATATATCTCCAAACACAGAATTGAAATTATACAAATTGACAACTTTGGGTTTGTTAATAAGAATTACAATTACAGGCGAAAGACAAAACTCTTGGTGACAGTAATAAAAATAAGTTTGCAATATTCCAATGCTTCTATTCAGGGTGCACTGGGGTAGATTTTAGACAAGAAAATTCGGGATAATTCTTAGACAGGTCAAGTACTCGGAAGTCATTTGCATGTAGTATAAAGAAAAACTGCCGGTTTTAGATAGTCGATACTTCTTTTTCTTATAACATTTATAATTTATAACTCTTGTTATAAACATTTTAAAATTTTTTACAGCAGTATTAAACGTTTATATGTTTAGCAGAACTGACCCTTACCTTTAATTTCTGAAAGGCTTACTAAAGCAAGGTTTTCGCTATCTAAAATCTTAGATAAGAACGGATTTTCTTGAAGATGTTTAAATTTTTATGTCACGGGGTAATTTTTAAAACCAGTGTCTAAAAATTATCCTATCCATTTCTAAGAATTATCCCAATGGCTGGGGTAATTCTTAGACAGGTTTTTATTTTTTTGCTCATTAAACAACAGGTTCAAGTTCATAAGCAAAAGGTCACTTTTTGTCTAAAGATTACCCTAGGGCACCCTAAGTATAGCTTTCTGTATCACATACAACGTAAATAAGTAATGGCGTGCTGAGAATCTTGCTGATTGCAGGCTGGGTTTTTTGAGAGCCAAGATTTATTTGCAAGGTTATAGCGTTGAAACAGTTGGAAATCCAAATTGGTTTAATCGAAAAGTTCAGCCAACAAGTGGCTCACAAGAGCTTTCTATGTAAAAAAGATCGTATGTTATTATTTATTCTGTTAGGTGAGGACACAAAAATTATCAACACTAGTATGAAGAATTTGATGTGGTATCTACAATCCATGCTAGAGCAGGTCACCGTCCATGCTTTAACCAACTTGGTCTTATACAGAGAAACTAGTGGGTATAACGGGATTTACTGTGCCTTATAGGATTGCGAGTATTAATTAATTCTTTGTAATACCTACATAATTTCAGATAAGTTTATCTGGACGATACAATGTAAATAAGAGATGTTTTGATTGTTATTATTTTCAGATACGGAGTCGAGGTCGGTGTTGTAATAAACATTGAATGCATAATGTTATCGATATTTGGACTGGTAATCAATAGGATGTAAAATTTGTCTGAAAAATGTATATTTTGAAGGAAAGATCATTACTGTGTGAATTTAATTGGTTATACCACTATGGTCTTTGCCCACCCTCTAGTATTTATTGATGAGCTTTTCATATTCTTACCAAGATTACATAAATTAAAAATGAAAGATCTTGAAGATTATAAAGCTTCTAAGTTGAGATTGAGATCAACATTACCATGTTGATATCAATTCTAAAATCAATAATATAAAAATTAAACGTCGCACAGTTCACAGTTCGCGAGTTCATTATCCAAGACATGTGGTGTGCGGTGTGGTACATTTAGTCGCCTCCGGTTAGATGCCGCCGATTCGCCAACGACGTTTCGCCGCGAAGCCGATTTGCAGCCGTTCGGTCCGCCGACCGATCAGTTCGGCGCAACGCCGATTGTCCGCCGGCCGTTTCGCCGCCCATATCTAAAATTACATATTTAGTTTATATTTCAATAATCAACTGTTAGCTGAAATGTAAAAGATTGCACCATAAACTTGTATAGAATATTATATTGAAAATTGATAGAAAATAACCATGTTTTAACTAATGAATATAAAATGTTACATATAGAAGTTAAAAGAACAAAATTAAATTTATTAGAATCTAGGAGTTATTAAATTTAAAAATTCAAATAAATTAATAAAGGACTGAACAGAATTGAATAGTTCACCCTTGTTAAATTTATTTGGGTAATAAAAGTATACGTTTTCCAAAGCATTATTGCCTCTATAACAAAATGTGTATCTCTCCATAACCCACAGTTAAGCACGTTTCAGCAATATAATGTATATTCTAGGTTCCAATACCTTTCATGCTTTCATAAAATACTGACATACATAACCTGTGAAATATAACACTAAACATTTGTTTACCATTTATAATCTTTTAGTGTTACATGTTCTATATGTTGCATGTTTCAATGAAAGCATGGTTCTGTCTTCCAATAATGTGAGTTTTATACACATGTATTTATACACTTGCTCATTTGGTTTACTAATAGTAGTAGATACCTACATACAGGACCCATTATCCCCTTGTGGGACATAGGGTTACAATAAATCGTTTCCAGCGTAATCTATCGTTAGCAATTGCTTCAAGCTCTCGAATTGATTTGCCAGATTCCTTCTCTACTGTCCTTCTCCAGGTTCGTCTGGGTTGGCCCACTCTCCGTTTTCCCTGGGGGTTCCATAGGAGTGCTTTTCGGCTAATGGTATCTCTTGGCTTTCTGAGTGTGTGCCCAAGCCATCGGTATCTTCTCCTTCTAATCTAGATCAAGATGTCTTGCTGCGTTGCCCTCCGCCATCACTTGTGGCCACCAAAGATTAAGAATAGCACACGTAAGTAACGATTAACAAACACCTGAATCTTATTTACATTTTCTTTAGTAATCGTCCAAATTTCGGAACCATATAGTAGCACAGATTTCACAATAACTACTATTAAACACTTTGATTTTAGTGCAAGTGGCAATGTTGTTTGCTTTACAGACATTTTTTAATATAAGATAAACTGCCCTAACTTTATTTATTCTGTTTTGAATGTCACTGGCGATGATCCCATCTTCACTAAATATACTTCCCAGGTATGTAAATTGCTACACCTTCTCCACAGGTCTGCCTTCTAGCATAATCTCTCTGTATCTATTAATATTGACACACATTAATTTTGTTTTGAACCCACCTTTTTTGATTCCATCTTAAGTTTGTCTAACTTCTGCTACATTTCTGTACTACCATGTGCAAGTAAACAGATATCGTCTGCGTAATCAAGTTCTTCTAACACTTTCTCTAAGCCCCATCTAATTTCATTCACACCTGCTTCCACTGTGTTCCTCATGACCTCATCTAAAACAAGGGTAAGTAAAAGTGGGGCCATAATACAACCTTGTCGTACTCCATAACTGCAATCGAATTCTTCTGAAGGCATGTATGCATAAGTCTACACTTATACGCTTTATACCCTTCCCTTATAAGGTTGACTAATTTCGGTAGAATACCCCTCTTTTCTAATGTTGTCCATATACAATCTCGGTAGTAGATGGAGTTGAACGCTCGCCTGTAGTCCACAAATACTATGTACAGTGGAGATTGTAGTTTTATTGATTTCTCGATGGTGATGCGAAGTGTGTTTATGTGGTCCACACATGAAAAACCTCCCCTTAAACCAGCTTGTTCTTTCCTAATTCTTTGATTTAGTACATCTTTAATTCCATTCGTTATTATTCTAAAAAATACCTTTCCAACTACGCTCAACAGATTGATACTCCTCCAATTATCACCTCGCCTTAAATTAACTGTTTTTTTTGGAAACTTAACTATGATTCCCATTTCCAATCTTTGCGAGATTTCTCTTCTAACCAAATCCTTTCGATAAGTGGTTGATGTATTTCTGCAGTTCTATGAATATCAATTTTTAGTATATAGTATATAATAAATATTGCAAGAATCTAAATTCAACACAATTAAGGTGGTGGGTATAATATTATTATTATTATTAACTCAAAACACGGCAGCGAATAGGTTGTCGGCGACTGGCCTGTCGGCGAACCGGACTGTGACGAATCAGGTGGCAAATCGGCGGTGTGGAAACAACGATGGCAAACTGTCCCATCCCGTGTGTCGTGCAATTTGCGCATTCTTTTCGATCGCCCAATATACTAAATGAGTTTATATTTATATGTTGTGTATTTGTTTTATTTTACGTTTTGTAATTTTATTGCACTTGATTCTGGTTTTACATTTTTTTATCAATCTTTTAATACATTTCTATTCCAAAACAATACATCATCGGTTTTTCACTTAAGTGTTGATTCACTTCCTGAATATATATTTTAATAGACCATTAATAAATGTTGTGCTTCAATGTTAACAGATTGCTAGAATAGATTTGAAACGTAATGCATTTTAAGTTTGACCTTTATCAATTCAATGATGACAAAATCACTAACATAAACCAATTAATAATTTCTAGGAGGCAACATTTAAACAGTTTCAATGAACAATAACTCAAATTGCAGCAAAACAAAGAAAGATTATTAGTATTAAATAAAGAGGCCAAAATATAATTTATTTTAAGATATGCTAGCTCATCCTCTCATCTGCAATAGATTGACGTCCATTACTTAAAGGTTTCACTCACGTCACCTGTTGAAACGCTTCGACAGTTGTATAATAACAATCTTTGTCAGAACTCAATTAATAAGCCAATTAAAACTCTGAATTCATTTTATGTATTTTTTCTAATTCAATGAAAACATCTATTCTAATAACAGGAAAGTAACAATAGGTTTATAAATATATTTTTTTTATTCATCTTGTTAAATTCCTTTTGGTGCATTTAATAATAAAAATGATTATCAAACGAAATTGATACAAATTTTGCATAAAATGTAGCATTCAATAGCAGCTACAAATTACCTTGTTTATTCTAACAATTTCCTGTTAACAATTTTAGGAAGAGTCATTAATATAACAAGCTATACAAATACACAAATTGCTATAACTACTACTACTTGTTATTTTTAACTTTCCAATATTATTTGCCAATCCAATGACAAATTTGGTTTTGAATGTCAAATCCAGGTTAAGTTTAATTAATATTTAAATTTTATATAGGTATTTAGTCTATTATTATGTATGATCTAGTGTACATTTTAATGTGTTACAAATAATTTGTTTTATACATTTGCTGAATCAGGTTGTCAATATTTTTATAATTCTATTTTAAATTGAAACTTCCCAAATGTTACTAGCGAAAAATCCACAATGTTTATTAAGCGATATGAGGTCAAAAGTCTCAACTTTATGTTCTGCTATTTTTAGATACCAGCAAAATTGTTTCTTTAACGTATATACACGGTTACTATAGGACGTATGTATAATCTTCGAACATTCCTCAATTAAAATTCAAATTATTAATCATATCTATTAAAAACAATCATTTCTAAAAATTAACAATGAAGGTTTCGCGGCAAGTTATATTACGAAACGATATGAATATATATTTTGCCTGCTATATAGTCTTGTAAGTTTTATAACGAACGTTTTGAAACGCGTTAGTACAATAGCACCCACTCCTTTTTGCCAGGTTTTATTGCTGTACAAAAATAGAACAAATATTTTCTTCGCTTTTATACTTAATTGTCAGTTTTAAAAGTTGTTATTGGTAAATTTATTACCTACCTATATGAGAATTATCATTTTGCGAATACATAATAGCAAAACGAATAAAAATTCTCTTTGGGAAATGCATTTCCGTTTGCTGACAATGAAATAATCGTAATCGTACATGCAATAAAGATCTCATTAAAATTTAAATGGTTGGTAGATAATATAAATTCTCTTCACGTCGGTTCGTAGTTAATCAACATTTCAAAATATGCAGAGAAACTAAATATATTTTAAAATTTCGTTTGTAATTTAGAAATGGGCGGAGACTGTTAATGCAGTTTGTGAATTAAAACGGATTGTTTTGTGGAAGTTCACTTTCAGGTTTATGTGATAAATTTACACATTTAAATATGGAAAGTATCCAGAATTTGACATCATTATTATACACAACAAATATTTATTTTTATTATAAAGTCTCGCTAGTAAAATAAATCTTAAAAGATGTAGCCTTTCACTTCAAAGTTTTTATATTATTACTTACCCACTAGCTACAGTTCTGAAATTTTCCCATATGAATTGTTCGTATCGATTTTGATTATTTATTTCAATAAAACAACAATAATATAACACTGTTATTACTATAGTATATATATAGAAACCTCTCATTGCATTACTGAATTATTTTATTTATATAAGACTAAATATATTTCTGCTACTGATGATTATACCATGATATGATTAATAATATCAATATCAATGCGTTACTGGTTTTAAAAATAAAGAATTAAAATTTCTTAATTAATTCATGATTAATTATTGTGTAGGTAAAATGCTAAGGTGTGATAAGCAAATTAAAGTAATCACGATTCTGTATAGTTAGTTTTATTATTTTTGCACTTGCTAGCTATTATTAATTCGCTCTTTTAATATTTTATTAGCTAATATTACAAATTACTGTATTTGAATTAGAAAATCATGAATCACAGTATTATTACTATTTATACCTATTAGTATATTTGTGTTTCGTATTCCTATATCAGTTTAAATATAGTCATTCGTCAGTCGGGCGACACTACTGCAGATAAAGAAACCATTAATCATTAAATGAATTTATGCTTGTTACATATATTAATTAAGACATGTTAGTTCTGCCAATTTAGAGCTATCCCCACCACTAAGCGTTTGGCAACCTCATTATTTATGGAGCAATTTACAATTATTGGTTAATACTGAACAGTTATATTAGTTGAGATGCCAATACCTCATCACCCTTAATGACATTCGTAACATCGAAATGCAACTATATAATCTTTCACAGTACTAATAAAGGTGCCTTTTATCTGTAAATTGAATTGCGGAAATAAACAGCAGATCAACTCTGTTGTCGGCACTTTGATGTTTTCAGCCAGTCCCACATATCGTACACAGTATACTCATACGAACAGTAATAAAGAGCACATACGAGCTAAGCGCCAAAAATTCTCGGCCCGGCAGGCTTCTACGGCAGGTGCCAACATGTTCAAACTCGGTTGTGTCATAGTTGAACATGTAAGAGGTCTACGCTATATATATTACGGCTAGAAGCGTAATATATTTTAGTAGCCACTCAAGCATCATGACGAAAATGTCGCAGCTAACGAAAATTGAGTACCGCGCATTTAATCATAAAATTTTTAACAAAAAAGGGCACACGCCTAATCAAATCAAACAAAGTTTAGACGGCGTCTATGGTGATTTATCTCCTTCATATTCCACTGTAATAAAGTGGTCAAAATGTTTCTGTTTGGGGCAAGAATCTCTTGAAGATAATGAGCGCACCGGTCGGCCAATCGAAGCGGTAACGCCTCAAAAAGTTGCAATCATTGAAGAAATGGTATTACAAGATCGCCGTTTGAAAGTTAAGGAGTTAGCAGTGATGTCTGACATTTCAAAAGCAAGTGTTCGCCGAATTCTTCATGACCATTTGGGTATGAATAAAATTAGTGCAAGATGGGTACCGCGTCTTCTTTCTGCTGTTCAACGTCAACGTCGCGTCGAATGTGCGCGCTCGTTTTTAAACTTGTGTGGACACGACCCAAAGCCGATTTTGGAGTCCATTGTCACTAGATGAAACAATGGTTCTGTATTATGATCCTCTATCCAAAAGGGAATTGTGACGACATTTTACTGATTGTTTTTAAAGAACGCTATACAACTGTTAGCAGTACATATTATGCGTCTTTATTGCATAAATTAAGAAACAATATTCGTGAAAAACGTCGAGGAAAATTGACAAGAGGTGTTCGATTATTACACGACAATGCACCCTTTCATACTGCCGCAATTTCACAAGCTGCCATTTGCGAATGCGGCTTCGAAGCATTGGATCATCTACCGTACAGTCTGGATATGGCTCCTAGTGATTATTATTTATTTTCCAATTTAAAGAAAGACCTTAGGGGACATTGTTTTAAGGACGAGAACGAGTTGCAAGCACCTGCAATTGAACATTTTAAAGGAAAAACTTCAGATTATTTTTACAAAGGCATTGAATTATTAATTCCACGTTGTAATAAGTGTATTGACATTAGGGGAGATTATATTGAAAAATAAAAGTTATTACATTTTACCAATTTTATTTTTCTACATCAGGACTAAAATTTATGGCGCTTATCTGGTACATACTCCGTACAATTACATGATTGTAGCAGTAAAGTTTTCTGTTTAGTAAAAACTGTAAATTTGTTATAATTGGTAGTTGAAAAAAGAAAATAAAATAAATTGTGTGTAATGTGTATAACGAAGAAATTTATCGGTGATCATCCAAAGGAAATCTGAAAAACTAAAGAAATTATTTACACAGCGTCTCACAAAACTAAAGGTAGACTACCCTGGCGTAAGCGATGTGTTCACTGCGGTTGCTATACACGACTGCTACGTAGTCTGCGTCTGCCAACTGCCAAGCAGTCTGGGAGTAAGTCAAGGTCACACTGAAAGTATTAGCGCGAGTGCATCTGCTGGTTATTTTTATGTTGTACCTAAACCTTAATAATTAAAGATTTCTAAAAATCAATTTTGCCATGAATTGATAATTAATGGTATTAACTATATAGTGGAGTTATTTTTAAACTGCTTTTTCCTCCTGCTACTTTTCTTGTAATAATAATAATAATAATAATAATTGCTACAACCCATAACCTGGAAACCGGGCCCGAGAAGATTGTGTTCAAATAATATAAATAGTAATCCTAGTAATGACAATAAATAAGCAAAGTAGGCCATTGTGAATGGCACGCATTTAAATTGACCTTTTATTTAACAAAATAGAATTTAATTGTTGACACAATCTAATAAAATTAAATACCATTCAAACTTTAGATTTTTCTTTATTAATTTCTTCATTAATTTCTTCAAATTTCCTGCGCAGAAATTCAAATCGTGCAAATTTAACAGTCAATACTTGTTTTGTTCACTATGCAATAAGTTTTCATAAATTAATCGAAAAATGCAAAGCTCTTATGGTATTACTGTATAAAATATTTATATAGATGTATTCCCATAAAAATCAAATTCAAAACTAAAAATATATTAAAAGTCATTCATCATCTAGGTTCGAATGCATCTCAAAATACCCCAGTTTACTACTAACCAAAAGCACAATCTACAATCTTTTTAAGTTTCATAACCAAGTTATTAATTTTTAAATTCTTCTAGGTTACCATTAAAGGCACATCCGGCAAAACTTGGGGATGATATTGAATATTTTCTATTTTCTGCTTTTTCTATTCTTGGCATTGCAAGAAGTATATATCTAATATATAAAAGACTCGTGTCACAGTTTTAGTTACCATACTCCTCCGAAAGGGCTTGACCGATTTTGATGAAATTTTATATGTATATTCAGTAGGTCTGAGAATAGGTTGTTATCTATTTTTTATACCCCTAAGTGATAAGGGTGGTCCACCCCAAATTTTTTTTTTATTTTTTGGACAAAATTTTTTATTTTTATTGTTTTATGATGTGGCATTAAAAAATACATACAACCCTAAATTTTCATCCTTCTACCATCAACCCCTATTTTTTAATAGCGATATTAGTAATTCAATAATTTTCAACCCCGGTCGATAACTGATCAATTATCACTTGATCAGTTATCCCCGCCAGGCGTCTACCGGTGTCACTTCTGACCCAGTAAACAGCACGGAGTAGGGATGAGATCTCTCTCACACAATAAGCCGTTTCTCACTCCCTACAGTTTTCGGCCATTATTATTATTGTTTGTGCATCAATCGTAATAGTGCCGTTTACATGGATCTCCGGTTATTTTGCGTCGTAATTTGAACCCACCAGGACTGTGCAACGGCACGCGATTAGTTATTAAAAAATTAATGAAAAACGTTGTCGAAGCCATCATTTTAAATGGGAAATTTCGAGGTGAAAATATATTACTACCACGGATCCCTATTATACCCACAGATGTGCCAATTCAATTTAAACGTCTTCAATTTCCAATAAGATTGGCATTTGCGATGACTATCAATAAGTCTCAAGGCCAAACGATGTCTGTGGCTTAGATTTGAGCACACCATGTTTTTCACACGGACAATTATACGTGGCATGCTCTCGAGTGGGCAAACCATCCAGTTTGTTTGCGTTAGAAATTTAAAAAAATAAATTACAATGAATTAAAAATATAAATGTTTGATATTGTGTTATTTTTATATTCCATCATCGTTTACAACGCTCCATGCCTCTTCCACTCATATATACCACATCCTCGCACACTGACAATAAGTTAGTCATTTTTTCTACTAAAATAATCCTAGGAATAATTTATATGGCAAAACAACGTTTGCTGGGTCAACTAGTTTCTTTATACTATCACAATTACGATTAGAATCTGAATGTGATTAATAATATGCTTCCTTACTTCAATGATTCACAGTCGAAAAATATTTGGTGCCTAGGACGGGAAAACCTAGGAAAGTCAAGAAAAACGTTAATTATTTTAAATTTATTAAAATATCTTTTATAAAAATAATAAATGATATAGAATAAACTCTTTTCGACCTAGCTATAGTATTGTAACACAGTCAAACCATTCCACACACTTTGTAAGTACACGTCTGTACTACTACGTACACATAATAATTCACTCGTATATCTTTTGTGTCCCAGTATAAACAGTTTCTGTTGCTTTAGTTTACTTTGACTAAGATTTCTTTTGCAACTAAAACGAAGTCTGCGAAAGAGAAAGATGTTTAACAGCGCCATATTCCATCATATCGGATGAGTTTTTATCCGAGTTGACGAAATGTAAGCGGATGCATTGTCACTCAAAAAGCAATACTATGACCTAAGTTAATTCCGTCTTGTTGTAATGTATTGGTAATGTATTCTTTATCTATTGGATCCCCCTCCAAAGTCGTCATCCGTGCTCTCTCACGTTTAAGTAAAGGAATTAATTCCTTTATTGGGATAAAAAAGGGCTTTTTCTAGAGTAGTGAATTATACCTCGATGTATAAGTAGAGTATTAAACTATTCCTTGGTTGCAAAATTATTTGATCGCCTTAAATTACGGGATAGGCGTTTTTATGCTTCCTTCTTAATAGAACATGAAGAAAACATCTATACCAAATTGTTTTTAATCTATGTTTGTGTTCGTACGAGTGTGCGGCATGAAACATCTTACCTAACGTGTGTAGGCGCTATTATGTTTATAAATACAGTCCAAACTAAATCATGAAAATAATAAAATCGTTGCATTTGAGAAAGAATGTTCCATTTCCTGTTCACCTAATTAAAATGGTAATAATATTTATCGCCATTATCATTTGAGTTACCTGCTGAGTTAGTAATAATAATAATAATGGAGGCAATAATTAAATGTATGTGTACCTACACTATTACAGTGTAAATAATAAAAAAATAATAGCAAACATATTAAAACACGTGTGTTATAAATTTAGACAGATCTGTAAAATAATGCTATAACTATAATGCAAGTTTTTTTGTATAAAATAATGAATCATTAATTTTTTACGCAGATGACGCCAGCAAAATAAATTTAATGTCGTAATATGTAATATCCCATTATTTATAACTAGTTATGCCTGTGCTTAGCTTCTATTTGTAGCACAGATTTAGATGTGCTTGTTTTGTAAAATATTATTGCAATTAATTATTGACTTTGATATTTTGGTATTGCAGACAATATTTAGATAGATTATATTGGAGATTATTAAATCATAAATTTTAGTTAGTTTTAATAAGACATTACGAAAATATTCATTTTAAACATTAATAACATGAATTTGCAAATCGCAGAAAAGTTGACTCTATACCCTGCAAGGTTACTCATACACGATGTTCAGGGTTATTAAGCAGCGCTGCGTTAGACGTTTTTAATAAGCATTTTCATCTCATTAACCGTATTTAACAGCCAATTTTTTTTGTTTTTACAAAATCATCTTTTTTAAGGTTTCTTTATACAACTACCCAAAATAAATATCTGTTCCACAACACTATATTTTAAACGGCGTCTCCTAACCACACTTTTTCTTGACTAATACGTGTGGTTAGGACACGTTTAAAATGTAGTGTTTTGATAGACCACAGTCCTTGCAATCTATTGCACAAGCTTTAAACAGTCTTTTGAAGAAGAAAAGACGGGTTTATAAAACGCTTAAGATCAACAACATTGGCTGCATTTAGCATTAAATGCCGAGCAACAAACTGGAACTAATTTAGTATGTTGCTACTTAGGCCTTACTAAACGATGTCCTGGCTAGAGATAAGCTCAGAAAACGTCACCTGAATATTGATATTTATATATTTCAAGTAACTACACAGTTTAACACCGAAATAAATAATTCATTTATTTATGAGAGTAAGAGAGCTATTTATGAGATCTTCGGTCTTTATGTTATAATCATATTCTATAGAAAGAATCAAAGGGGTGTTCTTTAGAAATGAATTGAGTTAACACGAAGCTATGAGGTAAATTTAATTATTGACAGCAAATGAGAAAATGATGGACAGTTTGATCAAGTTCGGAAAGGTAGTAAAAAGTTGTAACTATTAAATGAAATGTGGGCGGGAATCGCGATTTTATAATAGTATTGTGCCTCGCCTGTTGCAGATCTGTTTTGACTTTAACTTCTTATGAACAACTTATTTATCTGGCTGAAATCATTCACTCATTCATACCGATAACGTTTTGATACGTGGGATGCAATTCGCAGTTATAACAGACATTATGTGCAATGTTTTGAAAAACGTCAGGAGTGGGAATGTGGGAAACACAATTGAAGAAGTTCGGGTAACTTTTTAATATATATTTGTTTTACTTACATAAGTCATTTTTAAGTTTCTGTGCTATTCTTTCTACACTATCGGTGAAATCATACTGGAGATATTTTGGTGTACGTCTTTGGTGTTAGTAGGAATTGGTGATACTATTGAAGATACTATTTATTGAATTGATTAGGAAGTCAACTTATTTATGCTGCCCTCGTGGTGACGATGACGGGTCAAGTCGAACAAAGAAAACGGCATTTATATTAGCCCATTTCAATAAACGCCATTTCCACATTTAACTCACTTTACTCACACCCCGTAGTGTAGGATCTTCTCTACTATTTTTATTTATAGCTGGCTGCACACATTCTGCTTCTCAACGGATCTTAACCAAGTTCTGCAAGTCATATTGATCCAGAAATAACGAAGAGATACAAGGGGCAATTGCCACGACAAGATGATGACATTTGTACAAATATACATCATATAGCCCTAGTCTGATTTTAGGTAAGCCTTTTTCTTAGTTTTCTGATGAGTTTTCAGAAGTTTTCTGGTAGTAAAACACAAATTTAAAAATTTAAGAGATCAGATGCAGCTCGTCCAATTCTATACTAATCAATACTAACGGCCGCTTCTATAGACTACTATTGCTATGTAAACTTTTAAGTATTCCCGTAGATACACGTCTACAAATACTGATAAATCTAAACAAATACACGAGCGCATTTATTCCTATCCGACAAAAATGACCCATTATGGAAGCAAAAAGAGAAGTACTTGGATACCCGATTTAAAGATTAGAATTATGTACAAGATGTTATCGCCTGAACAGAATGTTTCATATTATTGTTCCTTGCAATACTTCCATCAGAATTTCGAATATTCATTTGGACGACCACAGGTGGGACATTTGAAGTTCAACGATAATGCAAAACGTACTTATGTACTGTACTTTTGATGCATAAGAGAAGTAGACGGATTTCATATAAGAAAATAAAGCATGAAACAAACTTTGGATTATGCTATACACTCTTGACACCATTTCAATAGCAAAAGGTATATGCAGAAAGATTACCTATTAATCAAAAGAAATTAAAAGATGTCAAAAAAGCACTGCAGATCGTAGACGAGGAGCGCACATAGATTTTTATGAAGCTATTTTACAGAGGTCTTGCAAAGAAGAACGTAAAGTTATGTAGTGCATATTGATATTTTTTTAGTGTACACTGCGACTATAAAAGAATGAAACGATTTCAGTAAAGAATAAAAACTGTTTTATTTACTAAATACATTTTAACTCAAAAGATTTTATTTTAATACCATGTCACTTGAAAATAATCACATCTTGGGGCGCGCATCAGTTCCCAGCGATAACTGAATTCTTGCCAAACTTTCGCAACCTTATCGTCGGTAACGTTTTAGTTATTGCATGCAAATGTTGTCTGCTAAATCTTGCAGCAACGTTATTTTGTTTTATAATACCTTAATGAACCACCACAAAAAAAAATCTAAAAAAGTAATTTCCGATGATTGTAGTGACCAGAACCAACCCATCGATTAGGGAAATGGGGTTTATAAAGTCGCGTACGGTTAATAATCATATTTCTGGAAAATCAGAGTTGTAAATTCTAGACCCGAAGTAATAAGAACTGACCAAGCAGTTCCGAATAGTTATTTGCTATAAGTGTCTCAGAAAAAAAACACGGTCCACATAAACGATTGTGCATATTCACGCCACAGATGAACTTTGGGGCTATCACGTTCCATCTTTAAAGATGGAATTCATGAGGAGTTCCCTCGGAATTTCCTGACCCCCTCCAATTCTAACATTATGTCAATTTACCTTGCCTGACACGTGAAAAGTTGACATGATACCATTCAGGAAGTTTTCGCCATTTTCAGCTTCTTCTAGCGGTCTAGGTTTAGTATTTGTTTTAAACGTTTTAACTTACGTTTATGTGCGTAAATGCAATCTCTTATGCAGTATTCTATGTCTAGAAGTTCACGGTAGGTTTAGTACTCGACCTACATGCTAAACAGTAGTATCATCTATTGATAGACGGCCATACCTTTTCTTATGAAATAGGATAAATAGATTCTTTCAATTGTGCATACCATCTTCTAACGCTTTTAGACGTTTTTTAAGATTCTGGATGTTTTTAGACTGGGGATGCATATTGTAAGCGTTACAAAAGTTTCTTTGGGGTTCGGTAACAGATTTAGCTTGTATACTAAACCAGTCAACACACTGCGACTTTTGTTGAGTGTTGAACATTTTAGCGCTTTAGATTAAAACAAACAAAAGCCACTTAAGGTACATTTTTAATAAATAGAGCGGTTTATTAGTAACCATCTTTAGTTTAGTTTTTATTTTTAGTTATTCGTTTTATAGCATTTCACCTTGTATAGTTTTTTAATTATTGTATTGATAATAATGTAAGCAGAATGTATCAACGTTACATACTTATGTTATATTTTTAAAACTAATATAATATACCCAATGCCATGCTACTAGTATAATAAATACTATTAGCAACATGTGAGACCTTCAAATGTAAAAATGATGTTCAGTACATTAAAATAGCGTTATTCAGTTTTTCTTACTTTCCTTAGAATTATGTGATATTGGCATGTTCAGTTTCCGTATTGATCGAAACAATTGTTGTCGGTTAACTGATCGATCGGTAACCCTTTTCCCACGCGTTGCTACGCCTTTGGTACGACTAGTTCTTATCTCGGCTTCCATTCAATATTTAAACGGGAATGAGCTTTGAACTCCCAAACATTATCAAGAAATATTAATTTTTTAATTATAAGATCATTTCACTCTTTCATTTTTAAATATTGGAAGTATACAGAGATTGTAAAAAGATAATTTTAAAATAAACAATATACCAGATGATGATAATTAAATTTCTAAGTAATAATAACACCGGTTGGTATCTATATGTATAAGTTAATATATGTTTTATTCATGTATTGGCCTTCTTTATAATTCATGGGCAAAATACGGCAGCAAAGCAAACAATTTAAAAAGAAAGGTAGTATCTAGACGTTTTATTTGATAAAAAGAACTTAATTTTAGATTCTTTAACTCGAGACTTCAAACTAAATAGGAATTAATTAAATGAATTCATTATTGTGTCTCGAAAAACTTTTGTATTTATTGACATAAAAATGTTTCAGAGAAAAAAGCCATCAAAACTTTTTATTCCGACCCTGCCTAGCAGTTTATATTCAATATTCAATTTTAGGGGTTACAAAAGTTTTCTTTTAAAAGTAAAAATCTTTAAAACCCAGACATCTTAAAATTTACAACAAGAGGAAAAATAGAATGATCGAGAAGAATAGAAAACGGGAAAATTGGTTTTGTACAAATAAACTTTTTTATTATTTTATTTATTTAAAACAATCATTGAGTAAATAAAATTAAAAACTTCCTAATTTAAAAAATAAAAAAGAAAATGATTCATAACAATTCAGCGAGAACAATAGAAACAAATGTTTTATTATGTGCATATTTGAATTCCTTTAATAATTACGTACGATTCGAGAGAGTGGGAAATAAGTTTTGATGATATTTTGGATGCGATAGATGTGTTTTGAGATAAAGGCAAATTAAATTTAACTGCTTTATTGCATTTTTGTCAAGGGAAATTTGTTTTTGTTTGCAATGGGAAGTAAAAGTGCTTACTGTATATAATATTCATTTAAAATAGAACATAATTATTGTGCAACACGGAAGAAATACTAATCAATGGCTTTTATCAGTTTTCTTATTATTATTACAAAAAAATAGAAATAAATTAAGCTAAGCCAAGCTATCGGTCGGTTATGTACGCGTTTGTAAGTAAACAACGTTAAAATGTGATTAAAAGGTATCGATCGAATTGCGATAAAAAAGGATGAATTAATAAAAAAATAGTACCTACTATAGTAAACGTTTTATAAAACTAATGCTGTAATTTTTCAAACGCTGCATTGCTTTTATATTAAAGCAATAAATTGGCTTTTTAACTACAACAATAAGTTTCATACGTACAGAAATAATAACGTCAAATATAAAGTAGAAAGAGAAACATAAACTAGAGTGGGATAATCTTTGTAAACCGGCTCAAGTGTACTGCTCGAATGGAGAGAGTTTAGTCCGCAATTACTATTAAGCGGCCATTCAAATTTATAATTCTACTAGGAATCGCTTGAAGTTTTAAAAAAGAAATGGAGGAGCCTCTTAAAACTAGTGGTTCGAACCAAGAGTTCCAAGGCTTCATTTACATTAAAAATAGTTAAAAGAAAAACTTATTTATAATTAAATGAGGCTCGTAATTGCAAATCCTTATAAAATTGAACCTATACATTTATTTATTAGTTTTCGTAATACACGTTCGAGTTTGACTTTTCGTGCATGTCTAAGCATTTTAAATTAATTCATTTTTAGGAAAAAATAATTAATTTAAAATTGTTCACTTACCTCACCATGGTCCATTCGGCCTTCCGGAGTATTTTCTGGCAAGAAATAAAGGCGTAAACTCGACAACACTTGTTCACTATTTTTATCAACCCATAATAACTGTAATTCACCAATACACACTAAATCCGAATCACTCCACAATTTTACAAAGAAAAATTCACTTAACTTCACTATTCGTTTTAATCCATTTTTTACATATTTGAACGCTTTGTAAAACGTATACGGTCCATGTTGACCACATGGATTTCCGACCAACTGCAAAAACAAAACAAATCAATTAGAAAACAAAAAAGAAAAACCAACCGAAAACGGTTGAAGAGGAATTACAGAAAACTGATTCTAAGAAATTGGCAATTGTTTCCACGTTAATCCTAGTAAATATTAAATAAAAACAATTGACAATAATAATCAGCCATATAAATAAAATCTACCAATTGCTTTTAATCTATTTCTATTTTTTTCTTATTAGTTGAAAATCATATTTGTTATCCTTTATTAACAGAAGCCAAAGTATTTACTTTATTAATATCGTCCATTTTTAATTTAGAAAACTAGATTATTAATGTATCCAAATTCCCTCCTGTCCGTAGTTAAGTACTTATATTTAAATTTGTCTACATATTCAAATTTCCCCTTTTGATGAGGTTGCGCTATTTTTATTACTATGCATGCATTCTTCTTAATGCGTGCTATTTTTATGTGTCCAATAAAATAACAAGATTAGCAATCATCTTATTTTCCTGTACGAAAAGAATGCGCATAAGGTTGTTTATAGTATCTGGCAGAATTTCTTTTATATCATCAACAAAAAGTAAATGTTCGGTTTCTTTCACTTTATACCTTGATGAGATGTGCGCGTAATTTGTTATTATTACATTATTGTGTTTATTTACTTAACATAATTGAAACTTTGATAAAATTTTAAATAATATCAATGTAAACAATAATACACATTAATATTATTTACCTTATTTAATGCATTGCTAATAACATTGATAAAATATTTTAATTAAGCTTCCAATAAAACTATTAATTACAAATTAGTTGAATCTACCAAAATTTCTTAATTGATTATTAATAGAAGAATGCAAAAATGATAAATACTAAAATTAATCTGACCTTGCGCTTTTTGATAATAAGCATTACACGTCGTTAATGCGAAATAAAAATTTTAACATTAAAATTAATATTTAATAACATTTTTAAATTATTACAATTAATATTTAATGTTTTTTTAAATTTTAAAATAATATAAGTTCTATATCTAATAAAAAATTAATTAATTATATTTTTTTACCTGAACTGCACTGTTATCCATTTTAAAAATCACAATTATCACACCGTATTACAAACAGCACGCCTCTGGCACCATCGTCTACTTTGTATTTACTCTAATTATGTGACGTCACGATACAGAGCTACATTCGTAAAAAGCCGTATTATTCCGGTGATGGTCGGATACACTGGCGCTTTGTTGTAATGTAGTGGGGAAAATAACGGAAGAAAATTACAACAACACGACTGACATCCACAATGGTTATCTGTGCATTGAAAAGTGAAATTGTGGTAACTGTACTTCTCTCCATGCCATTCAAGTGTGAAAATGTGTCACTTACAAACCGTTTTTAAGGTTACTCGTATTATCATCGGTGTTATTATGAAAGCGCTGATTTTTCACTTTTTATTAGTTGACGAGGTTATACAAACTCAGCTGATTGTACTTTATAGTTAAAATTATACTAATAACGCGAAATATTAATAAGAATTAATTAATTTAAAATGTAAACAAGTTTAAAAAAATGTGTATTTGTAATATGTTGCAGGAATAATATTTTGGGCAAGACATTTTCTATTGAAAAAGAATAAGAATTGAAGAGAAATAGTGGAAATTGGCATAATGCGCGATTGGTTGCCTATATTGGAAAATCATTACTAGAAAATTGGACAATAAAAAAAATGTTTGGATTACAATGAAAAATGTAGCAGTTGTTGTTTATTATTATTGCACTTTTTATAGGTAGTTTTATGTAGGTAAGCTTTTCCTTAGCTTTCTAACCTAATCACGATATAAATAACTGCTAATAAATTTTTATAAGCAGAAGACCTTCATAAAGATTGGCAAGAACAAAAATTCTATTGGAATATTAATGGGAGGGTATACCTGCTTAAGAGATTCCACAGAATAATTTGCAGTTTTCAGTGAAGTTCTCCATGTATTGTAATCGTGTATTACTATTTAGTTAATGTGATTACGTACTGTAAGCTAATAGTTAAAACTTCACAGCTTTGCAATTGCAAGTGAATCAGGAAAAAGTTTTAAAAGAAGAAAAACTGATTATGTTTATATTACTGTAATTAGTATCTCAGTTCTGTTTGCTCTTAAACCTCTAGTTCTGTAGCTACAATTATTTACAACAATGGAAATTATAGAAACTGCCTTTGAGTACGTAGATCTGAAATACAAAGTGCATCCATAGGCGCCGACTTTTCAAAATTTTAATGAGGTCTGGTCAGTTTAGAGTTTTACCAACCGTAATAAACAAGGACTGCATATCTAAATATTTCTAAAGGAATTATTAATTAAACTTCTATATAAGTATATAGGGTCATTCCATGATAATGTCAACCATTTGTCAATTTTTGAAAGTTAATATAGCCCTATATTCTAAGATGTCATGTTAAAGGTAGTTTCTTGGTGTTTCTGAATCTGGCAGCTCTAATGCAAAATGTTGATGGCCTCCAAAATCTCGTGCGTGTAAAGTGAAGCATGTTTTTCTACAAATTTAAGGTAATTTTAGTGTATTGATGTAATTTTAAATTTAAAATTAAAGTTATATTTTGAGTGTTGTTAAAATTAAATTAAGTATTTAAAACAACAATTACTGACAGTTTGATGAGATTTAAAAGAACTGTATCTACTCTACTATGTATTTGAAAATACAATACTTTGCCACGTTACATTAGTCACAAAATTTTTTTTAATAGTTGATAAGAAATATCTACTAAATGGTCATATTTCTCTTACAAGGATACATTTCACATATTTTAAGCATAAAGAAATATTTATGTGGTGAATTATTATAATTTAGATAGATGTGACTAACGTAACTGGTAGCTTGTGACCAACGTAACCAGCGTATATTAATAAGAAGTACGGACAGTTATTGGTTTTTCTTGTACCCAATTTCAATGGCCCTCAAAGGCTTTGGTGACTAGGTTCAGCTAGCAGTTAAAAGATGTCGCTGTAAAAGGAGGCAAATTCAAGAATTTGATTTACATCCACAATCAAATTTAATAATCTAGGATAACGCAGGTTAAAGAAAATAAAAAGGCATTTCCACATTTTGTATTAATAAAACAAATAAAACTAAGGAGAGGAGAATGCCCTACAATAAGCCAGCAATAATAATCTTTTGCTTTCTCTCTTGCTTCTTGCCATGAGATTCCCATTTTCTTTAATACTGCTGCCACTTCGTCGTTCCATGTTTTCTTCGGTCTTCCGCGTTTCTTGCTTCTTTGGATTTTTGCTTCCCATATATTTTTTACTTGCCTTCTGTCGCTCATTCTGCACATATGTAATTATTTAAAAATTATAAATCGCAGAAAAAATATTTCTATGTGCTGAAAATTTAAATTTAACCCTTTGTGGAGAACTAAATTGATCTTTCTTTCATTTTTTCAAAATTCTTTTGCAATAATTTTGAATGGTTCATATCAAGCTAATGAGATGTATAAACTTTTTAAAACATTTTAAAAGTAGTTTAAACTATTTTCTATCAATTTAATTCTCTATAAAGGGTTAAATTTAAATTTTCAGTACGGAGAAATGTTTTTTTCACGATTTACAATTTTTAAATAATTTAATTAATTAAATACTTTTTATAATTTGTCATTTTTCAAAGATAAAAATAAAATTTTGCTCTGCTTTTACGAATCATTTTTAGTATTTTAAATTTATCATTTTACTTTAAACTATTGTATTCTCCTCTCCTTAGTTTAATTTTTTTTATTAATACAAAATGTGGAAATGCCTTTTTAGTTTCTTTAACTTGCGTTATTCTAGATCCTTAAATTTGATTGTCGATGTAAATCGAATTCTTGAATTTGCCTCTTTTTACAGCGACATCTTTTAACTGTTAGCTGAACCTATGTTCTGCTAGCTGTACAAATGCCAGCAGACGCCAAAGCTTTTAAAGGTCATTGAAATTGGGTACATGAACATCAAAGATGCCGGTAGCAACTGTCTTCTTATACGTTGTACGTCGTACTTCTTATCACTATACGCTGACGTAACTTAACAGTTGTTACATTTGTCACACATGCATTTATACTTAAAAAGGGTAGATATTATACAAAAATAAAGTTAGTGTTTTCCGATTGCTTTTCACTAAATATCAATTAGAATATTTAATTGACACAATTTTACACTTGTCACTTATTTGTCAAATGCATTCCCAGTTCCTCAAATGTTTCACTATTTGTCAAATGATTTCCCCTTTGAAATTATCGTAAAAGATGTCAATGATGTGAAATGTATTTTTGAAAAATAGTGTAATTGTTTTGAGAAAAGGGAAACTCACTTGATATATAAAGTAAAATTCAATTAACAAATAGGAAAGTTATTTGAAGTATTGTGAAACATAATAATTGAAACAATAGGGAAAAGCATTGGAAAACTATAAATAAGATATATCTTCTATTTCAAAACATGAAGTGTTAAGTAACAAATTTATTTGAATATTTAATGTAAATTTGACTATTATCAGGTTCCATGATGGCAAAAATGGCAAAGGAAAGAAAGCAGGAGAGTCGAGCAAAAAGATCTCGTGAACATATAGATGAGGGACAGAGAAATGCAAGAGAGACAATGAAAAAAAATAGACAAACAAGAGAAAATGATAAGAAAATTCAGAAGAATGAGAGAGAGGCAACTAAGATACGAATGTAGAAGATGAGAGTGAGAAAAAGAGCAAATCGAGAACAAAATACTTCTGCGCAATCAGCTGACATTTCACCCTTTTTTTCATGGTAGTCTTTTGTAAAGGCTATGCAAGAAGGTTTAGCGTGCTCTCCCAAACTGCCCCCGAAAAAAGTCTGCAATTCTGTCATGCTTCAAAGGCTGGTCTTGTTTTGACCAATGACAGAAGGAAAATGGGAAATGCTTTAAGGGATGCAGAGAACAGATCGTTGTTGCCTCTTACATTAGGGATGACATATCTAGGCAGTATCCAGGTAAAAAGGATTGTAAAACTGTCCCGTGACCCAGTTACAGAAAAAGAAAAAATGCAAAAACACCTTTTACTATTTTTCCTAAGAGAGGCTCACCAACTATATTTGTCGGACAATCCTGAAAACCCAGTAGGTTTATTTACCTTTTGCATATTGCGTCCACCATATGTTGAACTTTGTGGAAGTAAGGATCAAAATGTGTGTTGCTGTTCATACTGTGAAAATTTAGCATTTTTATTGAAGTGCTCTTTATGGAAGCCAGAAGTGAAAACTGCAATAGAAATTATCAAGTTGTGTGTTTGTGATGAAGACTCTAGTGACTGCATGCTAGCCAAGCAGTTGAAAATAGTAACGGACAAGTAGATGCAGTAATTAATGCCGATAGTGGGATTGGATTAAGAGACAACGAAGGGCGATGTGATTCAGCAATGGCAATGGTTCATCAGTGGACAAGAAGATTGCTGGAAAAATTAAAAGTGTCCTCCAAAAAACCGATTCAGATGCTTAAAATACCGATTTCTTGTGTGCTGAAGCATGTATAGAACATTAGGAGGCAATCTCAAGACCTGAGGAAGAGAGAAAGGAAGCATTGCAGGTTGGTTCAGTCATATTCCTAACAGATTTTTCTGGAAATTTCACAATCAAGCACCAAATGTAGTGATGGTTGCCCATTGGAGGAATGAAACAGATACTGTAATTACCCTGTACACAGCAATAGAGCGGCAAAGAGAAAAATTACATTTTAAATTGTGTTTTGTAAAAAATAAATGCATTATAAATTTATTATTTATTTATTTAAATTTAAAGGTATTTAAATAACACCACTCTGATTAACTAAGCTATGGTATTATATCAGCACTAGAGTATGCCACACTTATTTCTAAGTAGTGGACTAATTTAAATGATTTTTTTTTAAATGAAACAAAATATAATTTTTTTTTCGTCATTCTTAGGATATGACTACAGTTTAAGCTAAACAAAATGATAAACAGAAATAATAACTTTATTTTACAATAAAGGGGAGATTTTACAATCGATTGTTTGAAAGCACATGGCAATTCTTATATTCTAGTACTTCCAAATGAGACATACGGTATTAAAAACAGACAATATATTTTTACAGGAACACTGAAAACTAGGAATATGTGGGTTTGAAGATACATCAATTAATATAGACGGTGTTGTACAGGAACAAAATTATACAAAATAATGGGTTAATTCCATATCGAGTGAGCCAATTTTTTGAAGTTTTGACCATCCCCTTTTTCTTTTTTTTTTTCAAATTTGGTACTCTGTAACTACTCCTAAAGATAACTAAAAATCTAAAATATTATATTTTTAACTCGAGTGGTTCTTGTATATTTTTAACTCAAGTGGTTCTTGAGTTGTGCCCTTCTAAAGAGTACAAAAATGTGTGATTTTGAGCATGTTGGCGTTTACATTTTCCTTTATAACTTTCGATAGAAATAAAATAAAGCAATGAAACAAAAGCAAAATAGCAATGTTCAGCATTTTAAAATAAATAATTTTTTCAATATTAAGAACATTCGAGTTTTGTTTTATGAATAATTATTCTTTGTTCTGGGTAATACTTACAAAGAATCTGGGTAAAGACCAAATAATGGACTTTAAAACAGTTTTTGTTTTATTGCTTTATCTTATTTCTATCAAAAGTTATAAAGGAAAAAGCAAACATGCTCAAAATCACACATTTTGTACCATTGAGAAGGGCACAACTCAAGATCTACTTGAGTTAAAAATGTAATATTTTAGATTTTTACTTACCTTTAGGAGTATAACAATTGTACAAAATTTTAAATAGATCAAGAAGAGTAAGTTACAACTTATTGGATCACTTCGTCGCTATCAATGCATACTGGCATAACTCTGTTTTAGCAACTTTACAGAATAGCTGTTTAAAGTTTTTACCAAAGTTTCAATGATTATAAAAACTTTATTACGGATGATATGAACTTGATTTTCTGAAATGTTTCAACTAGCAACAGGTAAATTAATGGCATAATGATATTTAGGGGCAAATACGACATACGCCTGTTTGTCATAATAAATATGCCACTGAAGGAAGATACGCCTAAATAGGAAATATTATGTTTAAAAATAAACAACGGTTTTAAAGAATTTATATTATTAATTGTTAGTATTTATGGAAATGTAAATAAAAGAGTAAATTAAACTTATACATAATATTTTAATATAAAAACAATAAACAGCTAAAAACTTATTAAATAAAGAATAATGAATGAATTAGTTTTTAAAAATGTACAAAAATAGTTTACGAAATTAAAATTTTATTGGAAAATACTATCATGTATTAACACAGCAAAAAAGAAATCGGAAATCATTATTAAAAATGATAAGTTATTGCATACAGTAAAAACTTAATTTTAAATAAATTATTTTTTTATTAATGAGGTAAAGAAGTATAAAACTGTTTGTGTTCTGACTGTCTAATCGGAGGTTTTAGCCCCAAACAGAGAGAATGTATATCTTCATATTTTTTGTTGAAATTTTAATTGGCCCTTGATTGAGCCGAGACAAATTGTTTGATAAGTTACTAATGTTTCTAATGAAAAACGGTACTTTACATTATTTGTATATCATAACTATAAGTTACGCACGTAGAACATTACAAAATTTAAACTTTTTTATAATTTAATTTTTTCACCTTAATTGCATGCCTTAATTATACATAAAATTCCCGCGTCTTGATTTATTTTTTCCGAGACTTGAGACAACAAAAAATTGAGCCAATTGCATTTACAATTAGATTAGTTATTATGGTGGAATATTTGTAAATTATGAATAATGTCTAGTTTTTGCTAAAACGTATTTTGATTCTTATTATTAAAACTGAGAA
The DNA here is from genome assembly GCA_929113105.1 of Agrypnus murinus. Classification (NCBI taxonomy): domain Eukaryota; kingdom Metazoa; phylum Arthropoda; class Insecta; order Coleoptera; family Elateridae; genus Agrypnus; species Agrypnus murinus. The sequence goes on from OV816024.1 coordinate 71,034,851, forward strand.
TTAACTTATGTTCATCTAAGATCTAGATAAACACTTTTGAGATATAATCAAAAATGTGTATGATAAATTTAAAAATGAGAATGGCCATAATAGTTATTACACTTACCTGATGGTATTTATGATTCAACAAGAATATATTATGATGTATATACATATAATGAATTATTGTTATATTTATTTTATTGGTACCTACATTCTAGACTCTACAATCACTTACTTGAACACCCCAAGACATAATGACGAATTTTTATGAATTTTCTCAAATATAAAATATGCAGCTAGTTTTTAAAAATAAACAGATGTAAATACTTACCATAAATTACAGGCAGGTTTGCCCAGATGGATTTCTATGATTTATTGCAAGTTATAAATCATTATCTCAATTTAAGAGTATATTTTGCTGCAAAGAGAATTTCCAAAATACTAATCCAACATTTTTGTAATTCAAGTATTTTTTAGTTAAAACAAGTGTAGACACACTTTTTAAGTAATTACAATAGAATACGTACTATGCAATAATTAAAACCTCTAAGCATTGAAAACAATGACAAAATATGCCTGTTTGTGACAAAAAATATTTTAATTTATCAGTTAGGTCCTCATTTTTTAAATAATATCTTCTAATCAGTAAACAATTAGGCTGTAATTGTCTAATATGTTATAGACAATATCAAGATGAAGCGTTGTGTGTCATTATCTCATTTTTGCTATTTTGGAGATACGCCCCTTTGCATTAATGACGACGACTTGACATGGAATTACCCTAATGTTAATATGCTGTAGTTGATCATGCATGCAACCAATGAGACGCATGGTTTAGCTGTAACATAACCTTCACGCCATCTATATTTTAATGATTTATATTTTAATATCACTATATTATTTTAATGAGGGCCACAGTCTTCGAGCCACTATGAGTGCATCTATAAAAAAGAGTGAGGAACAAATACTGTGTGAACTAGGAAAGGATGCAAAATTATGAATGCAAGATTTTTTGCCATATTAAAATTTGTAAATTTGTGTAAAACACCAATAAATTATCTAATGCATGAAAAATAGCTTTCTGTTTAATTACTAATGCCAAAGACTATAGACTGCTCCTGTTATGTACCGAGTTATTCATTATTAGAGACGTTCATTTTAATAAAGCATAAAACCACTATGACAATTTAATCGGTCAATGCAGAAACTGAATATGTCCACTTTTTGTGTAAATTGAGTTGTACATGAATTCACCATAATTCAAGGGTGCCCGATTGAATGGTGCAAAAAATTGAACATGTCCTGCTTTTCTATAATGTAGCGATGGTAGAGTACAGAAACTGAATAAGCCTAGGTCATGTTAAATCTCTGTAGCGTATGTCTTATATATCTAGGATGCGCTGAAATAAAAACAACTGAGCTGATATCAAATGAAGCCATCGTCGCGTCGTTTTGACATATGCAAGTGATATTTTGTTGAGTGAAGTTCTCTATGCAAAAATGTCTAAATCAACTAGTAACAATACTTATGAAGAAGAAAGTGAAACTGAACAACCTAAGAAACAGTTAAAGGGTATTTCCCACTGACTCCACACCCACTCCAAAACTGAAAGATTTCCAGAGCATTATGAAGTATATTGAGAAAGAATTTGACGAATTTTACCAGAATATCCTAAAATGGCCCATGAAAGAGAAAGAGGAAGACAGTGCAGTGAAAGCATGTTTAAAAATATTTTTATTTCTATTTAGGATTTTTAGATTTCTTGTGTTAATATTAAATTCAGTTTTTCTTTTGCCCCAAAATAATTTTGGTTCCTTTCATTTTATTTGCAATCAATGCAGAATCAATGCTCTTAGAATACAAGATTTTAAGTACATTGAACCATGTGATCTTACCTAAAAGATACCCTTCTTTCATAGCCCAAAAAATTACGAAGGTCCATAAAAGCAACACTGAGTAATTCAGTTTTTTTTGTTTTTCTCAAAATAAGGTAGTTGGAACATATGCAGTTTCTGCATTGACTGATTCAATTAAGCGAAGCAAATTAATCTGCAATACTACAATGTAAAACAAGTAAGCGCTTGAAAATGGTGGGTTTGGACCAAGAATCATACACAATAAGGATTGCCAGATCGCCCGAATCTATCCGCCAGCGCGGCTGTGAATGTGACGTCACTGCAATACCTCAGCTCATACGTTGTCGTTATGGAAATATGCGAATCCACAGAATGAAGTTATAATAATAATATAATAATAATAAACAATATTACATTATTGTTGACAATTCAATTTCTAAAATACTTAAAGTAATTAGTCATAGATATAAAATAAAATGCTTAAAAGTAAAGCAACCGTATTTATATAATATTACTACGAACATAAGTACTTATTTATGGATAAATCAATCAGTTATTTTACTTAATTTTCGTCGCTTTGTTCTAGATAAGTCTGAGTCCAAACTTTTTCTTTTCATGGTTTTAGTATATTTAGCTTTCAAATTATTGAAGTTCATCCGAATTATTGTCCTGAGTTTGCTAAAATCTTTTATGACACTAAATGGAATATCATTTTCTTTTTTAAATATCTTTAAAGTCAAATGTCTTACAATTCCGGGTCCTTTGCGCAATGATTCGCCGTGATGAATCTGAAAATAGTAGTTCCATTTTTTTATTTTTTTCAGCCAATGATCAGTTGGTTTTATTAATCCTCCGTATGAAAATTGTTGTACCCACGAAGGTATTTTGTTCTCTTTTAATTTGTAGGTGAAATGTCCCAGATTAGGTATTTTATCTTTATATTTCTTAGCAATATAGCCCGCAATGTACTCTAAAGCATCGTTTGTGATTTCATGAGACGTTGGGCTAAAATCAGATGTTGTCATTGAATCATTTGAGGATGTTGAGGAGGAGAATGATGAACTTTTCGATTCAGTAGATTCGTTCACATTTTCAACAACTATATTAACATTCGCCGTCTCCAAAACTTTTGAAACTATATATTCATCTGTGGTATTTGATTCAGTATTAACCTTCGAGCCAAGAATACCAGGATTTTTTCCAAGAATTATCATTCGAATTCGGTATATAGCTGTCAAGGGACTGGGATGTTCGTCAGGTCCTCCTCTGCTCCTAACTTGGAAAAAGAAATTTTCTAAGCTGTCTTGGTTCAACCTGTGCGTGCATATGTACTTTATATCTAATTTTGATTTCATGTCATAATACAAGCATTTTAGAGATTTCATTGAAATAATCATTCCTTTCTGAAATGTTTGAAGAGCATTCTTTCCAATAGCTCTCATACTTGAAATTACGTAAAGCATTTTGTCCAGATGTTTTTCCTGATCTTCCAAAGATACTCCATAAGCATTTTTTGATGGAACTTTTCCTTTGACACAATAACTGTTGAATATATCAAACCACAAGTTAATATCCCTGATAAAATTTCCCAACGTCTCAGCCATTTGCATATCAGTTCCTGGTTTATAATGTAAAAGACATGTTGAAACAGTATTTGACAAAAGCTGGGCTGCTAGCCTAACATTTTGTCGTTGACTTTTTACACAATCCAAATGTTTCTGACTAACCTTCCAGTTAGGTCTAACTTCAGTGTCTGTTGTTGACACCAATACTTGCAAAGGAGTTTTATTTATTATCGACCCATCCTCTAATAGAAATCCTACGTCTAGAAGCCAGTTACGGATCAATTTCAATAAGTGTGGAGCATCAGCAAACATGTAGATACTGTTTTTTGTTACAGGATGTTCAAATGACGTATTATCTACATTAATTCCTAATTCCTTCCACAATCCCATATTACTTGCTCCACAATCACTAACGCAAGCCACAACATTATAGGAAATTTTGTGCAGTTCAGTGACAATCTCAAATAATATCTCCTTAGTTATTTTTTGATCAAAAGCTATATACAATGGTTGTTTCCACTGAGCGAACAGACCTCTGGCCATTACCACCTGCATTTGGTTGCAAGGACCCAACACTTCATCTTTAGATATGTCATATTCCTGGACAGATTTTACTTTGACCTCATCAAACTGAATAACAACAGTTTTTTCAAATTCTGAAAATGACTTCAGCAAGACTTAACATTAACAAAACATCTTTTAAAATTCCTTGACTGACGTCAATTTGAGAAGCCCACTTTCTTAAAGATGATAATGAAGGTAAGGGATAATGAAGTTTAGTTCTTGGATAGAGATAACATTTCTTACTATAATATCTTAACGTAAATGCAACAGCTATCTCATCACGGGTCCAGTTAACTCTCTTCTTCTTTCCAGACAACAAAGCTATTTGATTATCGGTGAGAACTTTTGAGAGAGAGAATTTGAGATTTTTCTGAATTTGTTGATTTTGGACTTCTGTAGCTTTTGGTTTTAAAATATTTCAATTGATTTCTCAGTGCTTTAATTTTTTTTCCAAAAGTTTGTTTCATTCTGATATGCTCTGATTTCAAATCATTAAATTTTTTTAGTAATTTATCGTACTTTTCATCTTCTGGCTTATTTAGCGAAGTTGTAGGGCACCCTAGCGGAGAATTATCACAATCTAATTTCAAATTCTTCTCATTATTGCTGTCAGTCATGAGCTCCTTTACTTCTTGATGTCCTTGTCTCTTGAGAAGTCTTTTAGAGCGATCAGAATCGACATTTGAAGTTGTGGCAGAAATGCTTTTGCTTGGTAGTCCGACAGTGGGCACTGCTGTTTTTTTTAATATTTTTCTTAAAGGTAACCCTGATGAAAACAATCATTTTGGTTCACGTCAAGTACTTGTATGAAAGACATTTGAAAGTATGTACGAGCGTAATTTAATATGCATATGTAAGTTTAAATTAGCTCTTATATTCAGTTCAATCAAAGATAAAATTAAGTACTTTTTTACCTAGCAATTCATTCTGCAAGTCGCGTTCGTAATCAGTTTCCACAAAATGTTTCGAGCAAATCCTACTGTTGTCTGGGTTGAATTTATCTTCCCTCTTGCACCTGTTTATCCATTCATTTCTCATTGTTTGGGACACCATATCTTTAGCTTTTGGAAAAGTGTGAAAAATAATATCTTGCCCTGTAGCTCTTTTAGTGTAATGGTTATTATTGCAACCAAATACTGCGCATCTTACTCCAGGCATTCTGTCTCACTTCTATGGGTAATAGTTAATAACATGGTGGAAATACGGACTTTAAATTTATACCTTTCTTACCGTAATTATCTACTATAAATATTGTAAGTATGAAATTCTATAGAAAATGTCAATATGTTATAAACACAACACACCGTCTTCTTTGCACTACCTTACTAACGGAAAATATCTTTAAATAATAAAAAATGTTCTGAGATTAACTCAAAAACGCGACACTATAGCGACTGTGTAAAACATTAACAGCAAACGTGAAGAATGTAACGTTCTTTCTCAACGCGATTCAAGCATCGAGGTATTGTGGTGACGTCACCGCCACCTTGACCGCCACCTATCCGCTGGCGAACGTTGCAGCATAGGGAACTGGCTATCCTTTTCGGTTTACAGTTCTTGGGTTTGGACCAACCATGCCGCCAAAATATGAAGTGAAAAGTGGTCTACTTAAAATAAACCACTTTAATTAAAGAAATTGTCAGTGGCATGGCAAGTTTTATATAACAGGTTTTGTATTTCTAAACTATATGTCTTGTAACTTGTAGCGACGGCGCTTTTGAAAGATGAGCTAATCAAGGGTTTTTTTCGGGCAAAGTCACCTAAAATGCACGTCTCTATTCATTATATTTTGACCACCCCTTTATTTTTGCTATTATTGGAGATACAAAAAAGTTTCCTATAAATATACCTAAACTTCCTTCAGGCAACCAGAAGTCTTACGTCATAACCTGTCACCAACGTAAATTAGCAACTATTCAAATAGTTTCACTCTTAAAAAATGTAATTTATATTGGTATTACGATTACTACGTTTATTTGTACCTTCCAAACGATAACAGTTATTCATTGTTGTATCATTGCAAATGTTTTGTCAACTTGACAAGTTAAAATGTCGGAAGATTTATTAAATTCAAGTTAACATTATTTTTTACCTCGTTACTTACCATGCTGAAATATTTTAGCTTGTAATAAATAAATATCAAATATAAGAATAAAATAAGTCTTATATAATAATTTTGACAAGTGGAATGTCAGAAAAATCTTATTGTATTTACAAGATAATACTCTTTTGAAATCCTTTATGTAATGCGATAATGCCACATACACTACCTTAGCAAGCGATTTTTAAGTAGCATAATTCCACTAACCATCCTGATGGGACAGCTCACGGCGGTGCTGCAGTGGTTATTCGTAATACCATATCTCATCATGAACTTCCTGCATATCAAACAAATAAAATATAATCGACAATAGTACACATCTATTCACAACCATGGTCTTTTAAAGTAGCAGCTGTATACAGTCCACCCAGGCATATGATATTAACCGAAGAATTTGAAACTTTTTTCCAGCATTTGGAAAACCAATTTATAATAGTTGGTGATTGGAATGCCAAGCACACAGTGTGGGGGGGTCAAGACTAATAACCACTAAGGGTAAAAATTTATTAAGAGCCATTGAAAATTATAATTGCGTTCATCTCTCAACTGGTGAACCTACTTATTGGCCATCAGATCTTTATAAAGTGCTTGACTTAATTGACTTCTTTGTACTTAAAGGCATTTCACCGAATTACCTTCATATTGCCTCTAACTGGGGTCTGTCATCTGACCATACTCCTATCATTGCTACATTAAGTACTCACATCATCTATCGTTCTGCAACGCCTCAACTCACTTCATCTAAAACAGATTGGAAAGCCTTTTGTGAACACATCAATGTCAAATTGGATCTTAGTCTTGAACCCAAACGCCCAGATGATCTTGATGTTGCAACGAACTACCTCACTTGTATAATACAAGAAGCTGCATGGAAAGCTACACTGACAACAAGCAACATACCTCTCTTCATTCGAGAACTTGTATTAGAAAAAAGAAGCGCCAGATGTAGATGGCAAAGAAGTCGAAATCCTTTGGATAGAAATGCATATAATAGACTGGTAAGACAATTAAAGTCGGCACTACAAGAAATTAGAAATGCTACGTTTGAGTCTTATATTACTTCGTTATCTAAAGAAGACGATTCCATTTGGAAAGCTACGAAGAAATTTAAACGACCCGTTATCCACATTCCTCCCCTACAAAAACAAGATGGTACTTGGGGAAGAACTGAACCAGAAAAGGCAACAATATTGGCTGAACATCTGTCAACAGTTTTTCGTCCACCTCGGGCCCACAACAATCACGATGAACAAGAAGTTGAGAACTTTTTAAATAGCCCTTGTCCAATGGATTTACTAATAAATCCTTTCCCTCTAGCGGAAGTTAAACATGAAATTCTAAAGTGTAGAAACCATAAAGCTCCTGGGTTTGACTTAATCACACCTTTAATCCTCAAACACCTAGCTCGTAAGGCAATCGTGTTATTGACCACCATTTATAACAGTATGTTAAGGCTCGCATATTATCTCATAACCTGGAAATTCGCACAAATAGTAATGGTACACAAACCTGGTAAACCACCACATGATGCAACCTCTTATCGGCCCATTAGCTTGCTTCCATGCATGCCAAAGATTTTTGAGAGACTTTTTCTGAAGAGACTTGTCAGGGCAGTTGACTTGAATGAAATTATTCCATCCCACCAATTTGGTTTCCGTGAGTTTCACTCAACAATCCAGCAAACACAGAATTGTAAATGAAATACTTAAAGGACTCGAGGAGAAAAAACTATGTACAGTCGTTTTTCTTGATATAAAGCAAGCTTTCGATCGTGTATGGCACAAGGGTTTATTATACAGGGTGTCCCAAATATAAAGGATTTTGTGTTAATGGGTAACATATGAATAATAGAAGAAGCCAAAATGCATAAAATTCCGCACTATCTCAAAAAAAAATTTTTACTAAAAATTTGTGGGCCCCCGGAAAACTAAGCAAACTGAAGACGGCCCTGGTGTCTGGTGAAGCATAATAATATATAGTATGCTGATCTCATTCTATTTAGTTTATTCCAAGCAAAAATATGTTTACTATTTAAACTGTTATTATAGTAATAAAGACAAATGCCTCCTAAATAAAGATAGACTAAACAACAGTGACCGGGTGTTTTGTTATTCTTTTTTAAAGTACATTAAGGTAGGTTAGTGTTACAGAGTCGGACTTGAAAATCAACGAAACTTTAAAATTCATTTTCTCGAAAACTATTCAGTTGAAGAACAAACTTTATAAGGAAAATTTGCTCTACTCCATTCCACCTATCTACCATTAACTCAAATCCCTTTATTTCTGAGACATTATAAATTAAAGCTTATCTTACCCACTCCTTTCTACCTTTTACTAAAATCTTACTTGACTGACCGATACTTTCAAACCAAGTTCAATTCCGAGACATCTGCATGTCACCCCATTAGATCAGGAGTACCACAAGGTAGCGTGCTAGGGCCCTATCTCTACTTAATTTTTACAGCGGATATCCCAACGACAAATATTACCAAAATTGCCACTTTTGCGGACGATACTGCATTAATTTCTGTGGATGAGAATCCACAAGTTGCCTCCGACAAATTACAGTATCATCTTAACCTACTTGAAGTCTGGCTGAACAAGTGGCAAGTAACGGTTAACCAACTTAAATCAGCTCAAGTGACATTTACCAATAGACAACTTGAGTGTCCAAAAGTAACAATACACGGTATTTGCCTTCCTGTTCACAATGAAATAACATATCTTCTAACACTGGATCGAAGACTTACCTGGAAATCCCATATAACAAAAAAGAAGACACAAATTAACCTTAAGATACGTCAAATGAGCTGGCTGGCTGAAATGAGGATGATATTCGACGCTCCTTGGTACGTCTCCAATAAAACTCTCCACGAGGACTCAGGTATACCACTAGTTGACGACGAATTACTCAAGTTTACCAGAAAATATTTAAATAATCATCCTGGACACCCTAACGAAGAGGTGGATGCTTTGACCGTTCCCCCAGCAGTACGTCGAAGATTAGATAGACATTGGCCTACCGATGTGGCTCCATAATATATGTAGTTATTAATCTCTTTTGTTATTTCGTCTTTATGTCAGACAAATTACGTAGTTGTAATTATTTTGGAGTGTAGTCATTGGATTACTTCTCCACTCACTGTTCCACTTTCATCTTATTTTCTTATTGCTCTCTGGAGCAGATTGTAAATATCTCAGATAAGTAACAAAAAAAAAAAGGTTTACTCACAATTTGGAAAGCATAGCCTACTGCTCTCTCAGTAGAGGTTTTTTGCATTTTTGAAGTCAAATATTGTCAGCTTCACATGAAAAGTGAATAAGTCCGAAAAGACTGTTTACAGGAAATGTATGTATGCACAAGAAGAATTATTGGAGCACATTGCTGTCCAAGAAATATGCGAAAACAAGCGGGAAATAAATCGTGTGACTCCATCTGTCTGCATGTGAGCAGCACAAGTTTGTAGACCAGCAGGGAGCTAGGGGGTATTTTAAAAATGAATTATCCATTAAATTTAAGTTCGCCACTCATTCATTCATTTTGATTGTTGCTCTTCAAAAACAAATTGTTACTTTGCAAAATAATTTCATAACCCTGTAACTCTTCTCTTAGAATTCAACGTACTTTAAACTTCTGAAGTTTGAGCATAACGATACCTTGTATACTTAAAATCAGGTAAAAAGGACTATTCGAAGTTGCAATAATATAACATAGGACATTCCATTAAAAAAATATATTATGTGTTGTATTTTTCGTATCATTTGGCATCTATAAGCAATTGTTTTTTTATGACATTTTAAAAAATATAGGTACAACAATTCAATAATTTTTATTGGAAACCTCTTTTTTTTGATAACTCCAATAATAACATAGATAAAGGGATGGTCAAAATACAGTGAATGACCCTGTACGTTCATATCCATATTTTGATGTGGATACTAGCATTGAGATCATTTCTTACATAAGAGTAGCAACTATTGGTAACTTAATTTTATAAAAGTTTGTTCATTTTTAAGACTTCAAACACTTCTAGAGCTCTGTTTGAATTTTCTGAAAGAATCTTTAAAGCAAAAGCCCTCTACCTCATGCACCATATTCGCCAGATTTAGCCCCCTCGGACTATTTTCTGTTCCCAAACTTGAAAAAATGGCTCAGTGGTCAAAGATTTTCCAACGATGAAGAAGTGATGTCAGCAATTAATGGCTATTTTGAGGAGCAAGACAGTTCTTATTATAAAAAGGGTATCGAACTTTTTGAACACCGCTGGGAAAAGTGTATAGAGCTGAAAGGAGATTACGTTGAAAAATAAATAAATCTTTTTCCAAAATTTTTGTGTTTTCTTTGTTGGGTCGGGTACTTCTGGGACCACCCTCGTAAGATAATTATTCATCGTTTTATCTAAGTGCTGAGCACCACATTAAAAACAGTCTTTCATAGGACGCGTCTATTTTGACATCGATATCAGCAAATATAATGACTGTCTATTATGTATTAGTTAGAAATATAATTGTGAACATGGATACAGGTCCATTTTAATGTTTACTTGTTTTCTAAATCCAAATTGTGATAAGGGAGTCAAAATAAAAATGGTATATACTACTTTTACCTTCTGTGTATATAAGTAAGTTTGTTTAAGTACTTGGCTAATAGTGGCTACTTCTAATAGTAACCTGAAAGTATTAGCATGTAAATGTAAAATATCTTTTGTTGTTATTATTATTAATTTAGAATGTGAAGGGGTATATTTTCAGAATAGGAGGAATCGTGAATTCTCTTCTCTTTGATTACTATAATAGGGATTGTTTACGTCCATATAACTTAAGTAAGCTTTCAGGAAGCACTTAAGTACATTTTTGCCGAAAGTAGATAATTTAGTTTGTATACCGTTATTTAGTATTTTATAACAAAGAAATATTTTAGGATTATACCCCGGATATTATACCCTCTTTCTAGAAATTTAGGAATTTATAAATAATATATTGACACTGTACACAAAAGTAGCCGTACAAGTGTTGCCGTGTTTACTCCTTATATTCCGTACATTCAGTATAATCGGTATAACTGACCGTATCGTTTCGTTATTTTGGACGTTTTTTATTGTTTTGGCAAGATGTTAATATGGAAAATGTGTACACCAACAATGTTTTATATAGCATTCTTCCATCTACAAAGGCAAGCTTCAAAGACTGTAACAAGTTGTATGATATCACTTCGTATAGTTACACAGAATGACATAGAAAATGCATTAAATATCACAAAATAAATGCCAATGTCCATCGTTTAGCTGTTTCGACTCACTGTGCGTCAGCGCGATGGAACACAGAGAAAAATGCAGTAGCGTTGTTTTGCACAACGTTGGTTTATTGTGATTGTACGATGTTTTTGTACAATTGGGTTCTATTATTTAAAAGCGCTGCGTATTCTTTCTTAATAAGATTGTTTGAAGACGTCGTGAAATTTGATCTGACAAATTGTGCAAAGCAAATTGAAGTATCTAAAGGAATTAATAATTCACAAAATTGTGCTGCGTCTGTCTATAATCTTGTTGTATATTTTGATACAATTGTTTAACTGTAATCATGCACAGTATTATGCAGCTTAGTAGATAAAAATTGAGAGTTCTGAACCCACCCCCCACTCCTGACATTGACCTTGAACCTATCTCTCTCTAACACATGGTGACCTTGAATCTATCTCCGTCACGTAAACGTGGCAACACCGCATTCTCAAGGTCAACAATATGGCAACAACGCATTCTCAAGGTCAACAATATGGCAACACCACATTCTCAAGGCCAACAATATGACAACAACGCATTCTCAAGGTCATCCAATGTTGATGACCTTGAACCTATCTCTCTCTAACACATGGTGACCGTGAATCTATCTCTGTCACCTAAACGTGGCAACACCGCATTCTCAAGGACTACAATATGGCAACAGTGTTTTGACCTTGAACTCAAGACCACTCTTCAAGGTCATCAAACACCATTCAAAGCCATACTCAAGGTCATCAAACACCATTCAAGGTCAAGCTTTAGATATATATAGCAGGTTGCATGTATGGGAAGAGTAAAGCGTTTGCAGTTGCAGTGTACAGTGCAGTGTTACAATGGAAAGCCTCGCTAAATCAATTGAGAATGCGAAAGCGCAAGCTCTAGAAAAGCAGTTGATGGTTCCAAACGAGCTTCCTAAGGATGCTAAATGGGCACCGCTAGTGAATCAATCAGTGTTTTATTCAAACAAATCAAAAAGTAAAGTTGTATTTGTTGGATTATGTGCTCATTTGGAATCCCAACTCCTGTAATAAAAGTAGCTGGAGTAAAGAATCAGTGTATGCTGTTTGATGAAACGGAGTGGAACGCGTTAATAACCAATGAAGGAGTCATTAATAAGTACTTTAAAGCAGGAGAAGAGGTCGGGCTTCCTTTGAAAATTGGTACAAAAACTATCTCGTTTGAGCGTGTTAACAGAAATTACGATAAAACAAAAATCATAAAGATAACTGATGCAGGAGATGATGAATTGTATTTAGCGTGGGAGTCCTTATATGAGCTGTGGCAGTTAATACCGTTACTAACATATCGATTAAACCTTCTGAAGGGTTTGGAATTTTTCAATTTCTACCATAGCATAATAGATGGTGTTGTAGACATGCCGGGTGACTGCATAGTGAACATCACAAACATATTGGAACCATTAATGAAGATGCAAATCCCGAACGTGTTTGGAATGCTAGAAGTTGTGCATTATCTACCAGAAAAGGTAATAGTAGATGTGGAAGTCAAAAGGTGTATTGCGTAATGGAAGAATGAAGAGGGGGAAAGGGTGGGAGCGGGTGAATATAAGAACACACGATCTATGCGTAACGTAGTTAAACAGAATGGGGACGCGTAACAGTGAAGACGTATCAAGCAAAGCTATTGATAAACTGAATGCTGTGGAGAAACTACGGTGTGAATTAGAAGCGCTAGAGGAGTATGCGGCACACGAAGCTGTTCATGGTACGGGGATATTCAGTCCGGAATATTGTCAAGAGTTAGCAGAACGATATAGAAAAGGCGTGCAGTTGTGTCAAGACTTCATTAGAGGCGTGATTTGTGATGAGTGTTTGGTAAAAAAGCTCATTGAGCAACAGTTAAGGGACTTTGCATATGACTTAATAGAGGAGGGATTAAATGGGTGGTTTAGTGACATTTGATGAAAGTAAAAACAAAATGCATTACATGTTAACATGGGAGTATGCACATCGTCAAGCACGCAGAAGTCAATGGGAAATAATAGCAAGGGATAGGGTACGATTTCAGAGACGAATAAGCTACGTGCAAAATGTAATCGCTCCAGTTTTGAAAGAAGAGTATAGAGAGGGTATCTATAATACACGTTTTAAAAGTGGTGAGGGTATAGTTTAAATAGTCACATCAGTCGCTTACCCTCAGTTACAGAAATGGGTTCAATCAAAGTGAGTTGGCAACATTACTGGGTTCTTGAAACAACAGATAAGGGTGAAATTAAATTTTCGCGTTATAAAACGCACAATACCGGGTTGTTAATCGAAAGAGCTAAACTATCGAACACTGTGGTTGTACGTAGTGAAAACGATTATCGACACACTTCGTGTGCAGGTGTAGAAGTCCATTATTTGTTAAAAAATGGTAAACTTATAAATATCTTACAAAATTCCACATGTACAGAACATGGTTTGTTCCAACATCGTCATACTATTAACTTGTTGCCTGATAAATGTAATTTCATTCTTTTCAAATGTAAATGTGTTACACCGTATAGTGAATGGATTGCTGCAACTGAACGTGCACGTGACAATCTTGCTGTCGGTTTTCCTTCGGGTTTGGTGCGTTATCTGGATTGGGAATTAAAGGGTAGTAATTGTTATATATTCAATTGTGACTAGTTATATAAGTTTGTAATAGACAATGAATAGTTGTAATCATTTATTATGTTATCTGGATTGGGAATTAAAGTTTAGTAATTGTTATATATTTAATTGTGAATAGTTATATAAGTTTGTAATAGACAATGAATAAATAGTTGTAATCATATTATGTTTTTTTAATAAAACCATTAAAGAATTTAAAAAACTTTATTCTGAAAAATCCATTACATGAGTTTTATATAAGTAGTATACATTACTTAATGCACAATAGCACAGTGAATGATGATGATAAAAGCATGATGGAAGCATAGCCTGTAGAGCTGGTTCCTCTGGTAACTCCACCACCGGTTGTGATACGAAACGTCGAATGTAGTTGCTCTTTTCAGATCCCGTCACGTAAACGGTATCCGCCTGCTGAGTCAAGCGTTGCAGAATTACAGGAAGCATAAAGGGAGTAGTGAATTCTTCATTCCAATCGAGACAATGATGATTATGCATTAACCAAGTAGCTTGTTGACGAAACGTGGGTCGTAAGTTGCGAAAGGCGAACGGAAGTTTGAAAATGTAGTGAGACACACGGTGTCCATCAAACACGGCTAATTCCTTGGGTGCAAAGTCTTTTTCTGAAGTCTTGAAACCTTGCACATCGATAACTAGCACGATCGAAGCGTGCGACTATACTAATAAAGGTAACAAGTCCTTGGGCGTATATAACGATTTCCTTTACAGTTGACGTACTTGCTTCGTCAATGCATTATACGTAAATACACGATCGTGCAAAATGAGACAGTAAGCAGTAGTGTTCGCTGGAATGCTTTTGTGAGTTTCGAAAGTAACTCGAAGAACGACAGCTTTCCCTAGCAAGGAATCTTTCTGTCGCGTACAGTCGATGACGATTAGAGGTGTAAGTGCCTTAAATCTATCAGGAGCCAGTAGAGGTTCGTTGGGTTTATCATAGTACGATCGTTTAAAGTTAGCATACATTTCGTATAAAGTAGCATATCGATTTTCACCATAATTAATATTTAATTGATCGTAAGGATATCTTTCCGTATTTAAAAATACCGTCACGTTTTGAATATCACAGGCGTCGAATGCGCTCATTTCTTTCTGCAACTGGCCATCACGAGTGTCAATATTTTTCCCAATATATTTTGTTAATGATAATTCTTCCGCTAATCCCGGTTGAATATGTGGAACTTTCCAATATATTTTTTGCAAGTTAACCTTAAGCTTTTCATTAACATCGGTAGATATTAGGGGATCGACATCCGAATTGCTTCTAATTAATACCAATTCTTGACGAATATTCATAATAATCTTTCCATAGTCTTCAAAAATCCCCAACAGTGTTGATAAAGGTATGCAGGCGCAAAAATTACCTTTACTATCTAGCAAGGTGCTGGTACCATCCGGAAACCAACCAGCGTTTTGTAACTTAACGCTTTCATTCGAATTGTAGGAAAGGTAAGCTTTCATGGTGGTTGTTAGACCAACTTTTGTTACCGAATCCACCACAACTCCATTCATTTCGTACCGAATCTCACTAAAAAGATATGCAATACCATTGTTTATAAATTTACCACTCGCTGATGGTTTACCATCTTCTTTCAGTAAAGTACCTTCTACATATAGATAACTACGCGAAGGCAAAGTGGACATATCCTCTTGAATAGGTATTCGAATTTCGTCATTATTCTCAAAACGAGTGGTATCAGGTTGGTGAGTGTGAAATTCAGCTCCAACAATCGAGTTATCGACGAGCACTTTTTCGTTTACATTTAGCACATTCATTTTGGGATAACAAAGCCTAAGGTTTGCAAGAATAAGCGGTTACCCCTTGTCAATTGAGTAGCGACCGATGCCTGACTAACCATTTTCCGCTTCCAACACGATCTTTTATAGCCAGAGCGATCAGTGCAACATCGAGGAGTGTTATATTTGAACACCATCATCCACGCTCTTCAAATGAAGTCCTATCGTCACGGTTTCCCCTTGGAAATTAACCCAATCCCCGTCTTGATCCAATATTTTAAGGGTAATGTTTGAAATAGTATTGACATTAATTGGTAAATAGGGTGCAGTCTCAGGTGCTTCTATTATTTTGAATCCAGGAGAAACACTGGGGAAGAATTGATGTATCACATGGGCAGGTGTACCATTAATGTAATTTCCTGTTATTATATTACATTCTAAAATTAGAGTTAACGAGTTAACCTTGATAATTTTAACTGGAAAATCAGATATGTGACGTTCCTTAGCTTTTAAGATTCTATTCTTAAACCCTAACAATGTTCCGATAGAGTGTTCAACTGTAAAGACAATGTCGTGATCGGCTTTTATAATCGATCTTAGGGTATTATGATTCGGATCGATGTTAACAGACTCGCCGTTTCCTTAAGAATTAATGTATTGAGCTATATCAGTAAGCTCATATGACCCTGTAGGTATCTTTATTATTCTTTCACCCATTCTAAACACGTTGTTTTTATCCGTTACGTTGGGAATAGTATTAAACGTTTCGAAATTTGTCAAACGCTTAACCCATTGTTTTGTAGGATCCAAATATATGGGAGGGTTAAAAGGAGAAGTTAAAACAGACGTTGTAGCGGAGAAGATGAATGTTTGAGACATCTCAACATTCCCAGTAAGACTGAGGAAATGTTAAGGAGTGTTTTCATATAAAAAGTTCAGCGCTAAATGTCCACAATTGTACGAATTTAGCTTCTGAAAAGCATCGTAGTTGTAACTAATAACGTTTAAGCTACCATCACTTTTAAAGTAATGAATGAGTTCTAGTGGGGGTTTTAACTGTCCAATACTATCAAAGTATAATATATTTCGACCACGTTTAACATTCGATGTCCAATGCGTACCTTCCCCATCTGTATCATCTAAATTCACAATTCCACATTCGTTTTTACGGATACGTTTCGGTAACCCGTTTCGCATAAAAATACCTCTGAAGTATGGAATTTTTAACTCGTTTACGTACTTTGACAGATCGATATTGGTCAGTGGTCGGTGTGGTAGCTTTAAGGGTAGTTTTTTGGAGGTCGTAAATACAATCCTAATCCTTTTTTGTACGGTTTCAAATATAATCATTTTCCTACAGGCGCTTGCTCCATCGCTATATTGTGTCGTTTCGTTTCTTCGAGCGCTGATTTCGCTGCTTTTGCTTCATTCACTGCTTTGGCAACCGCAGCTGCTCCAGTTCCTAACGAGCCTATAGCTCCGAGAGCGGCAAATAAAGGAATCAGCGGTAGGAAACCACCTTGTTTGGGGATAGGTATAATCCGACCTTTAGGAGCAATGATACGTTTACGTTTCAAGGCCGCTAGGGCAAGACGAGCAGACCGTTTTAAAGATAACTTTTTTACTTTACCACCAATACGTTTTCTATCTAATTTGATGGCATTGTTGAACGTTAAAGTACCCCTTCTTTTCACCTTAGATCGTCGTCGTCGTCGTCGAACACCCATACCCAATTTTCTTTTTCCAGACATAATGCCGGCCACAGTAAGTGCAGCCGCTCTCTCTCCAAAACGAGCGTCCTTAGAACGAAACCTAGTCCACGCCTTATGTCCTAATATACTATCGGCTTTATGACGTTTACCAAGATCGTTAGTTTTTGAATAGACTATGTCGTGCTCTTTACAAGCTTCATCCAACGGGTTTATTTCTTTGTCTCCACGAGAAAGCCTTTGATGCAAACGGGTGCCAGGTCCGCAGTAGTTATACCCTGGTAAAGGTAATTCTAACGGTAACTTATGAATGAGAGTGTTGATCACTCCCTTCCCCTTACGAGTTGATTGACGATTCTCCGCTTTTCGCAGAGTACGTTTCATAACACATTACTCCTCCTATCACAGGTGAAGAGTGACTGTAAGTGACCCATCTACATATATTTATATATCACACACGTGTGCTCCTCCCTCACAACGTGTCCTACATGGAGCAGCTAAAGTTGGTGCATCAGAGGCACAGATTACCGGTTGTAAATCGGGATAATTGTTCACCGACGCCGCAAGTTTCTAAACATAGCGTATTGTTGGGTGCAGGATGCAAACGCGGTATAATAGTAGGCAGTTCCGGATGTGGTAAAACCAGCCTAATGATAAGTTTACTAGAACATCCAAACGGTTTACGCTTCGAAAACGTATATGTCTATAGTAAATCTCTTTATCAACCGAAATACGCATATCTGCGCGACCTGTTTCGATCATTACCCATCGGTTATTTCGAATACGATTCTTCTGAAACTATATTACCGCCTAAGGATGCAAACCAAAACTCGGTTATTATCTTCGATGATGTAGTTTGCGATAGTCAAAGCACCATACGTGATTACTTCTGCTTCGGGAGACATAAACACATCGATTGTTTTTATTTATGTCAGACATATTCTGCGATACCTAAACAACTCGTAAGAGATAATTCAAATCTCATTGTCGTGTTTAAGCAGGATAATACTAACTTAAAACACATATTTAACGATCATGTTAGCGGGGATATGACTTTCGAAGCGTTTAAACACTTGTGTTTACACTGTTGGAAGGAGAAATATGGCTTTTTAGTAATCGACAAAGATTATCCACTTAATGGGGTACGTTATCGAAAAGGTTTCGACTGTTACTTCACCATAAATACCGAAGACACGAACTAAACGTTTTAGTAAACATGGACAAGCGTGTAGCAGAAGACTTGGTTAAAGCACGACGTCATGTTAAACAGAAATACAAAAGTCTCAAGTCTGAAATTGCACGGTCAGAAGTGGAACTACAACGCCGCTATCAACCTATCACTCAACCATTGCGTGAGTTTATAACCGGAGTTAAAACGGAATTATTAACTCCGAAAGAAGAACCCTTAAAAACGGAAGTGTCTTCTCCCATACCTACCTCGACTCCGAAAAAATTTTATAAACGACTTCCACCCGCAAGACGAATAGGTATGCATCGCGAACCATCACCTATCACCCAAAGAATGCGCACTACTAGCGTTCCCTCACCTGATATCTCGGTTTTTGAAACAGAAGTCCTGGAAGAATCTGGGATCCCAACATTGGATCAATTGAAAGAACAACTTGCTGCTGTTGGGTTCAGCCCGGAATTCCAAACTTACATAGATGAGACCTTTTCTGATAGAGCTAAAATGTATATGGAAAACATGTTCAAGGATACTAAGAACAAGTTCGATCATCATTATGGAGTACGATTCCATCCGGAATCTCACCAGTACCTAATCGGAGACGCGGTACTCACTTTTGACGAGAACGACTTTATTATTAAAAAACCCTCAGGTACAATTTTTAAATATACAGGCACTCCTGGTTTTTACGAATTAGTATTTAAAAAAGCACCTATTGGATACACCCAATCAGACTTGCAGAAGTATAAGGATCTTCTTACACGTACCAATGCTACCAGAAGAGGTTACATTGAGGGTGCACAGCTACACGGAACCGGAAAGAAATATTCAAATATAATTAGACCCTTTCTAACTACTCCTGGTGCAAGATTCCGAAGCGAGTCTACACCTACTACACCGGTCACGCGATCGAAAACTCACACATTACCAAAACCAAAAGGTGGTGATATGCGCGTTCTCAACTATAATAATAAACAAGTGGAATTTGTACCTTGGAAAGATCCTAATAAATTAGTGGACAGATTGAAACTCCTTTTAAGTTCAAAATCGGCTGGTCATACCGGTCACACTAATGAAATCATATATATTATCGATGAATTGAGAGCTGCTAAAATTATCGAATAAATCATCACACGCGTATCGATCCGTTTCATAATATTGCTAACGTTAGTGCAATCATGACGCTCAATAAATTCGGTAAACATCTTCACAAAACCCCTGTCCGAGTGAAACTCGACACTCGTTTCATAGTCTTCAAAAATCCCCAACAGTGTTGATAAAGGTATGCAGGCGCAAAAATTACCTTTACTATCTAGCAAGGTGCTGGTACCATCCGGAAACCAACCAGCGTTTTGTAACTTAACGCTTTCATTCGAATTGTAGGAAAGGTAAGCTTTCATGGTGGTTGTTAGACCAACTTTTGTTACCGAATCCACCACAACTCCATTCATTTCGTACCGAATCTCACTAAAAAGATATGCAATACCATTGTTTATAAATTTACCACTCGCTGATGGTTTACCATCTTCTTTCAGTAAAGTACCTTCTACATATAGATAACTACGCGAAGGCAAAGTGGACATATCCTCTTGAATAGGTATTCGAATTTCGTCATTATTCTCAAAACGAGTGGTATCAGGTTGGTGAGTGTGAAATTCAGCTCCAACAATCGAGTTATCGACGAGCACTTTTTCGTTTACATTTAGCACATTCATTTTGGGATAACAAAGCCTAAGGTTTGCAAGAATAAGCGGTTACCCCTTGTCAATTGAGTAGCGACCGATGCCTGACTAACCATTTTCCGCTTCCAACACGATCTTTTATAGCCAGAGCGATCAGTGCAACATCGAGGAGTGTTATATTTGAACACCATCATCCACGCTCTTCAAATGAAGTCCTATCGTCACGGTTTCCCCTTGGAAATTAACCCAATCCCCGTTTTGATCCAATATTTTAAGGGTAATGTTTGAAATAGTATTGACATTAATTGGTAAATAGGGTGCAGTCTCAGGTGCTTCTATTATTTTGAATCCAGGAGAAACACTGGGGAAGAATTGATGTATCACATGGGCAGGTGTACCATTAATGTAATTTCCTGTTATTATATTACATTCTAAAATTAGAGTTAACGAGTTAACCTTGATAATTTTAACTGGAAAATCAGATATGTGACGTTCCTTAGCTTTTAAGATTCTATTCTTAAACCCTAACAATGTTCCGATAGAGTGTTCAACTGTAAAGACAATGTCGTGATCGGCTTTTATAATCGATCTTAGGGTATTATGATTCGGATCGATGTTAACAGACTCGCCGTTTCCTTAAGAATTAATGTATTGAGCTATATCAGTAAGCTCATATGACCCTGTAGGTATCTTTATTATTCTTTCACCCATTCTAAACACGTTGTTTTTATCCGTTACGTTGGGAATAGTATTAAACGTTTCGAAATTTGTCAAACGCTTAACCCATTGTTTTGTAGGATCCAAATATATGGGAGGGTTAAAAGGAGAAGTTAAAACAGACGTTGTAGCGGAGAAGATGAATGTTTGAGACATCTCAACATTCCCAGTAAGACTGAGGAAATGTTAAGGAGTGTTTTCATATAAAAAGTTCAGCGCTAAATGTCCACAATTGTACGAATTTAGCTTCTGAAAAGCATCGTAGTTGTAACTAATAACGTTTAAGCTACCATCACTTTTAAAGTAATGAATGAGTTCTAGTGGGGGTTTTAACTGTCCAATACTATCAAAGTATAATATATTTCGACCACGTTTAACATTCGATGTCCAATGCGTACCTTCCCCATCTGTATCATCTAAATTCACAATTCCACATTCGTTTTTACGGATACGTTTCGGTAACCCGTTTCGCATAAAAATACCTCTGAAGTATGGAATTTTTAACTCGTTTACGTACTTTGACAGATCGATATTGGTCAGTGGTCGGTGTGGTAGCTTTAAGGGTAGTTTTTTGGAGGTCGTAAATACAATCCTAATCCTTTTTTGTACGGTTTCAAATATAATCATTTTCCTACAGGCGCTTGCTCCATCGCTATATTGTGTCGTTTCGTTTCTTCGAGCGCTGATTTCGCTGCTTTTGCTTCATTCACTGCTTTGGCAACCGCAGCTGCTCCAGTTCCTAACGAGCCTATAGCTCCGAGAGCGGCAAATAAAGGAATCAGCGGTAGGAAACCACCTTGTTTGGGGATAGGTATAATCCGACCTTTAGGAGCAATGATACGTTTACGTTTCAAGGCCGCTAGGGCAAGACGAGCAGACCGTTTTAAAGATAACTTTTTTACTTTACCACCAATACGTTTTCTATCTAATTTGATGGCATTGTTGAACGTTAAAGTACCCCTTCTTTTCACCTTAGATCGTCGTCGTCGTCGTCGAACACCCATACCCAATTTTCTTTTTCCAGACATAATGCCGGCCACAGTAAGTGCAGCCGCTCTCTCTCCAAAACGAGCGTCCTTAGAACGAAACCTAGTCCACGCCTTATGTCCTAATATACTATCGGCTTTATGACGTTTACCAAGATCGTTAGTTTTTGAATAGACTATGTCGTGCTCTTTACAAGCTTCATCCAACGGGTTTATTTCTTTGTCTCCACGAGAAAGCCTTTGATGCAAACGGGTGCCAGGTCCGCAGTAGTTATACCCTGGTAAAGGTAATTCTAACGGTAACTTATGAATGAGAGTGTTGATCACTCCCTTCCCCTTACGAGTTGATTGACGATTCTCCGCTTTTCGCAGAGTACGTTTCATAACACATTACTCCTCCTATCACAGGTGAAGAGTGACTGTAAGTGACCCATCTACATATATTTATATATCACACACGTGTGCTCCTCCCTCACAACGTGTCCTACATGGAGCAGCTAAAGTTGGTGCATCAGAGGCACAGATTACCGGTTGTAAATCGGGATAATTGTTCACCGACGCCGCAAGTTTCTAAACATAGCGTATTGTTGGGTGCAGGATGCAAACGCTGTATAATAGTAGGCAGTTCCGGATGTGGTAAAACCAGCCTAATGATAAGTTTACTAGAACATCCAAACGGTTTACGCTTCGAAAACGTATATGTCTATAGTAAATCTCTTTATCAACCGAAATACGCATATCTGCGCGACCTGTTTCGATCATTACCCATCGGTTATTTCGAATACGATTCTTCTGAAACTATATTACCGCCTAAGGATGCAAACCAAAACTCGGTTATTATCTTCGATGATGTAGTTTGCGATAGTCAAAGCACCATACGTGATTACTTCTGCTTCGGGAGACATAAACACATCGATTGTTTTTATTTATGTCAGACATATTCTGCGATACCTAAACAACTCGTAAGAGATAATTCAAATCTCATTGTCGTGTTTAAGCAGGATAATACTAACTTAAAACACATATTTAACGATCATGTTAGCGGGGATATGACTTTCGAAGCGTTTAAACACTTGTGTTTACACTGTTGGAAGGAGAAATATGGCTTTTTAGTAATCGACAAAGATTATCCACTTAATGGGGTACGTTATCGAAAAGGTTTCGACTGTTACTTCACCATAAATACCGAAGACACGAACTAAACGTTTTAGTAAACATGGACAAGCGTGTAGCAGAAGACTTGGTTAAAGCACGACGTCATGTTAAACAGAAATACAAAAGTCTCAAGTCTGAAATTGCACGGTCAGAAGTGGAACTACAACGCCGCTATCAACCTATCACTCAACCATTGCGTGAGTTTATAACCGGAGTTAAAACGGAATTATTAACTCCGAAAGAAGAACCCTTAAAAACGGAAGTGTCTTCTCCCATACCTACCTCGACTCCGAAAAAATTTTATAAACGACTTCCACCCGCAAGACGAATAGGTATGCATCGCGAACCATCACCTATCACCCAAAGAATGCGCACTACTAGCGTTCCCTCACCTGATATCTCGGTTTTTGAAACAGAAGTCCTGGAAGAATCTGGGATCCCAACATTGGATCAATTGAAAGAACAACTTGCTGCTGTTGGGTTCAGCCCGGAATTCCAAACTTACATAGATGAGACCTTTTCTGATAGAGCTAAAATGTATATGGAAAACATGTTCAAGGATACTAAGAACAAGTTCGATCATCATTATGGAGTACGATTCCATCCGGAATCTCACCAGTACCTAATCGGAGACGCGGTACTCACTTTTGACGAGAACGACTTTATTATTAAAAAACCCTCAGGTACAATTTTTAAATATACAGGCACTCCTGGTTTTTACGAATTAGTATTTAAAAAAGCACCTATTGGATACACCCAATCAGACTTGCAGAAGTATAAGGATCTTCTTACACGTACCAATGCTACCAGAAGAGGTTACATTGAGGGTGCACAGCTACACGGAACCGGAAAGAAATATTCAAATATAATTAGACCCTTTCTAACTACTCCTGGTGCAAGATTCCGAAGCGAGTCTACACCTACTACACCGGTCACGCGATCGAAAACTCACACATTACCAAAACCAAAAGGTGGTGATATGCGCGTTCTCAACTATAATAATAAACAAGTGGAATTTGTACCTTGGAAAGATCCTAATAAATTAGTGGACAGATTGAAACTCCTTTTAAGTTCAAAATCGGCTGGTCATACCGGTCACACTAATGAAATCATATATATTATCGATGAATTGAGAGCTGCTAAAATTATCGAATAAATCATCACACGCGTATCGATCCGTTTCATAATATTGCTAACGTTAGTGCAATCATGACGCTCAATAAATTCGGTAAACATCTTCACAAAACCCCTGTCCGAGTGAAACTCGACACTCGTTTCATAGTCTTCAAAAATCCCCAACAGTGTTGATAAAGGTATGCAGGCGCAAAAATTACCTTTACTATCTAGCAAGGTGCTGGTACCATCCGGAAACCAACCAGCGTTTTGTAACTTAACGCTTTCATTCGAATTGTAGGAAAGGTAAGCTTTCATGGTGGTTGTTAGACCAACTTTTGTTACCGAATCCACCACAACTCCATTCATTTCGTACCGAATCTCACTAAAAAGATATGCAATACCATTGTTTATAAATTTACCACTCGCTGATGGTTTACCATCTTCTTTCAGTAAAGTACCTTCTACATATAGATAACTACGCGAAGGCAAAGTGGACATATCCTCTTGAATAGGTATTCGAATTTCGTCATTATTCTCAAAACGAGTGGTATCAGGTTGGTGAGTGTGAAATTCAGCTCCAACAATCGAGTTATCGACGAGCACTTTTTCGTTTACATTTAGCACATTCATTTTGGGATAACAAAGCCTAAGGTTTGCAAGAATAAGCGGTTACCCCTTGTCAATTGAGTAGCGACCGATGCCTGACTAACCATTTTCCGCTTCCAACACGATCTTTTATAGCCAGAGCGATCAGTGCAACATCGAGGAGTGTTATATTTGAACACCATCATCCACGCTCTTCAAATGAAGTCCTATCGTCACGGTTTCCCCTTGGAAATTAACCCAATCCCCGTCTTGATCCAATATTTTAAGGGTAATGTTTGAAATAGTATTGACATTAATTGGTAAATAGGGTGCAGTCTCAGGTGCTTCTATTATTTTGAATCCAGGAGAAACACTGGGGAAGAATTGATGTATCACATGGGCAGGTGTACCATTAATGTAATTTCCTGTTATTATATTACATTCTAAAATTAGAGTTAACGAGTTAACCTTGATAATTTTAACTGGAAAATCAGATATGTGACGTTCCTTAGCTTTTAAGATTCTATTCTTAAACCCTAACAATGTTCCGATAGAGTGTTCAACTGTAAAGTCAATGTCGTGATCGGCTTTTATAATCGATCTTAGGGTATTATGATTCGGATCGATGTTAACAGACTCGCCGTTTCCTTAAGAATTAATGTATTGAGCTATATCAGTAAGCTCATATGACCCTGTAGGTATCTTTATTATCTTTATCATTATTATTATTTTATCTTTATTTTTGTAGGATCCAAATATATGGGAGGGTTAAAAGGAGAAGTTAAAACAGACGTTGTAGCGGAGAAGATGAATGTTTGAGACATCTCAACATTCCCAGTAAGACTGAGGAAATGTTAAGGAGTGTTTTCATATAAAAAGTTCAGCGCTAAATGTCCACAATTGTACGAATTTAGCTTCTGAAAAGCATCGTAGTTGTAACTAATAACGTTTAAGCTACCATCACTTTTAAAGTAATGAATGAGTTCTAGTGGGGGTTTTAACTGTCCAATACTATCAAAGTATAATATATTTCGACCACGTTTAACATTCGATGTCCAATGCGTACCTTCCCCATCTGTATCATCTAAATTCACAATTCCACATTCGTTTTTACGGATACGTTTCGGTAACCCGTTTCGCATAAAAATACCTCTGAAGTATGGAATTTTTAACTCGTTTACGTACTTTGACAGATCGATATTGGTCAGTGGTCGGTGTGGTAGCTTTAAGGGTAGTTTTTTGGAGGTCGTAAATACAATCCTAATCCTTTTTTGTACGGTTTCAAATATAATCATTTTCCTACAGGCGCTTGCTCCATCGCTATATTGTGTCGTTTCGTTTCTTCGAGCGCTGATTTCGCTGCTTTTGCTTCATTCACTGCTTTGGCAACCGCAGCTGCTCCAGTTCCTAACGAGCCTATAGCTCCGAGAGCGGCAAATAAAGGAATCAGCGGTAGGAAACCACCTTGTTTGGGGATAGGTATAATCCGACCTTTAGGAGCAATGATACGTTTACGTTTCAAGGCCGCTAGGGCAAGACGAGCAGACCGTTTTAAAGATAACTTTTTTACTTTACCACCAATACGTTTTCTATCTAATTTGATGGCATTGTTGAACGTTAAAGTACCCCTTCTTTTCACCTTAGATCGTCGTCGTCGTCGTCGAACACCCATACCCAATTTTCTTTTTCCAGACATAATGCCGGCCACAGTAAGTGCAGCCGCTCTCTCTCCAAAACGAGCGTCCTTAGAACGAAACCTAGTCCACGCCTTATGTCCTAATATACTATCGGCTTTATGACGTTTACCAAGATCGTTAGTTTTTGAATAGACTATGTCGTGCTCTTTACAAGCTTCATCCAACGGGTTTATTTCTTTGTCTCCACGAGAAAGCCTTTGATGCAAACGGGTGCCAGGTCCGCAGTAGTTATACCCTGGTAAAGGTAATTCTAACGGTAACTTATGAATGAGAGTGTTGATCACTCCCTTCCCCTTACGAGTTGATTGACGATTCTCCGCTTTTCGCAGAGTACGTTTCATAACACATTACTCCTCCTATCACAGGTGAAGAGTGACTGTAAGTGACCCATCTACATATATTTATATATCACACACGTGTGCTCCTCCCTCACAACGTGTCCTACATGGAGCAGCTAAAGTTGGTGCATCAGAGGCACAGATTACCGGTTGTAAATCGGGATAATTGTTCACCGACGCCGCAAGTTTCTAAACATAGCGTATTGTTGGGTGCAGGATGCAAACGCGGTATAATAGTAGGCAGTTCCGGATGTGGTAAAACCAGCCTAATGATAAGTTTACTAGAACATCCAAACGGTTTACGCTTCGAAAACGTATATGTCTATAGTAAATCTCTTTATCAACCGAAATACGCATATCTGCGCGACCTGTTTCGATCATTACCCATCGGTTATTTCGAATACGATTCTTCTGAAACTATATTACCGCCTAAGGATGCAAACCAAAACTCGGTTATTATCTTCGATGATGTAGTTTGCGATAGTCAAAGCACCATACGTGATTACTTCTGCTTCGGGAGACATAAACACATCGATTGTTTTTATTTATGTCAGACATATTCTGCGATACCTAAACAACTCGTAAGAGATAATTCAAATCTCATTGTCGTGTTTAAGCAGGATAATACTAACTTAAAACACATATTTAACGATCATGTTAGCGGGGATATGACTTTCGAAGCGTTTAAACACTTGTGTTTACACTGTTGGAAGGAGAAATATGGCTTTTTAGTAATCGACAAAGATTATCCACTTAATGGGGTACGTTATCGAAAAGGTTTCGACTGTTACTTCACCATAAATACCGAAGACACGAACTAAACGTTTTAGTAAACATGGACAAGCGTGTAGCAGAAGACTTGGTTAAAGCACGACGTCATGTTAAACAGAAATACAAAAGTCTCAAGTCTGAAATTGCACGGTCAGAAGTGGAACTACAACGCCGCTATCAACCTATCACTCAACCATTGCGTGAGTTTATAACCGGAGTTAAAACGGAATTATTAACTCCGAAAGAAGAACCCTTAAAAACGGAAGTGTCTTCTCCCATACCTACCTCGACTCCGAAAAAATTTTATAAACGACTTCCACCCGCAAGACGAATAGGTATGCATCGCGAACCATCACCTATCACCCAAAGAATGCGCACTACTAGCGTTCCCTCACCTGATATCTCGGTTTTTGAAACAGAAGTCCTGGAAGAATCTGGGATCCCAACATTGGATCAATTGAAAGAACAACTTGCTGCTGTTGGGTTCAGCCCGGAATTCCAAACTTACATAGATGAGACCTTTTCTGATAGAGCTAAAATGTATATGGAAAACATGTTCAAGGATACTAAGAACAAGTTCGATCATCATTATGGAGTACGATTCCATCCGGAATCTCACCAGTACCTAATCGGAGACGCGGTACTCACTTTTGACGAGAACGACTTTATTATTAAAAAACCCTCAGGTACAATTTTTAAATATACAGGCACTCCTGGTTTTTACGAATTAGTATTTAAAAAAGCACCTATTGGATACACCCAATCAGACTTGCAGAAGTATAAGGATCTTCTTACACGTACCAATGCTACCAGAAGAGGTTACATTGAGGGTGCACAGCTACACGGAACCGGAAAGAAATATTCAAATATAATTAGACCCTTTCTAACTACTCCTGGTGCAAGATTCCGAAGCGAGTCTACACCTACTACACCGGTCACGCGATCGAAAACTCACACATTACCAAAACCAAAAGGTGGTGATATGCGCGTTCTCAACTATAATAATAAACAAGTGGAATTTGTACCTTGGAAAGATCCTAATAAATTAGTGGACAGATTGAAACTCCTTTTAAGTTCAAAATCGGCTGGTCATACCGGTCACACTAATGAAATCATATATATTATCGATGAATTGAGAGCTGCTAAAATTATCGAATAAATCATCACACGCGTATCGATCCGTTTCATAATATTGCTAACGTTAGTGCAATCATGACGCTCAATAAATTCGGTAAACATCTTCACAAAACCCCTGTCCGAGTGAAACTCGACACTCGTTTGAAAGTGTACCTATTAGACGATGTACAAAATGTAAGGTACACAACAATGATGTATATATGGGCGGACTCCGAGCCAGGGTGGACTCCGAGAAAACTTACGGGTGTATACACAAGTCCACCTAAATATTACAATTTGAGAGGTAGCAACAGTAAACGGGAATACACAATACCGTTTACAGAAGGGATTGTACAAGAAGTTTGCAGCTCACCACTAAGCTTTATGTTTGTAAACGATAAACGAGTTGGTGCTGCTACCAACTTAATTGGGAAACGATTGAGTAAAGGCGATAACATTACGGTGAGAAGTACGTGGATAGATCCGTCTGCAACCGGTCCATTTTACTTCGAAGCTGTTATTAGTCATCCATATCACCATATATCATCATTACCTCAAGACGATGACTCTGGATAAGTTCGGTAAACATCTTCACAAAACTCCTGTCCGAGTTAAACTCGACGCTCGTGCAAAAGTATTCCATTAGAAGATATACAAAATGTAAGGTACACAACAACGATGTATATGTGGGCGGACCCCGAGCCTGCGTCGAACGAACCTTCCGACCTATCGGACTATTACAATTTGAAAGGTAGCAACAGTCAACGGGAATACACAATACCGTTTACAGAAGGGATTGTACAAGAAGTTCGCAGCTCACCACCATGCTATATGTTTGTAAACGGTGAGCTAGTTGGTTCTGCTGTCCACTTAAGTGGGAGACATTTGAGAAAAGGCGATACGATTAAGGCGGAAGGTTTGCTATATCCGTCTACAACCGTCCCATTTTACTTCGAAGCTGTTATTAGTCAGCCATATCATCATTACCTCACGACGATGACTCTGGATAAGTTCGGTAAACATCTTCACAAAACTCCTGTCCGAGTTAAACTCGACGCTCGTGCAAAACTGTTCCTTTTAGAAGATGTGTCTAATTTGCACTACGAGACAATGTTGTATATGATGGGAATATACAATCATGAAAACGGTTATGCACTTTTGAACTCCACCAACTTCGAGTATGTCGTTCCTCTAACAAAAGGTAGCATTAAACAAATCAAATACTATCCCACAGATGCGCAAATCTTTTTAAACGATACGTTATACGATGCCGAATCACTCATTGGAGTGTCATTGAAGAAAGGGAATAAATTTAAGGCGAAGAAGCCTGGATCAAAGGACATATTTATTTTTGAAGCTGTTATTAGTGTTCCAGCATTTTCTAAATGAGTATCAAACGTCAAATAATTGAAGAATTGCATAAACCTGCTCGTAAACGATTTCGACGAAGACGCGTAATCGTAAAAGGCTTGAACGATTTGTACATGGCAGATCTTGTGGAAATGATTCCCTATGCTAAAATAAATAAAGGTTTTCAATATATTTTAGTATTGTTGAATATGTTTAGCAAGCGTGTTTTGGCGTGTCCACTTAAACGAAAAACCGGTGAAGACGTCACGAAAGCAATGAAAAAATTATTAACATCAACAGGAGGTACTCCGGACAATCTACAAACGGATATGGGAAAGGAATTTTACAACCAGCATTTTCGTAAGCTAATGCAAACTTTCAACATCAACCATTACAGCACCTTTTCTAGTATGAAAGCAAGTCCGGTAGAACATGTAAACCGAACTCTTAAAAACAAGATGTGGAAGGAATTTTCAATGCAAGGGTCATATAAGTAGTTGCAGTTATTACCAAAGGTTGTTAACCAGTACAACGATACCGTACACCGCACCACCGGCTACAAACCCATCGATGTGAACCACAGCAACGCCAAGATTCTTTTACAAACAGTTTACGATTTCCAGAAAACCACCGATCTGCGAAGTGCTAAATTCACAGTAGGTGATCACGTGCGAATCAGCAAGCATCGGGAAGCGTTTGCGAAAGGCTCTACTCCCACATGGAATACCGAAATCTTCCAAATTAAAAAGGTTAATCGAACCAATCCCATAACGTATATCTTGGAAGACACGAACGGGGAAGAGATACGTGGAGGCATCTACACGGAGGAATTACAGATGGTTAAACATCCTGAAGTATTTTTAGTAGAGAAGGTGTTAAAAAAAGGGGAGATCAAGTTCTAGTCAAGTGGCTGGGCTTTGATAATACCCATAACTCGTATATAGCAGCACGTGATATAGTGCATTAAGTAGTATAGTGCATGCAGTGTATTGCAATGTTAATATATAACTAAGTATCATTTTATGTAAGCAGTAAACAATAATAAATCACTTTTTGATATCAATAGTGTGTTTTATTTCGTCTTCTTCTACCTTTACAGAAACACAAAGTATGATGTATATAATTTATTCACAGTAGACAATACAATACCATAATGATTATAATACATGTAATATGTATGGAATGTAGGACAACTTACAATAATGAGTAGAACAAAACATAAATACTATTTACAATAATACATAACAATGAAAAGGCTGTTGTCAACATAGTCGGGGCCTCTGTGATAATACTAATCAGTACCGTCGGTTCTACGAACAAACGAGTTCCAAAATTACATTTCGGCTTGCAGTAATTCTAAGAGACGATCCAAATTCTGATAACTATCACGCCCCGGATGAATGTTGCGGTGTCCCCATGCTAATGTGTTGTGCGAACCGGGAATAATGTAACGTTTGTTATCGGCTGGTGATAACGCTACTTTATTACGAAGTTCTGTGTACATAGCATGTAAACGTGATTTGAATATAAACATTTTGCGGAAAAGCACAACACCATCCTCCACAACGTGACGGTAGTCCTCAACGGTGAGATCGCGCTTAATTACCGCCTTTTTTACCCCTTTCGCCTTTTTAAGCGCGATCTCACCGTCGCAGTCAAGCACGTTTACACAATACGTTTTAGCACCTGCACCGTAGAAACTGCAGAGGGGCACTCCACAATATTCATCTTTCATTTTACCAACCACCGAGGCCGTGCGCGGAATACCGTAAATGCTGTCAGGGGGGAATTTTGAGGTGTCAAATTTATCTAAGTGCTGCTTCATATCAGCATAAAAATTTTCAGTACGAATTTCTATAATGAAAGAGTCAGTATCTGTGTACAGCAAGCGCACGTTATCACCATATAAAGGTTTGAGAAAATCATAAAAAGATTCATACATTATCGTTTTAGAAAGATCCAAAATAGTAAAATCCACGTACACCGGATTATTGTATGTACCGGACACTTTTTGTAATTCTATAGCGACCAAATTTTCCGAAAAGACAGCAACGCTTTTGAATTGAGGCTTTGCTACTAACGTCTCAGCCCCATGCTTTCTACCATGACGTTCCCAATGACTGACCAAACGAACGTCCACCCTTTTATCGACATTTTCCATTGTCTTACCAAATAAACTGTTAACCATTAATTTGAAGAAGTCCCTGCCCGCTTCGTTAGTCGCCTGATTACGTAACGTGGTGTTCAAATCAATATAGGAACGCAACCAGGGTGCCTGATGAAATTTTAACACGCGATGAATTTTGGTTAATTCTAAACCGTGCTTAAGACACTGTTGTAAATTTCTATAGTGGATAACGTAACGCGCTTTATCGAACAAGTTTGGAATTAATTTTGGGTGACGCGCGTTGCCCGTAGGCGGCACCAGAGGTTCGGGGCAGAAAGGAAAGTCATTATGTAAATCGTGCAACCGCGTTGGGTAGTGTAGATCTACTTCCAGCACGTAGCCCATATCGGCGTCTTCCGCCACGGAATTTAGATCGAACTGTTCAATTTCGTACGGACTAAGCCATTCAAAGTCGCGCTGCGGCAGATACTGTCGCATACTGTAACCGTAGAGATTGGTAGCATCGAGATACATAATAAAAGAATGGGGCTTGGACGCGTCATAATTTGGAAGAAACGTATTATTCGCGAAACACTTCCTGCCAACACAGGTACTGACACCTCCCCGAATGCCTTTCTTAAAGAAATGGAGCATGTCCAGATCCGTGAGTAGCTCCAGTTCTACAGACGTGCGTTTCAACATAGCATCCCAACTTAAACCCGGTGCAGTAAAATACTGCGCCGGATCTAACTTGTAATGTTCAAGACATACACGTCTAAAGTTTTCAAAGACATCAACCAAAAGTAAGACATCGGTTTTCAAATAGAGATCCGATTAGTCGCCCAACGTATTGCATCCAAACGTATTCCACACCTCCACAGCGCGAGCATACTGCGATCTAGAGACGTGTTCCCCTGTCAAACAATCGAAAAAGTCCTCGTACGTCGGCAACGTGTCCTGTTCGAGTTTGGAGAAGCTGTCGACGTACGAATAGGGAAACACACCTTTCTGTCGCAGTAAGTCGAAACTAACCCCATCTCCAAAATACTTTTTTATAGTTAAACACTGGTCGGAAGTTAGATTTTGAGACAACTTATCCAAACTAGAATTTAGAAATCGTAAACTGTCCAGAAAACGCATTTTAAGACATACCTGTATCCGTTGAAACCCGTTCCTAATTTCATCTACCAAAAGCTGTTTCGAAAACGAAACGTATTTCTCTTTATTGAGCGCAATCACGTCGATTGCTTCTTTTTCTAATGCCAATTGCTTTATGAATAGATGTGAATCATATCCGGTCAAATTATGGAAAAATATCGGTACGAAGTCGGGAGTTTGATACATTAGATTGCACACGGAGTGAGCCGCACCGCGGTACTCGCCGCAGAGGTGACAGTGATCTTTCACCTTAACGTCGTTTTCACCGAAGGGTCTGCTACAAATATGACACACGGTTGCATTGTCATAGTTCAACGTTTGTCGGCACGATAAAAGTCACATGTCTTTAACATGTTTTAAATGATCCTTATACAACCTTCTAACATCCCCTTCTAAGCGCGTCATAAACTCACTTGCTGCATTCGGACCACGGTACAATTCAAATTTAGATAACGCGTCATCGTAGGAACACTTAATGTAATACGCAAACGAATGTGGTTCGTGTTCGTACGATGTCATGGTAAATTTTCCCCGAGGATCTAGCTCAACCGTGTCCAATGGTTTCAACACACTTTCAAAATCTGCGTAAACGACAAAAGGTACTGTAAATTGCTTTTGAAAATTTTCAAACTTCACTAGATTACCCTGCCGGTCGTGCCCCAATTTATCGCGTACGGGTTCGATAGTTGGTAACTTGGTGTAAACATGATTGCAATCAAAACGGGTATGTTGTTTTAATCTACTTTCACTTGGAAAATACTGCAAGCAGCCGTCACAAAAGTGTTTTTCTCCATTGTGAGCCGAAAGTTGTGGCGGCACCAGACGCAAAAAGTTTTTTATCCAACAGTAATGACTATTACCCTCCATATCGGAAATTAATAATAAATTTACATGCATTTCTTTCTTTAGCTTAGAGTAATACAGAGGCCCTACAACTTCTTGTTTCATTTTTCCGTCTTGAAATACAGCTTCCAAACCATACACGTTAATGGATAAGCGTGGATTACGCGCTTCAAATTTCGAAATAGCATCCAGTTTGACAGGAAAGGTGATACCTTCAAAATCAAACAGTTGCGCAAAATTTGGATACGACGTCGTCCTGTCGGAATGTCTCCTCGGCGGATACAAAGCGGACACCAAGGCCCAACCAAAACAGTACTGATCGTTATTTTGCACGTTGATTACAGCCTTTTTATGTTGTATCCACGGCGGAAGTGGAACATAGGAGGAAGCACGGAGCGGGTTGTATTTATTGACGTTGACTTCTATAAATAACAGCTGCTCCAGTACCCAACCTGTAAGGACCCTATAATTAGCAATCGAATCGTAACCCATAACTATTCATTACCTGAGTTCCGATCATTAAAGTCCGACATCTTCGTATCCAGCACCTCAACGAAATCATCATATAAATCGGTCAGATTCGAAGTCACGGTCACAACCTCATTTTGCGTATTAAACGATTTAATTTCGTGCAAATCTTGACTTTCAAAAAAGTACATTCCGAATACTTCTAGATTCACTTTCACACTACGAAAGCGCCGAACGTTTCTTTCTAATAGTGTTAACACATTTTCGCGGGTCTCATCAGTAAATTCTCTGAGATTTATGTGATGATTTCGCACCGAGACTCGATAACTGGCTATACGAGCCTTGAAAGCCGTCTCCAGGACCACCACTTCCTCCGACTGCACTAACGCGGCATTACGATGATTGTGGCGGTTGCTTCGTAGATGTCCAACGTAGCCATGTCGTGGAACATCCAGCTCGCACACATTGCAATACACCGTCGCGGAGGTATTTCCTGAAACAATTGCACAGATCACTAACACTAAAACCGTTAACAATGTGTACACGTACCTTGCGGGGAGGTTTTTTCGCTTTCTTAGGTGCAGGTCCTTCAACAGTATTCCCTACAGCATCCAAAGCTCCCCCAGCTGCAACCAACAAAATACTCGTAGCACATCATACAACCTCACAGGAATGGTTACTTACCGCTCGTGGATGGGTAGTCCAGCGGTCCACGGCAGCTTTCTCTTCGGTGACGGGTTAAGGCATCCCGTCGGGTGAAGGACGCGCCGCAGCTACACACATGCATATTCTTTGTAATCAGTAAACGGGAACGCACTGGCAAACGATAAAGCTTTTACGTCAACTTTTACCACTAACGTTCGCGATACTGATTTCCAGTCGGGACGACGAGGACGTGTTATGCAAACCCGACCGGGATAGGAAGAGGACTGGGTTATTGTTAGTGGGAGGTCACAATTATACCAACCGTTAACGTCGTTGATGACGCAAAGCAGACAAGTTTTCCGCTTCGGTTAAGAGTGCGAGGCGTTCGCTCTCACAGGACCCCAACTCCGTCATCAGTTGTCGTAGCTGCTGCGTCTTGATACTCTTGATTTTGATCTCGTATCTTTCCACAGCAGCTAAGAGTTCCGCTCCGGTGCGTTCACTCTCACACCCTCGCAAACCGGACGCCACTTCTCTTAACCGTCGTGTAATCCTTGTCTGCTGTGCATCATCAACGGCAGCAAGCGGTAAAGACTGCTTCTCGCATGGTACACCATCTATGAAGACAATCGGTGAAGTTGTGAAGTCTCTGATGCAGCCGGACAACTGGATAGACGCTGTCATCAGAAACTTCCATAAGTGTCGCTGTGTCTATGTCCAAATGGTCATGCACCCCGTCATCACAGGGGGTACCCGGAATGATTAACTCCTCATCGTCATCGTCAGGAGCGCTTGCAATTGATGTGGAACAGTCCGACTCCGTTTCATCAACAATTACATTTGCACTTGCGGCAATCTCCATGGGCAGGTTCACTTCGTCATCGTCGGTTGCAGATGGTGATGCATCCCCCAAAAGGGACCCCCGAATTGAGATATCATAATCGCTGCCCGGTGGGCTATTCAACAATTGGGAGTCCCACTCACCCGACCATGGTGATGCCGCAGGTGCTTCCTGGACCGTCACGATGGGGATTCCTCTCAAGTGCAAACTTCCAGCAGCGTAAAACACATTTGTCGAAGTCAACAGCTCTCGCAGCAAAGGTTGTGAACGCCCACTGAGCATGTCGTACTTCGGCTTCTCCACATTCACGGCTGCCGCCTTTACTACCACATTTTGCAGTACTATGATCTTCTTTGCGGCAGCAACTGGAGATGGTGTACGCTCGATAGTTGGCACAAGTACCGAGCACGCAGCAACTGGAGATGGTGCACGCTCGATAGTTGGTACAAGTACCGGGCACGCAGCAACTGGAGATGGTGTACGCGGCACATGTACCGGGCAAGCTTTTCTCATCGATAATTTTGACCAGAAGGACAATGTCACACAACGACACTTATTCACTTCACCAACACTGGTAACACTACTAGATGATGTATACATGATGAACGAAGACAGACTGGCGCTCCGCTGCGTCGCCCTCCGGTTTTGTCAAACCACCCCCCACTCCCTAACCTTGAACCCCACTTTCACCCCCACTCCTTCACCTTGAACCCCTCCATCACCCCCACAACTTTACATTGCATTCGCGCAAATCCTTACATTACCTCAATGTCATTGGTGTATAGACAGAAACCTTGCATTTCCTCAAGGTCATTGGTGTATAGGTCGGTGTATAGACAGAAACCTTGCATTTCCTCAAGGTCATTGCTGTATAGGTCGGTGTATAGGTACCTCAAGGTCTTCCACTTCCCAGGGACCCCCACTCCCTCCGTGGGTGTTGCTACTTCGATATAATAGGGAGTGTTTTCCACACCAGGTAACACATCACAATGTCCGACATCGCTCCTCGTATACCACATTCAGCTGAAGGAAGTTACGCGCCAGATGCGCAGCACTGGGATCGCTGGCACAGCCTACGGGCTCAATCGTTACGCCGCATCGCTGCCTCGTTGGGTCCACATGTAGCCATCGCCCGCCACCATCGAGAGCTAATGAATCCGCAATCATCCATAGGTATAGGTATAGAACGCCTAGTGTTCGAACTATGGGTGATGTGGAAATGGTATTGGTATGCAACCGCTAAGTCCGCCCGACATTATGATGAAGACCGTTTCGGTGACATGGAGGACATTGCTTGTGCAAACCGAGCCCTACGGTTTCAACAGGTGGTTACGGTATTGCAGGGGTGGTTTATCGTGGCAAATGTCCCGTATTGTCTGTGGTGGTCGTATTACACGTGGAAGGAAAAGCGTCTATGCAAGGGTTGCATACGCAGTGTGTGTAGTACGGCAACCCTACCGCCGGAATACCACACTAAGGTGTTGAGGTCGATTTACTACGTACCATCCCATTGGTGTGATGGCTGCATGAAACGGATGCTTTACAACACCTTCGACCCAATGGTGTGTTTCGAACGGTTGCATTTCAGCGGTCCGGTATCCCAATTTGGAGGCAACGATGCAGATGTAGACTGTAACTGTGATGATAATTGTCACGGAAGCCCACTGTTTCAAATATTGAATGCACGGTTGGAAATGGAGATGGATCAACAGTGATGTGTAATTGTAGATATTATAGACATTATAGATAGTAATTTTGTTAATATTATTTCGTTAGGCCAGTACATTTTAAATAAAATAGCATGAAATAATTATTTTTCCTTTACAACTGATGATTTGATTGTATACAATAAGAGAAATTGTAGATATTATAACCGTAAACAAAAAGTCACTAAAACCGTCTGGTCCAAGTGGCCCATTACTCACGATGTTGTTTAATTTAAAAGTTTGTAGCAACCGGACAATACTCTCTGAAAAAAATCAAAAAAAAAATACAAAAAAAATACAAAAACCAAAAGTTTGTAGTAGCCCGGAAATACTCTATGACCATTCAATTGTGGTCAACAGCATACCCGTGATGACCTTCATTTATCTCTATCTATCAAATCGAGCAAACGAAATCTTGCCCTTCGTTAACCTTGAGAGCTAGAGCGCTGATTTTTCATTTTTAACCCCCTCCCCTATTAAAATAAAAATATATGTCTCATATCTATGTGTTTTATTTAAAAGTAATTTTGTTAAATTATTTAGTTAGTTACCAGCACTTCCATCGTTTCCTCGTGTTATTTAAAAGTAATTTTGTTAAATTATTTAGTTAGTTACCAGCACTTCCATGGTTTCCTCCTCCTCCTCCTCCATGGTTTCCTCTTTCATCTCTACCTCCTCCAGGTCTACCTCCTCCATGCCGCCACCAACGTCGTTTGCTTCCCCGAGGATCTCTGTATCCTCGCTCCATATCGAAGATCCTCGAGACGCCGGTCGGTCGACCTCCGGTGTTGGCGACGTTGATGAAGAACTTTCTGCACCACTTTCGTTGTTCATTGTTGCAACTGTAACTGAGTGGTGCAGCTTGAAGGTATAGATATATCTATGCCCCCACTCCTTTCTGTGTAAATACAATCTCGTTGACCTTACCTTGTTTCGTCTGTTCTCAACGATGTCTGTGGAATTTCTTTGTTCTCGTCTGCACATTCCTGACTGTCTGGCCACTCCTTTCTGTGTAAATACAATCTCGTTGACCTTGCCTTGTTTCGTCTGTTCTCAACGATGTCTGTGGAATTTCTTTGTTCTCGTCTGCGCATTCCTGACTGTCTGGTGTAGTTCTTACCCTTGAAGTTGTGTTGATCTTTGGTCTGCATACTTTCATAGTTAAGTAAGAGTCTAATTGAAATTCAAATGGTATGAAATTTTTAAATCTTAGTTTCACTTTTGATTTAATCGTTAAATTAATGTCTAGGAGAGACGGAGATCGGTCTTAAATGAAACGATATAATGGGATAAATACGTGGTTTATTTAACTAAATAATATGCAATTGTTTACACTTTATGATTGACTTTGATATATCAGAGGATTACATATTTCAAAATTTACCACCTTGTATTTGTTTATAGTGTACATTTATCTTTTAAAATTTACAACCTTGTATTTGTTTACAGAGTACATTTATTTCAGTAATACATTAGTTATGCCCCCGGCATACTTTTCACTAAATAATGCGCTGGATGTTTCTGCACCTCTACATAAACAGCACAACACTTTAACTCTCCGCTATTAAGATGGTGAAACGACGCAAACGTTCCGTTCGATACTTATCCGTCTTATACTTGTCTATAAACAGCACAACACTTTAACTCTCCGCTATTAAGATGGTAAAACGACACACATGTTCCATTCGAAACTTTCCGAATTATACTCCTCTATACATCTCATAATAGGAATTTTTATATTTGCATCGTACCATTCGTGTAACGGCTCTTCCAACTGTTTCGGCGCTGTCCCACTTTTTCCGTCAAACCATATCCTTTCCCCATTTAAGTCCATTGAATATGCAAACGTCACTAGCGCAAACACCAGATAACAAGCTTCAAGAACACGCTTCTCTTTGACGAATTAACGCGTTTAACGAATGCTTCTTTGTGGTGGTCTAAAGCTTTCTCGACGTTTCCACCGTATAGTTCTTCGTCTCGCATTTCATCCTCGTCGTCCTCGAAATCGAATGTTACTAAAACGGTTGCCTCTACCACGTTCATGATGTTGTACTACTGAATTGTTCTTGTGTAGATGCTGTACTACTGAATTGTTCTTGCGTATGCTGTACTACTGAATTGTTCTTGCGTATGCGTTTATATATACTGAGTTGAAGGGTGGGATCCAAGGTCATGGTATATACTGAGTTGAGGGATGGGATCCAAGGTCATGGTATATACTGAGTTGGCGGGTGGGAGCCAAGGTCATGGTAACGATAACGAGCGATACAATATGTTCCCATGCTTACACCAACTACTGCGATTAACAGGGTGCCCAAGGTCACCACGGAAACGTAACACGATTCGCTGCTGACTTTACATTGTTCCACCGTACTTTTCCCGAGGGTTTGCCACTCGCTATCCATGGTATATGTTGGGTACACGAATTTGACCCTGAATCGTACTTCTTGCGTTCTATTGCCGATTTCGTGTTTAAACATTCCCATTTGTTGCAACGTCACCGGTTGCATGCCAAACCAAACGCTCGTGTTGAAGTCGTATGAAATAAACGCTGCTGTTGTGTCTGGAAGTTTTGCAACGTACACTACGCCCTCGTACAAGGTTGCTAATAATATTACTGCCTTGATTGGTAGCATCTTCCCTAGTGTATTCTATGTTCTATCTGGTTACTTTTAACCGCAAACATCTCTACCGCTTTCAACGTTTATGGGTGCTAACACGTTTGCAAACACGCAATGTGGTGACCATTTCAGGTGTTCTACGATTGGACTATCCGACGGTTCCCATTTGAAAATGTTCACTCGGCAATAAAAACATTCTACTCTATCTTCACGCCCCGTATACACAAATCCGGCCTCAGCTAAAGATTTTGGGGTTTGTATACCCTTCCAATTACGAAATGATAAAACTCGTTCTGTCAGGCACGTATTCTGTAAGCTCGCTTCTACACACATTTTGAATTTTCAATACATGTGACCTGCTATATATATCTACAGCTTGACCTTGAGTAGTGTTTGATGACCTTGCGCATGGTCTATAATGGTGTTTGATGACCTTGAAGAGTGGTCTTGAGTTTAAGGTCAAAACATTATTGTCATATTGTTGACCTTGGTAATGCGGTGTTGCCATATTGATGGCCTTGAGAATGCGTTGTTGCCATATTGTTGACCTTGAGAATGAGGTGTTGCCACGTTTACGTGACGGAGATAGATTCAAGGTCACCATGTGTTAGAGAGAGATAGGTTCAAGGTCAATGTCAGGAGTGGGGGGGTGGGTTCAGAACTCTCAATTTTTATCTACTCAGCTTTTTAATTGTATATGATGAAAAAATGCAAATAAAATTTTAAACTTGAGCGATTTGAGCGAAATCTTATATCAAGGTTATTTTTAATGTGGGATTGACCTATTGCATTTATTTCCCCCTCAGATCAGAGACTCCAGACATAAACAAACTGCAAAAAACGCTGAAAATGGAACACATTCGTTTAGTAAGTTTGTGATAGTTGCTGAATATAGATATAATATAGGCGAATAAAAATTTAATTAAGGTATTAAAGTATTATTAATTTTTTGCCCTATATTTTAAATTATTATTATTATGATTGGATACGCATTTTATTTACTCATTTATTTTAGTGCAAGTGCCATGTAATAAATAACTAATTTATACATTCATTTTCCAGGCGTAATTGGGTGCGGAGTTTTCTCTTCTTCTTGGATCAACCACTTTACAAATTTACAAATTTTCCAATAATTCAGAAATGGACCGATGATCTTCCAGTGTTTGGCATTATTGAGAAAATAA
The DNA here is from genome assembly GCA_929113105.1 of Agrypnus murinus. Lineage (NCBI taxonomy): Eukaryota > Metazoa > Arthropoda > Insecta > Coleoptera > Elateridae > Agrypnus > Agrypnus murinus. Next base: position 71,076,550 of record OV816024.1, read on the forward strand.
TAAAAAGTTCATGTTTCCAACTTGAAAATTTACTTTTATATGCCATGATTTGTTAGTAATTTAAATAGTAAATCGTTTATTTCAATTAGATCGTTTGCTTAATTTGTATTTTTCTTTATATGAATGTTTTCTCGTTGTATTTTTGCGTTTAAATTAAATATATAATTGTTTAATAAAATTATCCACAATTTGTGTTATTAAATCACCCAGTGTTTAGCGTTTCTTTCAACAATATTAATGGTTAAAGAACAATAAGCACAATATTGTGCAAATATGCACTAAACTACTATATACACAATTACTCCGATAAAAAGTTGTTTGAGTAGACATTACAATTTGTTTTATACAAACCAATGCAATTACATTGCACAAATTGTTCCTGTCACCGTTTTAGGCACAATTTGTTTTAATTTTCTAAACAATTGTGCACTACTTTTAAGGATTGAAATTGACAAATACAAATTATAACAACCACACATATATTTTATTTCACAATTAACTTGATCCTTTTATTCGATTGCTTCAGATCTTTTGATACAATGACGATTACTTACGCGACTGCGGAACAGGTAATAGTTGCTTAAAAAATAATAATTTGTTAATAACAATTAAACAGGGCATTAACGGACAACAAATCGAACATGTAGACTTTGAAATAAGTCGATTACTTACAATTTAAAAAAAATCATTCAAATCCCAAACGGCGAATACCGAAGTATTTTTCTCTAGGATACAGACTATTTAGAGTAAGAAGCAGGACATTTCAGTGTTCAAAACAACTACTGATATTATTTACGAAAATGGAAAATAGCAGATGTCCTAAGTGAGATCCTTGCGGCACACCTGAGGTTACATTGATCCTTCTTGATACGCATTTATTAATTCTAACCACTTGAGTTCTGTTTTCTATGTAAGATTTAATTAATCTAAGTAAGTTGCCAGCATGAACTTCGAAATTCTCCAGATTTATCATCAAAGTACCGTGATGGACCTTATCGAATGCCTTGAAGAAGTCAGTGTAAACTGCATCGACTTGGTTTTTCTTCTCTATTGCTCCAACTACCACCTGAACAAAAGGCATGAGATTCGTAAGAGCAGAACGATTCTGAAAAAACCATGTTGATTGGGAATTAATTTATGCTTTGCTAGAAAAGATAATTCTTTTGTTATTATAGCTTCAAAGATATTTTACCGAAGATGCACAACATGGAAATACCTCTGTAGTTTTCAATATCACCCTTTTTACCATTCTTAAATACCGAAACAATATTGCTTTCTTCCACTTATTTGGGAAAATTCCCTCTGATAATTATATTACGTGAGAATGAAGTACTATATGATGGCAAACTGTGGTAAAAATCTCAACTTTGATATTAGTCTGAAAACAGAGTTATGCTCATTTGAAAACTAAATAAATTTTGTAAATAACCATAAAACTAGGTCATTATTAAACCATGTATTTTCAATACATTACCATCTCCATTAGTATCGATAAGTAAATTTATTTTATTCTAATGCTAACATTGTTTTGAGTGATAATTATTAGATTATTACTATAATATAAGTAATCATATGCCATTCGTAAAAGTTCTTGCAGTTATAACTAACGCAATTAATAGAATACATTTCATACGCATACGCTTTTTCCTTGTATTTTCTTCCCTGGTCGATTTTCCTATGAATCCATGTAAATTATATGACAGTTTACATATAAATTAGTTAGAATATCAGTTATAAATGCATTAAACAATTACCAATTTTAAGTAATTAATTTTTGAAAACCTTGAAAATTTAAATAAATTTAAAATGCAATACTGGTGTCCTCTAATGGATGAAACTTTGTTACCTCTTACAGTTCTAAAGACGACCCACTGTTGGTGCTAAAGAAACAGTTAAGAGTACTGTATTACCCGTCAGTTTGAAAATTTTTTTATTTTCAAGTTCAAATATCGTCTACTTATTAACGAGTAATTAATATAATAATGTACGTTATGCTGTTGTGTAACTAACTGCTATAATTAAAGTGGTGTTAAATATTTCTGGTAATATTAATTCAAAATTCAGGTTATTGGTTTTCATCAGCGCCATCTAACGTTGAGTAGATCGTCAATATTGCTTCTTCACATTCACAGCGGTACCTACTTTTTTACGTCAAATAGCTTTGAGGGAAGTTGCTCAAGGCCAAATTCGGTTTTAAATGAGGAGAATTTTTAAATTTAATTTTTTCAAATAAATTGAGGGTTTTTAGAAATTCCGCTTATCTGGAAATATTTTTCTAACCAAAATGAACGAATCCAAAATTTAAAAAAATGCGTGCGTCTTCCCTATTACAGTTTACTGTAATTCCATTACTTATAATTATTTATAAAAGATCATTACATTGTGTTGATTATCTAACGAAATAAATATTATTATTAGCATCATAATGTCTACAGAAATACTAATTAAAAAAATTAGAAGTATTTTAAAATAGCAAACACATACTCCTGGAATTAAGAAGAATTAAAATACCATAAAGATTTGCGTTTTAAATAAAACTGTTTAAAACCTTTTATTATTAGAATTGCGGTAAGATTTATTGCTTGTTTTGGAGCTTTTCGAGAAAAATTCCCAAATAACCATAAATATGAAGGGAATGCAATAACTCAATATCTTAACGAAGAGAAAGCAAAAAAGGTGCATACGTTTGGAATAATAACTAAATTTATTTTTATGATTTTTAGTACGCCCATCTTTTACTATTTGTAATAAATTACGCACATGTAAACCGTGTATCATTACAGTTCATCCTACGGAGGCTTTCAGTTTAATCTGTCAAGATGCTGGCTACAGTTGGAAGAGGTGATCTTTAAATCTTTATGGTATTATAATACTTCTAATTAAACAAATATACTTATATGAACAATATGTTGCTAGTGGAAGACCAGTAAGCGTTACAAATGAACAAAAAATTCTTTGAATGTCATGTTAGATGTGGTGGGAAATCCAATAAATTCGACACAACAGAGGGCTTTAAATCATAACATGACTCGATATTCCATTCAAAAAATTTGCAAGCGGGAAAGAATTCCGTCCATATAAAGTGCATTTGTTACAAGAATTAAGTGACGACGATTTTGATCGTAGAATCGAGTTCGATGTAGACGATTATTCCCGAACAATATCAATCCCAATTTACCGGCAGAACAAATATATGTTAGTTCAAACAAGATGGGGTTCAAACAAGATCCTCTGCATTTTGGACTTGTGGTACAGGCATATCTAGATGAAATTTTTCCTGAAAAATGGATTGGACGTAGGGGGGCAATTGTATGGCCTGCTAGGTCTCCCGATATGATCCCGCTTGACTTTTCTCTGTGGGTCAAATAAAAAATCTAGTCTACAAAAATAAGCCGCAAAATATCGAAGAGTTGGAAGAAAGGAGAAGGCAAGAAATATTCCTCCCAATGCCCTTTTAAATTCACTACAAGATTTTGTTCAGCAAATTCATTACTGCCAGGAAGTAAATGGTGAACACTTTGAGCACCTTATAAAATAGAATTCCAAAGAAAATATTTGTTTTCTCTTTTTTTTCGGGCTTAACTATTATTTTCATAAAATGTAAAATATCCAGGACATTAATTAGAAAATACATTTTTTCGTATAATGCCTTTTTATGGTGATATGGATATGAATCCACATCACCATATCCCCCACCTTGTGTAATTTTCATAATCAATATCCATCATTTCGGGCTTTTTCTTTAATAAATTTGAAGGTAGTAAAAAATGATTTTCGAAGTTCGATATCTCGAAAACGGTTAAGTTTAGGTATATTGATATCTATACAATTTTATTTAGAATTTCGAGATAATTTGAAATGTAGAATAATATACAGGGTGTTCCATTAAAAAAGCAACTTTGTTTCGTCATGACTTTTTGACTAATCCTGTACTTAATTTGTCTTTATTGTAATACATCTTCAAAAACCCTAAAACTTTTGTATTTAACATTTTTCCATAGCTATCTTACTTTAGAAGATAATCGATCGTTTCCATACATCTCAGCGACCCTGTATATTGAAAATACATGGTTTAATAATGACCAAGTTTTATGGTTATTTACAAAATTTATTTACAGTTTTCAACTGAGCATAACTCTGTTCTCAGGCTAATATCAAAGTTGAGATTTTTACCACAGTTTGCCATCATATAGTACTTCATTCTCACGTAATAATATGACCAAAAATAGAAAAAACGAGAACTTCAAAAGCCCATAAATACCAAAATAATAAAGTTTTAGATTTGAAATATTTTATACATAAACTACCCCTAACTGTGTACCATTAACAGAAAAATCAGCCCTACTACTTCACCTTTATCTGGAGATATGGCCCCCTAAAAAGTAGAAATTTTGCAAAAACGTTATTAAACTTCGGAGTTAAATCACACCACAAATAAGCATCCTACGAAAATTATGCCTCTAATAAAAAATGTAGTCCGACATGTAAACTGTACAATGGTTTTTACCACAGGCCTTTAGGACCAACCATTCTTGAGATATCAAGATTTACGTTTACATCAAAAAACGCAAAAAAACTCTTACACCACGAAACAAATATGACTGCCATATTTTAATCAAAAGAAATAAAAATAAAATAACAGTGTTTTCAAAGTACCAATACTTAGGGGTGATAACACAAAAAATATTACCCGTTTTTGAAATAGTCGAGCTACCAATTTATTATTTTCTGGACCACTTCAGATGGATTGACCCATTAGCGTTATTTATTTGAAAATTATCTTCTAATTTAAGGATTGTTCTAATTTAATATTAGTTGTTGGCATATCACTAGGTGTATAAACTGATGCAAACAAGTTTGCAAAAGCGTTGCCAATATTTTCATCACCCGAAAACACTTTATCATGATAAAACATTGTAGAGGGAATTCTCTGAGATTTTTGTTTATTAGAGATGTAAGACCAACATTGTTTTGTATCGGTTTTTAAATTAGACTCTATTTTAGAAGTTTAAGATAAATGATCTAATGAATTCTAGATTTAACTTGTTTACGTAATAATGAGAATTTTAAGTAATCTGAATGGTTTTTCAGACGGTTTTACACTGATTTTCGTGCAAAAAGTTAACGTTTATTGAGCTAGTATTATAAAATTTTTATTGCACGCTAATGTCGAATAAGATTTATGGATATTTTAAAAACTGGTTGCTAAATAACTTAGGACATACAAATCTAAGCACGCCAATATAGGCTAATATATGTACACATGACATAAGTCACAAATTTAAAAAATATATATCAATTACAATTAATTCTTTAGTAAACCGTTATGATCGTAGATAAACCGTTGTAAGATATACGTGTAAAAAGTCTCTTCATTGTACTTATCCTTTGAGACCTTCTTACACTTATATCTTAATAGATATTTAATGACTGGTTCAAATACTTTTCGTTTTCCGGTGATCTAGAGTAGGTATTGCGTCCATTGAGCTGACCCCCACACTTTTTATGCAAATGACCCGCGATCTAATTAACATTCAAATGAGGCGTGGTCTAATTAAATGCGCGAATTAATATTCAAATAAGGCGTGGTCTAATTAAATGCGCGAATTAAATTACTTGATCTAATTAAATTAATTCACGGTATCATTTACATATCTCATCTCTCATTTACATATATCATTTCTCATATGCATGCGCGAATTAAATTAATTCACGGTATCATTTACATAACTCATCTCTAATTTGTACACCTCACCTCTCTCATTTCTCATATGCATGCTCGAATTAAATTAATTCACGGTATCATTAGCATATCTCATCTCTCATTTACATTTATCATTTCTCATATGCATGCGCGAATTAAATTAATTCACGGTATCATTTACATAACTCATCTCTCATTTGTACACCTCACCTCTCTCATTTCTCATATGCATGCTCGAATTAAATTAATTCACGGTATCATTAGCGTATCTCATCTCTGATTTACATTAATCATTTCTCACATGGATGCTCGAATTAAATTAATTCACGGTATCATTAGCATATCTCATCTCTCTCTCTCATAAATTTATTTCAAAATAAATCTTATGTTGTCATTGCTAAATGATATTTAAATATAGATCTACACGTCATCATGTAATTATGCGAAAACAATTTAACATGTAGAAACGTAATAATAAAAATTTGCTTTCAAGTATACAAAGTATCTCTAAAAATTATTGTCAATCAACAGTCAGATTATCTCTATTGCATTCTGACATGTTTAAATATACGTCATAAACATTTAAAATACGGTTTACAAGCAAAGCAAATTCTAATTTGAAAGAAAACACTTAGGGTCGTTATGATTTCTTAAAAATTTATTTAAATAATTCCGATAAATATTTATAAATAAAACTTAGAAAAAGGAATATTGTGTAGTACCATTTTAAAGTCAAAAAGCTTATACCGTTTTAAATTTGACGCTTTTCAACTGTTGCCGCTCTTAAATGAAATTATACTTAATTAGAAATGTAAACGTCATACGGCTGACATTTAAAATACATCCGAGCAACATAATTGATAATTTTATCATTTCTCATATGGATGCTCGAATTAAATTAATTCACGGTATCATTAGCATATCTCATCTCTCTATCATAAATTTATTTCAAAATAAATCTTATGTTGTCATCCCTAAATGATATTTAAATATAGATCTACTTTGGCATGTTTAAATCCAAACGTCATAAACATTTAAAATACAGTCTACAAGTAAATCGATAATAGTCATGTAATTATTATCTAAGCATCTTTTCATTTACAATTATCTAGTAAAAATGCATTGTTTCATACTACCAACAAAGGAATTTAGTGAGTTAGTCATAAAGAAACTTCAATGTAGACAGATTTGATGTACGCTTCATTAACTTTTTAACCAAGAAACATTTTTATTATTATTTAGTTAGACAAAGTGTTTTTATAATAACAGCTCTCAAAAGAGTCATTCCTTTAAAAATAATAATAATGTTCATGACGTACTAATTACGTAGACGCTAAAAGTGATATAAAACCGAACGCTTTTTTAAAATAAACCATCCCGAAAGTGTTCCTCGAATCATTAAGATACTTACATCTAGTGCAATATTAAAATCAGGTATGTTTATTTTCATTTGCTTATATTTAAAAAACTATATGTAAATGATTTACGATTGTTTTTAGATTAACTTCCATTTAGATCATCTACAGTTCCTAAGAAATATAATTTGTTTATTTGAAATCAATCATGTAAGTGCTTTAATTTTTAATTATTTTATGCAAACTAATCATTTTGAACTTTTTAGATCGTCTACAATTCCGTATCATCAAGAAATATTAATTTTCCTTATTTGAAATTCGTCAAAGTGAGTGTTGGTTTATAACTATATGTATGTATATATTTATATTAATTATTTCACTTCTTACAGCCTCCGACTAACATCTGACCAAAACAATGTCTTCTTCTTCGGCATCCAATTACGATAGCGACTATATTGATGATTATGAAGATGCTGATACAGCATTTTGGTCAAACGACGATCAAGAATTGCAGCAGCAATTTCATAGTTGTATCTTAGATGGTGGAGCGTATAATACAATCTCGATCTCAGCTATTGTATGTTATGATACAGAGTTATTTTTACCGAATGGTGAAATATTGATAAATACTCAACGGTATACCACGGAGGCGGTCCAAATTCAAGGAAGCAATAACGAAGAAAATGTGACACAGGCATATGACGAACTTTTACAGTTAATCAAAACAAAAAAAAATAGACAATTGGGGGTAAATTATGTTACGTTTTTGAAGTTTATTCGTGTATAGTGTGTGCGCGCGTGTGTGTAACAGTTTAGATATGTAATGTATACGTTTTGTTTCTTACTTAAGTCTATTTTGTTTGTATGTTTGTAATATTTAGACATTTACGAAAATTAAATCAAGTTGAACAGCAGATTACTATTTTAAATTTAATAGATCATACGAATTATCTTACTCTGTTCTGAATGACTGCTTTGTATAAATTGTGCATTGTTTGTAAATGCTCTCTAAACTAAAATATTCATATATGAGAGAAATGTTATATAAGTCAATACAGCCCTATAACTATCATTTATTGAGCTATACAAAGAGATTTATATCTACGCTAAACTAAAGATTAATAGAAGTATTGCATTCCCGATATCATAAGATAACGATAAAACACATGATTATTCTTAGACTAAGGTCTAATTTAGGTAGTCAAATTGTAGGTAATCGAATTCTAGGTAGATATCATGATATGATATCATACAATTATATTCTAGTAAGAAATGTAATAAAGTCGTTGCTATAAATAACAACATTCTTTATCGCGATCATCTATCATTATCATAATCATCTAATGTCATGCAGAGTCAGCAGCTAGCTCCTAAGTTGGTATATGCGAGAATCGGTATTATATAACACACACATCAGTCTACATTCATTGTTCTAATATTGATAGGAACTTTCTAGAATCTATAAAGTTGTACTACATATATTCAACTAATTTGAATATACGATAACGGGTACTCATTATACTTCTATGCACACAATCGAGGTATCAGTACACTCCAACCACGTGATCAAGATTGTAGTATTCAAATCAAGCTTCCTAGCCCCTATACAAGTATTCTAGAACACAGAGTATTCATCACCAAACGTATTCTTCATATATGAAATCATAAAGTTCGAGTCTAACTAATGACGAGGTGAAAGAATAGGTGCAATCGGTTTATGCCCATACCAGGCTCCCTATGATTATTATAAATGTCTTAACAGAATAAAAAGGGTGAAATGAATATAACTTATAGGATTTAATCAAACTAGAAAAATATCGATATATTCTACGTTGAGAAAATAATTATACTATGTAAGCATCGATACGCTACATACGATTGCGAGCCTGAGTATAAGCATAAACCCTATACTACAGATTTTTATCCTTTTTTCATTGTATCTACTACAGACGAGGTGAAAGAATAGGTACATTTAACATGCGTATGCTACAATTATCTAATTTTCTAGTTTTCTATACGTAATGTAATTAGGAGAAATAAATCAGATAAATATTTTACTTTTATTGACACGATAACTTTGCATACTAATATATGAAAATAATATAATGTATATCGCCTGATAAATAAAATTGAAATTATTCTTATTCTTTTACAATGAAATTTGTTTTGAAAAACACGATGAAACGTTATGTATATTAATGCATGAGTACTGTTAACGCATTCATTATTTAGAGATTCACTTATAAGTACACTATCTATTTAGCTGATTCAATAAAAATTTCGTTATTTAAAAATTCCTAACATGGATAGCTTTATCTGTTTTAGAAAATTCAAAGGTAGTATATGACAATAAATTATCGTGAGACTCCTGATCTATACAAAACATCTTATATAAAATTAGAGATAAAAAATTAAACCTATGATATATAGTGAAAATGCAAATATTCAACAATTCTAACCGCAAGTTTTTCTACTTTTCTATACGTAATGTAATTTTGAACTGATTTTTAACCTTTTTCGTTATATCTCCTACCCTTGTAAACGATTTCTACATATGCCTTCTTACTGTGTATAATTTTGCCCCATGTAGATATTCTTCGTATCTATAGTAAACTCATATTTTAACGTTATTTTACAATATATCATCCATTTTCAATGATTTCGAAATACGTAGATATGTAATAATATACTATATACTCTTGTAGGATATTCATCGTTGAATATAGTAAACTCGTATGATTAATATTAATTTGTAATTATTTTCAGCACCTCCGAAATATATATCTATAACATATGTCATATGTTTTGTAATACGTCTTTATAACTTTAAATCTCTACATGATTTCCTCTTACAATATCTCTAGTTATGAGAACCTTGAAGACTTAACCTGGAGAAATAAAACAGATAAATATTTTACTTTTTATTGAAACTAGTTAACTTATATTCTAACATACATATTTGAAACTAGACAACTTATATTCTAACATACAAATATACAACAACAAAATAGAAAAGTATACTTGAGGGTAACATTTTGTATAACCATAATCTTTTATTCTATAATACCTTCTTCTTTAAGCTCAGAAATAATTGAAATAATCTCATCCTAGTTTTCTAAACTACTGCTACCCCTCTGTTTTAAGGTATACAGTAGACGAAGCCTATCGACAACTTGATTCCAATACGGCGTTTTGTTTTTGAAATTTGAAATTGCTAAAAATGTATTCGTAGGCTCTAAAGCCTACGAATACATGTTTAGGACAGAACGTAGGGAGCAGAGTAAGTACAAAACAACATACTTTCATACAAGAACGTTTATTCATATGAGTAGTTTCGACGTTACTTAAAACATAATACATAACTTATATATAATATCTATTAAAATAGTACATTTCGTATACACTAATAATGGTACTACATACCCGACTATAAAGTAAACATGGTAAGTATAACAGCAGTTTATAAGAATAGATAGTAAATATAACTATATCTAATTATTTTGTACTGATATAAAAAGCAGCGGATCGACTGATGTTAAGGGCCTCATGTAGTAATAATATCTGTATATAGTTTTCAAATTGTTATATCTTTTACACGTTTCGCTGTGTTATCAATTATTTTGTAATGTTATAACATGTATTATATTATTCGTAAATAATAGATGTAATATGATTTATTTCTTGTATTTTTATTTCTGTAATTTAAGGTAAAAATAATAATGTAAATAAAACGTATCAAGATGATGCAGGAACTCAAAAGGATCATCTACCAGAACGTTTGCTGCGCGAGAGAGGTAAAGAAATAAGAAACATATATAGAATGTATATTGTTTATTTTATCATATTACATATAAATAGCAATACAATAAGATCATCTTACATAGTACAAATTAAATATTTACTTATTTTATGATTTTTCTAGCTTTAAGCTCTGCGATGACTGAAATTATTTCATTTTCGTTCGATACTGCTGCTAAGAGCTTTTTTTACAGCATACAACAGACGAAGTCTGTCCACTAGTTGATCGAGTGTACTCTGACGTATACAATCCGGTTTCATCTTGTTTAACTTTTTGGGAAGACTAATCCCAAAGTCTGTTATTCTGTATAAATTTGGCCTGATTACATTTTCGTATTTCCAATGTTTAACGCTTATTAGTCGACCATTGCGCCTATAGTCTTTCTTATGAGCATTAGTAAGTGAGATTATTTTCATATAGTTGTCGATATCTTCCTCTGTTGGACTAGGAGAGCTTATAGCTTAAGTGTTAGTAAATTAAACAAACCGGATGTTCCATTGAAAAATTTGTTTTTAATTAAAATATCTTTTCCCTGAAACTGTACTTGCGAACGACCAAATCGCCACTCATCGATGTCGTTATATAGAGCGTACCTAGTTTTGTATAGGTTTTTGTTTTCTCCGCTAGCTAATAATGCTCTATAATAGTTGGAGAATTCCTGATAAATCTTTAAGTCAGAACCGCATTCTTCTCCTTCTTCTTCTTCATCTTCAACAGATGTAACTGGAGATGTGTGTTCAAGTTTCGGTGAGAGATTAACGGTCCCCGGTCGAGGTTCTGCTTTATCATCATGAAAGTAGGCTAATTTTTTACGTATAGCATTACGGGCGTTTAGTATTTTATTATTATTTTCTCCTTTATTGACTTCTGTAGTTGTCATAGCGGTTTCATGAACGGTGGTATCACTGTGTCGACGTTTCAGATTCACGTCTTTAATTATTACATTATTGCTAGGTGAAGTTTTATTATCATCATCTAGGGTACTATGAACAAGTTTCAAATGATTTCTGTAGTTATCGAGACGTGTAAAATACTTTAAACAAATAGAACACTGAACTTTGTGTCCACGGTGTATATTCATATGACGTGCAAACCCTGATCGTAAAACGCTCGTACGACACACATCACACTCACGTCGACGTTCCATCTTGACTAATGATTGAACATGAACTCCTATTTATATATCACGTTTCGTTTAACTTAATTAACCCTTGCTAGTCACCCTTCACCCTTCTCCCTTCTTCCTTCTCCCTTAACCCTTCTCCCTTCGCCCTTCACCCTTCTCCCTTCACCCTTCTCCCTTCACCCTTAACCCTTAACATTTCACCATTAACCCTTAACCTTTCACCCTTAACTCTTCACCCTTTTCCCTTCACCCTTCTCCCTTCACCCTTCACCCTTCACCCTTAACCCTTAACTCTTAACCTTAACCCTTCGGTCAGTGTTTATTAGTATTACCGCTTAGTTAACATAATATTTTATAAAATAATTAAATATAGTTATATTTACTATCTATTCTTTTAAACTGCTGTTATACTTACCTTGTTTACTTTATAGTCAGGTATGTAGTACACGCTTAAACGAATAAGCTCTCCTAGTCCAACAGAGGAAGATATCGACAACTATATGAAAATAATCTCACTTACTAATGCTCATAAGAAAGACTATAGGCGCAATGATCGACTAATAAGCGTTAAACATTGGAAATACGAAAATGTAATCAGGCCAAATTTATACAGAATAACAGACTTTGGGATTAGTCTTCCCAAAAAGTTAAACAAGATGAAACCGGATTGTATACGTCAGAGTACACCAGATCAACTAGTGGACAGACTTCGTCTGTTGTATGGTGTAAAGAAAGCTCTTAGCAGCAGTGTCGAAAACGAAAATGAAATAATTTCAGTCATCGCAGAGCTTAAAGCGCGAAAAATCATAAAATAAGTAAATATTTAATTTGTACTATGTAAGATGATCTTATTGTATTGCTAATTATATGTAATATGATAAAATAAACAATATACATTCTATATATGTTTCTTATTTATTTACCTCTCTCGCGCAGCAAACGTTCTGGTAGATGTCCTTTTGAGTTCCTGCATCATCTTGATGCGTTTTATTTACATTTTTATTTCTGTAATTTAAGGTAAAAGTAAAAAGAAATAAATCACATTACATCTATTATTTACGAATAATATAATACATGTTATAACATTACAAAATAATTGATAACACAGCGAAACGTGTAAAAGATATAACAATTTGAAAACTATATACAGATATTATTACTACATGAGGCCCGTAACATCAGTCGATCCGCGGCTTTTTATATCAGTACAAAATAATTAGATATAGTTATATTTACTATCTATTCTTTTAACTGCTGTTATACTTACCATGTTTACTTTATAGTCGGGTATGTAGTACCATTATTAGTGTATACGAAATGTACTATTTTAATAGATATTATATATAAGTTATGTATTATGTTTTAAGTAACGTCGAAACTACTCATATGAATAAACGTTCTTGTATGAAAGTATGTTGTTTTGTACTTACTCTGCTCCCTACGTTCTGTCCTAAACATGTATTCGTAGGCTTTAGAGCCTACGAATACATTTTTACCAATTTCAAATCGACGAGATCTAATATCATAGTAATATTATAACAGATTAGGTGACCTAACAAACTCTTTAAAGAAATGTTTATTTACATGTATGAGATAGTATTTAACATAATGTCCTTACATACTGGGTTACGATAGAGAGGGATAATCATACGAGTTGCTGAAATGTATGATATATTGTAAAATAACGTTTAAATAAGAGTTTACTTTAGATGCTACGAATATCTATATGGTGTATAAACAATAAGAACGTATATGTAGAAATCGCTTACAAGGGTAGTAGATATAACGAAAAGGGTTAAAATCTGTTCAAAATTACATTACGTATAGAAAACTAGAAAATTAGATAATTATAGCATACGCATGTTAAATGTACCTATTCTTTCACCTCGTCTGTAGTAGATACAATGAAAAAAGGATAAAAATCTGTAGTATAGGGTTTATGCTTATACTCAGGCTCGCAATCGTATGTAGCGTATCGATGCTTACATAGTATAATTATTTTCTCAACGTAGGATATATCGATATTTTTCTAGTTTGATTAAATCCTATAAGTTATATTCATTTCACCCTTTTTATTCTGTTAAGACATTTATAATAATCATAGGGAGCCTGGTATGGGCATAAACCGATTGCACCTATTCTTTCACCTCGTCATTAGTTAGACTCGAACTTTATGATTTCATATATGAAGAATACGTTTGGTGATGAATACTCTGTGTTCTAGAATACTTGTATAGGGGCTAGGAAGCTTGATTTGAATACTACAATCTTGATCACGTGGTTGGAGTGTACTGATACCTCGATTGTGTGCATAGAAGTATAATGAGTACCCGTTATCGTATATTCAAATTAGTTGAATATATGTAGTACAACTTTATAGATTCTAGAAAGTTCCTATCAATATTAGAACAATGAATGTAGACTGATGTGTGTGTTATATAATACCGATTCTCGCATATACCAACTTAGGAGCTAGCTGCTGACTCTGCATGACATTAGATGATTATGATAATGATAGATGATCGCGATAAAGAATGTTGTTATTTATAGCAACGACTTTATTACATTTCTTACTAGAATATAATTGTATGATATCATATCATGATATCTACCTAGAATTCGATTACCTACAATTTGACTACCTAAATTAGACCTTAGTCTAAGAATAATCATGTGTTTTATCGTTATCTTATGATATCGGGAATGCAATACTTCTATTAATCTTTAGTTTAGCGTAGATATAAATCTTTTTGTATAGCTCAATAAATGATAGTTATAGGGCTGTATTGACTTATATAACATTTCTCTCATATATGAATATTTTAGTTTAGAGAGCATTTACAAACAATGCACAATTTATACAAAGCAGTCATTCAGAACAGAGTAAGATAATTCGTATGATCTATTAAATTTAAAATAGTAATCTGCTGTTCAACTTGATTTAATTTTCGTAAATGTCTAAATATTACAAACATACAAACAAAATAGACTTAAGTAAGAAACAAAACGTATACATTACATATCTAAACTGTTACACACACGCGCGCACACACACTATACACGAATAAACTTCAAAAACGTAACATAATTTACCCCCAATTGTCTATTTTTTTTTGTTTTGATTAACTGTAAAAGTTCGTCATATGCCTGTGTCACATTTTCTTCGTTATTGCTTCCTTGAATTTGGACCGCCTCCGTGGTATACCGTTGATTATACAACTCATAATAAAATTAGCCAATAGTAGTTGCGAATTATCCTAGTTACCACATATAGATAAGTGAATATACGCTTCACGACGTTGTATAATCGTTTCGGTATTTCCAAGCCTGCAACACTATTGGTTCAAGCAATCGTTGTCAGAGTAACAATTATTTTGAAGTCATCGACATACCTGTGCATGCAATAAATTAAATTAATCTGTCAAAAAAGCATCGCTTCGTTTTGTTAGCTTTGTATTTATTTGTTATATAATCGTATCGAATACCACTAGAGCAACCGAAAATAATCTTATACCTACCTCGCGACACGACGTATTCCTTAAAACACCACTCCAGCTACGCTGTCGTGGTGTTTCGCAGAATACGTCTCGTCGCTCGGTAGGTATAATCGATTATTTTCGTTTGCTCTCGTGGTATTAAAACTGAGTATTTATCAATATTTCACCATTCGGTAAAAATAACTCTGTATCATAACATACAATAGCTGAGATCGAGATTGTATTATACGCTCCACCATCTAAGATACAACTATGAAATTGCTGCTGCAATTCTTGATCGTCGTTTGACCAAAATGCTGTATCAGCATCTTCATAATCATCAATATAGTCGCTATCGTAATTGGATGCCGAAGAAGAAGACATTGTTTTGGTCAGATGTTAGTCGGAGGCTGTAAGAAGTGAAATAATTAATATAAATATATACATACATATAGTTATAAACCAACACTCACTTTGACGAATTTCAAATAAGGAAAATTAATATTTCTTGATGATACGGAATTGTAGACGATCTAAAAAGTTCAAAATGATTAGTTTGCATAAAATAATTAAAAATTAAAGCACTTACATGATTGATTTCAAATAAACAAATTATATTTCTTAGGAACTGTAGATGATCTAAATGGAAGTTAATCTAAAAACAATCGTAAATCATTTACATATAGTTTTTTAAATATAAGCAAATGAAAATAAACATACCTGATTTTAATATTGCACTAGATGTAAGTATCTTAATGATTCGAGGAACACTTTCGGGATGGTTTATTTTAAAAAAGCGTTCGGTTTTATATCACTTTTAGCGTCTACGTAATTAGTACGTCATGAACATTATTATTATTTTTAAAGGAATGACTCTTTTGAGAGCTGTTATTATAAAAACACTTTGTCTAACTAAATAATAATAAAAATGTTTCTTGGTTAAAAAGTTAATGAAGCGTACATCAAATCTGTCTACATTGAAGTTTCTTTATGACTAACTCACTAAATTCCTTTGTTGGTAGTATGAAACAATGCATTTTTACTAGATAATTGTAAATGAAAAGATGCTTAGATAATAATTACATGACTATTATCGATTTACTTGTAGACTGTATTTTAAATGTTTATGACGTTTGGATTTAAACATGCCAAAGTAGATCTATATTTAAATATCATTTAGGGATGACAACATAAGATTTATTTTGAAATAAATTTATGATAGAGAGATGAGATATGCTAATGATACCGTGAATTAATTTAATTCGAGCATCCATATGAGAAATGATAAAATTATCAATTATGTTGCTCGGATGTATTTTAAATGTCAGCCGTATGACGTTTACATTTCTAATTAAGTATAATTTCATTTAAGAGCGGCAACAGTTGAAAAGCGTCAAATTTAAAACGGTATAAGCTTTTTGACTTTAAAATGGTACTACACAATATTCCTTTTTCTAAGTTTTATTTATAAATATTTATCGGAATTATTTAAATAAATTTTTAAGAAATCATAACGACCCTAAGTGTTTTCTTTCAAATTAGAATTTGCTTTGCTTGTAAACCGTATTTTAAATGTTTATGACGTATATTTAAACATGTCAGAATGCAATAGAGATAATCTGACTGTTGATTGACAGTAATTTTTAGAGATACTTTGTATACTTGAAAGCAAATGTTTATTATTACGTTTCTACATGTTAAATTGTTTTCGCATAATTACATGATGACGTGTAGATCTATATTTAAATATCATTTAGCAATGACAACATAAGATTTATTTTGAAATAAATTTATGAGAGAGAGAGAGATGAGATATGCTAATGATACCGTGAATTAATTTAATTCGAGCATCCATGTGAGAAATGATTAATGTAAATGAGAGATGAGATACGCTAATGATACCGTGAATTAATTTAATTCGAGCATGCATATGAGAAATGAGAGAGGTGAAGTGTACAAATGAGAGATGAGTTATGTAAATGATACCGTGAATTAATTTAATTCGCGCATGCATATGAGAAATGATAAATGTAAATGAGAGATGAGATATGCTAATGATACCGTGAGTTAATTTAATTCGAGCATGCATATGAGAAATGAGAGAGGTGAGGTGTACAAATTAGAGATGAGTTATGTAAATGATACCGTGAATTAATTTAATTCGCGCATGCATATGAGAAATGATATATGTAAATGAGAGATGAGATATGTAAATGATACCGTGAATTAATTTAATTAGATCAAGTAATTTAATTCGCGCATTTAATTAGACCACGCCTCATTTGAATATTAACTAGATCGCGGGTCATTTGCATAAAAAGGGTGGGGGTCAGCTCAATGGACACAATACCTACTATCTAGAATACTGAAATTTTATACGGAGCTTCTTCGGCACCCGCGAACGGTACAAAAAACCTTAACTGTGGAAAGTTCAAAAGGTGGGCAAACTTATGACCCAACAAAAGTCAATGCTAAACCAAAGTGCCAAAGAATAAAGTTTGCTCAATTGCGCTGAAGTTTAATATTCGGGGTTTCTTGATATTGCTAAACATTTTTATCGGCTGAACCTACATCAGTAGGTACCTTAAAGTTCCAGAATTGCTATTTGCCAATTAGTTTACACTAATTTTGATATCCGGTGGTCCGTGGTCAATGATAACAAAATTACAATTGTCGAAAAAATGTAAAATCCAACATCTACTTGACTTTGAGATTACAAATGAATATATAGGAATCACACAAATAAATTTTTCTGATGCCCCCGCTTGGGGGAATTCTTCTACCAAAACCGGTGATTTTTGGACCGGACATAGTCTTTGGACAGGTTAGCTGTCGAAACAATATTGTCAGATTATAATTTAATAAATACTGTGAAACATTTTATTCATCTTTATTTTTTCATGATTATGGAGTTCCACAAAGTAAGGCTAGAAACAATAAACAAAAAAAAGTCTTTGGGATGATTCAATTTTAATTAGACTTTGATGCTGTAACACTATCTACATTACATACTTGTTTTTGAAATTGCAGCTGAAGCAAATTCCACTAATAAATCTTTTTGATGTCCGCTAGCAAAACTGATGATTTTCTGACAGGAGATGGTCTTTGAAATGCTACAACTTAAGTTAAAATTTTAAGTTGAATTGTACCGATAAATTTGTATGATCCCTGGTCCCCTAGCAAAAGGGATGATCTTTTGATATTACAGCTTCTATTAACGTGTCGAACTGACCCACGACCTACTTGTCCTTGAAATGGCAGCTACAGCTTTGAAATCGCAATAATATTTTTTACCCCAAATCCCCTAGCAAAACTGATTATTTTTTAACAGAATGTACGGTGTTACAGCATCTGTAAAAATTCCATGCTGGCCCACGATTTGCTTGTCTTTAAAATGGCAGCTACAGCTTTGAAATAGCAATACCTAATAATCTTTTTAACCCCAAGTTCTCTAGCAAAACTGATTATTTTTGGCAGAAGATGGTATGTAGAGTGTTACACCATCTGTAGAAATCTCACGCTGGCCCACGATCTAGTTGTCTCTGAAATGGCAGCTGCAGCTTTAAGGTCGCAATTATAATTTTGGGATAATACATGGTTTTGAGGATGTTATAACATAGATTAAAATCCCAAGCTCGCAAGTTTTAGCTGGTCTAGAAGTTATATTTACATACATACATAATCTTTAACCCCTTATACCTTTCGGTGTCGAGGTGCTGGACGCACCGAGCCGCAGAGTGGTTATGTGGGTGTGAGACGAGACAGCGGTGTCATGTAGGTAAGTACCCTGCGCTCGTGGTTAACACATCCGAGTACTTTCCGGAGCAAACTCGACTTAGATTAGAGTTAAATGTATGAACTACGATGTTTCATGTTCAAAATGCATTTTACTTTTCATAAAACATCACAAAACGCGTTCAAAGTTGTACAAAAATAGCAATTTTATGAAAATAATTTATTCTTAAAAACTCGTATCTTTGGGTGTAAAGTATAAAGCTATAAAGAACCGTAAAACAAAGTAGATAAAGAATATTTATTGTTCAGTATTTAAGCTACAAAATCACATGGATTCAATCGATTAGGTTTACAATAACATTTGTAAACAACCCTTACTTGAGAGTCTGCAATTCCATCCCTGTAACGCAGATGTAGGTCTACAAACCGGAGGAACAATCAGGAATAAATGAACTAGGTTTTTTCATAATTTACAAATATTGTGGGAAATAATCATCTTTGAATTTCTAGCAAATACTTGCAAATTACCCATCAAGATTGATTTATGCGTTGCAGTTAGTAAGAGTGGTATTATGGAATACGGGAGCCTTTGACAAAAAAAGGCTAATGAGGCTAGTTCCGGCGAGGATTAAAGAAAATATTTGTATTGTTGTTAAAGTATATTTTCAAATCTGATTATTGAAAGAAATGATTAATTTTAGAATATTCTAAAAGTTATAAATGAGTTAAAGCAAAACACCTGTAGCAAGTAATTATATCGTACCAGCAGATACAAAATAGTTATTTACGATACGAGTGCGGGTACACAATGTTCCCGCGTGAACGCAGTTTTGAAGCACGAGCGACCGAAGGGAGCGAGGGCCTTCATATGCGTGAACGCGGGAACATTGTTCACGCAAGAGAATTGTACAATACTTTTTGAAACGAACGTAGTCATTGTTATAAATGTCAAATAAAATTTTTATCTGATTTCACAACTTTTATTTAAAAAAATAA
Organism: Agrypnus murinus; assembly: GCA_929113105.1. NCBI lineage: Eukaryota > Metazoa > Arthropoda > Insecta > Coleoptera > Elateridae > Agrypnus > Agrypnus murinus. The sequence goes on from OV816024.1 coordinate 71,096,741, forward strand.
ACCAAAGCAAGTCATGACTGCAATTGACAAATGTGACAGATTGTTTTTCGGCAGAAATTTTGCAGTAAAAAAGGTATTTAAATTTTGCAAGGGTTGGCAGTTGGCACCACTGAGTGTTTCCCGGTTTACTTAACCGGGAAACAAGTGTTCCCGGTTGACTAGACAGTGCGTCGAACACTGCTTTCTAGATAGTGAGTTCAAAAAAATTATCTGTAGGTACAGGTACAACATCAGATCTGTACTTGTCTTAGTAGACAAAATTTGCAGGTATCTGCATTTATATTATATACCTGATAACTTACCCTTATACCTTTTGTGTAAAAGGTGTTTAACTACCATAGTAAGCAATTTTTTACTCTTGTTCCCAAAGACTTCCCAAAATGAAACTTAAGTACACCAAAGAGAGACTGCATCTAACTGTAATGCTAAAAAAATTGAAGGTACACTTTCTTAGATATTCAATGTCAAAGGTCACATCATGTAACCTTTGAATGAAAAACTCAATATTGTATTATAAACCACTTTTTTATGAAAACTATGTTCCTTTAGCTTTAAAACCAGCCCAAGATGAAAGTTCTACAATAATTAGAAGCATAGTTTGAATTGTTTTTGTTCACCTTGTAAGCGTAAATCTTACATTTTATATCATATTTGCAGCCCTGCTATGTGAATTCCGTGTATCACAAAAGGGCTATAACTTTACATATGCAAGTTACTGTATATCATCTACCATCCAAACAATTTCACGAAAATCTGAGATGATCGGGTTGAAAAGTTCATTTTTTTGTGATGATTTGGCATGGAATGACCCTATTATGAAAATGTTGTTAGTATTTTCAGTTACGGCAGAAACTACAATATACCTACTTTAGAAGAATATTCATAATATAAATAATTACTGTTGCATTTCTTACACTTTTTCCAAGTTTTATAACCATATTTGAAATTATATTTGTATGGTAGGCTTTTATATGCAGAGCGCATTAAATTGAAATAGAGTTAATTGTGAATAAGCTTGCAATTATAAACAATTTCGAGCATTAATTCGAACATAAAACGTAAAAGTACTATCATATTCGGATTTAGCGACCCCAAAAACATTAAATAGCGTTGTTTTAAATAATATTAGTTAAAAAATTATTCTGCTGCAGAAGTTACATTTGAAATTCATTAATTAATTTTTAGAAAGAGGTTTGCCCTTTTAAGTACGCCTATGACTGTTCGGCTGTTTTCGTAATTTTGGCTGCTAATTTCACACAGGTAATTGTTTAGGAGGTCATAAAAACACGAACACTTACAAAAATTGTATTTATGTATGTATTAGATATGTCAATTTACTTATTTTATAGAACTTACTAGTATTACTATTTGCAACAACTGCAAGAAATCAAAACATTCTTAAGAAAGACATATCTATAAAATAATAATCTAAAAATAAACATTTTTTTTAACAAATTTTATATGCATTAGAAATACGTAATTTTTCATCTTATTTCTGGACCTGCTGCATGTCTAATGGTTATTTGTATTAAATTCCATTATGATCCTATATTTGCTACCTCACAACAGACATCTAAATAACTTTCGCATGCACTGGCATCTGTAGGTCTGAAAAAAAACATTGTTTTAAAATGAGTCGATTGTAGAAGTTGGTTAAAATTGGTTAATTGATGCAATATGTGCACAACCGCAATAGACTGTAATAGCTGAGACATTTCGAATTGATGTATTTTAGTCTTCCGAATACAAGAGAGCTAAATACAGTTAGTCAATTAGGTACATAGTTACAATTTTAAGATTAAAAGAGATGCAAGCAATGTTGGTTTGTGTAGTGATGCTTGCTTATATGTATCGCTGCAACAGTCATTTAGACAAAATACTCTTTCATTATATTACATACGTAATATTACAATTGAAAGTGATCGATTATTATTTGTTTAAACCTGAAAACCCAATTATTCTTTGCCTATGATTGTTTTCGTTTACCAGTTTTATTTTTTAATTTTTAATTGAATTAACTGCAAATTGAAATAAACGTTCGATGAATCCTTTAATATCTCTTTGTTAAAGCGACTCACCCTCGATATTTTCACTAAACATAAAACTATTTTTTTTATTCATACCTTATGTCAATATCTGCTTCTGGTTCTGTTTTTATTATCGTGGAACATTTATAGTAAGGTACACATCTATGTAGATGTTTATCAGCTCCTTGACCACATTTTACACTTTCTTCTGCAATTATGCTAACTATCAGACAGACACTGATAGTAGCAAATAAAAGTATTACTTTACTCATTCTAAAAAAAAAAACAAATACGTTAATTTGCAAAACAATAAATGTTTATACTTTTAACATAAACTTTTCCCGTCTATTTTACTAACCTGTTTTAAATATAGCCAACGTTTTCTGGCAAGTTTATTAATTTTGTCCTGTTACTGTTGTAGATTCAAAACCACTAAATACATTTTAATTTAAATCCAGTATTTATATCAGTGTGTAGAAATTCCAGTTTTAACATTTTGTGTATACACACTTACGTGCAAAATTATTAGCTACTCCCATATTTGCTCTAGCTTAATAACAAATTAAAAACAATAGAAAAGATATAAAAATAGCTATTAATATAACGAGAATATTAAGCGATTTATAAATATCGAGGACGTTGCTAAGCGACGAGGCGTAGCCGAGTCGCCTCTGCAACGTCCGAGATGGGTTAAATCGTTAATATTCGAGTTCTATTCAAAGCTTTATCGTATCATCAAAGATAGCAATGCAAACAAAAAAGTGTTGTTTACATTCATTAAAAAAAAACGTCAAAGTTTGTTTTTGAAGGAAATCATGGAAGATTTTGATGTCCTCGCAAATATTTTAGAGGCAGCAAATAGTGTAACATTAGATTTGTTGCCAGATAGATCAAAGGTATTTTATGAAAAAGAATATCGTTTGTTCTGTGAGTGGCGAAATAAAGAAAATGTTCGAGGTGCTGCGGAAGTAGTTTTGTTGGCTTATTTCGGAAAACTGTCAACTGAATATTCTCCTTCATCTCTTTGGCCGAAATATTCTACGTTGAGAGCTTGCTTGGAACTGAAGGAAAGAATACAAATTGACAAGTATGGTAGTTTGATAAAATTTATCAAAAAGAAGAATGTTGGATATCGGCATAAAAAATCGTTAATACTGACGAAAGAACAAGTTGATGAATTTGCTCGTACAGCTCCAGATGAGGTATTTTCAATGATGAAGGTAGCGCTGTTGATTGGACTGGGTGGAGCTTGTAGAACCAACGAATTAGTGAAAATGTCTACTGAAGATGTTGAGATCTTAGATAATAAAATAATGGTGACTGTTCCGGACTCAAAAACTCACAAGAAAAGATTTTTTGCCATTGTTTCTGAAGGTGACGTTGATCCTGTGGCTTTAATTAGAAAATATTTAGCATTACGGCCGCCTCATGTGACGCATAAAAGATTGTTCATATTGTACAGAAATGGCAAGTGTACAATTCAGCCATGCGGTATTCATTTTTTATCTAAAATACCTGAAAAAATAGCTACATTTCTCAAATTTGAAAATCCATCTATGTACACTGGTCACTGCATTAGGAGATCGGCAGCAACTATTCTTGTTAACGCCGGTGGAGACGTCTTAGAACTGCAAGAGCTGGGTGGATGGGAGTCAAGCAAGGTCGTTACAGGGTACTTAGAAGAAAACATAACGAAGAAAGTGTCCATCGCAGAGAAGATTCACGTCGGATCGATTTCGATAGCAAGTCTGCTACTAAAAAATCAACGGAATTTTCAATTAGACATGAGAATTCGAGCAACTCAAGTGGATTAGAAGTCATGTGTGCAGCATCATCTGGGAACAATATTGTTAGTAAAGCTGCAGAAGATCCGGCAGTTATGATGAAGCAGAAGGATGTGTCCTTTAATTTTCAGAATTGTGAAAAGATTGAAATTCATGTGCATAAATAATTTTGTATCTCATATTAATAAATACATTTAACTGTAACTAACGTATTATAGCTGTAACGAATGTGTTATGAATAACTAACCTCTTATGACGTTTCTATGATATTATATTGCTAATAATTATCGAGAAATGAGTAACATTATAGAGATATAATAATTGATGATACGATAAAATATATTAATAATAAATTACCAACATTATCTTATAACATGATCACCTTAGTATAGTTAAACCCTACGAGCAAATAGAAACAGGAGAGAACATTGCATTATATTCCACGCGACGGAACTGCTAGAAAAAGTGGTTTATAAGAGTGAGTGAGAGAGGGTACGAGTGAGTGAGAGAGGGTACCGGCACCCGATGAATATCGATCGATTGTATACGTCAACAACCCCGACCTGACACGGACAATATCGAACGTCGTACGTCAACAACCCCGACCTGCTCAACGTGGTTTATATAATGGCCGACTTCCGTCGCGTCGGTTCCTTACCCCCGACCATTGAAATGTTCTCTCCTGTTTCTATTTGCTCGTAGGTTAAACCTAACAGTGTTAATTATTAATTATATAAACTTTTTACACAATGTGTTCTTAAGTTTAAAAAACTAAGGAAGGGATTACCCTCCCCCATCATATTACGCCTTTTAATGCATATTATCCTTTTTAAATTACAAAAAGGGGAAAGTTAGCAGGGAAATGTTATACCTATCACATTATTTTTGAAATACATGTTCAGTGGTGATTAGGTTTTGTGTCTAGGTGTAGGTACAATTTATTGTTTGTTTTGTATTTTCCAATCAAGCAATCAGGGCAATCGGGCCTTTGTATGCATTGAACTTAAATCCTGAACTTAAATCTTGAAACTGTGTATGCAATGTTAAAGGTTGAAAACTGTCATTAGAAAGCAATGAAATATAGAAAAATGGAAAACATCCCAGTTTACACATATACAGAAAGTCGATGCAGATATTACAGTAGCTACTTAGTAAAATAGACCCAAAAGTACAACAGGTAAAGAATTCTAAAATTCGGTTGATAATTATTCTTGAATTTATTTATAACCTATATACAACATACTGTATATAAATATTAGGAAAGGAGGAGATGCGGGGGGTGTCTAATAATTTTGGATATGAGTGTTTGTGAAATCTTTTGTTTATATTTGTATTTGGAGTTTCAACTTGCTGGCCCTGATAAATGTTATGGTGAATTTCTTAACAATAACGGACTGCTGCAAGTTTTCAATTTGTATTTTACACTATGATAAAAGATATTAATTTCTTTTATAGTGGACAAGGAATAGATAAAAGCCTAACCGAACTATTATGAAGTAAGTCTATGGCAACAGAAAAGTGTCTTTTTACCTTTTTTCGTCAGTTTGATTGCTATATTTGTTTAGTTGCAAGATGTCGAATTTGTACTTTTATTTAGAGCAACAGATAACCTCCCCGATATTTTCATAAAAACTTGTTTATTTAAAAAAATAAAACTGTCTACCTTATCAGTATTTTTCTGCAAACACTCGATTAAGCCTTATTACGAGATTAGTTAATTATTCCAAGATTTTTTACATCTAAATTAAATCAACGACTCATTGTAAAATCCTTAAAAATTATATCTAAAGAAAATTAAATTTTTCTACTTTACGTTAATAATAGGCTACTGTGTGATGACTACTAAGTGATACTGAAAATAATTTTTTATATTTTGCGTCTATAATAAAGCTGTTAAAGCACCCAAAACAGTGCGTTAATAGCTCATTTGAGTGCTTTAATAGCCCAACTTTTTCAAAGTTGGTAGCATTGAACAAAATCGAAAAAAACAGAAAAATGACAAAAACTTATTTACATTACAAACATTAAAAATTTGAATTTTCAAATGTCACATCAGTGTTGTCAACTACCACAAAATTCCCTAAATTTTGAAATTGCTATATATTTTTATTTAAAACGGGAATAAAAGGCGCAAAATAGAAAAAATAGCATTAAAAAAACTCATAAGTCATTGTTGCACTCGTCCTTTAGAAAACGAGCGGCAAGCGGCTCGTTTTCTAAATTTGGGCTCGTGCAATAAATCTTGCCTTATGAAACTCGTTCTTTAATATATTATAATAATAGAGGCTGTTATTAAATCGTTTTGGAAACTATTTGTTTTGTAAGATTGGTAACATTTGTTCTATACTACCTACATAAAAACACATCGTCAAACGTCAAATGTTATTTGATAGCTTTACTAAGTATGTAGAACATGAAAAAATCGGTATATTAGTAATGCAACGTTTTTAATAAGCTTGAATTTACAAATTTCTATAAAATTAATTGCAAAGTAGAAAAATAGTATATTATACTTGTTTTATAAGACTTTTTGTAGCACTCATTCCTTTGGAACACTCATCGCCTCTCCATCGTGTCCCAAACAACTGGTGCTACAATAGACCGTCTTATACGAGTTGTTAAATAATAAATATACTATTAGAATGCATTTATTCGCTTTTTATATTTAGATATCACTTACTATCTTAGTATCAGATTGATTGTTCAAAGACCCTGATTAAACACCGGTTTCTGCCTGATTAAAGCAAAGGAAATTTAAAGAAATCGAGTGGAAAAAAATATAAAAGCTGTAATGCTCTAAGCCAGTGGTGTAATAAATAATTGAGGTCCCCTTGCAAGTTTGAAAACCGGGGTCCTGTTGTAAATACCTAAGTAAATATTTTTGTAACATTTTAAAGAATTTTATATAAGTAATCTTATCTAAGACAAGTAACTATCAGTAAATTTTACAGGAGAGACAAAAAACTTTGGTTATTACTGCAGCAGTCTATAGCATGAAATAATGATTTCCTCTTATAGTTCAATTTCTATTAACCAAATATATTACATAGTCGCACCAGGCAATGAGAGCATATTTTAAAACTTAGCTATAACTAAGCTAAACTAAGCATATCTTAGTCCAGTAAACGGAGGCCGAAAAAGGGTGGTTACCTACAAAAGATCGCGTAGTTCTAAATTTTTGATATGTTGCATAGACTGGTGGGCTAGTAAAAAATCCAAGTTTTCTCACTCCCTCCCCCTCCGCGTCCCCCCCATCTTGGAAAAACCATCGAAAATCGACACTTGTCTTAGATTTTCGCCTATAATTTCGTTCTGGTGCATCTTAGCGCAAACAAAGTTATTTTCCGATTTGTAGAGGATAAAATTTCCTACAGATTTGGCATATAAGGTTTTTTTACGATTAATAGCAACGGAGCTGTGAAGCTTGCAAGAAAGGCTAAAATTGACTACTTCGCAAAATTCTGAGTTTCTTGCCACTTAACATCGCGATAACTCCGTAACACTTCATTTTAGCGTAAAAGTCTTCATAATCAATCTTTAGAGAATTGCTATTCATCGTAAAAAAACCTTATATGCCAAATCTGTAGGAAATTTTATCTTCTACAAATCGGAAAATAACTTTTTTGCGCTAAGGTGCACCAGAACGAAATTATAGGCGAAAAACTAAGACAAGTGTCGATTTTCGAAGGTATTTTCAAGATGGAGGAGGGGGAGGGAGTGAAAAAACATGGATTTTCCATTAATCTACCAATCTATACAACATATCAAAAATTTTGAAATACCCGACCTTCTGCAGTGTAAAACCCCTTCATTAACTGAAATATCTACAATTATATCATTTTTTAAATTTTTGCACATCACGTACTATATATGTATGTTACGAACGGGGACATTCTCCATCAGTAAATTCGTCATAGAAAAAAATTGTAAGCAATTTTCAATATTTTTTTTATACATATTGACAGTTTTTACCATATCCTTTCACTGTTATTAGAATTATTAAAATTTATTTTAAAATAAAAAAGTTACAAAAAGAAAATAGCGTTACGGACATGGAACAAATTTTTTCCACCGTTTTCAAAAAATCCAAAACTTATTAAAGTCTTTGGGAAATGAGTTAGTTGTTTAAATAAAAAACGATTTGTAATTGAGGAATAATGACTAAATTTCAAAGAAAAACCATTTATTTAATCATTTTAATACAAATAAACAAATTAAAAAATATGTTTCCGTTACGTCTCTTTGAATCAAGCGTTATGGACGAGGACATTTATTGTTTTTTTGATTATGTCTATTAATATTACCAAATATAAAATCAAAATATGGAAATATGAATTTCTTTATCATTTTGTAATTATGTACAAAATTAAAAAACGCTATTTTTGATAAAAATTTTAAAAAATGCCTATGCAAAGAAAGATATTAAAATATTACAAATTTCAATTCATTTTGTGAGCATTTTATATAAAAAAAATTTACTTAAAAAATGTTGTGAAAGTAGATTTTGAAAATTATTCATTGGGTGGTCCATACAATATTAAAGACGAAATAAAATGCAAATTTTGACCCACACAAAACGTTTTCTATTTTTGTGCTATGGTTGACTTTTTCGTGGAATGAGTGACATATGACCCTACTTGCACCAAAGTCTGCAATTAGGTTATTTAAAAATGCTTTTTCGAATTAATACATCTACACCTGCACATGATTTTACTACATTTTCAGTATCAATTTCGTGCGGTATAGCGGTTTTAAAAAAAAGTTTGGTTTTGGTAGTTTGTTAAATTGTTTTTCCAACCTCTTAGGGTAATTTTCTTTTTTGACTGCCACTTAAATATTCTCATTTTTACAAAAGAATAATTTAGAAAATAAAGAATATTCACACAACCTTTCTAACAACAATGTAGGAATAAATTTAAAAGTTGTATTAACTGTTAAGATTTCCAATATACAGTGCTATTGAATTAAAATGTAATATACTTCATGTTGAATTTAATATAGTCATCTTAAAGGATTGTATTTACTGATGTTTATGCAACCAAAAATACACAATTGCTCAAGATGCTCAGCCTTTTAAACTCTTTATATTTCACTTAGGGATAATTTAACACTAATGAGTGTAAAGTAATATATTGCATTCGAGTTTAATAGCACTGTATGTAATATGTGTACCTCTTTTATAGTTGATACAAGAGCTGATCGGCAAATAATAGACATACAAAATAGCTTGATATTTAAATCCCCTTGGGAAATGTCGTGGCAACATTCTAAAGTAATCACAAATACTAATGAACTTGGGCTACAATTGCTTACGATAACAGTGTCCGTATTTTGTCTAGAAGTAAACAAACACGTTGATGTCAAGGAAAACGTAATTGAAAGCTAACTTAGGAAAATAATAGAAATTTGAAAAAGAGGCTTTCTTTAAAATCTGCTAATAAGAAAGTTGGGAAGCACTGACGTATAAAAGTAAAAATTTCGTTTTAAAATCTAAAATTTCTTTATTAATTTATATTATTCTAATATTATATTATTTATTTGAGTGAAATCGACTGAGTAGATGTGATGTTTTGCTTTTAAAATTTAAAAGAAAATTGACGTCATAGAAAACCCAACTAGCAAGAAACCTAATTTGCAGTCAAACCAAACAAGTTACCTAATGATTTACATATTCTGATTTCCAGTGAACTTCAAAATTTTCTAAACTTAAAAACATTCTAAGAACGATTTGTATTGGACGAATAATTAAAAATGCGTTCTAATTGATTAAATTCTTAAAACTTCAAACCAATTTTAATAAATCTCAAAATAAAATATTTTTAAAAACACTGGCTGTGACGTCATAGGAAACTTACTCACGCTCTTTAAGAGTTACAAATACACAAGTTACAATCTTTCCTTTTAAATCAGTTTGTCCAGATAAAACAAAGCCTCTTGTAGTATTATAGTATTATACTAGGATAATCGGCCCTACGGGCCTAAGCACTTAAGTATGATAGAAATAGCATTTATCGATTTTTTTAAAGTAGGTCAGTATTTACATGACCTACATAAATCTCCAATCGATTCCCTATCGATAGAGCACATATTAGTACCAAATAGCACTAAATAGTACGATAGAATCAGCATTTATCGATTTTTTAATACATGACCTAATTTAAAAAAATTTTAAATTATCCTCGTGCATTATCCTCGACAAATTACTCGTCGAATGAGCCCAAGCCCATCTCTCCAGCCCTTATAGAACGCGAGAATGGGGCTCGGACACACTCACACACATACAAATCAACTTTAGTAGTATAGGATTATTAGGATTCTAGTTGTAGTATAATAGATATGTAAGATACAAGTGTAAAAAACCCTACGAGCGAGTGTCCTAAAGGATGTGAGTGCAATGAAGAAACTTCTTACACGTGTATCTTACAACGTTTTATATACTATCATAACGCTTTACTAAAGTATTTATTATATTTGATATATTTTTTAAATTTGTGACTTTTATGTCATACACATATATTAGCGTGCTTAGTTATTTGTATGTGCTAAGTTGTTTAGCTACCAGTTTGTAAAATATTTATAAATCATTAATTTATCATACATCTCTTGTTGATCTGCATGCAATAAAAATTGTATAACACTAGTTCAATAAACGTTAACTTTTTACACTTTTTGTTTGATCGTAGGTAAATAATATTGCGTTGTATTTACCCTTTGTGCTCTTCAACACGTTTTAATACTAGGAGTATGCAGTTGGTAAAGTTACCTTGTTAGTAAAAGCTACACGTTATAGAAACACATCTAGAGCAAAAATGTAGAACTGTCCCAACAAACGATTTTTTTGAATTTTTAGAAAGGCCTTTTTTGTGCAACCATACGTGAAGTGGATACATTCCGTACACAACATAGGACGCGAAATACAATTTCGCGGCCGTTACTAAGGATACCGGCCTGAAAGTAACTTAAGCTAAGTACTCACAGCAGCGGATCCGCAGGCGGATATCATACGATTGGTCGGTTTGAGTCGATTTGGCTCAAACCGACTAATCGTATGACATCCGCCTGCGGATCCGCTGCTGTGAGTACTTACCTTTAGTGCCACTGCCAGTATCTCCACTAATTTTTACAATTTTCTACAAAATTAATTGTTTTATTTATGCCATTTCTACAGAAACATTGCAACATGAAAGCCGCCTTTCTGTTTACAATTAATTAAACTGTTAAAAGTTTGCTTTTAAAAGCAATGGAATTTGTAATTACATATTTTTTATGATTACAAAAAAAATGTTGTGTAAGGTATACCTCGAAATTCTTTATTCTGCAAAATTCTTTACCGTCCTGCCTGTTTGTCGAAATGGTAACAACTTTACTAATTTGCAAAAGTCCAACAGATATGAAATTTTAAATGCAAATGTTTTTCTTGTAATTATTACCGACATGAAAACAAAAAATCCTAATAGTACACGTCATCCAAAAAATAAGTTAATTTTATCTAAGTAATTTTTGCAAAAGTCGGCACAAAAAACTACGTAGATCACACACCCAGAAACTACGTTATATGCAACGTTAGTTGCAGGCCACAGATAAACGCCTCTGTCTGCAACATTTGGTCTACCATAGTTTCTGGCCTAGTGATCCAAATCTATGTTTACTAAAGTTTTCTCATATTTAAATAACAACTTTTTTTAATCTTCCCCAAAACTCAACTTATTATTTTTCTATTCAATTATTTTTATTATTATGTTTCAGGTGTAGTTTTTCGATCACTATTTGATTTGAGTTTTAGTAGCCAAATAATCATGTTGATTTTCAAAACGATAGGTTGATCACCAAATTGGAAGCATCAAAGTACTGAAAAACGACCACCAATTAATCGTAGTATAATCATCCGAATATTTAATCAAGCAGCAAGTAATAGTAGCCCAGGAGTTGGCGACCAAAAAGTGTAAGAGTTTTGTAAAAGCTAATATTTTAATATTAGTTTATATTGAGGGTGTAAACAAATATCTACACAAAATAAACTCGGATATGGGGACAGTCGGCGTTAGCGCAGCTTGAAAGTTGTAACAAGAAGTAGCGTCATCTAAGTGTTTTCTAAAAGCTGGAAATTGATCACTAAGCAGTTTATGTAATAAAAAACTGAAAAGCAGTCGTCAGGCAGCGTAATGGTCGAAAGTTTTATTATATTCTGTGGTCGAAGGTTTTTTTTTAACTTTTATTTATTTAATATAATAAAACAAATTTATTTATTTCGTTTGCAGTCGTAGAATATATTTTATTATTTTTAATGAAGAGGAATCTCTTTTTTACATTTACAATACAAATGTTATAATATTACTTTGTCAGTAATTATTTAAAGGAGTTTAAGACGAGTTTAAATAATTAGATTTGAATTAACACACTTAACAGAACAATTTTAGAATTCACATTTAAATGACATTAAACAAAAAAATTAATTTAAAACTCGAATGAGCCTTTATGTTTTACTAGCGGGGCAATTTTAAAGTCCACACCTAGTTTAATACTCACTCTGGATCAACACTTATTGAAGAGACTTGTGAGTTGAATAAAGATTTATAAAGACTGAAGACTTAAGATTAAAACAGAGATATTTATACAGTGTTACAATCTTATCTGCCTACACAGTTCTCATGGTTATGAGAGAGTTAATGCTAAAGAATTTCTCATAGAGATAACGTAGACTTATCAGGAAAATGTAATTTGATATCGTGTGCTCACAATCCTAAACAATTCTCATGTAACATGATCTTATCTATAGTGTGATTATAACGTACGTTACTCGAACGCGTTGCATCAGCACCAATGCTGTGGTCGCATGTCTTCAAAATGAGGTCAATGTAAAGAAGTGATTTGAAAAAGCTGAAATTTGGTACAGTGTTAATTTATTGAATATAGTTTCTCAAAAAACAGCCAGGCTTCATTTTGATAGAACCGAGCTGGTCAGCAACCGCTAGAAGTAACGACTGCTTCTTCTTCTTAAGTTAATAATGAACAAATTTACATTTTCTGAGAACTCGGAGATAGTTTTAGAGAAAGAATTTGAACAGCATACTTATGTATATCCAAGAGATTATATATAACATGTTTGAGTCATTGAAGTAAAGGCTGTAACAAAATTATTTTAATAAAAAAATTAAAGCAAATTTGAATTTCGCGCCTTCAGAACCTACCTGTTTAAATGACAGTTAAATGCGAGACGACTTCAAGATCTATAAAGGATGGTAAATCTAAACGAAGAAAGGTAAAACTTTTGTAACTAACTTTAACTTGTGTTTTAGATTGAAACTGATGAAACTAATAATGCTGAAAATCTGGTTTGTCAGCTATTTGAACGCGACGGGCGCCTTTTATCACCCATTTTTAGGTTGGGAACCTTTGTGCAAACAAACCTCCAAACACAAAATTTTTATTGTAAATGTTGAATAAACTATAATTATAAACAATGTTTATTTCTTAATTATTTATTAAAGTTGATTGTACAATTGTAGCAAGTCATTGTGATCCCTGATCCGGATCTGCTGAGTAAACTGTTATTGGTTCCTTTTGTTGGTAACTTTATAATTGGATTCCTATGCACAGTGGAAGTTTCTTGAATCGAGGAGGTGGAAGGTTGTACTTCATCTAATATATTTGACGAGGTTGAAGGTAGGAGCTCAACGCATGAAGATGAAGGCGCTTGGACCATTTGTGCAATGATTTTTTTCACTGCCAGTGAATCTTCTATGTAACCCTCTGCTACTGTTGCAGACTTCCACCCTCCATGTTGCATTAATTGCAGGATGTTTCCACCATTAGAGGCTAAAAGACTGGCAGAGGTTCTTCGGAAAGTGTGCCCAGTATAGGACTCAGGATTTGCCAATTTTAAATATATGGCAATTTTTTTAGGCATTTGTGCGATTGTGTTATGCCTTATAGTTTGCCTGACTGCTTTTCCATTCTTAACAGCAATAAATAATCGGGGTAAGTCAAAAGTGACCTAATTTTTAGATATTGTTTATCGTTTCTATTCACAGAGCATCCATACCAACAAATTTTCTAGATGACCCATTTTTGCTGTGACGAATATTAATGATAATCATCTTCTTTCACCGTTAAATCAGTCATAAGCAAATTAGAAAGTTCATTGCCTAGGAAAGCCCCAGCAACTCCTATTGTAAGAACTGCCTAAAACTGAAAACTGTGAAACATTTACATACATAGCATACATATGCAATACACAGACTAGTTACCTTAACAGCAATGTAAGAATCATCAGGTGCGTAACTCAGAAATTTTATTATATCATCTTGTGTAAAACTAAAGATTTTTTAGGTGTGTAATTTGTATTTTGTCTTTTCAGGTACCTGACAAGCTTAAAAAATTTAGATAGATCTACATTATCTTTTAGCAAAAGTGTTGCTTTCAACATTGAATAATGGGCCCACAGGGTGGATGCCTTTTTGCCCTTGGAGTACTTTTGAAAATAAGCCAACACTACATTTTCAGAACACTTGCGTTTTTCAGCTGGCACCAATTTTTAAATATTTCGTATGTTTTCATGTACACACCTTTCGATTTTTTAGCTGCCTGAAAGAACTTTCAGAGGGATTACTGCTAATCCCTCTGAAAGTTCTTCTACCAAGTCTTTAATTTCTGAAGGAGTACAGTTCAGAACCTACCTGGTTAAATGACAGTTAAATGCGAGACGACTTCAAGATCTATAAACTATGGTAAATCTAAACGAAGAAAGGTAAAACCATTTTTCCAGACACAATAAAAGATTTCTTTTAAACCAATTGTCATTTATTTATTACAAATGTCAATTTTTAGGCTACTTGATTTTCTTATGAACAAAGTAAATAAAATTACAAAGTAATTCAAATTAAAAAATCTCATGACTCATTCTAATTAAAAATTACTAGTAGTGGAAAAAAATAGTATATAAACCACGGTAGTGAAGACCATTATAGCCCTCACGCCTTATAGCCCTCGATGCTTCGCATCTCGAGCTCTAAACTGGCGGTCGGGGTATAATGATAGTCTTCACTACCTTGGTGTATAATATACTGTTACTCACGTGCGATATGCGAAGTGTTATTTTCGGACAGTAACGGATTTTATACAAAAAAGTTTAAAAGCGGTACAAACTGAATTGAATTCAGATTCTATCAAACAGGTCATGGAAAAATAAATGTCGTATCACCACTTCATTGGTGTTTTTGGTTATAGAATAAGTACTGGTATAATGGAACATCTTTGTCACTCGTGAATAGTAATTGATTTTTGTCACTGAAAATATTACATTAAAAACTGTAATATAGTTATACTTACACATTATTATACTGTAAGATAATAGTATATTATATATCGAGGGACTAAAATGCATCTTTTAATCCCGAGTGCGAAGATTATTTTTGCGGTGTAACCGATGGACATAAAAATACGAGGGAGTAAGTACTTTAGTCGCTATTTCTTGCACGACCTAATCGCAAAAATTCCTGAAAGTTCCGAAAATATTGTTAAATACCATTCTAACAATTGATCTCTGTAAAAGCCCAAATCACATCGCTTCAAGATAAATCATGCAAAACTAGTATATTATAATACAAGTGAGGAAAGGGCTTTCTTGTAAAAACGTGTTAGAATATGGTTTAATAAATTAATCATGCAGTTGCTAGTGTAGAATGTTCAAAAATAACGAAAATTTTTTATAGAAAATGTACTTCTTTTATGTTTTTATTAGCATGTAGAAAATGAATGTCAATTTCTTTAAGAAAAATTCCTTTTTCTGCATTCACTTAGCAAAGATGAGTGTGGAGTTCCCCCCCCCCTCAATGTAACAAATGCCTACTTTTAATGTCAATTTTCTTGTCAGAAAAACTTATCTGCACTTTTGTAGAACAATATATTTCATGTACTTATAAGTTCAAAACGACACAGAACATTATCACTTCGGTCTTAAGTCGGTAAATTTATATTAAAGTTGGTCGTTAAATTATGAGATTTTTATTTTACAAAATGTTTACTGAGTCGTGAACCCGTTTTGATTAGCCGGATGCCAGAGCAATCACCTCGGCTGACCCCTTTCTTATCGGACCTGTCTTTGAAAATGAAAAACAAAATCAACCTTGGCAAGTCTTTGGAAAGGTTACAGTGTTGAAAACTAGCAATCCATTAGTTACTGATTCCTGCTATTGTATTTCCATATATTATTTTTTTCTTTCGATGCCTTTTCCCGTTTCATGATCACCTGCCGGCCAGCTGATTAAAAAGCGTGTTTTTATTTACAAAATATCTAATCATTATCTAATTTACAAAACAAAAACAGGTTTTTCTTTTTTTAACAGCAGAGCGCTTTTGTAAACAATTACTTTAATCGCCTTCGCATATTTACCTCTGTATGCCTGTGCATACAAACAGAGTTTCTGGGCATTTCTGACATCTAAATCTCGACGATTTCCAAATATACATATAATTACATACAGTAATACACTGAAGTTACCGATAGGTGGGACCGACAAAGATGGCGTAAGTCGAATTCGCGTAACTCGGTGTAAGTTTATAGACAAGTAGGGAGCTAGGGGGTATTTTGAAAATAAATTAACCATTAAATTTGAGTTAATCACTCATTCATTCACTTTGTTGCTCTTCAAAAACAATTTGTTACTTTGCAAAATAACTTCATAGCCCTGTATCCCTGAAACAAAAAAAACGACTTACCACTTAGTGTTTTTTTACTCTCAGAATTAAACTTACTTTACACTTCCGAAGTTTGAGCATAACGATATGGAACACCTTGTATACTTAGAATTAGGTAAGACGGGCTATTCGAAAATGCAATAATATATAGGGCATTCCATTAAAAAAATATATTACGCATTGTACATTCCGTATCACGTGGCTTATACATGCAATTGCTTTTTTTTATGACATTTTAAAAAATATACGTACAACAATACAATTTTTATAGGAAACTTCTTTTTTTTGATATCTTCAATAATAACAAATATAAAGTGATGGTCAAAATATTATGAATGACCCTGTACATTCATGGTCAGATTTTTATGTGAATCTAGCATTGAGATCATTTCATAAATAAGAGTAGCAATTTAACAGTAGTAATTTCTGTGGTAAAGCTCTGTTTGCATTCTTCTGTTACTGAAAGAACTTTAAGAGCAAAAGCTTTCGCATTTGTTCAATGTATTTTAGAATGATCAGAATTTAATCAGTTCAGAATATTATAACTTGGAACCACAGGACTGTATTTTTAGAATTTTAAAATCATGCAGTAAATGAATGTGTATGAACATTACTTTTCAGCTTTTTATTTTCATTAGTTTTTGAGTAATAAAGGCTAACTTGGCAATAGGGGTCTTTCAAAAATCTGTAGATTTTTCTAGATATCATAATGAAACTTTATTTCATAGCTACTTTAGATTTTTGCAGAATAAGGCAAAAGATTGTAAAAATAAATTTTAAATAATGGGGAATCAAATGAGGAGCATTCTGTATATCTTTCGCAAAATACAAGATTTTTGTTTCACATGTAATTTTACTGTTTGTAAAGATCTAATTGGGACGCGCCAAAGATTGATCTGCACTCTCATAGTATTTTGTAAAAAGTAATCATGAGGTAGAATGTGGTAACTCTGTTGCAATATTTATAATCACCAGTACAGTAGACATATTATTTATCGAAATCTATGAATGACAATTCCATTTTACTGACATTTCAAAAATTATAAGATCTAAATATTTTACTTAAAATTATCATAAATACAGTAGAAATCCATAATCCGAACACCCGTATTCCGAACATCCAGTAATCCGAACAGCAACATTTACAAGCTATAATCCGAATAAACCTCTTTAATCCTAAAGTCTCTTTAATTCGATCAAATCTCTTTAATCCGAACAAGAAAGTTCTATATACATACTAAAATTGAATATGTAGAATTCTTGGGAGGTGAATATTAATTATAAATGAGATTATAGCAGATTACTGATGCAGTTTTTGGCTGATACTGTTACGACTCGACGGTTGTAAACAAATTCTACGAAGATCAACAAACGCTTTTGTTATTAATATAAAGAGTAATAAAAACGTTGAAAGCTATGTACATACAGATGTAACAAATAAGCTATAAATATTGTAATGATACATCACAAAGGCGTCTTAAATGTTTTGACGTTGCAGTTTTGCCGCAATTGTTTGTGTAATCTACCTTAAACCCTTTTTCTTTCAATTTTGTTAATACACAATTTGTATTCGTGGCGTTCGAAATTTAATTAAAAAATGTCAAAACGTAAACACACATTATTAAAACTATCAGAAATATTATTCAACAATTAAATGTTGGGTTAGTGTTTAACGATTGCTTTAAAATATGGTGTTGGTAAATCGACAGTCAACGATATAAAGAAAAACAAAACTAAAATCCTAGAATATGTCTTGTCTGCTGGCAAAGGTACAGAAATAGAAAAATACTGAAATTAAGCAGAACCAAGAAAAACTATGAAAAAAAGAGCATATTGCTATAAAGGAGAAAGAGAAAACTTAAAGCAAAAAATTACTGATTTTCTTAATTAAAAATAAAAGTTTTGTAATAAAATTAGTAAGTTCAATAAGTTAAGTTCTTTATAATATAGTACCAGGGCATAAAGGCATGTTTATATTCGTACATCTAGTAATCCGAATTAGCCTTGCATTTATAAGTTCGGATTAAAGAGTTCTACTGTAATAACACGACTATTAAAAATCTGACAAAATTACAATCACCATTTACAACACAGCAAAATCAATCACTAAAATCAATGTCATCAACTACCGCATATCGAAGACATTTCGATGTTACAACGCCATTTATATTTTTTGGCGCGTCCCACACAGAGAAAAATGTATTTAAATTTCATCAACAATTGTGTGGTATTGTAAAACAAATTGGTCTTAAAAAAGTGACAGGAACAATTTGTGTACAATTATAAAACAAGATTGCGTCATTTAGTTTGTCAAGATTTTTTAAATGTTTTCAATTTTTTGTAAGGATGTGTATAAACTCAAATATAACATTTTGTGGAAGTCAATAGTAATTTTGTAGAATCAAATGAATAGTTGTCTATTAAGTTTCCATAACAAATTGTGTTACTTATTAAAACAGAATGTGTAATGTTGTTGCATTCAATTTTATACAAAATTGTACAATTGTTGCGCTAGTTGTTCACATTTATACAAATTGTGCAATACTCTGGCACAAATATTCTATACAGAAGGTTAGGTATCACAAATAAAATATATATTTTTACATATATTAAAATATATGTAACTAATATGTATATAGCTATACAATGTATAGTATTTACATACTATACAACGTGTAGTATAGACACGTATAACACTAAAATCTCCTTTTGCCGTCGCCTGTTTATATATAAATCTCGAATTTACATTAATAGCGACAATTACAAGTGATGACATCTATAGGATGTCATCCATAAACTTTGCGAAACACAATAATTAGTAGCAAGCAGTTTGAACACTGGATTATGATTTCATTCAAGCAAAATATTGTATTTTTCTAAACATTTTTTTCAATTATACCTCAACATAATATGCTAGCTTATCCTCTACAACATTGTTCCAAAGAATGCAGAACTAAATCTGACTGTGTTAAATAATTGTCGTACGTCCTGTTAGTACTACCTATTTTATTTTTAAAATTTATTTTAAATTTATTTTTCCTTCTGTAAAAACATGAAGAATGAATTTGTTACATTGTTGTATCTAAAAAATCCATACTTTTTAATGTATAGCCCCAAGGCCGGTTCTTGAATTTTTGTGTGTGGGCAAAACATTTGGCTGTTCCTCTTCTCAACTATATCAACTAAACTAAATTCAAAAACCTAAATATTGAGTTATAAACAACTCAGTCCTTATTCAAAGCTGAGCGTGGTGATCTCCTTCCTATCCTTCAGAAGACTTCAGGAAAATCTGTCAATAAAAGTGGGAGGCCAAATTTTGCCTGTACCCTATTGTTATAGGGTTTCTTTTTATCAGCCTTATATATAATAGCCGATTCTAGTATTTTAAGAATTTAGATTTTATTTTAGAAATAAATCTTTTCCAAAAAAATAATAATTTTCATTGTTTACTTAATCTCAGGTCAAATGTGTCTACTTCTGGCGGTTTAGACACTGTCCGCCTGGGCCCACGTGGGCCACTCCTAGAACCAGCCCTGTACAGCCTGTAGTAACTGTACCAACATCCTTGGACAAACTTCTCAAAAACATCAAAATATGGAAAGTTATTAAATAAGATTATTATAATAATCTTATTTATTACCTTACCTTATCTAATAATTATTAGATAAGGTAAGGTTATGTATATTTTACTCAACAACTATAATGTACAGATATATTATTTTCTTGTTGTGATTTATTTGTTCTTTTTTATCTAGAAAATGGACTTGTGCGAAGATAACAAATTTAGAATGTTGTGAAAAATTTTACTGCATTTACAGATCTAAACCAACATATGATACATTATTTCAAAATCATGAAAACTCAAGCTGAGTTCGGCAATTGCATCAAATTAATCTGATTACTCGTAACTATAGCAGCCATTATTAAGACAATCGTTTCCTTAGTTACTCGAGCAATCAGATTAATCTGATGCAATTGCCGAACTCAGCTTTCAAACTATAAATTGACGGTTCAAATTTCAAAAATACCATGGCTGTCAAATCTTTGCTCCAACTTTGCCCATGCCAGGGCCCGTATTCATGAGTTTCGCATACGAGATGACGTAATTCTCTATTACCTTCTAACATTTGATTGGCTAGGTTGCATCCTATGACGTAAAAATTATGTCATTTCGTATGCCAAACTTGTTCGTATGAGTTCAAAAATATGACCCCAGGCAGATCAAAGATTGCCGTACAAATGTTTCCTAGAGTAGCTATATTTTAATGTTAAGAATGATCCATATTACCCCCCTAAAAAGTTAGCCATGTTGCTTAAAAAGTTATGAAAATAAAAAGTTGAAAAGATTACATAGTCTAGGTAGAGCTTAAAGACTCCAAAGACCGTGGAAAATGTTAAAACACTCCAGTAAACAGTTTCAACTTAACGAGGGTGATTTGATAAGTCAGTGACTTTTTGAATAATAGTATATTATTTTATGCGGAGGAGAAGTATGACTTTTCATGGCGCGCCTGAGCCGAACGTAGTGAGGCGGGTAATAGAAGGCAAGCCATGAAAAGTCACTTCTCCTCCAAATTAAATATGCTATTTTTTCTTCAAACCCTTTAAAATATGTATTATAAAGCTGCCATGTTTTTGTGTTTTTGATACTCAGCTCTGGGTTTGATTTATGCATACAATACTAGAAATGTAGTAGGCGATTAATAAATGCGAGTAGTTTTGATTGTTATACAAAAAAACGTTTTGACAGATATAAATTGTACACTTTTCCCTCCATGGAGGGAAAAGAAAAAGTAAAAATGTCGCCGGCGGAGAAGTTGCATTTTTCCGCAGCCACCTCAGTCAAATTATGACCTAATTATTTTACGTTTGAAGAAAAAAGATATTTATTTCGGCAAATAAACGTTTTAGTTCTCAACATAGTCTCCTTTTAGCTCGATACATTTAATCCAGCGTTTTTCCAATTTTTTTATTCCTTCCAAATAATAGGTTTTCTCAAGGCCCTCAAAATAGGCGTTTGTTTCAGTGATGACCTCTTCATTCGACCCAAATCTCTTACCGCCCAGCCATTTCTTCAGGTTTGGAAACAGGAAATAGTCACAGGGGGCTAAATCTGGAGAATATGCTGGATGGGGTAGCAGTTCGTAGCCCAATTTATGGATTTTTGCCATGGTGACTACACACGTGTGCACCCGTGCATTGTCTTGATGGAATAGCACTTTTTTCTTTGCCAAATGCGGTTGTTTCTGCTTCAAATCAATATCGAATCTGTCCAAAAGCTCTGAATAATATTCACCGGTGATCGTTTTACCCTTGTGAATGACACCGCGTGCATCCCAAAGAACTGTGGCCATGGCCTTGTTAGCCGACAGACCCACCTTGGCCTTCTTTGGTGCACGTTCACCCGGAGAAACCCACTGTCTTGATTGTTCCTTGGTCTCTGGTGTAGTGTGATGGATCCATGTTTCGTCTACGGTAACGAAACGCCGCAAAAACTCGTTCGGATTGCGGCTGAACATCGCCAAACACTCCTTTGAAGTGGTCAAGCGGTTGCGCTTATGGTCGAGTGTGACCAATCACGGCACCCATCGCGTGGATAGCTTTTTCATGTCCAAATATTCATGTAAAATGTGATGTACCCGCTCAGTTGAGATGCCTACAGCCTCAGGCACCTCACGCACTTTCATTCTCCGATCGTCCAATATCATTCCATGGATTTTATCGACGATTTCTGGCGTGACGACCTCTTTTGGGCGACCTGAACCTTTTCTTGGTTTCGGTGATGTTTTTCTTACGCAAAGAATAAAGCTCAATCAGCAGACGATATTCACTTTTTTCCATTTTCGTTAAAATTCACGAGGTTGTTTGCTTTTAATGGCTGTCAAACACAAACTAAATGGCCCAGCCTTCTCAAAATTTTACAGTAGTCTATTCATAGATGGCAATTGACGGGAGCAGTGTTGCATTTAAAGTTACTGCGCGGAAAATTCAAAAAGTCACTGACTTATCAAACCACCCTCGTATTTAACCAGCTCTGTACCTTGTAGCTACCCTATATCAAAATTTAAAAAAATATTTTTTCTACTCATGACATTGAAATCACTCATTTTGCAATTGATAACAATGGTTGAAATCGCATTTCAACCTCTAGAGGTTGAAATTATCGGACTACCGCGATTTTGAATTTCAAACTGTTCGACATTCAATTGCTGACAAGAGAAATGTCGCTTTAATGTCATGTTTTGTCACTTTATGTATAATTTTTTCTAAAGTGCATTAATTTACTAAAAATTCGGAGAAAAAATAGTATATGCAACGCGTGGCTGATAAAACTTCAACGTCTCGAGTTACTTTCAAACCACTCTCAATGTTGAAATTGTATTTCAACCACTTGTCCCATAATATACTGTAACAAGAGAGAAAAGGAACGAACCTCTTTTCGAGCGACAGGTGGTGTGTTCTGCCGCCTTCGAGAGAATGACGCTTCGCACAAGCATGTAAATCAGACGCGGTTTATTCTAGCATTTTCTAGAATACATAGAAGGTTCCAGCGATTTCTGGTGCGTTTATATGAGGATATAAAAGCGGATTGCGGATAAAAGAGAGGCAGTCAACAGCAAGTCATTAACTGTGTATTACAAAATAAATAGTGAATATAAATGTTGTATTAGAAATTTATAGTCTGTAAATAATAGTTTTTAATGGTTTATAATCATAGCGTTAATTTATAGTGTATTCATTAGTGTATAGAAATAAATATTTGTTTGTGAATAGACGATTTAAACAGCACTTGTGTTATTATTTTTAGAAAGAACGTTACAGTGGTGTCAGGTGTGGGTTAAAATAAATAAAATCGCGTAATAATTAATTAAAGTGCTGTGAGAATAAAATTTTTGGTGTTAAAACATAATTTCAACAAACAATTAAAATGGTGATGAAACTATTAAAGGATCTCTTAGTAATAGATTTGAAACGGGAATTGGACGAGAGGGACTTGGATAGTAATGGAAAGAAAGAAGTTTTGATAAATCGGCTAAGAGAATGGCTTTTAGAACAGAAGGAAGATCCTGAAAATTACCGCTTCGAAATACCTGGACCCGCAATTGATACTAGTTTGTTGTTAAGTAAAATGGAAGAAAGTTCTAGAAAAGCCGAAGAAAATTCTAGAAAGTCCGAAGAGAATTCTAGAATTTTAAAAGAAGAATTATTGGAAAAGCACGAAGAGAGTTCTAGAAAGTCCGAAGAGAATTCTAGAATTTTAAAAGAAGAATTACTGCAAAAGTCCGAAGAGAATTCTAGAATGCTTAAACAAGAATTACTTGAAAATACTAAAGCACTGGAAGAAAATGTTAAAATGCTTAAAGAAGATTTACTGGAAAGTTCTAGAAGGCTTAAAGGAGAATTGTTGGAAAATGTCAAAGCGTTGGAAGATAAAGTTTTCGAAGAATTTTTGGAGAATGCCAGTGCGTTAGGACTATTGGAAGGTAGATTGGCGGAACAAGATAGGGTAATAAAGATGGTAGAAGAGAAAATAGCCCAAATGCAATTACCACCAACAACTAAGAAAGACGATATGGCCGAAATGCTGGAAGATAGAATGAGGCAACTACGGTTTCCCTCAACTTCTGAGTGGCCGTTTAATGAAGTAAAGAAACAATTTAAAGAAGAAAAGGTTCCTGCCGTAGGGATAAAAGTAAAACCACCCACGTTCGATGGAAAGATACCTTGGTCCACCTACTATAAACAATTTGAGGCGGCCGCTGGGGCCAACGGATGGACAGGCAAGGAAAAGGCCGTTTCTTTAACTGTGGCTTTGCGTGGAGACGCGTTGAATGTCCTGCAAACAATCCCAGTAGGACAGGAAAATGATTATCAATTGTTAGTGTCTAGATTGGAGATGAGATATGGAGACGCGCATCTTCAACAAGTGTATCACGCGCAAGTGAAGAATCGTATCCAGAAGAATGGAGAAAGCCTGCAGGAGTTTGAAGCCGATGTTGCGCGGCTTGTCCGATTGGCGTACCCTACGGCACCCGATTCATTTTTGGGACAGCTCGCTGTGCAGACCTTCATTGATGGGTTAAGAGACGGGGAAACACAACAATCATTGAGGCTAGCACGACCAAGAACAACTGATGATGCGCTTGCTCACGCTTTAGAATTTGAAGCTGCAAAACAAGCGTCCCGAGGTCACGGGCGTGTTCGGGCCGTTGTGGAGGAAGAAGAAGGTTCTAAAGATCACCTAGAAGAGTTAGTACTGAGAGTTCTTCGGAAGGAAGAAAGCCGTAAGAAGAATCATCAAGAAGTTCGAGGGCCTCGTTGTTGGAATTGCGGCGAACAAGGTCATATACGACGTCGTTGCCCTAAACCAAAACAGGTTCAGCAGTCGGAAAACTAAAGAAGGTCGACGAGTGGGGGCGAACGTTGACCTTGAGTAGAGATGCCCCGAAGATCACCATCCATGCCGTAACATCAAACAATAGTACCAGCAGTTTGTTCGTAGATGGGAAAATTGCTAATCGTACTGTTCCACTACTCATTGATACGGGGGCGACAAAGTCCATCATACGCCCTAACGTTCTACGAACAAGTATGAAGCTGTTACCAACAACTATTCAACTCCGTACAGCAACAGGTGAAGTGATACCAACACGCGGAGTGGTGAAGATGAAGATTGGCATTGGAAGTGAAGAACGTGATCATGAGGTGCTGGTAGCCGATATTACTGATGACTTCATCTTGGGAATGGACCTCCTGAGAAAATTTGGTTTTACGTTGGATTTGAAAGAGGGTGTTTTGAAGGTCGGTAACGAAGAACTTCCGTTGCATCCACGAGAAGATCCGGTTGTAAGGGTTTTGCTGACTGAAGATGTGATATTGCCGGGTCAAAGTGAGATGGTTGTCGAGGCGGGTTTGGATGGAGATCTTCGGGTAGGATGTGTGCGAATGATGGAGCCTGTTTGTGATAAGAAGATCCATAGTGGCATACTGGTGGGAAAAGCGCTGATCAAGGTTGGAAAGAGAGTACCGGTGAGAATTATGAACGTTAATGTGGATCCGGTGACATTGAAGAAGAGTACCCTTGTGGGACAGTGTGTGCCAGTATTTCGAGTAGCCAGGTGTATGGCTGATGTTCCAAAACCAGTGCCCAAAGACCATGGTGGAAAATTAGTGGGTATGGTTACTAGTTCGTGCGAAGACCTTAACAGAACGGAAGTGAAAGAGGTACATGGTTTGGTTCACCGATACCAAGATATCTTCGCTCTTGACGATAGCCAGAAGGGACGAACAAATATAGTAAAACATAAAATCAATACAGGCAACTCTATGCCTGTCCGTCAGCAGCCGAGGCGTCTACCTCTAGCAAGGCGAGCAGAAGCCGAAAAGATTATTACTGATATGGAAGAACAAGGGGTCATCGAGCCATCCAGCAGTCCATGGGCATCACCGGTGGTCCTGGTCAGTAAGAAGGACGGGCCAACGAGATTTTGTGTGGACTATCGGCAGCTTAATGACGTGACCAAGAAAGACAGCTATCCCTTACCACGCATCGACGACACGTTAGATACCCTGTCTGGTTCACGATGGTTTTCGACTTTGGACTTGAAGAGCGGTTATTGGCAAGTTGAAATGGAACCTGAAGACCGGGAGAAGACCGCGTTCACTATTGGTTCCGGACTATGGCAGTTTACAGTTATGCCTTTTGGTCTATGTAACGCTCCGGCCACCTTTGAGCGTCTAATGGAGACCATCCTGAGAGGGTTGTCGTGGAAGACCTGCCTGGTATACCTAGATGATGTGATTGTAGTCGGAAAATCATTCAACGAACATTTGAACAATCTAGAGGAAGTGTTCCGAAGACTACGTGGAGCCAATCTGAAACTGAGCCCGAAAAAGTGCCACATATTCAGCAAGGAAGTGAAATATCTCGGGCACGTCGTATCACAAAATGGAGTGGCAGCCGACCCCGATAAGATTCGTGCAGTTCAAGAGTGGCCAACACCGAAAGATAAACACCAAGTTCTTAGTTTTCTTGGGCTATGTACCTACTACAGGCGTTTCGTTCCTGGGTTTGCCAATATAGCGAAACCTCTGACAAGGTTAACTGAAGATGGGCGCGAGTATGTTTGGAGCGGAGAGTGTGAAACAGCTTTCCAACAGCTGAAGCGTGCCCTGACAACAGCACCAATATTGAGCTATCCACGGACAGAAGGGAAATTCATACTTGACACAGATGCAAGTAATCTGGCCATTGGGGGTGTACTTTCTCAGATACAGGAGGGACAAGAAAAGGTCATCGGCTATTTTAGTAAGGTTTTGTCGAAAGCCGAAAGGAATTATTGTGTGACCAGAAAAGAACTATTGGCCGTCGTGAAGTCCGTTGAGCACTTCTACAAATACTTGTACGGACGGAAGTTTTTATTGAGGACGGACCATGCAGCGTTGAAATGGCTTTTACAATTCCGTAATCCTGAAGGCCAGGTCGCAAGGTGGATCGAACGATTACAAGGATACGACTTTGACACCGAACATCGAGCGGGCACTAGTCATCGAAATGCCGATGCTCTTTCAAGAAGACCCTGTCCAACGGATTGCCGTCATTGCTCTCGTTTGGAAGAGAGGGTTTGCCAAGTACTAAGGACTACCATCGTCAACGACAATTGGTTGCCGGAAGAATTGCAACGACAGCAGGAGGCTGATCCCGAACTAAAAATGGTACTGGAATGGAAGCGCGTGGGAGAAAGGCCTGCCTGGGAAGCCGTCAGCCCTTTTAACAGAACGCTCAAAGCATATTGGGCCCAATGGGAGTCCTTGAAGGTGGAAGACGATCTCCTGAAGCGAGTACTGGAGAGTGAAGATGGCACCACCATTAGGTCTCAGTTCGTGGTTCCAAGAAGCCGAGTGGCTACAGTATTGCGACATCTCCATGACGGTGCCTCCGGAGGACACTTCGGTGTGAAAAAGACCTTGGAGAAAGTTAGGGAGCGTTTTTATTGGGTCAACTGTAAAGAAGACGTGAAGGAGTGGTGCCGGAAATGTGAACTATGTGCCACTGGCAACGGACCCTTGGGGAAACGAAGAGCACCTATGAGGCAGTACAATGTGGGTAGTCCTCTGGAGAGAATAGCTATAGACATTGCCGGACCATTTCCCGAAACTGACGATGGGAATAAATACATCTTAGTGGCAATGGACTATTTTACCAAATGGCCAGAAGCATATGCCCTACCAAACCAGGAAGCTGCGACTGTTGCTGACGTACTAGTCAAAGAGTTTTTCAGTCGCTTCGGAGTGCCCATGGAGCTGCATTCGGATCAAGGCCGCAATTTCAAGTCTGTACTCTTTGGAGAAGTCTGTCGATTGTTGGGCATTCGCAAGACTCGGACCACACCGTTACATCCGCAGTCCGATGGAATGGTAGAACGCATGAATCGAACAATGGGCAAATATTCGGCCAAGGTCGTCTCCGATCATCAACGAGACTGGGACCAATACCTGCATCTGTTCCTGATGGCTTATCGTGCATCGGTCCACGAAACAACCGGTCAGTCACCAGCGTCTGTGATGTTTGGACGCGAGTTACGGTTACCGTGTGATCTGGAATTTGGGTCTCCACCTATAGAGCAGGAGGTAGCCGGGAATGATTATGTCATCAACTTAAAGAAGAAGTTGGAGGATATTCACGACCGAACCCGAAATAATAGTCGAATCGCGAGTGACCGGATGAAGGCTACGTACGATGTGAGAGCCCAAGAAGGAGGGTTTCAACCTGGAGAGCTTGTCTGGTTATACAACCCGCAAAGGCGTCGTGGCTATTCTCCAAAGTTACAGCGAAATTGGGAGGGTCCATACCAGGTGAAGAAACGAATAAATGACTTGATTTATCGCATCCAGAAATTGCCAAGAGGGAAACCAAAGGTGGTACACTCCAATCGTCTGGCGCACTATGAGGGAAATAATGACGCAGTTCCGGAAGATGAGGCTGAGGTGGCTATCAATACCGTAAGGCCTGGAGATGATCAGCCAACCTTTAGAGAATTTATGGCTGCGTTTTCTGGAACTAGAAAAGCGCGATTCGGAGTCACGACTGAGATGCAACAAGATCTCTTCCGGGTCCCTGGTAATTATTCCATTGCCCACTGTGTCTCCGCGGATCTCCGTATGTCCAGGGGGATCGCAGTAGTGTTTAGAAATAAATTTGGACGGCTGAATGAACTTCGAGAACAAAATCCCTCTGTTGGTAAATCCTTACGCTTGCCTGATCATGACCGATCCATTTACTACTTGGTAACCAAGCAGTTTTACTACCAGAAACCGAGTTACGCCGACTTGTGGAGGGCACTATGGAATTTGAGGATCGAGTTGCTTACCAGGGGAATTAACAAATTGGCAGTTCCCAAACTCGGCTGTGGGCGGGACCAGCTGGATTGGAGAATCGTTAGAAACATGGTGGAAGTTGTCTTTAGAGGTACGGACGTCAAGATCTTCGTCTGCAATTTTGACCCACAACCCGCATTAAGGCCAACGAAGAGTGTAGACTGTTATTTCTACCGTAATGGAACGTGTAGTAGAGGTGAAGACTGTCGATATCGTCATGACCCGTTCTACAGGAACCAGAGCATAAAACCTGTTCTGGGACAGAACAGACTTGAAGAGGGGGGCAGTGTAACAAGAGAGAAAAGGAACGAACCTCTTTTCGAGCGACAGGTGGTGTGTTCTGCCGCCTTCGAGAGAATGACGCTTCGCACAAGCATGTAAATCAGACGCGGTTTATTCTAGCATTTTCTAGAATACATAGAAGGTTCCAGCGATTTCTGGTGCGTTTATATGAGGATATAAAAGCGGATTGCGGATAAAAGAGAGGCAGTCAACAGCAAGTCATTAACTGTGTATTACAAAATAAATAGTGAATATAAATGTTGTATTAGAAATTTATAGTCTGTAAATAATAGTTTTAATGGTTTATAATCATAGCGTTAATTTATAGTGTATTCATTAGTGTATAGAAATAAATATTTGTTTGTGAATAGACGATTTAAACAGCACTTGTGTTATTATTTTTAGAAAGAACGTTACAATACTAATAATTTCTAGGTTTGATGCAATTCACATAAATAAAAAAAAAACAATTAATAAGTAAGCCAGCTTCAGTGAATTAGTGGTTTGTATGTTTGCTGGCGATCCAAGACTGGCAGGTCCGATCTCCGCCCGAGCTAGTAATTTTTTATAGAGGAAAAAAATTAAAACATGCCTTCTTTTTGGATAGGAAGTAAAACTGTAGAGTTTTTACATCTTGGTCAGTAATGCGACATATATATGTATTTTGTTTCTTTCTATTTAGTAACTACAAATATGTCAAGTCAGAATTTGAGGTTATATATTCTGTCATAACAGTACATGATTGTTTAGTGATACACTACTATCCGTCCAGCTAAAGATGAGCTTTGGTCATCGATACTCTCTGTGTGGTATAAGATAAAAAAATTCTTAGTCAAATCAGCATCCATAGTTTGACAATTATTGATGTTTACGAAAATGTCATAGCAGGTGATTTTTTGAAGTTAGGGTTAAGTAATGTTGAACGTTTGAAGCCTTCTTTTAGATTTTAACTTTGATACTTGTTATTTTTGAAATTTCTAAACCATTTTTAGTAGGAAACTAATATTAGATTTTCGTGAATGCCTAATTCTGTACGTTTTCTAGTTCTATAAAATCATTACCAAATACTGTAAAACAAGAAATCACTTTTACTTATAATTCAGAAATTAACTCATTTCTAACCGTTGTAATAGTAGTACCTTCAATATAGAGAAGTATTATGTATATTCTCACTATTCAAATACATTTTTATATTCAAAATAATAAAATTATTTAGTATTTTAATCAACTTAAATACTACCAAGTACTTAATTAAAATAGTATTAATGTTAATGGTGCTTATCTATCGCTTCTCTTGTTTATTATATACACATATATTACTAGTATATTTCCTGCATAACCTTCAGGTTTCTTAACACTTCGTATGTTTGGGTCTTGCCATGATTTAGCTAGATTACCTTTGGAATAGATCCAAGTTTTATCCATATAAACTACTTGCATTGGTGACGATAAGTTTAGGTTTGCTATAAAACGTTTTAAAAACTGAATACGCATACTGGCAATATTTGACTCCTCGACTAATGCTCTACGATTGTTGTCTTTGATAAATTTAAACCCAATATCATATAGAACAGTGTTTAAACTACTTCTGGCTATTAAAATATGGTACTCTTGAAGTTCATTATTTAAAAAATTGAGAGTAACATGTCTTTCTGAAACAATACAGAACATAGACTTTATAAAATCAAAAAATATCATACTACGCCTTACTTTAACTATAGGTATATCTTATAATTAGAAGTAATAATGCGCGTAGAGATATACAAGAAAGTGTTATAATAATGGGATATCGCGCAACAGAGAAGAAAGAAATCATAAGTTGCAGCCGTCTACACGTGTTTCACACTTATTAGTGATCATCAGGACGGCGATATCCCATTATTATAACACTTTCTGGTATATCTTATATACAGTTTCTCTGACGACCATCTTAGAATAATCTGATAGGTGATAGGTAGTTTTCAACTTCTTGCGTTGTCTTTTTTACCAGGACTAGACAAAACTGGTTGGTTTCTACTACTGGCCTTGGATCCTTCCAATAGTTCAAACACTAATTCCTAAAGCATCAGCTGCCCGCTGCAATAAACAAACAACTGTACAATAAGATAGTAAATAATTAACGTGTCTTATCTCGTGTACACAAGATAAAGGAAGTAAATGTCCACCGTGTTCTTTTTCCCTCTCGAAGTAGTTTAAAAATACATTCAGCAATAACTGTTGAGACTGCGAATGCAGTGTCTTCCCTTGTACTGACTTAATATTAATATTATGTAGATAAAATCGCGATTTTTACAAGTTCTAAGAAGAACTGTTGCTTATTATTAATGAAATACTAAATCACTCTCGAAAGGCATTTAAATAAGAAATAACTTTAGCAAATGTCACTGCGTCAATCAAATCTACAGGTATCAGGATATACCTGTACATGTACAGGGTATACATTATACAAACATGTCATAGTTTTACAATAAAGTCAGATTCAGCTGTTCTATAATTTTGGCATTTTCTTCTAGAAATCTGTGAAATACTTTACAGAATCCCTAAAATTGATCTACTTTATCTGTAGCGACGACATTAAATTTTTCCACAATAATTTTGCCAATATATGTAGTTATTTTTACTATTTTGTGGCAATCTGGCAATAACTGAATTTGATCTAGGAATTTATTTATATAAGGTTGGCTACACCATATTCTACAGAGCTAGTCAAATCAACTTCCAACCACCCAGAGAAGTGCTAATATAATGCTATCCTCGTCATACTCGTAAATAACGAGAGTAAAGCATAACAAAAAGCTTTCTGTGATAACTTCGTGTAAAGATGACGCAAATCTCATCTTTCCCTGGACGGATAATATACAGGGTGCCCATTATGTATGGAATATAGTATATATCTCGGTAAATATCGACTTTATAAAAAAGATTGTTATATAAAAGTTGTTTAACATTTTATTTTCCATGATAAGATAGCATTCAATTGTGTTTATTTCAGAAAACAAATGAGTAATGAATAACACTTCAATTTTTTTAAATAGCAATGTACCCTTTCATTAGGCTCATTTGATAGAGATTTTTTTTCTCTTTTCGATGACCTAAAATCTTAGTATGCACCCTTATATCAGAAAATTTTTGAAAAAAATGTAAAAAATGTTTAAGTTAATTTCACCAATAACAT
Source organism: Agrypnus murinus (assembly GCA_929113105.1). Classification (NCBI taxonomy): domain Eukaryota; kingdom Metazoa; phylum Arthropoda; class Insecta; order Coleoptera; family Elateridae; genus Agrypnus; species Agrypnus murinus. The sequence continues at coordinate 71,129,083 of OV816024.1, forward strand.
GAATCTAGATATTCAAGATCTCTTTCATTTGTCTTAACAATTGATTGTAGGCTTTTATTGTGACAGAAGTTTGTTTATTTAATTAAGTTGTTGGTACATGGAAAAATAAAAATGGTTCATTTAACAGAAACTGAACGTATAGAAATTTGATGAATTGAAGTATGTGAAATTTTTAATGAGCGTTATCCACATAGAGAACCAATCACCCAGTCAGTAGTAGCAAAACCTTGAAACGGTTTAGGGAAACTGGCAATGTTAAAGATCCGGTGAAGACTGGTCCGCAGAGGTCCGCGACAAATGAAGATAACAAGCTCGATGTTTTAATAGAAATCGAAGAAAATCTAAACATTTCAACTCCTCAGTTAAGTTTAAACCTGTAAGTAAAGGTTCAATACAGAAAATATTACATTCAGAAAAATTACATCCGTACAAACCGACTTTATTGCAAGAATTATCCGAAGATGACTACGATCAACGTGTTGAATTTTGAGAATGTATGATGGAGCGAATCAACAACAATCCAGATTTTCTTAATAATATTGTTTTTTCTGACGAGGCTGCGTTTTGTTTATATGGAAATGTAAATAGGCATAATTGTCGATATTGGGCCGCTGGAAATCCCCGTTGGATGATCCAAAATCATACCCAAACACCACAAAAATTAAACGTATGGGTGGGAATTTGTGCAGATCACATAATTCGACCTTTCTTTATTCGTGGTACTCTAACTGGTGACCGTTATTTGCAATTATTGCAACAGCAAATTATTCCAGCTTGCCAAGCAAATCTTGATGATCTTTGGTTTCAACAAGATGGAGCACCGCCCCACTATCATTTAGATGTACGCCGATATTTAAATGTGGTATTTCCGGCCCGTTGGATAGGCAGAAGAGGGTCTGTGGAGTGGCCTCCCGATCTCCGGATCTTACACCTTGCGATTTCTTTTTCTGGGGATATTTAAAATCAAAAGTGTATACAAACCGACCCCAGAATCTGGCCGAATTAAAGCAACGAATACAAAATGAAGCTGCAGCAATTTCTCCCAGATCGCTCAGAAATTCTTTTCAAGCTTTTCGTGATAGGTTGGGCCACCGCCTTGCAGTTAATGGTGGTCATTTTGAACACTTATTGCCATGAAAACCATTTTATTGCTAATTTCGTTTTGTCTTCAAGCTTTATAAGAGACGTACATAAATTTTTGTTCATTTGTTTTATTTTGTTTTTTGTTCATTTGTTTTGTTTTGTACATTATGTAGATGCACATCTGTTTATTTTAGGGTAATGATTCGAGATGCTTTACGATCTCGGATATCTAGATTCATGTTATTGGTGAAATTAACTTAATAAACATTTTTTACATTTTTTCAAAAATTTTCTGATATAAGGGTACTAAGATTTTAGGTCATCGAAAAGAGAAAAAATTCTCTATCAAATGAGCATAATGAAAGGGTACATTGCTATTTAAAAAAATTAAAGTGTTATTCATTACTCATTTGTTTTCTGAAATAAAAACAATTGAATGCTACCTTATTATGGAAAATAAAATGTTAAACAACTTTTATATAACAGATTTTTTTATAAAGTCGATATTTACCGAGATATATACTATATTCCATACATAATGGGCACCCTGTATTATATTGTGCTGTTTGTAATAACACACAAAAATTAAGCAACACTAATATTAATATTAAAAATTAATACTAATTGATTTTTATTATGGCAAATTATGTAATGACCAATATGTTAATTTGTAATTCATCAATTATTATTAGATATTACAAAGTTAGACTTTCGACTCCAGTGCTGCCGTTTCAGTACAATTGTACTGAATTCAGTACAAATTGACTGAATTCGGTACGTCAGTACTACTTTCTGAAAAAAGTGCCAATTTCAGTACGAAATAATAAAAAAGAATAAGGTTATCAAATACTGAAATTAGGAAAAAAACATCAACAAAATTTAAAATAATTAACAAAAACATAAAAATAAGATATATTTTATTATAATAAGATTTATTTTTTTACTAAATAGCCCTAATACTTGTTTCTCGTTATCCTAGTCTAACTTTCGTAAAATTGCAATTTTCTTTCTCGGTAGGATAAAAAATAAGGTAGGTATAAAGATACTTGTTATACTTGGCAGCCAACTAAAGATCTAATTAATTTTAAGAAATAATTAATGTAAGTCCTTAGTAATACATCATATATATCGAGTGATCATTTAAATTTCAGATTAGAGTAGGCCTTTGAAAATTAAATGTAGGTCTGCGCTAACTGACATCAAATATTATTACTGACACTTTACAATTTGACAGTTCATAAATGTAAACAATAATTTGGTATTTTCTGATTAATAAAAGACATGTTTTACAATATATGTTACACAAAAAAAATTGGCTTTTATTTGAATTTCCCGCCATTCAGTACATTTTCCAGGGATTCGGTACATTTTTAGTGAGAATTTCAGTACACGACGAAAATTTGTCGCGGCAGCACTGTTCGACTCATTAAAAGACAACCTCATGATTTGATAACTGCTCTGCAAAGTCTGACAACAGGTTAAAAACCCTGTTTTTCACAATTTAAGCGCCTGTGGGCACGGGAAGGAATTAAGTTAAGTCAATGAATTTTTTTGTGGAGTGTGTTTATACAATATGTAAACTTTTGAGACCTAGTAAATTCGAAAAACAAAAATATCATATACGAATAAGGAACACCCTAATACAGACACTATTTCTTGTTAGTAACTTCAACATATGTCAAATCGCTTCAATAACTTAATAAATATTACAGTTATTTTTGCAAAATTATCAAGGTTTAGCAAAAAGAGTGATACGTAGTGCATTCTGGAAAGTGCAAATACAGACAAGGTTTCTGTAGTTGAAGAATTCTGAAAATTAATATTCTCTATTATTTGAGAACTTTGTTTTGTCGGTTTTCTAAGATCTTTCTTTATTAGTTTATAGTTTCCAGAAATCAACAAGAAGTTGAGCTAACTTTATTTCATTCAAAAGATTCAATTCAATTTTTACAAATCTGCATTGAATATCATCACGGTGTTTATGACCCCGGTCTCTATTCAATCATCAACTCATTAACACAGCTAACATTCAACGACATCCCCATCTTACTTTTGCCCAATAAAATATGCAAACAACAAATTACAAAGAATTAAACCATTTGTAAATTAACTAATAGTTTTAAAAACATAAAAAGATACAAAACGACAAAAAAAGGAGAATAGTAAAAGAAAGGATAAGGAATTATAAATTGAAAAACGAAGAAATAAAAAAAATACCAGGAAACAGAAGATAAGAAATTGAAAGAATAATTTGAAGAAAAAGGAATAGAAGAGAAATGGGAAAAATTTTTAAGAAAATGTGCTAGAGTCGACCAAAGAGTGCCGTGGGATATTAAAAATAGTAAAGACAAATGTAAAAAGAACGAAATCGTAAAATAAAGAAGTGAAAAGAATTATGTTTGAACAACAAAAAAAGAGTAAAATTTCGAAGGACCTTGAAGAGTAATTAAACTAATGGGTTTCTTCACCTACCTGAATAATTAAATGAACTGTTTCCGTAGGATGTGGTCCGGGGGATTTATGAATTACTTTGACTTGGGTCTTTACTTCTTATAGTGGACACTTCCACTAACACTTGTCCAAAATAACACCCAGCGTTCTGTTTTTCTTAGATATTTTTAGAGTAGGGTTTTTTACCCGTCAGTTTCCAAATTTTGTTTTTTTTATCTCTCTATTTTTAATAATTTTTCCAAAGGCGACTTCGTAGAAAAAATAACGATCGTTGCATACATAGCAACAATAAAGCAGCTTCGAAAAGTCCACCGAAATGGGGAGCCGATGGGGGGTTAAATAACCACTCTATTTTCTTCTGAGCAGAGGCTTCTTGAAAACATTTAGAAATCTCTTTAGAAGCTCCTACAAAGTTGGTGCCTCTGTCACTAAAAATCTTTGAAACACACTGAAAAAAATGTTCAGGTTAAATTAACCAAAAATGAGTTGCAGCAACCCGAAAATATGGTACAAAAAGTGACAACAATGCTTATGGGCAACACGAACTATACGATTTTAGTAAAATGTATTTGGTTAAATTTACCCAATAAGGTTAAATCAATCACACTCCCATATGGTAGAAGCAACCGGTAAATAGTTAAATTTACCATACCGTGTTAGGTTGTTTCAGCCTTGCAAACAGTTAAAATAGTCTTAATAGTATAGTTAGATATACGAAATGAGACAGTTAGAAATGAAGCTCATATAGTTAAATCAACCTAGTAGACTAGTAAGAGTAACTCACGATGTAGTTGCAATAGCTTGGATTTTCTGGCTGATGCAATAATATTGGATAGAAAAAATACCTATATGTCAAGTTAATTCAGCATCTTTCTAAGGTGGAATCAGCTATATATGATAGCTGTCATGACCATTGCATATAACTAAAATACCATTCTGTTTATTTGATTTTACTCATCGATTCAAGTTCACATTACTATATTTTCTGGTTGTTTCTACCAGATGACATTGGTGATTTCAACTCACTATTTTTGGTAGTTTGCCTAATTCTCTCTTCATAATCTCCAAATTTCCCCCACTCCCTCAAAGTCTTATTTTAAGCTAATTCTAGGAGAAACCCTGTAATGATATGGGAGGAAAATGCACATTGAAAATATGAATGTTTTCAATTTTTATACCTCATTTCGATGTGTATTACCTTCATCTGCTATATAAGGTTTCCTCACAGAGATAGCTAAAAATATTTTCAGAAACTGATGGAAATCTAGTAATTCTGAAAAGCAAATATGGCCAACTAGCAATAATAGTGAGTTCAAATCACCAATATCATACTTACACAAAAAAAGTTGAAAAGAAAGAAATTCAGTAAAAAAAACTGTTATTGTTCAAAAATGAAGGCAATACAAATAAAATAAAACGGTGTTTACTTAAAAAACTTACATTAGAACAATTAATTATATTGTATTCATTATAGTCAACATCCTGAAATAATTATTCAAATAATTATAATTATGATAACTTGTGACAATTATAAGTACAAATTAAAGATTCCAATAAAAATGTAAATCTAAAGACGCGACTTTTTTCCTTGGTTCCTCGCTTAGCTCTCGTCAACTATAAGGTGGCATAACCTCTTTCTGGCTGTCTGATCTAGGATACCTTTCTCGAAGTACAGATCTAACAAGGTTCTGCCCTGTGGGGCTAGTTGGAGTGTTACAGCATACACTTCCTGCAATGATAAGAGAACATTATTCAAATTTCAGAAATGATAGGTATGTCAAAAATATTGAAGTAAAATAGCGGAAAGTCGAGGTAATTCCGTAGATTTTTGCATAGGGCTTCCTTGTGGGTTGTTAAATCACCCCCTCAAAGTCAACACCTGTAGGTGGTGAGCTCGAAGAGATAATGAGGGTAAACCAGGTCCCGTAACGGTTTTTGTCGTTTTTCTCGAAAACTATTAGGTTTATTGAGATGAAGATTAGGTAACATAATGCTTATTTAAATCCCTACCAAAAATGCTTTTTCGTACCTCGCCTTTGTTTTGTGTATTCGAAGAAAGAAGGTATGTCATACATGGATCAGCAATTTGCACCAGTAAATTTGCTCAGGGAACATTCGGGCGTAACTTTTTGGTCTCATATTCGTCATGAAGTAGCTAAGAAAAATTTGTTGAGATCCGGACGCGATCGTGGTCCAGTCATCTTTTACCTTAGCATCTCTTCGTCAAAACCCATCAGGCGAGATGATCGATATTCTTGGTGTCAGTCGGCTGAAAAATTCGTATTAGCAAGTTAATTCTTAGGAGAGTACACGGTAGCAGTTAGTTTTTGTATCCAACCCAATACGTACAGGGTGTTTCGCCTATTTTGAAATCCTAATTTTCTTTATTTATAAGACCTTGGTATCGAGTAAATTTTTGTAGATTTTTTATGTGAAATTGAAATACACGATTTAATTCCTGATTTGCTCGTATTGTACGGGCGCCACAGTAAGGCAACAGTTTCGTTTTAAATCGTATATTTCAGTTTTACAGCAAAAATCATTCCAGAAAAAAATTTACTAATCTTATAAATAAAGGAGATTAGGATTTCAAAACAAACGAAACACCTTTACATAATGGGTTGAATAAAAAAATTTACTAGTACAGTGTACTCTCCTGAGAATTAACTTGCCAAAACGAATTTTTCAGCCAGCTGGCACCAAGAATATCGATAATCTCGCCTGATGTTTTGATAAAGGGATTTAAATAAGCTTTATTTTACCTAATCTTCTTCATCTCGATAAACCTAATAGTTTTCGAGAAAAACGACAAAAACCGGCGTGGTTTACCTTTATCTCTTCGAGCTCACCACTACAGGTGTCTCTTACAATCTCGAGGTCAGGAATATTTTGAAAAGTGCCCCGAGTCACAGATGAGGAATAATTTTCTTTCAATATTCCTGATTGAGACAGAATTTCTGGTTACTAATTCAAGCGGGTGTGAGATTCGGTACGAAGATTTCACACCAAACTTTAAATTAAAAAAAATCAAATATGAAAATAAATTGTCAAGAATCTTCCAGTGTAATTACCTCCTGTCAATCAAAATAAGACTATCCTAGTGGTCAAAAAATACTGGTATGGAATTTTCTAAGATATGTATTTCTGTTTAAAGAGGTTTAGATCGTTATACAGTGATTATGAAACAGTTGAACCAACTGGAGGCAACGGTGAAACACTTTACCCTAAGCAATGTGTTAAATTGCTGAAATATCACAACTATTAATACTCACACTCTCATTATTCCCTTCGGCCTGGGAGATGGTGTAGGAATGCTGTATGTATCTGCGGCAGGATCCAAAGAAATACTATCCTGGCTGAAGGATGGATTAGAACTATAGGTGGCCTCAGATTGACTTTGTGTAGTGCTGGTGAACTGATCAACTGGTGATGGCAAGTCTTCAATATCTACGTTCTGAAAATCAGTCGTAGCAGCTAACTGAAAAAGAACAATATAATTATGCTACTGTAATAAATAGTAATTATTAGTTCTTGAAGTTCAGTCTATAATACTACATTTCTTATGGCAACATTTTGCAAGCCCTCCCTTGCAGAGACCAGGTCCAGAAATGTTTATTTAAAAGGTTATTGCCCAAAAATTATTAAAAATCACGTTTTTACGTTGTAGATAATTAAATTTTTTACTTTAAAGCGTACTAACCTTCCTGATTGCTGTCCCTTGGAATGTATATTTCCACTGCTATAGGTTAAACATAAATACAGAGCGGTCCCCTGCAACCGGTATCAAATCTCGGAAGATAACTGCTGTCAGGCATTTCTCTAGTAACAATAAACGGCATAATTAATTTTCAATAACAATGAAGTAGTGAGAAGTTCAACTTATAAAGAATGAAATACGTTAAAATTATGCTTAAAAACAAATACTAGATAATTCCGAAAAATCAATCTTTACACCGATTAGAAATTCGATGGGTTTGCTCTTTAAAAATTTATGAATTCGCTGAGACTTGAAAACCGGAAAAGTAACAAGATTTTACGCGTTAATGACTGTGGAACAAGTTCATTACAGTACATAAATACATAATTAAATTATGCTTAAAGACCCGACTCATTGTCAGATATCGAATTTTTAATTTTTCTTCTTGTCATTGTAAGACAGTTAAATATTATTGGTATCATTAACAAATAAAGTGACTTATCTTTGAAGGTGTCTATGTACTCCTAAAGCCCCTCTGCCAATAAACCATCGCAATCGAATGATAATTAAGGCACGTTGTAAAAAACTTTATATTCACTTGTATATTCACTTGTTATATTCACTCGATAAACTGAACTCGCGTTTGAAAGACACAATATAAAATGTCTTTTAATTTTCGCAGGCTAAAGCTGATATAGCATTTTTAATAGGAATGGTTATAAAAGCAACTTCACAAATACTACTGAAATAGACTGATATATGCTATGGATATCAAATAACAAAGCTACTTTTGTTTTTATGTACGTATGTATGACATCATTATGCTAAATACAACTTGTTTTACAAAGTGAAAACTACTATTTCGAATGGTAAAAATTTTAACCGTAAGGTTTGGTTTATTTTACTTGTTTATATAGTCGATTAAATCAATTTTTTAAGCTATTTTAGCCTGAGTTATAGACTGAAATAGCCAACTGTACGTGTAGATTTTACACAACTAACGTAAAATCTTTGTTAAGCTGACTTTACCCATACTAATGGTTGATTTTACAAGAAGCCGAGTAAGATCTGCCAAAGACCGATTGACCATAAACAAATAGTTCACTTTACAAATCGTTTGTTAATTATGACCTAGATTTTTAGTTAACGCTGCTAAAATTAAGTTAGAACAACAAAAAATCGGTTTACTATAATATAGTTAGTGATATTTTTCTCAGTGCACTTCCTCTGCGAGCTATCAGCCGCTCTAAAGCAGCGATGAATGCTTCAGTGGTTAAATCAGAAGCTAATTCTAACTGACTCGCTTTAGTTGCAGCGCAGACAAAAACACAAAAATAAGCCTTTTGAGATCTCGTTCCACGGGCCCTTGAAAGAGTAATGCGTACCGGTCCAGAATAGTCAACTCCAACAATAGAAAATGGTTTAACCTGATTGACACGGAACGAAGGTAAATCACCCATTATAGGTTGAATGGTTTTAGGAGCTACTCGCACTTAAGACATTTACTTAAAACATGGTGAATAGCTCTTCGCGCCGAGAGTATCCAGAAATTCTGGGAGATTAGAAATTGAACCGTTTGTAATCCTGGATGGAGATTATTTGCATGAACTTCTTCAATAATAAACTCCGTCAAGCGATTCTTTCTTGGAAGAAGACCTGGATGTTTACAATCATAAGGCAAATTGGACAAAGCAAGACGACCGCCCACCCTGAGAATACCATCAGAACAAATAAAAGGATTTAACATCCGAAGAGGCTTAGAGATGGGTTTATTGTTCTCGAGATTATTAATATCATTTTCAAATGACTCATGTTGAACTCGTTTAACTAAAACAAGAAGAGCTGCATAGAGTTCATTATCACTGAAATTCCCAGATTTGCGATCAGATGGATTTTTTAAGTTATGAACAAACCTAAGACAATAAGCTATAATACGCTTAATCTTTGGTAAACTTGAGTATTTTTCCAGAAGAGAATCTACCGAAGAAAGTGAGACCAATACAATTAGAGAAACATTCTTTTCCTCATTAGAAATGTCAGAGAGAGTTGAAGAGTTAGAAGATGGTTCTGTGTTTGTGGGCCAATCTTCCTGAGGTAATTTGAGCCATAACGGACCTTCCCACCAAAGGGTATGATTTACCAGATCAAGTGGCAATAAACCTCGGCTGGCACAATCTGCTGGATTATCAGATGATGATACATGATTCCAGCTTGATGGTGCAATCCTATCTTGAATATAGCTTACTCTGTTAGAGACAAATGTCTTCCAACGATGAGGTGAAGATTTTACCCAGGAAAGAACGACTGTAGAATCAGTCCAAGCATAAATCTTATCTATTTTGAGTTTTTCAGAGTATACTTTGAGAACATAATTAATGAGTTTAGAGAGAAGGACTGCTCCTGAGAGTTCCAATCGAGGAATTGACAACATTTTTAAAGGAGCAACCTTAGACTTTGCAGTCAACAAAAAGACATTTATACCATCTTTTAATAGAGTCCGAAGAAATACCACTGCAGAATAACGCTTCTCAGAGCTATCAGAAAATCCGTGAATCTCTAGAGAACAGGATTTCTGAATGTTAACGAACCGAGGGATTTGAATTTGAGAAATATTATTGAAAGTTCTTCTTTAGATCGAAACCACTTTTCTTGAACGTATGCTGGTGGACTAGAGTCCCAGCCAAGATCTAGTACCCAAAAATGTTGAATTAAATGTTTTACAAAGAATGTCAATGGCGAAAGAAAACCTATAGGGTCGTAAATTCGAGCAAATTCGCTTAGAATTGTACGTTTTGTACAGGAACGCTCGGACACATCTACAGAGTATGAGAAAGTGTCTGAAGAGGGATTCCATTTAAGACCTAGGATCTTAAGTGTTGCATTCGCAGAGTCAAAATTGAGTGTATGTTGATGATGATGAGCAATAGGTATAGGTTCTAAAAAAGCTGGATCATTTGTAGCCCATTTTCTTAATTCAAACCTACCTTTACTCAGTAACCCAATGAGTTCCTGTTGTAATTGAAGAGCTTTCTGGAGAGACTCAGCTCCAGAACATATGTCGTCAATATATACATCATTTGAAAGAGCTTGAGCTGCTAGAGGAAAATTTTGCCCTTCATCTTCAACTTACTGAATTATGGTCCTAAGAGTTAAATATGGAGCACACGCGGTGCCATATGTTACAGTGCATAGAGAATACTCTTCTACAGGCTGCGATGGCGAGGAACGCCATAATATCTTTTGATATTTTTTTTGTGAGTCAGCTACAAGGATCTGTCTATACATCTGGCGAATGTCAGAACAAAAGGCAACCAAATGACGACGGAAATTTAACAAAATACCAAGTATATCTTTCTGTAGCTTAGGACCTATCATTAAAACATCATTAAGTGATTGGCCATTTCTGTCTTTAGCTGACGCATCGAACACTGCTCTAACTGGAGTAGTAGGACTATCAGGTTTGTATATTTCAAAGTAAGGTAAATAACAACCGTCTTCATTATGTATTTCCGAGCTTTTGCGCATATGCCCTAAACACAAATAATCGTTCATAAATTCACAAAGAAGGAATTGAACTTGTGGAGTTCGTAAAATCCGTCGTTCCATCGTAAAGAACCGTCGTAGAGCTATAACCTACAGAAACACAAAGGCTATTTTTATATAAAGAAACACTTAACCAACCAAAATGTAGCTGTGCTGGAAGTATCAGCTTGATCCAAATAACACTGCTTTAGTTTTTGCCAGCTAGCCCCCAATAAGTCGGAGAGGGGCGGGGTAATACAAAATATAAAAGATAAAAAAAACAAGCGCCACTTCGTTTAAAAACAATGCTTATTACTAAAGCTTCAAGCTTATCAGGAAAACGAAGAAATAGATCTTCTACTAAAATATGGGCAACTTCCAATATTTTGGTCGTACCGTACATATATACTTACAAATGACGAACTGGAAAGTAATATTAAAATCATACAAATAAATAAATAATAAATAAATAAAACGCACGTAGTGAAATGTAAACGTTCTAAGTAGGGCTTTATTTTACTTGCAACTATTTTCTATTGTGCAGATAGAAAAAAATGTAATGTTTCAACAAAAAAAAAGGTGAATGGTGATTTGTATCACAGTTGGTTGTACTTAAAACTACCCTACAACAATTCCACTATTCGAGATCTCGTTTTATCCTTAAAATTAACATGCATGCATAAATTGTAAACACATTGAATAAATATATACATATACAGAAATAAAATGACACATAATACATACAAATTTAGACAAACATCCCACCATTCGAAGACCCACGGCTGTATGTTTAAAGCCTTGCTTAGGGGGTTTTCGCTTCACCCTTCGATATTTGGTTGTTTTTCTCCGACCCGGTATATGTATAGATGTAGGTACGGACACAAAGGGGAAGAACCTTCCAATTAAAATACACGGTCAGACGGGCAGGAACAAGAATACACCAACGAACAACAAAACCCAAAACAAAAAAGACCTACAAAGAAATCACCCTGTATATTGTATTATTTTTAAATATTTGAAGATTTTTACCTTTCTATAAACTGAAAGGTCTTTTACAATACAATTCCCTCAAGGTGACGGCTAGGGAAATAATATTACCTAAAATAAAAAGATATTTGTGAGATTTAGCGCAACGAGGTTTTAACTAAAATAATTTACCTAAAATGGCTAGCGCCAGAACCTAATCCGTCCAATTTGACGACCGATCGCACACAAATAACCAAGCGATCGTTCTGTTGAATGTGAGATTTATTCCGCTAAAGCGAATTAATATTTAAAACCAATTTCTAATATATCTCGTACATCCAACTTCTACTGCCAAAAAGCCATTTTGTTACTTCCACTCTCCTATTGAGAAGGGAGCTCAAACGCGCAGGAGCGACTTCACGATAAACCGAAAGAAAGGGAAAACCAGTGACAACCAAACAACGGAGAAGCTTGGTTTTAAACAGTGACCATCAAACAAATAATGGGTTGTGAATTTCAACGTTATAATTCCCCCCTCAACTCCCAGTCGCGAAAACCCTTTCGCGGCTTAGCATAACCTAGCCTTGCTAAAATCTAACTTGCCCAAAATAAATTGAAAGAACAACCCACCAGGATGAAAAATACCATGACCCAAAAAAACATGACACCAACAATGGACACCAAAAGGGTGATCCAAAAAAAATCCAAAAAAAAACAACAAAGGACAAACACAAATTGGAGGTGGAGATAAGGAAAGAACAGAGGAACAAAAGGTTCCACCCCGAAGCATGAACAATGGTCGGGCAAGCAGAGTTCACTGCAAAGACGCGCTTCACACACGGTACTGGGCACAGTGGTATTCCACGTCGGGAAGGGACCACTGAGCAACTCCCAGTGCCCGAGGCTTGGCAACGACTCACAACAAAACCTACCAGCACGAACCACTGAACATGGCCAGCAAAAAGAACTGAACAGAGAGCCGCCGACATACTCTCTGCTCGCACCCAAGAGAGGGTAGTGTAGAGGAAAAAAGAAGAAAAGAAAACAGAGTGAAAAAGAAGGGCTCGCCCGGACACATGTGAAGTGGGCAGATGGCAGAGCCACCGAGGAGCACAACTTCACACACGATGCGGGGCACTGCCAGTTCCAACGTCATGGAGACTGAACAGCGCCAAACCCCCGCATCCGAGGTTCGGAAGCACTACTCAGCAACACTAACCACCCGGACACTACACACGTACCGTTTGAGACAGAGAACAAGAGAAGAAGAAACCGGGGGTTAAAAAGGGAGTTCAGCCCAAAGAAACCCAAAAGAACCACGGTCTTGGGGATCCAGCCCATGCCGTGCTATTGCAAATATGGAGTCAAAATCGGTATAGGAAAGAAGGAGAAGATAAAAAGGAGAAGAGAATTCGTCAAATCCGGTATACAAAAAAAAATAGTTTGGCTAAGACAAAACAAAAGTCGAAATTGCTATATCAAAACCCTTGGTATAAAAGCCAAAAATAGATACCTGCAAAACAAAGATCTAAATAAAAACTAATAAGCCCTAACAAGTCGACAGATATTAGGTCGAACTGAGCGTATCACTAAACGCTCCAAATGAGGACAGCCCCAACCATCGCTGAACTCTGTGGAACCCAAACCACCAAATGGTTCCCCCAAAAAGAAACAACCAAATGACCCTAATCTCCGACATGATTCGGAACATACTCTTTCAAATCTTTGGCATGAAATTTGCCGGCTTCCCTACCAAGTTCATCAGCTAAAATATAAGTCCAAGGAGACACCTTTTTGTGAATGGTAAAAGGACCAATATAACGAGGAGCAAGTTTATGTGAAAAATATTTACTCGCATCAGAAAGAGCAAAATTTTTCCTTAAAACTCTGTCACCAATAACAAATTGAGTATCTCGCTTACGTAGATCATAGTAACGTTTATTGCGATCAAAAGAAGTTTTTATTTTATTACGCACTACCTCAAAAACTCCCTGCAATTTATCAGGAATAACAGTAGCAGACGAACGATCAACTTGCAGATCTTGAACTTTATCAGATATTTTATGATCAGTGCCTTTTAAAATATGTTCCCTACCAAAAGTTAAGAAATAGGGAGTGTAACCAGTAGTCTCGTGACGACCAGTTCTAAGGGCACACCCAATCTTTGCTAATTCATCTGACCAAGAACGCTGATTCTCTTTAACATAGGAACGAATCATAGTTTTAACATTTCTGTTCGCTCTTTCTGTGGGATTTGATTGCGGGTGATAATGTGCATTAAAACGAATTTTTACTGAATAGTTACTACAAAGAGTGCGAAACTCACGACCAGTAAACTGGGCTCCATTGTCTACCAACACCAATCTAGGTACTCCAAAAACTAAGAAGACTTCATCTTCAATTCTCGAACAAACCATCTTCGCTGAACTATTCCGAAGAGGAAATAGCAAACAAAATTTACTAAAATAGTCCACTATGACTAAGACATATGAATAACCTTTTGTACTCCTCGGGAGAGGACCAATCAAATCTATACTGACCATCTGCCAAGGGCGATCAACAATTGGTTGCGGAACTAACAGTCCAGCAGGAGGTCTTAAATCTGGTTTACATTTTTGACAAATTTGACAAGTTTTAATATATCGAGCTACATCGGCTTGCATTTTTGGCCAATAATATTTGGGAGTTAATCTATGATATGTTTTATATACTCCACCATGACCGGAAGTAGGATGATCATGTGCTTGACGAAGAATAGCAAGTCTATTTTCTTTAGGTACAACAAGTTTCCAAACGGTATCAGAATCATTTTCGGTTTTCATAGATTTATATAAACCTTCATTAGTAATACGCCATTGAGAAAACTTAGCAGGTTTAGCCCGAACCCTATCAACCATACTATTATACCACTTATCGGTTGAAACTATAACAGGCTCATTACCTGACTCAATACTGTCAAGAATCGGTACGGAACGTGATAACGCATCAGGTACCAAATGGTCTTTACCTTTACGATGGACCACCTCAAAGTCATATTCTTGGAGTCTCAAAGACCACCTAGCCAAACGACCTGTCGGGTTTTTTAAATTATGTAACCACACCAAAGAATAGTGATCGGTGATCACCGTGAAACGACGGCCTTCTAAATATGGTCTAAGTTTTTCTACGGCCCATAAAACTCCTAAACATTCCCTCTCAGTCGTAGAATAATTTCGCTCTTGACGAGTGAGAGAACGACTAAGGTAACATATTACACTTTCTTCACCATCAATCTGTTGCGTCAAGACAGCACCTAAACCGAAACCACTACTATCGGTTTGAACAGTAAATGGCAACTCAAAATCTGGACAACGTAAAATAGGTGCCCTAACCAAAGCTTCTTGCAAAGTCCGCAAACTACATTCACACTCAGATGACCAATAAAATTTGACACCTTTCTTAAGAAGGGTTGTCAACGGCTGAATGATATCAGAAAACTGTGGTACAAAACGACGGTACCATGAAGTCAAACCTATCAGACTTCGAACTTCAGTCACATTCCGAGGAGGCTGAATATTCATAATGGCCTGAACTTTCTCAGGATCCACATGAATTCCCTTCTGACTAACTACATAACCTAAGTATCGTAGCTCAGGGACACAAAATTTGCACTTATCCGAACTTAAAGTGATACCAGCCAAAGACAATCGATTAAAAACCTCTCTTAATATTTCAATATGCTTTTCAAAACTATCTGTCACGATAACTATATCGTCCAGATACACCAAAACATATGGTTCCAAAGATGGACCAAGAACATTATCAATGAACCTTTGCCAAGTCGCAGGGGCATTATGTAACCCAAAAGGCATACGAGTAAACTGGAAAAGGCCACGATTGGGGATTGTAAAAGCCGTATATTTACGGGAATCCTCAGATAAAGGAATTTGCCAATAGGCAGACTTAACATCCAACGATGACAAAAATTTGGCATTTCGAAGTTTATCCAAAGTAGCACTAACATAGGGAATAGGATAAGCATCCTTCTCAGTCACACGATTAAGACGACGAAAATCTATGCAGAATCTGTAGGTCCCATCTTTCTTTTTGACCATTAGGACTGGGTTGGACCAGCCACTAGAAGACGGTTCAATGACACCTAAGCTCAACATACGATCAAGTTCTTCATCGATAAGACGTTGCATAAACGGACTAACCGGATAATATCTCTGCTTAATCGGTTCAGAATTTGTACGAATAACATGCTCAACCCTAGACGTACAACCTAACATCTCACTTGGAAGTGCTTTAGACTCATTCAAAATTTTCTCTAACTCCAATTTCTGTTCAAAAGTAAGTGTAGAATTACTAAGAGGCATAACCTCAATAGATTCTAGTTCAACAGACGAATTGTCAGAATCTTTTACAAATCGCCAACTGCCTTGTCTCAAATTGGGAACAATACCCATAAGGTTCCAAAAGTCAATACCCAAAATCAAAGTCTGTGGAAGATCCGGAACTACCAAAATAGAAATAATATGCATTCGATCCTGAAGTTGGATCGGTACATCAACTTGACCAATGCTCTTCACAGTTTGACCATTTGCTACACGACAATCAGTCGCTCCAAACTTAGATAAACCAGCACCAAAACCTAAACTACATAAAAACGACCAACCTGCTTTACCAACTATAGTCCGAGAAGCACCGGAATCTAAAAGACCTAACAAATCATGACCCAAAACTTTTATAGACAAATACGGGCGTTCATCTCCTTCGGCATGAGCAAGAATAAAATTTAATAATACAGTGGTTGCTTGAAAAGAAGACTCGGTACTAACACCACCCATTAATGCCGAGTTCGACCGTTTCCCGAATTATTATCCCTAGGAGAACATTTCTTACAAGAAGTCTTAGTGACCCCCATCTCACCACAACCAAAACAACGTTTAATCAAGGGAGAAGAACATGCAGAACGCATGTGTCCTGTTTTCCTACAATTAAAACACAACCGTGATGAAACATCTGAAGCAGCACTACTGGAATTACTAGCAGCACTACTAGTCTCAACAAAAGCTAAATCTGGCTCTAAGTCGGTTTTCCTTCTAGTTGGAGAAATATAACTGTCCGCCCTCAACCTTGAAGCTTCAAGCTGCCTACCAAATTGTAGTAAATCAGAGATAGAATTAATTTCTTTAAACGACAAATGAAATTGGTAAAATGGAGCTAAGTTCTTTAACAGTAATCTTAATTTAATCCCTTCAGAAAATTTTGTTGATAATCGGGAAAATAAATTATTGATAGCTACTAAATAAGTCCCTAGCGGTTCATTAGGACCTTGAGTCCTCCTACGAATTTCTTCTAAAAGCTTATCATCATAATCTAAAGGGAGATATTCCTCTTTTAAAAGTTTAACCAAAGAGTCCCAATCAGATACTTCATTTCTTCTAGACCTATAAAACAAAAGTGCTTGGTCTTTAAAAAGATCCAAAGCAGATGCAAATAACTGGGTCTTTGATACATTCCGAGCAATAGACAACTCATCCACTTGTTGCAAAAAAGCATTTAAAGAAATCTTAGATTCATGACCTGCAAATTTATCAAGTCCCCATTTAAAGACTGGTATAGACTTCGGCTGACCACATGGAGGATCAGGAGCAGCAAGTGTAGAAGAAGCTGCTGGGTTGCCCGCAGGAGAATTAACAATAGCTTCCCCAACGCTTAAACCTAACCCTAACTGAATAGCTACTTCATCAATTACCTGTGGTACTGAAGCTTTATCATGAATATCGCTCATTAATCCAAGAATGGATTGAATGAACTCGGCCCGCTTTGATGCAGAAGCCTCATCTTTGGCTTTCATGGCCGCAGCCCTACCTAATAGGTGACTTAACCTACTTTGCAATTTTTTATACGGATTAGAATCCACACTATCATCAAATGACTCCAAAGCCGTATTAAGTTCAATAAGAGCTGTAGAAATAGCATCTGAATCTTCTTCAAAAGTAAACGGATGAGCTGGTAACTCAAGTACGGACTGCTCTTGTTCCATTTTCATTAACTGTCGAAGAGACTTTCGCATACTATCAACATTAGAGTCAGGAAGACCTCTAATAGCTAACTCATAAGATAGTTCTGATTTACTTAACCTATCTATATGGATCTTCCGTTCCATAATGAACTAATTAATAATCAAAACTAACAAAACGAATAACTAATTTATAATAAGATTAATAATCAATACTAATCAAATAACTTGTAACAAGAATATAACAAATTACAAAATACAATCCTGGAGTTGGTTCTTTATCCTAAATTACTAAATACTTAATCTATCAGGCAAACTATATTCCCCAAAACTATCCTAACATGCAAGAACAACAAATCTTAAGTGGTTTTAACAAAGTGGAATTTTCAACAACAGGCCCCACGTTGGGCGCCAATTTACTATAACCTACAGAAACACAAAGGCTATTTTTATATAAAGAAACACTTAACCAACCAAAATGTAGCTGTGCTGGAAGTATCAGCTTGATCCAAATAACACTGCTTTAGTTTTTGCCAGCTAGCCCCCAATAACTCGGAGAGGGGCGGGGTAATACAAAATATAAAAGATAAAAAAACAAGCGCCACTTCGTTTAAAAACAATGCTTATTACTAAAGCTTCAAGCTTATCAGGAAAACGAAGAAATAGATCTTCTACTAAAATATGGGCAACTTCCAATATTTTGGTCGTACCGTACATATATACTTACAAATGACGAACTGGAAAGTAATATTAAAATCATACAAATAAATAAATAATAAATAAATAAAACGCACGTAGTGAAATGTAAACGTTCTAAGTAGGGCTTTATTTTACTTGCAACTATTTTCTATTGTGCAGATAGAAAAAAATGTAATGTTTCAACAAAAAAAAAGGTGAATGGTGATTTGTATCACAGTTGGTTGTACTTAAAACTACCCTACAACAATTCCACTATTCGAGATCTCGTTTTATCCTTAAAATTAACATGCATGCATAAATTGTAAACACATTGAATAAATATATACATATACATAAATAAAATGACACATAATACATACAAATTTAGACAAACATCCCACCATTCGAAGACCCACGGCTGTATGTTTAAAGCCTTGCTTAGGGGGTTTTCGCTTCACCCTTCGATATTTGGTTGTTTTTCTCCGACCCGGTATATGTATAGATGTAGGTACGGACACAAAGGGGAAGAACCTTCCAATTAAAATACACGGTCAGACGGGCAGGAACAAGAATACACCAACGAACAACAAAACCCAAAACAAAAAAGACCTACAAAGAAATCACCCTGTATATTGTATTATTTTTAAATATTTGAAGATTTTTACCTTTCTATAAACTGAAAGGTCTTTTACAATACAATTCCCTCAAGGTGACGGCTAGGGAAATAATATTACCTAAAATAAAAAGATATTTGTGAGATTTAGCGCAACGAGGTTTTAACTAAAATAATTTACCTAAAATGGCTAGCGCCAGAACCTAATCCGTCCAATTTGACGACCGATCGCACACAAATAACCAAGCGATCGTTCTGTTGAATGTGAGATTTATTCCGCTAAAGCGAATTAATATTTAAAACCAATTTCTAATATATCTCGTACATCCAACTTCTACTGCCAAAAAGCCATTTTGTTACTTCCACTCTCCTATTGAGAAGGGAGCTCAAACGCGCAGGAGCGACTTCACGATAAACCGAAAGAAAGGGAAAACCAGTGACAACCAAACAACGGAGAAGCTTGGTTTTAAACAGTGACCATCAAACAAATAATGGGTTGTGAATTTCAACGTTATAGAGCAACGTAAAATGAACCTGAAAATATGGGATCTTTAACCGTAAATGGCAAAGACACTTCATAACGTCCTGAAGAAATACGATTGACTGTTTCTTTATAATACTTTTCAACTTGAAGATTTTCCGGTGATATAACTTGAACTTCTGGGACTGCCTCTATTTCCCAAAATGTTTTAATATCAAAAGGTTCTTCCTTAGATACAAAGAAAGAATTAGAAGACTCAATATTAGTAGAGTTACATAAAACTCTACCTAATAGTACCCATCCAAATGCTGTTTCGAGAGCAGAAGGGACAATGCCATCACCAACTATTCTACCGCTTCTTAAAACAGCTGTGAAGATTTCACAACCTAACAACATATCTATACGACCCGGAATGTAAAAGGTCGGATCGGCTAAAGCCAAGCTTGAGAAATCTTTCCAATTTTTTCTTGGAATAGTGACACTAGGTAGATCTGAACTGATCTTTGGCAACACCATGGCTTCAAATTCAAAGTTAATGCATGGTTCATTTCGAGAACGAATTTGACAATTCACAACTCCTAAAACCTCAGACGGAACTTTACCCATACACAAATTGAGGAACTTCGTTTAAAATACCGAAGGCCTAAACGTTGTGCACATTTTTTAGTAATTATATTATTTTGAGGTCCGTTATCTAAAAGAACGCGAGCTAACTGTATTTCTCCTTTAGAATCGAAAACTTCCACAACCGCTGTTGACAGAAGAACAGTAGTTTGCAGTTTAAAAGAGAGGATTGTAAATCTGAGTTATCTTGCGTATTACACGGATCAGAAGAAGTGTGAGCATCAGAGTTTTGAGATAAATGTTTTGCAAAGCTATTATGAAGAATAGGTTTACGAGATTCTTGAGAAAAGTGTAAAATAGAATGATGCTTACCACTACATGATCGACAAACTACCTTCGATCGACATTGTTTAATACTGTGTGCTGAATGTAAACAATTCAAGCACCGTTTTTTCCCTTTAGCAATTTGATATCGCTCTAACGGCGACTTTGCAATAAATGATTGACATTTATAAATTAAATGAGAGGAACCACAAAATATGCAACGATGTGATCCTTGGTTGGTTTTGTTGTTATTTGAATTAATGACAAAACTACTATGTTTAGCTTTTACATTTTTGTCATTGTGACAACTAGGATATTGAGCAGAACCTTTAAAGGACGTCAGAGCTACAGATTCTAGAGCCGTGCATTGTTTTTCAAGAAAATATTTTAATTTTTGATAAGTAGGAGTATCAGTAGTAGCATCTTGCAGCTCATCTCGCTTGATTGTAGAACTATCTAGTTTTTGAATTAAAATATTAAATAAAACAAAGTCCCATTGATCTACGGGTAACTTGTAAGTTTTTAGAGCTGCTAGATTTTCACTGAAAATGTCTAATATTTTTCTTAAACCAACAGCTGATTCATGTGTCAGTTTTGGAGCATTTATGATTTGAGCCCAATAGGTGTTTGTTAAAACATGTGGATTTTCATACCTGTCAATGAGGGCTTGATACGCTTTTGCGTAATTTTGACTTGTGAGAGGTATTGTTTTTAACGAGAACCAAAGTTTCTTTATCAAGAGAGGGTACAAGATATTGAAACTTTACAATTTCAGAAATATTGTTATTTTTGTGGACAAGACTGTTGAATAAATCTTTGAAGGACGGCCAGTCTTTATATAAACCACTAAATGTTGGCAAAGTAATCTTTGGAAGTTTCGCATTTGAATCCCAGTGTACATTTCCAGACTGCAATTCCTCACTTTGATTGATTTCTATAGATGGAAATAAATCAGCATATGTACCTTGTATTGTATAATATTTATCCAGAAAATCATCTCGAATAAGCTTTTCTTCATTGTAGTTAGGGTTTTCTGAAGATGAAATTGTATTAATTATAAGTGTATGCTGCTTTTCAAAGTCAGCATAAGATTCTTCTAACCTAACATAACTGGCTTTAAAACGAGACACAAAAACCTTGTCTTCTAAAGCTTTTTGAGAAAAAGAAAAATTGAATAAAGCGAATCAACAGCAAGCTGTCTAAAAGCACGATACTTTTTTAGGTTTTTGTCGGCCATTTTTTATGAAAAGAACTGATTTATTAATATTTATCAATTACTATTAAAGTTTTCTTATATAAGAGCAAGTGTATTTGCTTGTACATGAACTATACACACAAATTATACTACATATAATTATACCACAAATAAACAAATTACATGGATTATTTTGCCAAGACCTTTTATAGAAAGAGAATACCTTGTTAATACGAGAGTTTGTACAGATTGAACACTGTAAATACAAGAATAACTTAAATACTTTGAACAATATTTAAGTAGTATTAACTATTTTTCTTTAGAAATCGATATATAGTAATCGATCAAAACTGACGTGAGAGAAAACGGCAAATGACAGATCTAAAATGTCACCTCCAAAAGCACCCAAATATAGACTTATTTGCTATGTATGTTATATTACACGCAAATTATAACAAAATCCTGCTCGAAGGACCAAAAATATGTGTGAACAAAAAAAGAGTAAAATTTCGAAGGGCCTTGAAGAGTAATTAAACTGATGGGTTTCTTCACCTACCTGAATAATTAAATGAACTGTTTCCGTAGGATGTGGTCCGGGGGATTTATGAATCTCTTTGACTTGGGTCTTTACTTCTTATAGGGGACACTTCCACTAACACTTGTCCAAAATAACACCCAGAGTTCTGTTTTTCTTAGATATTTTTAGAGTAGGGTTTTTTACCCGTCAGTTTTCAAATTTTGTTTTTTTTATCTCTCTATTTTTAATAATTTTTCCAAAGACGACTTCGTAGAAAAAATAACGATCGTTGTATACATAGCAACTATAAAGAGGGTACCTTTAGGTAATGAACAATAATGAAAGACAATAAATACATACCTCAATTAGGATTTAACATTAACAACAATAATGAAAGAAAATATAATACATAAATTAGGCTGTAACAAATTATAAGATACCTAAGTATCAAACAGACCGTACATTATGAAAAATACAAAGAAAAGAGTCAAAAGTCGCACGTTTAAAATAAGAAATATATTAAGAACGAACAATGAAGAATCAACGAATTTTACAACAGAAAAAGGAGTGAAGCAGGTATCCTATTGTTCATGTTAGTGATGGATGAGGTAATTAAAGAGATAAGAAACAAGATGAAAAAAAATTAAAAATAGGATACTTGAAGATGGAGGAAATGAAATTGACAGAATTAATGTTCGCAGATGACATGATCATTTTAGTTGATTCAGAACAAAACCTACAATTTAACTTAAACGTATTAAACCAGAAATTACAAAAGTATAGTAATAAAATAAACGTGGGCAAAACAAAGAACATGATAATATCAAGTAAATAGAAAACACATAACGTACAAATAAGGGAAAACAATTGAATAAGTCAAAAGCTACAAGTATTTAGGATCAGTAATAGAAGAAAATGGTAAGATGGACAAAGAAATAAGTGAAAAACTGGGAAAAGCAGGGAAAGTATACAAGATAATGAAAACAACGGTTTTGGGTAAAGTACCAAAACATATAAAAACAGAAGTTATCAAGAAAATAACAAGATCGACAATACTATATAGCAACGAAACATGGACAATAACAAATAGGAATAAATCAAGAATCTATGCAATGGACATGAGATTTTTAAAGAAAATAGAAAACAAAACGAATAGAGACAGAATTAGGAACAAAACCATCAGAGAACAATTCAAAGTCAAACCAATATATGAAAACTTAGTAGAAGGACAATTAAGATGATTTGGTAATCAGAAGAATATATGGAGTAAATATGGATGGTAAGAACTGAAAGGGAAGACTGGAATGAGGGAATCAAAGAAGAGACAGACAGAGAAGAAATCGAATGGAAAGAAATCAGACAAATGACATAAGATGGAAAAGCAGTGGCGTGCGGTGAGAATTTAGGCTAAGGAAGCAATCACGATTTTAATTATAATACACCTAGGTACAGGCGTGGATTAACGGGGAGGGAATAATCCCCCCCCCCAATTTAGAAATAAGTTTACATAGAATAGAAACAAATAATGTTTGTTTAATTATTATTTATTAAAACAATTATTTTTCCAAAGATTTCCCCCTCAATATACTTCTCTGGATCCGCCCCTGCTAGGTACAATAAAAAACAGTGTTATAATTATTAAGCTTAAAAGTTTTTCAAAGAAGCACTTTTACACTTTATATTTATGGAATTTGTTGACTATAATTCTTTATTTAAAAAAAACTACTACTACGTATCAATTTTCCGGCCTTTCTTAGCAAAATACCGGTACAGGTTTTAATCTTTGTTGTTAAATTTGAAAGATCTGGTTTTGATCTGCCTTTCTTAATAATTTGTAATTTCTCTGAACAAAAAATCGTCCCGATTCGACTATATCGAAGGTACTCGAACCTTTCACCGAAGCAGTTGAATTTGCAGTCGTGACGATAATGCAATTTTAAATTTGCAATACAGGCAAACTAAATAGAACTATTTGTCTTTAAAAAATCCAACTTATAAATTAAAATAATAAAATGCGACAAAATAAGTCTCATTCGCAGATTTACATTACTTAAGTAACACTAAATCGAACAAATAACCAAATTATAATAAATAAACATTTGGCAACGAAGCACAATAAAAATAACGACCAAACAATGTTAACAGCATCCGTCTACTATAACACCCCACGCTCGCTGATTCACGCCAAGGTTAAGAGAAGAGCATTTGTAAGCAGTGCTTATATCAAGTGTATGTATCAGATTTGAATCGGTATTACCTTTCCGTGCAAGTTTAATGAGCCTAATTTAAAATAGTACTCTAAATAATTATACTTTTTGCTGTACAGAGTTGATATTGAGCTTTAATTTGATAAATATTTCAATTTAAATAAACGATACAATATATACGATATATATATATATATATATATATATATATCAATGATTAGAAGTAATAATGCGCGTAGAGATGATATACAAGAAAGAGTTATAATAATGGGATATCGCGCAACAGAGAAGAAAGAAAAAACAAGTTGCAGCCGTCTACACGTGTTTCACACTTATTAGTGATCATCAGGACGGCATAGCAGATGGAATAATATAAAAGCAACTCACTCAGAAAGATGTAACAACACAAGGTTTCACTGATAGCAGCCAACCGCACATTTGCAGTATCGGCCTGAAGACACTGAGTTTTCAGTGCAACAACAAACGTCACTACGGAGGCAGCTAAAGCCACTACCGTGAGACAACCTTATTACTTAATTATTACTTCTAATCATTGATATTATACTTTGGGATCTGTTGTCTCACGGTAGTGGCTTTAGCTGCCTCCGTAGTGACGTTTGTTGTTGCACTGAAAACTCAGTGTCTTCAGGCCGATACTGCAAATGTGCGGTTGGCTGCTATCAGTGAAACCTTGTGTTGTTACATCTTTCTGAGTGAGTTGCTTTTATATTATTCCATCTGCTATGCCGTCCTGATGATCACTAATAAGTGTGAAACACGTGTAGACGGCTGCAACTTGTTTTTTCTTTCTTCTCTGTTGCGCGATATCCCATTATTATAACTCTTTCTTGTATATCATCTCTACGCGCATTATTACTTCTAATCATTGATATTATACTTTGGGATTGGTTGTCTCACGGTAGTGGCTTTAGCTGCCTCCGTAGTGACGTTTGTTGTTGCACTGAAAACTCAGTGTCTTCAGGCCGATACTGCAAATGTGCGGTTGGCTGCTATCAGTGAAACCTTGTGTTGTTACATCTTTCTGAGTGAGTTGCTTTTATATTATTCCATCTGCTATGCCGTCCTGATGATCACTAATAAGTGTGAAACACGTGTAGACGGCTGCAACTTGTTTTTTCTTTCTTCTCTGTTGCGCGATATCCCATTATTATAACTCTTTCTTGTATATATATATATATATATATATATATATATATATATATTGCTGTAATATTGGATAATTAAAAATAATAAATTATTTTTAAAAATTTTATTAAATATTTTGAAACTGTGAATAATTGCCGTTCGATCGTAGATAATTACTTTATAATTAAATTGATTTTTTAAAATGACTGTGAACTTTGGAAATGCTTTTCAACTTCCCTCTTTTATAAATTCTAATATGATTTGAAAATACCTTTTAATAGATTTAATAATGCAATGGTTATATAAAATTAATGTTACGTTAGTTCTTGACTAACTCAAGTTTACGTAAGAGAGTTGGGCGCCAGTTAAATAACTTAACATATCAAAATTAAATTTAATAAAGACTCATCTCAGGGTGAATGTGGATTCTTGTGGTATAAAAAAAATATACAAATTGAAATTTAAAATCACTTTTAAAATTGAAATCTTAATTAATTTTAACTATTACTAAATTGTTCAAATCACTTTACTACACTTTACAAACGATAGTCTTTTCTTCAGCAAATGCCAATACAAAAAGGAAATAACTTCCTACCTTTTTTATAATACTTCTTTTTTCCTTTTAGTATAGATGTCCTCTTTCCCAAACCATTGGCAGAGTAGATCACTTTATGTTGACACAGGGCTGGCTTCCAATTCAGGGTTGACTTTCTTCCTTTTGCATGGATTTTCCATATAATATCATCCACACACTTGACTTTGGAACTCACTTTTGTTTATTAACTGCGGGTTCAATTTCCCTTTTTCATAAGATACTTATAGTTGTTTTTGTGTTTAATGAAATAAAACACCCGTTTAAGGTTTTAACGTAGATTTATTATCTTGCTTAACTTTAGCAAGTAATTTATCTTAAAGGTGGTTCTTTATAATCATATACACTTTTACAATTTATACTTTTTACACTTTCGCCGTATTCAAATCACCAACTAACTTAACTTGTCTATTTAATTCTAGACTATTTAAATTTTTACAATATTATCAGCCACGACTTTACTTTGTCGCTTAATTTACTATAATATCTTTACTCTTTCGTCGTTTAACAGTAAGTGTCTTTTATCTTACACGACTTTACACCGTCGCTTTCTATCAGTAAGTCCTATTTTACATTTTACTATAGTCTTTAATACGACTTTACTTCGTCGCTTTATTTTGTGAAGTGCCTTAAAACTATGATTTTCTAAGCTTATATACTATTTGCTATTTACATAATTATATTACACAATTTGACGTCACCTTATGATCTAAAACAAACTGTACACTCATATAATACATAATAGCAAATTAATATTTTTTTATAAAAGTGACACATCTATTACAGATTATTATACAATACTTTTACGCAATAACAACGATCTATTTACATAAACAAAACCTTAAAGAATCACATAACCCGTCGATATACACATTTGAAATTATACATAATTGAATTACATCATAACAAAAACTTGCGAACAACTGGATGTTACGTACACTTATGTAATCGGTGAGTAAGCTATTTGATAATAAATAAACAAACATGTATTATTTAATCTTATTAAAAAGTATACACATTGATTGTATAATCAATGACACTCCATTAAATAACTTAAAATTATTTTTAACTGGAAAAGTTGATAAAAATATTTCAAAAGTGTTAGTATTTAGCAAAGATTTTAGATTTTCACAAAATTTTCAAAATTTTCCAAAATTTTGAAACTACCATCCACAGCAATATATATATATATATATATATATATATATACAGGGTGGCTACGAAAATTGGAGTCATTTTTCTTCAAATTGCCAAGAGATGTCGCCGTTTTTACAAAAAAATTGCGGTTCTAAAAACTATATTTGATTAAATGGCAACATGGAATTCAATTTCGTGTAATTGTCAACAATTGTCAAACTATTGTCAATAATTGTCCATTATGAATTTCAATGTTGAACAGCGCATAAACATCGTAAAATGGTATTATCTCTCTAAAGAAGGTCGCTCTGGTAGAATTGCAGCATTAAGAGTGCAGGATCGTTGGCGTGTAACATATCCTAATCAGCGACAACCAACGATTGGTGCGATTATTAAAATCGTTAAAAAGTTTGAATTGCATGGGGATGTTAAAAATCAGCATAAGAACAGGAGTGGCAGATCCAAATATGTTGTGACTGTTGAAAATGCAGCTGAAATCACAACCGTTTGCTGGAAGAACCAACAACATCTCAGAGGCAACTTTCAAGAGAGTTTGGGATTTGCAGACGATCGATACAGAAAATTATTGGTGAGATTGGATTAAAACGTTATCGACCAAGGTTAGTGCATATTTTGAACGAAGATGATCCCGATCGAAGATTACAATTTTGCGACGAATTTCAGAGTTTGCTGGTCGATGAAGTTGATCCAAATTTTTTGCTTGATCGTATTTTGTGGTCTGAAGAAGCTAAATTTCATTTGTGTGGTCGAGTTAATCGCCATAATTGCGTTTATTATTCTGACGAAAATCCCCATGTAACCATTGAGAAAGATTTTAAATCGCCTGGAATAAACGTTTGGGCTGGAATTTGGAGTGGAGGAATTATTGGCCCATTTTTTATTAACGTTAATATTACTGGAGATGTTTATTTAGCTCTGCTCGTAGAACAAATAATGCCAGCTATTTTGGTACACTGTCCTCTGGATATAATTCTGCAACAAGACGGCGCAACACCTCATTATGCTGTACAAGTTCGAGAGTTTTTAGACGATCATTTTCACCAGTCTTGGATTGGTCGAAGAGGTCCGATAGAATGGCCTGCGAGGTCATGTGATTTAACACCGATGGACTTCAGTGTTTGGGGAATTGTGCGGGATTTGGTATACCTCTATAATGCTTTTGAGGACTTGGAAACTTTGAAGGTGATGATTGAAGAAGCATTTCAAACGTTCACTCCTGAATTATGCAGTAAAATTTGTAGATCTTTTCAAAGGAGACTAGAATTATGTACAGAGAATGGTGGTCATCAATTCGAGCACCTTATGTGTTAATATTAGGTAGTAGATATTTTTGTTGCATCGCTTTCCATTATGTTTATGTTATTTGTTTTTGAAACCGTTCGTTAGGTATTTAATTTTAAATAAAATATTTCGAAATTTTTGAAGACGCAATTAATTAGCTACATTGTTTGAAAGCATGGTTACGTTACGTAAGCAATGTTGCCATCAATTTCATTTAATTTTTTCTTGTAGTTCCCTCTTTTGGGCAAAAGTGGAAAAGTGATTCCAATTTTCGTAGCCACCCTGTGTATATATATATATATATATATACAGAGTCTTCATTAAGTTTGGAACCGGCTTAATATCTTCAAAACTATTAACTGGATTAAATTGAAATTTGGGGTGTGCATTTTATAAATTAATATCTATTGTACCTAATTTTTTCACCTGCTTTGCATCGTTACTTTACGAGATACACAGCCAACTTGATTTTTTTAAAATAGCAATGGGGGTCAAATTTGACATCATTTGAAAGCTTATTTTTTTTCTGAGTACCATTATGTAATACACGTGTTGTATCATTTTGACAAAAATCGCCAAAAAAATTAAAATCAACGAAACATGTTTTATCTACAAAATCAAAAGTGTTGAATAAATTAAAAATTAAAATATCTAGTGATCTTACAAAATTCATAGAAATGTCAAAAGTTACACATTGACAGTAAATATTTAAGTAATTTTAAGTAAAAGTAAATTTTAAGTAATAAATTTAATTTTGTGGATAAAACATGTTTCGTTGATTTTAATTTTTTTGGCGATTTTTGTCAAAATGATACAACACGTGTATTACATAATGGTACTCAGAAAAAAATAAGCTTTCAAATGATGTCAAATTTGACCCCCATTGCTATTTTAAAAAAATCAAGTTGGCTGTGTATCTCGTAAAGTAACGATGCAAAGCAGGTGGAAAAATTAGGCACAATAGATATTAATTTATAAAATGCACACCCCAAATTTCAATTTAATCCAGTTAATAGTTTTGAAGATATTAAGCCGGTTCCAAACTTAATGAAGACCCTGTATATATATATATATATATATATATATATATATATATATATATCTATAGAGGCCTACCATGCGTCCGGACCAAAAGCGTAGCGCCCAGCGTCCGACGTATATAAGTGTATATAAATGATGGTATCAGTCAGCGTCTTTTGCAAGCTATAGGTTTATTCAGCGTCTGTTTATTTTATGCAAGCTATAGGTTTATACAGCGTCCATTTATTTTTTCAGTATTGGCCAGCCTGCTTGAATTCCTTTGCCTGTCTGCGGTGTCGAGTTACTCTCTGCATTTCTGAGTAAAGATTGCGTCATTTAAACTGGCAAAAATAATTCTATTTTATTAACGCTATGTAATAAATACTTTTAGTTTCGTTTCTGTATGTGTATGAATTTTATTTAGAAGGCTTTCAGATTTAAAATATTATATGCATAAAAACATCATAAAACTCGAAATATTATTGGATTTATATGAAATTTTATAGAAAGGGATTTTTGAGGTCGCTGATTTCAAATTTGTTGTCATCGTTAGCAAATTTTGAAAGGACGTATGAAATATGTCGTCCATAGTAATTAAAATCTAAAATACTAAAGTATTTTAAAACATTTTGTTTCCGTTTACATTTTAAAGTTTTCCATCGACGGTGTCCAACAATTACTGCTGTAGAAATCGATTTACATATTTAAGCTATCATCTTTAGTAATAAGTTCAGTGAATAGTAGAAAGTAATTATTACAGTTTTTACATGCATGCAAACACAGTCTGAAATTCTAGCCATTGTCCATTACCCTAATATCCATCGTTCGAGAAATTATTTTTTTAAATAAAATCTACACATTTTTGAAATGTCAACATCATAACGTACACTTTTAACATAACTAGATTTACGGTACAAAATCAGATTTTTAGCTCTGTTCTTTGCCGAAAAAATGTAAATGTTTTCAAAATTCTTTAAAAATTATAAAAAGTACGGAATTTTTGGCAATTTCCCAATTCTGAATCTGTTCACTAACTGAGAATTCGAATTAAGTGTCATTTGTGAATTAAGTGACACAATAATCAGCATTTGTTTTTTACGTGTGCTAGAATTGGTTTTAAAGTTCGACTACTGTTTTAGTAGAAGCAAATCGACCAGCTATCGTGATTCCCGTATGAACTGAAAGGCAAAAATGTATGGATGTTTTTATATGATAGCCTATGTATTGGGGTAGAAGTTCCGACAATTCGTCAAAAAATCGTTCTGTGCAGGGGTGCTGTAGGGGTGATTTTAGATCAAAATCGACAATTTTTAAAATCCACACTTTAATATTTATATCGCAATATCTTGGGAACTAATTGCGATATCGTTGTAGTTCTTTTTTTAAATTAATGCTCAAACATGAGCGCTTCTAACTATATAAAGCAGATTAATAAAATTTGTTTAATTAATTTAAACAATATGTCTGAACTTGAAATTTAGCTTTTCGTGTAATGTAAATTACACTAAGTGACAAAGTTTCTTATCTTTGGAAATTTTCCTATACATCCTGCGGAAGAATTAATGGTAAAGGTTTCAAAAAGTTTTTAAAAAAAGAATTATAAACTTATGTTTAATAGTTTTGGAGATATCGATTGTTTTGTGAAGCGCTGTGATAGCGCGTGGCACAACTCCTTACAGGCTTCGTAAATACGTGCAACGATTCATTTATACGAACTATTTATGTTTGTAATTTTGTAATGTCTTCATACAAACGTAATATAAGAGTTTGGAAAAAAAGAAAGCAAGATTGTTTAAAGTATAGAATGTTTGAAAAGCCAATAAATAGCGATTAAACAGCCAAAAAACACAGTTTACTACAATTTATATTTAATATTAAGTTGAACCGTTACCAAGAGTTTCCTCTAAAAGGTCAATGTTGTTTCCAGCAAATTGAATAAATCTTCCTCTTATTAATTGTGATGGAACAATGTTTTTTCATTTTCGTAGAATTTCAGATTGTGCAACGGAGTTTCTAATTCTCATGATATTGATATTCCTATAAGGTAAAGAATGCCCACAGGAATGAAGGGTTTCGATGATTTTGCTTGATTTAGTCTCTTGATGAACCAGTGAACCCAAAGCGGCGTGTTTTGGAGTATGCTTTTTAAAATTGGAATGACAGTAAATTATGTCTTGACAAATATTCAGAACAACATTTTTTTTCCTTTCATCGTCTGAATCTTCGACTAGCAACTGTATTAATAAAAACAGTTTATCTGGAATGTACTCTCTAAAACTATTGCTACTTAAATCTTTGTAGTTGTCCAATCCCTTTACTTGTGACATATCACTTTTAATGCTGTTGCAGAGATTGACGATCTCAGATATTTCAGAACAACCAATTTGCAAGAAATCGTAAGATTGCAGATCATCTTTCTGTTCGATCTCAATTATCTGTGACTTTCACAAGATTTAAACAAATTCTCTGCTATATATTTAGCTTGAAAAGTTTTAATATTTTTTTACTTGTAAAACTAGAGTAACACCTTTGATGCCAGTCTAACTCATGACTTTGAGAGGAATTAATAATGCCTAGAACTTTATTTAAAAATTCATCATGACCAGGATCTACATTTAGCTGATTTAGCCTTAATTGAACACTATTTTTAAATGTTAAGAATGATTTTGGAGCACTTGAAACTAAATTGTCCGCTTGTTGACAAGTTATGCAGGTTTTCTGTTTTTTCTTGCGATATTGAATCGTTTTTATCTTTGATTCTAATTCGCTTTCCGAGCTACTTGTTACTTCCATGATTTCCAATTCTAAAATATAATATTCGAACGAAATAAAATAAATGACTACTACCAAATTATGTTAAACTGTTGTTTTGAGTAAGAACATTATAAAATGGTGAAAAATAATACTTACAATTATAGGAGTTCAAGGTAAGTAAACAATGTGATGCAAAAACAGTCTTATTAACCTCTCGAAACAGACACACTTTTATTTAAAGAAAGCACCCTTCAAACAGTCACCACAGTTTCAACCACTGAATGACAAAATCAAACTAAAATTCCAGACTAATAATTTCACATCTGTCAGGGTTTTCATAAAACTATAATAATAAACACAAGCATACGTCTAAAATTCAACGGTCCGTTTAAAGTTATCGGAAGATATAATTAATAAATTATTAACCTACCATAACAAATTTAAATGGGTCAACTAATAAGTTACCAACTTTTGTAACTGCTTATACATATGTACACACAAAGGATTTTCCAATTTATAGCAGTTAAATAATATATTTAATAACAAAGGGTAAAAAATATGAATAGTAAGAAATAACAGGAAGCATTATTTGATGCATGTATGGATAGTTTGTTGAGCGCTGCGGTGTACGGGGGTATACGACGTTTTAAGAGGGGGAATATGCAGAGCTTTACGTTTCATCAAATATCTCCCTTATTAAGAGAGATAATTAAGAAAATTAAAAACCATCAGATAGCGCTACTATTGAGTAATAATGTTTATACAGTATGATTTTTTGATAAAGTCGACGGTTTTCGAGAAAATTGAGTGCAAACAAAAATTACAATTTACAGAAATTGCCGCTTTTGAGATAATCGCTCTTGAAATATTTCTCGCCCGTATACTGCCGTGTTAAATTATTTAAGTCTTCTTAAACATTGTTTATTTCTAATACTCGCATTTAATTACCGATGGTACCATCAGAAAGCTTATAATAAATAGAATATTACTACAAAAAATCAGAAATTGATGGTTTTATCATAAAACCACCCCTTGAAGACCCCTGCACAGAACGATTTTTTGACGAATTGTTGAAAGTTCATCCCCAAGACATAAACTATCATAAAAATGCATGCATACATTTTTACCTTTCCGTTCACACGAAAATCGTAAATAAGCGGCTTTTGTTTCATATTTTCCTCTACTATTTATTACTGCGAGAATTGTAGGTAATACAGACAAAATTAGATTTATCATAAACAAGTAATAATAATAATGCAAGTTCTTAATAAAAAATAATTTAAAACGTTTATTTTCAGAGACATTAAAAAAAGTAAAATGACCGTGGAAGCAACTATGCTAAAGTATAATAGCATATACAGGATTACGTCACTTTATGTTAAAATAAACAAAGACAGAAATTTTGGGAAATATAATCCATAATAATGCTTGTCACCTACATAATATCGCTTTACACGGAAATGGCGTAGTGCAAAGGTTTCTTATTTTGCTACGACTTGTTATTAATAAACAACAGCATTTTTATAGGAACGTCTTTTATGCTTATATTGAATTATTCCCGATACGATTATTTTTTATACATGAATTACGTACTTCTAATTTACTAATAAGTATTTATAAGTTTATAAGATTTGCCGAAGTTGTTGCTAACATTCTATAAGAAGACAGCACCTTAAGGAAAAGAAGTTGTAAAAAAGGCCGCAAAGTTAGAAAATGTAACAGTTTTATCGACCTTACTGAATATTTCTGAATTTGTTTCTCGTCATGCAGTTCTATGCAATATCGACTCCTTTGCCTTCTTCAACATACTGTAACGGGAGAGAAAAGGAACGAACCTCTTTTCGAGCGACAGGTGTGGTGTTCTGCCGCCTTCGAGAAAATGACGTATCGCACAAGCATGTAAATTAGACGTGGTTTATTCTAGCATTTTCTAAGAATACATAGAAGGTTCCAGCGTTTTCTGGTGCGTTTATATGAAGATATAAAAGCGGATGGCGGATAAAAGAGAGGCAGTCAACAGCAAGTCATTAACTGTGTATTACAAAATAAATAGTGAATATAAATGTTGTATTAGAAATTCATAGTCTGTAAATAATAGTTTTTAATGGTTTATAATTATAGCGTTAATTTATAGTGTAATCATTAGTGTATAGAAATAAATATCTGTTTGTGAATAGACGATTTAAACAGCACTTGTGTTATTATTTTGGAAAGAACGTTACAGTGGTGTCAGGTGTGGGGTTTTAAAATAAATAAAATCGCGTAATAATTAATTAAAGTGCTGTGAGAATAAAATTTTTGGTGTTAAAACATAATTTCAACAAACAATCAAAATGGTGATGAAACTATTAAAGGATCTCTTAGTAATAGATTTGAAGCGGGAGTTGGACGAGAGGGACTTGGATAGTAATGGAAAGAAAGAAGTTTTGATAAATCGGCTAAGAGAATGGCTTTTAGAACAGAAGGAAGATCCTGAAAATTACCGCTTCGAAATACCTGGACCCGCAATTGATACTAACGTGTTGTTAAGTAAAATGGAAGAAAGTTCTAGAAAAGCCGAAGAAAATTCTAGAAAGTCCGAAGAGAATTCTAGAATTTTAAAAGAAGAATTACTGCAAAAGTCCGAAGAGAATTCTAGAATTTTAAAAGAGGAACTATTGGAAAAGTCTGAAGAAAATTCTAAAATGCTTAAACAAGAATTAATGGAAAATACTAAAGTGCTGGAGCAAAAAGTTTTTAAAAATTCTAAAATGCTTAAAGAAGAATTACTTGAAAATACTAAAGCACTGGAAGAAAATGTTAAAATGCTTAAAGAAGATTTACTTGAAAATTCTAGAACGCTTAAAGAAGAATTACTAGAAAAGTCCGAAGAAAGTTCTAGAAGGCTTAAAGAAGAATTGCTGGACAATGTCAAGGTGTTAGAAGAAAAAGTTTTCGAAGAATTTTTGGAGAATGCCAGCGCGTTAGGACTATTGGAAGGTAGATTGGCGGAACAAGATAGGGTAATAAAGATGGTAGAAGAGAAAATAGCCCAAATGCAATTACCACCAACAACTAAGAAAGACGATATGGCCGAAATGCTGGAAGATAGAATGAGGCAACTACGGTTTCCCTCAACTTCTGAGAGGCCGTTTAATGAAGTAAAGAAACAATTTAAAGAAGAAAAGGATCCTGCCGTAGGGATAAAAGTAAAACCACCCACGTTCGATGGAAAGACACCTTGGTCCACCTACTACAAACAATTTGAGGCGGCCGCTGGGGCCAACGGATGGACACGCAAGGAAAAGGCCGTTTCTCTAACTGTGGCTTTGCGTGGAGACGCGTTGAACGTCCTGCAAACAATCCCAGCAGGACAGGAAAATGATTACCAATTGTTAGTGTCTAGATTGGAAATGAGATATGGAGACGCGCATCTACAACAGGTGTATCACGCGCAAGTGAAGAATCGTATCCAGAAGAATGGAGAAAGCCTGCAGGAGTTTGAAGCCGATGTTGCGCGGCTTGTCCGATTGGCGTACCCTACGGCACCCGATTCATTTCTGGGACAGCTGGCTGTGCAGATCTTCATTGATGGGTTAAGAGACGGAGAAACACAACAATCATTGAGGCTGGCACGACCAAGAACAACTGATGATGCGCTTGCTCACGCCTTAGAATTTGAAGCTGCAAAACAAGTGTCCCGAGGCCACGGGCGAGTTCGAACCGTTGCGGAAGAAGAGGAGGTTCCAGTTCCAAAGATCGCCTAGAAGAATTATTAATGAGAGTTCTTCAGAAGGAAGATAGTCGTAAGAGGAATCCTCAAGAAGTTCGAGGACCCCGTTGCTGGAACTGCGGTGAACAAGGGCACATACGACGCCGCTGCCCTAAACCCAGAAAAGTACAACCGTCGGAAAAGTTAAAAGGGGTTGGCAAGAGGGGGCGAACGTTGGCTGCGAGTGAAGATGCCCCGGAGATCACGATCCATGCCGTAACATCAAAGAATAGTAACGGCAGTTTGTTTGTAGATGGAAAGATTGCTAACCGAACTGTTCCACTACTTATTGATACGGGGGCGACAAAATCCATCGTACGCCCTGATGTTCTACAATCAAGTATGAAGCTGTTATCAACAACTACTCAACTCCGTACAGCAACAGGTGAAGTGATACCAACACGCGGAGTGGTGAAGATGAAGATTGGCATTGGAAGTGAAGAACGTGATCATGAGGTGCTGGTAGCTGATATCACTGATGACTTCATCTTTGGAATGGACCTCCTGAGAAAATTTGGTTTTACGTTGGATTTGAAAGAGGGTGTTTTGAAGGTCGGTAACGAAGAACTTCCGTTGCACCCACGAGAAGATCCGGTTGTAAGGGTTTTGCTGACTGAAGATGTGATATTGCCGGGTCAAAGCGAGATGGTTGTCGAGGCAGGTTTGGATGGAGATCTTCGGGTTGGATGTGTGCGAATGATGGAGCCTGTTTGTGATAAGAAGATCCATAGTGGCATACTGGTGGGAAAAGCGCTGATCAAGGTTGGAAAGACAGTACCGGTGAGGCTTATGAACGTTAATGTGGATCCGGTGACATTGAAGAAGAGTACCCTTGTGGGACAGTGTGTGCCAGTATTCCGAGTAGCCAGGTGTATGGCTGATGTTCCAAAACCAGCGCCCAAAGACCATGGTGGAAAATTAGTGGGCATGGTTACTAGTTCGTGCGAAGACCTTAACAGAACAGAAGTGAAAGAGGTACAGGGTTTGGTTCATCGATACCAAGATATCTTCGCTCTTGACGATAGCCAGAAGGGACGAACAGATATAATAAAACATAAAATCAATACAGGCAATTCTATGCCTGTCCGTCAGCAGCCGAGGCGTCTACCTCTAGTAAGGTTTTGTCGAAAGCCGAAAGGAATTATTGTGTGACCAGAAAAGAACTATTGGCTGTCGTGAAGTCTGTTGAGCACTTCTACAAATACTTGTACGGACGGAAGTTTTTATTGAGGACGGACCATGCAGCGTTGAAATGGCTTCTACAATTCCGTAATCCTGAAGGCCAGGTCGCAAGGTGGATCGAGCGATTACAAGGATATGACTTTGACACCGAACATCGAGCGGGCACTAGTCATCGAAATGCCGATGCTCTTTCAAGAAGACCCTGTCCAACGGATTGCCGTCATTGCTCTCGTTTGGAAGAGAGGGTTTGCCAAGTATTAAGGACTACCATCGTCAACGACAATTGGTTGCCGGAAGAATTGCAACGACAGCAGGAGGCTGATCCCGAACTAAAAATGGTACTGGAATGGAAGCGCGTGGGAGAAAGGCCTGCTTGGGAGGCCGTCAGCCCTTTTAACAGAACGCTCAAAGCATATTGGGCCCAATGGGAGTCCTTGAAGGTGGAAGACGATCTCCTGAAGCGAGTACTGGAGAGTGAAGATGGCACCACCATTAGGTCTCAGTTCGTGGTTCCAAGAAGCCGAGTGGCTACAGTATTGCGACATCTCCATGACGGTGCCTCAGGAGGACACTTCGGTGTGAAAAAGACTTTGGAGAAAGTTAGGGAGCGTTTTTATTGGGTCAATTGTAAAGAAGACGTGAAGGAGTGGTGCCGGAAATGTGAATTATGTGCCACTGGCAACGGACCCTTGGGGAAGCGAAGAGCACCTATGAGGCAGTACAATGTGGGTAGTCCTCTGGAGAGAATAGCTATAGACATTGCCGGACCATTTCCCGAAACCGACGATGGGAATAAATACATCTTAGTGGCAATGGACTATTTTACCAAATGGCCAGAAGCATATGCCCTACCAAACCAGGAAGCTGCGACTGTTGCTGACGTACTAGTCAAAGAGTTCTTCAGTCGTTTCGGAGTGCCCATGGAGCTGCATTCGGATCAAGGCCGCAATTTCGAGTCTGTACTCTTTGGAGAGGTCTGTCGATTGTTGGGCATTCGCAAGACTCGGACCACACCGTTGCATCCGCAGTCCGATGGAATGGTAGAACGCATGAATCGGACAATGGGCAAATATTTGGCCAAGGTCGTCTCCGATCATCAACGAGACTGGGACCAATACCTGCATCTGTTCCTGATGGCTTATCGTGCATCGGTCCACGAAACAACCGGTCAGTCACCAGCGTCTGTAATGTTTGGACGCGAGTTACGGTTACCGTGTGATCTGGAATTTGGGTCTCCACCTATAGAGCAGGAGGTAGCTGGGAATGATTATGTCATCAACTTAAAGAAGAAGTTGGAGGATATTCACGACCGAACCCGAAATAATAGTCGAATCGCGAGTGACCGGATGAAGGCTACGTACGATGTGAGAGCCCAAGAAGGAGGGTTTCAACCTGGAGAGCTTGTCTGGTTATACAACCCGCAAAGGCGTCGTGGCTATTCTCCAAAGTTACAGCGAAATTGGGAGGGTCCATACCAGGTGAAGAAACGAATAAATGACTTAATTTATCGCATCCAGAAATTGCCAAGGGGGAAACCAAAGGTGGTACACTCCAATCGTCTGGCGCACTATGAGGGAAATAATGACGCAGTCCCGGATCGGAAAGATGAGGCCGAGGTGGCTATCAAAATCGTAAGGCCTGAAGATGATCAGCCAACCTTTAGAGAATTTATGGCTGCGTTCTCTGGAACTAGAAAAGCGCGATTCGGAGTCACGACTGAGATGCAACAAGATCTCTTCCGGGTCCCTGGTGATTATTCCATTGCCCACTGTGTCTCCGCGGATCTCCGTATGTCCAGGGGGATCGCAGTAGTGTTTAGAAATAAATTTGGACGGCTGAATGAACTTCGAGAACAAAATCCCTCTGTTGGTAAATCCTTACGCTTGCCTGATCATGACCGATCCATTTACTACTTGGTAACCAAGCAGTTTTACTACCAGAAACCGAGTTACGCCGACTTGTGGAGGGCACTATGGAATTTGAGAATCGAGTTGCTTACCAGGGGAATTAACAAATTGGCAGTTCCCAAACTCGGCTGTGGGCGGGACCAGCTGGATTGGAGAATCGTTAGAAACATGCTGGAAGTTGTCTTTAGAGGTACGGACGTCAAGATCTTCGTCTGCAGTTTTGACCCACAGCCCGCATTAAGGCCAACGAAGAGTGTAGACTGTTATTTCTACCGTAATGGAACGTGTAGTCGAGGTGAAGACTGTCGATATCGTCATGACCCGTTCTACAGGAATCAGAGCATAAAACCTGTTCTGGGACAGAACAGACTTGAAGAGGGGGGCAGTGTAACGGGAGAGAAAAGGAACGAACCTCTTTTCGAGCGACAGGTGTGGTGTTCTGCCGCCTTCGAGAAAATGACGTATCGCACAAGCATGTAAATTAGACGTGGTTTATTCTAGCATTTTCTAAGAATACATAGAAGGTTCCAGCGTTTTCTGGTGCGTTTATATGAAGATATAAAAGCGGATGGCGGATAAAAGAGAGGCAGTCAACAGCAAGTCATTAACTGTGTATTACAAAATAAATAGTGAATATAAATGTTGTATTAGAAATTCATAGTCTGTAAATAATAGTTTTTAATGGTTTATAATTATAGCGTTAATTTATAGTGTAATCATTAGTGTATAGAAATAAATATCTGTTTGTGAATAGACGATTTAAACAGCACTTGTGTTATTATTTTGGAAAGAACGTTACAATACCAATACAAATCAGCTTGGGACAACGTATGATAGCCTAATAAAAACAGGATGCCAATAAAACTGAAAAGTTCTTGCCTTGTAAATATAAAATCGTGTGTATTATTTATCATGAGCCTACTTTACAAAAAATGGCAATACTATATTTTCAACTTCATCATCAAAAAGTTTTAGAAAAAATATCCAGCGGTGATTGACCTGCCAAATGATTTTTTAGCTGTTCAATTTTTTGTGTTCTCTTCGTCGGGCAAGTTCTGATACAAAAAGAAACCATCTCTGCACTTAGGTTTCTGGTTATTTGTTTTGAGTAAACTTGAGAATGTGAAAAGAAGAAGAAAGCATTTAAGTAAAAAAAACTGAAAACAATACAGTTAAAAAAACACCTGAAGAAAAACTAAGGTCCATCTCTGAATAAAAAAAACACAGGGAAACGTTTTGTTGGACTTGAACCTGGAAAAGGAATAAGCAATGAGAAATAAGCAATCCGCACTCTAGTTTTGCATGACTCGCTGGTGAAACCTTGGAGAGTTGTTGGAGGTCGAAAAAACCAACGGAAAAGATTTTTAAGTACATTGTTGATGTCCAATGATATACACTACCGTCTTTATAGTTTAGCAAATAAAACAATTGGCATTGCACACAAAACAAAATTGTCATACAAAACAAAAATATTCTACAGTACATTCTCTCGATGCCATCCCTATGTTATTACCGTCTATATCAGGGATCCCCAAACCGTCGATGG
Organism: Agrypnus murinus; assembly: GCA_929113105.1. Taxonomy (NCBI): domain Eukaryota; kingdom Metazoa; phylum Arthropoda; class Insecta; order Coleoptera; family Elateridae; genus Agrypnus; species Agrypnus murinus. The sequence continues at coordinate 71,169,725 of OV816024.1, forward strand.
CGAGGTACTAGTAGCTCGCGGGGACATTTTCGGTAGATCGCGTTAACGCTCCGGATGGCTAACCATGATTCCTCCACTGAGCTGTTGATGACAAAAAAGAAGTCCATCCTTCTCATTAAAGTTAATAAGTCTGATAAAAAATCTGTTATTACATTTGTTATTTATTACTAGCAATACTTCAATTTCTTTCTTATGTACAATTCAATTTCAGTTTCTTTTTGTTATATACAGTTTAATTAAAATTGATTTCATATTTACTAGAAATGTAAGTTTATAGGCAATAAACAAATGTAAGATTTTTTAAAAAAGTTGGTAGTTCTCTTGACTAGTAGCTCATAGTAGGATTTAAAAACGGTGCAGTAGCTCAGAAGCTTCATAAGTTTGGCGACCACTGGTCTATATTATGTATGCAAACCTAATGAAATAAACAGAGCTACCTGTTTGTACAAGCAACGCGCAAACATAAGCTTCAAACCACAAAAACTAAAACCACTAAAACTTGTAGATAATGACAATTCCTATGAACTCCTGTAACATGTAGTAACGCATTGTGTATGTATGGCAGGTGTCTGACATGTCAAAATAAAATGAAAAAATAGTTGAATTTAATGTTAAGATTGCAGCTACTTCCTTCTTTCGTCCACCAATAAAATGATTTCTCCCGTCATCCATTTCTGTTTTGCTCTCGGCTCTTGGATTCCCAATTCATTTTCTTGTACTTCATGTATTACGTTTTTAATAGACTGCCAAGAGTTTTTCATTGTTTCTGTTGTTTCCAATTGTACTTAGTTTCCTTAAATTTACTATTTGACACTCTTACTGTTGTTATTCTCTTACACTTGTTATTTCCTGTTTTATCTCTCTGGTTCTCCCAGTTTCTCAAAGTTAGGCCTTGTTTTGTTTCTTTCTCTTCTGGATTTTCTTCAATTTAATATCAAGTTTTCCAGCTACGGCGTTTGCGATCAGATCCGATGTATGATCCAGGATAACTTTTTACACCTATAATCCCGTTTCTATATCGTTTATCAATCAGTATGTAATTTATTTGATTATCATTTCCTATGATATTTCCTTCATTGTCTCTTGGTCCTTTCTAAGTGTATAATCGCCTTTCTGGGAATTGGAACCAAATGTTTGCTACCATTAAGTTTTCTTCATTAAAGAACTGTACCAGTATAGGGATATACTGGTACTCCTGTCGTTCCGTTTGCCAATACCATAGTCTCCAACAATATCTTCAACTCTTCCTTTACCTATCCTTGCGTTGAAGTCGTTCATGATTACATCCGCTTCATTCTTTTTGGTAATTCTTAGTAGGTAATTTTTACATCATGAATGAAAAACTCATGCAGTATGGAGTATTTTCGAGCAACTTATATTAAGATGAATAGATGGTTCCATATCTTGGACGGCACTCATGCAAAATGTTTCTAAACGTAAAACCGGTAAGATTCTATTGTAGACAAGAACCATAACCATAATATTTTCCTTGACAACTTCTTTTCTTTTATTCAACATGCACGCACTATGGTGCTGAACCATTGAAAACTGCAAAAAGATATGACGGAAAAGAAAAGAAAAAAAAGTACTTTACTGCTCAAAAGCTACTGTACTATCAAAACAAAAAGAAATAGAGACGTTAACGCAGAAAATGAAGTAAAAGCCTTCCCAAAGATCTCGTATGGTTTCTCTATTTCTTACAAAATCAAATGTAACTGAACTAAAGGGTTCAGTGTGATGTGATGAAAAAGTATATCACATGCCCAAAGAAATTCAGTTTGCTAATGCAGAAAAAAATCCAACCTATTGCTTGGGTTGGAGGGTTTTATCTCCTAAAAGTGGTACTCTCATGTATTGGACTGAACCTCAAAGACTGTGGTGCTTAGAAAATCCTTGTTCAGACATTATAATTGGAATGCTTTGTGAATGCTGTTTTCAATTTTGAAACGTTTACAGTTATACCAGTGTACGAATATCAACGCTTGTTGGACAAAGTAAAATTGCTATAAAACAACATCGAGTGACATTAAAAAATATTTTGAAAGACTCATAGAAAATGAGAAGCAGAAAAGAGCTGGATCCTACGTGCATGCAGTATAAGGGAGTGTTTATATGATGTGTCATATTACGCAGGTTTTAAAGTTTTTTTAACTTTGTTATATAATACTTCAGATATTGTAGCAAATCTGGGAATGTATAATATATAATGTTACAATGCGTTTTCTATATTAAAAATTTTTAAATTTAGCACAACATTTTTTTATGTATGCCGTAGATACATAAACGAATCGTGAAATGGCAATGTAATAATCACTGTTATAAAAGATACATGACTTTTTATAATAAAAATTGGTCAGACATAAAATCTTATTTGCCTTTTAATCTACAACGGTAGTTTAGTTGCATTCGTTACTATAAACAAGCCTTGAGGAACAAAAACAATTAATTCTAAAGTTCGCATGTTGACTATATAGAATTCTTAGAACGTGTTTATTTTAAGATATTTAATTTTTAAATGATCCGAATGAGTGCTGCATAAATAAATTATTTTTTACAAGTACTTTATATGAACTACAGCTGTAAGGTTTATCAAATTAATAATTGCAAAAGAGAACCTATATGGAAAATCCCTAAAAAACGAATGTTAAAAGGAACACGTTTAAAAATTTGTAAACATAACTGACCTTGAATTTGTCAAAAATAGTTTACTTTCATTAAAGATATGAAATATATATTTGTCTTCTTGAAAATGTTTTTCGTAAATTTTGTAAATATTGTTACTACAAAACATATGATAACTATCCAATTAGGCATTGTAATCACCAGGCTCTGCTTATTATTGTTAATGAAACTTCACTCCTATCAAGAAAAAATCTTTCTAGTCTTGTATTCTTACAAAACATTACTAATGGTCGTATACAGTGTTCTGGTCTTCTTAGTCAAATTTACTTTTATGTACCTAGATCTACTAGCCGATCAACAAAGGTCTTTTATTATAGAATACTAAACACTTTTCACCATTATAATAGTCCCATGTTAACTATCTTCAGATTATACAATTGTTTACCTAGTAAGAGATTCGACATATTTATAGATGTTTTCACATCGAGAGGTACTAGATCTAAGATAATTAGTATTTATGAGCAACCACATAACAGTGAAATTTAATGTATTATTATTAACTAAACTATCTCACTTTGGCATATTGTTCACACACTAGTTCTATGTTATTATATTATTTTTTATGATATTATTTTATGTAACATCTACTTGTTCATGTTATTAGTATAATGTTGTTGTTAGCTTATGTTTCCACCATAGGCATTTTGTCTGTTGGGAAAAATAAATATTACTATTACTATTACTGTTACTATTACACAAAACTAAAGATTTAAAAAAATAATTACGAGTACAACGAAAATTACAATAAACAATATTACGAAAACTCACAGACCAGGAGCAGACTTGTAACACAGCCAACCCGTCTATAGAAGGGTTACCTGTCCTGAAGTTTCATTTTTATAACAATATAGCAAAATCTTTGAGTAATTTTTAGGTCCAAATGTACCCAGAAAAAATTTAACGGTACATTAAAAAATCTAAACAAAACCACAGTGGATTTACTTATATGTATTGTGAATAACTATTCCAAATTTAACAAAAAGTCAGTACAAAGAAGCCATTTAGACACTCAAATACGGTGCATAAATCTTAACCGCATGATCAATAATCGTCGTTTTTTCATAAATAATCTAATAATGTGATAACTGTGGTTTTAAATGAATAGTCTTGGAATGTTAAAACTTGCTTACCTAACTTGTTTTGAAAAACGATGTTTATTAATTAAATTATTTGACATTTTTTATGTGAAAAATAAATTTTAGAAAAACTGTACATTCAAAGTTAACCAAAAAATACAGCTTAAGTCTCATAGTATTTGAAATTTTTTTTCCAAACTTTTAGGAAAGTTGTATGTCTAATGTAACTTGAACGAACAGTTTCTCTAAAATTAATTTTTCACGTAAAAAATGTGACATAATTTAATTAACAAACATCGTTTTTCAAAACAAGTAAAGTAAGCAAGTTTTAACATTCCTAGAGTATTAATTTAAAACCAAAGTTATTACATTATTATATTATTTAAGAAAAAGACAAACACGTTTTTTGCGTACACTTGGACGTTAATCAGATATACTTCCATTTATATAAAGCATTAAGCAGAATTTCAAAAAAACGATCAACACTATTCTTGTCGTACGATGCACGGTTCACGAGATATTTGATAAAACATGTTTTACAAGATGGCGGCTAGTGCTCAACCGCCCCCGTCCTGACAAATTCATTCCCAACCGTTACATTCACGGAACACCTCCGAACATTTTCCAACAAGAAAATCAATTCTGTAGAAGATGCAGAAATAAATTACCCGGTTACTGGCCTTCTATAACTATATAAAATTTCAAGTTTGTATGTCATATAAAAGTTTTACAACCCCCAATGTGAGTGGGGGTTGTTTTACCATTGTTTATTTTTCTTTCGACAAGAATTCTAAACTCTATAACTATGTCAAAATCTCAAGTTTGTACGTCATCTAGAAGTTTTATAACTCAAAAGGGGGTGGGAGGGACATTTTAAAATTTTGGACTTTTCTCTTTAGGAAAATTTTAAACACTATAATTATACCAAATTTCAAGTTTGTATGTCATATAGAAGTTTTACAACCCCCAATATGAGTGGGGGTAGAAATTTTACCATTGTTTATTTTTATTTTGACAAGAATTCTAAACTCTGTAACTATGTCAAAATCTCAAGTTTGTACGTCATTTAGAAGTTTTATAACTCAAAAGGGGGTGGGAGGGTTGACATTTTAATATTTTTGATTTTTCTCTTTAAGAAAATTTTAGGTACTATAACTACACCAAATTTCAAATTTGTATATCATATACAAGTTTTACAACCCCCAATGTGAGTGGGGGGGTAGAAATTTTACCATTGTTTATTTTTTTACAAGAATTCTAAACTCTATTCTATTCTATTCTAAACTATGTCAAAATCTCAAGTTTGTACGTCATCTAGAAGTTTTATAACTAAAAAGGGGGTGGGAGGGTTGACATTTTAATATTTTTGATTTTTCTTTTTAGAAGAATTTTAAACACTATAACTATACCAAATTTCAAGTTTGCATGTCATTTAGACGTTTTACAACCCCCAATTTGGGTGCGGGGTAGAAATTTTACCATTGTTTATTTTTCCTTTGACAAGAATTCTAAACTCTATCACTATGTCAAAACCTCAAGTTTGTACGTCATCTAGAAGTTTTATAACTAAAAAGGGGGTGGGAGGGTTGACATTTTAATATTTTTGATTTTTCTCTTTAGAAGAATTTTAAACACTATAACTATACCAAATTTCAAGTTTGCATGTCATATAGACGTTTTACAACCCCCAATGTGGGCACAGGGTTAAAATTTTACCATTGTTTATTTTTCTTTTGACGAGAATTCTGAACTCTATAACTATGTCAAAATCTCAAGTTTGTACGTCATCTAGAAGTTTTATAACTCAAAAGGGGGTGGGAGGGTTGACATTTTAATATTTTTGATTTTTCTCTTTTGGAAAATTTTAAATACTATAACTATACCAAATTTCAAGTTTGTATATCATATAGAAGTTTTACAACCCCCAATGTGAGTGGGGGGTAGAAATTTTATCATTGTTTATTTTTCCTTTGTCGAGAATTCTAAACTCTATAACTATGTCAAAATCTCAAGTTTGTACGTCATCTAGAAGTTTTATAACTCAAAAGGGGGTGGGAGGGTTGACATTTTAATATTTCTGATTTTTCTCTTTTGGAAAATTTTAAATACTATAACTATACCAAATTTCAAGTTTGTATATTATATAGAAGATTTACAACCCCCAATGTGAGTGGGGGGTAGAAATTTTACCATTGTTTATTTTTCCTTTGACAAGAATTCTAAACTCTATCACTATGCCAAAATCTCAAGTTTGTACGTCACCTAGAATTTTTATAACTCAAAAGGGGGTGGGAGGGTTGACATTTTAATATTTTTGATTTTTCTCTTTTGGAAAATTTTAAATACTATAACTATACCAAATTTCAAGTTTGTATATCATATAGAAGATTTACAACCCCCAATGTGAGTGGGGGGTAGAAATTTTACCATTGTTTATTTTTCCTTTGACAAGAATTCTAAACTCTATAACTATGTCAAAATCTCAAGTTTGTACGTCATCTAGAAGTTTTATAACTAAAAAGGGGGTGGGAGGGTTGACATTTTAATATTTTTGATTTTTCTCTTTAGAAGAATTTTAAACACTATAACTATACCAAATTTCAAGTTTGCATGTCATATAGACGTTTTACAACCCCCAATGTGGGTACGGGGTTAAAATTTTACCATTGTTTATTTTTCTTTTGACGAGAATTCTGAACTCTATAACTATGTCAAAATCTCAAGTTTGTACGTCATCTAGAAGTTTTATAACTCAAAAGGGGGTGGGAGGGTTGACATTTTAATATTTTTGATTTTTCTCTTTTGGAAAATTTTAAATACTATAACTATACCAAATTTCAAGTTTGTATATCATATAAAAGTTTTACAACCCCCAATGTGAGTGGGGGGTAGAAATTTCACCATTGTTTATTTTTCTTTTGACAAGAATTCTAAACTCTATAACTATGTCAAAACCTCAAGTTTGTACGTCATCTAGAAGTTTTATAACTAAAAAGGGGGTGGGAGGGTTGACATTTTAATATTTTTTATTTTTCTCTTTAGAAGAATTTTAAACACTATAACTATACCAAATTTCAAATTTGCATGTCATATAAACGTTTTCCAACCCCCAATGTTGGTGCGGGGTTGAAATTTTACCATTGTTTATTTTTCTTTTGACGAGAATTCTGAACTCTATAACTATGCCAAATTTCAAGTTTGTATGTCATCTAGAAGTTTTACAACCCCCAAATAAAGTGCGGGGGTTTACTTAATAAAAAAAAACTATATTTTTCTTTTCGACAGTCTTAAACCCTATAACTATATCAAATTTCAAGTTCCTGTGTCATCTGCAAGTTTAACAACCCCATAAGAGGGTGCGGGGGATGATATAATAACATTTTTTTTATATATTTTTTACAATAATCTTAAACTATAACTGTACCAAATTTCAAGTTTCTGTGTCATCTAGAAGCTTTACAAACCCTAAAGGGGTTGCGGAGGGTTAACATAATAACATTTTGCTATATCATTCTTTACGAAAACCCTAAACCCTATAACTGAACCAAATTTAAAGTTTCTGTGTCATCTAGAAGCTTTACAAACGCTAAAGGGGTGCGGAGGGTTAACATAATAACATTTTTCTATATCACTCTTTACGAGAATCCTAAACCCTATAACTAAACCAAATTTCAAGTTTGTATGTCATCTAGAAGTCTTACAACCCCCGAATGGGATGCAGAGGTTGACAGAGGAACATTTTTTAAATATTTTTCTTTACAAGAATCTTAAATCCTATAATCACGCCAAATTTCAAGTTTCTAAGTCATCTAAAAGTTTTACAACCCCTAAAACGGGGTACGGGGTTGACATAATAACATTGTTTTATTTTTTCTTTACAAGAATCCTAATTCCTATAACTGTGCCAAATCTCAAGTTTGTATGTCATCTGACAATTTAGAAGTTATAACGTTTATTTAATTTCAATATTGTAATACATAAGAAGTTCCATTGGAAATGATGTTACTGTCTGCCTCACAAACATATGAGTTTTAAAAGTTTTAAAATATAATATGGGATAAGATAGTATTTTAAATAGCCAGATTTATTATTAGCTAACAGCATCTGTGATTGATTAAATACTGATTGGTAATAAAATAACGGTTAAATACTCAGACGTATTTTGTGAACGAAAGAATGTCCTTACATTCTTATCTATCTTATTAAATCTTACGGTCTTATTAAAATTATCGCCCATTTGTAATAGCAATCAAAACAGTTTTAAAAAAGAAATTTAAATGACGCATAAATGAAACGTAAAGTGTTTATTAAATAGCTTTAACAAAATATAATATGTAAAAATTTGTGTCACCTTAAATGACGTAATCTTTACTCAGAAATACAATGCATAAAGTGAAGTGCCGTTGAAATGACGTCAGTGTCTAGCCACAAAGCCATCAGTGTTACCAACAAAATTACTGTTAAGTATGCGGACGCAGGGTAAACCTATGCCAAAAATGTTATATACAAATGTATACAATCGCGCGCTATTAGCGCTGCGTGTGGCAAACGCTCAAACTACGATTTTATACACGAATCAGAAATGGGTGTCAAACTGCGCAGAGCTAATTTTTACATTTTCGTCATCTAGACACTTTAAGCTTCATGTGGTGCAATTTTGAGGCACAAGTCACTCAGCGTCCGTATATCCGGACGCCGAGTGACTTCGGACGCTGCTTGAACCTAAGATTTTACATGGGGGGACGCATAGTGGTGCCCTATAGATATATATATATATATATATATATATATATATATATATATATATATATATATATATATTTTAGTTGAAATTAATTTTTGTTAAGTTGAATAATGATTTTACATTAAATAATATTTAGAATGCAAATTCATATAGAAAAATTTATCGACTCTGCTGGGACTCGAACCCAGGACCCTCCACTGTCTAGGTGGTATCTCTACCAACTTTAATATATATAAATTTATATATAATTAATTTCCTTTCGGAATGATTAAAAATAATCTAGATACTTTGAATATTGATGTTGTTGTCATGCGACTTGCTGATCTTCATTAATAATATTCAAAAAAATATCTAGTTACTTTGTATGTCTGCTTAAACATCTAATTCATATGGAAAATTTCTCGCTATGCTGGTAGTCGTGCTCTGTAGCTCAGTTGGTAGAGATACCACCTAGACAGTGGAGGGTCCTGGGTTCGAGTCCCAGCAGAGTCGATAAATTTTTCTATATGAATTTGCATTCTAAATATTATATATATATATATATATATATATATATATATATATATATATATATATACATATATATATATATATATATATATATATATATATATATATATATATATATATATATATATATATATACAGTGAGAATTTTATTTCACTGAACATAGGACTATTGACATTCCCTATGTTCAGTTTTAAAAAAGCCAAGTCAATGCATTGCGAGCAATTAAAACATATCCAAGCAACCTATAAAACAATTGCTATTCGTAGTGTCATTAGAAAGTGTCAAAACTGTGTTTTTTTTTCAAAGTTTTTGCCAAGACAGCTGCAGATCCTGACCTGACCTGAAGCTGTCTTTGGCATCAGTGAGGACTTTATGCCTTTATTATGATTAATTAATGAATATTCGTGTCGATAATTATTGTCAAGGATTACAATCATGTCGCAAACATTGTCGCTGGGTAGGCAACCAAACTTGCAGGTCTGCTGGTAGCTGGTGTTTTTTTTATTGTACATTCTTTTGACACAACTGAAATTATTTAGTTTTAGGTTAAGTATAATTACATCCAAATAACAAGTTTAAACAGAAACTTTTATTTAAATTACTTTAACAAATGTTCAAAGTGACCACCCTCCTGTTCCAAACAATATGCTAACCGATTGTAAAATCCTTGTACACTATTTCTAAAAAAATTTGGATTTATTTCGTTGCAGGCGGTAAGTATTCTATTCTTTAGCTCTTCTGTATGCTCTATTACTCTATTATTGTAGACTTTGGATTGGATATAACCCCAGAGAAAGAAATCATTTGGTGATAAATCTGGGGACCGAGGTGGCCAAGCTATGGGGCCAAATCTTCCAATCCAGCGATCCTGGAATGTTTCGGTTAGGAAGCGTGTAATAGGGCCCGTGGAATGTGGTGGAGCGCCGTCCATTTGAAACCATGGGTTTTCAATATTTAAAACTTCTAGTCGTGGTATAATGTTTCTCCGCAGAAGTTCCAGAAATTTGGCAGCGTTTAGGGTGCCATCGATAAAAAATGGACCAATAAGGGTACCGTCAACTATTCCAGTCCAAACATTAACACTCCTATTGTATTGAGTGTGTGTTAAATTTTGAACGTGCTTGTTTGTACGTGACCAATACCTGTAGGAATTAGCAAAGAAGGATAAGGAGAAAGGAGAGAAAAGTGTTAGATATAAACCGATAATTCTGTTTATTGACAGTGCCATCTAAACAAAACGACGACTCGTCTGTGAAAACTATTTTTTGTAGAATATCTTCATTTTCATTTAGTAAATTAAATACTGTTTCACAAAAATCTGTTCTTTTAATTTTGTCAATAGGAAAAAGCTGCTGGTGATTGGAAAATTTGTAGGGTTTGTATTTATACTTCTTGAAAGTTTTAAGCACAGAGTCTTTCGAAATGCCAAATTGCTGTGCTACTATCCGCGAGGGGGTAATGGGATTTTCTTCTGCATAACATAATATTTGTATTTCTCGTTCTTCTGTTAAAACGGGGCAAGCTTTTCTTCTTTTTTTATGTGAATTTATTACACAACCTTCACCATTAAATTTTTTAATTATGCTATGAATAGTTGCGACAGATGGTATCGGTCTTTCGGGATAACTTACGGAAAACAAATCGCGCACTTGTCTCATACTATTATTGGAATTGTACCAGTTTACAATGGCAATCTTTTCATCTTTTGAGTACATATTGCAAAGCACAAGTTGAAAAACTTTTTAAAAAAACAGTTTTGACTTTTTAATGACATTAATGGCAATTGTTTTATCAGAGGTTGCTTGGATATTATGTTGTAATTGCTTGTAATGCATTCCTATGCATTACCTCTGATAACACAATTGACAAAATTAAATGAACAGATTTTTGTGAAACAGTATTTAATTTACTAAATGAAAATGAAGATATTCTACAAAAAATAGTTTTCACAGACGAGTCATAGTTTTGTTTAGATGGCACTGTCAATAAACAGAATTATTGGTTTGTATCAAACACCTCGCTTCCCTTTCTCCTTATCCTTCTTTTCCAATTCCCACAAGTATTAGTCACGTACAAACAAGCATGTTCAAAATTTAACAGTCCTCTGGAACTTCTGCGGAGAAACATTATACCACGACTAGAAGTTTTAAATATTGAGAACCCATGGTTTCAAAAGGATGGCCCTCCATCACATTCCACGCTCCCTATTACACGCTTCCTAACCGAAACATTCCAGGATCGCTGGATTGGAAGATTTGGCCCCATAGTTTGGCCACCTCGGTTCCCAAATTTATCACCAAACGATTTCTTTCTCTGGGGTTATATCCAATCCAAAGTCTACAATAATAGGGTAATAGAGCATACAGAAGAGCTAAAGAATAGAATACTTACCGCCTGCAACGAAATAAATCCAAATTTTTTAAGAAATAGTGTACAAGGATTTTACAATCGGTTAGCATATTGTTTGGAACAGGAGGGTGGTCACTTTGAACATTTGTTAAAGTAATTTAAATAAAAGTTTCTGTTTAAACTTGCTATTTGGATGTAATTATACTTAACCTAAAACTAAATAATTTCAGTTGTGTCAAAAGAATGTACAATAAAAAAAACACCAGCTACCAGCAGACCTGCAAGTTTGGTTGCCTACCCAGCGACAATGTTTGCGACATGATTGTAATCCTTGACAATAATTATCGACACGAATATTCATTAATTAATCATAATAAAGGCATAAAGTCCTCACTGATGCCAAAGACAGCTTCAGGTCAGGTCAGGATCTGCAGCTGTCTTGGCAAAAACTTTGAAAAAAAAACACAGTTTTGACACTTTCTAATGACACTACGAATAGCAATTGTTTTATAAGTTGCTTGGATATGTTTTAATTGCTCGCAATGCATTGACTTGGCTTTTTTAAAACTGAACATAGGGAATGTCAATAGTCCTATGTTCAGTGAAATAAAATTCTCACTGTATATATATATATATATATATATATATATATATATATATATATATATATATATATATATATTTTTATATCTATTTTTTACAAATTCATTAAGACGTTTTGATAACGATTTGTTTTCTTTATCAAGACCTAGAATATACAAATTACAAAAAATTAGACCATTAGTTCTTCTTCTTAATTCTATGCCTTTCCATCGTTAAGTGTATGGCCATATGCACTTTACTTTTATTTTGTGCACTTTTCTCTTCATCCTTTTCTACAGTGCGGTCCATGGAAGCAATGGAAGCAATGCTTGCCTTGAGAATTTATTAAAAATAAAAACAATGCTAACAAAAATACTTTTGTAATCGTATATATATATATATATATATATATATATATATATATATATATATATATATATATATATATATATATATATATATATATATATATATATATATATATATATATATATAAATGATTAGAAGTAATAATGCGCGTAGAGATATACAAGAAAGTGTTATAATAATGGGATATCGCGCAACAGAGAAGAAAGAAATCATAAGTTGCAGCCGTCTACACGTGTTTCACACTTATTAGTGATCATCAGGACGGCATAGCAGATGGAATAAATATAAAAGCAACTAACTCAGAAAGATGTAACAACACAAGGTTTCACTGATAGCAGCCAACCGCACATTTGCAGTATCAGCCTGAAGACACTGAGTTTTCAGTGCAACAACAAACGTCACTACGGAGGCAGCTAAAGCCACTACCGTGAGACAACCAATCCCAAAGTATAATATCAATGATTAGAAGTAATAATGCGCGTAGAGATATACAAGAAAGTGTTATAATAATGGGATATCGCGCAACAGAGAAGAAAGAAATCATAAGTTGCAGCCGTCTACACGTGTTTCACACTTATTAGTGATCATCAGGACGGCATAGCAGATGGAATAAATATAAAAGCAACTAACTCAGAAAGATGTAACAACACAAGGTTTCACTTTCTTCTTTCTGAGTTAGTTGCTTTTATATTTATTCCATCTGCTATGCCGTCCTGATGATCACTAATAAGTGTGAAACACGTGTAGACGGCTGCAACTTATGATTTCTTTCTTCTCTGTTGCGCGATATCCCATTATTATAACACTTTCTTGTATATCTCTACGCGCATTATTACTTCTAATCATTGATATTATACTTTGGGATTGGTTGTCTCACGGTAATGGCTTTAGCTGCCTCCGTAGTGACGTTTGTTGTTGCACTGAAAACTCAGTGTCTTCAGGCTGATACTGCAAATGTGCGGTTGGCTGCTATCAGTGAAACCTTGTGTTGTTACATCTTTCTGAGTTAGTTGCTTTTATATTTATTCCATCTGCTATGCCGTCCTGATGATCACTAATAAGTGTGAAACACGTGTAGACGGCTGCAACTTATGATTTCTTTCTTCTCTGTTGCGCGATATCCCATTATTATAACACTTTCTTGTATATCTCTACGCGCATTATTACTTCTAATCATTTATATATATATATATATATATATATATATATATATATATATATATATATATATAAAATATAATTCTTTTTCTTGAACCTATTTAATACATAAATATTTCGAAGTTTCTTGGTTATAAGGTTCTAAATTAATTTTGAAAAAATTAATTTCAAATAAAAATTAATATGAGAGAGATGTAGGCATTCTAAGCAAATACTCTCAGACAATTGTTTCGTCTTTAACCTAAGACTCATCAGTGAGAGAGGCAATGCTTAAACTACCCACATCTCTCTCTCCTACAATTTCCGCTTATATATGAAGCTGGAAATAACATTAGTCTCGAGAAATACCGGTGGTGACACCTATGGTATTGTAATAACAAAAAGATGTAAAAATTATAGCAGTTTTCAACCTTGCTAAACAATATAAAATATAATTCTTTTTCTTGAACCTATTTAATACATAAATATTTCGAAGTTTCTTGGTTATAAGGTTCTAAATTAATTTTGAAAAAATTAATTTCAAATAAAAATTAATATGAGAGAGATGTAGGTATTCTAAGCAAATACTCTCAGACAATTGTTTCGTCTTTAACCTAAGACTCATCAGTGAGAGAGGCAATGCTTAAACTACCCACATCTCTCTCTCCTACAATTTCCGCTTATATATGAAGCTGGAAATAACATTAGTCTCGAGAAATACCGGTGGTGACACCTATGGTATTGTAATAACAAAAAGATGTAAAAATTATAGCAGTTTTCAACCTTGCTAAACAATATAAAATATAATTCTTTTTCTTGAACCTATTTAATACATAAATATTTCGAAGTTTCTTGGTTATAAGGTTCTAAATTAATTTTGAAAAAATTAATTTCAAATAAAAATTAATATGAGAGAGATGTAGGCATTCTAAGCAAATACTCTCAGACAATTGTTTCGTCTTTAACCTAAGACTCATCAGTGAGAGAGGCAATGCTTAAACTACCCACATCTCTCTCTCCTACAATTTCCGCTTATATATGAAGCTGGAAATAACATTAGTCTCGAGAAATACCGGTGGTGACACCTATGGTATTGTAATAACAAAAAGATGTAAAAATTATAGCAGTTTTCAACCTTGCTAAACAATATAAAATATAATTCTTTTTCTTGAACCTATTTAATACATAAATATTTCGAAGTTTCTTGGTTAGAACCTTATAACCAAGAAACTTCGAAATATTTATGTATTAAATAGGTTCAAGAAAAAGAATTATATTTTATATTGTTTAGCAAGGTTGAAAACTGCTATAATTTTTACATCTTTTTGTTATTACAATACCATAGGTGTCACCACCGGTATTTCTCGAGACTAATGTTATTTCCAGCTTCATATATAAGCGGAAATTGTAGGAGAGAGAGATGTGGGTAGTTTAAGCATTGCCTCTCTCACTGATGAGTCTTAGGTTAAAGACGAAACAATTGTCTGAGAGTATTTGCTTAGAATGCCTACATCTCTCTCATATTAATTTTTATTTGAAATTAATTTTTTCAAAATTAATTTAGAACCTTATAACCAAGAAACTTCGAAATATTTATGTATTAAATAGGTTCAAGAAAAAGAATTATATTTTATATTGTTTAGCAAGGTTGAAAACTGCTATAATTTTTACATCTTTTTGTTATTACAATACCATAGGTGTCACCACCGGTATTTCTCGAGACTAATGTTATTTCCAGCTTCATATATAAGCGGAAATTGTAGGAGAGAGAGATGTGGGTAGTTTAAGCATTGCCTCTCTCACTGATGAGTCTTAGGTTAAAGACGAAACAATTGTCTGAGAGTATTTGCTTAGAATGCCTACATCTCTCTCATATTAATTTTTATTTGAAATTAATTTTTTCAAAATTAATTTAGAACCTTATAACCAAGAAACTTCGAAATATTTATATATATATATATATATACGATTACAAAAGTTTTTTGTTAGCATTGTTTTTATTTTTAATAAATTCTCAAGGCAAGCATTGCTTCCATTGCTTCCATGGACCGCACTGTAGAAAAGGATGAAGAGAAAAGTGCACAAAATAAAAGTAAAGTACATATGGCCATACACTTAACGATGGAAAGGCATAGAATTAAGAAGAAGAACTAATGGTCTAATTTTTTGTAATTTGTATATTCTAGGTCTTGATAAAGAAAACAAATCGTTATCAAAACGTCTTAATGAATTTGTAAAAAATAGATTTGAGGACTGAATCCCAAGAAGTTTTATTCAATTTCAACAACTATTACTAATTTTATTGAACTTTTAATTTAATTTTAATTTTTAACAGACAGTTATATTCTTGTATTAACGATGTCTGGCTATTCTTTCAAAGTTAACAAAATCTGAATTTTACAAATTGACCTTGGAGTCTTGGGGGTCCACTTTTCGGTCTCCAGGGAGGGCCCACCGGGCATTTGCCCGGTTGCCCGGCGGACCAGTCCGACACTGTAACATAGATACACTCAGAAAAATCGCATAGGTTAAAATAAATAAATAATATGGTAGTTTAACATATTACAAAATAGGGTACGATTAAATTAGGATGTAAGTAACTTTTACTTTAATACATTGTTAAATTAACTCTTTTGAAGTTGTTTAACAACCGAATAATGTTTTAGTAAAAACAAAAACACCTCCAGTTAATAATATTGTTCGCTTACAAAGAGTTTCGTAGCATTTACACGATTTTCTATAAACTAAAACTAAAATACGTTAAATTAACTAAAATTATACTAAACTGATAAACAACGTTTTTTAGATGACAATCGTTTTGTTAATTCAACAAATTCGTTAGTTGTTGTAACCAAATCTCTGATTAAATGTACTTTAAATGGTCGTACATGACATCAGCATTCTTACTTTAGTTATGGAAATTGCTAACAAGGAACGACTGGCAGTTTTATCGGTGTTTTTGGAGTGTGCAGGTTAATTAGGTGCATTTTCTAACTTCTTAAAATGGATGGTTTTTACGATTCAAATTTTCTTGACATATTTGCAAGTGGAAGTGGAATTACCACATCTGAAAGTGCATTAACCGAATTTGAATCCGCTGCATTATAAGATTTATTAAGTATAGTTGGGGATTTGGGCAGTTCTTTGAGTTATTCAAGCGTAAATCTAACTTTTAATGTTACATACATCTATTTTGTACAATTTTACAAAGCAAGGAAGATTGTTATATTGTACCTATGCAACAAACGTAGAATAGAAAAATTTAATACTCATCTGTAATCCTTTGAAGTATTGAAACCAACTAATAATTATTTTCTGTATGTCTGTTAAGTAAATAAAAAAGTTTTTTAAATCAGTATGTGTTTTCTTTTGTATAAAATAAGGTAGATGAACCATATTTTTGTTTATTTACAATTACTAGTAATAGCTTTTACAAAAAAAGTCTATTAACAATAAAATACATTTTTTTAAATTTTTTTAAATTTAATTTTATTGCCAGTTCAACAATGTACATTGTTATTCATAGCATTGGTAAAGTTTACATGTCATACAGAATACATATCATAAGATACACAATTATCGTATCAGGTAGTCCTAAAGGATAATCGCTATTGGGTGTCAGCGGATTAATCAGCTTCGTGTTATCTGTTGTTATATACACAGATCCTGTGGGAGTTTGCGTTTAATCTTCTGTGTAGATTCTTGCGTCCTAGTCTGTAGTGCACAGCGCCTTCACAGCTATTGATATTGGATTGGAACTTTTTGGTGATTTTTCGCAGATATTCCTCTATAGTTGGAATTTTTAGCTCGTGATGTAATTGGGTGTTTCGTATGTACCAGGGGGCATCAACTGATATCCTTAGGATTTTGTTCTGTAGTATTTGTATTCTGTTGATGTTGGGTTTAGAGGCATTGCTTATTACTATGTGCACCGTTTATTACTATGTTATTGGGATCCTTAATTTGTCTAAGGGTGAATATTTTGGCCTCACATTTTGTTGTGTTAAGTTTTATGTTCCATTTGATGAGCCAGTTGTTTACTTCATCGATTGCTGACTGTAGCTGAGAGATTGATTGGTTCAGAATCCAGTTTTGCGATATGATCACAGTATCATCAGCGTATATAGCGAGATTTTCACGTGTAAGCGGGATATCTCTAACAAATATGTTAAATAACAACGGTCCTAACACGCTCCCCTGGGGGACTCCGACTTTGATTGGCTTACTGTCAGAGACAGTTGAGTTGATTCGCACAGCAAAGGTTCTGTCGTCTAGGAAAGAGTAAATTATCGCTTTAAGATAGCTTGATATTGGTAGTTGGAGTAGTTTATATTTAAGACCTTCAATCCAGACTTTGTCAAAAGCTTTCGCGATATCCAAAAAGATGGCTGTGGTATACTGTTTATTCTCGTATCCAGTCTCGATTATTTCTACAATTCGTTGGAGCTGATGGCAGGTTGAGTGCCCGCTTTTGAATCCGAATTGAAATGGTGGGAGAGTATTTTGTTCTTGCAGTTGAGTGTTTAGTCTGGAGTAGATTATTCGTTCGAGTATTTTTGAAAGAGTATTTAAAAGACTTATTGGCCGATAATTGCTAGGGTTTTTGTTATCTTATCCTGGTTCAGGAAAGACAACGACTATAGCATGTTTACATGCTATTGGGAAATATCCCCGTCTGAGGCAAGCATTAAACAATGTTGTAAGGAATGCGAGTACCTTCTTGGTGAGTCGTTTCAAAATTTCATTGGTGATGAGATCGCATCCCAATAAAATACATGTATTTCAACAAAACGTTTCGTAAAATCACAAAAACAATACTTTTTTAACAATACAGTTTTGCAATCTAACAAAACAGTGTGTTAAATTTAATAAATCTCAAACAACTACTTCTTGTGTTCTTCAACAGCAAAGATGTGATGTTTAACAACCTCTGATGAGTAAATATAACAAAGAAACTAGATTGGCGCAATTTTATATCCTCATTTTTGTTAAATCTACCTATCTTTTTCTTTGAGTGTACAATGAGAGCCAAAATGATTTGTTCATTTTTAATAGGCAATAACACATTAATTATTTTAGTGCAGAAATAACATAAATGGCATCTTAGAAAGCAATAATGGGAGTTTTACTGCTCTATAAATATCCCCAAAGAAAAAGTCTTGTCCAGTAATACCAGCAGTTTTCGGAACCAATTAAGATCACCGTTTCGAGAAATTAGTCTATTTGGTATTGTCTGAAATTACCTATCTGTAGCAGCTGATTTCCATACCTATTGTAACGAATGGGAAAATCCCCTATACGCCACGAAGAACATACTAGAAGATTCCTGCTCCATCTACGATGTACGAGATATGACACATCGACGAGGTAATATAGATGTATGTTTTCTAGAACGTTTATATGGAGGATATAAATCGACCGTCGCGCATAGAGGGGAATCAATTAGTGTTCAACCGGTGAATTGAATAAATGAGCTTTGTGTAATTAGTAGTCAAGTACAATTAGTGAATAAATAAATGTTTAATAAATGTTGTAATAATAAATAAATAGTCCTGAAATAAGTTTCCAAATATCTAGCATTTAAGTTCGCTAACAGCTTATAATTATAGCGTTAAATAATTAGTTAAGATTGAATTAGTGTATGTAAATAATATTTCTCGTGTTAATAGACGATTAAACAGCATTTTTGTTATTTTAAAAAGAATGTTACACTATTCTTGTAGTATGACAGATTGCATGGTCTTGTTGAAAAGTGATTTCTTCCTTCTTCAATCTTTGGTATCAAAAATGTCTGGAGTGTATGTGCATGCTGTGAGAATTGACTGTGACTGTTTTGCCATTTATTAAAAAAAATATGGGTCGATGATTCCTGATGATACTGCATACCAAACAGTAACTTTTGCGGAATATATGAACCTTTCATAGATTTGACACAGGATTTTGGTAGCCAACAGCGGAAATTCTGTTTGTTTAGCATGCCATGTAAGCTAAGGTGTGTTTCGTCACTTATGAAAAGATATGTGATATTGGGTTCCTCATTCCTTAACTTCCACTACCGTTTTGACAATCATCAAAATATTTCCATAGCCTGCTCTGTCTATTGTTATCAGTAATTTAGTCATTAGCAAAATATATTTTTCTATTTTGCGTCTATAATAAAGCTGTTAAAGCACCCAAAAGAGTGTGTTAATACCTCATTTGAGTGCTTTAATAGCCCAACTTTTTCAAACTTGGTAGCATTGGAAAATAATTGAAAACAGCACAAAATTGACAAAAACTTCACTCAATTTTCTGTGTCGATCAATGAATTTTCAAATGTCACATCAGTGTTGTCAACTACCACAAAAATCCCTAAATTTTGAAATTGCGATTTTTTTATTTAAAATGGGAATAAAAGACGCAAAATAGAAAAAATAGCATAAAAACTCGTTTCATAAGTCGTTATTGCACTCGTCCTTTAGAAAACTCGCCGCAAGCGGCTCCTTTTCTAAATTTGGACTCGTGCAATAAATCTTGCCTTATGAAACTCGTTCTTTAATATACTATTTTTGTTATTTGCTACTCAAAATGTACGAATTGTTTTGGCTATCATTGTTATCATATTTGAATACATTTGTACATCTTAGATGGTGAACATTACTCTGCAATAATCTATTACAACTTGATGAATATAAAACAATATTAAGATAGCACAGACTGTTATCCACCAATAATATGTGTACAAAAGATATTTGATATGTCACCATTCGAAATCGGGAACAGAACATAAGCTTGCTAGTTGTTGAGCTTCTTACATGTTAAATTCACAGAGAAATGTAAGAATAAAACAGAATTCTAAAAACCTAATTTTCAGAAAAATGCGTTTAAACAAAAAAATTCATTAAATGTTGTGTTTTCTTGACTACAAACGGGTTTCAGTTCTAAGGGGACATTCAGGGATACAAATTAAATCAAGAAAAATTGATATTTTCAACCTTTTTGTGTTGAAATCTTCATTTTAGAATTGATAAAATGGGACCTTTTGCCTCAGAATGTCTCATATGCTACGTGGCTTGTCATTTCATTATGTAATTATTGTAATTTTCATCTAAATATGTACTATTGGTTTCATAAATATCTAGGGTAGCAAGGCTAATATGATGCTATTCTTTATTAGTAGGTAATGGGGCACTTGAGTCCATCCCTTCCCTTTTTATGCAAATGACCCGCGATCTAATTAATATGCAAATGAGGCGTGGTCTAATTAAATGCGCGAATTAATATGCAAATGAGGCGTGGTCTAATTAAATGCGCGAATTAAATGCGCGAATTAAATGCGCGAATTAAAATGCGCGAATTAAATGCGCGAATTAAATTAATTGATCTAATTAAATTAATTCACGGTATCATTTACATATCTCCTCTCTCATTTACATATATAATTTCTCATATGCATGCGTGAACATATCTGCCATTTTGTATCTTTCATTTTCAATTTGTCATCTAGGATTTCCCGCCCTTAGATTCAAATTTTTAGTACTACTACTGCCATCTATCGGTGACGTCATATGATCGGTATAGTAGATTTCTATGCGCCTGTTGATAGGCAACCCGCTATATTTTTTATAAAAAACCAATGGAGCCAACAGGATTTGAACCGGGGACCGTTCGAATGGTAGTCAGCCAATGCATCCACTACACCAACGAGGTAATCTATTAAAAGACTGTAAAAGTTGTATTTATTAAATAGATACGCGTCACCGTTAATCTTATACGAACTAAAATTCATA
Organism: Agrypnus murinus; assembly: GCA_929113105.1. NCBI lineage: Eukaryota > Metazoa > Arthropoda > Insecta > Coleoptera > Elateridae > Agrypnus > Agrypnus murinus. Next base: position 71,190,944 of record OV816024.1, read on the forward strand.
TTAAGCATAATTAATCTATATGATTATTTGACAGTTACATCATTAAATGCGCGAATTAATATTCAAATGAGGCGTGGTCTAATTAAATGCGCGAATTAAATTAATTGATCTAATTAAATTAATTCACGGTAACAATTACATATCTCCTCTCTCATTTACATATATGATTTCTCATGGTATCATTAGTGTATCTCCTCTCTCATTTACATAACTGATATCTCATTCTGTACATCTCATTTTTATATATTATTTGCCATCTCTCATCTCTCTCTCTCATAAATTTATTTTAAAATAAATCAGTCCTATTTGATATTTATCTTCAGGTCATCATGTAATTCTGCGAAAACAATTTAATATGTAGAAATGTAATAATAAAAAATTTATTTTCAACTATACAAAAAGTAACTCTTAAGCTACTGTCAATCAACTGTCGGATTAGCTCTGGTGCATTAGACCTGTTTAAATATACGGCATAAACATTTAGTTTGAAAGAAAACAATTAGGATCGTTATGATTTCATAAAATTTTATTCAAGTGAATCTTCTTAAGAATATAGAACACTGTGAAGCATTATTTTTAAAATTCAAAAACATTATCTATAGCTAAAACTGTTTAAGAAATAACTTTCAAACTAAATGTTTTGCATGAAAATACGTACAAACTAATTAGCCATGTTTCGACATTCTTTAAAACTGCTTTCAAACCATAAATAAACAAACGTTCTTACGAATGACTGACTGAAAGGAATTTAGATTTTCTAAATAATTTGTTAAGAGATTATCATCTTAAAAGCGGCATAAATTATTGTTTTAAATAACAATTACTCACCCTTGTGTTAACCCGTATGCTAAGTATGTCCTAATGGTAAAACTGTAATCAACGAGATCTAATATCATAGTAATATTATATAACAGATTAGGTGACCTAACAAACTCTTTAAAGAAATGTTTATTTACATGTATGAGATAGTATTTAACATAATGTCCTTACATACTGGGTTACGATAGAGACGGGTAATCATACGATCTGTTGAAATGTATGATATATTATAAAATAACGTTTAAATAAGAGTTTACTTTAGATGCTTTCGTATAAATAAACAAACGTTCTTACGAATGACTGAAAGGAATTTAGATTTTCTAAATAATTTGTTAAGAGATTATCATCTTAAAAGAGGCATAAATTATTGTTTTAAATGACAATTACTCACCCTTGTGTTAACATGTATGCTAAGTATGTCCTAATGGTAAAACTGTAATCGACGAGATCTAACATCATAGTAATATTATAACAGATTAGGTGACCTAACAAACTCTTTAAAGAAATGTTTATTTACATGTATGAGATAGTATTTAACATAATGTCCTTACATACTGGGTTACGATAGAGACGGGTAATCATACGAGCTGCTGAAATGTATGATATATTATAAAATAACGTTTAAATAAGAGTTTACTTTAGATGCTACGAATATCTATATGGTGTATAAACAATAAGAACACATATTTAGAAACTGTTTACAAGATAGTAGATATAACGAAAAAAGGCTAGCATTTGTTCAAAATTACATTACGTCTAGAGGGCGATATGAATATAACTTATAGGATTTAATCAAACTAGAAAAATACCGATATATATTCAGCGTTGAGAAATAATTATACTATGCGTTTAAATGTTTAAGTTCATCATAGCCTGCATCTCCTAAAATATGAGCGTTATACACATGTTTGAAATTCAATTCATCTTGCTTAAAGAGAATAAGTAAGTTAGCGTTGTCCCTAATCAGATGTTTCGGTATCTTTGCATATGTCTGACCTAAATAAAATGAATCAACATCCTTTATGTCTACTCATGCTAAAATATTCTCTAAGTTTTTCCTGTTTGTCACAGATAATATCATCGAAAATGAATACTGAATTAGGTTTCACATCATTAGGGGTGATTACATCATCGCTTTCGCCATATTTAGGTTGAAATAAAGACTTGGCGTATAGGTAGATATTTTCAAATTTTAATTCGTTTTCATTTGTTAGTAGACCTAACAAGACATTAGTTTTACTACAAGAAGAAGGTACACTCAAAATTGCTCTATAGGAAACATATAAAAGCTTACATTGCTTCTTATCACCATCGGAATATTTTCGAGAAACACGATCGTCTAAGTTAAAATTATTGATTTAAAAAGTAATGACCATTACTCATCCTTTGTGTTTCGCCATATTTAAACGTTATTTTACAATACATCATACATTTTCAATAGCTTCGAAATACGCAGATATGTAATAATATACTATATACTCTTGTAGGTTATTCAACGTATCTATAGTAAACTCTTATGACTAATAATAATCTGTAACCTTATTGTCTTTTATTACATCACAGGTTAGAACATACGAATATAATTCAGGTTAGATTAGGTTAGAGCCTACGAATACATTTTTAGGGCAGAACGTAGGGAGCAGAGTAAGTACAAAACAACATTCTTTCATACAAGAACGTTTATTGATACGAGTAGTTTCGACGCTACTTAAAACATAATACATAACTTATATATATAATATCTATTAAAATAGTACATTTCGTATACACTAATAATGGTACTACATACTCGACTATAAAGTAAACATGCTAGGTATAACAACAGTTTAAAAGAATAGATAGTAAATATAACTATATCTAATTATTTTATATAATACTATGTTAACTAAGAGGTTATATACAGAATATATACGCCTGTATTCGACCTCTAGAGGGTTCATAAGACTACAGTAGACCAGACCAGACCAGACCAGACCAGATCAGACCAGAGCAGACCAGACCAGACCAGACTAGACTATAGATGATAGACAGTAAAATCATGAACAATTATACGGCCTGTAATATAATAGAGCTTACTTGATATTTTAAAATTAGTGGCTGAATCTAATTATTACAGAAATTCAATTGTAGAAACTGAAGTAGGTAGATTTAGGTCGCGCGACCTAAATCTAACCTAAAATATATTCGTAGACTGTAACCCAACTAATATAATATGTAAGTTTTTTCGAATGTTAATGACGATTTCGTAAGTAGCTATAATGGTCTAACGTAATAAATATTTTATGAACTAATCTTAATAGAGATTTTTTGTAAGTAGCTACATGCTCTAACCTAATAAATGTTTTATGAACTAATCTTAATAGAGATTCTTGAATCTTTGCAACAACCGGAGTCTAAAATCTATAACCTTAATATAATTTTTGGGGGTCTAACCTAGATTGCTTCATTTAATTTAATCATTTATATTAATATTATATCGATTTATCATGCAATTTTGGGTTTTAAAGTAAAGTTTAGAAGTTTAGAATCCTTAAAACTCTCTACCTTCCTTTAACAATCAATTACAAAAACTGGATGAGTTTCTGGCGTATAGGTAGATATTTTCAAATTTTAATTCGTTTTTCATTAATTAGTAGACCTAACAAGGCATTAGTTTTACCACAAGAAGCAGGTACACTCAAAATTGCTCTACAGGAAACAGATAAAAGCTTACAATGCTTCTTATCACCATCGGAATATTATCGAGAAACATGATCGTCTAAGTTAAATATATTTAGCGACTTCTTTTGCTTAATAATTTTCATTACGGTATATGTATATGTCTAGTCACAGTTTCAGCAAACGCATTGTATTCTATCAACGAATCATGTAAATATCAAAAATTCGTAACGGTTATGCATAGGTTTAATACCATCATCAGCTCATTTAAAGGAAATGTTAGATTTTTAACAGTTTACGAGCAATAATCAAAGACTATTCTATAATGATGTATTATTTATTTATAAACGTTACATAGTATAGTAGCTAAATACATGACTGACTGAAAAAGTTACTTTTATTAATGATGACTATTGAATTCGATCTGTCACTAGCTTAACCTTTTAATTTCCACTTTTGACCAAATTATAGTTGATCTGATCAAATATTGCTTACAAATCGGAGCTCTAATCTAATGTCTACAGTAGAATCCTTAAAACTCTCTATGAAGTTTTAGAATTGTCGATTACTAAGACACCCGTTTCTTCTGCCTCCCTTAGTAAATTCATATTGTTAGCTTCTACTTTGTCAACTGTTACTAGAATGCTGTTCTTTAGATCCTTTACCTCGCTCTATGTATCTGTAGTCATTACAATGAAAGTTTGTACTGTTGTGTCGAATTGACGATTTGATTTGAAAATTTAATAATGTAATTTATCGTTTAAACTAACCCTTGTTTACTTCTATATATGTTTAATTAATATGTAATTAGTACATCAAAATATGTTCTTAATATGTTTTTCAATTTCCTTATAAAATATAACTATATATCATTGAAATAAAACATTATTAAAATATTAAAAAATAATTTTATTTTATCACGTCCTAAATATTTACACGACTGATCACGTTTCTCGTCAGCTTCTTTTCAAACAATTGCAGTCGTTTATCATAAACCTAATGCTGAGCCTGTATTATTCGTATTACGATATGGATATATTATTCAATTTTCATATCTTTTGCTAACCCTACATAACCTAAGCTTTACATAGCTTTAGGCATGTTTTATATTTCGTATTTAAACACATAAGACGACATATCTGAATGATATATTAAATAAAAATAAATTGCTACTAAACGTAAGCTAGACTTGAATGATATCGATCGATATGCTATAATATGTATAGCTTAAATGCTAGATTAGTGAAGGAACATACAGTGAAGAGTGTTTTGGGAAAACCTTAATGTAGCTGCTGAGCTCTGCTAACCAGCTTCACTTATAGGTACACTATCTATTTAGCTGATTCAATAAAAATTTCGTCATTTAAAAATTCCTAACATTTATCTGTTTTAGAATATTCAAAGGCAGTATATGACAATAAATTATCGTGAGACTCCTGATCTATACAAAACGTCTTATATAAAATTAGAGATAAAAAAAAAAATTAAACCTATGACATATGGTGAAAATGCAAATATTCAATAATTCTAACCCCAATTTTTCTACTTTTCTAGACGTAATGTAATTTTGAACAGATTTTAACCCTTTTCGTTATATCTACTACCATTGTAAGCGATTTCTACATATACGTTCTTATTGTTTATACACCATATAGATATTCGTAGCATCTAAAGTAAACTCTTATTTAAACGTTATTTTACAATATATCATACATTTCAGCAACTCGTATGATTATCCCTCTATATCGTAACCCAGTATGTAAGGACATTATGTTAAATACTATCTCATACATGTAAATAGTTACAACAACAAAATAGAAAAGTATACTTGAGGGTAAGAAAGAAGTCCTGGACGCGGCTATCTATAACATATGTCATATGTTTTTGTAATACGTCTTTATAACTTTGAAACTCTACGTGATTTCCTCTTACAATATCTCTAGTTATGAGAACCTTGAAGACTTAACCTGGAAAAATAAAACAGATAAATATTTTACTTTTTATTGAAACTAGTTAACTTATATTCTAACATGTAAATAGTTACAACAACAAAGAAAAGTATACTTGAGGGTAAGAAAGAAGTCCTGGACGCGGCTATCTATAACATATGTCATATGTTTGTAATACGTCTTTATAACTTTGAAACTTTACGTGATTTCCTCTTACAATATCTCTAGTTATGAGAACCTTGAAGACTTAACCTGGAGAAATAAAACAGATAAATATTTTACTTTTTATTGAAACTAGTTAACTTATATTCTAACATACATATTTGAAACTAGACAACTTATATTCTAACACAAATATACAACAACAAAATAGAAAAGTATACTTGAGGGTAACATTTTGTATAACCATTATCTTTTATTCTATAATACCTTCTTCTTTAAGCTCAGAAATAATTGAAATAATCTCATCCTAGTTTTCTAAACTACTGCTACCCCTCTGTTTTAAGGTATACAGTAGACGAAGCTTATCGACAACTTGATTCCAATACGGCGTTTTGTTTTTTGGAAATTGAAATTGGTAGCTTGAGGTTAGAGCCTACGAATACATTTTTAGGATAGAACGTAGGGAGCAGAGTAAGTATAAAACAACATACTTTCATACAAGAACGTTTATTAATACGAGTAGTTTCGATGCTACTTAAAACATAATACATAACTTAAATATATAATATCTATTAAAATAGACCAGACCAGACCAGACTAGACTAGACTATAGATGATAGACAGTAAAATCATGAACAATTATACCGTCTGTAATATAATAGAGCTTACTTGATATTTTAAAATTAGCGGCTGAATCTAATTATTATAGAAATTCAATTGTGGAAACTGAAGATGTAATCTTTAAAACATCTAAAGTTAGAAGTTTTTAGTAGTCAGGTCAGATTAATAGAGGGTGTTACAATCAAATCGTTTTAGAAACTATTTGTTTGTAAGATTGGCGCTGTAAAGAAAAACAGCATAGCTGTAGTCTTGATTTTGAAATTGAGATAGCTCGGAACAAAACGATGAATACAAAGTTTAGAAGTTTATTTCAAAATTCTGTGATAAAAAACATTAATTCTTCTTTACTTTACTTTAAAACCCAAAATTGCATGATAAATCAATATAATATTAATATAAATGATTAAATTAAATGAAGCAATCTAGGTTAGACCCCTAAAAAATTATATTAAGGTTATAGATTTTAGACCCCGGTTGTTGCAAAGATTCAAGAATCTCTATTAAGATTAGTTCATAAAACATTTATTAGGTTAGAGCATGTAGCTACTTACAAAAAATCTCTATTAAGATTAGTTCATAAAATATTTATTAGGTTAGACCATTGTAGCTACTTACAAAATCGTCATTAACATTCGAAAAACTTCACGTTCTGAGGGAGAAGGGAGAAGGGAGAAGGGAGAAGGGAGAAGGGAGAAGGGTGAAGAGAGAAGGGAGAAGGGAGAAGGGAGAAGGGAGAAGGGAGAAGGGAGAAGGGAGAAGGGAGAAGGGTGAAGGGAGAAGGGTGAAGTTTTTCGAATGTTAATGACGATTTTGTAAGTAGCTACAATGGTCTAACCTAATAAATATTTTATGAACTAATCTTAATAGAGATTTTTTGTAAGTAGCTACATGCTCTAACCTAATAAATGCTTTATGAACTAATCTTAATAGAGATTCTTGAATCTTTGCAACAACCGGGGTCTAAAATCTATAACCTTAATATAATTTTTTAGGGGTCTAACCTAGATTGCTTCATTTAATTTAATCATTTATATTAATATTATATTGATTTATCATGCAATTTTGGGTTTTAAAGTAAAGTAAAGAAGAATTAATGTTTTTTATCACAGAATTTTGAAATAAAGTTCTAAACTTTGTATTCATCGTTTTGTTCCGAGCTATCTCAATTTCAAAATCAAGACTACAGCTATGCTGTTTTTCTTTACGGCGCCAATCTTACAAACAAATAGTTTCTAAAACGATTTGATTATAACACCCTCTATTAATCTGACCTGACTACTAAAAACTTCTAACTTTAGATGTTTTAAAGATTACATCTTCAGTTTCCACAATTGAATTTCTATAATAATTAGATTCAGCCGCTAATTTTAAAATATCAAGTAAGCTCTATTATATTACAGACGGTATAATTGTTCATGATTTTACTGTCTATCATCTATAGTCTAGTCTAGTCTGGTCTGGTCTGGTCTATTTTAATAGATATTATATATTTAAGTTATGTATTATGTTTTAAGTAGCATCGAAACTACTCGTATTAATAAACGTTCTTGTATGAAAGTATGTTGTTTTATACTTACTCTGCTCCCTACGTTCTATCCTAAAAATGTATTCGTAGGCTCTAACCTCAAGCTACCAATTTCAATTTCCAAAAAACAAAACGCCGTATTGGAATCAAGTTGTCGATAAGCTTCGTCTACTGTATACCTTAAAACAGAGGGGTAGCAGTAGTTTAGAAAACTAGGATGAGATTATTTCAATTATTTCTGAGCTTAAAGAAGAAGGTATTATAGAATAAAAGATAATGGTTATACAAAATGTTACCCTCAAGTATACTTTTCTATTTTGTTGTTGTATATTTGTGTTAGAATATAAGTTGTCTAGTTTCAAATATGTATGTTAGAATATAAGTTAACTAGTTTCAATAAAAAGTAAAATATTTATCTGTTTTATTTCTCCAGGTTAAGTCTTCAAGGTTCTCATAACTAGAGATATTGTAAGAGGAAATCACGTAAAGTTTCAAAGTTATAAAGACGTATTACAAACATATGACATATGTTATAGATAGCCGCGTCCAGGACTTCTTTCTTACCCTCAAGTATACTTTTCTTTGTTGTTGTAACTATTTACATGTTAGAATATAAGTTAACTAGTTTCAATAAAAAGTAAAATATTTATCTGTTTTATTTTTCCAGGTTAAGTCTTCAAGGTTCTCATAACTAGAGATATTGTAAGAGGAAATCACGTAGAGTTTCAAAGTTATAAAGACGTATTACAAAAACATATGACATATGTTATAGATAGCCGCGTCCAGGACTTCTTTCTTACCCTCAAGTATACTTTTCTATTTTGTTGTTGTAACTATTTACATGTATGAGATAGTATTTAACATAATGTCCTTACATACTGGGTTACGATATAGAGGGATAATCATACGAGTTGCTGAAATGTATGATATATTGTAAAATAACGTTTAAATAAGAGTTTACTTTAGATGCTACGAATATCTATATGGTGTATAAACAATAAGAACGTATATGTAGAAATCGCTTACAATGGTAGTAGATATAACGAAAAGGGTTAAAATCTGTTCAAAATTACATTACGTCTAGAAAAGTAGAAAAATTGGGGTTAGAATTATTGAATATTTGCATTTTCACCATATGTCATAGGTTTAATTTTTTTTTTTATCTCTAATTTTATATAAGACGTTTTGTATAGATCAGGAGTCTCACGATAATTTATTGTCATATACTGCCTTTGAATATTCTAAAACAGATAAATGTTAGGAATTTTTAAATGACGAAATTTTTATTGAATCAGCTAAATAGATAGTGTACCTATAAGTGAAGCTGGTTAGCAGAGCTCAGCAGCTACATTAAGGTTTTCCCAAAACACTCTTCACTGTATGTTCCTTCACTAATCTAGCATTTAAGCTATACATATTATAGCATATCGATCGATATCATTCAAGTCTAGCTTACGTTTAGTAGCAATTTATTTTTATTTAATATATCATTCAGATATGTCGTCTTATGTGTTTAAATACGAAATATAAAACATGCCTAAAGCTATGTAAAGCTTAGGTTATGTAGGGTTAGCAAAAGATATGAAAATTGAATAATATATCCATATCGTAATACGAATAATACAGGCTCAGCATTAGGTTTATGATAAACGACTGCAATTGTTTGAAAAGAAGCTGACGAGAAACGTGATCAGTCGTGTAAATATTTAGGACGTGATAAAATAAAATTATTTTTTAATATTTTAATAATGTTTTATTTCAATGATATATAGTTATATTTTATAAGGAAATTGAAAAACATATTAAGAACATATTTTGATGTACTAATTACATATTAATTAAACATATATAGAAGTAAACAAGGGTTAGTTTAAACGATAAATTACATTATTAAATTTTCAAATCAAATCGTCAATTCGACACAACAGTACAAACTTTCATTGTAATGACTACAGATACATAGAGCGAGGTAAAGGATCTAAAGAACAGCATTCTAGTAACAGTTGACAAAGTAGAAGCTAACAATATGAATTTACTAAGGGAGGCAGAAGAAACGGGTGTCTTAGTAATCGACAATTCTAAAACTTCATAGAGAGTTTTAAGGATTCTACTGTAGACATTAGATTAGAGCTCCGATTTGTAAGCAATATTTGATCAGATCAACTATAATTTGGTCAAAAGTGGAAATTAAAAGGTTAAGCTAGTGACAGATCGAATTCAATAGTCATCATTAATAAAAGTAACTTTTTCAGTCAGTCATGTATTTAGCTACTATACTATGTAACGTTTATAAATAAATAATACATCATTATAGAATAGTCTTTGATTATTGCTCGTAAACTGTTAAAAATCTAACATTTCCTTTAAATGAGCTGATGATGGTATTAAACCTATGCATAACCGTTACGAATTTTTGATATTTACATGATTCGTTGATAGAATACAATGCGTTTGCTGAAACTGTGACTAGACATATACATATACCGTAATGAAAATTATTAAGCAAAAGAAGTCGCTAAATATATTTAACTTAGACGATCATGTTTCTCGATAATATTCCGATGGTGATAAGAAGCATTGTAAGCTTTTATCTGTTTCCTGTAGAGCAATTTTGAGTGTACCTGCTTCTTGTGGTAAAACTAATGCCTTGTTAGGTCTACTAATTAATGAAAAACGAATTAAAATTTGAAAATATCTACCTATACGCCAGAAACTCATCCAGTTTTTGTAATTGATTGTTAAAGGAAGGTAGAGAGTTTTAAGGATTCTAAACTTCTAAACTTTACTTTAAAACCCAAAATTGCATGATAAATCGATATAATATTAATATAAATGATTAAATTAAATGAAGCAATCTAGGTTAGACCCCCAAAAATTATATTAAGGTTATAGATTTTAGACTCCGGTTGTTGCAAAGATTCAAGAATCTCTATTAAGATTAGTTCATAAAACATTTATTAGGTTAGAGCATGTAGCTACTTACAAAAAATCTCTATTAAGATTAGTTCATAAAATATTTATTACGTTAGACCATTATAGCTACTTACGAAATCGTCATTAACATTCGAAAAAACTTACATATTATATTAGTTGGGTTACAGTCTACGAATATATTTTAGGTTAGATTTAGGTCGCGCGACCTAAATCTACCTACTTCAGTTTCTACAATTGAATTTCTGTAATAATTAGATTCAGCCACTAATTTTAAAATATCAAGTAAGCTCTATTATATTACAGGCCGTATAATTGTTCATGATTTTACTGTCTATCATCTATAGTCTAGTCTGGTCTGGTCTGGTCTGCTCTGGTCTGATCTGGTCTGGTCTGGTCTGGTCTGGTCTACTGTAGTCTTATGAACCCTCTAGAGGTCGAATACAGGCGTATATATTCTGTATATAACCTCTTAGTTAACATAGTATTATATAAAATAATTAGATATAGTTATATTTACTATCTATTCTTTTAAACTGTTGTTATACCTAGCATGTTTACTTTATAGTCGAGTATGTAGTACCATTATTAGTGTATACGAAATGTACTATTTTAATAGATATTATATATATAAGTTATGTATTATGTTTTAAGTAGCGTCGAAACTACTCGTATCAATAAACGTTCTTGTATGAAAGAATGTTGTTTTGTACTTACTCTGCTCCCTACGTTCTGCCCTAAAAATGTATTCGTAGGCTCTAACCTAATCTAACCTGAATTATATTCGTATGTTCTAACCTGTGATGTAATAAAAGACAATAAGGTTACAGATTATTATTAGTCATAAGAGTTTACTATAGATACGTTGAATAACCTACAAGAGTATATAGTATATTATTACATATCTGCGTATTTCGAAGCTATTGAAAATGTATGATGTATTGTAAAATAACGTTTAAATATGGCGAAACACAAAGGATGAGTAATGGTCATTACTTTTTAAATCAATAATTTTAACTTAGACGATCGTGTTTCTCGAAAATATTCCGATGGTGATAAGAAGCAATGTAAGCTTTTATATGTTTCCTATAGAGCAATTTTGAGTGTACCTTCTTCTTGTAGTAAAACTAATGTCTTGTTAGGTCTACTAACAAATGAAAACGAATTAAAATTTGAAAATATCTACCTATACGCCAAGTCTTTATTTCAACCTAAATATGGCGAAAGCGATGATGTAATCACCCCTAATGATGTGAAACCTAATTCAGTATTCATTTTCGATGATATTATCTGTGACAAACAGGAAAAACTTAGAGAATATTTTAGCATGAGTAGACATAAAGGATGTTGATTCATTTTATTTAGGTCAGACATATGCAAAGATACCGAAACATCTGATTAGGGACAACGCTAACTTACTTATTCTCTTTAAGCAAGATGAATTGAATTTCAAACATGTGTATAACGCTCATATTTTAGGAGATGCAGGCTATGATGAACTTAAACATTTAAACGCATAGTATAATTATTTCTCAACGCTGAATATATATCGGTATTTTTCTAGTTTGATTAAATCCTATAAGTTATATTCATATCGCCCTCTAGACGTAATGTAATTTTGAACAAATGCTAGCCTTTTTTCGTTATATCTACTATCTTGTAAACAGTTTCTAAATATGTGTTCTTATTGTTTATACACCATATAGATATTCGTAGCATCTAAAGTAAACTCTTATTTAAACGTTATTTTATAATATATCATACATTTCAGCAGCTCGTATGATTACCCGTCTCTATCGTAACCCAGTATGTAAGGACATTATGTTAAATACTATCTCATACATGTAAATAAACATTTCTTTAAAGAGTTTGTTAGGTCACCTAATCTGTTATAATATTACTATGATGTTAGATCTCGTCGATTACAGTTTTACCATTAGGACATACTTAGCATACATGTTAACACAAGGGTGAGTAATTGTCATTTAAAACAATAATTTATGCCTCTTTTAAGATGATAATCTCTTAACAAATTATTTAGAAAATCTAAATTCCTTTCAGTCATTCGTAAGAACGTTTGTTTATTTATACGAAAGCATCTAAAGTAAACTCTTATTTAAACGTTATTTTATAATATATCATACATTTCAACAGATCGTATGATTACCCGTCTCTATCGTAACCCAGTATGTAAGGACATTATGTTAAATACTATCTCATACATGTAAATAAACATTTCTTTAAAGAGTTTGTTAGGTCACCTAATCTGTTATATAATATTACTATGATATTAGATCTCGTTGATTACAGTTTTACCATTAGGACATACTTAGCATACGGGTTAACACAAGGGTGAGTAATTGTTATTTAAAACAATAATTTATGCCGCTTTTAAGATGATAATCTCTTAACAAATTATTTAGAAAATCTAAATTCCTTTCAGTCAGTCATTCGTAAGAACGTTTGTTTATTTATGGTTTGAAAGCAGTTTTAAAGAATGTCGAAACATGGCTAATTAGTTTGTACGTATTTTCATGCAAAACATTTAGTTTGAAAGTTATTTCTTAAACAGTTTTAGCTATAGATAATGTTTTTGAATTTTAAAAATAATGCTTCACAGTGTTCTATATTCTTAAGAAGATTCACTTGAATAAAATTTTATGAAATCATAACGATCCTAATTGTTTTCTTTCAAACTAAATGTTTATGCCGTATATTTAAACAGGTCTAATGCACCAGAGCTAATCCGACAGTTGATTGACAGTAGCTTAAGAGTTACTTTTTGTATAGTTGAAAATAAATTTTTTATTATTACATTTCTACATATTAAATTGTTTTCGCAGAATTACATGATGACCTGAAGATAAATATCAAATAGGACTGATTTATTTTAAAATAAATTTATGAGAGAGAGAGATGAGAGATGGCAAATAATATATAAAAATGAGATGTACAGAATGAGATATCAGTTATGTAAATGAGAGAGGAGATACACTAATGATACCATGAGAAATCATATATGTAAATGAGAGAGGAGATATGTAATTGTTACCGTGAATTAATTTAATTAGATCAATTAATTTAATTCGCGCATTTAATTAGACCACGCCTCATTTGAATATTAATTCGCGCATTTAATGATGTAACTGTCAAATAATCATATAGATTAATTATGCTTAATATGAATTTTAGTTCGTATAAGATTAACGGTGACGCGTATCTATTTAATAAATACAACTTTTACAGTCTTTTAATAGATTACCTCGTTGGTGTAGTGGATGCATTGGCTGACTACCATTCGAACGGTCCCCGGTTCAAATCCTGTTGGCTCCATTGGTTTTTTATAAAAAATATAGCGGGTTGCCTATCAACAGGCGCATAGAAATCTACTATACCGATCATATGACGTCACCGATAGATGGCAGTAGTAGTACTAAAAATTTGAATCTAAGGGCGGGAAATCCTAGATGACAAATTGAAAATGAAAGATACAAAATGGCAGATATGTTCACGCATGCATATGAGAAATTATATATGTAAATGAGAGAGGAGATATGTAAATGATACCGTGAATTAATTTAATTAGATCAATTAATTTAATTCGCGCATTTAATTCGCGCATTTTAATTCGCGCATTTAATTCGCGCATTTAATTAGACCACGCTTCATTTGCATATTAATTCGCGCATTTAATTAGACCACGCCTCATTTGCATATTAATTAGATCGCGGGTCATTTGCATAAAAAGGGAAGGGATGGACTCAAGTGCCCCATTACCTACTTTTATTATTTTATTCTATGCATTTAGATTGACAAGCAAACTGGAAAATTTCTAACCAATCAAATTACAGAATTCTTCAAATTGGGATCAATGAAATCAGTTTATAGTGAAAAATCAACTAATGGTTTTTTTCTCAGTGAAAAAATTTATGTCAAAATAAATAAAGATTTGCTTGATGGATTGTCAAGCGAATTCAACTTGTGGTCTAGTTTTTTCTTGCAAAATTTGTCATTTAAGACATTCGTAGCTTTTGCTATTGGAAACTTACACTCGTCTCCTACGTCGACTAATTTTTCGTTGCAAAAGCTACTCATTTCTGAAATGAAAAATTTTGTGGGAAAAAATTAGACCATTTGTTAAATTATATATGAAAAAAGAAATAATATAGCATCATATTAACCTTGCTGTCCTAGATCATTATGAAATCAATAGTACATGCGCTTATGTAAATGCTCTTAAAAAAATTTAAATAAATATTGCTATATTATTTAATTATTGTTAAAAATCCTAAACATATTCTATTTTCTTTTCTCCTAATTAGACACCTGTGTGGTGCTTTACATTAAAACTGATCAAAGCTGATCAACCATTAATTTTTATCTAATAAATCTTAAAATAAATACTTATAAGCTAGAGTTCATCCATTAATGTCCTGTAGTTTGTTCTGGTTGAAACTATACTAAACATTCTCACTCGCGCACAATGCTCTGATTTTACCCAAAACACTACACAAGCTCAAATGGTTTTGTCCTCTTCAATCTTCGGACGAGATCTTGATTGTCCAGCAGCTGAAGAGCTTCTGCATTGATATGCTATATAGCCTGGCTTCATGCCTGCTAGCAAACCTTTTAATGTCGTCTTGAACAGTTGGAATGCCAAGGTCCTGATGAAGGTCACTATTGCGGACGTACCATGGAGCCTTGACCATGTTACGCAGAACCTTGTTTTCGAAGGTCTAAATGGGCTTAATGTTACTAGCTTTGGTACAACCCCCAGAGCTGTATACTATATAACCGTATCGGCTTCAAAATCTGGTTATAGATTAGGATTTTGTTATTCAGTGCCAACTTAGAATTTTTTCCAAGGAGCCAATAATATTGTTCATATTTTAGACCAAGTTCGGTTCTTTTCTTCTTTACATGCTTTTTCCATCGGAGCTTAGCGTCTAGCGTCATGCCAAGGTACTTGGCATTGTTCGCGTATGGTACTAAAGTACCATTTATATCTAGTGGCTGTATATCAACTAGTCTTTTGTTCGTAAAGATTACATGGATAGACTTGAGCTCGTTCAGCTTGATCTTCCATTGTTTTGTTCACTCTAGTACTGTATTACTAGCTGTTTGCAGTTTACTGGTGGACACATCCTGTTCCTAACCTATTGCGAGTAGTGCCGTATCATCGGCAAAAGTTGCAATTTTAACATTGCCCAAATGCGGAATATCACTGGTGTATAGCAGGTAGAGGATAGGCCCTAGCACACTACCTTGAGGTACACCTGCGTTAATTTTTTTTAGTTCCGAGTATTCATCTTCTTGTTTAATTCTGAAGTTTCTATCCGATATGTACGAAGAGAGAACTTCCACATATTGTTTTGGAAGCATTTTGCTCAGTTTGTGAATGAGCCCTTCATGCCAGACTTTATCAAAAGCCTGGGGCACATCAAGGAAGACTGCTGAACAGACTTGCTTTTCTTCGAGAGCTTTTTCGATGACATCTGAGATTCGATGGACTTGATCTATGGTGGAATGCTTCTGTCTGAAGCCAAACTGGTAATCTGGAATCAGCCTATTGTTCTCTATTAGAGGTCTCAGTCTTTTAAGAAGTAATTTTTCGAAGAGCTTTGAAATAACAGGAAGCAGAGAAGTAGGCCTGTAAGACTTCACATCGTTGGGTGGCTTACCCGGTTTAGGCAGCATAATCACTTCTGCGACTTTCCAAATTGTAGGCACGTGCTTTAGTCGGAATGATGCGTTGAAGAGGTACGTAAGCATCACAATACCTCTTCTAGGCAGTTGTTTCATAACTTGGCCAGTGATGAGATCAAATCCTGGTGCTTTTCTAGCGTTTAGATTAGTCTTAATCTCATTAGCTACTTCCTTCGGAGTAACAGGAGGGATTTCTTCGTACAGTAGATTATTAACCTCTTCCAAGGCAGTGTTAGCTTCAAATTGATTCCTGATCAGAATTATTTAGATATTAAGTTAACCCTCTATAATCTGTTGCTGTGTCAACATTGATTTTTAGTTGATTATTATTCATTAGGGTTGCATTAAACTTCAGATTACTTGTCTGAAGTTGCTGTTTGAGCTCCATATAATTTTCTAAATTACTTACCACAACTGGAGGAGGGTTTTGTTCTTCAGCCAGCGTTGGCTTACTGTGGGTGGAGCTAAGGTTCTTCTCCGGTGACTCAGCTGCTTTCCTTTTCAGGAAGTATGCATTTCATACTTTGTTTATTACTGGACTCTCCAATAATCCTCTGAATAATCTATGTATATAGAAACCTTTGCTAAGAAATAAGCTATCAAATGGTGAAAACGGTATCAAAATATATTAAGTGGTTCTCGAGCTTCACCGGTCTTGACAAAAACTGGGCTTACAAAAATTACAAAGTTAATGGGGAAACGCACTGATTGCCAGCGACTGGCGCGTTTTGTGACACCTCCACACGCCATTGATTTTCCAACGAATATTATGCTATATAAAGTACATAACATATTAATGATAAACTACGTAGGTATATAATTAAAATAACTTTATTATGTATTCTCTTTGAACACGTCTACCATTCGTTTAAAGTTATTTTGAAAAAAGGGCCACTTATGTGTTTTATAGCATTTATTTGAGCAAAAAAAGTGTGGGACTTATTAGAAATTACGAAGAAAGGCATTGCTAATTATGACTCAAACGTGATTATATTAAATTATAGTTATATGTTATGATCCGATTGACATTATTATTAAGGAAAATAAAAACTCCACTGCAGTAGCACATCCTGAGCTACGGGATCCCAAAAATAACTTTTATAACTAGATCTGTTTTCTTACTTTGTGGATAGCTGACATGATCAGAAGGGGACCATTGATTTTTCAACGGGCATTATGCTAGTTTTAAAATAATCCTCAATGCTTGCTAAACTGCAGTTATGATGCTTTCAAAAATAAATTGTAATACCGAATCTAAATACAGTGGAATCTCTCATGAGCGGACGGCCTCGGTTTCGGATACTTTGTCCGCCCAAGAGGATGTCCGGTCAAAGAGTGTCAGCTAACTAGAGAATATTTGTTAATGGGATATATTCGGTGCAGGAAAAGCTGTCAGCACAACAAAGATGTCCGTTATAAGAGATTTCACTGTAAATACTAGAATTTATGAATTTTTATTATATAATTAAATTAGATTTACATAGTGTAGCTCAAGTATTCGTAGCCTCATATATTAAAATTTGAGATTTCCGAAAAGTTATTTATTTGTAAATAAAGCAAAGTGATTAAGTAGTCTGCAAACAATTGTCACATTGCGCTGGTTAATTTGTTTGTGACGGCTCGAAAAAACAAAGGCATAGTGGGGAATTTATAAATATAAAATGTTGAAAATTGAATATTGAGCTATGGTAATTTTTTTTAACTAAAAAGGACTAATACCAACACGGATAAAAGAGTGTTTGGCTGCTGTTTATGGGGAGTCTTGGTCATCATTTGCAACAAAAAAAACATTGGGTGCAGCCTATTACTCAAATCTATTGTGACAGCAAATTGTTGCTAAATGATGAGGAAAGCTTTTCCTTTTTGTTTTCAAAATTAAAATCGGTTCTCTTAGGAAACAGTTTAGGGACAAAAATGAAATTAAGCAAGTTGTGTTTGACCATTTTGACGGTAAAGGTTGAAAGTACTTTTATGGTGGTATAGAAACTTTAATTAAACAGTGTGGAGAGTGTGTTGATATTAAGTACTATATTGAAAAATAATTGAAGACCCTGGTGCGAAAACAGGATATGTGCAAAATTTGAAAAAATTAGATAATTGCTATATAAGTTTAAAATATTTTGTCTGGTGCGACTATGAAATATCTTCCTGTTGTTACTTATACTTTTCTAGCGCCAGGGCCTTTAAATAAAAAAATTGTTTTCTTCCGACCTTTTTTTTATGTTGGGCTAATAGTACATGGACCACACTAAAAACTTTTAGAAAAATAAAACAATTAAGAATCGAAATACCCCTTATACTGTGTACGAAAGAGACCGAATTAGACAGAGATGAACAACTACCTGGCCAAGATATTTAAAATCTTTAAAGTTTGTTTTGAAAACATGCTTGTAAGTCTATTGTTACTCATTCTATTCTAAATTCCTTTGACACACTTTATAAAATATCCCTTTTAAATGGAAGCATCTACTAATTATCCAAAGTTGTAGAGGGTATTTATGTTTCATTCTTTACCTTTAATAAAAGAATTACTAGAGTGAATCTACTGATCCTAGTTCACGACCGCAAAAGCATTTTTGGTAGGGATTTAAATAAGCATTATCTTACCTAATCTCCATCTCAATAAACCTAATAGTTTTCGAGAAAAACGACAAAAACCGTTAGGGGACCTGGTTTACCCTCATTATCTCTTCGAGCCCTCCACCTACAGGTGTTGACTTTGAGGGGGTGATTTAAGAATCCACAAGGAAGCCCTATGCAAAAATCCACTGACTTCGACCTCGACTTTCCGCTATTTTCTGTAATTTGACTGTACTATAGTGATTTGACTATTATTTTTTACTTCAATATTTTTGACATACCTATCAGTTCTGAAATTTAAATAATGTTCTCTTTTCAGTGCAGGAAGTGTATGCTGTAACACTCCAACTAGCCCCACAGGGCAAACTTTATTAGATCTGTACATCGAGAAAGGTATCCTAGATCAGACAGCCAGAAAGAGGTTATGCCACCTTATAGCTGACGAGAGCTAAACGAGGAACCAAGGAAAAAAGTCGCGTCTTTAGATTTACATTTTTATTGGAATCTTTAATTTGTACTTATAATTGTCACATGTTATCATAATTATAATTATTTGGATAATTATTTCAGGATGTTGAGTATAATGAATACAATATAATTAATCGTTCTAATGTAAGTTTTTTAAGTAAATATCGTTTTATTTTATTTGTCTTGCCTTCATTTTTGAACAATAACAGTTTTTTTTTATTGAATTTGTTTCTTTTCAACTTTTTTTGTGTAAGTATGATATTGGTGATTTGAACTCACTATTATTGCTAGTTGGACATATTTGCTCTTCAGAATTACTAGATTTCCATCAGTTTCTGAAAATATTTTCAGCTATCTCTGTGAGAAAACCTTATATAGCAGATGAAGGTAATACACATTGAAATGAGGCATAAAAATTGAAAACATTCATATTTTCAATGTGCATTTTCCTCCTATATCATTACAGGGTTTCTCCTAGAATTAGCTTAAAATTAGACTTTGAGGGAGTGGGGGAAGTTTGGAGATTATGAAGAGAAAATTAGGCAAACTACCAAAAATAGTGAGTTGAAATCACCAATGTCATCTGGTAGAAACAACCAGAAAATATAGTAATGTGAACTTGAATCGATGGGTAAAATCAACTAAGCAGAATGGTATTTTAGTTATATGCAATGGTCATGACTGCTATCATATGTAGTTGATTCCACCTTAGAAAGATGCTGAATTAACTTGACATATAGGTATTTTTACTATCCAATATTATTACATCAGCCAGAAAATCCAAGCTAATGCAACTACATCGTGAGTTACTTTTACTAGCCTACTAGGTTGATTTAACTATACACAGTAAAAAATGCAGTGGTGGTGAAAAACATATTTGGTGTGGTGAAATATCTGAGTGTGAATTTCTACACTCATGTGAATGAAATTAACAACCAAAATTAACACGCAGCAACAATTTTCTTATGAGTGTTATCTTAATTTAAAAAAATGGGTAAAAATAATGTTTTTGGTGTACAAATCATTTGAATTTGGTAAAGATATTCTCGTTAGTGTAAGAGTCATCTTTCAGAAAATGTATTTCACTATTCTAGCATGTTAACAGCAGTAAAGAGTGTTAATGAGATTGCCAACAAAACCGATTTAACCCTCGCGAGTGTCATCCACCGAACATTCATCTCCAACGCGAATAATCACGATTGGACGTGAGACTTTTATTTACTGTTTGTGTTTGAATGTAGTTAGTTGTCTTTGAAAGTCACAATGATTTTTAAGATTCAACTAGCCAATAAAGTAAATATGCTAAAATAGAAGAGGATGCATCTTTCTACGATATTGTGCAATTAGGTAAGATTTTAAAATTATAATTTCCAGTCCTGGTTGTGTCTATTCAGCTCTTTCTTATGTAAGAGTTTTAGCAGCCATGTTGATCCTTTGTAATTTCAATCATCATTATGCATAAATATAAATAATAATGTTTACGTGAATTATGGATAAATAATAGATAAAATTATTTTCAGATTTTTGGTTTACAAAGAACCATTTAAGTGTAAAACCGTTTCTGGTTCCTGCTATGTAGTACCTACATAAGTATATATGTGATGAAGTATATATGTCGGTATAGTAGGTCGGTACTTGGAGACGG
Source organism: Agrypnus murinus (assembly GCA_929113105.1). NCBI lineage: Eukaryota > Metazoa > Arthropoda > Insecta > Coleoptera > Elateridae > Agrypnus > Agrypnus murinus. Next base: position 71,212,008 of record OV816024.1, read on the forward strand.
CCGAACTCAGCTTAAAAAGATGGCGCACATGTGTTTATAAAACGTGTGATTACTGACATTGTGATTAGTGACATTAAATGTCGTTTCTATAATTACAGGTAAGGTTTGTAATGTAAATTAGAATGTGTAAATAATTTTAATAAAACTTTAATTACAGAAACTCATAATTACAAATGATAAACACAAACAGTCAACTTTGAACATTTTTACATTGGGTAACAAAATTAAGAATTCATGATTATCAAATAATGAAGGAAAATCATCACAGTATGTATTTACATTGGATTATTTAGATTTAGAATGTATTTATATTTTACATTTTGTTTTAAAATAAAACTAATATTTGTGTGCATTATTTTTTTACTTTTTTCTTTTTGTACACTCCAATAAATGATTGTAACCACTATAATTGGTTCCTTTTCCATTAAAAAAATGTTCCTTACCATTATAAGCAATAATTTTTACACTAAAAGAATGGGAAATTAACACTCAGTTCGTGCATACTTTACACTCAACAAATGTTTTCTCACACAACAATATGGTTGTCATTTTTACACTCAGTGTCCATGACTTTAACCTGCATTGAAGGTTAAAGTTGTTATATATTTTACCACTTTTAAGACCAATGTTATTTACACTCATCAGTGTGGATAAATAGGAACCACTCTGGGTGTTATTTGAGTGTAAAAGTTAACACTCCATTTTTTACTGTGTATGAGCTTCATTTCTAACTGTCTCATTTCGTATATCTAACTATACTATTAAGACTATTTTAACTATATGCAAGGCTAAAACAACCTAACACGGTATGGTAAATTTAACTATTTACCGGTTGCTTTTACCATATGGGAGTGTGATTGATTTAACCTTATTGGATAATTTAACCAAACACATTTTACTAAAATCGTATAGTTCGTGTTACCCATAAGTATTGTTGTCACTTTTCGTACCATATTTTCGGGTTGCTGCAACTCATTTTTGGTTAATTTAACCTGAATATTTTTTTCAGTGTTTCATTCATGAATTGACAAGAAACTTTCATTCATCCTTTCTAAGGATTTGAAAATTCCAAACCTCCACTGACAAAACCTTTACCCTCTTCTTTTAAACTAAAACGGTAAAATTAAACTGTAAGATAACAACAAAGTGAAATCTTTTTAAGCATTTTTGCATATTCCGTGGTTGGTGTTATGTTCGGTGTTATTTGTGTTTTTTTCATTTAATGATTTCTTTATTAAAAATAATTGTATTTATACAACATAAGTATTGTATTAAAAGTTTAAATATGCATCGTTTGTATGGGCTATGTGATTCTACTTTTCCTATTCACAATGCATAAACTTCACTACCACGGTAAAACAAAAAACAGCGTTAGCGCATATCTTCAAGTAATTATTTTTATTTGATAACTTTACTGAATGGAGGATTGTCTTTTCAATGTATTATTCATTATTTAACTAACAATTACAGACGTCAAATAATACGTATGTATAGAATGTATCTATACAAACAATAATAATAAATAATATACTGCATTCGATAGTTTTAATAATTTTCTATCTCTCATATACATTTTGTATACCTAACAGGTAAAGCGCTGCACAAAGACGTTCTGCATTGTTTATTTTAATAAAACAAAATTACTGTTTAATTAATAAGAATAGGGTTCTTACATGATTTTCAGATTTATTTCCGAGTTCAGAATTGTATATTTTACTGTTATTCAAAATATTTTTGCTAAATAACAGTTATTATTATAGTTATTACCGAAATAAGTTTAAATAATATTCAGGCCCTTGAAACGCATTTGCGCTGGCGCGGGAAGCGTGACGTCACTACGCGTAGTCCCTTCTTGCAAATAAATACACTTACTCCGTATATTTAGGTGTTGTAATTTCAAGTTTATTTGTAGTATTCTAAGTTACCACTTGTTTTAGTTTGTTTTACAGTATTTTTCAAGACTATAAAAGCAAGAGGAATTATAGAAAGGTAACTTTTAAATTACCTATAAATGTATGCTTATTATACTTAAAATAAAATAATACACAAGTCTATTGCAATACGAAAGATTCTAAACCTAGAAAATTCTAAAAGTGGAAAAGTTATGACCTAAAAAGGCCGCATGCTATTCCAATGGGTCGAAAAATACAATTTGTTCAATTACGCTAAAACTTGATATTGGGGGGGGGGGGGGGTTCTAATACTGCTAAGCACTACCCTGTTGTTAATTTTCTGAAATTCTGAAATTATTATTGTCCTTAGAATGGCAGCCTAATAATTTTGGGATAATACATGGTGTTGAGGATGTTACAACTATAGATTAAAATCCCAAGCTGGCACACCGTGTATTTCTGTATAGGAAGTTTTAGCTAAATATCTGGCATAATTACATTTACATAACATACATACATAATCCTTAACCCATAACCCCTTATACCCTTGTATGTCGAAGTGCCGAGCGACGCACCGAGCCGCAGAGTGGTTAGGGTCAATATGCCAGTAATTGACCACTTAAGAGATTTTTCAGAAATATTAACTTATAATGTTGTAATACATTTTTTAAATAAAATAAAAAATGGTATAAAGTGCAGTTATAGTCTAAGACTCTAAATATCAATAATACACAAATTAAAAAACATTTCGTTTCATAGAAAAAAAATATAAGGATAAAAAAGTTAGAATTTTCCAGTAACCACAAACTACCTAGTGTTTGACCAAATTTTTCCCAGTAATTGACCAGTGTTATAATATAACGAATAAAACATCAGTTTTTTATTATTTTAATATATTTTGTTATAGAGCCACATAGTATGTATTGCATGCTAAAAAAGACAATGAAAAGAAAAATTACCAGTAGTTGACCACTTTATGAAGCCAGTGGTTGAGCAGTAGTTTTGTGCGATCAAATACTGGAAACAGCTATTAATTTAAAATTTTAGTAAGAGAAACAAGAACAAGAGTAACTTACTAATCTTGTAGGGGCGAAAAAAAACTAAATTCTTTATTTTGCATAAAACTAGTGGTTGGTCAACTACTGGAAAACTGATAAGATTTCGAATTTTGTAATTGACCACCACATTTTTTGTAAAAAAAGTGTCAATTAAAAAAATATATATAACAAAAATGTATTAGTTCGACCTTTCTATTACTTACACAATATATATAATATAACGATTTTCATTAAAATCTCTGATGATTGCAGATTTCAATAGAGTTGTTTACTTACCACGCTTACTGTAGAAGCACAAATTTAACTGTCAACTAAACGAACACAAATGCCACATGTATTTAGACAACCGTTTGACCAAGATAACGCATCAATGTGGCACCATATAGTAATTAGAGGTGCAATAATCGCTTCAGAAACATGAAATATTCATAAAATGAAGTTTGGTCAACTACTGGGTGATGGTCAATTACTGGCATACTGACCCTATTTGGTTGTGGAATGAGACAACGGAGCCATGTAGGCAAGTACACTGCGCTCGTAGTTTACCCATCCGAGTACTTTCCGAAGCAAACTCAACTTAACTCTGTTAAGCGATATAAATCCACTATAACTATAACCACCCTGCGGTGCTGCCGACAGCAGTTACATTTGAAACTCATTAATAATTAGCTTTTGCAAAGTGGTTAGCCTCTTTAAGTACGCCTATGACTGTTCGTATGTTTTCGTAATTTGTCTGCTAATTTCACATGGGTAATTGTTTAGGGGTCATAAAAACACGAACACCTACAAACATTGTGTTTATGTATGTATTAGATATGTCAATATATTTATTTTATAGAACTTACTAGTAGTACTAGTTTGAACAACTGCAAGAAATCAAAACATTCTTAAGAAAGACATATCTATAAAATAATAATCTAAAAATAAACATTTTTCTTTAACAGTTTTTATATGCATTAGAATACCCAATTTTTCATCTTATTTCCGGACCTGCTGCATGTCTAATGGTTATTTGCATTGAATTCCATTATGATCCTATATTTGCTACCTCACAACAGACATCTAAATAACCTTCGCAGGAATTGGTGTCTGTAGGTCTGAAAAATAAACATTGTTTTAAAATGATTGTAGAAGTTGGTTAATAGTATATTAAAGTATTAGTTTCATAAGACACGTTTTTAGCGCACGCGTCAAAACGAACCGCGTAGCGGGGACAAGAGCGCTAAAACGTCTTATGAAACGAATACTTTATACTATTTTTTCTATTTGCGTTATTTTTAATCATTTTAAAAAAATAATTTAATTTTAAGTAAAATTTGTTAGGGGAACTTTGTTAACTTTTTTAACAGTTGTCAACACTGAAAATTCAGATTCCGCATTTGTTTTTCTTTACAGCATAAATAAGTTTGACATTTTAAGAACAGCTGTTCAACCTGATAGTAACTTTAAAAAATAAAATGTTACTGTTTTCCGTATTCTAATAAATTTCTTTAGGACACGCACAATGCGTGTCCTAATGGCTTCATTAGGACACGCAAATATAAAAAATTGGTTAATTGATGCAATATGTGCACAACCGCAATAGACTATAATAGCTGAGACATTTCGGATTAGTTATGTAGTTTAGTATTCGGAATACAAGAAAGCTAAATACAATTAGCCAATTACATAGTTAAAATTTTAAGATTAAAAGAGATGCAAGCAATGTAGGTTTGTGTAGTGCTGCTTGCATGTATTGCTGCAACAGTCATTTAGACAAAATGCTCTTTCATTACATACGTAATATTATCATTGAAGGTGATTGATTATTATTTGTTTAAACCTGAAAACCCAATTATTCTTTGCCTATGATTGTTTTCGTTTACCAGTTCTATTTTGTCTAATAGTGAAAAATAATGCTACTCATTTAGTACCGAATTTACTGCAGATGGAAATAAACGTTGAATGAATACTCTCACTCTGGATGAAAGCGACTCACCCTCGATATCTCAACTAAACATAAAAATATTTTTTAAATTCATACCTTATGTCTATAACTGTATCTGGTTCTGTTTGTATTTTCGAGGAACATTTATAGTAAGGTACACATCTATGTAGATCTTTATCAGCTCCTTGACCACATTTTACACTTTCTTCTGCAATTATGCTGACTATCAGACAGACACTGATAGTAGCAAATAAAAGTATTACTTTACTCATTCTAAAAAAACAAATACGTTAATTTGTAAAACAATAAATGTTTATACTTTTAACATAAATTTTTCTCGTCTATTTTACTAACCTGTTTTAAATATAGCCAACGTTTTCTGGCAAGTTTATTAATTTTGTCCTGTTACTGTTGTAGATTCAAAACCACTAACTACATTTTAATTTAAATCCAATATTTATATCAGTGTGTAGAAATTCCAGTTTTAACATTTTATGTATATACACTTATGTGCAAAATTATTAGCTACTCCCATATTTGCTCTTGCTTAATAACAAATTAAAAACAATGAAAAATATATAAAAAAATATATTATTAATAAATTACCAACATTATCTTATAACATGATCACATTGGTATAGTAGTTAAACCTAACAGTTGCTTCATTTTAGTGCACTACAGGTATATTGATTATAATAAATAATACCAAACACTATCCTGTAAATTTATTTTTATTATTAAAAATAATTATTATTGCTTAACAAATATATTTCTCCTACAAAGTAGGCATCATCAGTGTTGTAAACCAACTAAAATCAACAAATTAAAAATACATCCACAACTCACATTAAAATCTTATTTAAAAGTGGGGAGTATGTCAAATAAAACGTTATGGAGGGGGGCTAAATCAAAATTCATAAGATGATCTTTGTTTAAAAACATATATATAGCTTCCTTTATATTAAAGTATTGATACTGGTTCACCTCTTCTAATAGTTTTACACTTTTTATTTTATGACCTTCACTCCATACATGCTCTGCCAAAGCGGACTTATCAAACATTTGATTTTTCTACTGTAAAAAGAATAAATTAAAAAAGAAATTTAAAAATCTTTCTGCTGAATTAGGTAAGAAAGTGGAAAATACAATTAATAATAGCCAGTCGGACTTAAATATTGTTGTAAACCATACTAATTTAAATTTTAGAAAAGAAGAAATGGAGTTTCTTAATAAAGGATTACAGTACGCTATCACACCAACACAAGTTCCAATCCAGGAGATGATTAGTGACTTCGAGGTTAATATTAAAGAATTGGAAGACGAACAAAAAATAGTTTACAGAGACGGCTTCAAAAGAATGTTAACGAAAGAATTACAAAAGACAAAAAACAATAAGAAGATATGGAGAAATAAGAAAAACAAAGATATTATTAATAGTTTAAAATCAAAAGAATGTTTCTATGTTAAATCAGATAAAGGGAATAATATAGTTATAATTAAAAAATCTGATTACCAACATAAGATTGAAGCATTAATAAATGAGGGTCCTTATAAGGAAATCAAAAAGAACCCGTTAAATCAATTTATTAAAGAAGTTAAACAAGCCTTACAAACTAGCAAGAATGTAATATCGAATCAAGAAGCGAAGAAACTTAAAGTGGATAACCCTATCTTACCTAGACTTTATGGTCTTCCGAAGTTACACAAACCAGGAGATCAAATGCGCCCTATTGTATCAAATTTAAATAGCCCGACTTATAAACTTGCCAAGTGGTTATCTAACACTTTTAATAAGTTCGATAAGTTCGAAAGTTTGAGTGTTAAGAATAACATACAATTAGTGGAAAAATTAAAAAGTGTATAAATTCAAGATAGTGATCAACTGGTGTCATTTGATGTTAGTTCCTTGTTCCCAAGTATCCCAATCAATGAAACTATCAACTATCTAGAAGAATGGTTGATAAATATAGGTGTAGAAAAAGATAAAATTAAAGAATTAATCTCACTGACTAGATTATGTATGAAACAAAATTGTTTTGTTTTCAATAATATATACTATCAACAAACGAATGGCACAGCTATGGGAAACCCATTATCACCATTTTTAGCGGAACTTTTCATGAGCAAATTCGAAATTAAAATGAAAGAAAAATGTGATTGGTTTCCCAAAGTGTGGCTGAGGTATGTTGATGATGTCTTTGCTATTGTCAAAAAAGATATTTGTTTAGAAGAGATGTTAAACAAAATGAATTCCAGATGTGACAGCATTAAGTTCACTGTTGAAAAAGAAATTGGCAATTCATTACCATTTTTAGATATTAGAATTATCAAGGCTTGTTCCCAGCTGGAGTTCAACATATATAGAAAAGAAACCAATACTAACAGATACATCCCCAATGATTCCTATCACCATTGGAGTCAAAAATTAGCTGCTTTTAACAGTATGGTCCATCGCATGATAAATATTCCCCTTACCAAAAGTAGATACAATAAAGAAATGGACTTCATTATCAATGCGGCTGTTATTAATGGGTATGAAAAAGATACCATTTTAAAAATAATAAATAGACAAAAATTAAAATTTGAGTTGAAGTCTGTTACTTCTTTAAAAAAACATACCGATGAACTTAAAAGAAAGAAATTTATTTATCATTCGACTACCACTAACAAATTAAAGCAACTATTTAAACCTCTGGGGATACAAACTGTTTTTTCTTCCTCTAAATTTAAAATTAAAAATCTTTTAGGTTCTACCAAAGATAAAATTAACCCTTTAGATAAAGCAGGGATTTACGAAATTGCATGCAATAATTGCCACAAAAAATATGTAGGTCAAACTAAAAGAAATGTACGCACTAGAGAAAAAGAACATATATATTATATTAAAAATCAAATGTTTGATAAGTCCGCTTTGGCAGAGCATGTATGGAGTGAAGGTCATAAAATAAAAAGTGTAAAACTATTAGAAGAGGTGAACCAGTATCAATACCTTAATATAAAGGAAGCTATATATATGTTTTTAAACAAAGATCATCTTATGAATTTTGATTTAGCCCCCCTCCATAACGTTTTATTTGACATACTCCCCACTTTTAAATAAGATTTTAATGTGAGTTGTGGATGTATTTTTAATTTGTTGATTTTAGTTGGTTTACAACACTGATGATGCCTACTTTGTAGGAGAAATATATTTGTTAAGCAATAATAATTATTTTTAATAATAAAAATAAATTTACAGGATAGTGTTTGGTATTATTTATTATAAACCTAACAGTGTTAATTATTAATTACATAAACTTTTTTCACAATGTGTTTTTAAATTCAAACAACTAAGGAAGGGATTACCCTACCTCATCATATTACGCCTTTTAATGCATATTAAGCTTTTTAAAATGCAAAAAAGGGGAAAGCTAGCAGGGAAATGTTATACCTATCACATCATTTTTGAAATACATGTTCAGTGGTGATTAGGTTTTGTGTCTAGGTATAAGTACAATTTATTGTTTGTGTTGTATTTTCCAATCAAGCAATCGGGCCTTTGTATGCATTGAACTTAAATCCTGTAAGCTATCTTGAAACTGTGTATGCAATGTTAAAGATTGAAAGCTATCATTAAAAAACAATGAAACATAGGAAAATGGAAAACATCCCAATCTATATACAGAAAGTCGACACAGATATTACAGTAGCTACCTAGTAAAACAGACCCAAAAGTGAAACGGGTAAAGAATTCTAAAATTCGGTTGATAAATTATCATTGTGTTTATTTATGACCTATATACAACCTACTGTATATAAATATTAGGAAACGGAGAAGATGCGGGGTGTCTAATAATTGCGGATATGAGTGTCTCTTAGATCTTTTGTTTATGTTTGTAGTTGGAATTTCAACTTGCTGCTCTTGATACATATTATGTTAAGTTTCTTAACAATAACGGACTGCTGCAAGTTTTCAATTTGTATTTTACACTATGATAAAAGATATTAATTTCTTTTATAGTGGACAAGGAATAGATAAAAGCCTAACCGAACTATTATGAAGTAAGTCTATGGCAACAGAAACGTGTCTTTTTACCTTTTTTCGTCAGTGTGATTGCTATATTTGTTTAGTTGCAAGATATCGAATTTGTACTTTTATTTAGAGCAACGGATAACCTCCCCGATATTTTCTTAAAATCCTGTTTATTTAAAAAAGTAGAACTGTCTACCTTATCAGTATTTTTTTGCAAAAACTCGATTAAGCCTTATTACGAGATTAGTTAATTATTCCAAGATTTTTTACATCTAAATTAAATCAAAGTCTCATTGTAAAATCCTTAAAAATTATCTAAAGAAAATTAAATTTCTCTACTTTGTGTTAATAATAGGCTACTATGTGGTAACTACTAAGTGATTTTTTCTACTCCTACCTGTAAATCACCCGTTTACTTCACGTTTCGAAGAAAAAAGATACTGTACAACTTGGGTGGAATGCCTATATCGCCCTCGAACGATTGAGGCACTTCGCCTTCGGCGTCGTGCCTCAAACTTCGTCCTCGTGCGATATAGGCATCATATCCACCCTTGTTGCACAAACTACTATAATAATAGAGACTGTTATTAAATCGTTTTGGAAACTATTTGTTTTGTAAGATTGGTAACATTTGTTCTATACTACCTACATAAAAACACATCGTCAAACGTCAAATGTTATTTGATAGCTTCACCACGCATGTAGAACATGAAAAAATCGGTAGATTAGTAATGCAACATTTTTAATAAGCTTGAATTTACAAATTTCTATAAAATTAATTGCAAAGTAGAAAAATAGTAGTATATTATACTTGTTTTATAAGACTTTTTGTAGCACTCATTCCTTGGGAACACTCATCGCCTCTCCATCGTGTCCCAAACAACTGGTGCTACATTACACCGTCTTATACGAGTCGTTAAATAATATACTATTAGAATGCATTTATTCGCTTTTTATATTTAGATATCACTTACTGTCTTACTATCAGATTGATTGTTCAAAGACCCTGATTAAACACCGGTTTCTGCCTGATTAAAGCAAAGGAAATTTGAAGAAAGCGAGTGGGAAAAAATGGAAAAGCTGTACTGCTCTAAGTTAGAGGTGTAAAAATAATTGAGGTCCCCTTGCAAGTTTGAAAACCGGGGGCCTGTTGTATTTTAAAGAATTTTATATAAGTATTCTTATCTAAGACAAGTAACAATAAGCAAATTTTACAGGAGAAACAAAAAACTTTTGCTATTACTGCAGCAGTCTATAGCATGGAATAAGGGATTTCCTATTATAGTTCAATTTCTATTAACCGAAGATATTGCATAGTCGCACCAGGCAACGAGAGCATATTTTAAAACTTATATCTTAGTCCAGTAAACGGAGGCCAAAAAAGGTGGTTACCCTACAAAAGATCTCGTAGTTCTAAATTTTTGATATGTTGCATAGACTGGTGGGCTAGTGAAAAATCCAAGTTTTCTCACACCCTCCCCCTCCGCGTCCTCCTTCATCTTGGAAAAACCATCGAAAATCGACACTTTTCTCTTCTATCTTCAAAAAACGTAACAATGATGAACGTTCACGAAGTTTAGGGGAGAGTGGTCCACAATGAAACATGGTCCACAATGAAACATGAGGTTTTCTTCCTTACCTAGCAGCGCCACCCCGATCGCGTGTGTATGGTTGGCATTAGCTCTCTCTGGTTGTATTTTGTTCTATGTTTGCAAGTGGCCGACAGCGATTAGCAAAAAAGAGTGGCTGTTTTTATGTTTGGCGATATAGCAACTAAAAATTTGACGTCCTCGAAAATTTGTTATTTTCCGGAAAGTATTGCACCTAGAAGAATAATTACTGGTCCTTTCAAGTAGTCTGAAAGTAAGTATTAATTCATGTAAAGGGCAATTTGATGTTACCGGTGTTAACTGGTTTTTAGTCTAGAAAATTCTCTCCACGTCATGTGGGGTACAATGAAACATTTGCGCATGGGGTACAATGAAACTGTTTCATTGTGCCCCACAGCCTGTTTATACCTACATTTCTTTAGTTTTAAAATCATTTCAAATCAGCAATTGGGCTATTCTGTATATTATACTACTATATTAATGACGAATTTAATAAAGTTTAAGACATTTGTACGCAATTTTTCCAGGAAAATCGGCAATGGCAAGAAACCGAAAGAGGAAGACAGAGAAGGGGAACTTTTCAGAGGACGTAATGAGACAGGCCGTTTTGCTTGTTGAACAAGGGATGAGTGTTCGTAAAGCTGCCAAACAAAAGGGTGTATCGTACGTCACTTTGTCCCGATACGTGAAAAAGAAACGAATGTCAAACAACGAGAAAGACATTAGAATGAAACCAAATTATGCTTGCCGACAAATCTTTACGTTAACACAAGAAGAGGAACTAGTCAAATACATCCTGAATTCAGCAAAAATGTTCTACGGTCTCCCCACAATTGAATGTCGACAGTTGGCATTTGAAATGGCTCGTATCAATGCTATTCCATGCCCGGACACATGGCATGAGAATGAAATGGCAGGTATTGAATGGTTCCGTGGTTTTATGAAAAGACACCCGATTCTAAGTATTCGAACTCCAGAGGGTTGCAGTTTATCACGTGCCACTTCATTCAACAAAACGAATGTGAAACAGTTTTTTGACAATCTAGAGAACGTTCTATCGGCTGTTCCTGAGTTCGCAGATGGGACTAGAATCTATAATTTAGATGAAACAGCAACACCGACTGTCCAGAAACCGCCGAAAGTTCTAGCAGAGAAGGGGGCAAAACAAGTTAGCAAGTGTACCAGTGCAGAAAAGGGAACAACAGTTACGACATGTTGCATCATAAGCATGGTCTTCCCCCGAGTCCATTTCAAAGCTCATATGATACATGGCGCCCCCAGTGGTACATGTGGACTGGCTGCAAAGTCAGGGTGGATGACATCAGAGCTTTTTCTGGAGGTCATGAAGCACTTTATTCACCACACAAACAGTTCAAACGACTCCCCGACTTTGCTATTGTATGACAATCACGAGAGCCACTTATCAATCGAGGTGCTCAATCTCGCCAAAGAACACGGTGTGACAGTACTCACGTTCCCACCTCATTCCACAAACAAATTGCAGCCCTTAGATGTGGGCTGTTACAAACCGTTCAAAACTTACTACAATGCTGCCTTGGATAGTTGGATGACGGCGCATCCAAGAGAAACAGTGTCCATATATAACATAGCAGAAAGTGTCAAGATTACTCACGAGAGATCGATGACTCCGGCAAACATAACGGCTGCTTTCAGAAAAACTGGAATTTTCCCCTACGACAGACATGTGTTCAATGACGATGATTTTCTATCAAGCGCAGTGACGGACCGTCCTTGTCCCAACGAGCCATCTGCGTCTTCCAGTGACCAGATGCCACACAACGATGTCGCTAACACTCCAAGTTCAACTGCTTCTTCCGGAACCTCTAGCATGGACATCGACCCTACAGAATCGACATCGACTAGTTGCAGTAGGCCAATGCCTACGCCGACTGATGACTTTCAAAGCCCAGAACTATTCAGGGGATATCCAAAAGCTGGTGAGCGAAAAGGCAAGCAGTCCCGCGAAGGGGGAAAAGCATGATAGCTACAAGCACCCCTGAGAAAAATGCCATAGCTGAAAGGAAACGTTTGTTAACTTCTAAATCCAAACAATGTGCTGCAAAGGTGGCCAGAAAATCAGTTGCTCGCAAATTAATCGACAATGACACGTCCGATGACGAAGAATACCCAAGTGCCGCAGAATCAGATTCAGATAAAGAAAATGAAACGTCGGACGCAATCGACGCCTCTAATCTTGACGCTTTGGAAAGGGATGTAGTGCAAGGTGACTTTGTTCTCGTTGAATTTGATATGAATGGTAGGAAGAAAGTGTTTTATGTCGGAGAAATCATTAGTTCCACCACTGAAGATGGACTCAAAGTGACTTTTTTGCGAAAGAGTAACAAATGGAAGGAAAGTTCATGAAACCTGATGCGGAGGACGTGTCAAAAATTGACAAGAATCAGATCAAAATGATTCTCCCGAAACCTCAAAAGTGTGGTCAAACCAAACAACAAAATGCTTACCTGTCGTTCGGACTTAATTTTACTAACATGAACTTGAGATAAAAACTGATAAAGACATTATTAAAAGACCTGAATTTATAGTTCTGTTCACTGTAATTTACCCACATTGCCTGTCCATAGCGAAAACATTTTCTAAAAACAAAACTCCATGTAGCCTAGGCTAATTCCCATACAGTTTCATTGTGCCCCATTTACCGTTTCATTGTGCGCCAATGGTGGGGTACAATGAAACATATGACATCATGTTTTGTATATTAAATAACAACTGCCAGTATCAATAAAACTTTCTATCTCTGTGTACATAATGTTTACAAAAGTGCATAGTATGTGTGTTATTTTTCGTGTTATTAAAAAATTGAAATCGAGTAAGTTATGAAATAAAACAACTTTTCCGTTTCATTGTGCCCCACTCTCCCCTATACTCGTCTTTGATTACCCTATTCGTTGATTCTAGGGCATTGTTTATTGTTGGCAAATTCATGTGTGCATCCAAATACCAGTTACGATTTTGTATCAACCATTGTTTGCTGAAATACTTTGCGAATTTGATTTTCGTCTCCCATTTCGTAAGAAAAGCTTTAGAGGCCAAGTTGAATGTATTTGAATCCGTAGTTGCGTGAAGAGAATCAACATCTGCCAAAATGTCCTTCTGATTGCTTTTCTCAATGCACTTCTCCACACGTGCTTTGATTTTTATTTTAGCGTGAGCCCAACACATTCTGATAATTACTTCGTCTCCAAATACATCAGTAAATGCGTTTTGTATCGCTTTGGCTGCATCGCAAAGCAAAACTTCTGGCTGTAAAGTTTGTGAGTACAAGGTAGAAATATTAGCTTTCATAGCGCCAAATAACAGTTTGAAGTAGTTTTTTTCTTCGCTAGTTGTAACTCCCAAGCCGGATAAAATTTCTTATTTTTGTCTGTACTTTCAATTACACATCCTGGAAATCCTTGCCACACTAATTTATACGTGGCATCAGCATAAACGATTTTGACGTCACCTGCTAACTTGAGCAGGAATTTAGTTAAAAATGCAAATCTGAATTTAGGCTGATCATTTTCTTCAACAGTTTCATATACGATAACGTAAGCTTCATGACAATCCCCCCGGGATGGTAGAGTGACACGACAGCCAAGCCTCCAATTCGCCCTGACTTCTTGTAGGACTTCCATACTTAATACGATTACGGTCATTTAAATATGTTTTAGTTGGGACATTTTTGGCATAGCGATGCCTTACTCATGCTAAATTACTCATAATTGCTCTTGGTTTGAGATGCAATTCGTGCAGTTTATTTATTTCTGCTTTAGTTGCATCACTCAATCCATAATTTGAGAGTGTTTTGTTTTTGTGATCGTGGTCCGAATCTGTTTCATAAAGTAAAACTGCGTGAGATGCCGCATCAAATAAAAAGTACCGGGGTCCTTTTGTGTAACTTTGTTACATCTGTAATATTTCTTTACACCTCCACTTACTTCATGCTTCCGAAAAAAAGACCAAGTCTTTTCCGATACGATAAGATCTTTAGCGTGGTTTACACTCTCGAACCTTTTCACAAATGTCCAAACCTTTGTTTGGACTTGGTCTACTACAGCATGCATGTCATAATGTTGTAATGTAATCAAAGTTAGCAAGAAACAATACATCAAAAAACAACAAAAAAAATTGTAACAAAATAAATTTATGTATTTGACATATTGTAAAAATCACTTGAGAATAAAGCATATTCAAGAAGCTGTACAATCAATCACATTCATTAATTATTGTTAATCACATATGGTCCGGAGGTAAACACATAATCACAAAAATAGTGGAACAGTGGTTCGTGCAGGAAAAGTCCATCAAGCATACCAAAGCCCATACAACCTTACTTTCAGAACGTCTCTCCTTTGCAGTGACAACAGTGGTCTCTTCAGTGTCTGACCTTTCCTCCTCTAATTCCAGTATAGGTACTCTTTTTCTAACAAATTTTGAGTTTGCTGATGGACTCTCATTATCTCCGTAGCTGTGTGACTCCATATTTACAAGTAGAAACAGCATATGAAATTCTACAAAACAAAGACTTTTGCATTTAAAACGGTTAGCGTGACGTACCGACACAAACACTGGACATAAACACCATTCATGCCACGCGGCACTCAATGCGGCAGGTGCTCTTGGCGCTGATTGGTAATTCTTCTGAACGCGCCATCTAGGCTTTGCCTCCTTTGGATATCGTCTCATCCAATTTGAGATCAAATCTATTTACAGAAGCATCCCTAAGATCAGTCAGCCGGGTGTATGCCGGCGGCCCCTGAAGCTAGTGAGGCCCTGCAACGAGCTACCTTACTTTAATCAACACTTTTTTTATTTACTTGGGGCCCCACTCGCTATTATTATTCCCGGGGCCTCAAAATCCAAAGGACGGCGCTGTCTATTTAATTGATAATAGATCTTTTTATTTGTATCTACCAAATTGGTGGTAAAAACACAATAAAACATGAACGGTAATTTGATACCGATAGGATTTATTTGGTTGCGTAGCGATTTATTTGGTGGTCAATCTATCCATTCAAAAACAAAACTATTTTCCTGCGCTCTAAAAAGTTAATCTGCACTGCAGTTGTGGAATTAAATACTTTGTTTTGAAAACATATATTTATTTATTTGAAGGTTAATGTTTGGGAACACTTTGTTTTATTTGAGATAAAAAATATGAATAGACTTTTTGGGGATCTCACAGTAAGCAGAGTACCGTCTTATTTACGTAATTTTTTAGACATATTTGGTCGCTGATGACGAATGCCCAATTATAACGTTATATTGACGTCATACGAGTATGACGAATGTAGAGTTACGACGTCTTAATGACGTCGACAAACTTCTTTAAAAAATATCAGTAAGACCCGTTTACATATACGAGAATTGTGGAAATTTTAACCAAAATTTTGCTGGAAAATTTTCACACTATTCTTACAATAAATGTACAATTAATAAATATATTCATTGAATTTGAATAAATAAAATAAACCTAAAAGTATCAGCGCTAAAATATTACTTGGTATTTTGCTTTATTATTGTTGCAGGCTTTACATACGTTCCAAAATTCAAACTCCGATGGCCGATTTCACAAAGCTTGATTAAGTTCTAATTAACTTAATCATGATTAAATTTGAAATACAGAAATATAATTGGATAAAATTTCAGGTCTCTTAAATTTCAGCCAATGAAGTTCTGCATTTCAAATTTAATCATAATTAAGGAAATCAGCTTTGTGAACCCGGGCACGAGTGTTCTAGCATAACGTGACCGGTATCGGTAAAGATCGTGAAAAACAACGCAACGATGAAGGAGCCGAATACGTGCAAAAAGTTGGTTGATGTTGATTTCCTTTTAGCTACATGATGTATACATATATCATTAAAAAAATATATGTTTGTGCATTATTTCTGAGCATTTCTTGCAGTTTTTGTATCGGTAGTAGGTGTTGATAAAACAAATTAGGATGGCATTTCATACGATTCACCTAAAAGAACGGAGGAACTATTACACCGTGTTGACTGACGCAACACCACCTATGTAGGTGTGTTTGCAAAAGACAGCAAGAAGCATTTTATGGCCGCCATATTAATATAATAATAAATAATAATAGTGATTATATTTATGTTTCAGAATTTTAAATAGTAAATATCTTTTTTCAAATTAAGCTGCCTTATTTGCAGTTGTAGAAATAAATAGGTTCTTAAGATATCAATAAAACGTCATTTAAATCATTATGACATTTTCTTTACGTCATAAAACAATGTCTTTTTTCGTTGTAAAATGACGTCTTTGGGCTGTGACATTTACCCGTCTTATTAACATCAATATAACGTCACTTCAAAGGTGAAAATGACGTCATGACTGACCAATAATCGATGTAAGAATGACGTCAACCTACTTACTGGGTCTTTTTGGTGGTGAATATTTAGTTAGGTGGCACAATAAATTTTCCCCTTATATTTCTAGGCTAAAAACCTTTACCTGTCTCCCTTCATCGTCTAGAAAATTGATTAGTTTTTACATTATTTATATTTGGTAACCTTTTTTAGGTAAGTTAAATAATTAACTTTAAACAGAGCTGTTTTCTTTAATCAATTGTGAGTATAGTAATGGTAATAACTTAACAGGATTTTTCCCTGTTTGTTACAGCTAATACAATTTGCTTGCTTGGGTGATCGTAAATTGATAATATAAAATTTTGATGAACTTATTCATTTGTATGGTATGAAGAAAATTTCAAAGTCTTCGGTAAACTCATGAAACGTGTAATGATATTAACTTGGTATTGAAACATTAACTAAAAAAATAATGAAAATCTTCAATAAGGGTTTCAAAGATTTATGTATACATGACAGAAGACCATAGCATTACATATGTCCCTTGGATTTATTTCATGTCTATTTTTAAACTCATTTGCAATCTCTAGATTGTTTGGACGCAACCGTGAAGAGCTAAAGCGGACGCCAGGGCGTTTGAGATTTTCGTATCCCCATAACTTTTTTGGTTATAGAATAAGTACCGGGTATAATGGAACATCTTGGTCACTTGTGAATAGTGACTGATTTTTGTCACTGAAAATATTACATTAAATACTGTACACATTATTATAGTGTAAGATAATAGTATATTATATACAAAAGACTAAGCTGCATCTTTTAATCCCGAGTGCGAAGATTATTTTCGCGATGTAACCGATGGACATAAAAATACGAGAGAGTAAAAAGAACTTGAGTCGCTATTTCTTGCACGACCTAATCGCAGGAATTCCTGACAGTTCCGAAAATATTGTTAAATACCATTCTAACAATTGATCTCTGTAAAAGCCCAAATCAAATCGCTTCAAGATAGTATATCAGGTTTCATTAGACGAAAGGCAATTATTTTACTTACTAATTCCCACTTTTGGGGCAGTAAAGTAAAGCTTTATAGATAAATCATGCAAAACTAGTATATTATAATACAAGTGAGGAAAGCGCTTTCTTGCAATAACGTATTTGAATATGGTTTAATCATGCAGTGCTATACTTCAACCATAAATACATGAAATGAGTCATTTTCGTAATCACACCGGAATAAACAAATACGATCCAAGGTGAGATAAGATAAGAGTGCAAATTTCACGTTGCTAAGAATTTAGTGACGTACGCTAGAACCAACAGATTTTCATTACTTCATTCACATTTATTTTTAATTAAAAAGGGGTTTGTTCCGCTTATGAATCTTTCTAACTCATTTATTGTTTATTTTATCATTTAGATTACAGCGTCGCCTTATGTAATTCTAGATGCATTTTACATTTTCGCCAACTTTTGCAACTTTGGTTGAAATATGTTCAAAATTAACGAAAATTCGTTATAGAAAATGTACTTCTTTTATGTTTTTATTACCATGTTCGATTAGTTTTATTAGCATGCAATTCCTTTAAGAAAAATTTCTTTTTCTGCATTCACTTAGCAAAGATGAGTGTGGAATTTTTGCCCCACTCAATGTAACAAATTCCTACTTTCAATGTCAATTTTCTTGTCAGAAAAACTTATCTACGCTTTTGTAGAACAATATATTTTATGTACTTATAAGTTCAAAAGGATACAGATACAGAACATTATCATTTCGGACTTAAGTCTGTAAATTTATATTAAAGTTGGTTGTTAAATTATGAGATTTTTATTTTACAAAATGTTTATTGAGTCGTGAACCCGTTTAGATTAGCAATCACCTCGGTTGACCCCTTTCTTATCGGACCTGCCTTTGAATATGAAAAACATGCCCAAAAAACAAACAAGTTTTTGTAAAGGTTACAGTGTTAAGAACTTGCAATTCATTAGTCATTGATTATATTTTTATACCTTATATTAATATTTTTTCTTTCGGTGCGGTTTTCCGTTTCAAGATCACCTGCCGGCTAACTGTTTAAAAAGCGTGTTTTATTCTAATTTACAAAAAAACAGGTTTTTCTTTTTTTAACTTCGCATATTTACTTACAAATTTGTTATTCGTTCACAGGCATACAAACAGAGTTTATGGGCATTTCTGACAATTGCATATACTTACATATACTACCTGCATATAGTCATACAAATAAGTACAACTAATAGTCAAAACCAGCTTTTAATATCATCTTTCTCTTATAGAACGAATAAGTAAATTGTTTCTTTTATAGTCACCCTTTTAATGGCCGTCTAAAAGGTCTACCTCCAGCCCCCCCGCCCTCTAAATACGCCACTGCAAACGTGTATCCTATAATATCTAATCAAACTAAATCTGAGGGATATATAGAATTAAGGTAACGATCCTTGTAATTGAGCAAGTAAATATGTGTTAATTATTATACTCTATTTGAGATAGTACATAGTTTGGGATAGTACATATTGGTTGAAGCGATAGATATGATAATATGATAGAGTGATTTTATATTTTCTTGTTTTTCTTCTTTGAACTATTATAAAAATTTGTAAACATAAAGTACGTCATCAAACTAAAAAAAGAAGTAACAAGAATAAGTAATTGTTTATAGATTGTTTGAGAATGTCCTCAATTCCAAAAACAGATAACAACAGAAGGAGAGGTCAGCAGTTGATGTAAACATTTGCATGTGGGTCACTTTGCTTGAAGAATATGTTCTATCTAAGAATATGTAAGTATCTTTATTAAAAAGTTAAAAATATTAATAATATAAATATAAGAAATTATAAAAAAAAATAAATAAATAAAATAAAAGAAATTATAAAAAGTCTAGCTGATATAGATACGACTGCACTAAGGGTGTTTAGGTTAGGAAAAGCTAATCAAAACAGACCTAGGCCATTGAAAGTATTGCTTCAATCTGAAAATGATGCCATAAAGGTTTTGAAAAAAAAGCAGTCTCTTCCACCAACATCCAAGATTCGTCTTGCATCTGATCAAACACCATTGCAATTGAAACACCTTGAAAGTCTACGACAAACACTTAATAACAGAAGAAACGCTGGTGAGTCAAATTTAACCATTAAATATGTAAACGGCACTCCCAAAATCATTACAAAAAAACTCGATAATGCTATAAAAAACTAGAATGTCCCAACAGCAGCAGAATATTATGTTACTATCAGAATGTAAGAAGTTTAAGGAATAAAGTGAATCAGTTTTGTTCTTCTATTAGTGAATGTGAATACGACATTATTTGCTTAGTTGAAACATGGATGACTAACGATGTGTTAAGTTCGGAGTTTTTTCCAGAAGATATATACGCCGTGCATCGCTGCGATCACAATTTTGAATTGAATAATGTTACAAGAGGTGGAGGAGTCTTGATTGCATTAAAAAATAAAATCTATATATATAAAAGGGAAAGATTGTCTGTCTGTCTGTATATATGTATGTATGTATGCGATTTTCTCCGCAACCACTGGACCGATTTGGATGAAATTGGTATCATTGGAAAGGTCTTGGCCCAGAATAGAAAAGACCAAATTGGACTCTGATCGGCCATCGTGGTCCGAAATAACAGCGAAAAACCCATATATGGAAGTTAAAAATGGGTACTGAGATTGATGTGACAAGAAAATATATATAGATCTCGCACAGCAAGCTAGCTGCTGCCGCGAGCGGAAAGTAAAAACATGTAATTTCAATAAAGCGCAGCAGAGCGCGCCGGGGATTTGCTAGTTTCTTATAAATTGGATTTATCAGATCTATTATCACTCCTACCATCGTTTGATATTGTTGGAAGTAGATGTATTATTAATTCGATCACTTTCTATATTTTCACTATTTATATTCCACGTACTCCTACAGTCGAATGTCTTGAGATTTTGTTAGATTACTTTGTTGAACTTTATTCGCTTACCAAACATTTATTAATTATTGGGGATTTCAACATACCTCACTATAATGATTTGTCAATTAATAATACTCTAAGCAACTTATTAGAGAATTTCTTTGCTCTAATGAACATTACACAATATAATTTTACTTACAATGTTAACGGAAGACTGTTGGATTTAGTTATGTCTAATATTGTGTGTAACGTAACACGGGATGATGCCCCATTAGTTATAGAAGATGTATTCCATCCGGCTCTAAGGATTTCTATAGATTTTAAAACATTTCCTAGAACTATGGTGAATATTTTTATTCTGTGTACAATATCCCAGAAGTATCATCAAACAATAATGGTCATTATGATAATGATAATTTACACATAAACTTTCCTTCCATAAGTGTAGATCATGTGACCAAGGATAAAATAATTGCCGCAACTAAAAGTTTAAAGAACAAACCTACCGCTGGTAATGATCAAATTCCTAGCTTTTTTGTCAAAGATTGTGCAGGTATTTTAGCTCGACCGCTCTCTATCATTTTTAATTTAATCCTGAAAACCTCCACTTTTCCAAAGCAATGGAAGGTTGCTAAAATTGTTCCTGTGTTTAAAAGTGCCGACATTTCTGACATAACCAATTATAGACAGATTGCTATTTTGTCAAATTTTTCCAAAATTTTAGAAATAGTTTTATTTCAACATATTTATCACAATATAAAAAATAATATATCAATATACCAACATGGGTTCGTTGAAAGACGATCTACCGTTACAAATCTAAGTTACTTTGTACACATTTCTTCGGAAGTATTGGACAATCATGGTCAGATTGATGCTATTTACACAGACTTTTCTAAAGCGTTTGATCGGATTGACCATGACATTCTACTTCAAAAACTTTGCAATTTTGGCTTTAGTGCAGCACTTACCTCCTTATTTAGATCATATCTACAAAATAGAAGGCAATATGTCACTTATAATGGGTATACATCAAATGAATATATGGTCCTTTCTGGAGTACCACAAGGCTCCAATTTAGGCCCACTCCTTTTCATAATGTTCATTAATGATATATGTAATAATATTAAATCTAAGATATTATTGTTCGCAGATGACGTTAAGATTTTTTTACCCGTGACCTCTGAATTGGATTGTATTGCTCTTCAATCAGACTTGGATTCTATTGCCAATTGGTGCTCCTTAAATAAGCTTAACATTAATAAGTGTAAAGTGGTATCATTTACTCGCAAGACTATTCCAATGCTGTTTACCTATTCCATTAATCAAGTACCTTTGTCGCGATCAGAGCAAATTAAGGATTTAGGTATAATTTTTGATAACAAACTCACCTTTGTAGCACACGTAAATCAAGTGGTTTATTCAGGTTACAAGATGTTGGGATTTATTATGCGAAACTGCCAACCATTTACTAATATTGATGCCTTAAAAGTATTATTCTTTGCTTTAATTCGCTCCAAACTTGAATATTGTGCATTTATCTGGAGTCCATTTTATGAGTGTTACAAAAATGATATTGAAGGTCTTCAAAGGAAATTTTTGAAGTATTTATGGTACAAGAGTTATGACGAGTATCCCACTAGAGGATTTGACCACCAAATCCTATTAAATACATTTGGGTTCAATTCCTGTGAATGTAGAAGGATTTGTCAGGGGATAACTTTTCTGTACAAGCTAATACACTATAAAATTGATTGCTCATACATTTTAGAATTAATCAATTTTCATGTGCCGAGACTTAATAGTAGGAGAAATGTTACATTTTATTTAGCGGCTGGTAGAACTAACCTAAGCTTGAAGTCACCTGTAAACTCAATATGTAGGCATTACAATAGTATAAGTAATAGTACTGACATAAATGTTGACTCTTTAAAAACTATTGTGGAAATAGCATCTAATTACTTTTAGGTGTTACAATATTTTCAAGTGTTTATTTCATTCAACTTTAAACTATATATATGCAGATACTATATTTATTTATTTTTTTGTGTAATTCATTAAAATTGTTGTATTAAATATGATTTGGTAATATGTAACTTACTTCGCATGCAATTGATTTTTCTATTTATTGTATTCCCTGTAATTGGCTTATGCTGTTGGGTAATAAAGCTTATTATTATTATTATTATTATTATTATTAAATGTAATTTCTTAGCAACAACATCTGTTATGTCAACTTGTACATTTCTTATACATATTACAGGGTGACAATTTAAAAATTTACAATGCGTTATATCTCATGAGGAAAATATGATATCAACAATAATAATTGTTTAAAACCGTTTGTAGAATACGAATGGGAAACTTAAATGATTTAAGAATAAACCCACGCCTCGTCAACCCTTTCTGCCCCAGCCAACCCAACTAAAATAATTTAAATAGCGATCCCCTACTTTTGATAAATCGCTGGAAAGCTCGTAAAAATGCTTTTCAACGATATAAATTATACCTTATGCAGGGTGAACCAATAGTACGCAAAAATTAAAAACTTTATAATAGGGTCCTTGCATGATTTTCAGATTTATTCCCAACGAGTTCAGAATTGTATATTTTACTGTTATTCAAAATATTTTTGCTAAATAACTGTTATTATTATAGTTATTAGAGAAATAAGTTTAAATAATTATTCAGGCCCTTGAAATGCATTTGCGCTGCGCGGACGGCGTGACGTCACCACGCGTAGACCCGTCTTGCACCAGTCTTACTCCGTGTATTTAGGCGTTGTAATTTCAAGTTTATTTGTATTCTTAGTTATTAAACAAGTCAGCACGTGTTTTGATTTTGCTCTTTGTACTAGAAAATACAGTCGTTTTCAAGACTATAAAAGCAAGAGAGGTTATAGAAAGGTAACTTTTAAATTACCGATAAATGCATGCCTATTATTGATAAACTAAAATAATAATACTCAAGTCTATTCTCTCTATTCGATTTATTCACCATTAAAAATATAAAAACGTTACATACATATATGTTTCTGCACTCAAAGTAATTGTATTGTCATCCTCAGACGATTACCAATAAAAAACTTAATTACAATTTAATACCTACTAATAAAAGTCCCAACTTCTTAAAACTTATTTCCATTAATACCTATACTCAACACCTATAACACTTTTTCATTTTACAAAATATTTTCCTCTTCATCTTATTATAAGTAATAATAAACAAACTTTTCTTCGCGTTCCCACTGACGAGAAAAGAACGAAGTTGTGGATAAATGTAGCAGGCGGAATTATTCACATCTTGCGAAAGCTTCATGCTTGTATGTGAAGATCATTTTAACGTAAGTATAACGACAAATGTAACCAATATTTTAAAACTACAAAATACATACGCATTCAGTTTATTTTAATCATTTATTATATAACAATGAAAGAACGGCAGTTGCTAATTAACGTAATAAATTAATGTAATAAATCGGCCTTGTGAAGGTAGCAGCTTTTGTTTCGAAAAATTGAACTTTCTTAAGTGATTAGAACTGTCACACTAACAATCAAACATGGATAATATATATTATGTAATTAGGAGATCAAGCGATACTTTAAATCCGAGAAGATGTATTATAACTCCTTGGCTGGCGCCTCGGCGTTATAACATCTTCGAGGATTTAAAGAAGCTTGATCTCCGTATTGCATAAGTTGTTTTATTTTATTTCGTATTTCAATCCTAATTTCTCCCTTTTAAAATTCATTTACATTTATTGTATAAAGAAGCAAGTTGCCTTGTCTGTGCCATCATACGCGTAACCAAGGAGATAAAAAGCAGCATGTCACGTGTGGCTGTTATGCAACATAAAATGATTTACGTTGCCAACAACAACGGAGATCAAGAACGTCTTGAACTCCGGTGTCATTGACAACGGAGATAAAGATATACTTTATTTTACTAATTGTGGTATATAAACAATTGTTTGAAATACGAAATGATATAAAATATACTTATAGATAAGAAAGTCACTGTATATATTTCGTTCTAGAGATCCTTGATAATAATTAATATAAGAGATGAGACATGATGAACCAGAAACCAAGACCCACCTGACTTGTCAAACCATTATTATTATTTTGACAGCGTGCTAGATTGGTATCATGTTACAATTTTGTTATTATTCAATTCAAAATTTAATAATTATTCAAATGTTGAAAGAAAAAGAATAACCAAAACTTTATTCCACTACATTAGCATTATGCATATAATCATTTAACATAAATCAATATATGAAATATTTAACCTAAATAGGGGAGAGTGGTGCACGTTCAGACATTTATCTTCGCACATGAATTATATACTCATTTAATAGGATCTGTCAACTTTGTTTGTTTGTTTTTGGACAAGGAATCAGAATGGCGAAGCATCCTTCATACCTCATGGCACCGATTGTTATGATCATTTGGCCGACCCTACTAGAATTTAGCCGAATCTGGGGGAATTCCACCCCCAGTAGGGATTTTTAACGTGCCAAACATCGCATTGACACGGGACCTACAGTTTTACTTCCTATCCGAGAAGAAGGCATGCTTTTAATTTTTCTCCGCTATGAAGAATTATTTTTTGTTTTTGGACGAGGAATCAGGATGGCAGAGCATTTTTCGTACCTCATGGCACCGATTGTTATGATCATTTGGCCGACCCTACTAGAATTTAGCCGAATCTGGGGGAATTCCACCCCCAGTAGGGATTTTTAACGTGCCAAACATCGCATTGACACGGGACCTACAGTTTTACTTCCTATCCGAGAAGAGGGCATGTTTTTAATTTTTCTCCGCTATGAAGAATTACCAGATCGGCCGGGGATCGAACCTGCGATCCTTGGATTATGAAGTAAACATGTAAACCACTAATCCACCGACGCTGGCTCTGTCAACTTTCTAATATACAATTTATAACACGTTCATTTGTGTACGAGATGGCATGTAGAAATTAAAATAAAGTTACATACGTTTTTTGGAACACAAATTTTTTTCAGAAGTTGCATTTTTCTGAACTTGCCCCATAACGGGGCACCTCCGGACAACACACGGGGCACATTCGTACATAATTAATTAAAACACAACAATAATGTCAATAATTATTTTAATGACTATTTACTTATTTTTACAATAAATACAAGAAGTTATACCCTACTCTATTGAATGTTAAGATTATGGAAATTAACAGCAAATTTCAGAAATCCTGACTGCCTAGCAGTCCCTTTAATCTCAAGACGGTTGAGGAAGCTTGGTGACGATTTCCTCCCGTTTCACAAGCAAAAAATCGTCTGTTAAGGGAAAACAAATCCTTCATGCCCTTTCTTCCTCATGAATTTGACATAGTAGGCTGGCACCATATCCTCAGTAATCACCTTTTGAACTACCCCCACAAGGTATTTACAGGTTTTCTTCGTTGCAAATTTTACAAGGATGTAATTTCCTATGGCTAAGCTTTCATCATCTAGTATATCCTGTAAGGGGCCACTTTTTTCATTAGTCTTTATCAAAAAAACTTCCATATCAGAATCGTCAGAAATGACGAACTTACTTTTCTTCTGTGTGATAGGTTCTTCTAAATCAGAGGAATCAGTCGACGATTCATTCATTGAATCCACTCTAATCCTCAGAAAGTCGAATATTTCATACAGAATGCCACTTTAGAATTTTAGATTTTGCATTTTTCTGTCCAACGTGCTAATTGAAGGAAAGGGTAAATGTAGCTGGAGTAAAGTGTTATAACCACTTGCTCCACAAGTAAATCTAAGTTGTAATGCAGCAGAAACTGTTTTATTTGACCAGTGTACAAAGCGATTACTATCACGTTGCATTCCATCAATTTGGTCTGCACTAAGAATCATAGGTTAAATTGACTAATTTATTATTAATTATTTATTAAGGATCTCTATTTCGTTCTAGAGATCCTTGATAAATAATTAAGATAAGAGATGAGAAATGTTGGACGCCCGTTCTGATTGGTTGAAACCGGAATCCATGGACTTTCTGATTTAACTCGAAAACAAACTGAATTTTTTGTTTAAACTTCAATTTTGACAGTTGTCGCTAATTAGTCAATTTAACCTATGATTTTTAGTGCAGACCAAATTGATGGAATGCAACGTGATAGTAATCGCTTTGTACCCTGGTCAAATACAACAGTTTCTGCTGCATTACAACTTACAACTGATTTACTTGTGGTTGTGGAGCAAGTGGTTATAACATTTTACTCCAGCTACATTTACCCTTTTCTTCAATTAGCACGCAAAATTCTAAAGTGGCATTCTGTATGAAATATTCGACTTTCTGAGGTTTAAAGCAAAGATTAGAGAGGGTTAAGATAGGAAACTGGCATAAGAGCACTATGTAAAAAAACGACTACGCTTTTTGTGGTCCAATTCCCCCTGAGGCGTTAGATGTCGCAATATTCGCTACAATATCATGGCCATTCATATTCGCTGACGGCGAAAATGAATGAAGGTGATCATGATAATACGGCTGGCATCGAATTTTGAATGGGAGATGTCGCCACAATCGCTACAATATGGATGGCTCCAAATTCAGGAAAAAGAGTATAATATACTAAAAATAGTTACTCCTATCTATTTAATTTCCAAAATTATCTAAAAGAAATAAATCTAGTGGTTTGTTTATAGACATTATAATGACTGTATAATACAGATTATACACGGAAATAATGCTGAAGTTAAATATTTATAAGTAGTTTATTTTCAGTATAATATTAATAGTAATAACAATAACAGTAACAGTAATAATAACCAATTCTTGTTACTCCTATTAAGTTATACATTTGGTAATACATTCATTATAAATATGCGTTGACCTGGGAGCAATGGATTTCATTATCACACAGGGCGTGAGTATTTAATAACAATATGTTTTTATCCATTTCTTTGCACTGAAACAAAAAAAAGGAAAAGTAGTCCTGAAGAGCAATAACGAATACAACCGAAAGTTACTTACATATTTACGTCCTTTGGCAACGTGAAATAAGTATGTTGAGGAAGATCGTTTTTATTATTGCGGCAATTTTCCACTGTGCAATACGAAACCATTTTTTTTCTTTCAATTTGGAGAACAAATCTCGCCCAAAACCAAAAACTATTCAAAATCTTTGATGCTTTGAAGATGATTTTTTTGGCAGTTATCAAACAGGTTTTTATTTGTTTTTTATAGGTGATGTTACCAATGGTTACCAAAAAATGACAAACAAATAAACATCAATTACTTTTTTACCGACCAACCTGCTTCCCCCTGAGACTATAGATGGCAATACCTACAACATTGTCGCTTAGCTTCCTATCTTAATCCTCTCTAATCTTTGGTTTAAAGTGGATTCAATGAATTAATCGTCGACTGATTTAGAAGTACCTATCACACAGAAGAAAAGTAAGTCCGTCATTTCTGACGATTCTGATATGGAAGTTTTCTTGATAAACACTAATGAAAAAAGTGGCCCCTTCAGGATATACTAGATGATGAAAGCTTAGCCATAGGAAATTACATCCTTGTAAAATTTGCAACGAAGAAAACCTGTAAATACCTTGTGGGAGTAGTTCAATAGGTGATTAGTGAGGATATGGTGCCAGCCTACTATATCAAATTCATGAGGAATAAAGGACATGAAGGATTTGTCTTCCCTTAACAGACGATTTTTTACTTGTGAAACGGGAGGAAATCGTCACCAAGCTTCCTCAACCGTCCTGAGGTTAAACGGACTGCTAGGCAGTCAGGATTTCTGAAATTTGCTGTTAATTTCTATAATCTTCCATAATCTAACATTCAATAGAGTAGGGTATAACTTCTTGTATTTATTGAAAAAATAAGTAGTCATTAAAATAATTATTTGACATTATTGTTGTGTTTTAATTAATTATGTACGAATGTGCCCCGTGTGTTGTCCGGAGGTGCACCGCTATGGGGCAAGAAAAATGCAACTTCTGAAAAAACATGTTTTCCAAAAAACGTATGTAACTTTATCTTAATTTCTACATGCCATCTCGTACACAAATGAACGCGTTATAAATTGTATATTAGAAAGTTGACAGATCCTATTAAATGAGTATATAATTCATGTGCGAAGATAAATGTCTGAACGTGCACCACTCTCCCCTATTTAGGTTAAATATTTCATATATTGGTTTATGTTAAATGATTATATGCATAATGCTAATGCAGTGAATAAAGTTTTGGTTATTCTTTTTCTTTCAACATTTGAATAATTATTAAATTTTGAATTGAATAATAACAAAATTGTAA
The DNA here is from genome assembly GCA_929113105.1 of Agrypnus murinus. Taxonomy (NCBI): domain Eukaryota; kingdom Metazoa; phylum Arthropoda; class Insecta; order Coleoptera; family Elateridae; genus Agrypnus; species Agrypnus murinus. Next base: position 71,241,074 of record OV816024.1, read on the forward strand.
CATGATACCAAGCTAACACGCTGTCAAAATAATAATAATAATGGTTTGACAATTCAGGTTGGCCTTGATTTCTGGTTCATCATGTCTCATCTCTTATCTTAATTATTATCAAGGATCTCTATTTCGTTCTAGAGTCACTGCATCTAGTTACCTAGGCCAGCTGGTCGATCAGAGTACCGCAAACCGCCGCCATATTGGGGCAGAGAAGGCTGATTTTTAATAAGGGACAAATTAAAACCACGTTTTACGTGTTTGACATATTAGAGGTTTGATCTTTCAGAATAAGAAAAACCTTTTAAAGTAAACGTGAATTTGATTAAATTTAATACAGAACAAATAAGGAACAATTTCGTGCTTCGTTTGCCCAAATATGGCGGCGGTTTGCGTTACTCTGGTCGACCTAGGCCTAGGTAACTAGATGCAGTGACTCTATTTCGTTCAAATGAACCACGCTATCTCGTGGTTCTAGTCACGAACTACATTAATTTTAAATGCAGTCTTCTGTTTTACACTGTAATATTCCTTGTAAAATATAAATTTATTTTATTAAAATGAAAATGCCAATATAATATATTGGCATTTTCCTTTTAATAAAATAAATTTAAATTTTGCAAGGAATACAATAGTACAAAACAGAAAACTGCATTTAATATGTTAATAAATTACTATGATTGACACCATAAGTAGTTTTATTTAACATTACCTTACCTATTACTGAACTGACATAGGGGTGGCAAGTTACATACCTACATTAAAGATATGGCTTCACACCTAATATCCTTGCTGGACGTGGATACGCAAATAATACTACAAATAATAAAGGACTGTATTCTTGTTTGTATTTAAAATAGAATGTCGATCGGAACAAAAGGCACCATGTACTTATAAAACATGTATTGAATTAGATACAATGCAAATAATAATTAATAAAATGATTGGCGAAGAATCTTCCAAGATAGTCTCAACTAGGTGGGGTGATAATGCAAATTGCTATAACAATAAAATTTGGTAATATGAACTTCTGATCGCGCATAAGCAATGGCCGACTTACCAAAAGAGCGTTTGTTTACCATAAAAAGGGACACTTCAAATTCCTTTAAAGTAGGTTGCAGCTCCAAACGATTTTGTCAATGTAAGTTGACGGAGGCTACAACAATTGGACAACCATTCCTGAATTAAAATACCATAAATTGCGGTCACAGAAAGTCTTCTTCAAAGAGATATGTCCATGCTCAACGTACTTTTTACTATACTCGGTGATATCGAGGGTTTTTATTAGGTTTGACTTGACGTGTCTTTTACCATCAAAATTTGTAATGACTAACGCTCTCTTGGATCGCGCGATTTTGAGTTATTTTATATACATATCATCCACGCTTTCAAGTTGAAATGCACAAAAGTAATTAAGAGACCCTTTCTCTTAGTACAGTTCGCAAACTTAAAAAACGCGTCTAGAAATCATGTCCGTGGTACATTGAAAGTTAGTACATCGAGTACGTTATCGGATGCTATTTAGGGTGTATATCAATCCCCTAAATTCGTCTGGTGATATCGGTGTCCAACACCCCCCCGTTGGGGAAAAACTGGAACAACAGCAAATCTAGAATACTTTATTTGCAATCCGGCTATATTAAAATAAATACGATCTCAAAAGTATTAAGCGAGTTAGAGCTAATTTTCGCTCATGAATTATAATTAGATAAACCGAAGGATACTCACTAGATTAGCTTCTAACTCCCTATTATGCATATTTCAATTTCTGCAAACATAGAAAGATGTTTATATCTTAATATCTTTTGGACGATACAAGATATCAAAAAAGTTAAAACAATAATTTTTGTTAGTTCGAGATTTTACAATCCAACGCTTTTTGAAACTTTGAAATTGGCTAGACAGTAACGAAGATATGGCCAATTTATTCCGACAATGTATAAGTTACTGCAAAGCAGCGATCCTTTTATCTCTATTTTCACCCGTCTTCCGTCTCATTCTAACGCACTGCTCTTACCAGGTTCGTCAGTACATACAACTATTACCACAATATTGAAGTTACAAATGCAGGTGATTTAACATTTTGTTGAAAAAAATTATAAAATTCTTACTGTTTTTGTAAATACGACATTAACCTTAACACGGAGAGTTATAAAAAATGTGTTGTGTAAAACGGGTGGGAAACTTCAGGAATCCACTGCAAGAACTGCGGAAAATATACAAAGGTCAGTGAAACTGAGATTAGATATGCAAAGTCATAATAGAGAATTAATAGAGCCTCTTGATATAACACACAATTCAAGTAAATTAATGTGGAAAAACTGTTATTCCTCGTTTACGCGCATATATAAAATATTTCAACTATGAAATTAAAGGTACATAGTAGTCAAAATATATAATAACAAAACTGAACACAAAGGTTATTCTGAAAACCAAAGGGATAAATTGTGGCGAGGTTTGGGAAAAGATTGTTGGGGAAATAAAACATGACAGAGCCAAAGAAAAGTGTATAATTTAGTTACAATTTAGGACCGATATGTCCTACTGGGTGGTAACTTGAACTCGTAGTATTTTCTACGGATACTGAAAATACGTTGTATTTTTCAGATCTTATAACAATTATATTGTCTAATACATCTGCAGCAAGATAACCCTAGACACTTCTGGATAATAAAAAAAACGTACGTACTGCATGATATTTATGGAATAATCTTTATTTAAATAAATAAAATCCTGTTATATATCAAGTCACAAAAATAGTGGAATCTCTTTACTGATAGTGTCAATCATATCAACAAATGCTAGCTTAAGCAGACCACACATACACAGTATTTAAAACAAAATAATGAACAAGACTGAAATTGAAAATGAGAATGAAACTGAAAACGAGACTGGAATAAAAAAAATACTAGCAGAAAACACGAAAACAATTCTTGCAGAACTAAGAAAGATAAAGGAGGAACTTAAAAGTGCAATCGATGCCTCTGAAACAAAGTTGCTTTTAGAGAATGAAGAGCAAAAACAGAGAATTAAAATAATTGAAAAAGAAAATCAAGAGCTCAAACAACGGGTAGAGGAATTAGAAAAATTAAACCGAAACAATAATATAGTAATTTTTGGACTAAAAAAGCCTTCAAGTGAACTAACTCTAGAATTGATGTGTGATGAAATAAATAACCTACTAGATGTTGATTTAAGAGAAACAGAAGTCAATAATTTCTATCGCCTTGGGAAAACTGACACGGCACCATTGAAAGTAGAACTAGTATCATTCGTGAAAAAAAAATTAATTCTAAATCAAGCTAAGACACTTAAAGGTAAAGGCATATACATAGCCAACGACCTAAGTCCCGAACAAAGAAAAGTCTATACGAGTATAAAGCCATACCTAGTTCATTTCCGCAAAACCGGAAGATACACTAAGTGCTTTATTAGAAACAATAAGCTGATCTTAGATGAGTAGAGTTACTCACTAGAAGAATTACTAAATCTCCCACCAGAAGAAGAGAAATCAAGAAGCGAGCCTGCAACCCCTGAAACTGAATTACCATCCAACAACAAAGAGTCTAAAAAACCGCCATCTACCCACATAGAGAATCGAGTCCCATCTGGAAAGAACAACACTGCCACAAATACTACTACTACAACCCCATCGAGTGCATCTGGTAGTCAAGGAGTTCCTAAAACAGCAGGTCCAAGAACTCGATATGGATCTCAGTCTAAAAAGTTTTAAGATCTGATGCGTAATTGGGCCAGCCCCTCTCCCGAAAGAAAAAAGAAAAGAAAAAAAAGAAGAAAAAGAAAAATTAGTAATAAGTATCATATCATTATAGTATTGTGAAATATTAAAATCTTACAACTTAGCTGTTTCATTTGTTTTGTCCTCGTATTTGTACTTTTTCTGTTTTCTTGCTACACTCTATATTTGAAATGGACCAATATATACGTGATATAAATTATGACCTGTATAACACTATTGAGTGTTTTAGTATAGAAGATGTAAATAAGCATTTTAAAAAAAATCAAAATACAGTTAGTATAATACATCAAAATATATGTAGTCTAAATGCACATCTAGATGAGTTTAAAATAATGTTAGACCAGCTGAACTGCAATTTTGATTGTATTGTACTGACAGAAACCTTCCAAATTGAGGATATTGGTCTTTTCAAATTACATGGATATAAGATAATTTATAATCATGGGCAGTTAAATAAGAATGATGGTGTCGTATATATAAAAAATGAAATAAGTATTAATGACGAAACGATTGACATAGGGTGCACAAAAGCTTTACAAATAAAAATAGATCTAAACAACAACAGGAAAATGTTATTAACATCTATATATCGTTCGCCATCTGGTACACCGGAAGACTTTGTTTTGGGTCTAAAGAATTATCTTGAACAAATAAACTATTCGGATTTGGATTTTCTTATATTAGTTGGTGATATTAATATAAATATAAAAGAAGAAAGTGACATTGTATCAAAATACCTAAATTTATTATATGAATACAACTTACACTCCATGATAAATAAATATACACGCGTCCAAAGAGATTCCAGTACCTGCTTAGACCATATTTTCCTAAGGAGGGCGACTCAGCCATTACTTGATGACCCTGTTGCTGCTGTGTACGAAAATAATATTACGGATCATAGAGCTACCCTAATGAGTTTCCGTGTAAAATGCAGTGTTGGAAAGCTAAAAACAGAAAAAAATAAGACATATATTGATTATGACAAATTACGAATCGATTTACTAAATTATGATTGGAAGAATTACTATAATATAAGCGAAGTCAATCATAAAACTCAAGAATTAATAAATATAATAAGCAGTCTTACAAAAAAACATACAAAAACTATAAAATTAAGTAAAAATAATAAAAAAAAACAAAAATGGATTACAACAGGTTTAGTACAATCAATAAATAAAAAAAATAAACTATATAAGGAGTATCAAGAGAATCCGAATAATGAAGAAAAAAAGGAAATATATATTAATTACCGGAAACATGTAAACAAACTTATTAAAATTACTAAACGTGCATTTTACCGCTCGGAAATACAAAAAAGCGGGAATAATGCAAAATATATTTGGAAGATAATCAATAACAAAGACAAAAATGACAAAAATATTAAAGAAATACTCACGAGCTCAGGAAAAAAGGTAACGTGTAAAAAAGAAATGGCAGAAGAATTCAATAATTATTTTTCTCAAGTAGGTGAAAATCTTGCGCGAAATATAGCACTGCCAACTAATCCTTCTCCAAAACGATCTAAAAATCGCCACACCTTCTACTGGTCGCCAGTAACTGAAAACGAAATAAAAAATTTAATAGCAACGCTTAAATTAAATAAATCACCCGGAATAGACAACATGAGATCAGAAATATTTAAAAAGCTAGACCTACAATTAATTGGACCAATTGCAGATATGATAAACCTTATCTTCACAAGTGGTGTCTGCCCTTCTCACTTTAAAATAGCGATAGTTACACCCATTCATAAAAAAGGACAGAAAGAAAATCTCAGCAACTACAGGCCAATTTCTTTAATTACAACACTGGCAAAACTAATGGAAAAAGCAGTAAAGCAGAGATTGACAGACTTCATAAAAAAACACAAATTAATATCGGAGCGCCAATTTGCGTTTCAAGAAGGGCTTTCAACAAATGATGCTATTGAATCATTGGTGTATTCTCTTTATAACTCGGTAGACAAGAGTGAACCAACGGCTGCTGTGTTCTTGGACTTGGCAAAGGCGTTCGACACTGTGAACCATTCACAGCTGTTGGTTGTCATGGAAGATATAGGGATACGAGGATTACCCCATAAATTCTTTAAGGATTACCTATCTGATAGGAAACAAGTGGTGCGGATAAATGATGAAACCAGTAGCGAGAAAGTTGTCCATTTTGGGGTGCCTCAAGGTACTGTACTGAGTCCAATATTGTTTAACATTTACCTCAATGATACCTTTGCAGCCAATTCCTCTGGGAACATAATCAGTTTTGCAGATGATACTGCCATAATATACACTGCTAACACATGGGAAAACTTAAAAAATAAAATGGAAATCCATTTGAAAAATATATTTGAGATCTTTAGTAACAAGACTCTAACCGTAAACTATGAAAAAACGTTCATTGTCCCCTTTACCAGTTACAAAAATAAATTACCAGATTACAAAAAAATTAATATTAGAAACAACAATATGTCTATTGATATTTCTCTAATATATGAAATAAAGTATCTTGGAGTAAAGATAGACTCGCACTTAAGATGGACATCTCACTTATCAGAAGTAGCTAAAATGTTGAGGTATTTGTTATATAAATTTAAATACATAAGAACAATATTTGACTTACCGCATCTTAAAACCATATATTATGCATTTGTTGAGTCGCGTCTAAGATACGCCATCTTAAGTTGGGGCGCAACCATGCGTAGCCATTTGGAACAGGTTGAAATACTTCAAAGAAAAATTTTAAAAATAATACATTACAAGAAGCTAAGATACAACTCAAACATGTTATTTAAAGAAGCTAATGTAATGACTATAAGACAACTATATCTCTCTAGTCTAGTCATCTACTTATACAAAAATCGTTCTCACCTTCAACCACCTGGTCATCACTATCAAACTAGAAACATAATGAAAGATTTCATTCAAACAAAGACTGCTAAAAAAACAATAGGAACCAGGTATTTTGGATATATCGCCCCACGCTTATTTAACTTCCTACCTGAGATATACAAATTCTATATAAAAAGATTAAACTCAATCAATGTGCTTAAAAATATATTCAAAAAATATTTGAAAACTCTGAATGCGGAAGATATAGATAGGATAATGGATAACTAAGTCACTGGCCTCATATTACCTCATATTACCTATTACTTTGTCTAATCAAATAGATTAAAATTAAACAATTATTTCTTTTCTTATCTAACTCACTACTTATGTCATACCTACCTCATTTAATTGTGTATTATGTATAACTGTAATCATATTATTGCTAGTTGGTTTCTTTCTAAGACAGAAACTCTGGAAACTTCAGTGTAACGCATGCTCAACCTCTTTAGGTCTTATGGGTTACACTGTACTCCCCTTTTGACGTTTTTGTCTCCTTATTGTCTGGGTTACTGTCTTTTCCATGTTTATTTAGCATTGTATTATTAAGTATTGTGTTATTAAGTATTGTATTTATTGTTGGTTAAAATTTGATGTTGTATTGTTACTTATATTATTACTTATATTGTTATTATCATTATTATATTTGTGTAATTCCTTCCTGCTTTCTAAATAAACATTATATATTATATTATATTATAAGATTTATAAAAGTCCAATTATAAGATTTATAAGTCTGTTTATAGGGTCTTAGGGGATTGTAGAGAAATCTCATAATAAACCAGTACTAATAAAAATAAATGCGATAATTGCGTTGATACTGTATGTTTCTTCTCGGGTTTCCTACTGCATGTAAGCCTTGAAAAAGTCCGTTTTTCTAGAAATTCAAAAGTAACTAACAAACGAACACGTATCAAGACAAAACGAAACAATTTTAAACGCATCGGCAAAACAAGTAAACCACGTTGTAAGAATTGCTGATACAGGATTGTACGCGACGTGACGACACCCGATTGGCGCAGACTCGTAGGCGTTTTACAAGCACTTTCGAATTTCATAATTTGATTAACTTTTATTTTAGTTTTAATCCTCATCTGTACACTTTTATGTCGCCCAAAAAATTCCGACACTTATTTCAGCTGTATAAATTTCATATTATATGCACTTTAGCAATATTTATTTTTTGTGCAAGTACCCTATTGCATACGAAAGAAGAGATAAAAAAATTCTTAATATCAGTTTCTAGGGGATGAAGGGGTACAAATTTGGTCTACCGGACGCGTCCATTTTGAAAAGCTAACGTGTCCATAGAAAGCGACGTAGTCTAGATTTGAATGATGAAGGTTGCGGTGTCTCTGAGATAAATCTATGAGAGCTCTATGAGAAAGTATTAGTATATAATTTTCTCACTAGAGGACCCTGATCTAACCTAACCCACAGTGAAAAAAGTGCAAGTAATTTTGCATGCTCATATGTAAAAATTTACAACTATAAAATCAACAAAAGTATTGTTCGTTTAAAGTAAAACTAATTTACATAAAAAGTCTAGTATTTCTAAAGGTGAATTAATATTTTTAATGAATATTACAATAGAAAATGGCAATTTTAAGTAGGAAATCATTATTTTTTATTTGTGTAAGTAAAAATACTAAGTAATCATGTAAAAAACAATATCGTAAGTAAATTTACAATATAAATTGTGAACTGATGACCGCGCATTGTCTGCATGCCATTCTCGATTGTTTGCAATTTGGCGTTGTATCAACAGAGGCAGTGTTTTTAAGAGTTTATGAAGATATGTAAAGTCCTCGTGTTACTCCTAAAGTTTAATACAGTGTAGTTATATGTAATATGTATGTATGACAGTGGCGTGCGATGAGAATTTAGGTTAGGGAAGCAACTACGATTTTAAATTTAATATACTTAGGTACAGGCGCGGATTCACGGGTGGGATTCCTCCCCCCCCCAAAGTTTTAATATGTATTTTAGTATTATAGTTAAATAAATTTTGAATGTAAAAGTAGTTAATGTTTATTAAATATTGTGCAATAGTATATAATATTTATAAATAAATATACATAGGATAAAAACAAATAATGTTTGTATAGTAATTATTATTAATTTTGTTTAAAACTATTATTTTCAAAAAATTCCCCCCCCCCCAAAATAATTCTATGGATTCGCCCCTGCTAGGTACAATAAAACAGTGTTATAGTTATTAAACTTAAAAGTTTTTCAAAGAAGAACTTTTATACTTTATACTTATGGAATTTGTTGATTATTATTCTTTATTTAAAAAAAGTACTACTATTTATAATCTTTTATTTATTTAGGTACTTTAGCAAAATACCTGGTGCAGGTTTTAATCTTTGTTGTTAAATTTGAAAGTTCTGGTTTTGATCTGCTTTTCTCAACAATTTATAATTTCCCTCCAAAACTGTATGCAAAAAAAATCTAATAATTTACAAACATTGCATCGGAAGTACTCGAACCTTCGACCGAAGGATCTAAATTTGTAGTCATGACGATAATGCAATTTTAAATTTGCATACAGAACAAACTAAATAGAATTATTTGTCATTAAAAAAATTTCAACTTATATAACTTGAAATAATAAAATATTTCAAAATACAGTCTCATTCGCAGATTTACATTTAACAAACACTAAATCGAACAAATAACCAAATTATAATAAATAAACATTTGGGCATGGAGCACACTACAAATAATGTGATCTTACTACAATGTACAAGGCACCCGTCAACTAACGAAGGTGCGACTGCCCGGCTGGCGGGGAGAAGTACAATAAGCAACGAAATAAGTGCTTATATGCAGTGTATGTAACACATTTGAATCGGTATTACCTTTTCGCGCAAGTTTAATGAGCCTAATTTAAAATAGTAGTCTACGGTCTTGCTGTACGGAATTGATATTGAGCTTTAAGTTGATTAAATATTACAAATTTAAATAAACGATCACTATAATTTTATAAAAATATTTTTGTTAGCATTGTGTTTTATTTTTAAGTTCTTAAGGGAAGCATTGCTTCCATTGCTTCCATGGACCGCACGCCACTGATGTATGGATAATTATTATTGCGTTCCAATTTGTTATTTATTTGAAATGTTTCAATATGGTCTTTGTCGTCAGAGGTTTTATGCCATTCGAAAATATGACTTACATCAATACCTTTATAGAAGTGGTGGATAGGCTCGGTAGTAAAATAAATTTTTTCCCACAGATTCGGCCGATGGAAGCAGCAAATATTACCCCTGTTGGAAGAACCAGATCGTCGTAGGCGAAGGCTATATATTGTAATAAATAGGGGGATCCCTATAGGAAGTTGGCAGAACATTCCAGAGCGAAGCGTCATACACACAATACACGGGTATGTTCGAGCATTTGCTGGAACGTTTACATGGAAGTTATAAAACGACCGTCCCGGATAGAAGGGAAGTTCAGTTTTTGATTCAAACTGGTAACTTGAAATGTGCTTTGTGTAAATTGTTAATAGTCGAATATTACTGAATAAATAAATGTTATAAATGAATGTTGTATTAAAAATAAATAGCCTACTTTAAGTTGTAAATATCTAGCATTTAAGTTAGTTAAACAGTTCATAATTATAGTGTTTTAATTAGTGTATGTAAATAATATATCTCTTGGGAATAGACGATTAAACAGCATTTTTGTTATTATTTTAAAAATAACCTTACAATATATAAAATTACATACAATTTATGCTTACACATAGTGAAATTACATGAATATTTTACACAGTACAATTACATACATTTTGTAAAATTATACAGTAAATCTAAGTACCTACATTTCGTAAATATACATAGAAAAATAAAACTAACAACACGTAAAATTAATAACGTATTGTAAAATGATTTTTGCAAATTAAATTTACTAGAGTTATAATTGGTCACAAGAAGCTAACGATAATACTAGTAAATTTACCAGAGAAATTCTTGCAGTGCAGCCTCCATCTTCAGACGGTGAGTATTGCAGGTCTTGCTAGACCGCAACAAGTCCTGCTTCTGTGCCCAAATTACACTCTCTTCATGAGTCTTGGACAGGGAATTCAAACTTCAAAACTGGGCAAAATACTCGGTTATTTAAGTCTAAAAACACTAAAACTACGACTTAAACTATAATAATTACCTACCAATTGTGCGAAGAAAATGTGACGCACTCAAAGAATAGAACACAAATGCTTATAAAGATAGGTCGTCTCATTAGACGCCATTTTCTTGTCCACTGACATTTCTTGGCGAAGCCATCGTGGTTGTTGTTTGACATTATTTCCGTCTTTTTATATTTCAAGTCCCTATGTATGTTGTTTAATGTTATAATCAAAGCTGATAAATATATCAGTTAACACATTAAGGTTTGTAAAAAATCAACCCAAGTTGACAAAATATTTAGTTTTTGTTAAAAAACATATATGTCATTGAAAACTTGCAACGATTGTAGATCCATTAATGTAATAACAAATGATGCATCATTAAAATTAAACATAACATTTCCTATGTGTAATAGTTATTTACATTACAAGCTGTGAAAGTTTACTTTTAGGTGCAAGATGTTTTTGATTGGCCGGGGCGAAGTGTAAGCGTAGCCGAGGTTAGTTAAAAACACCGAGCACCTGAAAGGGCTTTCGCAGCGTGTAATGTATTAAACTTTTCATTCTCCCCTTGACATTTATTAACCACCGTAAATAAATAAATAAAATGATGATTCAGTGATTATAATAAAATAATGTTTGTATATACAACAGTATTGTTAGCAAGGTAATGTTGACAACAGCCACCTTATAATATTATATTTAAAAAAAATTGACAGTTTTACTTCGTTGACCAGGGACCGAAAGTTTTTCATACTTAGCAACCACCTCTCATGTTTTACTTTCGCTCTCGGTTGCTTTATCAAGATAGGAAGTTATACTTTCGTAAAGGGGAGAATGAAAATATCATTAAGAGCATAGGACGTGACCACGTTTCAAACGAATTGATCTTAACGTAATTCTTATTCTATTTCTCAAAAAACTTCTGTAATAAAGAATCAATGTCTCTTTGTTTATCCTACCGTGCGTTATCTAATCGAACAGAGAAGGGCACTCTGCAACCTGCAGCCGATACGTATGTTATTATGAGAAATGAGTGACAGCATTTGTAGATACAAATGATACCAATTATATGGGCGATTGTATATGTTAACACACGTCAAATGCACATTTAGAATTCGACACTATACGATAAAGATAGTGCATTAGCCTAATAATAAGTGAGGGGAACTGAGATGGACAATGCAGCTTTTTACTTTAATCTCGTTATTGTTACTTAATTAAACAAAATTGGCATAAAATAGAAATTTAAACAGTTACCTATATGTTTATAGATTAGAGGGAAGTACTTGATGCGGTTCAATTAAATGTAGTTAGTCTAGAAATTGAATGTTTTAATACATATAGCAACGAAGTTTTGTTTTTAATGCCATTTATTTACACAAATATTACAAATTTGTTCAGTTTAACATATTTTCTCCATTCTAGAACTCTTTAACTATCAAACTGATTCAATTTGTTTTCTAATAAACATTTTCTTTTTGCTACATTTGCAGATTTATAAAAATACAAATTACTCAGTCTTTTTCATTCTGATATTTCGTATGCGGACGTTAGTAGAAGTAGTCGCGACGCAGTACGCGATTGTTTAATGTGGGTTAACCGCCGATAAGCGTAACTTTCGCCTTAAAATTAAACATACCTATAATTCCGTAATGTTTTAACGCCAAAAACATAGTGTACTGTTAGATACATCCTCTTTTATTATAATCATGTTTTAAGGTGATTCTTAATTACAGCTTGTTAATCGTTAGATTTTATTATAAAATTGTAAGCAACGTTATTCATATCTCATTTTCTTTGTTTACCATAATTCAGAAATAACTACTATCATTAGTTACATATTAGTAACTCATTAAACTAAACTTTCCTTTCAAAAATATATTAAATTAAATGCTACATTGGACGTAAATATTTAAGTTCAAAGTGAATCATGTTGTTGTCGTTAATTTTCCTTTGGAACATTTTATTTTAATGAGTAATTGATAGTAAGTTTCCTTATGGAACGCAGTTTGTTATTCAGACAGTACAAGAAGTAGATTCATCGAAGAAACATCATACTACAATTTTAGTATTAATAAACATTGTCACAATTTCCAGTAATTAAATAAACATTTAACATCATCAGTGCCTTGTTTCCTTTTCTGGAAGAACACAACAGTACTATTCTGTATCTAACAGTTGTTTTGAAAAGTACGTTGTTTTTTCGCTGTTAATAAATAAAATAAAACTAATAATGGATTGTAAGGACTGTGGTTTATCACAACACTATATTTAACGGTTTCTCCTAAGTACACATTGTATATGACTACTATCCATTTTTTTTCTAGAGACTTTGATACCGTATTGGTCGAGAACTACTGAAGCAAATTAAATATTTTAAAAACGAGCGAATAGTAAATTTATTTCTACATGTAACAGTAAAATATCATATTTCTAACTGATATAATTTTATTTTTATCGGACGATACATAATAAAAGGTATGCGTTTTTAGGGAAAATTTCATTGAGAGTGAGTTATAGTATATTAAGTATCAAGAACAGTAAGGACAGTTTACCGATCGACGACAATGTTTGGCGACTGAGCGAAGCGAAGTCGCCAATATTGGAGGAGATCGGTAAACTCCTTACTGTTTGAGATGCTTATACTATTTTTTGTACGATTACTATGAATATAAAGGTATTAACTAAGGAAATATCCCGAAGATGGTAAAAAAATAGATTTAGGATAATTTATGTTTGCCCTGTAAGTATATCCACCAAACATTAAGTAGGTTTTGTGGTTACCATGGATACGTTTGTAATTTTATTTTTGAATGTCACGATATATTTGTCGTTACCATGGATACGTTTGTAATTACTAGAGTATTATTTTTGAATGTTAGATATTTGTCAAATTTGTGAGAAGGAGTGAATCTGAAAACGAATATAATTCGGATATTGAAGAGGCCCGAGCAAATTTAAATAAAAAACATACATTTTTTTAATAGTCCAATTATTTAGAAAATAATGATTTTTCCGCGATCGCGAAAGAAACATCTAAAGATCATGCATTTATTTTATAAATTACATATAATTTACTTACCGTTCTGTTATATGATGGAAGGAATTCATGCGTCCAGATATTGTACATTCCAAATAGTATATTAAGTATCAAGAACAGTAAGGACAGTTTACCGATCGACGACAATGTTTGGCGACTGAGCGAAGCGAAGTCGCCCATATTGGAGGAGATCAGTAAACTCCTTACTGTTTGAGATGCTTATACTATTTTTTGTACGACCATTATGAATACAAAGGTATTAACTAAAGAAATATCCCCGAAAAAATAGATTTAAGATAATTTATTTTTGCCCTGTATATCCACCAAACATTAAGTAGGTTTTGTCGTTACCATGGATACGTTTGTAATTACTATTATTTTTGAATGTCACGATATTTGTCAAACTCGTGAGAATGAGTGAATCTGAAAACGAATATAATTGGGATATTGAAGAGGCCTGAGCAAATTTAAATAAACAGCATACATTTTTTTAAATAGTCCAATTATTTAGAAAATAAATGATTTCTCGCGAAAGAGACATCTAAAGATCATGCATTTATTTTATAAATTACATATAATTTACTTACCGTTCCGTTTTTGACAGAACTGAACGGTAAGTAATTACTTACCGACGCGTTTTTGCTTAGCAACCAGTAAATATAACCTACTGTTCTAAAACCAAGTATGGTAAACAATCCGAAATAGCATGGTCGTACAAAAAATATTTTTTTTCTCAGAAAGTATACCTCATATATCTATGAGATTTTTGTAGGGGTTAGAAAGCAACCTTGCGGTTGATATTCTATTAATTTTCGGACAAAAAAGTGTTTTATTTAAGATATATATGAAAAATAGCGAACTATGCGTTCTTGTTTATTAATGGAGATAGCGTCAAATTTTTTTCTCTAAATTAACACTTTTCATATGTAGACATTATTTTCTTTAAAGAAATGTTCCGAATTTTAACAATAAAAGTGCAATAACAAAAAAACCGGTTTTTGTCGAAACCGCCCCAAGCAGCATTTTTAGTCGTCGCTACGTACCAGCAACTACCGGTGGAACTATTAAGTTTTAGCCACTAGTCGCAAGCACGTAATTGCTACGGTTTTGTTACGTGCCTGGAACCAAAATGGGGAACAATTTTTGGGTTGCAGGTACGTGGCGGCGTAGTAATTGCTACTTTCATGGAACTTCTTTTCTCTTTGACACATCATGTCGCGTGGTTGCTCTCTCTTGCTCTTGCAACTTAACAAATATTCTATCATTTTCTACACTATATAATGCTGGATCGTGTCACAAAATGAATTACCAGTTTATTTGTAATACGTACTTAATACAAAGAGCGATGAAATGTTTGATTATTTTGTCATTCCAGTACACCAAAATTATAAACCATTGCAACTTTTCTGTTAAATATGATGATGATAGATCGAAAAATAACAACGCGCCTTCTTTAAATATATTTTTTAGTAAAAAAAAGTCTTTAATAAAACATGATAAATATACACGAAATACTTATAAGTTGAAACACATGATAGAAATCATTTTTATATTATTCCTGTTATGTTCTTTTATGTGTTTAAATAAAAGATACTCAATTACTGTCATTAATTAACTTTATTAATATTGAGTGAGCAGGGCGAATTACATACACAATGCATAGACTGTAGAAGACGTGTATCCTCCAAACCGGTTCGAGTGTTACTAACGCTCGCCCACGGAACGGGCCAGGATTGGTTAGGTACATCACTACAAATAAATGTTGCCAACTTCAAGCTACATACATAACAATCCCTAAGGCACAATCTGGCACCAATTTGTTATTTTTATTGAAGGTTATATAGCAAAACATCTATTAACAATCATAACAAATTGCAAATTGATTAATGATTATTGATTAATCCAACATTTTACAAGTAAATATGGAGATGCAGTAGTTTACAAAAAATTACTTTAATGTGATTCTCCTGGGTAGCAAAAACGTAAGTGTTACATTCAATACTACTGTAAAGTTTTAAAAACTTTAAAGTAGCTTCGGGCAAGTTACTGCTACAATCATAATACCACTTTGAAGTTGCAACGACTTTAAAGTAAGTATACTAAGTGGCAATACCGTTCCACATACTTTAATAGTTATTCAGAAGTAATGAAACTACATAGTTCCAATAAATAGTAGAAACAACTACACAATTACTAAAATATTCCGAATTGAAGAAATTAAACCTATAAAGTCATAAATTTTGTTGCAGTTACGTAACAACTACTCAATCAAAGTTCCGATCTCAGTTACTGCTACTTAAATGCTGCTTGGGGCTTATCATCAAAAATCGTTTTTTTTGTTTCCGCATTTTTATTATTAAAATTAGGAACATTCTTTTAAAAACAATAATGTCGATTTAGCGAAGAAATTTTGACGCTATCTCTATTAATAAACAAGAACGCATTGTTCGCTATTTTTTCACATAAATCTTAAATAAAACGCTTTTTTGTCTGAAAATCAATAGCATAAGAACCGCAAGGTTTCTTTCTAACCCCTGCAAAAATCTCATAGATATATGACATATACTTTGTGAGAAAAAAATTAGTGAACTTACTTCAATGAAATTGTCCCTAAAAATGGGTACCTTTTATTGCGTATCGTCCGATAAAAACAAAAGTATACCAGTTAGAAATATAATATTCTACTGTTGTATGTAGAAATGAATTTACTACTTGCTCATTTTTAAAATATTTAATTTGGTTCAGGAGTTCCCGAGCAATATGCTTTCAAAGTCAGAGGACTCTAGAAAAAAAATGGATAGTAATTGCCAATACGTATTTCGGTAACGAAATGTTACCTTTTTCTAGACATAAAACAGTCTAAAAGTTTTATACCGTAAAATTCTCTCGTGGGTGCATTTTAAAAGCGCCGATCAAAACCATGCAAAACAATTTTAACACAAACATGCATCTATTAAGGATAAATATATGTTTTTGTACATGAAAGAAAGAGAAAAAGAAAAAGAAAGCTTGACAAAGTATTTTTATTACTAACACATGTGCAAGACCGACGGTAGCTCGACTTAAAGCAATTTAAAAGTTGTTTCAAAATCTTTCGTTCTATTCGTAAAACATTTAACTTTCATTGAAAGTTACGTTATTTTGGAAACAAAATGTTAAGAGTTATTCATTTTCTCATAGTTGAAAATGTATCACAGCAAAATTTATTATGTTTTTATGTTTTTAAACTGTTTTTGTCAACTTTTCCCGGGCGTTATATCAGCGTTAATCTATCTATCTATATATATAAAAGGGAAAGATTTTCTGTCTGTATATATGTATGTATGCGATTTTCTCCGCAACCACTGGACCGATTTGGATGAAATTGGTATCAATGGAAAGGTCTTGGCCCAGAATAGAAAATAAGACCAAATTGGACTCTGATCGGCCATCGTGGTCTGAAATAACAGCGAAAAACCCATATATGGAAGTTAAAAATGGGTACTGAGATTGATGTGAATAGATATGTTGTCAATTGTCAAATTTGGTAATTTGACAATTACAAAAAGTAAAAACATGTAATTTCAATAAAGCGTAGCAAAGCGCGCCGGGTATTTGCTAGTAATATATAATTGTCTATATTTCCCGGCTCTTTGGTTAATAAATTGTTGCTCTTTTTAATAAAAATACTTTCATATGCATCAATTTCTCTGGCTGAATGAACACTTTTAAGTAGTTTTACAGTTTTTTTCTTTTGGTTTTCCTCTTTTGTCAAATGTATTTCACTATTTATCAAAAGTATTTCCCACCTATGTAGCTTTGACATTAATAATCAAATGAAATTCACTATTTGTCAAAACTCTTTCACGTTATTGCAAATTATTTTCCTCTTTTTTAATGTTTTATTAGAAAAAGAAGAATATAACAATTTACTAAATATACCTACTAATATTACATAATGTAACGCAATAGTTGTAAAAAAATGTTTTATAATTAATTCAAAATTTCAATTCTGTTGAGGCAATCTCCCAAATATATCTCCATGTGTCGAACATAATTTTGGCAATGTTCTTGTGTAATAGCTTCAGAAGCGTTATGAATTTGAACATATAGTTGTTCTTCATCCGTAGGCTGACTTCTTTTTATTATAGTTTTCCATTGGTGAAACAGCTCTTCAATGGGGTTTAAAAAAGGACTGTACGGAGGCAGAAATATTGGTACATGTCCATGAGCTCTGATCAGTTGTTGAATTTCATCCGTTCTATGAAATCCGACGTTGTCCGTGACAAAATATGCACCTTGTATATGATCTGCGGCCAAGTGGTCAATCAAAGATGTCAAGAATTCTCCAAAGTGTTCTTCATTGTAAGGCCTGTCTTGAATGGTGAATAAATATAATGAATTAATACACATTGCAGCAGCAATCGAATAATTACGGCCTCTTAATTGGGCCTTCACTTTGTTGGCTCTTGTATTTTTCGGTGATCTTCCATAATCTCTTCTAGAATTTACTTGAATCCCAAATTCATCAATAAAAAATAGTTTTTCTCTGTGAACCATTATTCTGTTGTATTGAACAGCATATTCAAACCTACTTTGGATAGTATCTGGTGTGTTACGCCTTTCTGGCACAAAAGAAACGCGTTTTACAGAATAGTGAAATGCCTTTGTCGCTCTGTCAATGGTCGATAAGCTCACCTCTAGTTGTGGATTTTGCTCCAACAATTTAGCTTTTACTTGTTTTAGTGTCAAGGTGCAATCCTCATCCATTAAATTGCAGATTTCTTCTTGCTCCTCTTGAGTAAATTTCTTGGGGCGATGACCAGCACTTCTTTTATTCACTTCGTTCGTTATTTTGTACGTCTTGTAAATTTTTCTTACAGTGTTCGGCAAAACATTAAATTGTCGTCCTGTTTGGACTGAAGAACTACCATCGTTCATTCCTCTGATTATTAAAGCACGTACCTCGTTCGAGATTTTGTGTTAATATCAATGTGAAATAGATTTAACAAATAAGGAAATAGATTTGACACAAGGGGAAATAGTTTGACATACACAGCAAACTGTTTAATAGAGATGGGAAATACTTTTGATAAATAGTGAAATACATTTGACAAAAGAGGAAAACCAAAAGAAAAAAACTGTAATTTATCGACTTGAATCGCGTGCGCTGTGTCATGGGTACATACAGGGTGTCCCAAGAGTCAATGTCATCCCTTGGAGAGCTGATAGGGCAGCTCATGACTGTCTAGAATATTAAAATATGACCTTAGTAAAAAATTGTTAGTTTTTGAGATATTGGCACTTTTATGAATTTCGTAAAAGTCGACACTTTAGATCAGTTTTTCGAGTGCCACAGCTACAAAATTTCATATTTTAAGATTCCAAATTCTGGTACGCAATCCTGAATAGCCCTGCTATTGCTCACAGTTCAAAATAAATTTGATAGTGCCATACTTTTGGAAAAAAAAGATTTTTGCCCGTAGTTCAAAATTATGGCTCTAAAATTGACAAAGTAGTGCTATCTTTACTGACGTAAATTTCTGGATGCTTAAAAAAGTAAGTTTGGGAGTTAACAGTTTATCTTTTTTTTATCCATACAAAATATACAAATGAAAAAGTACAAATGAGACTATACTCCGGACACTGAACAGATATAGTTAAAAAAAATCAAGGCAGCACAGATTGTTCTGATTGGTTTTATGTGAAAGTTAAATTTACAATAGAACATTTTTGTATATGAATTGTTAATTCGTTATAAATGATGTCACTTACAGAAATTTATACTAGTATAAATAATAACCATACATTTTAAAAAATTGCATTTTATTATTTTAATAAAAAAGCCATGAAAAATTCGCGAGTGCTATGTGTTTACATATATTATAATATATAATAAATATTTTTTACAATAAAACAAAGAAATTACTTACAAACATACTATATATACGTGGCATGGTAAGGTGGCAATCTCAGAACAGTTCTGTTGCTTTCCTGTGTTAATTCGTCGATTACGTTAGCACTCACTGTGTTTAGGTGCATGCTGTTTTACTTAAGATAACAATTCAGCTCTCACATACTGTCTTCGTAGGGGATAGTTTTTTCTGCAGCCAGTTATGTATGTCAGCTTTCTTTGTTGCTAGACGGAGTTTTTTCAATTTTTCTTATGTGATAACTTGCGTTATCCAAGACGATAACGCAACCTTCTTCAAGACTGGGCAAAATATTTTTAAACCATTGTTCAAATGTATCTGCGTTCATTTCTTCATGGTAGTCATTTGTTTTCTTGGATTTCAATAACAGTAATCCATTATCTACAAAACCGTCATCAGATCCTATATGAAGGGTGATGAGCCGCTTTCCTTTCCCCGATGGATTTCTCAAGTCAGTCGATAACCCTCTTAAAAATGCATCTCGTGGATTTGGTATGGACACGCCTTAGGAGCAGCAAAATAATCAGGATGTTGCTTGTGCTCACGAAGTATGTTGTAAACACTGGCCAGACCAATTCATAAAATTATAGTAAATAAGCAGTGGGATTGGGAGGTAAATTAAAACATGACCTATCAATCTAGCAACATTTTCCTCTTCTTCGTGTTTTTTCCATTGAGGATGCTGCTCTTCACACACTTTAAAAGCGTTCATAATTATTTGTTTCACCTCTACAGAAAAGTGCTTTTTTGGAGTTTTTTTTGGTGGTGACAACTGAATATTGTTGACGTTTTCATCATCCATTTTTAATAATTTTGCAGTAAGGAAAATTCTACAAATTAACCAACTCATTATTATTATTAACTTTTCATATAATTCTAACTTACTTATTGACAACCGTTCGTGTATTGAATGGTGCGAGTCTTAATAAAGACTTGTAATGTACCTAATATGTAACACAGTTGGAAAAACTGACGGAACTTTCAAAACAACTGACGTAAACGCATGCGTAACAAGCTGGCGTTTGCCGTTTCTGTTTGTATGTGTAAATGAGACTTCTATCGAGTACCGCCCCATTTATTTCAACCAATGGATATTCAAGTTTCAAGTTGCATCTGAATGTCTCTGGTTTTTCATTACTATATCTGTTTATTTTATTTATTCTACGCAATTCATGCAAGACTAATTAAAATGTGTGTTTTTACTGACTTATAGAAGTATCTAAAAAATTTCAAAAAATAATTTTTATCTTCAAACGTCAGAAAAACTACATTTTAAGACTCAGTTGAGAAGTAAAAGTCTGTCTTTCTTGACGTTTATCAGCAGCGGTAGATAACAGTTATCTATGTACCAAGGACGTTAAGATGATGATAATGCCAGGAGTTATTTATATTTAAGGAGTTTAAAGGGTTTGTTTAAAAAACTAGGAATTTTTAAGTTTGTCGGATAGTAACAACTTTTACAAAATTTGCAAAAGTCAAACATATGAAATTTTAAATTGTTGTTGAACATGAAAACAAAAAAAAACCTAATAGCACATACAATCTAAAGAATAAATTATTAATTTTATCTAAGAAATATCTGCAGAAGTCAGCACAAAAGAATTCGTGTACGAATTCTACGAGCACGTTGCAAATACTCATGTTATTTGTTGTGCAATACACTCGTACGCAAACATATAATTTCTGGCCTAAAGATACAAATTACTATTAAATGTAACGCCGTCTCCAATTGCAAAGTAATCGGTCAGCGGGCGTTATGAATTATAATGCCCTATTATAATGCCCCGGTTTTTATAGAGTTGTTTGCATAGTTCGTATTGTAGTGGTCAGATCTGCAGTCAACCAAAATGAACAAAGTAGCTGTAGCAAGTCATTTAATCACAAAAAATTGCATAATAATCAATTTACCTAGTTCTGTTATTACATACAGGCAAAAGATATAATTGATTGTAAAAATAACAACTATTTAATTAAATATAAAATGTTAGAGATGTTTATTACAGTTTATTTAAAATTGTTAACTTGATTTTGTGTTTAGGGATGTTTATGACAGTTTCTTTAAAGTTGGTAGTTTTTTTGGTAGTTAGGGACGTTGTTGTTTTGTTTTGGAAGATGATTGATAAATGTAACAAGAAGAAGGTAGCCATTTTTGTCTTTTGATTGTAAAGTAATTTTCTTCATGTAAGTTCATTTTTATCTGTTTTATTTATGTTGATTCTAGTTTTGTGATGCTAATTTTATATTATTTAATTAATCTAAAACTCAAATCCATAATAATTTGTAATTTGTCCTTTTTTGAAGTGTAAATACCACTAGAAAACAATGATTATTATCATTTGTAGTATCATTTCAGCTAATTATTGTTAACTGGACATGTTATTGATGCCGTAAATGTAACTACGGTAACTAACTATGTTTATGTATTTTACTGTCTGTACTTATTGATTTTTGGCTAATTTTCTAACCTAATTAAATGTTTTACTTTGTGACTAAAAATGTCGGGATAATCTTCTGATCCGGAACAGATGGTTATTTTCCATGGGGATAAATTGATATATTATTTAAAAGTGTATTATTCTCTACGGTGGTAATAAAACCCATGATAGGACGTGTGAGAAAACCCTGAAACTTTTATTTATTTAAGAGAGTATTAATCTCCACGGTGGCTTAGACCTATTTGATAGGCCGTTATAAAGAGAACACTCAGACCATTATTTGAGTATACTTGCTTGTTTATGTTATTTCATATGTGTATGTTATTTTACAGTGGTAAACTAGCATTTTTTTCAGTGCTCATAACACACTCTCGCTTATCTATAATAGATATGCTCCTGTATCTGACGTGATTATGTTATTTTATATGTGAGCTATTTATATTTCAGTGCTTATAACACACTCTCGCTTGTCCAGGTATCTAGATACGAGCTTTCTCTGTTGTTGACAGAAAAACTCTGTCTTGCAAAAGACGTGTTCTGATATTTCATATTATATATGTATGGTAACAATGTAACTGTTGCTATGTCATTTATAATATGTATAACTTTTGTTCAGTAGTTCTTGTATATTTATTTTAATCTGGCACGTTTATCTTTTCTAGTTTGTATTTAATTTTACATACTTTTCAATTTCAATTATTTTTATGTTTTATGTAATTGAGAGATTTACGGTTTGTATTTATAAATACCTTGTACAAACACGAAACGTAATCGAACCAATTAATAATTTGATCACTTATTGAACTTGAAGCGTTGACGTAATTAATCTGGGCTAGCATATTTTCAAGGGGGTTTTATAGAACTAGCCTTTTATTTTGTATCAGTTTAAATCCGTCCCTCCTCCCTCAAGATTAAGAATAAATTAATAAAATACTTAAACCATATTTAACTGTTCTTTTATTTGTGTTTATTTCTCTTTCCTCGTCCTGAAGTAAGTCAATCGTTATCAAGTATAGTCATGTCATATGTTATAAAAAGTAATCACAACGTAGAATCCAGTTTGTTCTTTTTGTTATATTTTTACCATAATAAAATTTGTCATTTGTAAGGTTGGTAGTGCTGTGCCAACTTCTGTTTTTGTTAATTATTTGAAATACGCGGGTATACTAACTTGGGCCGTGATCGTTTAGTGGGTTAGGACAGTCATTACAGTATTACAGGTATAAACTACAAATAATGTGCAAGTGAAACATAATAGTTATTTATGTGTTAAGGGCATAATGAAGCTTTTATGGCCAGAAGCGTTATTTCTAGCCCGAGGCGTCTTCCGAGGGCTAGGAAAAGGCTGTAGGGCCCTGAAAGCAAGTTATGCCCGCTATACATACACTATTTTATGCACAGATTAAGTATTTAATGTCAAATCTATTATTGTGTAAAAATATAATTAAATGAGTACGTAGGTACATCAAGCAACTGTGCGTATACTTATGTGATTATACGATTCGTTACTATAGTTACTATTCCAAAATATTTAATTTCAGTTTATTTTCATTGGTGATAAGTTTACAAATTATATTAAGAACCAATCAAGTTCTACAAAAAACTTCTGACATTTAATTGACTTTATCCAACACCTCTATATAAATACCATGTTTACTATGCTCATTTTAAATAAGGAAAGTGATTGTTTACTCTTATCTTACATTATAACCCACGTTGCCCCTAGCAACGTGGGTTATTTTTAAAAAACTCACTCCTTCAAAGATAACGTACGTTATTTAATATTATTAAAATCCAGTCATCGTGCTAGAGTATTACCGTCAAAACTACAGACTAACTATACATTGCAAATTCGATGTTGAAACTTAAATAAAGAGGTGGATAAAATTTTGTATGACACGCGTGAGTTAAGGATATTATCCACTCAGAAAAATTAACCCTCTCGGGCCTGCCGGCCCTCGAGGGTAAATTTTTCGTTCGTGGATAATATCTTACTTAACTCACTTGTACCAAAATAACTATTATGTTTCACTTGCATATTATTGGCTGTTTATACCTGTGATACGAACTACATAAACAACTCCATAACAACCAGGGCATTATAAGCGGGCGTTATAATTCATAATGCCCGCTCATGGTTTACTTTACAATCGGAGCGGCGTTACCTTCAATAGCAATTTGGATCATTGGATCACAAACTATATGTTTGCGTACGAATATGTTGCAACACAACAAATAACGAGTATTTGCGCGTAGTTTCTGGGCGCGTGATCCACGAATTCTTTTATGCCGACTTAATTGCCGACAAAAATTTCTTAGCTAAAATTAACCTATATTTTAGATGACATTAGTGCTGTTAGGGCTTTTTTGTTTTTATGTTGGTAATAACAATAAAAACATTTGAATTTAAATTGTCATTTATCTGTTTGACTTTGGCAAATTTAGTAAAAGTTGTTACCATCTGATAAATAATAAAAATTCCTAATTTTTGGCATGCTTAGTTTTTGGACTATTTTTGAGATCTGCTATATTACAATTACAATTAAAATAAAATTGGACGGCGGTACAAAAACTTTATTTTTACATAGTACATAAATAATTATTATTACAACATGAAAAAACATATATACAACATTACTTGGTAGCATCTTTTCTAACATGGAACTGACAGCTATGAAACGTCCCTGAAAACGAAACAGACCCAACACGAAACTTTTGTGAATTTTTAACGATCTTCGATATATCGTCGATAGTCATCTTTACCATTACATCCCTTCTCAAAGCACCAAAACACTCATAACCAAAACTACCTGTAATTATGCATTTACGTAACAATACGCAACATAAATAAATCTTAGCCTTTTACCTTATGTAGAAGATATGTTTCATTAGGCGCATCCTTTATAAACGTCAAAACCTGATCCCCTGTCAAAACCCTACACTTTTTTGGAATATATCCTTTTGACTTTTGTTTCAGAAATGAAATTAAGCGACTATAGTTAGAAATGTCAACGTTGTCATTATCAATTAAAGTCGATTTTAATATGGAATATTTTGTCCACAACGAGTTGGACTATATTTGTCAGCCTGCAACGAAGGAACAAAATAAACAAACATATTGTAGGGAAGTCAAGTAGTAAAACACGATAATAACATACCAATTCCTGAAAGGAGGCCAACATTACCGTCTCGTTTACCATTTTAATCGCACTTTTCAACTTCCAGTTAACAAAAATTTTAAATTCTTTTTCATAGTTTACTCTAGATTTTGTTGGCAATAAGTTTTCAGTTGCCCTTTTCGGTTTTTCCAAAATACCTTCGAATAGTCACAGAACAAAATGTATGTGTGTCGTATGTATGAAGTCTCTACTTTCAACTGTTTCAAAACAAATAGAGAAACGAATCTTAGCACTACCAAGGTTACTATTTTTACGCGTTTATCATAATTTTATTATTATTAGATAAATTAAAAATAATTCTACATAATCTTGTGAAACATAAAATCTTGTATGCACCACGAGCGTTACTAGATGATAATGCCCATCGGGCGACTTTCAGCCCTCGGGCCCTTCAGGCCCTGGGGCTGGAACATCGTTGCCCTCCTTGCATTATCATCATTCTAACGCCCTTGGTACATAAATAACTATTTCGTTATTGCCCGTCTGACCATAAAGATGCCCTTGGGCCATAAAAAGACGTTTTTTCACTACTAGCTTTAAAACATACTATTATCTAGTCTGTTGTCACCTTGTGAAGTTAGCCTTCTTGCCTAGTGGTAAATAATTTTTTATTATTGACTACTAGTCAATAATCCAGATTTTAGTGTAACACGGGGCAAAAATTCATCCCATTATACACTGGCATCCAGGAAAAAATCCGTGATCGCGATAGTACGTTTTTTATGTGAGAAGAATAAAAGGAATAAAAGTACTAGTAGTGAAAAAAATAATATATACACCACGGTTGTGAAGTGTTTTCTAGAGCCTCTCATCTTATATCTAATAATGCTCGGCTCTAGAAAAAACTCTTCACAACCTTGGTATATAATATGCTATTATGTTTAGATGAGTCTTGCAATAATAGTCTAATTATAATGCATCGGTGCATAATAGTATATTATATACCAAGGTTGTGAAGAGTTTTTTCTAGAGCCGAGCATTATTAGATCCCGAGATGCGCAGCATCGAGGGATATAAGATGAGAGGCTCTAGAAAACACTTCACAACCGTGGTGTATATATTATTTTTTTCACTACTAGTACTTTTATTCCTTTTATTCTTCTCACATAAAAAACGTACTATCGCGATCACGGATTTTTTCCTGGATGCCAGTGTATAATGGGATGAATTTTTGCCCCGTGTTACACTAAAATCTGGATTATTGACTAGTAGTCAATAATAAAAAATTATTTACCACTAGGCAAGAAGGCTAACTTCACAAGGTGACAACAGACTAGATAATAGTATGTTTTAAAGCTAGTAGTGAAAAAAGTATTTTACGTGCCGCTGCTGGTGGTCAGGCCCAAATTATATCAAAACGAAAAATTCATTTTGTTAAAGTTTTATTTTTCTTCGAACGTCAAAAAACATTCATATTATTTTGAGAAAATTTACATTTCAATTCATTCTTTACGTTTGAAGATAAAATAACATATTTTATGCGGAGCTAAAATGAATTTTTGTGCTTCGGCTGTTTTACTTGTCTCACTAACGTTCAGCAGTGAAACTAATAGCCTCAGCACAAAATCTTCACTTATGCTCATTATAAAATAATATACTATTTTGTACGACTGCATTATAAAGTACAGTTTATACCATTTTTGCGGCTATGAACTAGCTGTTTATAGTACTAGTAAAATAAAGTAGTAGTAGCAAATAAAGTACAGCAATAGCAAAAGCATTGCATATAACATATCCAGTTTTCCATTGGCATATAGATGCGCCCTTTCTATAGGCCTTGCTCGCTTTGCTCACTTGACCTAAAACTGGACTTGTCCATAAGTCCTACAATATGTACCTATCATATAAATAGCTATTCAAATTAATTCTTTTTTACAAATAGAATAATATTTGCCGGTAGAAGAAAAACTTAATAAGTACATATGTACATGTACAAAAGGATTTTAGTTACGTATTTATGATTGAAACTAATGATTAACGAATATTTGATTTAGTCATGATCATTACTTTTTCAGTCATGATTACTTTAGTCATGATTGAATTTTTAGTTGACTAATTAATAAATTGAATAAAATTAGTTGATTACGCTCAACACTGATAAATAAGTAGAGATTTCTTTAAAATAATATTCACAAAGTAAACTTAATCTACTTTTAAAGTTCCTTAATCAATAAAATTACACGAATATTAAACATTATAAGAGCTACTATCAATATTCAGTCTTCTAATATTTTGATCAATCCAGTCACGGAAATGTGCCACATCAACATATACGCCAGGTATACCATCGTTTCCACATCCAATGCCCCATGCTACCATGCCAGCTTGCACATAACGCCTTGAATCAGTGGGATCTGGGCACACTAGAGAGCTTCCACCATCGCCCTAAATTACAAAATTGTGAACATAGTTTTTTTATTAATCTCTTAATTTAGTATATACTTACACTGCATGTGTCTACTCCAGGTTCTCCTCCTGCGCATATGAATGACTCATGTAATTTAAACTGTCCTCCTAAACGAGTAGTATGCAGAGCCTCTTGACATTGCGATTTTTGAACAATTGGTAATTTAATTTTTTTCAGGATGACTTGGTAGATTCCCTTTTGACCTTAAATATTTAATAATATGGGTAAGTAAATTTCATCAATCAAGAAGTTCTTGTACATACGTACAACAAAAATGGACTTTATTTTAACTTTATTTTGGTGTTTTAATAAACCTCTTTCTAGGAAGTATAATAAGTGCAGATGGTATTGTAACCAAAGACATACAAAACAGAATAAATAAGGCAAGAGCAGCTTTCCTCTCTTTAAATAACATATGGAAATCAAATAACATCTCACAGCAAACTAAAATTAAGATATTTAATACAACAGTGAAATCAGTGTTGGTGTATGGTGCAGAATCATGGGCAGTCACAAAGGAAAACGCAATAATAAAATGCAAGTGTTTATAAACAGATGCTTAAGAACAATTTTGGCCTGAATTGGTATCAAATGAAGAACTGTGGAACAGAACTCAGCAACAAGAAGTTAAAACAGAAATTAAAAGAAGAAAATATAGGTGGTTGGGGCATACCTTAAGAAAAAACACAAGTGAAATCTGCCGGGCACTGTTGGAGTGGAATCCCCAAGGAAAAAGGAAAGTCGGCCAACCAAGAACAACATGGAGAAGAAGCATCGAGAAGGAAACTGGAAAATCAATGGCACAGCTCACAGCCATTGCAAAAGAAAGAGAAGAGTGGAGAAAATTTTTGAATACCCTATGTTCCAGAAGGGAATAATGGGCTATACAATACAATACAATACAATAAACCTATTGAAATTGTCTTTATAGATCGAATATATGTATGATGCAGGTTACTTAACTACGAGATTAGGTGAAAAGGTTTCGAAACATCACAATGCGCAGAAACCGAAATACGTATGAGCGTTAGAAATTGCGTCGCACGCGCATGTTTTTCTTAATGCAGTAGCGTCGGTATATTTCCATTCTGTCTTGTTGCGTGTGCGTTTGGAGGTTATAGGTGTGTTTACGTTTGTTGTTGAAAGTTGAAATCAGTTTACAAAACAGTTCTTTTCAAAGCTTCTGCATATTTATTTGCGAATCGTAGGTAAGTTAATAACTGCTGATGCAGAACATACGAATATCACATAAATATTTGTTGTAGTTAGATTTCAACGTGAAAAAGTAAAATGCCGCCAAAGTCCAGTGTATGTGTACGTGTAAAGGTTCTGCATTCCCAAGCACGCGAAATTATCGCAAACGTCATCTCATTTATGGAGAATGAAGCTAAGGATGGTGTAACAATTCCTGTAACTCGTTTTAAAGAAAGAGTTCTGGCTGCGACAAAAATAGGGGAAAACAGTTATCGTGAGATTAAGAAAGAAGCCAAGCAAGTTGCTTCAGGCGAAAAAGTCAAGTTTTCCAGTCCGAAGAAAAATCGTAATAGACCAAATCCGAAGAGTGACCTACTGCAGGGTGAATTAGAAACCATCAGGTCGATTATTCACCAGTATTATATAATTGAAAAGAGACACCCAACGTTAAGAGGTATAAAACGAAACAAATTATTTTGATTGGTGTATTTATAGCGCAAGGTGGTATTTACAAGAATTCGTAATAAGATACTGAACTCTGGGATAGAATTTCAAGGTAGCTTATGGACCCTGGGAAAGATTGTAAAAAGTTAGGTTTCCGGTAAGTTAATTTATAAGAACCTAACACATTTTATTACATATTCTAACTATTTATATATTTAGCTGGCGAGAAACCATGGACAAGCGTAAAATTCTAATGGAATCACATGATATAAGATTAAAGCGCATCCAGTACTTGGAACAATTACAGCAGTATGTACAAGATGAAAGACCCATAATATTTACCGATGAGTCCTACATAAACAGTTTGCCATACTAACAAGAAGACATGGAGTGACGATTCGGAACGCGGTTTTAGTAAACCTATTGGAAAGGGCGCACGCGTAATAATGGTGCATGATGGCGGGGCAGATGGTTTTGTAAAGTAAGCATTACTCATGTTCAAATCAGGTGCGATATTACTCTGAAATATTTGTGAATTCTTTACATTATTATTTGTTATTATAGGAAGTACATCTGTGCGACTACCACCAGGACATGACTAATGCAAATTTCATGCTGTGGGTACGCAAGCAGCTGTTGCCTAATTTACCCAAGAAAGCTGTGCTTGTGATTGATAATGCAGCATATCATAATGTAGCAACCAACAAGGATCCAACTTCAGCATCGACAAAACAAGTCATGATTCAATGGCTTATCCAGCGAGGCATTCCCCATGATCCAAACGCCACAAAGCCTGTACTCTATAATACAATTAAGCAAACAAAAAGCACATATAAGCAATATATTCTTGATACAGAATTATCCCAACATGGTCATGTAGTATTAAGATTGCCACCGTACCATCCCGGACTCAACCCTATTGAGAAGATATGGGCATTAGTTAAAAACCATGTAGCAGCAACGAATATAACTTGTAGACTGAATGATGTCATCGAATTAGCACAACAAAAGTTTGAGTCAATCACCGCTGAAGATTGGGCAAAGGTGTGTAGGCATGTGGATCGAGTTGTTGAAGAGTACATGCGTAAAGAACATTTACTTGATAGTGCGTCAGATGAGTTTCGGTTCACTGTAAACACTGGGGATTCGGATGACGATACATCAGAGGGAGAGTTTTCTGAGGACGATGTAGATGTTGGTATTTCCCCACTGGAAATGTTAGAGGAACCGGGGCCTAGCACCAGTACACTGTAATCCATGGGATTATAATATAAAATAACACACAGATTGTTTTATAAACGATGTTATAAATTATGTCACATAAGTTGTCAAATGTTTTACATGTAGACATATTTTCATATTAAAATAATTAAAATTCGTCTCTATAATCACTTCTTTTTTCAATAAGAACGTATTATATCCCAATACTGTCTAAAAACCTAAATACCCTATTTTGTCGATATATAAAGAAAAGCAAGGTTTTCCATTTATTTTTATTTCCTATTACTTTTACTAACACTGAAGTAAATTACATTATCAAATTTAAACTTTTAGAAAACCCAGAATCATTTATAAACTTAAAATTTTATATAATGGCTTATATAGCCTTGGTAGTGTAATGTCTGGCGTGCCGGACTTACACCCAAGCGGCCCGGGTTCGACTCCCGGCGCTGGCAGATCTGGTTAAGGTTTTCTGCAGTTTCCCTTAGCTGTAACACAAATGTGGGATTTGCGCTGTTCCATCTATAAGTCGGCTGCAGCCGCACATTGGGCCTACATAATAATAATAATCGCCCCCTCCCTCCCGCACAAGCTTATAGCTTCTGGGGCCTTGGTTAAGGTTATGGGTTGTAGTAATTATTATTATTATATCTCACAATTATCTTTTTGCTACTTAGGTGAGTTGATTTCAGCTCCAACCCCTTCAATTGAAAGTGGTTATTTAAAGATTATAAAGTGTACTTTGAGATTTTCATAACATTTTATGTGCACATATTTTTAACCCCTTTTAATGAACAACATACGCGCCGCCACTGTACTCGCAGCTGACGTTCGCGCAGATCTTGATGAGTCATTGTGATGTTTCGAAACCTCGCGCACTTTAGTATTAAAGCGATAAAAGGTAATATTTTGGAATTCTTGCAACTAGCATGCCATGAACTGTCGTAAACATGATATGAATTGCTTATTAGTTGCCATTTGGGCTAAAACCAACATAATAGAAAATTGGGACCAAACAAATGTTTTTATCTACTCCCATTGGATTGATTATATAGTCTTTATTCAATGATTTTTGATGAATAATTGTATAGATAACTACGATGCGTGAGTTACAAGCGTGAGTTATAATAACTCACAGACTATCGTATTTTTATAGCAACCGTACGGAATCATAATACCTATCTTGTTTTGTTTTAAACAAATGTCAAATAAATTAAAAATTTGACAGCGTGCATTAGTATTGAACAAAATGAGTTCCCGAAGCGAATCGGAAATCGGCACACCACCACACGTAAAAGAAGCAGCTAGAATAACAACCCTTAATCTTCTCCCTGAGAAATCTCGCCAAAAGTACCATACGGCCCACAAGATTTTCATGGATTGGCGTATTAAAAATAACGTAAACTCCTTTTCGCAAGATGTTCTCCTAGCGTACTTCCAGGAATTGTCCGGTAAATATAAAGCTTCATCATTATGGACATTTTACTCCATGCTCAGAAGTCCTTTAAGTATCAATAATGGGGTGAATATCGAAAGTTTCGTAAAACTGCGAGCATTCCTGAAACATAAATCTGAGAACTACACACCTACAAAAGCGAAAACATTTACTCCAGAACAAATTAACAAATTCATACAAGAAGCCCCAGATGATAACTTTCTAGCAACAAAGGTATGTTTTAGTGTAAGTAATTATATTCTTTACTAAATTAACTAATTATTCAGGTTGCTTTAATAATGGGCACCATGGGCGCTTGTCGCGCTGCTGAATTGATCTCCATGCAGGTTGCAGATATTCAAGACCTTGGATCGGTTTTTATGGTCACTGTACCTAACACAAAAACAAAGATAAGCAGACGATTTGCCATAACAGGAGATTTTTATCGTATTTGTTAGAAATAAGTACTTTTCTCAAAAAATTGGCATTAATAAATTTGGGGCTATGGGGAAAGACAATGCCACATTTCTGAAATTACCGGATAGCGGATTATACACGGGCCATTGTTTCTGGCGTTCGTCCGCAACATTACTGGTTGATTCTGGCGGCGACATCTCTGCTCTAAAGCGGCACGGGGGGTAGAAATCAACAACCGTAGCCGAGAGCTACATAGATGAATCCACAAAAAATAAAACAGACACAGCAAATAAGATTTATGGTTCTATTAATTTACAAACAAGTACTAGCAGTGCCGCATACATACATACAACCCACAAGAAACGAAACAATAACTTTACACAATTCTAAACCTTCAATTGCGTTCACAAATTGCTCACATTGTACGATTAATTTTGTTAATAAAGATTGTCCTTAGATAATTAATGTGAATGTTAAATGTTTTTGTAATTTTTTATTACTCTTAATAAAATGATGTTTAACAGAAAATGTTACGGTCGTAGATAAAGCATATATGCTTTATAGATTGGATGATTACGCCACTCGACTAACGTCTCGTGGCGCAAAATCATCCGCGTGAGTTATTGCCTTCATTACCGCTCATTGAATAAAATACTATCTCCTTGCACAAGACAAATTATGTCACAGCACGCATATAAGCTTTGTGCAACATGAAAACGATATTGTTTGCGGATTATTTTTTTAATAATTTCTTTTTTTTTTTGCTTAAATGCAAGAATTTACACTTCAGGCATAAAAAATAATAATTTAGTAAAAACAAAGTAGTATGAGCCTATTGATTATTCGGATGTACAACTTGTCAAATTCAGCCGGCGAGGTTTGGATGCGCATAATATTTGCGGCATTAGGGTAGGGATAGCTCATTTCACCTAACGTTCTCGTCTAGTACAGATCGGTACATTCTATAAAAAAGTATAAAATATATGAAAAAACTACGCTAAGATTTTAACACAAAAACTCGTTAGTTTTAATCTTTCTACCTGAAAAGTCTTATTTTTGGATTGTTAATAATTTTACACAAGGGTGTAATAAAGATTTGTATTGCTAAAGTAAATTCCAATTTGAATCCGAGTTGAAAATACTTGCAGCGCAGATTGTACTTATTTCCTACATTTTGTCTTTGTCGAACATCGACTCTTTCTTTTCCCCATCTGCGCATTCCGCCGGCCATCCTACACTTGACAAGTTGTACATCGATATTTGAATTTCGCTGCATCATCATTCGTTATTTTTAAAGTACAAAACTTGCAGAAAGGTAACTCTCTTGATCATGGTAATACTCTAGGTAATACTTTTAATCATAATTTTCAGTTGTAGAATATCATTGTTTAATATCATCTGGCAATGAAGATACAGTTGTTCCTGTATATGCGCCACAAATGCCGTCTTCTTCACAACGATCAACTTCCATCGCTACTTACGGCCATCAATTTTCTTATTTGGATTTGGTTTGTGATTGTACTGTCGTATCCGATCGTGCTGCTTCAGACTTGCTAGCACAGTATTAGAAGATAATGGGCTAATACCAAAAAACGGCACTTCAAATGTATTGGTTCGGATTGCAATCACAATGGCTAGTGAAGAAATTTGTTTGGAAATAGACAAAGAGTTGTTAGAAGATGTAGAAAAGTTTGGCTTATATTTCGACAAGAGGAAGGACAAAACTTTAAAACAAGACTTAGTGAATCTAAGATTTCATAGAACTGCAACACTTGAGAGGGCATTATGCCTTAATTAAGGAAGCAGCATCCCTCTATTTTGATCACGTTGCATCCAGATCCTGTTCAAGTCTTAATTTTAAAGTAAGTATCACCTAAATTTTTCATAAAACAACGTAGATGAGACAAGAATTTTGATAATTGAATGTGATGGGATGGCAGTAAATAGGTCCTAAAGGGTGAGGTCATTAGGCTTTTATTTGAAAGATTTGAAACATATTATAGATCCGGCCATCCAGAGAAATGGATATTTTGGTCACCCTGAGAATATTTTGATCGCAATTATTTCTGAAGAACGGCCAGCTATACGAGAATTATCATTTAGGCGTAGCTTAAAGATATGATCTTTACAAAGACAAGATACACAAGAAATCAGATCATTTGTAGTACCTAAGCTCAATTTCCAGGCTTCGGATTAGTTTGATTTCATTTCATGAAACTCAGAAAAATTAACCAAACCTCTTCTGACATTTCATATTAATAACTTGGTAGATCTCATAAAGGTTGATATAACTCCAAAAGATAAGTTTGCTTCTTATCTTTGCCACACTCAGACGGTGGAAAGAATTTATTGTAAAACTGGTTACAGAAGCTTCGGCTGACGTTTGTAGTCAAGATTCTTGGGATGGCTTTATTCGAGCTAAATTAAAATCTAGAGCAATAATGCCATCTTTAGTAACGAATTTAGTACGAAATCTGAATATCGTACACAATAATGTTTGTTCTTTGTTTAACTGTTATGTTTAAAATAAAAATTTTTAAATTTGTGAAATTTTATGTTTTTTAATTAATGTTCCCTGGGGCATTAAAAGTTGTTATATTTATTATATATTACTACAAAAAAAATTAGTTAATTCAAGCCATATCTCATGTTGCACATAGTAATTCTTCTTGAAGTGACGTCACGTTACGTGTGCAACATGATAGAATTTTTTTAATTTTTGCTTTGGCAGATCTTAGTTTCTTTTTATTTAGCAGCTTTTAAAACACCAGGGCACCGGTATACAAAATATTAAAAATGTCATACTATATTAAATGTTCAACCCTATTGCTTATATCATGACGTCATAGAAAATTTTGGATATCTCACTCAGAAGAGTTGTTTATTAAGAACTCTGGATTGAACATTTAATATGACCATATTTTGTAAATTTTGTGTACTATTCAAATCAGGTTTTAACAGCATTCTAGAAATCTCTGATATACTTAAGTGATCTTTTAGATGGAAATGATTGCTAATGTATTTAATAAATATCTTAATAAATCTTAAATGATAAATATTATACATTTTACTTACCAAATTCGTTCTTTCCCCAACCACTTGCATAACATTCGCTAGAACGCAATACTGTGTTTTGCTGAGGTAAGCAAATAGTTCCTATATGTGGGGCCCTATCAAAAGGTCTGTCTAGAACGAGTAGAGCCACATCATTGAATAGATTTTTCGAATTGAAACCGTCATGAATTATAATTTGTTTAACATATCTTTCTTGATATGGATAACGTTCTCCTTCCGTTTGTGTATCCCATTCCCCTCCTCTTATCACTAAATCTACGGTTTTATGTCTTAAAATAAAAATGCAACGTTACAATTTATCATTTTAAGCATTGAGGGCAAGACTTACCGAAAAACGCAATGAGCACCAGTGAGAACTACATTTGGAGCAATTAAGGAACCGCCGCAAAGAGCTAAAGCTTCATTATTGGAAGGAATATAATTGTTCTTCAAGATAGCCAACATCCAAGGGAATTCACCATATTCTGCTTCATTGTCTTTGTTTCCAGTTATTTTGAAGTCGACTCCATCCGGATTTCGAATACCACAATAGGCGGGTAATTCAGGATCAATTGGAGGAGGTGTATTTGGTACTGTAGAAACACCAGGCTCTGGTGTTGTTACTTCTGGTGGAAGTGGTCGACCTTCTGGTATTTTGCAACATACCTCTAAATATTCATCACAACTGTCGCTTCCAAGTCTGGATGACGTGCTACCGGTAAAACCATAGTTTTAATAACGTATTCACTTGATTTCTTATATCTAGTCGATGTAGCGTTGATAGTTTACGGTTATACATATGTGTAGCATACATAATAATGCTAACTATGAAGCAATTATTTAAGTAGTACACGTTTATGGCCAACGTATCGTCATGTAATCTGCATATACAGGGTGTATTATATGAAGGACATCAAATGCGGTAAGTAGTTAGATATCATTAAAACAAAAAGCTCCTATAACATTTTTTCTCAGAAACATAGTTTTCGAAAAAAAAATGCAAACAAAGAAGTGTATAATCAACACCACCTATATATACAGCACAGTATTCAGGATAGTTCATGATAGAGACAGGCGGAACCATTCAATATATGGAAAGTATTGCAAGTGATTGTCAATAAAAGTTCAAAAAAGATAGATGCAGCCACTGGCGTGCGGTGAGAATTTAGACTAGGGAAGCAATCACGATTTTAATTATATCTATGTACAGGCGCGGATTCACGGTGGAGGGGAATTCCCCCCAAATTTAGAAATAAGTATACATAGAACAGAAACAAATAATGTTTGTTTAATTATTATATATTAAAACAATTATTTTTCCAAAAATTTCCCCCTCAAAATAATTCTCTGGATCCGCCCCTGTTAGGTACAATAAAAGAAACAGTGTTATAATAATTTTTTTTATTTCACGCCTACACTACGGGGGAACCAACAGCTAAGGTCATCTGTCCCCCATCTAACATGCAACACGAATACACACATCCATAGTTGAGGTGGCGGAATTGTCCAATTAGAAAAATCCCGTCGCCCTAAGTGGGATTCGAACCCACGACCCTTGTCCACCGCCGGCCCGATTTTTATAATTATTAAGCTTAAAAGTTTTTCAAAGAAGAACTTTTACACTTTATACTTATGGAATCTGTTGACTATTATTCTTTATTTTAAAAAAACTACTACTATGTATTTATACTGCAACTCGATTTTCCGGTCTTTCTTAAAAATACCTATGCAAGTTTTAACCTTTGTTGTTAAATTTGAAAGTTCTGGTTTTGATCTGCCTTTCTTAATAATTTATAATTTCTCTCCAAAACTGTATGCAGAAAATTCTTTATTATTAATTTACGAACTGAACAAAAAAATC
This sequence comes from Agrypnus murinus, assembly GCA_929113105.1. NCBI lineage: Eukaryota > Metazoa > Arthropoda > Insecta > Coleoptera > Elateridae > Agrypnus > Agrypnus murinus. The sequence continues at coordinate 71,278,441 of OV816024.1, forward strand.
GTCCCGATTCGGATGTATCGGAAGGACTCGAACCTTCCACCGAAGCAGGTAAATTTGCAGTCGTGACGATAATGCAACTTTAGATTTGCATACAGAGCAAACTAAATAGAATTATTTGTCCTTTAAAAAAAATCCAACTTATATAAGTTGAAATAATAAAATGTGACACAATACATTAAATTTAACAAACACTAAATTGAACAAATAACCAAATTATAATAAATAAACATTTGGGAATGAAGTACACTAAAAATAACGGCCAAACAATGCTATCGTCTGTATCACCACGCCCGCTGATCCACGCCAAGGCTAGGAGAAGAGCAGTTATAAGCAACGAAATCGGTACTTATATGCAGTATATGTAACACATTTGAATAGGTATTACCTTTCCGTACAAGTTTAATGAGCCTAATTTAAAATAGTATTCTAAATAATTATTCCAGGGTAAATCAAATAGAAACGGTAATTTTGCTATTGCGCTTAGAATGCAGTTCCGAGGTAGCTGATGTTGTGTGGAGTAGATGTTTGGTTTATGAGGAGTGGGGAGCCGGCCGGGTTCGCGCACATACTTGGCTTTGTCGTCAATACAGCCATGACCGAGCAAGAAGCACATTCGTCTGTTGCCCAACGGATTATCATAAAGTTTTTAACCAATGAAGGCGTTAAACTGTCAGAAATTTTAACTCGTTTGAAGGCACAGTTTGGGGACAGTACACTGTCTGAGAATCGTGTGTATACGTGGGCGAGATAATTTAAGGGCGGACGAGAACGCGTTGAAAACGAAAGTCATGATCGACACCCAAGGACAAGCCTTACAGATGACAATACCCGTACCGTTCGAGAGCCTATTGAACGTGATCGCCGGTTAACCGTAGAAGAAATTTCATCAGAAGTGGGTATCAGCTATGGAAGTGTTCAATCCATTATAACTGATCAACTTGGTTTTCGAAAAATTAGTGCCCGATGGGTTCCGAGGTTGTTGACTGGAAACCAAAAACAGGTTAGGTCAAAGATCGCTGAAAGGCTTCTGAATCGATTTCAGCGAGAAGGAAAGGCCTTTTTGCAGCGTATCGTGACATGTGATGAGACGTCGGTACATCACTACACCCCCGAATCTAAAATGGCAAGTAAGGAGTGGCGAAGAAAGAATGAAGGTTGCCCAGTGAAGGCCAAAACTCGGCACTCAGCTGGAAAAGTCCTTGCAAAGATTTTTTTTACTCTAGGGGAACTCGAGCACCCTCCTTATAGACCTGACTTGTCCCCCTGTGACAATTTTTTGTTTGCGCCTATGAAGGAATCACTGGGAAGAAAACGATTTGGAAGCAATGAAGAAGTCGAAGAGCACGTGCACAATTGGGTTACAACTCGCCCTCAAACTTTCTATAACCAGGGAATACTGAAACTTCCAAATCGGTGGCATTACGCAGGAGACTATATTGAAAAATGTTAAAACAATGATTTGTGTATAACGTTATTCAATAAATGATGAAAAAAATTACCGTTTATAGTTGATTTACCCTCGTACTTTTTGCTGTACGGAATTGATATTGAGCTTTAAGTTGATTAAATATTACAAATTTAAATAAACAATAACCATAATTTTCTAAAAATATTTTTGTTAGCATTGGTTTTTATTTTTAATAAATTCTCAAGGGAAGCATTGCTTCCATGGACCGCACGCCACTGGATGCAGCTTAATCTTATTAAAAGGATATACATTTCGGAGTTCGATATCTATGCCCATCTCAAGCACGTGATTTGTGATTATTTCTTGTATTAATGGTAAACACGTACATCTCTAAAACTCCACATAAGATTAATAAAATTAATATTAATGTGATAAAGATATGTTCCCATTTTTTCAGCACATTTTACTCTTTGTCGAAAAGTTAATTAACAAAAGTGCCAAATGTACAATTTCGCTCATCTTAGATATGTAAGATCATATTTAGATGAAATTAAATATTTAAAATCTCGTATTAAACAGACGACTTGTAAAAATTAAATACTCGTACATAACTTTGATTATTTACTTTTAGTATGAATTACAATTCATCATCTTTAGAGACGTGAGTTTTAGTTCAGAATAAAACCACTTTGTCAACAAAGCGAAGTAATTCGATCTGTAATAGTACAGTGTAACACAAGTGAGCGCTTGAAAATGATGGGTTTGGACTAGCAAGGTCGCAAAAATTCACAGTGGAATGTGATCCCATCATGTTTGTGGGCTTTAAAAACTTAAAATTTTAAAGCTGACACATTGACCATTTCTAATCAAAAAATTTTATTAAGAATTTCACGATAGCTTTCCTTTTTATATTTATAAATTGCCTGTATATTTATTGGCGCGCCTTACTAAAAATTGTTCGTAAAATGGATAAAACGTCAACTAACTAACTAAGCTTTGTGAGACTTATTTATTTTTAAACGTTTTCCCAAACAAGACTAGTTCTCGTTCTATACATCAAAATACTATTTATAACCAATATGAAAGTTACGAGGTTTGGTAATTAAGATTAGCCATTTTGATTATGACTAAATTAATAAATGATAATTATAGTATCTAATGACTATTCTATTATCCTAACTTTGTTTACAAGTGTTAACTATAGATTGATACTGTAATATATAGGGTAGGTAGTTAAAATGCAAATTTTGTTTTGGTAATAATTGTCAAAATAGTTCAATAATGATTTTTGTCAACTGCACAAACATAATTTTGAAAAACAAGTTATACGTAACTTAGCAGTAGTAAATTGTTACATCTTACCTAATATCTATGAGTCCCGTTCCATCATATTCTTTTTGAGGTATGATGGTTTTAGTTTCTCCATCACAGTTGTAATATGCTACACACAAATGGACACCCTTATCTTTGCCTTCGCCACATTTCTCTATTACTCTTGGCTTACTCTCTGGTGTGGTAACTTCATCATACATACTTAAAAAGTCTGCATTTGGTGTTGTAAAGAGAGCTGCTAAAGCTTTTTCATATTCATCGTCTTGCGCAAATGCACTCACTAACGTGGTAATTAATACTAAAATAAGTCTATTCATTCTAAAAATACCAATAAAAAAGTTTAATAGAAAGAAGTTTTCCTAAAAAACATAAAATTCTACAATTATAAAAAGGTTTCTGTTTATCAACCTTGACTTACGTCCGTGCAGGTGAAACAACGACGTGTGTGGAGTAAAGCAGAAACAAGAATAACTCGTAGATTTAGGCAGGCAGAATTGAAGATATAACATAGTATACTAAACTTAAGAAATAGTTAATAAGTGTAGTTTTCATAGCAATCTGGACATCCCCTTTATCTGCAAGATGACCTTTACGATGACATCATCATAACCCAATTACCAGAATTTATTTTATTTGCAAACAGAAACAATAAAACTACTATAAAATAATGCTATCATATTTTATTATAGTTTCTTACCAATACTCTAAAAATTTAGCACGTGGAATGCAATGCATTCTCTTTTATTATATAATTCATCGAGATTTCTTACAATAGATTAAATTAAGCTTCATTAGTAACACAATACAAGAAATATTTTCTCTATCAGCTACGCGTTTAACTGTTCGAAAAGCTTTCCGACGAACTCTTCACATTTTTGAAGACACTGATTGTTGCAAGTCTAATAATACACCCATGGACAAAACTATTGCACATTTATCTAAGTGTTTTTGAATTTTTTAATAAAAAAATTAAAAAACACCTAACAAAATATGCAATATTTTTCCGAGAGTCTTGTATGCAAAATAAAGATATCTATGCCATGGTATCTGTATAGGTATGATATGTAAATTGCTAAGCGTTTTCTTGAAATGCTTATACTTACCGATTTTAGAAGCAATTGAAATCTTTTTATCTATAGATTTGCAAATAATTGTCAAAGTAGCATTTTTACAGAACTTTTATCTGATTTTGTAAAAAAAATTATTGTAAGCAGTTCTCAAGCGGTTCGAAATATTCTGTAGGTAATTTATTGAACTAACGTCAGCTGATGCTTCCCCATTATTGCGTTTGCGAGCGGAAATACATATTGCTACGATATGGATTGATTGTTTGACGGACACTGTTTAAAACCACGCTTCTCCGTTAGTTTGGTTGTCACTGGGTTTCTTTTTCCCTCTTTTTATCGTAAAGTCGTACCTGCGTGGTCAAGCGCATTCTCAATGAGCAGTTGATAGAACAAAATGGTGGCTTTGGCATTATAAGTTAAATGGGAGATGAATTAGAAAATTGGTTTTGGTATAATTCGCTTTAGTGGAGAAAATCTCGCATTCAGCAAAATGATCATGTGATTGTTTATATGTGATCGATCGTCAAATTAGACGGAGTAGATTTTAGTGTTAACCATTTAGGTAAACCTTTTTATTTTCCACAATGTGCTAAAGTCTCATAAAATCTTTTTCTATTTTAGGTAACATTTTCCCTATCAGTTACCTTGACGGAATCGTGTAATAAAAGACCTTTTAGTTTATCGAAAGGTAAAATTCTGTTTAAATATTTTAAATTAATACCATATACAGGGTGTTATTTTTAGGTCTTTTGTTTTGGGTTTTGTTGCTCGTTGTCTTTTATTCCTGTTCCTACCCCTCTGACTTTGGGTTTAATTTGAAGGTGTTCCCCTTTGGGTTCGTACCTTCATAAACCAGTACAGGGTTGTGTACAAGATTAATTATACCGGAGGGTGAAACGAAAAACTCTAAGCAAGGCTTTTAAACCGTAGGTACTGTATCAGCCGTGGGTCATCGAATGGTGGGATGTTTGAAACTGTGTGTATATGTATATTGTGTCATTTTATCTATTTTATTTATTTAACACAAAAAGTATTTACAGGACAAACCCAACTAAAATACTTCCTATTAACTAAAAAAATTCAAAATAAGCTTGTGATGCTAATTTACATTAGATTTTACATATTGCTAATTATCCTTAAACATCAAAAATAATAAAAACAACAGGCAACTATTAATTAAAATTAATAACAATTCTAATTATTATAAGAAAAATACCTAACTATAAATGAATTACAAAAAAGTAAGTTGTGCTTAATCACAATAGCAAATGATAAAATGATAAAATGAATAGATGTAAAAAAAGAAATACTAAACTATAAGATATCCAATTATGACAAAATGAAAGATATTACAGAGAAGTGAGAAAGAAAAACGAAAATAAATCAAGACTTTAGTTTTCGCTTAAAGGCAGTTAAAGAGTTTGCAAAAGGATCTATGTGGTTATATTTGGTATTGTAAGTTGACATTAACCGTAATGATGGCGAATTACGATACAAGTTTGTTCTGGAAAAGTTACAAAAGAAAAGTTGGTTATTTCGTGTTCGACGGTAAGGGACGTTAAAATTGATGAATCTAAGATACTGGGCGAATCAGTACTACCGGTTATTACTTTATACAATAAAATACAATCGTTGATTTCTCGCGACTTAGTCAGCGGCATTAAACCAATTTCAACACAACAATGATTGTAATCGATAATTGGCATATAAAACTTTCTGTTAATATATTTAACAAATCTTCTTTGGATAGATTCGATACTGCTGATGTAGATATCATATTGCGGATTCCAAACAGCGCTAGCATAATTGATTACACTAAACACGTAGGCAAAATATAGACTTTTAAGACTAGAAAGTTTAGTAAATGGTTTAGATATTCTTATTAAAAATCCTAAATTTTTAAACGCTTTACGGGCAATATAATCAATGTGCTTAGAAAACGTTAGTTTTGAATCCATGATAACACCCAAGTCCTTAATACTATTAACAGACGCAATGAGATGATTATCGAAATGATACGGAAATGTATAAACTGTATAGTTTCGTGTAAATGAGATAGATAAGCATTTTTGAAAATTTAGAAATAGTTTATTTTCTGAACAGTAGTTCTTTACGCGATTTAGATCTTCTTGTAATAATAGACAATCAGACATATTCTCGATTTTACGAAAAATTTTTATATCATCAGCGTACAATAGAATTTGAGAATTTTGAACATATTTAACTATATCATTAATATAAGCAATAAAAAATAGAGGGCCCAGATGAGAGCCCTGCGGTACTCCAGAAGTAACAGGGGCAAAATCAGATATTTAACCGTAAATTCTAACTGCTTGCGATCTATTAGATATATAAGACTTAATCCAGCGCAACAAATCGGATGGAAGTTCCAACTTATCTAATTTATTTATAAGAATGTTATGATCAATTTTGTCGAAAGCTTTGCTAAAGTCTGTGTAAATTAAATCTACTTGAATCCGTTGATCAAAAGCATTTTGCAAATAATTTACATAAGATACTAAATTAGTTTCCACTGATCTCCTTGGAAAAAACCATGTTGTTGAGTAGATATCTGATTCTTAATCATACCAAGAATATTATCATAAATAAGTTTTTCAAATAGTTTTGGTATAGTCGATAGAATAGAAATCGGTCTATAATTTTTAATTAACTCTTTAGCGATTTAAATATTGGTACAATATAACTCTTTTTCCAAAACATTGGCACTTTACCTTCTTTTATAGAAAAGTTGAAAATAATAGATAATGGTAAACCTAAAGTTACAGCACAGTTTCTTAGAAATACCGCAGGGATTCCATCCGGTCCAGCTCCTTTATTTACATCGAGTTTGCCGAGGTACTCAAAAACAAGATTTGGAGGTATAACCAACGCAGCCACTGCAGAATCATTACGCCTATGTGGATCTAGGAAAAATGCTCACAGGAAAAAAGCCCACACGGAAATATGCTCACATGGAAAAAAGCCCACGCGGAAATATGCTCACATGGAAAAAAGCCCACACGGAAATATGCCCACATAGAAAATTAGCTCACATGGAAAAATGTTCACATTTGAAGCATTATCTGAAGGTCAATCTCTTTGAAAATGTAATACCTTAAAGCTTATGGATGTCTACTTTCTGGCGAGGTGGTATTCAATAATTAACAAACAATGGGGTGTCAAAGAAGGTTTGCCGTCGTTTGTACTAAGAAGTCTCTGTTAGATCTACCAAACTTACTAACTTATAACCTAACCTTTGCTGCATAGCTTTTCTCATTCTCTTATGAATTATTATCTTTTATGCATTATTATCGATTAATTATTGATTGATTAATGTAAGCATATTTCTAAGTGAACATTTTTCCATGTGAGCTTTTTTCCATGTGGGCATATTTCCGTGTGGGCTTTTTTCCATGTGAGGTTTTTTCTATGTGGGCATATTTCCGTGTGGGCTTTTTTCCTGTGAGCATTTATACCTGTGAGCATTTTTCCTGTGGGCTTTTTTCCTGTGGGTATTTTTCCGGTCACGCGCCTATGTATATCTAAATCAACATCTGTTAATTGGCCATCTATGAAAACGGAACTAAAATGGTTTAAAAACATATTACAAATCGACAGACCGTCGCTGGCAGATTCAAGATCGTCTTTTAGTTGATTTGGAAGATTTGAATTATTTCTTTTAGATTTGACATATGACCATATTCTTTTTGGGTTATTAACTATATCTTTTTCGGTAGCACATACATAACTGCGGAAATCTTGAGAAACAAGATATTTTGATCTGCCTCTGAGTAAACTGAATGTTATATAATCTATCCTATTGTTATATCGTTTCCATTTCTTGTGATATTTGCGCTTTTCCTTTATCATTCTTATGGTAGCTAAGGAATACCAAAATGGATAATTTCGGTTATGAGGTACAGTGTGGGACTTTAAAAATGAGTTGGTCGAATTTCAGCTATATGCAACACATCTTACAAAATTAGACGAAACACACAATTTTACGATATTATAAAGAATATAAATAATATACAAATTATATACAAAAACAATATTATAAAATAAAAGAAAGCGTTATCTTATTAAAAAAACAAAATTAATTGAACTTAAGTTTAAAAAAAATAAATGTAAAGTAGACAGTACGAAAATATACAGTATCTGTAATCATTTCAGTCATGTGTCTCCATAGCGCAATTGGGAATAATGCAGTAAACTCTTCGATCGAATCCCAGATCCGGAAGTTTTTTTTTTATTTTTTATATATATCCACATATTGATACATGTATATTGTAGATTAATACATTAATTCTTCTTTCTTCTATTTCTTTGCAATTAAGTCACTTCCGGCTTATCTATTTTCTTTGCCGCCTCAAAATGGTTTTGAAACTTTTCTGGGGGGGCTAGAAAAATACACAACAGGAAAAATACACAACCGTATTTATACATAAAATAAAGTTTACAACCAGTATTTTAACACAACCGTATTTTTCCACAACCGTATATTTCCACAACTCGAAATATCACGTTCCGGAAAAATACACAAAAATATTATTTAGATTCTTTTAACCCTATAAAGGACAAAAATAATTAACCCAAAAATAAATGTTACAAGGAATAATTTTACACAACCGGAAATTTATACAACCGTACTTTTTCACAACCATCGATTTTATATTCAGTAAAAATCCACAAAAATAATTTCCTACAACCTGATTTTAACACAACCGGAAATTTATACAACCGTACTTTTTCACAACCATCGATTTTATATTCAGTAAAAATCCACAAAAATAATTTCCTACAACTGGATTTTAACACAAACGGAAATTTATACAACCGTACTTTTTCACAACCATCGATTTCATATTCAGTAAAAATCCACAAAAATAATTTCCTACAACTGGATTTTAACACAACTGGAAATTTATACAACCGTACTTTTTCACAACCATCGATTTCATATTCATTAAATACCGACAAAAATAAAATGGTATAACCTAGATTTCTACACATCCGGAAATTTCCACAATTTTACATTACTATAGTATTACTACAACTTAAAACTTATTAAATCTTGCTTCAAAATCAATTGGTTAAAATGCGTTTCTTTTTACAACTAGTTACAAAATAATAATACTTTGTATAACTTGGCTAACCTTCACAACAAGTGACAAAAAGAATCAGAAATCATTTTAACTCTTCGATCAAATAATTATCATAATTAGTGGTATCGGGCATGGTATCGGAGTGTTACCTGTGTTAATAAGGGTTCCGGAAATAAAGATGTTTGAATAGAGACCGGGGTCATAAATGTCGTACTGTAGTGGTTAAAGAATTATATAATTCTTTATAAATATAAATGTAATTTTGCACCATCTGGAATCACCATGATTGATGATTATCAAATTATTTACGAATAAGTGTATATGTTGCAATACAAAAATAAGCTACGAATTTCAGTAAACTCGTTAATTATTTCTATAAGTAATTTAAATCAGTTAAAATATACTGGACGCCTATGATTTAAAGAGCTTTTTGACAATATTAATCCTTATCATTTCATCTTTCTTGGCTCCCTGGCTGTACATTATACACTGCAGTATTATACAGTGGCTTGGCTAGCGCTGTATATGTAGGCTTTATATCATGCATTCCACAATGGGCAGGCCCGGATTAACACTGAATCCTACGAAGTTCAGGTTTCAGGCGCCATGTTTTGGGGGCATCAGCGCCAGACACGGTTCGCAGAATTGCAAATTCTTAGAAAGGTCCGGGACTGGAACGACGTAAATTGAAAACCTGAAATTCCTGTTTTTATGATTTTCTATTATAAAATAAAACCTGTTTGAAATGTTTCTATTTAGTTTATTTCTGTTGCTAGCCTGCTCAAGTCTGGTCGCAAGATCTATCCGGAGATTGTAAACAAATTAAATGCGACACTATTAATGGGCGTGCTTAATGACTGATAACGTTTACTTAAGCCTTAGAAAATAAAACTGTAGGAAGGAACACATTCATCTACCACATACGACTGTGATGGAGTCCAATATAGCGGCAGGGCCCGATCTAAGGGGGGGGGCAAGCCGGGCAAATGCCCAGAGCGGCAAAAATGAGGGGCGGCAAAATTGAGGGCGCCGAGCGGTTGCATGGAGTCCTCAATTTTCTCTCTAGGAGAGAAAAATCTTATAAAAATTACTATGCTTAGCAGCCCGACAAAAAAGTATTTTTAAGGTTTTTCTTTAAAAAAATGCTACTTTAGCGGCTGTAAATCCTTAGACGGACCAACATATTTTAAAGTGCTATTTTGTTTTATAATTTTCTTAATGCTGTCTCATAAGAAAATTAGAAGATCGCACTTAAGCAAACCAAGTCAAAAGAAATAAGAAGAAATACCTAAATAGGAAAGAATGAACCAACTCTTTCGATATGTAAGGATTTTTGAATTGAGAATACAAAGAAATTCTCCAGAATTTTTTACCGGTTTTACATTTCTGAACTGGCAAACCTTTTCGTTCCGTTTATGTTTGACGGGGATTCCCCACAAACGTTAAGATAAGTAATTATTTCCAGTAGTTTGTATATAAGTACTATAATATTTTTGGGGAATTACCCTTTTATTCTACATTCCTACAACGCGACATTTTAGGGGATTCCCTAAAATAGGCTGATGATGATGATGAAGTTGAAAGATACATATGTCGATAAAAATATATTTCAATCCATTCAGTAGTTTCTGAGAAATTCTTTAACAGACATACATATATACTTACAAACATACATACATACTCATGAACTTTTGCATATTTTTTCAGAAGTCCCAGTAGACTAACATAGGTGAATATTATACAATTCCAACAATATTACATATATAACATCCCATCTTTGGAATAGCGAGCTCATGACTTATATGGTGTTAGTGTAAAGGGCGGTGAATATTATTTTTGCACGGAGCGGCTAAATAACTAGATCGGGCCCTGTATAGCGGATTAGGTGTTTCCGGACTTGTAATGACATATTTTCATTGGAGGTTCTCACTGTCTCTAAATGCGCACATAAACTACATAACCTCAATTTTAAAACATAGTATTTTAAAATTAATCTTAGAATATAAATTTTATATTTAATATTTTAAACAAACGAACACTCACTTATGAAATGTAATTTCCTTCTTCGTATTTGTCGGAGAAAAGCAGATTTAGGTGGTGTAATGGCGGCTAGTGTGACATCATATCCGTCGCTTTTAAAGCCCATTGCGCCGGGTAGTTACACTCCTTCCTAAAGTTTTATATTTAAGACTTAAGCACAGAAATGCGGAGTACTATTAATATTCATGTTACGCGGTTGCATGTTTTTTTAACGAAAGATCAATTTAAATCAATCGTAGATGGAGAGGTTTGTGGTGTGAAACATTTTCATCGTCGTTTTGGATTTTGGTCGCTAGAACGTATTGTATTCAAAGTAGAAAAAGTGTTGTATTTAAAAAAGGTTCATAGTTTTTTAAAATATTTTTCATTATGCAGCGAGTCTCAGGAAAGAATTAACACACAACCGGGTTTTCTTAATAGATTACTTGTATAGTTTTGAATTTCCGGAACGCAGAATCTCTTTACACCTTTACTGAAACTAGAAAGCAAAACTATCCTAGTATAATCTCTATAGCTGTGTAGTTGACGCCTTTACAAGAAATTCTTTATGTCAACTTAGAGGCAGCAATACATATTTATTGTTCATATTTTACTCTTCACTACCTTTTGACTACCGTCAACATATATTTAATTCATCATAATAAAATGTAATTAATAATTACACACACACACACGCATATATATATATATATATATATATATATATATATATATATATATATATATATATATATATAATATATATATAAATATATATATATATATATATAAATATATATATAAATATATATATATATATATATATATATATATATATATATATATATATATATATATATATATATATATATATATATATATATATATATATATATATATATATATATATATATATATATATATATATATTGCTGTGGATGGTAGTTTCAAAATTTTGGAAAATTTTGAAAATATTGTGAAAATCTAAAATCTTTGCTAAATACTAACACTTTTGAAATATTTTTATCAACTTTTCCAGTTAAAAATAATTTTAAGTTATTTAATGGAGTGTCATTGATTATACAATCAATGTGTATACTTTTTAATAAGATTAAATAATACATGTTTGTTTATTTATTATCAAATAGCTTACTCACTGATTACTTAAGTGTACGTAACATCCAGTTGTTCGCAAGTTTTTGTTATGATGTAATTCAATTATGTATACTTTCAAAGGAGTATATCGACGGGTTATGTGATTCTTTAAGGTTTTTGTTAATGTAAATAGATCGTTATTATTGCGTAAAAGTATTGTGTAATTAATGTGTAATAGATGTGTCACTTTTATAAGAATATTAATCTGCTATTATGTATCATATGAGTGTACAGTTTGTATTAGTTTGTAAGGTGACGTCAAATTGTGTAATATAATTATGTAAATAGTCGATAGTATATAAGCTTAGAAAATCATAGTTTTAGGATACTTACTGATAGAAAGCGACGGTGTAAAGTCGTGTAAGTTAAAAGATACTTACTGTTAAACGACGAAAGAGTAAAGATATTATAGTAAATCAAGCGACAAAGTAAAGTCGTGGCTGATAATATTGTAAAAATTTATATAGTCTAGAATTAAATAGACAAGTTAAGTTAGTTGGTGATTTGAATACGGCAAAGGTGTAAAAAGTATAAATTGTAAAAGTGTATATGATTATAAAGAACCACCTTTAAGATAAATTACTTGCTAAAGTTAAGCAAGATAATAAATCAACGTTAAAACCATAAACGGGTGTTTTATTTAATATAAACACAAAAAAAAACAACTATAAGCATTCTACGAAAAAGGGAAATTGTACCCGCAGTTAATAAACAAAAGTGAGTTCCAAAATCAAGTGTGTGGATGATATTATATGGAAAATCCATGCAAAAAGGAAGAAAGTCAACCCTGAATTGGAAGCCAGCCCTGGGTCAACATAAAGTGATCTACACTGCCAATGGTTTGGGAAAGAGGACATCTATACTAAAAGGAAAAAAGAAGTATTATAAAAAGGTAGGAAGTTATTTCCTTTTTGTATTGGCATTTGCTGAAGAAAGACTATCGTTTGTAAAGTGTAGTAAAGTGATTTGAACAATTTAGTAATAGTTAAAAATTAATTAAGATTTAAATTTTAAAAGTGTTTTTAAATTTCAATTTGTATATTTTTTTTAATACCACAAGAATCCACATTCACCCTGAGATGAGCCTTTATTAAATATAATTCTGTTAATTTAAGTTATTAACTGGCGCCCAACTCTCTTACGTAAACTTGAGTTAGTCAAGAACTAACGTAACATTAAATTTATAACCATTGCATTATTAAATCTATTAAAAGGTATTTTCAAATCATATTATAATTTATAAAATAGGGAAGTTGAAAAGCATTTCCAAAGTTCAGTCATTTTTTTTATAGTATATTATCTACGATCAAACGGCAATTATTCACAGTATCAAAATATATAATAAAATTTTAAAAAATAATATTTATTTTTAATTAACCAATATCACTGCATTTATTTATGTCGCTGTCAACGCGGGGCATTTGTTAATGTCGGGCAAAATACTATATTTTTTTAAATGAGATATCATAGCAATATATATATATATATATATATATATATATATATATATATATATATATATATATATTTATATATATATATATATATATATATATATATATATATATATATATTTGTTTGTTTAACCGCTTATACATACCCGTTTCGCTATATTCTACCGACTTGTCGGACCATTTTCGACGCTCTCAGACCCGGGCTTGGGTCTGGCAACGTACTCCTATGTTTTCGAGGCCTACAGGATAAGGTTTATCTAAAACTGCAATAAAAAAATATACAATTTGGGTTTGGAAAAGTAGGGTCTGTAAAAATTTTTATACAACCGTAGTTCATCACAATGAACTATAGGGGGCGTCGCGCCTTTTTCAAGTGTATATCGTATATTTTTATACAAGACGCTATCAAACCCGCTATGTTCTACAGACTTCCTAAGCCCTGGATCTGGCAACATTGCCATGGCGCATATGTTAAGCTTTGTTTTATAAACGTTTGGTTATAATAGCTCGCATTTAATATTTAATGGAGAAAAGTGACGTAAGAATTACATCAGCTCGTATGCGAGTTCTTTTCACATTTGCAAATAATTCTCTGGCTTTGTAAAATTGAAGGTTTTAATATTTATTAATAATAATAATATACTTTATTTATAGCATATAACTAGATAAATTCCATATAATACATTATAATTTCTTAAATATTAATGTAATTTATTACATATTTTTTACACTGTTTCTTAAATAATGTTAAAGATGTGCAGTTTTTTACATTAGCTGGAAGTGAATTATATTCAACTAAACCTTTATGAAACAGATTATTCTGTCCTATATTTGTTGTTACTGTATGAACATAAAAATTATTTCTACTTCTAGTATTATGATCATGAACATCTTCTACGAATAGTAATTCATTTAAAATGTGCTCTGGATATATTCGGTTTTTTATTTTAAATATTATTATCATCGTATTATAAAATATATTTTACTTAACACTTAACAAAGATGTAAATTGGAACATTCTTCTTATGCTAGTATACCTACTACATTTTAATATTATTCTTAACGCACAATTTTGTTTTTTTGAAGATTGTTAATTTCAGTATTATTTAGGAGGTAAAGTATACTAGCACAATAATTAAAATGGGGAAGTATTATTGTTTTATATAGTAATAATTTAGACCACTTGCTAAGATTTTGGCTTAATCTACCCATGAAATTTACTATTTTTGCAACTTTACTCATAACATAGTTTGAATGACTAGAAAATGTTAAGTGACAATCCATTATTACGCCTAAGCACTTCCACTCATAAACTTGTTCTATTTTTTGACTATTAATTTGTATTCCCACATGACTAGATGTATCAATTTCGTTAAACTTATTTTTATTATCATGAATTTTGTTTTATTTACATTTAAAGAAAGACTATTTTTACCTAACCAGTTATATACATTTACTAATTCATCATTGATGATATTTATTACTTTTTCAACATCATCTCCTATAAAATATATTAAAGTGTCATCTGCAAATAATTGAATGTTACATTTTTTAATTACATTAACAATATCATTTATGTATAGTACAAATAAATCAGGGCCTAATACAGTTCCTTGTGGAACGCCAAAGGTAGTTCTTTTAGCTGAAGAGGTACTATTAAAGTATCTAGTTTTTTGAAATCTGTTTTTGAGATATTCACTAAATCATTTTATAACTATTGGGCCGAACCCATATCTTTTTAATTTCAATAATAATAGATCTCTATTAATAGTCTCAAAAGCACGTCTAAAGTCTAGAAAAACTACACCTATCACCTTCTTCTTGTAAATAGCATTTTTCCATTTCAAAAGAACTGATTGTATTGCACTTTCACATGAATTATTTTTCCGAAACCCTGATTGAAGAGGTGTTAACAGTTTGTTCACTTCAATGCAGTCACGAAACTGGATATTTAAGACGGTCTCTAATAATTTTTCATAAGTTGGCACCATGTTGATC
This sequence comes from Agrypnus murinus, assembly GCA_929113105.1. Lineage (NCBI taxonomy): Eukaryota > Metazoa > Arthropoda > Insecta > Coleoptera > Elateridae > Agrypnus > Agrypnus murinus. The sequence continues at coordinate 71,293,979 of OV816024.1, forward strand.
GGTCTGTATTCTTCACATTTGTTAGTGTTGGTTATCTTCTCAATGGGGATAATATGGGATGTCTTCAAGGTTTCTGGGAAGGATCCACTTTCTAGACTCATTTGAATTAGATGCAAAAATCTCTGTCCTATTACATTGAAAGCTAATTTAAGAATCTTTACTGTAATACCATCGACACTACTATTCTTATTAGGTAAATTGTTTATAATTTTTTTTAACTCCAAAAACTCTATTGGTAAGAATTTTTCGAACTTACATTGATGTACATTAATGTGGCTTAAATCAGTTTCAATTTGGGTTAAATTTGTTAATGTAATAATTTGTTGTATGCTGTTAATAAAGTAAATATTGAATTTTTCTGCAATTTGAATTTCCTTTTTTTCTAACTCATTGTCAAAAATAATACCTTCCTTTTTTTTGTCTGTTATGGCCTCCTTTAATTAATTCTTTAACTGTTTTACACATTTCTGTTGAGTTATTTTTCATATCATCTATTTTTTCTTGATAATAATCTCTTGTGGTTCCTGATCAAACTAACAATTCCATTTCTTTGTTGTCTATACCTATTCATATCACTTCCTTCTTGTGTAAAGATTGCTCTTTTATATAATCTGTCCCTTTCTTCAATTTCCTAGGCTATTTCTGGGGTCCACCAACGCTTACAACTCCATTGACATTTAATGGTTTTTTTAACAGTTGGAGCATATCTGTTTAGTGTGTCCATTATGGTTTTAACTAATGTTTCTGCTAGTTGATTGGTGTTTGTACAGTCCGGATTCCATGGTTGATCCATTAGATCTAATTGAAATTGCATTTCATTGAAGTTGCTCATGTCTCTGTGTTGTATTGTATATTCTTCATATTTTTCTTTCACTTTTGCATTTACAGTTATTATTGAGTGATCGGTTATTTTTGGAACATGGTGTACCTGGGCATCAATGGTTTTTTCATTAGATACAAGAAGATCTATGAGTGTAGCACTGTCCTTAGTGATTCTTGTGGGTTGGTCGATAATCTGATGTAGTCCATTATTTTTAATTAAAGTTCTCAGCCTATTTTCATAATATGAATCCTTTAATAGGTCAATATTAAAGTCTCCGATAATTAGACAGGTCTCTGATCTACTAGCATATACATCAAACAAATTTTCAAGTTTCATTAGAAATTGAGCATCACTAGAGTTTGGAGGGTGATATAAATTTATAATGTTATATTTGTATGATTGAAAGTATATATTAATACCTACAGTCCATGTGTTCATATCAATGGTATCTTTAAGTAGGACTTTATAACTGAATTCATTTTTTATATAAATGATTAGAGTAAGGTTAACAGGATTTTCGAACAAGTGAGACAACGCAACATAATACGGAAAAGTTAATTTCTGGGGAAAGTGGATGGTTTCCAAATAAGGTGGAAAAGTACATATGTATTTTCCGTAGTAATCAAACGATAAATTTCAAGAACTTGATTAAATTTTTTAGTATAAAAGTATTGTAATATCTTCTTTGTATGTTTGTTTGAAGTTGTGGTTAATTAAAGCTTTATTCTTTTACTGTTAAGATGAGAGAATGAATGCTTGAACTATTTGGTTTCTGAATTATTCTCTGATCCCTCGTTTATATTCGTTTCCTTGGATAGTACAAAGTTACATAGTAAGATAGTTGCGAACGTTCTATACGTAAACGGCACAAAAAAAAGATAAGAAGGATTTGTAATGGGCTGCATCCGAGCTTATCTGCTATGTATTCCCTGTGTTCCCGATCACACGAAGTAACGAATTTTTGGTAGGACCGTTTATTGAAGTTCACAACAACCGATTTGTAATTATACGTTTTGCGACACACTGTTGTGTGGGTTTCTTGTAGGGTTCTGAAGCTTTTTCTGGAATAAATAGGTTTAGCTCAGGTTTAAATCGACAATCTATGCCAACGAAACGGCATAATTCTTGTTGCATTCTAAGGATTGGAAAGTTATGAATAGCTTCTCCTTTTGAAATTTGCGGCGTAACTCCATCACTGTTCACTGTGTGGTCGAGACAAGTTAGTTCTTTGGCTTCAAAGATTGTTTTTTTTTAAATTTGATAGTAAACCGTAATGATATAGGCGTTGAAATACTTTCTTTAAATGCTGTAGATAGTCTGCTTTGATGGCAGAAAAATTTAGAACAAAAAAAACTTTATACAACCGTGACTTCAGATAGATTATGACTTCAGAGATGGAACTGCTCCATGTACTGGTAGTGGTGGTGCTGAGAGAGTATTGATCCTCTACTGGAATTATGCTAATTGATTTCTCGACATCTGCTTCATAAATAGGATCCTAGTATCTTGAATGGTATGCTTGCAAGGGTAAGTTTCTTGACAGATTGTTGCGTGTTCAATTAAAGTCGGCTGTCACCACATGTAATATCTTCTGTGTTTGTTTGTTTGAAAGACTGTTTGTGGTTAATGAATGCTTTATTCTTTTACTGTTAAGATGAGAGAATGAATGCTTGAACTATTTGGTTTCTGAATTATTTTCTGACTCCTTGTTTATATTCGTTGCATTGGATACTACACTCACACATACATATTTATCACTGGATCACAGTACTCATTCATACATATCGTCGACGTTAATGCATACTAGCGGAACTATTTTCTAGCAATTTTCCAGGAACGCGGTTTAAATGCTTATAAAAACTTTGTTACAGATGGCATGATAAATTCTTTGAAATCGCAACTAGCAACATTGCTAGTTACAACATTTCAAAGAATTAAGTACATATGCAAAAACGGCGACGATATGTACTATATACCACCAATAAATAACAACGTCGTAGACCATTCAGGGTAAAAATCGTGAGGTGTTCTTTATCAAAAATTAAAATGGGCGAACTAAGTTGAGCATCATTTGTGACTTTTTTGCTAAAACACTGAAGGAAAACCTTCTCGTCTGTAATTTGTAAGATTACTTAATGGAACTTTTAATGGAAACAGGGCACTCAAAAGGTTCGGAGGGGCAGTGTATGTTGCAACTCCCAATTGAATTTCATGAACATTTGTATGGGGTAGATGCAGTAGCAGCACTTCACTATAGCAACAAGAAACGGCCACCTCATAGAACAAAAGATAAATGGAATAAATTCTGTGGGACGTTCTTTAACAAAAATGAAACAGGGTGGACTAATATGATTTGCGCCTGGTATATTTAGAACTACATATATTTCAAATGTAATCAGAAAATCTCTGGTGTACAATTCGTCACTAAGAATATAATACACATTCCAATTCACAAATAGCTATTTCAGAATACAATAAAAATTGATCTTTAACTTAGTACAAGTGCACAATATAACGGAATTGAGCAAGGTTTGAAAAAACTTCTTCTCTTCTTCGTTACTTTCGACGTTTCTGTTAAAGGCACTTAACCACCATATGGTGTATACTGTTTTGTACCTTCAAATTCATTAAACAGAAAGTAGGGATCGAACATTCCATAATTTTCTTGTAACTGTACAAACGCACAGTAAAAATAGAAACTGCTATTTTTTTAAATCTAGATTAAACTCATCAAATGTAGTGTATTTTGGTCAGCTAAACTTGAAAATGACTTCATGCTTGATTTGTTCATGTTTACGAGTAGATAATATCTTGAACTTTGTAAAATATCAATATTAAACCACGCTCCCAGATGGATTTTGTCGTTTTATTTTCAAAAACTGTTAGGTTTATGGACTGGTTGTCAAGTGGGTTAGATAAAATAAAGCTTATTTAATTGGCGCATTAATATATATCATACAGGATGTTTCACTTAAGATTCGTATCCTCTGAATAGGTGGTAGTACACATAAAATGCAACAAAAAAGCTGAAAATCATTAGTGTCTATCTTTCATAATAACCGAAAAAAGAATGGTTTTTGAAGAGTGGGTAGCAGGTCACTGGTCTAAGAATCACACTTGGAGCTGGATGTGCCTATCTGATACATTGACGCAGCTGCTGCTAGGTGATGTCGCAATTTGTTTTGACTATAATTTCCAGCAGTTCCCAAAAGTTGACATTTCTAGCAAATTTTTGTCGATTTGCGTAAAAACAAAAAGAGTTTTTTGTTCCTATTGATGAATACTATCACACATGCAATTTATACGAGAGTTGATTAAAACACCCTGTATGTAGACCAACAATTTCTACCAATACATTTGACGGCGCAACTTTAGAACATAACTTATTGCGATCTTGTATTCGTCATCAAGTACTTAGCTAAGAAAAAAAATGTTGAGTTCGCAGTGCAACCTTAGCATCACTTCTGCAAAATTCATGAAGCGATGTTGTTGTTATTGTTGGTTGTAGTATTGTGATAATTTTGCAGTAAAAAGAATATCTTTAGGAGAATACCCTGTACTGGACAATTATTTCATAGAAACCCAAATGTATAGGGCATTTCACCTTGTTTTGAAATCTTTCTTACTTCGTTTGTACGTCATACTGCATGACGTTTTACCTTTATCTTCTTTCTGCATTTTATAGAGCATTATTTGACTTGTCACTATTCGACTTGGGTCAAGTATACCTGTTTTGTGAAGAATTAAATTTTGCAAATGGTGTATTCATTAAACATATCACTAGCACAGAATTCCGTATCTAGCGGTAGCGGGTACGCTACAGCTACCACAAGCATAAAATAACACTAATGTCTGTTCTAATAACAATTGTCCTTGAACACAAAATTTTATCCAAATTGCATTTTTGACTTTTATTTTGAAGGTCTATAGCTTTGTAACATTTCATTTTTAAACATAGATATGTTGTGCTTAATGGCCTATTTTGATCAAAGGCATTGACCCTCAGGAATTGGCATCGTCTGCTCGAGATATCCTACATGTAAAATGAGTGAAGTCCCATTTAATGTTAAATATCTAGCTACAATTTAAAGCAGGCATGGAATTAAGTCGTTGAACTTAGTGAACTTAGAATTCCAAAACAAAAACCATTCAAGAAAAAAATTACTCGATACGAATATCAATATAAAGAACGAAGTAAGAGAGATCCAAAAACCCTGAAGTACCCTGTACGTTTTAGGTTCACTAAAAAGATTGATTAGTACAGGGTATACCCCTAAAATGTATCTTGCCAATACGAGAATTACCATATGACTAGCCCCAATAATAATGATAATATCGCCTCGTAGATTTTGCTGGAGATGCTGAGATAGAAGAAGACTGAACCAGGATCGCGTTCGATGCTCAATGAGATTTCCATAGCTATTTCATGATGAACATCAGATCACATAAAGTTATGCTCGAAGCTTCTCGTATAATATGTACCGATACAAATTATTTGTCTGTGTGACATATGATCGTTTTTCGATTACACAGAAACAAGACAACATGCACAAAGTCTTCTTAGCTTTTTGGTATGAAAGTTAAATAAAATCCTATTTTACCTAACTGGCTCCATTTTGATAAACCTAATAGTTTCTGAAAAAAACAGTAAAAATCATCTGGGGGCATGGCTTACCCTCATCAGCTTCTCTGGTTCACCACTTTTGAGTAGTAACTTTTAAGGGGTTATTTAACATATCACAAAGAAGGCCTATCAATCCAAGGATATACCTCAATTCCCCTCTATTTTTACTAATTTGACTGAATTGTTACCGTGGCATTAAAATATACATATCTTAGAAACTGTTCATTTGTGATAGAAACATAACAGTAAAATGTTCAGGAGGTCAAAAGATTTGACTATAACATTTATTTTTTCAAAACACATATACATGACGTGTCTTCGAAACTTTTAATTGTATTCTTGTAAACAAAAATAATCCTGTTAAAATAAATGATTTAAAAACAAATTATTAAAAAACAATTCTTTGCATAAACCTTATGTATTTTAGAACAAAAGAGGCTCAATGCTATTTTCTCACGTTAATAATAATTTTCAGAGTTACATCGTTTTACGGAAAACGTTAACTTTACTGTGTTTAAGGTTATTTATGGAATTTACGAACAAATCAACAATAATAAAGATCACTTATGTGCTTAGCATCCCGAAATCATTACGTCAGTCGTAATTTTATCTCTGATACATTCGGCAACTTTGCTGGGTTCGGTAGGGTAGGTAGGCTTGCTTAAAATTATACAAATGGGTCTGTAAACACTGTAATATGTATCGGGTTCAAGAACGACTGTCAAATATCACCAATATTTTTTTTTCATATATTTTTACCCCTCGAGGATCTTAAATATTGCTTATCAGAAATAGATCAATATTATGTAAAATATACACATTTTAAAAATCAAAAAATGCGGGTCTACTAACGACCCTACCATATAGCGGGTCCGACAACGTCGATTAAACCAATATATATATATATATATATATATATATATATATATATATATATATATATATATATATATATATATATATATATATATATATATATATATATATATATATATATATATATATATATATATATATATATATATATATATATATATGATACTTCACTACTTTTCCGGGTTTCACTCCGCGTATTCACTATTCGGCTCCTAGAGGAACCAGACAATGGTTGACGACGTTTCGGCAAGATCACACTTGCCATCTTCAGGTCACTTCTAACTTCCTTCTGCTTCGCGTGGTTACACGATGTAGACTGTACATAGTCCAGTCCATAGTACAGTCTACATCGTGTAACCACGCGAAGCAGAAGGAAGTTAGAAGTGACCTGAAGATGGCAAGTGTGATCTTGCCGAAACGTCGTCAACCATTGTCTGGTTCCTCTAGGAGCCGAATAGTGAATACGCGGAGTGAAACCCGGAAAAGTAGTGAAGTATCATATAATATCCGCGGAAACTTAAAATGTAACATATATATATATATAAAATTATTTCATCCTCATGAAAGCAAAAATCTTTTTCGCAAAACCTAATAGTACCGATATTTACAGATGTGTTTACCGATCGGTAATAAAATTTTATTGTTTTATTGCTTTGTTACTTTTAGTTGCACATTTTGGCATTTCTTAATCTGTTAGCCCATGATTTTGTTTAAAGCTACTTCAATATATATTTTAAAACCAGCCAAGTTTTATAAAATGTCCATAACGTAATATTTATATATATGTAGGTATAGTTATATTTCATCTATGTTTAATGAAGTTTCTTTGACTTCTGCAAATCAGGAATTAGGTAATTAGGAATGTTTTCATCTAGGGATAAAAGTTTTAATAATTTAAAGTTTTAATTATTTTAATTGAAATAAGAAATATTCTTTTCTATTTTATTGAAATTAAAGTATAGAACTGCTAACTAAAACCTGCTTTTGATTTAATGACTTAAAAACACAAACAAGTTACATGGTAACATTAAATATTTTGCATTAGTTTGTAAAATAAAATTAGATGTTTTGTTGTTATCTTTATTTCCTGTTTAAATTCTTAAAACATAGGTGCACACGTATTATCTAACTTGAATCAATGTTATACACTGTTTCATTATTTGAACCTATAAATTGTCCGGCAGTAGTTTGCCTATAAACAAAAAATTCAAATACGCATACACTACTAACTATTAGAGGGTTAAATAGTGAGATAAAAGACTCAACGATTCAGCGTGAGTAGAAAGGACTATTGTGTATTTTAAACTTGCCTCAGATCTTAATCAATGGGATTCCTACAGGCAGCAGAGAACGAAAGTGCATGTTGGGTATTGAGTTTGAGTAACATTAATCATATTTTGAAAACATATTTTGAATTTTGTAAATAATCCAACATCAGTAATTACCACTAACAATCTGCAATATCAAAACTTATCTAATAAGCGCTAATGTACATTCTACGTGAAATAACGATATAAACAAAAATATCATTCAAAATAGATTCCAAGGAATGGTTCAAAACCTGCAAGAATAGGCATTAAAAAGAACATGTAAACTATAAACAAGTATAAATATTTTTATTTGTTCCTAACTTGTAAACATCGATTTATCAAGTCACTGTATTCCCCTTGAAAATGTCTAATAACTGGACCACGGGTGTAAAAAAATAACTGGCTAGCATGTAATAGTTATTTATGTATTAAGGGCATAATGAAGCTTTTATGGCCAGAAGCGTTATTTCTAGCCCGAGGCGTCAGCCGAGGGCTAGGAAAAGGCTGTAGGGCCCTAACAGCAAGTTATGCCCGCTATACATACACTATTTTATGCACAGATTAAGTTTTTATGTCAAATATATTATTGTGTAAAAATATAATTGAATCAGTACGTAGGTATATCAAGCAGCTGTGCGTATACTTATGTGATTATACGAAGTTCGTTACTATAGTTACTATTCCAAAATATTTAATTTCAGCTTATTTTCATTGGTAAGAAGTTTACAAATTATATTAAGAACCAATCAAGTTCTACAAAAAAACTTCTGACATTTAATTGACGTTTCATTATTGCCCGTCTAACCATAAAGAGACCCTTGGGGCATAAAAGATTTTTATGCACAGATGCATTATAATTAGACTATTATTGATAGATCTATCTAAACATAACTGTCTCTTTATGCCCCAAGGGCCTCTTTATGATCCGACGGGCAATAATGAAACGTTAATTAAATGTCAGAGCTGTATTTGTAGAACTTGATTGGTTCTTAATATAATTTGTAAACTTATCACCAATGAAAATAAGCTGAAATTAAGTATTTTAGATAGTAACTATAGTAACGTACTTCGTATATATGCACATAAGTATACGTACAGCGGCTTGATGTAACCTACGTACTCATTTAATTATATTTTTTACACAATAATAGATTTGAGATAAAAACAATCTGTGCATAAAATAGTGTATGCATTTCGGGCATAACTTGCTTTTATGGCCCTACAGCCTTTTCCTAGCCCTCGGCTGACGCCTCGGGCTAGAAATAACGCTTCTGGCCATAAAAGCTTCTTTATGCCCTTAATACATAAATAACTATTATGTTTAGATGAGTCTTGCAATAATAGTCTAATTATAATGCATCTGTGCATAAAAAACTTTACACGCGTCCTCATATTTTCTATTATTATATAATTTGAAATGAAAGCCAAACTCTTTAGCAGTAATTTAATTGTTACTAACATATGAGAATTATTGCATCTTATTACTATCGAATAATTAAATATCATAGTACAGCCGTTATTTCCACTAAAGCTGAAATTTCCGAACAATTTTAAGTCATTACTACTTGTATTTGCACTATATATATGCTCTGTAGAAGTAGATGGCGCAGATTCTTTAACTGGAAACAATCTTTTTGACATTTCGATCTTGTTATTGATTGAGTCATCCACGTAGCTCGCTGCAATTTTTGTTGATTTCCATCCACCTCCACGTTTCAAAGTTAAAGTATCACCACCTACATCAACAACCATCGTTGCTCCAGTCCGTCTAAATGAGTGACCTGTATACAATGCAGGTTCTTGTAATCCTAAATATTCAGCATTTTTTTTAGGAATTGTACCAACAGTATGTTGACCTGCATTTAGGGCGACACATTTTCCATTACGGTACGTCAAGAACAACCGCAGGTCCTTACTTTTTTGAGGTCGTAGAGTCGCATTTTTCCGATAAATAGCACAAGGTTTAAAAATACACCCATCGTCCGTTATTGTAAACCTGCTGGTTGTTAAATGTTTGGTATCGCGTAAGGTGACAACAATATATTTGGCCAAATCCTCCACTTCATTTAAAGTGAGGGATAGAAGCTCATCACCGAAAACAACCAAATATACCAAAAATGGTAACGACTTTGGCAAACAACCACTTCTCGTCAGGAGCTTCAAGTATAAATTTTTCCACTTGCTCTTTCGTCAGTACCTTAGCTTTCTTGAGAACATAGCGCTCATTCAGTCTTTTCAAAAACGCAATCACTTTATGATATCTAGAATTGACAAATAAAAACTTTTTTGCCTTTTAAACTAATTATAAAAGAAAACAAACCTGCCAATATCAATGTTTTCTCTAACTGATAAACAACTTTTAACCATTGACCACTTCGACCATAACGAATTCTGACTGAATTTCTTAGACAAATTATTGATATACGCTAATACAACGTCTTCCGTCACACCAATCACGTTGTTTTCCTGTTGCCACTTTTTGAATTCAGCGTACTCGCGCTCGTATCTAGCTGAAGATTTTTCAGGTAGCAAACTTGCAGCCACACTTGCTGCTTCATCGATGATAGTTTGCGGCACACTCATTTCAATAAATCTGATTAGCAAAATCTAGTTCCAAAAATGCACCACAAACGGTAATTCTAAATGACATAGTAACCAACAAAACAAGTAACGAGCGTTTCCAAAGCAATAGTTCTAAGCTCATACTATTTTTTTTAATATCGAAATTTCTAGAATTTTTAATACAATTATGTAGTTTGATGAATGAAATATTTATTTACAAGTGTGGAACAAATGAAACGTTCAACAATACACGCAAGGTAACGAGTTTTACTGGCTCAAAGAGGTAACTGACTCGTCTACGACTCGTCAGTTATATCCTCCATTCGCCAGTAAAAACCCTTTTACCATGCTAGTAATGTTAAATACTATAAGAAACGTTCTAAAATGCTTCATAGAAATTTGACACGATGTATTTATAGTAGTCGCTTCTTTATAGGTTTATTTTTATCATTGAGAATTACCCAATATAATGCAATATAAAAATAATTAACTCTATGTATAATCAAAAATAGAAAAATACATTTTATAAACTGTTAGGTTTTTAACTATTTTTTTAAATGTTATCCAATTATCGACACTGGGCTTAATGTTTGACATTCTACGTACGATTAATGAAAATGTATAAAACTTGGCAAGCAATATATGAACGATTAAGCTACCTTTACAACGTTTTGAATAATGAATTAGTTGTTACAGTTTTTATGACTTGATTACGTCGGTATTAGTTAAAGAGAAAAAACAAAGCACAATAATTTTAAGACTTCTAATCGTAAAAATCACAAACTTTCTTAAACTGTCGAAAGAATATTTAAATACCAAAATCGTTTAGAAACGAAAAATATAAGTACACACCCTTTTCTGTACGTTCTTCACGCAAAAAGTTTACATAATAACTTTTTCCTATTTATGTGTTACTTGGTTTATAGTATTCTACTGTTTTCTTAGTATATTACGTACCAAACCGGAAATTGTACAATGCGTGCACTGTACAGTGATTTTGTACCGACCGCGAAGTGTAAAGTAATCGCAAAATGAGAAAAGCCTGTTGACGTCAGATGCGTACTAGACGAAACTACGTTCGAACTTAGTTTATTATTTTAATAGGGGTATGTTTTACTTGTCAAGTTGTTCAATAGCGTTCGTCTTTCGTATAGTAGTAATTAAAAACAATATTTGTTACGCCACTACTGCGATGTTAGCACGAACACAACGCGCATCTTTTATGACGTCAACAGGCTTTTCACATTTTGCTACTTCTCTACAGACTACTTTGTACGAAGTGGGATTTACCGGACTTGGTATTATAAGTTTTGTACTGTTCGGGTTCAGTCAATCTATTTATACCGAGTTGTTAGTTTCAAGCTTTCAGTCAACTTCGTACATCACTTTTTGTACAAAGCACGAATAATAGAAAGTGAAGGTAAAAACGAAAGAATAAAGTTCCATGTTTCATGGAATGACAGCGAACGAGTTTGCGAGTACACAAGTTAGTGACAAAAGAGGGCTTGCTTGTTCTCCGTAACCTTTCAATTAGCGATCAGCCAACACGTATTTTTGTGTTTTCATTTCGAATTTATAATAAATAAATTTATTTATTTATTACTATAAATTACAAAGCACAAAAATTATATTTATATTTATATAATAAACTAGAATAGTCTGTATTTCAAAATATCTATTTTCCTTTTCTTGTTATTACAATTTTAGCTCTTCTTGTTCATAGGAGGTACGAGGCTCAATAATAATAATATTTCGGACCATAAAAAACCCTCGAGTTAGTCAGGCGACTCCTCTTGCGGGCTTTGTACAAGATTAAGTTGTACCAAGTTAACTGAAAGCTTAAAACTAATAGATCAGTATAAATATATTGTTCAGAACCCGAACAGTACAAAACTCGTATAGTACCAAGTCTGCTAAATCGATGTGCACTTTGCGCTTGGTACAAAAATCACTGTGCAATGCGCGAATTGTACAATTTCTGGCTTGGTACGTAACATATAATATATGTATAGTAGATTTACTCTATAATGTTACTTACTTATAGTAATATTTTATAATTTCCAGTGCAAAACTTTATTCGTAAGTTTTAAAAGGTTTGACAGGTAATCAGTAGACAATCAGGTAATGAAATATATACTGATTGTGAGTAGGAGTCAAAAATGAACGTGTATGCCAGGCTTGTGGAGAAACCAGGCACAAATCGCTGTATAATACAGTACACATTGTTTTAGTGCGTGTATGAGGCGCACAACGGGTTTATGCAATCATCAGTTTATTCTTGTTATTGTTGTTAAATTGTTAAACTAACGAGTATGATCTTATTCAATTGTTCAACAATTTTCTGTTGCGCCTTTATTGTTGGAATAATATTCCTTATATGCGATTTCCAAACGAGTCATACGGCATTAAAAACAGAAAATATATTCTGACAGGAACACTGAAAACTAGGAATATGTAGGAATTGAGACGCGTCAATAAATATAAACAGCGTTGTACTGGTTGTACACAAACAAAATTAAACAAAATAACGTCCATATAATCTTTCAGTCATACATGTGGATATAGGTCATCAAAAATTTTGTGAACTCTAAATGTCTTTTTACCCTTTATGCAAGAAAAACCAAAAAGGCAAAAATATCCCAGTTGGATAAGTGCGTAGGACTCCCCTCTTTAGATTTTCAATTTAGAATTTGTATTGAATACATAAAACCCAGTTAATGCTATTCCTTTATCCGAACAAACAAATGATGGATCTCGGTCAACGCGTGATCAACAGCTGTGAAATACATTAAGTTAATATAAGAGAGTAACCAGCATCTTGTGTTACTCTCGGCTGTTAAAGAAAGTAAGCAACGTATGTTAGGATTGTACTTTTTAAAATTTCGAGCATGTGATAACCGCATCTCGCCTCATGATCGCCGCGTGTTTTGCGATATGTTAAGCATTTTCACCGTCGTGATTTCGGTGACCTGGATTCTTCATTTGTTTGTTTGGGTATAGTAATATTCCTAAATATGCTATGATACTAATCTTCCTAGATCTCGTATATTTGTCTTTTTTCAATTTACTGTTTACAATTAGGTAAGCCATACGTAGTGTGTTTCTCTTTCTGGAAAACGTTATAACAACGCATTTAATAATATTGAAATATAACTTTTGTTTACACTCCACCATATATTCTGTCCATCTTCAGGAGTGTTAATTGTATATCGTTAGAAAATGGAAAACATTTAGAGTTTGTTACTACCGAAGGAAGATCATTTATTAACAATAAAAAAGCAGAGATCTAAGATTTGATCCCTGGGGGAACACTAAAGTCATAATGTTGATATGTATCAAGATCAAACTGGAACGTCTCTGGCAGGGTTGGCAAAAAACATGTTTTAAAAACCAAAACAGTTGTTTTTTAAATAAAACATGTTAAACATCATTTTTATCGAAAATGAGTGTAAAACACCCCATATAAAAACATATTTAAAACATGATTTAAACTGTTTTAAATTAATAAACATTTTGAAATATTTTAATAAAAGCTTTCAAGAAAGATATTATTAAATTCAGATACAAATTATCATCATGAATCATGATTACGCGTGCCTGAAACAATAATAAAAGTTCTTATTCTTATCATCACTTTGTTAATTTTACAACTTCCTAGCAAGAGTAACTTAAGACTGGCGTCTGCCTATGCTAGTACATGTAAACTTTGGGATCCAATTTATAGAAACTGGTATAACCTAGAATGCTGTATTTTTTTATAGCAATATATGACAACATTTTCTCGGGCATGAAGTATTTTCAAGCCGTTAGTTTCTTTAGTTTTCAAGAAAAAAAATAAAAAAGAAATTTTTTTCGAAAAGATCTCAGGTGATGTCTATTACAATAGTGATCCTAAAATTGCAAGTAAAATTTTTTTATGAGTTATATATCTTTCGAAATTTAGTTTTATCCGCATTTCAAGAGTCCAAAATTGAAAGGCGTGGTTTGTTTGTTCGGCAAAAAGCTATTAACTGTTAATCACCTGACGTCATCCAATAATTCATCTTTCTTAGCACCTCCTACCGCGGTGGTGTACGGATAATAAAATTATTATTTCTTGAATGCAAGGTTGAATGATAAGAAACGGTGAAAACCATAGGCGTGCGTATAATATGTTTTAAGTAAATTAATAACAGAATTTGAAATATAATTTTGAAATAATAATTCATTATTTTTTTTATCAGTTGATTTAGTCGTGATTAAAGAACATAACTTAATACTTTCCAACATTATTTGTATTCTTTAATAATGAAATATTTGTGAAGAGGGCGGATAATCAGACTTCAAATTAACAAATTTTCTGTAATATGCAAATGTACAAATGTAGTATGCCAATCTGCGGGTTCGGTATCCCGTACAGAAACCAAATATTTTTTCCAAACCATACCTACATTATTTTGTGTACAGATAATTTTATACACTATTATTTGATTATTATTAATACAGATCAAAGATGATTGATCTATGAAGACATTCCCACAACGAACATGAAAGTTTATAAAAGCGTATGTTCAAATGTTTTTTCTTCTAAGGGTTTCTAAGAAAAAAGCTTTGGGAACTTTCCAATGACAGGTTTTTTTATAGAGTTATTACTCTATAGTCTATACTATATGTATGAATACATAATACCGTTATAATACCATGACACTAGGTTGCAGATACAACAGTTATTTATGTATTAAGGGCGTAAAGAGTTTTTTATGGCCGGAAGCGGAAAATGCGTAGGGCCATAAAAGCAAGTTACGCCACCTATACGTACACTATTTGATGCACAGATTAAGTTTTTATCTCAAATCTCAAATTGTGTAAAAATAATATAATACAAGTGTATAATAAGCAAGCCTTTAAAGCAAGCACGACGGGCTTAAAAGCACGAGGCGAAGCCGAGTGCCTTTTAACGGAGCAGTGCTTTAAAGGCTCTTATACACGTGTATTATACGCTATTTTTTATTATACCTACACTACAATCTGAAAATTGTAACAAAAAAAGTAATTTGAAATACCTTTTCTAAATAATCTGCATCATTAATCGTTAATATAGAAATGGTTAAAAAGAATTGTTCTTTGGTTGCTATGTATAAATTTGCTATATTGTTCAAAATTTGTAGAGTGTATTATTTTAACATTGTTGTTAATTTCTTGTTACCTAGGCAGCTTTAAAGGCCTTATTTCGCACGCTTAAGAGTACTATATACCAAGATCATAAGTCAGGTATAATAAAATAATATATTATATACCCAGGGACTAAAGTGCATCTTTTAATCCCGAATGTGAGTTTATTTTCCGAGCGTTAGCGAGGAAAATAAACACATGAGAGATTAAAAGGCACTTTAGTTCAGTGGTATATACGCTATTTTTTGCACGTCCTAAAGGACTTAATCTCAAAAATTCAAAATTTCGAAAATTTTTCGGAAAATTTCGTTACATGTCATTCTGACAACTGAACTCTGCAAACGCCAAAATAACATAGTTTCAGGATAATAAATCCTAACATGTACCGCGATTACTTTTTTTTGTTGTTTACTTGTTGTTGTTGTTGTCATGGAAACACTTTACTCACTCAGGGAGTAAAAGTGTTACTTTACTCCCTCTTTTGGGGGACTAAAGTAGAGCCTTATATATATAGGACGTGCAAAAACATAATTAAATGACTACGTAGTTACTCGAAGTTACGTTACTATAGTAAATAATCCAAAATAATTAGTTTCAGCTTATTTTCATTGTTGGTAAGTTGACAAATTATATTATGAACAAATCAAGTTTTACAGGAAGTAGCTCTGATATTTAAGTGACATTTTTTTATTGCCCGTCGGACCATAAAGAGACTCGTGGGCCATAAAGAGTCGTTTGTGTTTAGATGAGTATAGCAATAATAGTCTAATTATTATGTATTTTACGCATAAACTTCAAAATATAAAAACAAACCGAAAACACTTTCATACAAAAACGGTCAACACAAAATAAATTTCCACGTTTTCATATACCTTTATGGTATGAAAATCACGAATCTGCTATTGGTTTTTTTGGGTCAGGTCAAATACTGTTGTTTCGATGTCATTCACGTATCATGCAGCCAACACATACCATGCCTCATGAGTCGTAACCCAAAATGGTTTGTTCACGAAGTGATTTCTAATGCAAACACCAATAGAAGAATAGTCTACATACAACACATGAACAGGATTGATAGTTTTGATCTTTTGATGCTTCTCGGTTCTACAGTTTGTTTTCTTTAGTGATTGGTACTGTAGTGATTTAGCATGCCTTGATTTAATATCCAAAGTAACAGATGTAAACAGAGTCAGATATGAATTCATAAATAAGCCAGTCAAACATTAATTCATTCTCTCCTCTCCAATATTTCTCTAAATTTGGCTATTATTTGTATAGTGTTTGACTAGGCTATTGTAATTATAATAAGTAGGGTACCCCGACTCGACCTAACGATAGAAATGACGGGCGTGGTAACTATAACTTTTGTTCATCTGGACTGGTCTAGTGTCCTCAGCTCTTTGTGATGGGTGGTTGCGGATGAAGTCTGAATTCATTACGGAGCGATTAGCCATGCCTATCTACCTGGTAAACGCTAGAACTCGCATATTCCTAACTACTGGGTAATGATCTCTGTAACCAGGTAATAAGCTGCGGCGTTGCCGGTTCTCATTACCGAAGAATAAAAATTGCACCAAAACGTATTTTATAACCACCAGGTAATAATTATGTTACTTGGTAAACGCTAAATCTCGCCGATTCTTAACAACCGGTAACGAGTTAACTGGAACCAGGTAATAAGCTGCGGCAATGGCAGTTCTTGTACCGAAAACAAAAATTGCACCAAAACGTGTTTAATCACTACCAGGTAACAAATCTTGTTACCTGGTAAACGTAAAAGTTTGCCTATTGTTCTCGTGCATTTAAGAACGGGTTTTATTTGAAAACAAATTGGAATATAACTAAAATTTGACCAGACCTGAAAAAACCAATAGCAGATTCATAATCTGCATCTTAAAAACCTATAGAAGCAGTGTATTAGAACCTGGAAATTCTTTTCAAGTTCAATTTTGTTGTACAGCGTAGTAAACGCTGTCTATAGCTGCAGTTTAATTATAATACATTATTTCGATATATTGATCGTATTTTTAGTATAATGATAGTTTTAATTATTATTAATAATTTTGTCACACATTAGTTTTTAGTGATTACCTTGATTATAGTGATAGTTAAGTTTAAAATAAACTAAGTTTGGTGTAAAAACTTATGAAATGGCTATACTAGATTAGTCCCTTCGAAAGAATATACACCTCAATTGCTACTCTTGAATAGTTCTGCAACCAGTTAAGCAGCTTTCGATAATATCTTCTTAGACCATCAACCAAAGACAGAACGCGTTCTTCTGTTTGTGACTGATGACGTACCCTACAAGACCAAGACGGTTTTCCAATTTTTCGATTCCTTCGGAATAATACGTATTTTTTCAACTTTAAAATAGGGTTGCATAGATGATCTCCGCATTAGAGCCGAATCTCTTTCCTCTGAGTTATTTTTTCGGAAGTTCGGAAACAAGAAATAGTCGCTGGGGGCTAAGTCTGGAGAATATTCTGGATGTGGAAGCAATTCGAAGCCTAATTCAGGGATTTCGGGCATGGCATGTGCATTGTCTTCATGGAACAGTACGTTTTTTTCAAAACGTTGCTGAAACGATCCAATAAATTTGCAATCATATTCGCCGTTTGAGTAATATATTTCGTACACGTTCATCTGACATGCGTACTATCTCAACTATCTGGCGCAATTTTGCTCTGCGGTCATGCAATACCATATAATAAATTTTGTCAATCATTTCTGGTGTGGTGGCCTCATTTGGCCGTCCAGAGAAGTCGTTTGTGTTTGTACGACCACAACAATAATAAGTAGGTCACCACTTGTGAATCGTTTTAATCGATGGTGAAGAACCTAATAATATTTATCAACCTTTTTTTCGGTTTGCGTAATGGTCTATCCACGCAAAAATAATGTTAATTAACACACGAAATTTGCAAAAAACGAGAGGTTGTCTGCTTTCAATGGGTGTTAAAACTGAAGTAAATAGCATAGGTATCTGTTTGCAAATATTAATATTGCCTACTGACAGATGGTATTGACAAATGTCATCTGGGATTTGCGATTGTGACGACCTATGATGCATTTTTGCCAGACTTCCCATCCGGCCTCGTAAATGTGAATAATCAGTTTTCTATTGGAACGCGCCAATAAATATAAATGGCGTTAACAACACCAAAATGTCGTCGATATGCGGTAGTTGATGACGTAGTTTTTAGGGGTTTGTTTTTCTTGTATCGTATTTTAATGGTGATTGTAATTTTGACAGATTAAATTTAATAATCGTGTTAATATTTATGATAATTTAAAATAGAATATCTAGATTTTATAATTTTTGAAATGTCAGTAAAATGGAATTGTCATTAATAAATTCCTCTTAATAATGTTTACTGTACTGTCTTGACGTTCTGGGTTTTGTACTTTGGCGCGTCCCAGTTGATTAGAGGTTCCTTGGTCCTTGGTGACAATTTTGAAAGTATTAGACTCTGTTACCTAACGAACGAAATACTCGGTGGAGAAGACTTAACTAAATCTACAAAGAAAATTTGAATTTTCTTCCGTTATCATTTACTTTTCGTGACTTTGTAAATTTAATATAGTTAGGTCTATGGTTGTTACTATACTTATAGGTTTGCAAGGAAGCCTTTTAGCAGTTTTAGCCTAAGTAAAGGTCTATTTAGACATGGACACGGGACGCGCTGACAGTTAAGCATATGAGAATTTATACCTGACGGAGCGTGTTCAATACGAATTTCGGCCTACGGGCAGTAAAGTTTGACGTCGATAGTATTTGTACTGTTCCCGTGAAAATAGCAGGGTATTTGTTTACTAATACTGATGAATTAGCAATGGTTGTGCTTCTTGATGAAGGGGAAATTAATGATAATAATCATAATAAGAAAAGGCGTATCTGGCTTCACAAAGTTGTTTCACTGTTTTACTAACAATTGCCCAATTTTTATCTTTGTGACTGTTGTCATTGAGCGCATTCAGCGAGTTACAGCGCTGCAGCGCCGCAGATTAGAATCTCTCTGAATGGTTTCTCAAATGTCAATTCTTGAAGCGCTTTGCTGAAGCAATCCGCCATTGTTCAAGCGTATTTATTTTCCGCTGCACGTAAGCGCTTTATGACAGCTGTAAACAAACAGCAACAGTTATTTCCAGTGAATATTGAATATACAGCATTGTTGATTTCCATTGATATTTCCCATTATAATATCAACTTCGTCGTCATACACTATATTTTCAATCATAATTAACGCTATTTGTGCTTTCAAAATATCAATAATTAATATTAATGAATTTGCTGTTTGAGGTTAGGTGTCAAACTAAAGGGACTTTTTTCAACAGCCGATCGGTGCAGTCCAGCCAACATAAAGCGCTGTAGCAAAGTGCGTGAATGTAGCGCTTTATAGCTTTCTTTGTCTGAATGCGCTCATATTGTAACGCTGATGTATAGATTACACAATTTTAATTCGGGTGGATTTCGACCACACTCAATAAATTGGCTATATACTAATATAGTCGTCGTTATATACGCGTGATTGCAATTCACATATATCGTGACGGAATAGAAACGCGCCGAGAAATTCAAAAAATTCTGATTAAATGTAATATTGTTGTATTTTTATGCGTTCTTGAATTGGGCGAATAAACTTTATTGAGGGTATTAGTTTTACTAGTTATTATTTACAAGAGATGCGTTTAGTAAAATCCCTTAGAAAACCATAAACCACCGAATGATGTTTATAACATTACATTTGATTCGAAATAAAATAGAAATTATAAGGTACTCCTTATGTTTAAGGAGTACCCTCCGTTACCCCTATATCTACGCTCAGTTGAAAGAATGTATTTGGGTAGCTGTCGTTTGTTTATATGATGATGCTGTCGTCAAATCCAGTTGATAATATTAATTAATTCTGCTGTTTACATTAAGTTGAAATATACTATTCAAATGTACGACTGTACTGGTATCAATTACATTAAATTCTTTCCATTAGAAACCCGTACTTAAAGTTGAATCATTTTATGTTGCATTCTATAAATACGAATTCACGCAGAAAAAAAGGACACAAGTTTGATAAGGACTTTGGTAGGTAGGAGGTCCTTGTTAACCGAAATGTTAACCCGAATATGCACGAATGGATTAAATTTAAAAATTTCAATCGCAGCGCCATCCTTAGCTACAGAATTAAACATAACGGGACAGACGCCAGCGTTAAATAAAAAATACACTAATAAAAATTCTACTTCAATTCTCGCCAAACCAAAAGTGTTAAATATTATTAAGTCAACACTTTGTAATTTATAAATAAAATGATCATTATTCTTTTGCGTCTTCAGACCTCTAAAAAGAATGCAGAATTAGAAAATCAGTCAAATATTATATATTCCTGATGACGGGTTAACGAAAGTGCCCTATATGACAACATTTTTTAACAATTTTATTAAAGATGCTATTGAACCTAATAAAATTCGTGCCAAATGTATTCATTGCAAAAAAGACTGTGTACGGTGTATTATTATACTTATGTAAAATAATAGACTTTTCAGATGGAAACTGGTCATTTAAATTCGAAAATGCAGTACAATAATCTAATATTTTTTCTTTCAAATGTTTGAAAAGTCGTTTTAAAACAATTACAACAAAACATATTTTAAATATACGTTTAATACATGTTTAAAAAGAAATAGTTTAAAACTTGGTTTGATCTTTTAAACTAGTTTTAAACAAAATGATTTAAACATACCATCCCTCGTCGCTGGTAAGCAGGTATTGTTATTATTAAAATAAATTGAGGAAACTTTATATGAAGCAGAGTAAACAGATTCAAAATATTTACTAAAGCTTTCCGCTACATCAAATTCTTCAATTAGCTGATTATAGTAATTGAAATGTAATATATTCGATCGTTTTTTATTTTTAGTGTTTACATAATTCCAAAATTCTTTGACATTCTGCTCTATACCAGTTTCAACATTTGCGATATAAGTATCATAAGCCTGTTTTACCAGTATATTTAATTTCTTTCGTTCTTTCTTCTTCTTTGAATAACTCTTGCCGTTTATGTTTTCTGTAATGGTTTTTAAGTTTTAAACAATTGAATTTCAGAATTAAACCATACTGCATATATATTTTTATGGTTACGATATTTTGGTTTAATTTAATTTTAAATTATTATAAAAAAACAGCTACATTGTCCCAGCTTATGATATTTATTTCATTTTAGGTATATAGACGAACAAAGTTACATCTATTAAAATTAAATTTGCCAATAGGTAAGGATTTAGAAATGAATGCTTTTTGAGTATTGTTCTATTGTTTTTTATAGAAATACCTAATGATAGGTGATAGAGATCTTCCTTAAGTATTGGATGAAGGCATTTATCTACTTTATATTCTAAGTAAACGTATTCAGACATCGAGATTAAATAGTCCAGTAAGTGTTTTTCCATAAGCATTTAATATGTTATTAAAATTTCTTACATTAAGGGCGTTACTGAATTCATTGTTGAGGCACATAGTCACTTCATATAAAACATAATTGATTTAAACTACAATTTCGACTTGCAAATGCAAAAAAACTGTTCGTAAAGTGTTAAAGAAGAATATATAGACGGATGTAAAGCTGTAAAAATATGCGCATTGTAACACGTAATACTACCCATATCACATTTCAACATTTACAAAAAGATTCGTTCTTTGATGATTATAAGTGTTAATGTGGAAAAGTTGAAATGTCATATACAAGAGATTTTAAGTACCTATGTATTTTAAGAGTAAGTTTGAATGTATGGTTATGTAGAAAATAAAATAACAATTACAAAATTTGATTTGAAAAATCATATGAATGAATATGTGCAACGTTATTTTTGAGCGTTTTACCGATGCGTAGCGTTTGAATGTTATTATTTTTATTATTACGGCCAATAGAAGAAGAAATAAAATATACAACTACTTCTAGTTCTAGCAAAATTTCAGAATACAACTTTCAACGAGATATTCAACTTTTAAAATAGACCTAAACCAAAAATATTTGGAATCATAAACAAGGGAATATAGCATGGGTAGCAGGTACCTAAGACGTCCGAACACTTTTTGTAGTTGCACTGACCCGTGTTCCTAACAGTAAGTATCTGGACAACTAGATACCCATTCTTTAGTTCTTCAATATGAATTTGCGGAAGGAAATCTTTTTAATTTAAGAACATAAAATAGTACAGCTAGTTCAAGTTCAATACCTGTACCTCCCCGAACATTTTATGAAAGTAATATATGTCGCGCCTAAAAGTTGATTCTCACTATACGGCAAGCTACCAACAGCCACCGGACCGACAAAACATGATACTCATTCACACTATACTGCTAGCCGGCGGCAGGTGACCAACAGGCAACGGACCGACAGTTTATTCCAAAACTAATAACTATGCGTTTGTTGCATCCATTATCTTAATAACTATTTTTATTATGCATAGTTTTGTCATTAAAAAGGTAATTTTGATAAAATACCATTCTGTTCCTTTTATAAAGTTAATTTAAAAAGGGATTAACAAGAATTCAAACGCTTAATAACTATCCTGCGTTAATTAACAGCGTTTCGTAAGCCAAAGACCCACAGATTATTTAGAATGTTTTTATCGTTCATTGTAGAATGTAAAGGTTTATTATGCTGTTTTCTTTTAAAATGTGTATGCAGTTTAAGAAATGTGAAATATTCCTCAAGAAAGTAATCAAAGTTTATTAATACTCCCCACATAGGAAGAAAAAGGAATTCAATCATTAATAATATTAATTATTATTATCAATAATAATAGTATTTTTAAAAATAAGGGTAATTTAACATTAACACTGTGGCTAATCAATATAGGTAATCAAATTCCATATAATTCAAAGTCCCCAGTCGACCAACTTTTTATGAAATTCGTATGAGAGGACTCGTAATAAATCAATTTAAAACTAAATATGAATTGTTCCCAATCTATTATACCTTCATGGTTTTATAGAGGGGTAAATTGAGTTTAATAGTCTTTCCTAACGAAATGCTTTATAATTAATCTTTTTACTTTAACTTAGTGTTAAAATTATTCTGATCAGCCTGACCTCCTCGTATTATAACGTTGGCCAGTAGCCAGCCGTCGAAACCGGCGGCCAGAGAATAAACCGAAAAGCAAATCAGAAGCAAAATGCGTAGTAATGTGATGTTGCCGGTAAAACATGTGCTATGGGTGCCAGTAGAACAATAATTATGATGGGTGCCAGTACTCCGAGGAGGCATATACTTCTGTATATACAGAAATCGACTGCAGCGCCACTCGTGGTGATACGCTGAACTTTTTTGTATATCACTCGGTGTATAACGTCCTTAAGGCACCCACACAAAAATTCGTTTCTAGGCGTTTCACAACTTGTACATGCCGAAACCGTAGAAAAAGGTATAAAACACTATGGCACCCAAAACGGGTGTCGCATTGAAAAATCCGGGTGCCACTTTGTATATTTCATATGTCGTTTGGGTGCGTATAAGTCATTTTATAAGTCTATATATATATATATATATATATATATATATATATATATATATATATATATATATATATATATATATATATATATATATATATATATATATTGCGGTGACTTCGCATAAACAGAATAATTTTGATTTCTTTTGCCCCACCTCGGTTAGCAAAATAAAAATATATGCGTTGAATTCGGCTAATTAAAAATAAAATATTGTTTTTATATTCACTTATTAAATACTTACAAATAACGAATAATTGCTGTTAGCTTGTAAATAGTTGATTTATAAATAAATTAAATTAAAAAAAAACTGTGTACTTTGGAAATGCTTCTCAACTTCCCTCTTTTATAAATTCTTATATGATTCAAAAAAATACCTTTTAATAGATTTAATAATGCAATGGTTATATAAAATTAATGTTACGTTAGTTCTTGACTAACTCAAGTTTACGTAAGAGAGTTGGGCGCCAGTTAAATAAATTAAATTAACAGAATTAAATTTAATAAAGACTCATCTCAGGGTGAATGTGGATTCCTGTAGGTTTTAAAAATATACAACTTGAAATTGAAATCACTTTTTAAGATTGAAATCTTAATTAAGTTTAATGGCTAAATTGTTCAAATCACTTAATTACACCTCACAAACGATAGTCTTTTCTTCATCAGATACCACTACAAAAAGGAAATAACTTCCTACCTTCTTATATAGCGATGCTTCTTCCTTTTGCTATAAATGCCCTCTTTCCAAAACCAATTGGCAGAGCAAGTCACTTATGTTGTCTCAGTGCCGATTTCCAATTCCGGTTGACTTCCTTCCTTTTGCATGGCTTTCCCACATAACACCATCCACACTCTTGGTTTTGGTAACTCACTTTTGTTTTATTTTAATAACGGGTACTATATCCCTTTTTCGAAGAACTTGTGTTTGCTTCTTGTGTTTAATTAAATAAAACACCGATTGATGGTTTTAATCGAAGATTTATTATCTTGCTTATTTAGCAAGTAAATTAATTTTAAAAGGTAGTTCTTTATACACTTTTACAATTTACAACCTTTTTAATACTTTCGCCGTATTTCATTCATCAACCAACTTAACTATATTATTTACATGACCTTACTCCTTCGCTTTATCTCAGGAACTCTACATTATTATTATCTTTTTAACACGACTTTACTGCGTCGCTTTATATTACTGACTCTCTTAAAATTATGATTTTCTAAGCTTATATACAATTGACTATTTACATAATTATATTACACAATCTGACGTCACCTTACGAACTAATACAAACTGTACACTCATATAATACATAATAGCAGATTAATATTCTTTATAAAAATGACACATCTATTACAGGTTATTATACAGTACTTTTACGCAATAATAACGAACTATATACAAAAACAAAACCTTAAAGAATCACATAACCCGTCGATATACTCATTTGAAATTATACGTAATTGAATTACATCACAACAATAACTTGCGCACAACTGGATGTTACGTATACTTAAGTAATCGGTGAGTAAGCTGTTTGATAATAAATAGAAACATGTATTATTTAACCTTATTAAAAAGTATACACATTGATTTCAAAATCAATGACACTCCATTAAATAATTTAAATTTATTTTTACCAGGAAAAGTTAATAAAAATATTTCAAAAGTGTTAGTTTTCAATGAAGATTTTAGAATTTTCCAAAATTTTCCAAAATTTCCAAAATTTTGACACTAAAATCCACAGCATTTATCCCCTCCTGTTTGAAATAAAATTGTAAATGCAATTTTACTTTTAAACACAACAAATGTTACATACATTTATTTTTAAACACCAATTCATATTTTTGTATTTTTATATTTTATCCCCAATACATTTCCTTAGTCTAATCTATCATAACAAGCTATCTACAAAATTTACAATAATAATTACATCTTATCAACCTCGTCCCAATCCTATTCATCTAATTATTTCAGAATCCTATTTCTTCATATCATCAAGTTTCCATATTCATTTTCATTAATAAATGCACTCTTAACTAATTTACTAATATTTTCCTCATCAATATCAATAGTTCATCATAATTTTCAATATTATTCATTTCTAAAATACTTCTAACCCTCTAACTTCTTCTAACCACAATTCTATTTTATTTTCATTTTTAATAAACATACTAATCATAATCAAATTCACCTTCATTTACTTCCTAATCTTTTATCTTCTCATTATCCAATTATCTTTAATTAATTTAAAAATCATTATTCAATATACTTCAATATTCCTATCATTATTTCCCTCTTCATTCATTATTTCAACATATAATTATTACACTTTAAACCCCATTTTCCCCTATTTTAATAAATATTTCAAATATCTTTCTTCAATCATATTCAAACTATTCCCTTTCTTATTTTTAATAACACATACAAAAACATAAGTCCTAATTGGGTATAAATTCCATAAGCCTATTTATTAAATAATGTCATATCGGTTATATAAATTCATAATAAATAATAACTTCCTAAAAAAAGATCTTTATTTCTTTCTTCTGCTTTTATAATTTAATAGATGAAAATTACAAAATGGTAATATTTGCCTGTTACAAAATTTATCTATAATTTTAATCTTTTTCCTACTACCTGTAATAAACTTTCTATTTTTCTCTTTCGCCTTAAAATTACATAACATAATTCTACTTCTGTTTTTCTTCAGTCTGTATTTTAATTTTACTTTTTTATTCCTAATTTGCTTACCTATAACCACCCCTTTCTTATCTTTTCTACTATAATCTAACTTTTTAATTATTTCTTCCTTTAAAATTTCATCTTCTTTAACATTTCATTATATAATTATCATAATTTCCTACATCTACTTTCCCTAAGTCTGTTGAATGTACTTCATCGTTATTAATTTGTTTAACTTCCTGATCTTTCTTATATTCTTTGCTAAATTCTAATTTGCTAATTATTGCCTCTTTTAGATTTATTATACTGCTTGTTATTTCATCCATTTTTATATTATTTCTTGATATCTCTTCAGATTGTTTGTCAAATTTAGTTTTCATGTCTTCTTTCATTTCTTTCATGTCTTCAGACTGTTTATCGAATTTGGCATTTATAAGTTCCAAAATTTGCGCAAATTCAGATTTCTCTGTTTTACCTTCTTCTCCGTTCCCCTCCATTACTGAAATGGTTAAAGCTTTCTGCTTCTCAGCCACAACTAATTCTTTATCTGTATACTTCTTTTTCAATACTAAATTACTTTCCGCGGCAGAATAAATATTTTTAACCGACGTCATACATTAATCACTTCACAGAATTTACTCTAATATCTTTTAAATATGTTATTATAAGCCTAAGCTTTTGTTAAAAATTTGCTATAATACGCAGTAATATGCCTACAAAATTCTAATATAAACCTAATAAGCTAATAAAAGCCAAATAACCTATCAAAGCCTATTAATAATCAAATGCCAAATCATTTATTATAACCTACAAAAGCCTATTAATATTCAAAAGCCCCACGTTGGGCGCCAAATTTATATGCGGTGACTTCGCATAAACAGAATAATTTTGATTTCTTTTGCCCCACCTCGGCTAGCAAAATAAAAATATATGCGTTGAATTCGGCTAATTAAAAATAAAATATTGTTTTTATATTCACTTATTAAATACTTACAAATAACGAATAATTGCTGTTAGCTTGTAAATAGTTGATTTATAAATAAATTAAATTAAAAAAAAACTGTGTACTTTGGAAATGCTTCTCAACTTCCCTCTTTTATAAATTCTTATATGATTCAAAAAAATACCTTTTAATAGATTTAATAATGCAATGGTTATATAAAATTAATGTTACGTTAGTTCTTGACTAACTCAAGTTTACGTAAGAGAGTTGGGCGCCAGTTAAATAAATTAAATTAACAGAATTAAATTTAATAAAGACTCATCTCAGGGTGAATGTGGATTCCTGTAGGTTTTAAAAATATACAACTTGAAATTGAAATCACTTTTTAAGATTGAAATCTTAATTAAGTTTAATGGCTAAATTGTTCAAATCACTTAATTACACCTCACAAACGATAGTCTTTTCTTCATCAGATACCACTACAAAAAGGAAATAACTTCCTACCTTCTTATATAGCGATGCTTCTTCCTTTTGCTATAAATGCCCTCTTTCCAAAACCAATTGGCAGAGCAAGTCACTTATGTTGTCTCAGTGCCGATTTCCAATTCCGGTTGACTTCCTTCCTTTTGCATGGCTTTCCCACATAACACCATCCACACTCTTGGTTTTGGTAACTCACTTTTGTTTTATTTTAATAACGGGTACTATATCCCTTTTTCGAAGAACTTGTGTTTGCTTCTTGTGTTTCATTAAATAAAACACCGATTGATGGTTTTAATCGAAGATTTATTATCTTGCTTATTTAGCAAGTAAATTAATTTTAAAAGGTAGTTCTTTATACACTTTTACAATTTACAACCTTTTTAATACTTTCGCCGTATTTCATTCATCAACCAACTTAACTATATTATTTACATGACCTTACTCCTTCGCTTTATCTCAGGAACTCTACATTATTATTATCTTTTTAACACGACTTTACTGCGTCGCTTTATATTACTGACTCTCTTAAAATTATGATTTTCTAAGCTTATATACAATTGACTATTTACATAATTATATTACACAATCTGACGTCACCTTACGAACTAATACAAACTGTACACTCATATAATACATAATAGCAGATTAATATTCTTTATAAAAATGACACATCTATTACAGGTTATTATACAGTACTTTTACGCAATAATAACGAACTATATACAAAAACAAAACCTTAAAGAATCACATAACCCGTCGATATACTCATTTGAAATTATACGTAATTGAATTACATCACAACAATAACTTGCGCACAACTGGATGTTACGTATACTTAAGTAATCGGTGAGTAAGCTGTTTGATAATAAATAGAAACATGTATTATTTAACCTTATTAAAAAGTATACACATTGATTTCAAAATCAATGACACTCCATTAAATAACTTAAATTTATTTTTACCAGGAAAAGTTAATAAAAATATTTCAAAAGTGTTAGTTTTCAATGAAGATTTTAGAATTTTCCAAAATTTTCCAAAATTTCCAAAATTTTGACACTAAAATCCACAGCAATATATATATATATATTGCTGTGGATGGTAGTTTCAAAATTTGGAAAATTTTGAAAATTTTGTGAAAATCTAAAATCTTTGTTAAATACTAACACTTTTGAAATATTTTTATCAACTTTTCCATTTAAAAGTAAATTTAAGTTATTTAATGGTGTGTCATTGATTTTGAAATCAATGTGTATACTTTTTAATAAGGTTAAATAATCCATGTTTCTTTGTTTATTATCGAATAG
Organism: Agrypnus murinus; assembly: GCA_929113105.1. NCBI lineage: Eukaryota > Metazoa > Arthropoda > Insecta > Coleoptera > Elateridae > Agrypnus > Agrypnus murinus. The sequence goes on from OV816024.1 coordinate 71,323,250, forward strand.
TTTATTCACCGATTTCTTAAGAATACGTAACATCCAGTTGCACGCAAGTTATTGTTATTATGTAATTCAATTATGTATAATTTCAAATGAGTATATCGACGGATTATGTGATTCTTTTAAGGTTTTGTTTATGTAAATAGATCGTTATTGCGTAATAGTATTGTATAATTAATCTGTAATAGATGTGTCACTTTTATAAAGAATATTAATCTGCTATTATGTATTGTATAAGTCATTGTATTAGATCGTAAGGTGACGTCAAATTGTGTAATATAATTATGTAAATAGATCGTTATTATTGCGTAAAAATATTGTGTAATTAATCTGTAATAGATGTGTCACTTTTATAAAGAATATTAATCTGCTATTATGTATTATATGAGTGTACAGTTTGTATTAGTTCGTAAGGTGACGTCAAATTGTGTAATATAATTATGTAAATAGTCAATAGTATATAAGCTTAGAAAATCATAATTTTAAGACAGTCGGGAAAATAAAGCGACGCAGTAAAGTTGTATTAAAAGTCAGTAAAATAAAGCGACGCAGTAAAGTCGTGTTAAATACAATAGTAAAAATGTAAATAGATAGTTAAGTTGATTGATGAATTAAATGCGGCGAAAGTGTAAAAAGTTACAAATTGTAAAAGTGTGTAGAAGTTTATAAAGAACCAACCTTTTAAAAGTTAATTTACTTGCTAAGTAAGCAAGATAATAAATCTTCGATTAAAACTATTAATTGGTGTTTTATTTAATTAAACACAAAAACAAATACAGATTCTTCGAACAAGGGAAATTGTACCCGCAAATAATAAACAAAGGTGAGTTACCAAAATCAAGTTTTGGATGATATTATATGGGAAATCCATGCAAAAGGAAGAAAGTCAACCGGAATTGGAGACCAGCCCTGGGTCAACATAAAGTGATCTACTCTGCCAATGGTTTGGGAAAGAGGACATCTATAGTAAAAAGGAAGAAGAAATATTATAAAAAGGTAGGAAGTTATTTCCTTTTTGTATTGGCATTTGCTGAAGAAAAGACTATCGTTTGTGAAGTGTAGTAAAGTGATTTGAACAATTTTAGTAATAGTTAAAAATTAATTAAGATTTCAATTTTTAAAAGTGATTTTAAATTTCAATTTGTATATTTTTTTTAATACCACAAGAATCCACATTCACCCTGAGATGAGTCTTTATTAAATTTAATTCTGTTATATTAAGTTATTTAACTGGCGCCCAACTCTCTTACGTAAATTTGAGTTAGTCAAGAACTAACGTAATATTAATTTTATATAACCATTGCATTATTAAATCTATTAAAAGGTATTTTCAAATGATATTAGAAGTTATAAAAGAGGGAAGTTGAAAAGCATTCCCAAAGTTCAGTCATTTTAATTATAGAATAATTATCTACGATCGAACGGCAATTATTCACAATTTTAATATATATTATAAAATTTTTTTAAAATGATTTTTATTTTTAATTAACCAATATTACAGCATTTATTTATGTCGCTGTCAACGAGGGGCATTTGTTAATGTGGGGCAAAATACTATTTTTTAAATGAGATATCACTGCAATATATATATATATATATATATATATATATATATTGTTGTGATCTGACTACAGTCAAAAAAAAAATTAATGCGCCGGCTGAGCTACATATAGCAAGAAACTACAGGATCTTTTAAAATTGTAAAGGTTCGTGCAATTAAATTATCTCTCCGCAACACCTCTGTAATAACTTATAAGCTACAAAAATTATTAAACAAGAATTATTTTCTTTTTTATAATAAAAATTTTGTTATGAATTATTGACCACCTACATTTCACATTGACATTAGCTCCAAGATAATCCCCCTTTTGGTAAGTACTCCCAATTTAAATTTTTCTTCGTGTCACTTCTTCAGGATTTGAAAACAATCAACCCCAGCACTTTTATTTATTAACCTCATCCACTTTTCCTCGCATCATCACATAACTTTTACACTAGCTTCGTAGCACAATAACATCCTCAGCACTACACCTTCAACCAGTAAAACTACTTCTTACATCAACTAATCTTTAGTATTTAATTTACTAACAAATTAATCATTCACTTTTATTAATATCTTTCTTGCATGCATGTCTTTTCTGTTCGACGTGCACCGCCTATCTCCCTACATTATCCTTTTTAAACACTCCATACATTTTGATAAGAATTTTCATTTTATTGTATTTTTATTATTTTTATGGGTCAACAACCAAATTATAAAGAGGAAATTTAATTTACAACAATTTAACCAAAACAATGCAAAATACCCTTTTTACATAAATAATGCAATCAATAACCATATACTCTCTACAAAACTATTTAAATTAAATATGATAATTTCTTAAATTTTTATTAAAACAAAAATGCTACCAGAGCTTATAATTTAATGCTTTTTATCAACATGTCTGCTTTTGTAATCATAATACTAAATAAATGCTTGCTTTGCTATGATCAAAACAGCTTTTAAATATTATAGTAAAAATTTTAAAATAAACTTTTATATCATACGAGGTACACTCAATAATAAATCACACAAAACTATTTCTGCCACCTTAATTTTATTTTAAAACTGATTTTGAAAAAAATAAACAACTTCATCAAAGTTTTATTATTTGTATAAACCTAACCAAACAAATAATACAACATTTTCCCCTTCAACTTTTTACACTTATTTACAGATTTTAATATGGAAATAAATTGAAAAGTTCACCATTTGATATATGATAATTAATTTTTTTATGTTTTTAACCTTATTTAATTTGATTATTCCCTTTTTTATATACACCTATTTACATATTATTAAATACGGAAAATAATTAACAAGTTCCCTACTTGATATGTTATAATTATTTATTGTTTCTATTCTTATTTAATTTTTTCTTAACTCTACCTAACAAATTCCCTATCTTGAGTACAAAATTTCTTGCTATCAAGGCTTCATCAATAATTAAATTTTTATATTCTTTTAACCTGTTGTAAATCTCTTGCTTGTATCGTTCTTGTTCTTCCAGCTTCTCACTTATTTCTCCCTCCATATCTTTGAATTCTTCTTTCGTTTTATTCTCATACCGTCCATTTCTACTTATCATGTTTAACCCTCTAGCTTCCCCTTCAGACTCTTGCAGTATCCAGTTCAATATTTTTCCTCTTACCCTAATCACTTTCTTTTCGCACTCTAGTTCCATCTTAAACGCTTCTAATACATCCATTCCTTGATCCCCTATTCTTGTTTCTGCTTCTACTACCTTGTTTATATTCGTAAATTTTTTATTGTTTGCTTCTATGCCCTGTACTACTTCTCCCTTAACTATTTCAATTCTCTGTTTTATTTCTTCTTCCATATTATTCTTTATCTCGTTCTCTTTCTCTTTCATTACATTATTTCCGTCCTCCTTGCTTACTTCGTTCTTCATTTCTAATATTTTATTACCTTCTGCGTCTTCATTAACTTTTTCTGCTTGTTCTAATACTTGATTCACTTCTTTCTTATTCTCTTGAATCTTTATATCATTACTTTTTTTAAAATCCTCTCTAGCTCTTTCAAAATTTCCCTGGGTTTCCATATTATTTTCTTTAATTTCCATCGTAACTTCCTCCAGTTCATTTATCACCAAATCACTTTTCTCATCCATTCGTTCGAAACTTTCTTCCATTCGTTTAAAATTTTCATCAATTCTTTTAAAACCTTTTTTCATATCTTCCATCATTTCTTTGAACATTAACATCATTTTATCTTCCATTGATAATTTCTGCTCTAAAATCAGCGTTTTATCCCCTTCTTTGTCTTCGAATCCTTCTACGGTCATATCTGCGAATGGAAATTCTTCTGCCATTTTTATTTCTCTCTTTGTTGCTTCTTTTTACGATTTTCTAGCTTCCTTTCTTTTTTCTCCAAATTTTTGCATATGTTCTTTAGTGACGTCATACAACCTATCCCCTTACGTATTTTCCTATCGTATCTATCCCTATTCAATAAACAAAACCTTTTCCCTTTTTTAATTCTACATAAATATTTTATATTCTCAACAAAAGAAATCTAAATATTTTCTCATTTGACCTTTGAGTCCCAAAATTTATTTTAAATTCCACAAACAAATTCCTTTCAACTCTTATCTACCAGAACAGAAATTCTTAAAAAAAATATTATAAGGTTAACTTTGTTTCTAACTATTAATTCCTCTCTTTTCAATAAAATTGTTGCATTAATTAGTCAACTCCAAATTGATGGTAGCCAAAACGGTGTGCAACCAATTAATAAGTCCTACCACGTAAGTCAAAATATGTAGTTGCCAAAAATGTTACATTGCCCAACCACGTTGGAGCGCCAAAATGTTGTGATCTGACTACAGTCAAAAAAAAAATTAATGCGCCGGCTGAGCTACATATAGCAAGAAACTACAGGATCTTTTAAAATTGTAAAGGTTCGTGCAATTAAATTATCTCTCCGCAACACCTCTGTAATAACTTATAAGCTACAAAAATTATTAAACAAGAATTATTTTCTTTTTTATAATAAAAATTTTGTTATGAATTATTGACCACCTACATTTCACATTGACATTAGCTCCAAGATAATCCCCCTTTTGGTAAGTACTCCCAATTTAAATTTTTCTTCGTGTCACTTCTTCAGGATTTGAAAACAATCAACCCCAGCACTTTTATTTATTAACCTCATCCACTTTTCCTCGCATCATCACATAACTTTTACACTAGCTTCGTAGCACAATAACATCCTCAGCACTACACCTTCAACCAGTAAAACTACTTCTTACATCAACTAATCTTTAGTATTTAATTTACTAACAAATTAATCATTCACTTTTATTAATATCTTTCTTGCATGCATGTCTTTTCTGTTCGACGTGCACCGCCTATCTCCCTACATTATCCTTTTTAAACACTCCATACATTTTGATAAGAATTTTCATTTTATTGTATTTTTATTATTTTTATGGGTCAACAACCAAATTATAAAGAGGAAATTTAATTTACAACAATTTAACCAAAACAATGCAAAATACCCTTTTTACATAAATAATGCAATCAATAACCATATACTCTCTACAAAACTATTTAAATTAAATATGATAATTTCTTAAATTTTTATTAAAACAAAAATGCTACCAGAGCTTATAATTTAATGCTTTTTATCAACATGTCTGCTTTTGTAATCATAATACTAAATAAATGCTTGCTTTGCTATGATCAAAACAGCTTTTAAATATTATAGTAAAAATTTTAAAATAAACTTTTATATCATACGAGGTACACTCAATAATAAATCACACAAAACTATTTCTGCCACCTTAATTTTATTTTAAAACTGATTTTGAAAAAATAAACAACTTCATCAAAGTTTTATTATTTGTATAAACCTAACCAAACAAATAATACAACAATATATATATATATATATATATATATATATATATATATATATATATATATATATATATATATATATCATTATAATCATGATGTTATCATTATGTCAATTATATGTATTATAATCATGATTATAATTAAAGTATGTAATAATTACACCCTGTAGAAGCTACCGACCGAAGAGCAGATCAAGATATCAAACCGATCATTCCGCATTCTGCTTTTAATGAGAATGGAATTAAACCAGGGAATGAAAAGGAAATCTTCTTGCGTGGAATCATGAACTGGAGTTCAGGCTGAGATTGCAACAAACTGTTAGTTGATTATTATATAACAATTATATAACATATACTAAATAAATTTAATAGATTCAGAGCCAGTACTTTTATCTCTGGATAGCTTGAAGTGATAAATATTTGCAATGGATAAGTACGTTGGATCAATTGCTCCCATGGCAATTGATTTAATTAATAAATAATTAATAAAATGAGTAACGAAGGTGACGAAACCTTGCTAAAATATCAAACTCTTGAAATGAAACTATATCATTGAGGAGAAAAATCATTAGCACTGAACAGAAAGAAAATACTTCTTAGTGGCGGCTCAATGTCCTATAATATGTATTAATAATTTAAGAGAACTGATCTAGCATTAGCATTAACATTATATTCCTTTTGAAAATAATTCTATAATATTTCGTTTCACGTGAGCGACCGTACTTTTCTATTTATTATTTATTTATTTTTGGGCGAGGAATCAGAATGGCGAATTACTAGAATTTAGCCGAATCTGGGGGAATTCCATCCCCAGTAGGGATTTTTAACGTGCCAAACATCGCATTGACACGGGACCTACAGTTTTACGTCCTATCTGAGAAGAAGGCATGTTTTTAATTTTTGCCCGCTATAAAAAATTACCAGCTCGGTCGGGGATTGAATCTGAGTCCCTTGGATTATTATTTGAATAATAATATCATAGCCGTCCTTTTAATTAATTAACAATATAACATTTAGATTTTTGTATATGTATTTTTGCATATGTGTTAAATGATGTATAAACAAGAAGCAAGATATATTTTACAAAAAAAGGTTAATTGTCCACTGTGCGTCATGAAGGAGCGCAAACCTTCTCGGTACCACCTGCTGAGCTCTCATAGGGCAGCAACCTGCCCAAGTTGGTCCTAATATTTTATGTACCTGCAATGGCTTCGGCGCAAGTGGACTATGGAATTATCAAAATAATTAGCAATCGACGCATCTCGTCTATGCCCGAAAAACCAATTATATTCATGATTCTCCTAATTCGATTTTACAGATTTACGTATAAAAATGGTGGAAAATCCCAGATGTCAGTAATTTCTTTTTGAATATAATTGAATAGTACTATACTTAAGGACAGTGTGGGGTAGTAACTAAGTAGAAGTAACTCATTACTAGTAACGAATTACTTTTGAAGTGATTTGCTAGTAACTTAATTACTTTTCCATATTCAGTAATTGTAGTGATAACTCGTTATTTTATGTCCGTAACGTACTAAAGTTACTTTGTTGTTTTTCTCTAAATAATTCCTAAATTTTTAATTTTATAAATAAAATTAGATTTACGCTTCACAAGATAGTAATCTACTAAAGTGTAACTAGCCCTTTCAGATGAATGAAGCTTTTAAAATAACAAACATACAGTTGCAGTAAAACTTTACAGGTACCCTCTCTTTTATTGAAAGTTTTATTTCGTTTAAATTGAAAGTATTAGAGCTATGTGGGTATAAAGTATAAACACTTATAAATCAATAAATGACAACCAAACTCAGGTAATTTTTGTACATGGCTGAATGAATGAAATATTTATTTACAAAAGGAATATTTATTGTAACATATGCAGCCGGTACGACTTTTAGTTATTAAAAATTCCAATTTCCTAGAAAAAGTTTTTTGATGTCTTCTTTGAGGATTTTATGAGAAAATGATTCAAATAAGATTTCGGTGCAGATAAAAGCATTAGGTATTCTCAAGGCTATTCAGTATAGCGAAGGATATATTTCATGTAGAGCGACCAAAATTATCAGATAATAATTTTGAAAAACAATTACTTTTAAAAGCCAATAATTTTTACAATAATTAATGATTATTAATAAAATTATCAGCTGTCTTATTGAACTACGACTTAAATAATAAACTGTTAGTTACAGTATAAATAAGTTATTTCTTAATTCTTTTTAATTCTAAATAATTACAAGTATTAAAGGAAATGTCAACTAAAAAAGTAACTCTAATTGTACAAATTATTCTATGACCACTATTCAGTTTCTGTTTGTTCTCTGTAACTTGGTAACGTATTAAGTTTTCTGTAATGTAACGAAATAACTTACTGATTTACTTTTTCTTAGTAACTTACCAAACACTACTTAAGGAAGAGCAGGTAGGCAATTCACATCCCCTTATAATACAATGCCTACTGTAACACAGTCCATGTGGGAGGATGGGAGCCTGTTTACTCTTCTCCAGAGATCATCGCAAACTTCGTGCGTACGAACACTAATTAATGAATTTATTTAATACATTCATGATTAATACTGAATTTAATTATTAGATTTGAGTTTCTTTTTATTTTCGTTCATTATAATTTGATTGTTTTTGATCATTGAGTATTTTTAAATAATTACTTTAAAAATATTGGTCAAAACAGATGGAGTTTCATTTTTAGAAATAAAATTTATGTTATCACTACAATCCTCACTTTTTAAAATATCTAAGTATGATAGAGATCACTTAGCTTGTTAGAAAAGAGTCATTAACGTTTGGAAAAAAATTCTTACAGTTTGGTAACGTTAATTTTACTATCTGTTAGACTTAAATCAAACTGTCGTGGAAATTGGATCGATTTGCAGTATGGTCTTCGAATGTTGTATTCTTATAGCTTATTTAAAATTAACTGTAAATGGTAACAACAACAAAAGAAGAGAAATAATAATAAACAAAAGTATAGGTAATGTAAAAAAGTAATTAAATAAAAAAATGGGAAGTTAAATAGGGCTTAGGGAATTTCCTCGAAAAAACTATACAGAAGGTTATTATTTACATGAGCATACAGTAGTTGTTCAGCAGTTCAGCAATTAGAGCTAGACGGCATTGATATATCTTGGACAGTCGAATATTCTGTGCATCGGGTCATCTCTTTGTAATGGGCATGTTGGACAACTGCCATCATCAGATTTTCCAATTCTTTTAAGGTGAATTTTAAATGGGCCGTGGCCAGCCCAGATTTGCGTTGAGTTGAAATCAGATCTGATAGTAGGTAGTTCTGGAATTGCTGAAAAAAATAATTCTACCTTTTTCTGGGCTGTTCTATAGTTGTTGCCAAACGTCTAAAATTTTTAGATCTAGGTACTCTTTTAAATGTGTAATTGAATGAAATTCATCACTTCTGATGTCTTCGTCAATGAAATAAGTTTGTTTTAGAATTTTTAAACATAAGTTCCAGTATTAGATTTAATGGAGGAACGCCAGCAATCATTCCAGCGGCATCTGTCGGAACTGATCGGTATGCTCGAATTAATATCCTACAGAAAAGTCCATACAAAGGATTGATCTTGTTAGCAATATTTTTAATTTGCATACGATTACCCCAAATTTCGATGCAATAGGTATAATTGCACTGTTGCGGCCAATGAATGCCATTTTAATTTCTTCGATGTGAACTGTATATATTTTGTTGTTTTAAAGAAATAAGAAGTTTGAATAATTTTAGCTTTATTAAACTAACAACTCAACTACTGCTACAATGTTATTCGCTTACTACTACTCTCGCACTCAGTTACAAACAGACAGGGGTGGTAAAACCCTTCTCCCCTACACTTATACAAAGAAAACCTAACGGTAAATTTAACAGTTGCATTTTCAGAAAAAACATTTGAATGTATTTGGAGGTATATCCAACATGCACATTCATAAATTATCCTAAGAGATTGATCAAAGTCTATGTTCCAAGTTATATGAATTTTATTCCTAAGGGAATGTAACACAGAATTTGTTTTTTTACGAGTTTAAGTGATAGGTGACAATTTAATTTTTTGTCTATTATAATCCCTAAGTATCCCTAAGTAATACTGAAACTACATTAATTTTTTCATTATACACAAAAATTTTTAAATCCCGATCGTGAATTTATAAGAGTCTGTATAAAGTAAAAATGTATTTAAGAAATATTCACAAAGTAAACTTAATCTACTTTTCAAGTTCCTTAATCAATAAGATTACACGAGCATTAAACATTATAAGAGCTACTATCAATATTTAGTTTTATAATATTCTGATCTATCCAGTCACGGAAATTTGCCACATCAACATATACGCCAGGTATACCATCATTTCCACATCCAATACTCCATGCTACTATACCGGCTTGCACATAACGTTTTGGATTATTGGGATCTGGGCAGACTAGAGGGCTTCCACCATCGCCCTAAGTTACAAAATAATCAACATGAGTTTCCACAATATTTCATAAAGCTTTAAAATGACAATATAGTACTTACAATGCATTCAGGTTCACCTCCTGCGCATATAAATGACTCATGCAATTTAAAGTTTTCTCCTAAACGAGTTTTTTGCAAAGCCTCTTGGCATTGCGATTTGTGAACAATTGGTAATTTGATTTGTTTTAACACGACACGGTATTTTCCTTGTTTACCTTAAATATTTAATAATATAGGTAAGTAAATTTCATCAATTAAGAAGTTCTTGTACATACTGTCATGATATTTAATGAGTGATTAGAAAATATAGGCACCATTATGCACAACAATGTTAGTTGTGTTGCACAACTTCCAAGGGAATTGATTTTTTAAGGCAAATCTTAGTCAATATAAATTGAATAAGTTTCATTTTCTTAAAGAAACACTCAATAACACACTAAATAGAAAAAGGATAAATTCTGAAGTTCTTTTTTCTTAATTTTGGTAAATTTTCTTGGTCAGCTGACGATTATCTATCATTACATGATAAATAAGTATTAAAGCAATTTCAAGATTTGTGTTGGCCTGAAACAAATAAGGTGCATGTTAGTGAAGATGTATGCAAAGATTTATTACCTTACCTACAAGTTTAATTTGTAAAATAATACAAAAGTTTCTTAAGACCTAACGATATAGGTAGTATGTTATACAAAGTCTGTGGGCTTATATATTTCACTACGATGTTCTGTCAAGTAGTTCTTTGGGCACAACTGAGACATATAGGTAAATGTGGGGATGATTTCTAATAGAAGATCTATGGGTTTAAAAACATATATTTCTGCGTTTTACTTTGATGATATGAAAACATGTAATTTAGTAGTTATTTATTATTTTGGATGTCTAGAAAGTTGTAATTGTTGTTCAATATGATATAAGGACAGAATTTGTAACAAGAAAAGGAGCTAACAAAGTGTTTTTAAGCAATTATTTCGAATTTTAATAAAATTTCAAAGCATTATAAAACTGATTTGATTGACTTTCTCTCCTGAGTTTATTTTTAAGTGTTATCGGAAGTTTTGCATATTATTAAATAGAGGAATTTTTTTCTAGCTATTTATAGTATTTGTTTAAACAGTTAAGTTAATTATAAATAACAATAAGGTTATGTAGATTTAGTTACAATTTTATTCAACTGTTTTACACTAGAATTTATTACAAATTACTAGAAAAGTAACTATGTTTTCTTTTGTTTCTTGAAAGCATATAAATTGAGCTGGAAATCTGGTGACTCTTTGAAAAATTTAGTTGTCCAAACCACGCGTTTATGTGCAGAGTAAAACATAGAAAATCTGAAGGTTATGTTATGAGTAGAAATGTCAAAGTTAACCAAACTTCCAAAGTTTAAGGTTATATTTTGATATTACCTCGAAATGTTTTTGTATCATAATACTTCTTGAATTTAAATAGTGCAAATAATAATAAACAATTAAATAAGTAAACAGTACTGTGAAGTTATTTAGTGAATTCAAATTTCTTTTTGTGGAAAGAGAATTTTTTATGGTAATGATTGATAATGGTCTTTGGAATTGGGATATAATTTGGAAATTAATCGTTTTATACATTTAAATGGATTTACCTTATGTCCAAAATACAGCTGGTTTATATAATTTCAACTTTATTTAACAATACAAGACTTTTTCATGAAGAGAGGTGAATTTCTCTGTCATTTCAACCATTTTGATGTTGAATCATATGAAAGTAGGAAATTTTACAGATTACTACTAATTTCAGTCGGTAATTTTAAAAGGCGCCAATAATTTGATTTTTGTAACTAATGTAAGGTATTTATCCAAATTTAGTAATACAAATAATTTTAAAGATAAAAAGAATTATACTGTCTTAGAATTAATTTTTCTCTTAGTGGAGATATCCAAACATACTTTAAAATTTTTTAATATTTAATAGCATTTCAATTATAATTTGTTTGTTTATTTTTTTTGTGTGGTGTTAAATAAATTTTGTCATTTAAATATTTTAAAAGTAACGTTTGGTTTATTTATTTTATTTGTGTATGTAGATAATAATGTTTTATAGATCCATATTTATTAATAGTCCTATTGAAGCGACCTGTCTGGTAGTCTCAATTGTGACCAGACAGTAGGTTTACAATTAATTTAATTTAATAATAGCCGGAGTATTTTTCTTTTATGTTAAAGGTAGGTGGTTTATATTTTGCATATATCTTCATTGTGCTTTTACCGAAGTCGTTTCATATATGTGTATACTCTCAATAAAAAATAAAAATAAAAAAAATCAATTTAATTTTTTTATCAACAACATTTAACCTTCAACTATAGACGGTATAGATATTATTATATTATCACAGCTCCTTCTCCCTCGAATAATGTATTAATACGTACAACCAAAATAGATTTTATTAAAGACTTTTAACAAACCAATTGAAATTGTCTTTATAAATCGAATATATTGACGCAGTTTAGTTAACTACGAGGCCAATATAAGCAATAAAAGGTTATATTTTTGAATTCCTAGCACTGCTTGAGCATGCTTGATTGAATTGAACTAGCATGCCATGAACTGTCGTACAGACGGTATGAATTTATTATATCATGACTTCATAAAAGATTTCGCATATTATTAAGTCTATCATGTCAATTTTGTGTACTATGAATCAGGTTTTAATAGCACTCTAGAAATACCTGATGTACTTGAGTAATCTTTGAGATGATCAACATGATTAGTGATGCATTTAAGAAATATATTAACAAATCTTAAATGAAGTATGTATTATATATTTTACTTACCAAATACGTGTTTTCCCCAACCAGTTGCATAACATTCTCTAGAATGCAAAATTGTGTTTTGGGGAGGTAAGCAAATAGTTCCTATATGTGGCGCCCTATCGAAAGGTCTGTCTAGCACAAGAAGAGCTATATCTTTGAACAGATATTTCGAAACAAAACCTTCATGAATTATAATTTGTTTAACATATCTTTCTTGATATGGATAAGGTTCTATTTCCGTTTGTGTATCCCATTCCCCTCCTCTTATCACTAAATCTTCGGTTTTATGTCTAAAAATAAAAATGCAACATTACAATTGATCATTTAAACTTGTAAAGGTAACACTTACTTAAAAACGCAATGAGCACCGGTGAGAACTACATTTGGAGCAATTAAGGAACCGCCGCAAAGAGCTAAGTTTGCATAACTGGAAGGTATGTAAGTCTTGTTTAAGATAGCCAACATCCAAGGGAATTCACCATACTCTGCTGCATTGTATTTGTTTCCAGTTATTTTGAAGTCGACTCCATCCGGATTTCGACTACCACAATAGGCGGGTATTTCAGGATTAATTGGAAAAGATGTATTTGGTACCACTTCTGGCGGAAGTGGCCGATCGTTTGGTATTTTGCAACATACCTCTAAAGAATTAGCACAACTGTTGCTTCCAAATCTGGAAGAAGTATTATCACAAGTATTATCAAGGATTATCACTGTTCGCGATATCTGTTAATCATGGCTCCTGCTATAAGATAAGTTTCGCAAATGAATGGCATGACGAAACTGTATTATATCTTTAAAAAATAAAATTCTTTAGTTATAATATGAAGACAACTATAATAACTACAAACTCGAGAATTGTCATCAAAATTGTTACAAGTTATTTGTTTATTATCAAGTAGAAACATGAACGTAGTTTAACGTATGATGACACAATAGTATATTAAGCATCAAGAACGGTAAGGGCATTGTACCCTGTACCGGTGGAAGACAACGTTTCGAGGAGGAGCGATGCCACGACTTTAATCTTGTCTGAGACCGGTACAGCCTTAACGTTTGTCATACTAATACCACAGTATATATAACATACAGTAATGTGACTGTCGCAAATAATTTCTATCCACCACACTACATGCTGGCGCGAGTCGGCAGTATGCAGACAGCAGTTCTATTTCAAACACGCAACAGAACGTATCGAAATTACCAGAGCCGGATTAAACCCACAATCGTGCAGTATATTAGTGCCAGTAAAAAAATGCATAGTGTTAGTCGTTGTGGCTGTAAAAATACCTCGGAAAGAACTACAATTAGTTTTTTCAGGTTTCCGATTTCAGGTTATTTTTTCCTACATACTATTATTTTTTAATAAATACGCTCATAGAAACAATGCCGTATTTAAGAATTCACTTTTGTATATATTTACCAATTGCTTAAAATTGAATTACTAACACGTAATAGAACAAATAAGCGATTACGAAATCCTACATAATAAAACTTTTTATGCTGAATTATTAAAAGAGTTCAACAATCTAGGTCAACGCCTTATCAACAGGTGTGAACTACAGCGTCTTTTGTTACTCTAAACTGTTAAAAAAGTCAAAGCGTACGTTAGGATTGTACTTTTTAGCATTTCGTTTGTCATTATGTCTTTAATTTAATATGAATGAAAATAAATTTTATTATTATTAATTATTATTATTATAGTGTAAATTGATTTCATCTCCCCTATTTTGTACATATGTGATTTCGGTGACCTAGATTCTCCCTTTGTTTGTTGAACAGGTATTCATATTGTATACAGCTATGCTGTAATTATTTATTTATTATTTATTCGTAATTATTTCTAAATAAAATGAAATGACTATTGCAGCGCAAGAATATGGTTAATGGCTTGAAAGAATAATGTAACTTTAGTTGGTAATTAACGACGTAACAAGAAACAACTTTTCTAACTTAGTTTAATAAATGTTTTAAATATCTAAATTGATTATCGTTTTATTTATTAGATTCTATAAGTAAAACAACTTCAATCAAATGGTTCACTACACATAATTCTACTTCATATTTTACTATACTATTATATAACAAGAGATTTTGTTTACATATTTGTTCGAGACATTTTATTGAATGCGGCTCTGCGTTTTATTTACCGGCGATGACGACCGATAAACGTCGATCCACTACTTCGTTTATGGGCGTGATATTTGAAGGTGGATTAATAAACTGAATCGTGTCGCATGCAAGTGAATCTATTGATTGTTATATATACTGTGCTTATACGTTCTTTGCACGATCATAAGAGCTTGTACTGCTTCAATTGCCGTTGGTAAAGGTAGTAAGTGTCGTTTCACGTGTACTATTAATAAAGAAATTACAAATACTTTGTTATTTTCATTTAACGTGCCATTTGCTTACTGTTCTAGAACGCCAAAGTAACTTACTTATAATTCTTATAACGTCAATATGTCAATCATAATGAATAATGACAATAAAGCATAGACTATATGAGATTTTTATCGAGTGATAGAAAAATGATGGCTAAAATTCAAATCGTAGCAATACTTCCCTTTCCCGTTCAAAACTACAATTACAGTTTTTCTTAAACGTAACCTTAACGATTATCATGTTTTACAATTCCAGGCTAGATCCAGTTAATAAGGAAGTATTGCGGATGAAGGCAAACTGGAAAGATGCTCACAGTTATATAATAAAAATGTCTTGAAACATTATTACATTTGAAACACTTTGAAATATTAGAAGTCTTATTAGAAATCTGAAATCCTTGGCAAAGGCTCAACTGAATAATCATAACCTAGATGTAGTCATTCTGAAACTTATCCAGGAAGGTGATACCATTCACCTCTTACGAGATTCCGACAATAAAAACCTGAATACCATATATTACTAAGATCAGGCTATCAAATTCATTTATAATTATTTTCTTAAAATATTATTTTGCGATGGTAGTTGCAAATTAATCAAGTTCCAAATGCCATTATATTTGTTACTTGTCGCTGACGGAAATGGTCATAGCGAAATTGTTAGTAGTTTTTTAGTGATCGAGGAATGCGAAAAGACGCTAAAAGAGCTAATTGAAATATTTAAAAACACTAATTGGAGGGAAACAAAGGCCATTTTTAGTGAGAAAGATATGAAAGAGCGACTAGTACTTAGAGACGAATTTTCCCAAGCTCCTTGTTACTCTGCTTTTTCCACAACCTTAAAACTTCTCGGATAGAGGTAACTGTTGAAAAAATGAAAATGTTGTCTGCACAAAGGGAAAGTTGTTCGACTATTACACAAAAAAGTGCCTATAGCACCACGGATGTAGAATATAATCAAAATTATAAATTTTTAACTTATTTAAATCTTTCCAAAGTGACAGAATATTACAATAGAAATTGGCATTTTATTAAACACGAATGAGTTGAAGCCTACCGTCGTAATTGCGTCACTTTTGGCAACAATGCAACAAAACAACAAATCGATTCGAAAATATCAATCACAAACTAAAATCCGCAATTGCAAAACTTTGTTCTCTAGACCAATTTTTCGCAGATTTTAATAGTCCTACAATGTCTAAGAATCGAAAGAAATAGGTAGGAGTAAATCATGATTTACTCTTGAAGCGAATAATCGATTTTAAGGAAAGCTCTCACGCATTCATGTTGTTACTCACAAAATGGGGACTGCTTATTGGGAAACGGTAACAACCTTTAACCGCAGTTAAATCTGTCGGCTGCCAGCTAACTAGTGGGAGGTCGTGGGTCTCACTAAAGGTCTTCTGTAATGGGCGCCAAGAATCGTCTAAAATAGCTACAGTATTGGCCGACAAAATCTGAAAAAAACAATACATTTGCGACTACTACCAATGTGGTTGACTTTTCCCAATAATGGCTCCTCAATAGCTGAAAATATAAACCCCAAATACCAAACATATAAATAATAAGTTTCCAAGTAAGAGATTTACAGTGCTTTATTATTAATTAAACAAATTATCAAGTGGATCAATTAACATAAATCAGGCAAGTATGGTTATATCTTAATTAGAAATTAAACGGAAGTTATTAAATTCTAATTTACAAATTTGATCTGAGTGAGGATTGGTGCGAGCGATTTATTTATTCTAGATCTGACTTGACTTCAAGTCTCAAAAAAAACGCAACTGGCTCGGTAAATTGATGCGAATACCTGTGATGTAGATTGCGCAATCATTAATCGCCAGATTTTAATTGTTTAACCAATTCATTACGGATCAAAGTCATACGTATTCACTCGCAAATATTCCTAACAAAGTAATAAAATAAATAATATGTGATAAAATTAGATATATGAAATATATACCTAGATATAAATGCTACACGCACACTGGGGAAAAGCCATTTAACACAAAATTATAATATACAAATATACAGTAATGCTTTATATACAATAAGGGTTGTCAAACGTTATTGCTGTTCTAAATAGTTGCTACAATATAACTGACTCACGATACAGATGTATGTTCTTCGAACTGAAAACGAACGTCACCAACCAGGTCGAACGTAGCGTGATTCAACGAGACAACAGCAACCAAGTCTGCGTAATGGTCTTTTAACAACCCAAATATACAACGTAGTGCATGAAGTTAACGTAAGATTTATTAAAGGAAAAGAGAAAAAAGGTCTGTAACAAATAGAATCAAATTACCAGAATGCACAAACAAACATTCTATAAATACCTTCGGTGAAATGTGACCTTAACAGATAAATCGCCTCCATATGCGGCTAACGACGATTATACATCGAAACGAGAACGTGCGCTATAACCTCTAAAAAGAACAAGTGGAAAAAATCCCATTAAGGTTCCAATCTAACAATTAGAAAACACCGCCACAAATTAAATACAGATCTGCACCAATGCAATTCCCAATTCACAACACAAAGGAAGAGATTAATTAAACGGCGATGTCCACTAAATATTCTTTAAAAAGAAGTAGTTTGACGAGCGTACGAAAACGTAGTGAGTGTTGTGCTGTCAACCGGTTCCTAAACAAAAATGGCAACTAAAAGGAGAGAAAATGCGAAAATCCCTAAACGCTAGACAAACTAACACAAAAGTATAGCTATACAGGGTGCTACGAAATTACCACGTAACAATATATCATGAACTAGTAACACCATGGGCTTAGAAGAACTTACAGCAACACTTCTAATTGGCAACCAAAAACAAAATTAAAGAGAGATTGGGGTATCAAGAGGTATATCATGGAGAAACTTATGAATTCACAAATAACCAATAACAAGTTCTTCTAGTTACCTTTTGCAATTGTCAGTACAGTTTTTTAATCATATTTTGTTAACTTGCTGTCATATCCTTGCTTTAAAAGAAAAATTGAATAAAAGCCTTACGATGAAGATTTGATGAATGAAAGATGGAAAAAACTTAATTACAGTAAAAACTGTCAATCAGACCACCTGATTAAACTGACCCTCTGGTCATATTGACCACTTTTTTTCAGTCCCTGCAAGAAATCCCATTACTTTAATGTAATTTATACTGTATAAACTGACCACTTCTCTTTTGTGATCATTGACCACATTTACCTCGAATATTTGTTTGAAAATGTTTGTGTAATGTGACCATTAGCGAAGGGCTTACTTATAACAGTTAGAACTAATCTAAAAGTTTAAGTAGGCATGTACATGTAAATTGCATTCAAATAATTTCTAAGAATGCATCATAATCCCTTAATAGTGACCAGTTGGGTTCAGTTATTTCCAAGTTTTAAGACTTTATTCCTGCTTCTGAGAAATTCATTAGCTGCAAACTTTCGCATTAGTAACCCTTGGACAGTTTTAAAATTGTTTTTTAAAATCAGTCTTGTTTCATCTGTTGATTGAAACCATTGTGTTAATTAGTGCGATCAAGATGACTTCAAAAAAGTTTACAAAAAACTAAATTTGCAAGAAAAACAAATGGTGTTAGAGTTTTTAAAAAACCACAGTGAAAGAAAAACAGCGGAACATTTTGGTATTAGCAAAATAACAGTAAATAATATTTAAAAAAAGAAAATTAGAATATCAACAACGTTACGCAGAAGATGCTTTATAGACTCCTTCAGAAAAAGACATTCAACAGAATTTGAAGTGGTTAATTGATTAACTTTAAATTGGTTTTTAAAAATGCGCAGTGCAAATGCAAGACTTTCTGGACCAATGTTACAAGAAGTAGCATTAAAAATTTGCTCAGCAGTCAAATTTGCCTAATTTTAAAGCATCGTCGGGTTGGCTTGAATCATTTAACAAACGAAACATTTCCCAGAAAAGTTTAGTTGGTGATGCAAATGAAATTGATCCTACAACAGTAAGTGATTTTCGTATTCGTTTTACAGAGTTTGTAAAGGGCTTTAAATCGGAGGATATTTTTAATGCTGATGAGTGTGGGCTGTTTTGGGCAAATTGTAGTGTATAAAGAATTAACACTTTTACAAAGTGACCACCTGCTTAAATTGACCATTTTGCGTCAGTCCCAAAGGTGGTCACTTTAGGCAGTTTTTACTGTATTTGGAAAATCGTAGAATAGTGTCAATAATTTCATTGAAATTGAGCCAGTTGGGTCAGTGAATTCTCTTTACCAGACCCAGTGGCATTCAGTGCAAACAAAACATACTATGAGGCTGCGAGACTATGTACCGAACTCGCATCTGTGATCTCAGAATATGAAACTGAAAAACATAAAAAATGGAAGAGATCACTACTATTATATTATTATGAAAACAATAAAGAGGTCCTGATCTGTGAAAGTATTACTAATAATTGCATGGATGAAGTTTAAGATCAAGAACTTCACCAACAGACAATTCAAGGCGCTGAAGAAGATGAGGTTGATTATTTAATAAAAGAGATAGTAATAAGCAAAGAGGAAAGCTGTGACTCTCAATGTGATACTAATAATTATACAGTACCTGGAAAAAAGTGTACATTTTGATGAAACATACTATGATGTTCGTACGGTGAACCCTAACAGAAGTGCAATAATCGATGTTGATAAGTCTTTAATAAACCAAATATCCCATGAAAACCAAGAATATAATGCTGGTCACGTTAGTTTCTATGCAAAAATACCGAATGAAAATCGTGGCGGTGCCGATGTCGGAAGACCGGGTCGGAGGGCCGACAGAAAAGTCGGTCACTCGCCAGAAACAATCTCTCAGTGGTTGAATTTATGTACCTGCTAATTATTAGATTTGATATCACCTACCTACCGGATGCTGCAGTGATACGGTCAGAAATACACCAACCTGAAGTCAATATATCTGTAATAGAAGAACATTTCACACCTGCCGCCTATTCGCAATTACTCAAGATATTGACTACCTCAAAAGTTAATGAGAACTAGTTGCCGCGAAAGTTTCATTAATAACGCATCTATTTTGTGAAAAATCATTTTTCGTGGTATCATAAAAAATGCGCTATTGTTAAAAAGAACTAAAGTTAAATAATTGGATTCGTCAAATTTGTATGAATATTTCAATAAAATTTAACTGAAAAGTAATATAGGTATTCCTTTTGTTTTTCCAACGAGTGTTATTCATACACACACTGTATTGTAACAAATGGGAAAGCCTACTATACGCCGCCGTCGAACATTCGATTCTGGCGGCAGAAGGTATGACTCATCGACTTGACTCGTCGAGGTGACTCATCAACAGCTGCATGTTTGTAATCACCGATAACGGAGTAAAACACAATACATTAACCAGTCTAATCCAGAATATTGAATGTTCGAGCAATCGTAGATGGGATGTATAAAACCACAGTGGAGCAAGAGAGGAGATCAATTATTATTGTTCAACCGTTGTATTGAATATGTGCTTTGTGTAATTAGTAGTAAAGTATTCGTGAATAAATAAATGTTATAAATAGATGTTGTATTAAAAATAAATAGTCCTTAAATAAGTTTGTAAATATCTAGCATTTAAGTTCGTTAACAGTTTATAATTATAATGTTTGTAATTAGTGTATGTAAATAATATTTCTCTTGTTTATTGTTTCCCGCCTTATTTTGTGGAACTCCATAATCATGAAATAAATAAAGATTATTAAAAGTTTCACAGTTTTATTAAAATACAACCTGACAATATTGTTTCGACAGCTATGCTGTCATTATCAAGGGTAATATAATTATAAACAAACACGTCGCTAAGGTAGATACAAAATAGGTAACTAGATAAAATAATAATAATAATCAGAATTAAATATCTAATACTTCCAGTAACGGAGAATTACTGAGCTCAAGTTGTTCATTCATTAAAGGTACCCTGAGTTTGTGTTTGTATATCTCAAAGGCTTCCAAAATGTCTAATTTGCGTTTGTTATTACAAAAATGTAGGAATTTAATATTATTTTGAGGACTCATTATGTGATTTTGTTCTAAAAGGTGTTTGGCGTAATTCGATTTTTCAGGATGTTTATTTTTGTAATGACGTACGTGTTCTTTATATCTTATGTCAAAATTTCGAAGTGTTTGTCCAATATATACCGAACTACAAAAAGAACAATTTAAACGGTAAATGCCCGATTTCATGATATCATGTGTTCTGTCTTTAGCATTAAATAAAAATGAAAAAGTGTTAGTGTTGGTTTTAAATGTTATTTTATAATTGTTGGTTTTTCTTAGTATATGTGCAATTTTTTCTGATATTTTGCCAAAATATGGTATAGATATGTAATTTGTGTCTTCTGTTTGATTGTCAATGGGATATATTCTTTTGATAGCTAACCTATAATCTTTTTGTTTAATTAAAGTGTCAATCATGTTCGGATTATAATGATTTGCATGTGCTAGTTGTTTAATGGTTGATATCTCTTTGCTAAAATCTGATTTTGTTAGTGGAATAGTTAAAGCTCTGTGTACTAATGATCTGTAGGCTGCTATTTTATGTGTATTATGGTGACAAGATTCATTTGGTATTGTTATGTCTGTTTGTGTTGGTTTTCTGTATATGGAAAATTCAAATAGATTGCCTGCGTTAATCTTGATATTTAAGTCTAGAAAGTTTATAGCCCTGTTTTGTTCTGTTTCTAGTGTAAATTTTATATTAGGGTGGATACTGTTTATAAGAATTAAAAATTTATTGATAACCTCAAAAGAACTGTCAAAACAAGCTAAAATGTCATCAACATAACGAAACCAGAAGATAATGTGTTTAGAGAGATTTAATTCAAATATTCGATCTTCAAACTTGTCCATAAATATGTTAGCTAATAGAGGACTTAGAGAATTACCCATAGGTAAACCATCCTTTTGTAAATAAATTATGTTATTAAAAGTGAAATAATTTTGACTTATACAAAGGTCAAATAATTGAATTAACTCTAACCTTTTAACTAATTCTATATTACTATTGATCAAGAAACTATCTAATAAAGGAATACATTCTTTTGGGGGTATTCTGGAGAACATGTTGCAAATATCAAAACTAACAAGTTTTGAATGTGGTGGAAGATGTATGTTTTGCAGCTTATCTACTAATTCTAATGAATTCCTAACAGAGTATTTCGATTTGTAACCTATCGTGTTAATAATCTGGTTCAGTTTTTTGGATAAAATGTGATTAGGTGCATTGATGTATGATACAACTGGTCTTATTGGCATATTCTGTTTGTGCGTCATGACTAATCCATACAGTTTAGGTATTTGTGGGTTTTTATTAATGATTTGCTGCTTTTCTAATTCTGAAAAGCAGATATTGCAGTTTTCTAAACCTTGTTTTACTTCTTTTTGGAATTTTGTGGTTGGGTTTTTGTTTAAAGTTTCTAAATTTTCTTTATTAATAAATTCATTAACTTTGTGTATGTAAATATCTTTTGAAAGAATTACCAAAGTGTTACCTTTATCTGCTTTAACAGAAATTAGATTGTTCTCTGTGATTTTCTGTTTTATAGATTGAAGAAGTGATATGTTAGATGTGTTGTACATTTTGTCCTGTTTCAAAGATATCTCTTTTAACAAATTCGAAATTTGGAATTTTGCATAGTTATTATGATCTTTCTTAAGTATAGTTTCGCATTCAACGGCCAAAATCTCTTTAATTTTGTTGGTAAATCTTGGAATAGGACAAAATTTGAAACCTTTGTTAAGAAATTGTGTTTCTCTGTCATTGAATGTTATATTCGACAAGTTTATGAAACGAGGATAAAAGTTTGTAGTGTTCTGACAATTAAGGTTATTTTGTAGTATACCTACGTTTTTGTTGTACAAGTCGATGAAGTTTATTTTTCTGTGTGGTGTATTTTTTGAATTTAATGTGACTGACGGTTTCTCTAATGTCAAAATCTAATATGTCAAATTGGATATAGTGTAATTTATGAGTAAGTTCTGTATGGAGTACCTTTATATAAACGTGCATATTGTCTCTTATACTAAACCAATATGGAGTACCTTTATATAAACGTGCATATTGCATATTGGTTTAGTATAAGAGACAATATGCACGTTTATATAAAGGTACTCCATACAGAACTTACTCATAAATTACACTATATCCAATTTGACATATTAGATTTTGACATTAGAGAAACCGTCAGTCACATTAAATTCAAAAAATACACCACAGAAAAATTAACTTTATCGACTTGTACAACAAAAACGTATACTACAAAATAACCTTAATTGTCAGAACACTACAAACTTTTATTCACTACTAGCTCTAGAAAACATCATTATGTATCGTGTCTGATGCTTGAGAAATTGATTTTCTATACCTTAAGCAATAATGGATTTTTCTCTCCTACTAGTAGATAATAAAAACAATTGACAATATAGGCGGCTGAGATTGAGTAAACCTTCAGGTAAAAGTTTTTTGATTTTTCTGGCAATAAATCATATTGCACCTCATTTGCTTCTACGCGGATATCTGGGGGGTGCACACACTATTTTCTTCGCTGCTCGACATTTTTTTATTAAAGTTTTTAAAAGTAGAAACGGAAATGTCAATTTATTGATTTAATTTTTTATTCATTTGTTTTCTCAAGCTACTTGGTTTTCATGGATATCTTATATTCGTTCCGACTTTTTATATTATCATTGAAGAAAGATTAAACAAATGTGCTAGTAGTGAATAAAATAATATATAAACCACGGGAGAGAACATTTTTATAGCCTCGCTTTTATTATTAGCCTCGACGCTGCGCGTCTCGGCTATAATTCAGCTCGGCTACAAAAATTGTTTTCTCTCCCTTGGTATATAATTACTATTATCCTCGTTTCATAAACTTGTCGAATATAACATTCAATGACAGAGAAACACAATTTCTTAACAAAGGTTTCAAATTTTGTCCTTTTCCAAAATTTACCAACAAAATTAAAGAAATTTTGGCCGTTGAATGCGAAACTATACTTAAGAAAGATCATAATAACTATGCAAAATTCCAAATTTCGAATTTGTTAAAAGAGATGTCTTTGAAACAGGACAAAATGTACAACACATCTAACATATCACTTCTTCAATCTATAAAACAGAAAATCACAGAGAACAATCTAATTTCTGTTAAAGCAGATAAAGGTAACACTTTGGTAATTCTTTCAAAAGATATTTACATACACAAAGTTAATGAATTTATTAATAAAGAAAATTTAGAAACTTTAAACAAAAACCCAACCACAAAATTCCAAAAAGAAGTAAAACAAGGTTTAGAAAACTGCAATATCTGCTTTTCAGAATTAGAAAAGCAACAAATCATTAATAAAAACCCACAAATACCTAAACTGTATGGATTAGTCATGACGCACAAACAGAATATGCCAATAAGACCAGTTGTATCATACATCAATGCACCTAATCACATTTTATCCAAAAAACTGAACCAGATTATTAACACGATAGGTTACAAATCGAAATACTCTGTTAGGAATTCATTAGAATTAGTAGATAAGCTGCAAAACATACATCTTCCACCACATTCAAAACTTGTTAGTTTTGATATTTGCAACATGTTCTCCAGAATACCCCCACAAGAATGTATTCCTTTATTAGATAGTTTCTTGATCAATAGTAATATAGAATTAGTTAAAAGGTTAGAGTTAATTCAATTATTTGACCTTTGTATAAGTCAAAATTATTTCACTTTTAATAACATAATTTATTTACAAAAGGATGGTTTACCTATGGGTAATTCTCTAAGTCCTCTATTAGCTAACATATTTATGGACAAGTTTGAAGATCGAATATTTGAATTAAACCTCTCTAAACACATTATCTTCTGGTTTCGTTATGTTGATGACATTTTAGCTTGTTTTGACAGTTCTTTTGAGGTTATCAATGAATTTTTAATTCTTATAAACAGTATCCACCCTAATATAAAATTTACACTAGAAACAGAACAAAACAGGGCTATAAACTTTCTAGACTTAAATATCAAGATTAACGCAGGCAATCTATTTGAATTTTCCATATACAGAAAACCAACACAAACAGACATAACAATACCAAATGAATCTTGTCACCATAATACACATAAAATAGCAGCCTACAGATCATTAGTACACAGAGCTTTAACTATTCCACTAACAAAATCAGATTTTAGCAAAGAGATATCAACCATTAAACAACTAGCACATGCAAATCATTATAATCCGAACATGATTGACACTTTAATTAAACAAAAAGATTATAGGTTAGCTATCAAAAGAATATATCCCATTGACAATCAAACAGAAGACACAAATTACATATCTATACCATATTTTGGCAAAATATCAGAAAAAATTGCACATATACTAAGAAAAACCAACAATTATAAAATAACATTTAAAACCAACACTAACACTTTTTCATTTTTATTTAATGCTACAGACAGAACACAAGATATCATGAAATCGGGCATTTACCGTTTAAATTGTTCTTTTTGTAGTTCGGTATATATTGGACAAACACTTCGAAATTTTGACATAAGATATAAAGAACACGTACGTTATTACAAAAATAAACATCCTGAAAAATCGAATTACGCCAAACACCTTTTAGAACAAAATCACACAATGACTCCTCAAAATAATATTAAATTCCTACATTTTTGTAATAACAAACGCAAATTAGACATTTTAGAAGCCTTTGAGATATACAAACACAAACTCAGGGTACCTTTAATGAATGAACAACTTGAGCTCAGTAATTCTCCGTTACAGGAAGTATTAGATATTTAATTATGATTATTATTTTATCTAGTTACCTATTTTGTATCTACCTTAGCGACGTGTTTGTTTATAATTATATTACCTTTGATAATGACAGCATAGCTGTCGAAACAATATTGTCAGGTTGTATTTTAATAAAACTGTGAAACTTTTAATAATCTTTATTTATTTCAATATTTCTCTTGTTAATAGACGATTAAACAGCATTTGGTATTATTTTAAATAAATAATGTTACAGTATGTATTCTACACATAGTACACACTATGTGTACAACTATTCGTACACCGAAAAAATTATTCGTATTCCGTAAAAAATTGAACTGTAATTGACTGTATACAATATTGCGACTTTTTGCAAAATTTAAAGTGTACGTATAATTGAAGTACAGTAACAATTATAAGATGATGCAGACTGCAGACGTTAAGAAATTGAAAGAATTGTTTCAATCTCACGATTTGTTTTCTAACGTTAGTGCCATTGCAACAGGCCTAATTGGCAAGGAAGAAATAAAATTGTTACGATGCATTTGAAAAAGAGATAAAATTGGCAAGTTCAGATAAAGTTATACCTTTGCTTGCTGTTAGTAGTAAACTCAAAATAAATAATGAACATGTTACAATTGATCCTCTTTTGCTCTTTCAACGTATTAGCGTTGTCAAGAAAATCTGACGAGCTGCAAGAAGACATTAAGTACGAATTAGCTCTTTACCAACCATGACTGGGTAATAACTTATCGTTAATTGAATGGGGATGAAAGTTAAAAAAAATTTTAATACCCAATCCTATGAGCCAGCTACCTCTGGATCAATTATTATTAAAAATAATTTTCTGTAGATGTAAATTTGGCTGCAGAGGAAATTGGTGAGGGTCAATGCATACAAATTTGTTGCCCGATCATTTCAAAAAAGGATAGTTTTTAGTGTTATTACCCGTACATATTGGTAGTTCTAAACCATTATTAATTTATTTTTATTTCTTTTGATTTAAATATGGCAGCTGTAGGTAAATTTGTTTCATGGTGCACGACGTTTTTGCAGTTTTCTATGTAAACGAAAATCTCGATAGCTCAAGAACTTTTAGTCATAGAGACCTGTGGTAAAAGCCACTGTATTGTTCACACTTCAAACCACATTTGTTTGTCTAAACATAAGTTTTGTAACATGCTTGCTTATGGGTGCAATTTGAGCCACACCTTCTTTGCAAAATTCATGCCTTTAGGGTGCCATATTTCCAGGAAAAGATGAAGTCTCAGGGTAAGTCTCTCAGTTAAGAATAGTTTAGGTTTAAAATATTTTAAATTTGAAACTTCACCATTTTGGTATTTACGAGCATTTGAGATTTTCGTTTTCTTCATTTTTGGGCAACTGATGAGCACGAATAGATTTTTTTTATATTAGCTGCAAATGAATCAATATTTGAAGGCAAACTGTGATGTAAAAATCTTAACTTTGATATAATCGTGCGGGATTCTTCACAAAAGGTATTAAACTTCGACTTAACATTGTGCCCATAAGGCAGCAACTTACAAAACTTTTGTTTAAAACAACTAATGCAGCTCGATTATTAATTTGAACAGTACAATGGTTTTTACCGCAAGTTTCTACCACAAATTGTTCTTGAGATATGGAAATTTTTGTTTACATAAAAAACTGCAAGAAATGTCGTGCACCAAAGAAAACATGGATGCCAGATTTAAACCAAAAGGAATAAAAGTAAACTAATAGTGGCTTCGAACTGCCAATACATAGGAATGATAACACACAAAAAACTATCCTTTTCTGAGAAGATCGAAGATCACACCATGAAAACCTAGAAAGGTTTTAGTATTTTATATTTACAATAAGTATTTAAAAAAAATTATTCAAATTGAAGCAGTCTGGACCGGTTCCGAGATAACGTTCTTTTTTGCCTAGAGCAGTAGCGCTCTTCCACTATTTAATATGCAAATATTGTTTTGGCAATTGATGTCAAAATATTTCAATAATAATTTTTGGCAACTACGCAACATACTCTTAAAAAACAAAATCCATGCATAAAACGTCAACCAACAGTAGCAAATTGTTACATCTTACCTAATATCTCGTCTGTTATTTCTATCATATTCTTCTTGAGGTATGATGGTTTTAGTTTCTGCATCACAGTTGTAATATGATACACACAAATGGACACCCTTATCTTTACCTTCACCACATTTCTCTATTACTTCTGGCAGTGTCTCTGTTGGGGAAACAACACGTACTACATCTTGTGCAAATGTACCCACTAACGTGATACCAACTAATACTAGAATAAACCTATTCATTCTAAAAATAACAATAAAAAAATTAATTAATGTTCTTAAATTATAAAATAGTCGGTCAACCTTGACTGTACATGTACGTCTGTGCTTGGTCTGTGCAGGTAGAACGACGGCATGTATGTAATAAAGCAGAAATCACAAGGATAACCCGTAGACTCATTTATTAGTCAGGCAGAGTTGAAGATATTGGATAGAATACTAAACTTAAAATAAGTAGTTAACGTAGGCGTAGCCAAGAAGGGGCGGAGGGGGGATTCCCAACTCAAAACGCTAAAATCTATAATTTTTATTTTTTTCATCAATTTTTATTCATTATTATTTTTTATTTCAAGCTGTTTAAACATTAAATGAGAACATAGTCAGATTTACACAATAACAAAAAAATTTGCTTATTAGTAAACGCTTCAAACAGGGCCATTTGGGCACGTGCTCTAAAACATCTTATGAAAAAAAACTTACTATAGTTTTAAATAAAATTTGTTAGGGATACTTTGTTAAGTAGTTTGACAGTTGGTAACACTGTAAATTCTAATTCTGTATTTGTTTTTGTTAAACAAATTTACAGCGTAAATAAGTTTAACATTTTGAAAACAGATGTTGAACAGTGGTATCAATTTTAATAGTATGTTATACAACGAGATGTGGGAGTAATAAAAATATTTGTTAAGCTTCTTTTTTCTTTTTTTTCTCTTTCCTTCATGTATAAAAAGATATATTTATCCTTAGTTGCATGGTTGTGTTAAAATTACTTGGCATGGTTTTTGATTGACCCTTTAAAACTGCACCCAGAAGAGGGTTAAAGCAGTTTTTCCGAAGGTTTTATACCGAGAAAAAGGTAACATCCTTGTCGAAATACGTATTAGCAATAGTCAAATACAATGTGTGGTTAGAAGACACCGTTAAATATAGTGTTGTGATAAACCACAGTCCCTACAATCCATTATTAATCTTTTGATGCGCAATAATGTTCTCTTTCTATTGATACCATTACCTTTCTTGTAGTTGAATTTGGCAGGAGGAATCACCGAAAACGTTCAATACAGATTTACAGTTATATACCTATTTAATATATTTATCTACGATCATAAAAAAGTTACTACTTTATACTCTGATTTTCGTGTATAAAGTTAACGTTTATTCAGCTAGTACCTATCATAAAATTTTTAGTGCGCGCACCAGTGGCGTACGGTGAGAATTTAGGCTAGGGAAGCAACCACTATTTTAATTTTAATATACCTAGGTACAGGCGCGGATTTACGGAGGGAATGGGGAAAATCCCCCTCCCCCAATCTAGAAATAAGTATACATAGAATAGAAACAAATAATGTTTGTTTAATTATTATTTATTAAAACAATTATTTTTCCAAAAATTTCCCCCTCAAAATAATTCTCTGGATACGCCCCTGCTAGGTTCAATCAAAAAACAGTGTTTATAATTATTAAGCTTAAAAGTTTTTCAAAGAAGAACTTTTACTCTTTATACTTATGGAATTTGACTATTATTCTTTATTTTAAAAAAACTACTACTATGTATTTATAATGCAACTCGATTTTCCGATCTTTTTCAGCAAAATGCCGGTGCAGGTTTTAATATTTGTTGTTAAATTTGAAAGTTCTGGTTTTGATCTGCCTTTCTCAATAATTTGTAGTTTGTCACCAAAACTGTATGCAGAATATTCTTTATTAATAGCTTGCAAACTGAACAAAAAAATCGTCCCGATTCGGATGTATCGGAAGTACTCGAACCTTCCACCGAAGCAGCTGGTTTTGTAGTCATGGCGATAATGCAATTTTAAATTTGCATACCTACAGAGCAAATTAAATAGAATTATTTGTCTTTAAAAAATCCAACTAATACAAATTGAAATAATAAAATGTGACAAAATACAGTCTCATTCGCACTAAATACTAACAAATAACCAAATTAATAAATAAACATTTGGGCATGAAGCACACTAAAAATAACGACCAAACAATGCTAACCGCATCGTCTGAATCACCACACCCGCTGATCCACGTCAAGGCTAGGAGAAGAGCAGTTATAAGCAACGAAATCAGTGCTTACATGCAGTGTATGTAACACATTTGAATCGGTATTACCTTTAAACATTACCATTTAAACGAATGATTAAACATTACAAATTTAAATAAACGATAACTATAATTTTATAAAAATATGTTTGTTAGCATTGGTTTTTATTCTTAATAAATTCTCAAGGGAAGCATTGCTTCCCTTGCTCCATGGACCGCACGCCACTGGCACGCACAAGAGATGTATGGTAAATTATTTATGAATATTTCACAAACTGGTTGCTAAACAACTTAACAGTCTAAGCACGCTAATATATGTACATGAAATAAGTTACAATTTTAAGAACAACATCTAATACAATGAATACTTTAGTAAAGCATTATGATCGTAGATAAAACAGTGTAAGGTACACGTGTAAAAAGTCTCTTCATTGCACTATTATCCTTTAAAACACTTGCTCGTATCTCGCTCGTGTGTTAAATCATTCAGGCAATAAAGAATGCATTTTTACTCTATTAAATGCATTATTAGAATTCGATTAAGATTATTCTATTTTTGTTTGGAGATTGACAATAAAATTTTGTTTACTCTTAAATGTCAACGCAGAATTCAAAATACAGATTGTATTTAATAGAATCTTAAAGGAAATTGTTTTCGAAAGTACAAGAAAAATATATAAATAAGTTAAAAACAACTAAATCACAACAAATGTTCAAAAACTGAGCAGTCTCTCCAAATCGTTTTGACAATAGAAGTCAAACAAAAGAAAAACAAAAATTTCTTATTATGTTCATGTTATCATCTTCATAAAAGTAGTACACTAAATGAACGATATTTGTTTTGTAGTTAGTAATAAGCTATAAGCTGCAGTGTTTCTTGGAGATATTAAATACATACAGAAAATTAAAAAGTAAAGATGGTTTATTAAGAAGAATTGACAATATTGCTTAAAATGTTAATCGCTAATTACAAATGAGAATCACAATGTTTGAAACTATAACTATGTTGCGCTTTTCCTTTTGTTCAGTGGTTTCTGTAGTAGCTTTAAGTTGGTATATTTGTTCTACAGTTGTTTATGGTACCTTACAACATATCTCCGAGGTATCAGCGCATACTAACTGCTGCTCAGTCAAGTTTTGAGAGTTGGTGTTAAATCTGAAAAAAATACTATAGCAACAATTTCTTCTATTGAAATTAAATATTATTAAACTAAAATAATTTAAAGCGTACAGTTAATAATGAATGTCAAAAATATCACATATAAAAGATTAAGTACCTATTCTCAGGTACCTAAGTACCTGAATTAGGTTTCGATATTATAAGCCGAAAGTTTTACAGTAAAACCTGACTTGTATCTTCTGCAGTATTTAGGTAAAATGAAATACAATATGAAAGTAGAATTTTCTATTGGTGTAACAACAGTTGGAAAAACAAGAAAATATATCTACAAAACATAAAAATTAATCTATTACAATTCCACTTAAATGCTCACATGAAGTTTCTTTTCAGGTAATTTTAATGTTTTTCCTCTTGTGCTCTTTCCTCACTATATTATCTGTTATAAATACTATAAGTGGCGATTTTAAATCACTAGACAAACGATAAACACTATTTGTTTTATAAAGATCTATTACAGCAAGGCTAATATGTTTATATTAAAAAAAGGCTAGAAAATAGCATCGTATTACCCTTCCAGTCCTAGATCAAATCTCCACATCCTACATATATACTCCTTAGATCCATATTCATATACATCCCAATAATACATAATTGAAATGTGCCAATTCTTATGTTTTTTGACGCGAGCTGAATGCGAAAATGACCACGGATTTTTTCAGGAATTTTATGATTTTGGCGCTACGCATGTTCACCGCACCTACCCTACTTTATTTCTTCCCCTTTCGAGTCTATAAAACGATAATAAGGTGGATAGTACTGTTGTGAACGACTCACAACTCATATATTTTTGCATAGATACGAAATGGTACTAGGCAACGCGAATCAATAAACAAGTAGAGTCAAATAAATAATTCTTAGATATAAAACTGTGTTTTATTCCGTCTAAAAGAATTAATAATAAGTGTAACATTAACACCGCCCAAGTGTTAACCCGTTACAAATGGTGACCCGACGTTCCTGAAGAAGAATTTAGCAGTATTGGTCTTTACCTGCTGCGCTGAATTCTCCAGGTGAACCACATCTAGTTGCTCCTGCGTTATCTGTCATCAGCTGCTGCTCGACTCCTGTCATCCGAAGAACCTGCTTGCGTGACTTGTCGTGGCTGGCTGAGGGTGACCGTTGGAAACGGAACTAGTGCTCTTTCTGATCCGATAAGTTCAAATCATTTATTTACTTATTTAATATTTCAAATGGCGACTGTCAAAGTTCCATTTCCAGTTTTTGCGAGTAACGATATCGACCTATATTTTATTTTGGTAGAACGATACTTTGCTCGCATGCTTATCAACGATGAACTAGCTAAATATAACTTATTAACTCTAAATTTACCTTTTGACGTTTTAGGAGCTCATCGAGACCTAACTATAAATCCGCCGAGACAAAGACCATATACTACATTGAAACGGGCAGTAATAAAATCGATTCTAGGCCCAAGAGAATCTCGCATTAATAATCTTTTGGAGACTCTTCAATTCTCTGGTAGTGTCAAAGAACTACTCTTTGACATCCAAAAATTGGATCTGGGATTAACTGAGAAATTAACCAAAGACTTTTTAATAGCTAAACTACCAACAGAACTTAAAATTCAGTCTTTCAATTTCAATGACTTACCGTTAATATCCTTTGTAGAGAAATTAGATTTAATTTATTCTTTGCAGAAAACACCACAACCTTTAACTACTCATGCATTAGAAAATAAGCTAAACAGTTTGACGACCAATCTTACAACCATTTCTAATGAGCTTTCTACCATGAACAAGCGGCAATCACCTGTAACTACCACATTCTCTCCGAAACCCCAAATTCCTCAGCATTTCAATAAACGCCGTTCCATGCCTTCGGGAAATGCCAATTCCACATTTCCCAGGGTTAATTCAATCCCTCCAACTTCTAATTTAATCTTTTTACAGGACCTAACCTACAAAATCAATTTTATTCGGAATCATATGGTAATATGTGCATTCCTAACCGCCTCAGAGGGTGGGAAATTAACCATTCCTAACTTACTTTTAATTCCCTCTCTTGGTCAGGAATGTAATCATTCCCTACCTGTTATCCCTCTCTTGGTCAGGAATGTGATCATTCCCGACCTGTTGTAAGTTCGTAGTTTGCTCGGTAGAGGGCGGGTGCATTATTAGGTCAAGTTTGTCACTTCAGTTGTCAGTTGTAAATAATTATTATTTGTTAAAAAATATGATGATTCCGAATAAAATAGTATACAAACCTCGGCGGGACGTTTCCTCCTGTCTCGAGCATTAGCTCACCTCGGGCCTGGGCCCTCGGTGAGCTATCTTAGCTCTCGACAGGAATGAAACACTTCCCGCCTCGGTATGTAATCTACTATTGTTGTTGACAGTGGTGCGAATTATTCGATTCTACCCACCAACGTTGCAGTTTCCTGTAGCAAAAAAATCACGCCTGCCAACATTTCATTTATGGCCGTGAACGACACGTCAATTCCTGTGACAGGTATTATAACTTTGAGGTTACATTTCCCAATTCCTGGCCTACCGCCATGCTCCTGGAAATTTTATGTTGCTGACATATCTACAGCCATTCTAGGCCTGGATTTTTTACAGCAGCACAACCTAACTATTGACTGTTTTTCTCGACGAGTCATTTGCACAGCAAATGTCAAGCTCGCCCGAAACCGCAGCCAAGGTTGTCAATTTCCAACCCCCCCAGTTAAGACTGACTGCTCTTCTCAACGGGTCATTTGCACAGCAGATGTCCAGCCCGCTCGAACTCGCAGTCAAGGTTCCTCAACCCAACAAGTTAAGACTGGCACTAAACGAAAAATATTTTCCGCACAGGCTAATGTTTTGAATCCTCCTTCCGAGTCAATCATTACTCCTGCGATTTCTTCCCCTCTTCTTCCCTTACCTTCAAACATTAACGTACACTCTTCAGGTACTGTTAACAACATGTCTAGCAATCTTGATGTTTATAGCAAGATGCTAAACACACACTTCCCAGAGCTTTTACGTAAGTTCGACTACCATCAACCAGTAAAACATACTGTAGTCCATCACATTGACACGACCGGACCTCCAGTTAAAGCACGCT
Source organism: Agrypnus murinus (assembly GCA_929113105.1). Lineage (NCBI taxonomy): Eukaryota > Metazoa > Arthropoda > Insecta > Coleoptera > Elateridae > Agrypnus > Agrypnus murinus. The sequence goes on from OV816024.1 coordinate 71,357,680, forward strand.
GTCGCAAACTGAACCCTAATCATCTTTCTTTTCTAGAAGATCATCTTAATGAGCTCTTGGACGCTGACGTAGTACAGCGGTCATCGTCTAGCTACGCCACGCCAATTCACATCGTCGGAAAGCGAGCAGTAGGCACAGCAGAGGCACTACCTCCTGGTGACGACCAAGATATCTCAGCCCCCATCGCCCCAACAGATAGTTATCGCTTGGTTGGCGATTATAGAAAACTTAATTCAGTGACAGTACAAGACTGTTATCCAATTCCTTTTTTAACGGACTTTACAAGGAAACTTGCTGGTGCAACCATATTCTCGAAGCTAGACCTCAAAAAGGCCTACTTCGCAATACCAATAGCGGCAGAGGACATTCACAAGACTGCTATTATCACACCTCTGGGACTGTTTGAGTTCAAACGGATGTGTTTCGGACTACGGAATGCAGCCAGCACTTGGAGTCGTTTCATGGACACTGTGTTATCAGGGCTCCCATTTTGTTTTTCTTATCTAGATGATATATTAGTTTTTAGTGCTGATTCGCAGCAACATATTGAACATTTACACCAAGTGTTTTCCCGATTAAAAGACAATGGCCTAATTATCAACCTACCAAAGTGTCTCTTTGGAGTCAATGAGCTCGATTTTTTAGGACATCACGTTAATACACGCGGTATCAGACCAATGGCTTCCAAAGTCCAAGCTATAATTGATTACCCATTGCCTTCAAGTCAGAAAGCACTCCGCAATTTTATTGGATTAATTTCGTATTACCATAAATTTGTACCAAACTGTGCGAAAATTTTGGCACCGTTAACCTCTATAGTTGTTCCTGGTAAAGCTTCGCTAAAGCCTGTCCAGTTAAATCATGAGCAAATAGAAGCCTTTAGGCACGCGAAGAATGCTTTGATTACCGCTACTTTATTGGTACATCCGCGAATTAATAACCCTATCAGTATAGCTGCAGACAGTTCGTCTTCCACTATAGCTGGAGTATTACAATCTATTGTGGAACCAGATGAACGTTTTACTAAGGTCCATCTCGACCTAGTACACCTTCCTTCTTCGGGAGGTTATAAATTCCTCCTTACCATTATTGACCGCTACAGTCGGTGGCCGGAAGCCATTCCTCTGAAGGATTCTTCCGTGGAGTCAGTAATCAATGCATTTGTCGACACGTGGGTGTCCCGCTTTGGAATTCCCAAGTACCTCACCACGGACAATGCAAGAATATTCCTTTCGCATGCATGGATCAACTTCATGGCCATGTTAGGGATTAAACACGTCAAATGCACGGCCTTCCATCCGATTAGTCAAGGCGTTATCGAACGTTTTAATCGGACACTCAAGCAATCCATTCAAACCACAGGAACTTCCTCCTGGTTAACGAATCTCCCTTGGATTCTATTGAGCTTACGTGCAACTCTGAAATCACAAGTTAATGTTTCTCCTGCAGAAATCCTGTATGCTACACCTTTACGACTACCTGGTGATTTCTTCGAAGAAGAACAACTGGCTAACGACATGAACCTCCCTAATTTCATAGCCAATCTCAAACGTCGTATGAGGAAGCAGAAGTATTTTTTTACAAAAACGTATTCCAGTCAGTCCTTCGTCCCCAGCGACTTGACCAACTGCACACACGTATACGTTCGTAATGACACGCACACCTTGGGCATGAAAGACAGTTATTTAGGCCCCTATAAAGTGTTAGAACGGACAGTTAAATACGCCACTCTAGAAAATCGCACTGTCCCTATCTCTTTAGATAGGCTAAAGCCTGCATATTTTTTAGATTAGTTACTTTATAATGTTAAGCCAACAATAAGCTGATTTCAAATGCTACGCGAGGGCATCTTTTGAAAACCTTTTACCTGTTGACTTTAAAAATTTGAACACTTTTCTGTTTTTTTCTTTCTGTTTACAGGTTCCAAGAGTTGCCGTGGTCCAAGAGTGTTATTTAGCTTAAGTTTTTTTATTGTAACTACCTATACTGCCTAGTAGAGTTTTTGTAGCTGGAGAATTTTAAAACTTTGTTCAAGTTACCTTAAAATACTCCATTTTTTCTCCAAAATACCATTCCGTATTTTTTCTTTTTCATGTGTGTAATACCCACGTTTCAGATCGGGCGGGGTAATGTTGTGAACGACTCACAACTCATATATTTTTGCATAGATACGAAATTGTACTAGGCAACGCGAATCAATAAACAAGTAGAGTCAAATAAATAATTCTTAGATATAAAACTGTGTTTTATTCCGTCTAAAAGAATTAATAATAAGTGTAACATTAACACCGCCCAAGTGTTAACCCGTTACAGTACTGTAAGTGATTTTTTTTAATATAAAATACTTCAGAAGAGTAGTTTGGAGTATCCCCTTTTTCAAATGTATTTTGTATTTTATTTACTCTAACATAATTTGCTTCCTCAGATTTTACTTACAGTATCACTGCATTGCACACAAAATAAATACTGCTCTAGAAGAAAGAACTTATTTCACAACTACTTCTTAGAAGTTAACCAGGTTTTTGATAAAGTCTGGCATAAGGGACTACTTTATAAAATCAAACAACTTCTACCATCGCAATATTGCAAATTATTAGCTGTATATCCTATCTAATCAGGAGTAACTCAGGGAAGTGTATTGTGAACTCTTCTTTGTATTGTTCACCTCAGATTTACTAACAATACCAATCACAACTAGAGGCACTTGCCCTGATGGCGCAGTCATTCTTGTAAGTCATGAAGATGTAATATTGCATTCCTTCACGTAGAAAACCACTGGCTAAGAAAAGTGGAAAACAAAAGTCAGTTAAACAAAGTCGTCCTGTGATGTTCACCTTAATCTCAAAAAAGCAGTGTCAACCAATGCTCTTAAATACTATTGAAATATCCCAGCTAACTACCACGAAATCTCTTGCGTCCCATCTTGACAACAAGATCAACTGAAGGAACACATCATAAAAAAAACAAACGGAACTAAGACAAAAATTCACATTGGCTAATCGGACGAAAATCACTTTTATCCCCAGACAACAAAATACTGATTTATAAAATCACCATCTTACCTATACGGACCTATGAAGTAAAGCTGGGCTGTGCCAGCAAATCGAACATCGTCATTATGCAAATATGCCAATCCAAAATCTTAAGATTAATAGTGCATGATCCTTGGTATATAACTAACCAAATGGTACATGCAGACCTTGGCATCCCGTTAATAAAGAATGGCATACACGAAAGAACGTCAAAACTCCTCGAAGGAAGAGGCTACCGCCACACCATGTTGAAGAGACGTTGCCCCGTTTTGAAAGAGAATAATGTCATATTAGGCACTTATTTTAGCGATGAAGTAATCGGATTTAAGGTGCCAAACATTTCTTTGTTACTTGCCTGCTTCCTCTTTATATTTTCAAGTTTCTAAAAAAGGTACCAAGACGTAATAGGCCCAATATTTCAAAAATAGTTGGACATACGCATTGAATAAAAAATACAAAATATTTGATGTTTTTTCTACATAGATTAACAAAAACAAACGATGTTTTCATGATTTATCACATTTCCAGAACCATTTGAAAGCAACCAGATAATCTTGACTAGTAAAGTAATAAAACATGTTTTCGAACATTTTTTATTAATGTAAATTAATTATTAATGTATAATAATTAATAAATTACCTATTGTAGATTAATTCCGAAGTTTGGCGAAATATGCAGCAACTTAAAATTAACTATAATTTTGCATTGAAAACTTACATAATTATACATATGTATAACCGTCCGCCTATCGTTTGTTATTTTGATCATACTGTATATTTATAACTATAGGGATAATATAAATATTTTTAACTGATTGCTTTTAATCATTCAATCATATATTATGATTGATGATCGCGATTATAAAAATTTCAACCCTGAAATTTTTTATACCGAATTAGAAACACTAGGCCGTATTCTCATGCCACTATTAAAGGTGTATTTAACTAAAGTTATGATTAAGATCAACAAGAAAAGAGATAGTTTTACCTAATTCTAATAGGTGGGAAAAGGTTAGAACTGGTCGCCATGGTAATTAAACATGCTATTAGCTTAATAGTGGGATGTGAATACGGCCCACTTTCTTTAAATGATATATTCTATGAAAATTATATTAATAGGAAGGTAAATATGTTAGTTAGCTTTATAGGAAATCTTTTTGATAAACGTGCACCGTGGAGAACTATTACAGTTACAAGAAACCTGCACGTAGTCTAACCGATAATGTTAAATTACTTATGAAACTAAGGGGCAAAGCAAAAACTAAATTTAAAACGTCTAAAACCGCAGCTGCATGTAAATATTACAGGATGCTGCCCAATTATACAAACATCGCTATAAAAAATGTAAAACAAGCTTACTAGCAGTAACTCTAATATGATGGAAGGAATTCATGCGTTCAGATATTGTACATTCCAAATAGTATATTAAGTATCAAGAACAGTAAGGACAGTTTACCGATCGACGACAATGTTTATTATATCCTCCATATTGGAGAAGATCAGTAAACTCCTTACTGTTTGAGATGCTTATACTATTTTTTGTACGACCATTATGAATACAAAGGTATTAACTAAGGAAATATCCCCGAAAAAAATAGATTTAAGATAATTTATTTTTGCCCTGTATATCCACCAAACATTATGTAGGTTTTGTCGTTACCATGGATACGTTTGTAATTACTATTATTTTTGAATGTCACGATATTTGTCAAACTCGTGAGAATGAGTGAATCTGAAAACGAATATAATTGGGATATTGAAGAGGCCTGAGCAAATTTAAATAAACAGCATACATTTTTTTAAATAGTCCAATTATTTAGAAAATAAATGATTTCTCGCGAAAGAGACATCTAAAGATCATGCATTTATTTTATAAATTACATATAATTTACTTACCGTTCCGTTTTTGACAGAACTGAACGGTAAGTAATTACTTACCGACGCGTTTTTGCTTAGCAACCAGTAAATATAACCTACTGTTCTAAAACCAAGTATGGTAAACAATCCGAAATAGCATGGTCGTACAAAAAATAATGCTAATAATTCTTTTTTCGCCTACCTGATCAGAAAGTGCTTTCTAAATGTCCTGTTTTGAGGGCAGTTAAGGCTTCTTTGCGGGCCTCTTATGTCAAACTTTTTACTGCCCTCTTATGTCAAATACATAACCTCTATACTACTACTAAATGAAAGCACGATTTATTTATGTTAAGTTGAAGATACTGTAAAAATTGTAATTGTTTTTTAAATTGTCATACTTTGACCACTCCTGTGCATTATCCTAAAAAGATTTTAATCAAAAAATGAAATCATTAGTTTTTAACATTAAAAATATAACTCATTCGTAAAACTTTTAGCAACAGAATATGACGGAAAATGTAATCTCAAACATATCTTTACTTAACCTTTAAAAATATAAAAAACATACGTCAAATTTTTCTAGGCTTCTTAGATCATAACTTTGATTTTCATGTCGTTTTGTCGTCGATAAATTTGTCGTTTGTTTTTTTCTTTTCACAGTGTCATTGCATGTATAAATGGAGGTTGTGACAATTAATTAATAAAAAGAAAATTGTAATTTCAATAAATTATACAATGATAGATTAATTACTCATCCTAATTAAAAGTCATATCCTGTTCCTTTTATTTACCAATAATAATAAAAACATTTACTATACGGCCGCGTTGTATGTAGTGTAATGATTATTAGGTTAATTTAGTTAATAAATTACTTAAAAACGTCTGGCGTTATTTTCATTTTCATTCATTCCCTCTAACATATGCCTATTTAATTTACTAATAAGTTACGTTACTGTTTAACTTTTGGAATTCTTTTTTAAACTTTCAAACAGGTAGGCGAAAAACTTTTGTATGTCACTCGGACCGAAAAGCATTTGTAGCCCTAAGTTGTCCGCTGCGGGCTACAAATGCTAATTTTCAGCCCTTGAGACACAAAATACTATTGATGGTAACATTCATGATATAAACAAGCTTTTTGTCGATAGCATTTCTTCCATGGCTGTCGATCAGAACACTTTAGATTTCTACATAAATAATACGTTAGGTAATGATATTGTTTTTAATTTTAAGCTTATAGATTCCGATATTGTTTTCAAAATAATTAATTCTTTAAAAAGTAGTTATACGGGATTAGATGAATTAAATATCAAAACGATTAAGTTATGTTGCCCTTTTATTATACAATTTTTAGTACACGTAATTAACTCTTGTATTTTAGAGAATACCTTTCCTGATAGTTGGAAGTCAGCTCTGATAACACCGATAGGGAATACAGAACATGCTGTCGATTATAAGGATTATAGACCAATCGGCATTCTCTCAAGACTCTCAAAAATATTTGAAAAGGTTTATTATATTAGCTTGCAACTTCGTGAATACTTAGAAAATAATAAGTTGTTACCAACGTATCAATCGGGTTTTCGGTCTGGTTACAGCTGTACAACTGCTTTATCTTACATTACTGATGATGAAAATCTGAAAATCTGCTTTTTTAGTTTTTTTAGATTATATAGTAAAGTTTTTGATACAATAAATCAAAATATTACATTATTTAGGTCTAAGCGAAAATGCGATTGGTCTCGTCCGAAAATATTTGTGTAATAGAACACAACGAGTTAAAGTGGCTAATGAGGTATCTCAAATTTACTTTACTTTTAAGTCAATTGATATCAAAGAAGCAACTAAAATTTTAAATAATGACCTCAAAGCTGTATCTGAATTTTCGTTACAACATGCATTACTGTTAAATCCCTCGAAATCATGTGCTCTATTATTAGGAAAATCAAGTGAAGCTCTTCAAGCGCCACCTATTAAAACTAGTGAAATTGAAGTACCTATAGTAGAAAATGCTAAGAATGTAGGAGTAATTTTTGTCAAAATATTTCAGTTCAGGAAGCAAGTCGCTAAATACATACAAAAAGCTTATTATGACTTAAAATTGATCTATCCCCATAAAGATTATTTAAGTAAAGAATTGAGAATCTTACCGTGCGAATCCATGTTCTTATCACAATTTAATTACTTTGCTCCTGTATATGGCCCTTGTTTGGATTATGACACAACTCAGCGTATTCAACGCGTTCAAAACTCTTGTTTCCGTCTTATTTATGGAATTTCGAAATATGAACACATTTCGCATAAATTAATTGATACAAGTTGGCTTCATATGAAAAAACGGTTTTACTTACAAACAGCTGCATTCTACCATAAGATAATAGCTGACAACCAGCCCCCCTATTTATACAATAACATAAGATACAGAACAAATGTGCGCGATATAAATTTGCGGCATAGAGGTCTGTTGACTATCCCTAGACATAATACTACTTTTTACCTATAATGTCGCAAAAATTTATAATAAGATACTCTTCTCCATCAAAACGCTTTCTATTAAACAATTTAAAAAAGCTTTGTTTAAGAAGTTACTACTAACCGATTTATACACCAGTTCGTAAACAATTTATGTAATTTATTCTTGTGTAATTGATTTGTTATAAATGTATACTAAAATTTTTGTTTTTTTGTGTAATAATCCTGCAGTTAGTCGTTTGTTAACTCCAAGGAGATGATGGAAGAGCAGCTTATACTGAATCATCTCCTTGCGATTTTGATAATTAAATAAAAATAAATAATTATATTAAAAAAAATTAAGTATCTTATGTCATACAGTCTGTTTTTTGTAAACGATAGGAAATCCAATGGAATGTTATCATTCTCCTCCTAAATGTGTACCCTTGCAAATGTAAGTAGAAATTTTGGTATCCGTAGTAAGAAGAATTCATTTTACGTCAAAAACATATTAAACTTTATGAAAAAAACCAACAACTTTTTAGGAAAATATTTAAAAACTTATTCATTAATAAACTTTTATTGAAAAATTTCCATAAAGGCCATACGTTTGGAAAAACAATCTTAATAGAATTCCTTAGAAGTAATCAAGTTTTTTAACTAGTAAAAAGTAATTTTTACTATTGATGTAGTCTCATGTTGAGACTACAGTGTGTGCTCTTATGGACAACGGGGTTGCCAAACATGTTGCAAGCAACTTTTAAAAACACTTTCTAAATACAGTTTTTTTCTTTTGGTTTTCCTCTTTTGTCAAATGTATTTCACTATTTATCAAAAGTATTTCCCACCTATGTAGCTTTGACATTAATAATCAAATGAAATTCACTATTTGTCAAAACTCTTTCACGTTATTGCAAATTATTTTCCTCTTTTTTAATGTTTTATTAGAAAAAGAAGAATATAACAATTTACTAAATATACCTACTAATCTTACATAATGTAACGCAATACTTGTAAAAAAAATGTTTTATAATTAATTCAAAATTTCAATTCTGTTGAGGCAATCTCCCAAATATATCTCCATGTGTCGAACATAATTTTGGCAATGTTCTTGTGTAATAGCTTCAGAAGCGTTATGAATTTGAACATATAGTTGTTCTTCATCCGTAGGCTGACTTTTTATTATAGTTTTCCATTGGTGAAACAGCTCTTCAATGGGGTTTAAAAAAGGACTGTACGGAGGCAGAAATATTGGTACATGTCCATGAGCTCTGATCAGTTGTTGAATTTCATTCGTTCTATGAAATCCGACGTTGTCCTTGACAAAATATGCACCTTGTATATGATCTGCGGCCAAGTGGTCAATCAAAGATGTCAAGAATTCTCCAAAGTGTTCTTCATTGTAAGGCCTGTCTTGAATGGTGAATAAATATAATGAATTAATACACATTGCAGCAGCAATCGAATAATTACGGCCTCTTAATTGGGCCTTCACTTTGTTGGCTCTTGTATTTTTCGGTGATCTTCCATAAGCTCTTCTAAAATTTACTTGAATCCCAAATTCATCAATAAAAAATAGTTTTTCTCTGTGAACCATTATTCTGTTGTATTGAACAGCATATTCAAACCTACTTTGGATAGTATCTGGTGTGTTACGCCTTTCTGGCACAAAAGAAACGCGTTTTACAGAATAGCGAAATGCCTTTGTCGCTCTGTCAATGGTCGATAAGCTCACCTCTAGTTGTGGATTTTGCTCCAACAATTTGGCTTTTACTTGTTTTAGTGTCAAGGTGCAATCCTCATCCATTAAATTGCAGATTTCTTCTTGCTCCTCTTGAGTAAATTTCTTGGGGCGATGACCAGCACTTCTTTTATTCACTTCGTTCGTTATTTTGTACGTCTTGTAAATTTTTCTTACAGTGTTCGGCAAAACATTAAATTGTCGTCCTATTTGGACTGAAGAACTACCATCGTTCATTCCTCTGATTATTAAAGCACGTACCTCGTTCGAGATTTTGTTCTTTTGCCTTCTTTCAGCAATCATTCTTAATAATCAATGTTAATATCAATGTGAAATAGATTTAACAAATAAGGAAATAGATTTGACACAAGGGGAAATAGTTTGACATACACAGCAAACTGTTTAATAGAGATGGGAAATACTTTTGATAAATAGTGAAATACATTTGACAAAAGAGGAAAACCAAAAGAAAAAAACTGTATTGTAGTTGTAACTGCATAAAACTTTATAACCCCTATTATTGGAGCAAGTTATATTGCAGGTAGTCACTTCTTCTGACAGCGGTAGCAAGACAAAACTTGCTGTTCATATAGTGCGCGTATAAAGTCTAGAACTATCGAAATAAATCTTTTATTAAATATTTTTGAGAAAAATCCTCGAACACAGTAATCGAAAAATTAGTACACAGAGCTTTAACTATTCCACTAACAAAACCAGATTTTAGCAAAGAGATATCAACCATTAAACAACTAGCACATACAAATCATTACAATCCGAACATGATTGACACTTTAATTAAACAAAAAGATTATAGGTTAGCTATAAAAAGAATATATTCCATTGACAATCAAACAGAAGACACAAATTACATATCTATACCATATTTTGGCAAAATATCAGAAAAAATTGCACATATACTAAGAAAAACCAACACTTTTTCATTTTTATTTAATGCTAAAGACAGAACACATGATATCATGAAATCGGGCATTTACCGTTTAAATTGTTCTTTTTGTAGTTCGGTATATATTGGACAAACACTTCGAGATTTCGGCATAAGATATAAAGAACACGTACGTCATTACAAAAATGAAATGTCATCCTGAAAAATCTAATTATGCCAAACACCTTTTAGAACAAAATCACACAATGACTCCTCAAAATAATATTAAATTCCTACATTTATGTAATAACAAACGCAAATTAGACATTTTAGAAGCCTTTGAGATATACAAACACAAACTCAGGGTACCTTTAATGAACGAACAACTTGAGCTCAGTAATTCTCCGTTACTGGAAGTATTATATATTTAATTCTGATTATTATTATTATTATTTTATCTAGTTACCTATTTTTGTATCTACCTTAGCGACGTGTTTGTTTATAATTATATTACCTTTGATAATGACAGCATAGCTGTCGAAACAATATTGTCAGGTTATATTTTAATAAAACTGTGAACTTTTATTAATCTTTATTTATTTCATAATAAATTATTGTATACTATCAAACTACACTATTTTAATTGTACAGCTTTTATATAAATCAGTGATAAATTGAAAACAAATAATATGAGTATAAAAAGTACAACAGCAAAAAGTTCAGCATTAGCACAAATCACTCAAAATCACTTTCATCTTCTACGTCACTTTCACTATCACTTTCCAAATTTATAAGTATTGGCTCAATATCGTCCATCAATCCATCAATTTTCCACATGTTATCTTCTGTTTTAATTACATGGTTAATATAATTGTTCCATTTTTCCGCTGTCACTTGAACGTACGCTTCACTAATTAAATTTCGAACACCTCCTTCTTTAAATGTGGTGTTTTTTTAGCGATATACTGTTTTACATCACCCCAAACCAATTCAATGGCATTTAAGTCGCAATGGTACTGAAGTAATCTTACTATTTGAATGCCGTATTCTTTTGCACATTCTTCAAGAATGTATTTGTCGTAATTAGATTTGAAAGCCTTCATCACGTACAATAGATCTGCTTTCAAGTAATCATCGTCAAAATATATATCTTTTAACCAAAGCCATGATCGTATTTCTTCTTTTTTCCAAGACTGCTTTGGTATTTTTTCAATTTTTCGGCAATGGTATGGTGCATTATCCATTACTACAACTGATTTTGCAGGTAAATTGGGCAACAAAGAATTTCTAAACCAAGTCTTAAAAGTAGCTCCATTCATTTCATGATAATCCTTACTGTTCTTCTTTGCTAGAAAGGTCAACTCTGCCCCATTTATAAAACTTTGTTTGCTACCAGCATGAAGTAAAATAAAACGAGGGCCACGCTTTGTTAGAGCTTTCAAACCAGTAGTTAATCTTCGAATGATGGCGTCCCGATATGATTTAATTGACATATCCACCCATTGAGCTTTGACTCTGTGGCCAAGATTGACCCAAGATTCATCAATATAAACTATATTGTAATCCTCTTCTCTATATTTTTTAATTGTCTTAAATAACGATGACGCCATGCAATTATCTCTTCTCTTCGCTTTCAATTAAATAAGATCGTCGCCCTCTCTTAACATACTGGAAATTCATATCACGTAATAATCTATTCAACGTACTTCTACTAAAGTTGGGCAAGTTTTCATTGTCATTTACAGCTGCAACAATATTGTTCATCGTTTGTGGTATATTTTGCGAAAAACACTCGTGCACCTTTCTTCTAATTTCACTCCTAATTCCATCACAGTAGGTTATATTGCGCGATTTTGACTTTCTTGACGTACTGAGAAGTTTTTTCGCTAATACGTCTGTTTCTTTAGAAACTTGTCGAATAATTACCGATAATGACTGCCGGGTCTCAGTAAGACGATATTTTATCAAATTTGACAAAATCTGTTTTACATCAACCTTTAGTACACAACCCATTCTGTTTTTAACAATATCCGCCATACTTATGTATAATGTACTATGTGCGTTATGTAATACTAGAATACGAATAGTTACAACAAACAACACGACAATGTTAACAATCATTACAAACGATAAAACCCAAACAACTAAGCGAAGATTTATAGACGCACAAGCTATCAAAATTTGAAACCAAATAATTATTTCTGTATTAAAAAATTTGCTTATATGCGTTCGGTGGCAAATAATAGTGCCGACAAAAAACGTTATACTATAATTTCAGTAAGTACAAACTGTATTGTGTAGTTCCGCGAAGTAAAAGTAGAAAAAACCAGAAGGGTTTATTGTTTACTAAAATCCTTTGCATTTGCTGCTAATCCTAAATTTCCGTTTTTGCAAGTTTCTTTTGAAACAAGTTGAACAAATGAATGATTTTATCACGATAAAATGATTTTATCATGATGAAACCATTTTACCGTTAAAATTACGGTTGGAACTTTCTGTATTTACCTGTGAATTAAAAAATTAAAAAGATCATACAGAAGCTAACAAGCCGTTATTTTTATGTTGAAAGAATTTGAAGACGAAAGAATTAAACAAAAAAGTATAAGTAATAAAATATCGGATATTTAGATACATGTACGATGTAAAAATCCAAAGTAATGTTTAATAAAATAACAAGTACATGTTAATAAGACTTTCTTTTAAATGCTTCTTTTGTATGGTTACGATTACACTTTTTCGGTTACTGTTTTCAAAGGTTTAAAACTTCCGGAATCTTAATCTACATTTCTATAGATTCATACAGTGAAATAGGTGGCAACAACGAAGCACAAACTCCCATAAGAAATACATTGGCTATCTTTCCTTCACTGTAGTCCCAACGTGAGACGGACAATAGTTGCAAATATATATAGTCTGCTTCATTTTAATAATCAATACTAAATCCAGGCATTCTATCAATCGCCAGTTTGTAAATTTAGTTATAACATAAAATTGAACATTCAAGTATTCTTTTATTATTGCCTTGTTTATAATTTAAAGTTGTTTTTTTCTTTCATCATTCTGTATAGTTAGTTTTATTTAGTTAATAAACTTTTTTGCAGTCATGCATTACATAACATGGGAATATGCATAGTATTTTATATTTGTAGATAGGACACAAAATAGAAAAAAACATTTTCAATCTTTTTATGTTATTTTAACATTAACTTTAATGTCAAGCTTATAACTGACCATATACCTATCCAATCTGGATGACAATCCGGTTGTCATTTGGAATGTTATTCAGCTAGATAGACCCTTTGACGGCACTGTTTACATTTGCTGTAATTTTTTGCGGTAAATGATAGTTTCACTTTAAATTGAATTCTATTATACAATAAATTAAATATTAACAGCGTCATAATGTCTACACAAATCTATTTTTAATACACTTACTTTAATTTGACACAGTAAAATAAAAGATGACCTCCTAAAAATCAAGGTTATGGAAGATATTTTCTATTTTAAGAACAGACATAATAAAATTAAGAACTAATAAAACAGCATTATGTATATTAGGTTTTTCTTTTCCTTATTATATGTAACATATGTACATCTAGTTTTCATTTTTATAAAAGGGTTATTCAAACAATTGCATATTAATGTGTTAATTGCATAAGTATCTTTTTTGCTATTTAGAAATACTCTAATCATCAGACAAACAGATGTGAGTAAAAATTATGTAGTCAATAATATTCATTTCATTTCGATAAATAAAATTTTAAGAAATACATTAATTACAAATAATAATAATAATAACTCCAACTTATTTACTACAATGCGTCATTACGGTCCATCTAGGCCAGTGATGGCGAACCTTTTTGAGAAGTGGGTCAAATTTTGTTTATTATTTTTTTAATACTAGCCCGTGGGTCACTAAGTCAGTGGCGTTACTTGGGAGGGGGGTAAAAAGGGTACCAATAATTTGAAAACACCGAAAATTTGTTAACAGAAAAACTTGACAGTTGACCCTTTTTTTGGTTCTCACTTTTAAAATCCTTTAAACAGGTTTACGTTTCCTTTTTGTTTTACAACTTTTACTTTTGCAAGTGAAGAGCAAAACTCGACATTAGATGTTTATACTGAAATGTTATATTCTGAAATGAATAATATTTAAGAAAGCCCCACGTTCTGGACAAAATTAAAATATGATATGAAATTTCTAAATAAATAAAATAAATAAAAATAATAAAATAAGTCACAAATAACTTCTTAAAAATTTTTAGAAAGGAAATAAAATTGTTTTAATGAATTATTCCCAATGGGCAACAAATCTTATTTCGACCAACGTTGTATATGTAAACTGACACACCAAATGTCAATGAATCCACTTAGAAATGTTTAAACTGTTGTACGATTGGTAAAACAGCGTTCATTCTAATCAGCTGTTTTTAAAAATACATATCAGTCGATAACCAAATCCATACTCATCGATATAAACCTTCCAATATCTCCAATATAAAATCTTTCTCGTTTTTAAAATAATATATATTCGAACACAATTCCAAATATTTGTTTTGAAAAATAAAAATAATCTTCTTTGATTTATATAACAGGTAGATATCCAAATCTAATATAATCGAAGTTTGTTTACAAACGGAAAAGCATATGAGTCTTCATAACCTAACTTTATTTTTAGGATTTCGATACGAGCCGAGTGTGGTTTCAACCAAAGCTTTTGATCGATTGAATTTGTACTTTTTCCGAGGTCCATTTATATCTTTTCGCCAAATATTTGACGGCACAACGAAATTTTCAAAAACACTTGAACATCAACATTTATCATGACGTCACTAATCCGAACATATGTTTATAATTAACACTAATCTTAATTCTAGGAAGACAGAAAGGTAGCTGGCAAAGAGACGATTAAAATGACATAAGACACTCAGCATCTCATAAAAACTAAATTACATTGAAAACCCATCATTCTCCATCTACCCTGTATATCAACTATTTACATAGTTACACAAGGTACCCCAAACATATGAAGTTTACACAAATTAAATTACATACTAAAAAAAACTTAACTTATCTGTTCACAACGTTTCAGATAACAAGCGATGCTTTTGCAAGTATAGAATAAATAAAAACATAAATTAATTTAAATGTGAATTAAACTTGTCCAGAATACAGTACTCCAGGTGCCTGCATCCAAACAATAGTACAAAATATCAAAATAAACTCAAAATTTGGAGAAACCCAAAGAATATCAGCACAGCTGATATCTCAACATATTTGACCTCAAATCTTTCACATACAAGAATTAGTAAGTTAATTGTAACATTATAAACATCAAATTACTGATCTGATTTAACTATTGCCAGTGAGATATGTAAAACTGACTTAGCCTTATTTGCGAAAGAAAACTTGTTTTGCGTTACTCAACGACAAACCTCAAATCTAATAAGAAGAAAAAACCTTCTAGAAACGCGACTAAACTATTCAAAACATGTAACCTAACTTACATACAACCTGTTCTACTATAAAACAACATAATTGAATTATATCCTTTTTATAAATTCAATACCTTTTGTGAAAATTGAGGTTAAGTCTGCAATATCCTCTTCCTTCTATAAATTCTATTAAAAATTGATAAATCTATCTGTAACCTAGCCTGTAGCGATTAAATAAACCTAGTATCCTAGCATGTCTGTCTTTCTTTTATTGCATGAATTTATTAAATCTGAGCTTACATCAAATTGTAGCCTTTAAAATGGTTTGAAATTACAATTCGTTAAGTAAATTTTCAACCTGATGCTTCTATATCATCTCAATACTTTAATTTTTTAATATTTTCGATTGCTTGTTTTCTCTTTTACGATATAAAAAATAAGTTTATAAAAATCAACGCGTGGGTCATTTAAAAAGCCTTCGTGGGTCAGTGTCTGACCCGCGGGTCATAGGTTCGCTACCACTGATCTAGGCGGATGACACCCCAGATGATAACCTAGGATGACAATTGGGATGTCACCCAGATTGGAAAATGTATTGTCGTGGGTTTTGCTTCAAAATTATTAAATAATTGTTTGAAACAGTACCGAAATCGTGCAAATGAAAAATTTATGCTAGGGCAGTTAAAACGCATATTATAAAATCTTCCTAATGGTTGTGGCTATTAAATTGAGACAGACTATGTTATTATTAGTTAATTAAAATAATTGTTCTTACCTTGTATCTACAAATTGTCCTGCTTTGTTTCTATAATCCGAAATAATGGTATAAGTATCTGGATCACAGGCATAATACGGCACGCATTTATGTACATCCTTATCTGCACCTTCACCACATTTTTCTTGAATTTCTTCTGCGAATACGCTTATGAGATAGGCAGCGATAAGTAGAACTATGCATTTATTCATTCTGAAAAGCAAAAGTAATGCATGATAGGAAAAACTTCCTTTTAGACGTAATTATTTCTTCGTATATATT
Source organism: Agrypnus murinus (assembly GCA_929113105.1). Lineage (NCBI taxonomy): Eukaryota > Metazoa > Arthropoda > Insecta > Coleoptera > Elateridae > Agrypnus > Agrypnus murinus. The sequence goes on from OV816024.1 coordinate 71,374,111, forward strand.
ACGTACGTGAAACTGTTCGATGTATTCCGGGCAGAGTTGAAAATACCTATCAGGTAAATATTTCTGACTTCTGAGCATGCATTATTTATATGAAAACCAGTTTTTCGTTTGGATATTCCACTCGATTATAAAATGTCCTCGGGAAGAAAATGTACAATACACCGTGAAAAGAACTTGTTATTTATTGGCTTTTAGGAAAAAAAACGTTATTTTTAATAATTAACGTGGGACTTTTTCGTGGATGAGATATTCTGATATATTTTATTGCATATATGTTGTGTATTTCCGAAAAATATGGAAATCCCAATGAAATAAAATATTTAGAGATTATTAAAACAGGATATTATTAGTTCAAAAAACCTTTAACAATAATGATCATAATACAGAAATTTATTAACAAGTCTTAAAAGTAATGATAAGGTTGGCGTCTTATAGAAAAGACAGTGCTACTAAAAGAAACAGGTAAGATAAAGACAGAAACAATAAAAAATTTTATTCCTAGTCATTACTACAGTTGTTTAGTTTAAAGCTAAACATAAAATACACTATGTATGTACATATATTGAATTCATCCTTAGGCGCCGACAATGTGGTGGCTTAAAGGCTGTGGTTCTCATTAAAATAATGTAGTGAGGGCTGAGCCCTCATTAACTTGGTTTTATGTATTTTAGGTAATAAAAATTCTAAATTGAAAATCTAAAGAAGGTAGGCTACGCACTTATTTAACTGGGATATTTTTTGGCAAAGGTAAAAAGATATTAAGGCTATTAAGAATTCATTAAATTTTTGATGACGATACTTATATCCACATGTATGGCTGAAAGATTCTTTTCTGCATTACTCATAGTAGAATGCAATTTGCATCAAATTATAACTTTTGTGGGACTTTACGGTAAAAATGTATAAATTACATAGAATTGTAGCTTTGGTTTTGTAGATTCTAAAACTGCAACTTGTCAAAGAATTCTGTAGTGCAAAAGGGCACTATTTAAAAACTTCGAGTTAAGTACGTAGTTGACAAATAGAAGATATAAGCTACCTCTGTAATAAAAAAATTATGTATATTTTTGTACAGATTATTATTGATTTTAAAGTCTTAATAAGAGCTTCCGTTTGGAAATGCACGTAAATCCCATAAGTGAAAATTGAGAAGATTTTACATTTATGCAAATTTCTCGTTTCAAGTACTGCACAAATCTAATTAAATTCGACTAGTTTTTGCTTTACACCGTTTTATCTCGGGAAAGGTAGCATTTAACAAAAAAATGTATTCTTGTGAAATTGTAACCACGTTTTTTGCAATTACTATGGTCCTTGATTTACAAATTTTAAATAAATATTAAACAAGATATGTAATAATATGTAAGAAATCATTCATTGTGATGTCCCACCGGCCCGCGGCCGGCCGTACAACCTAAGGCCAGTGCCGTAGCTACCACCGGGGCAGCCGGGGCAGCGACCCTGGGCCCCCGAACATAGGGGACCCCCGAAAGCGGAAGAAATTTTTTACGAAATTGTCTTAAAAAAGTTTTAAACCAAACGTAGCTTGTTTAAACATTAAATAAATCGATTTAAAAATATATCAAGTTTCAAACATTAACAAACAGCGCTTGCTATGTTGCCTGCAATAGCCTACACTCACTGTCTTAAAAGTCGCTGTAAGAAAGATGTTGAAAGCAAATATAGAATCTAAATCAGTGTTAAATTAGCTTTAAAATGACATACGTAAACAATGCAAATTGAATATGGCTCCTATGTTAAACTCTTCAAAACAAAATTACACACAAAGTGGCAGAAACTCGACTCAACCTAATATCTTTAAAACTAGAAATTTTTATGTTTGTCGGTAATAACTTTTACTAAATTTGCAAAAGTCAAACAGAGATGTGAAATTTTAAATTCAAATGTTTTTGTTGTTGGTTGTTATCAACATAAAAACAGAGAAAAAATCCTAATAGCACATGTCATCTAATAGTATATTAAAGAACGAGTTTCATAAGGCAAGATTTATTGCACGAGTCCAAATTTAGAAAACGTACTGCTTGCGTCGAGTTTTCTTAAGAACGAGTGCAATAATGACTTATGAAACGAGTTTTTTACGCTATTTTTTATTTTGCACCTTTTATTCCCTTTTTATTTAATTTTTAAATTTAAAAAAATCGCAATTTCAAAATTTAGGGACAACACTGATGTGACATCTGAAACTTCAAATTTTTAGACTGAAGTTTTTGTCAATTTTCTGTTTTTTTTAATTGTGTTTCAATGCTACCAACTTTGAAAAAGTTGGGCTATTAAAGCACTCAAATGAGCTATTAAAGAACTGTTTTGAGTGCTTTAATAGCTTTATTATAGACGCGAAATAGAAAAAGATAATTTTATCTGAGAAATTTCTGCAGAACTCGGTACGGAACTCGGAACACAAGAATTCGTGGATCACCCAGAAATAACGTTACGATACTCATATTATTTGTTGAGTTGCAACACACTCGTACGCAAACTTGATGTTACCGACAATCTTTTAACAGAAATGGAAATGTTTACTATAAAATTGTATTCAAATAGTACCGAAATAAACTTCATTAACAAACTTCGGGGCGTAATGGCAGCATCGAAATCTTTACAAAAATTGCCTCCTACAAAAGATAACTTAAAACAACACTGCCTAAGAGTCTGCTACCAAACCTTTATTTGGAAAAGTAGTTTAGAACCAGAAATAAACTTTGGAAATTTCGAGGAATATGGTTGGAAAAAGAACGATGATGGTAGCATTGAACCAGTATTACAATTACAACCATCCCTGCCCAAAGATATGGCACTTCTCAATACCTGCAGTTGCAAGAAAGGTATAATTCGATCGAATTTGAATAATACTGTAGTTATTAAAATGTTTGTTTTTAGATTGTTCGAAGCGTATCTGCTCCTGCAATAAAAATAATATACCTTGCATTGGAGAATAAACAAAGCTCGGAAACCGTTGACTTACTGGAAATGTCAAAGGAAAGTAATTAATTTATATGGTTTTATTTGTTGGCATAATTTTATTTTCAAATATTTTTGTTTTGCTTGTAATTGTAAAATAATGTATACAATGTATTATTATTTCTTCTAAATATTAAATATAAATTCGACTCGTCTAGCGAAGACTGTAGTAACTTGTATTATTTCCAGTGACTACAATCTTCGTTGGATGAGTAGAATTGGACTCCTAGTAAACTGTGTGTTTTGGATGAAATTTATTAGCTTTTCAAAGATTCTATACTTTAAACAATCTTGCTTTCTTTTTTCCAAACTCTTATATTACGTATGTGTGAAAAGACATTACAAAATTGCAAAAATAAATAGAACGTATAAATGAAACGTTGCATGTTTTTACGAAACCTGTAAGGAGTTGTGCCACGCGCAATCACAGCGCTTCACAAAACAATCGATATCTCCAAAACTATTAAACATAAGTTTATAATTCTTTTTTTAAAAACTTTTTGAAACCTTTACCATTAATTCTTCCGCAGGATGTATAGGAAAATTTCCAAAGATAAGAAACTTTGTCACTTAGTGTAATTTACATTACACGAAAAGCTAAATTTCAAGTTCAGACATATTGTTTAAATTAATTAAACAAATTTGATTAATCTGCTTTATATAGTTAGAAGCGCTCATGTTTGAGCATTAACTTAAAAAAAGAACTACAACGATATCGCAATTAGTTTCCAAGATATTGCGATATAAATATTAAAAAGTGTGGATTTTAAAAATTGTCGATTTTTACCTAAAATCACCCCTACACACCCCTGCACAGGACGATTTTTTGACGAATTGTCGGAACTTCTTCCCCAATACATAGGCTATCATATAAAAACATCTATACATTTTTGCCTTTCAGTTCATACGGGAATCACGATAGCTGGTCGATTTGCTTCTACTAAGAGGAATGGGTATTAAATGAAGTGTGGAGAGTTTGTGTGGTGTTATTTAATGAATAATGGAGTGCATTTGAATAATGATTGGGCAAGTCAGCTCAAGACAAGATCCTCTCGTCGGTTCCGGGGAATGGACCCAGGCCGCTTGAGTAATGGGCACCACTCACGGTCTTCCCCGCCGACGTCGGCGAAAACGTCGTCGACGACGTCGGGGACAAGGTCGAAATAATGAGGTAATGTTTACATTTACTGTAATTTAATGCATAAACAACTTGTAACTTCCAGCATGACTGTGTATAATAAAATTATGAATATCGTATTTCTATAAGACATCAAAATGAAAGAAAGTAGTTTTGAGCATAATAAAATGCGTACTGAATTTCTTTCTTTAAAGTATTTCGAAATAGCTTATGCAATTAACAAAACTTTTCATAAGCGGAATAATATTGATATCCATCGATAGAATTACAAGTAACCCTTTATTATAAAACGAAAACTCTTTGTTTTTTTTATTAATCTCATTCTTAATTTAGTTTAAAAATGGATATAATTAACGCAGGATTTAGGATTCTGAGTTCTGGTGCGCAAATAAGGATTTCCTATAAAGGACTTTTGATAAAATTTGGTAGTGATAATCGTCGGAAAAATATCATGTTTAAAAATGTAATGGTTTCACCGTCGCTTCCTTTTCCGTGTAGTTTTAAAATTTTATGCTGATGGTACATAAAATTTTAAAACTACACGGAAAAGGAAGCGACGGTGAAACCATTACATTTTTAAACATGATATTTTTCCGACGATTATCACTACCAAATTTTATCAAAAGTCCTTTATAGGAAATCCTTATTTGCGCACCAGAACTCAGAATCCTAAATCCTGCGTTAATTATATCCATTTTTAAACTAAATTAAGAATGAGATTAATAAAAAAAACAAAGAGTTTTCGTTTTATAATAAAGGGTTACTTGTAATTCTATCGATGGATATCAATATTATTCCGCTTATGAAAAGTTTTGTTAATTGCATAAGCTATTTCGAAATACTTTAAAGAAAGAAATTCAGTACGCATTTTATTATGCTCAAAACTACTTTCTTTCATTTTGATGTCTTATAGAAATACGATATTCATAATTTTATTATACACAGTCATGCTGGAAGTTACAAGTTGTTTATGCATTAAATTACAGTAAATGTAAACATTACCTCATTATTTCGACCTTGTCCCCGAAAACGTTTTCGCCGACGTCGTCGGGGAGAGACCGTGTATGTCCTATTTAAGAGCTAGACTCTTTATAACACCTTCCCATTTGGTTAAGGAGGACCGTTTACTTTTTAACGCGGTGTTTAAAGGATTCTGTTATTCATAGTATTTGTCAGCTATTATAGCTGCCTTCAATAGGATTTAAAAATTCAAATGGCTGGTTTCACAAATACTTGATTAAATTCTGATTAACTTAATTGTCATTAAATGTGAAATGCAGAACTTGGCTGAGTAAGAAACCTGAAATTGTTTCCAATTATATTTCTAGATCTCAAATCTAATCACAATTAAGTTAATCAGAATTTAATCAAGCTTGTTGGAGCTTTTGGTAGTAATACAACTGTTAGGTGTAAAGATTGTGTGTTTTATTTAACAACGCTAAAGATAACACCCTCACTTTCTTTAAGTGTTTCAGTGAGACAGGTAGGCGCTCACGAAACCATCCAGACAGCATTGGCCTCAACGACTTTAGCCGTTTCCTGGACTATCTTGTTCTCTCCACCAGCAGTTAACTATAGATTCGTGAAGCATACCACGTTATAATAATAACTGGCGCCCTAGAATTACCGTCGACAACCAAAAACTACCCAGCGCCAGGGCAAAGACGCTTAACAGTTTCAGCGCCCGAGTCCAAACGTTATTTATAATCGAATCCATTTTTATCAAATATAAAACCCCTTAAACAAGATTCGTGTGTAATTAGAAACCCCATTTATTATAATCCACCAGCCCAAAGTTATTAGTATATGATAAGTTGTCTCACTGCCCTATACAATAAATTCTAAACGCGGGCACGGAAAAGAGTACTGGAAGGTGAACAGAAAGACGGCTACGTCACGTACGTTGCCGAGCTTTATTTCCAAATATATTGTGCATTAGTTGAATTAGAACGGTTAACACTCGTTTCTAATTTAACTATTTAACTGCAACAAATTAAGTGCTTTATACATGTCTTAATGCTTTCAGGCAAGTACCAAATAGAAACATAATCGAATTGTGCATTTATTTTTGATCGTAGTAAGCTGGTGGATTATAATAGAGGATGTCCCATAATTTCTTGTCACTTTTATTTTAATTCTATATCTGGAAAACGAGCAGCCTAGTAATAAAAAACTTTCTTTGCTTTTGTACTTGGTGTAGTTCACTCTTGTCAAAATAAATAGTATATTATATTATAAAGAGCTGAAGTAAGACTTTATGCGGCGAATCTGGTTTCATGCAAGAGCGTCAACGAGTCCAGCAAGTCCTTCAAGAGGTCCTCTACAATAGGTTTATTTCTAATAGAAATACATCTAAAAAAAATCAAAAACGTAATTTTTGTACGACTATGCTATTTCGGATTGTTTACCATACTTGGTTTTAGAACAGTAGGTTATATTTACCGGTTGCTAAGCAAAAACGCGTCGGTAAGTAAATTACTTACCGTTCAGTTCTGTCAAAAACAGAACAGTAAGTAAATTATATGTAATTTATATAATAAATGCATGATCTGTGGATGTCTCTTTCGTGAAAATCATTATTTTCTAAATACTTAATTTGACTATTTAAAAAAGATGTACGTTTTTTATTTAAATTTGCTGTGAAAAATATCCAATAAATAATAATAATTACAAACGTATCCATGGTAATGACAAAAATAACGTGACATTCAAAAATAAAATTACAAACGTATCCATGGTAACGACAAAACCTTGGATATACAGGGAAAAAATGAATTATTTTAAATCTATTTTTTACCATCTTCGGAATATTTCCTTAGTTAATACCTTTGTATTCATAGTGATCGTACAAAAAATAGTATAAGCATCTCAAACAGTAAGGAGTGTACCGATCTCCTCCAATATTAGCGACTTCGCTTCGCTCAGTCGCCAAACATTGTCGTCGATCGGTAAACTGTCCTTACTGTTCTTGATACTTAATATACTATTACCCAGAAGTGTGGCTTATCATTGTTTCACGTTAAGCTCTTAAATATAAAAATTAAAATTTGAGTTCAACTAGTTAATTTATTGTATCCCATGCTCTTAAGCGGCAGATATATTATCTGCCGCTCGTGAGCGGCAGCAAAGTGATTATCTGCCGCTCGTGTGCTGCAGTAAAGTGATTTACGAACCATGGCAACGAAGTGACAATTTAGCTTTGTCAATGTATCATTATAATGTCACATTTCACTGACATTTGAAGAAAGAATTATTTGTATTGAGCAATAAATCATGGGGAAAGAAACTCATGTAAGTTTGCGCAGAAAGAAATTTGATTTTGTCAAAATGAAGGTGGTAAAGATATGTGTGTGCTGGAAGTACTATCTAAGAATGGGAATTCCCAGAACTACTACTACAGGAATAATTAACCGGTATTTGAGTACTGAACCTATTGCAGGAAAGAAACTCACAGGGCACTCGCTCTACAACTACCATTAAAGAATTTGTTTCGTTAAGGCAATGTTTAATGTTTAAAAATAAAAGTATTTGAATCGTTCTGCTGCCAAAAAATTAGTCTTTAATTGAAGAGGGTTAGAAAATTTAAAATAATATTTAAGGAAGGGCCATATTCAATATATAACTAATTACTCGTATTAATTATTTGTGAAAATAATGTAATTTAAGGAAAAATTATAAAACATGTTTAATTTGTTAATTTTTTTTAAAGAAAAGACTGACGAAAAATTATGGGACATCCTCTAAATGGAGTTTCTAATTACACACAAATTGATGGCTACTGTACTGATTGATTATTTCTTAAGACAACTACGGTTGTAGAGATGGAATAAGGTAACTTTCTAAATAAATAAACTTATACAGTAGATACCAATTCCGTTGGCGGAAGATTCTTGAAACGAAACGTCATCTGTGACATCGTGAAGGGTATCCCCAGAATGCTGTAAGCTTTTCAGTGACGTACTGTTATATACTTATAGTTAATCGAGGAGTTAATAAACACGTTGGTACTTGGTACAAAGTATAAATGTTCTGTTTTCAAATTTATATTTACTACGTAGTACCTACAAGATAATCCTCTAATTATAGGAAACATTACCAAAAAAGATTAACAATGGAATGTAAGGAAAATACATGCATTGCAGTTATTGCAACTCCGCTTTCACTAGCCAAAATGATATATTTAATTAAAATCACATTACGGATGGTATTAGAAAGTCTGTTATTGCGCTAAAGAATGTTAGCAGTACTCCGATTTAGAAATTAATGTTTTCATATCATTTTCATTTCGACTCACAAGAAGAAGTGTCAAAACACAAGTTATTAATCATTTATTTACAAATATCGATTATCGAAATATTAACACGGTTTGTGTATATCAAGAATGGAGACAGTTCCAAGTACTAGTAAAAAAACACGTTTAATTAAAGTGATTAAAAGTATGAAATAAATTTTATTAATCTTTATTTATTTCAGGATTGTGTTTACCTTATGCACTATTTCTTTTGAATCTAGATGTACCGGCGCATTCGTGCAATTTTTTGTAAATAAATTTTACATAAATGATAAAACATAATCTCATTAACTTTCAATAGTTAAAACCAGTACGTATTTTAGCACGCCACTGCTACACTCTGAACGCGCCAAACAATAATCTCTATCTGTCGGTTCTAGGAATTCGAAATCCCCTTTCCTGCAACGGAATTAGTATGGGCTGTACTTGCATATCCTCTAGAACTACAAACCAGGGATAGGTTAAAGTCTTGAAATAAGCTCCTAACTCATGATTGAGGTTATAAGAATCTATTAAAAACAAAATGCTTTTATAATCTTCGTTTTTTCTCAAGAAAACACTCAAGTCGTCTTTGATTTATTATATGAAAAGCAAGAAAATTTATTGATTGGGAAACACTGTACATATATAAAATAGAAATTTATTTAAAAAAGTATTCACAAAGTAAACTTAATCGACTTTTAAAGTTCCTTAATCAATAAAGTTACACGAACATTAAACATTATAAGAGCTACTATCAATATTCAGTCTTCTAATATTTTCATCAATCCAGTCACGGAAATGTGCCACATCAACATATACGCCAGGTACACCATCTTCTCCACATCCAATACCCCATGCTACCATACCGGCTTGAACATAGCGTTTTGGATTATTGGGATCTGGGCAGACTAGAGGGCTTCCACCATCGCCCTAAATTACAAAAAAATCAACATGAATTTCCCTAGCATTTCGTTAAGCTCTTAAATGATAGTATACTTACAGTGCACGTGTCTACTTCACGTTCTCCTCCTGCGCATAAGAAGGACTCATGCAATTTAAAGTGTTCTCCTAACCGAGTGGTACGCAAAGCCTCTTGACATTTTGATTTTTGAACAGTTGGTAATTTGATTTTTTTCAAGATGACTTGATACCTTCCTTTTTGACCTAGAATATTTAATGATATATGTAAATTTTTATCAACCAAGAAGTTCTCGTACAGTCGAGAATCAATCTAGTTTACACTTTAGTGTGTATATTTTGCCAGTGTAAATTTAAGTTTATGAAAATTCAGTAGCTTAACAACCATTCGCCCAATTACACGATAAACTACATTTACAATATGCAAAAATTAACATCGGTGATTAGATTTATAAAAATGTAAACTATATTGATTCCCCGACTGTACCTACGTACTACAAAAATGGATTTTATTAAATGTTTTTAATAACCAATTGAAATTGTTTTTGTAGATCGAATATATCATGCAGTTTAGTTAGCTACGAGGCCAGTATAAGCGATAAAAGTTCAGTACAACGATATTTTTGTATTCCTGCAATTAGTATGAATTGTTGTAAACACTGTATGAATTGCTTATATCATGACGTCATAGAAGATTTCACATATTTTACTCATAAGAGTGGTTTTAAAAAACTCCAGATTTAACATTTAATATGATCATATTTTGTATACTATTCAAATCAGGTTTTAATAGAATTCTAGAAATCTCTGATATACATGGATAATCTTTTAGATATCAACATAATTAGTAATGCATTTCAGGAATATCTTAACAAATTTTAAATGAAGTATTAAATATATATTTTACTTACCAAATACGTTCTTTCCCCAACCACTTGCATAACATTCTCGAGAATGCAAAATTGTGTTTTGCTGAGGTAAGCAAATAGTTCCTATATGTGGGGCCCTATCGAAAGGTCTGTCTAGAACGAGAAGAGCTACATCATTGAATAGATTTTTCGAACTGAAACTTTCATGAATTATAATTTGTTTAACATATCTTTCTTGATATGGATAACGTTCTCTTTCCGTTTGTGTATCCCATTCGCCTCCTCTTATCACTAAATCTCCGGTTTTATGTCTGAAAATAAGCATGCGGCGTTACAATTGATCATTTTATACTCTGTAATATATATAACACTTATAACACTGTATAACACTTACTGAAAAACGCAATGAGCACCCGTGAGAACTACATTTGGAGCTATTAAGGAACCGCCGCAAAGAGCTAAGGCCTCATTACTGGTAGAAATGTAATTATTGTTTAAGATTGCCAACATCCAAGGGAATTCACCATATTCTGCTTCATTGTCTTTGTTTCCAGTTATTTTGAAGTCGACTCCATCCGGATTTCGAATACCACAATAGGCGGGTAATTCAGGGTCAATTGGTGGAGGTGTATTTGGTTCTGTAACAACACCAGGTTCTGGTGTTGTTACTTCTGGCGGAAGTGGTCGACCGTCCGGTATTTTGCAACATACCTCTAAATAATTATCACAACTGTTACTTCCGAATCTGAAAGAAAAGAAGTTACTGTTAAAATCATAGTTTTAATAAAGTGTTCGTTTGGTGTCTTATATCTAGTGAATGTAGTGTTGGTCGTTTATGTTTATATGTGCAGCATACATAGGTATAATCTAATAACTAAACAATTATTTAGTAACATGTTTGAGATGTTATGTATGGCTTATGATTTGCGTATTCCCATGTAACTAGTATATAACTACAGTAAGTTCTGAATTTTTAACTCTGAAGATTTTAAAGTACCATGGTGGAATTGATGGAATGATGGTTTTCTTTTTTATATTTAATGAATGTAATTGCAACTTTGAAAAAGTAATATTAAGAGTCAGTAGATATAATCAGCTTTTCTTGTATATTGGATATACTTCAAATCTAATATGAGATTTAAATTACAATCACATCAGCTATCTTTCCCTGTACACGTTCCAATATTAAACTTAAATAAAATAAAGATTAGAGAAGTACATTTTTGACAATTGTTTTGCGTTATCTAACAAAAATCAACTGCCAAAATCACACATCAGCATTTATCTTATTTTGCAGCAAACAGCAATAAATCTCTTGATTAGTAGTACTGTTTATTTAAAAGAAAACGGAAGCTAAACTGGATGTTTTTCTCCAATATCAAGAAGATTCCAAAGGAATATTTCCATTATATTGTTGTATATATTTATTTCTGTATTTGTATTTATTTTCTACAAAACCAGTTTTCACAATTAGATTTTCATATCAGGTGCGCTGGTATTTTTTTTATTGTTAGTACCACAAGGTTAATTTAATTAACAAGGAGTTACGGCTGTCATAGCAATTACAAAAAAATGAGAGTTAACAGGATGAATTATTTAAGGTTATTCATGCATTAGACTTTATATAAAAATTCTTTGAACGTATTTTTTTACGCGACGGAAAATAAATTTTAAGATGAAAAATGCAATATGAGAAATGTATTGAAAATACATATCTAGTGGGAATTAAAATTAATAAGTATTGGAATGGAATACAAGGTAAAAAGAGAGACAATAACAACATCTCTGCATAGTATTTCTTCCTGTCCAATGTGTTTTTAATAGCTCTCATTTACCCACATTCGGGAACCACCCAACACATCGACACACAAAAACGGTCCCGTCGAAGCAAGTTTTGCGGCCTTGAAAAATCCGGATTTTAATCGTTCGCGTTAATCGGGGACGCAAGACAAAAATTCTTTCGGTTCCGGTATGCCTAGACCCGTGCGAGCCAAACCCGCTTAAAAATTCTAAAATGGAAAATTACCTATTACTACCCTATCAATACCGTCAACTCCGATAAACCATTTGACCCCAGTAAAATTTTGAAAAACACTGTTATTTCTCTGCGGACCGGCAGAGATTTATCACGGACCGGCGGTTAGGAAACGCTGAATTATAGACCATGCCTATAAAAACTACGTATCATCAATTGAAAATAATATTAGAAGTGATTTAAATAGTTTTTGGAATTTTATTAATAATAAAAGGAAAGACTTTAGTCATGCTACCACATATAAATTTGGAGACAATATTAGTACTCAAGACACTGAAATTTCTGAACTATTTGCATACTTTCAAGGTGTTTATACTTATAATTCCTTGTATGAAGTGGATCAAATAGTTTCACAATCTGATTGGAGTCCGTTTAACAATGATAAGATAAACATAGAAAAGTCAAATATGCAGGGTGTTACAACTGTATTACGTAAGTTAATCCAAAGAAATCCGTAGGTCCAAATCTAATTCCTCCTTATATCTTTAAATCTTGCTGGGAGATCCTGAGCTATCCGCTATCAGTTACATTTAACTCATCCATTGGAACGTACACCTTTCCGAATATATGCAAGATAGCAAAAGTAATTCCCATATATAAATCAGGTGATAAACTAGATGTTACTAATTATAGGCCAATTTCAATCTTATCAGCTCATGTGAAGGTTTTTGAACAGTTGCTTTATAATTAAATATATACAATGTAGTTCAAATATCATAACCGATTTGCCATGTGACTTTATAAATAAAAGATTGATTGAATCCAATTTAATTACTTTTACTGAATACACTACTAAAGAATTAGACAAAGGAGGACAGGTTAACGCAATTTTTTACACGGATTTTGCTAAAGCTTTTGACAGTGTTAGCCATGATATCTTATTAACTAATTTAAATTCAATCGGCTTTTCAGTAAATTTAGTACGATTTTTTAAATCATATTTAAATAATAGATTTCACAGACTAATGCACAGTCATCTAAAACGTTTTGGTTCCGTCTGAAGTGCTCCAGGGTAGTAACTTGTAACTTGGACTTGGGACCTTTACTTTTTCTAATATTTATCAATGATCTTCCCTCATTTTTAGCTATTGTGAATGTCCTATGTTTGCTGATGATTTACAAAGTAATAGCGTCAGATGGATTGGGACAGTCCTATATTGATAACATCGCAAGAGCATCTTTTAAAAATCTTGGCGTTTGGATTAGGTATAGTAAAGATTTTTCTATCTCAACAACTGTTATTCACTTGTTCAATGCTTTGATCAGATCCAGATTAAAATTTGCTTCTACTGTTTGGAATCCGGGCCCAACCAGTCATTGATAATAATTGATAATAACAATAACAACATGATAATAACAAAACTTAAATTTATAATTCTAGTATTTTGATATTGTTATACTGTAATAGAATTAATTGTTGTTTACAAGTGATAAATTGGATTGAAACTGTAGTTTATGCTTGTGGGATTTCACCTTACACTATAATTAAACAACACCCGTTGTATTTTGGGTTATTGAAATAAATAAATACATAAGTCAGCTTTAGAGCTTTCAGAGCTGGGTTAGCTACAGGCTCCAAATGCAAATTAGAAATCTATGACGAAAGAAGGGGAAAAAAGCAATTTTGAACTGTAAACAGCCCTATCCGGTAAGAAGTAAAATAATCTATCAGTTAATAACCATTAAGATTTTCAGAATTTCGTATACAATTAGTCTTTGTTGTGTATAATTATTGAAGGTAATTACTGCAATAATTTGTATGCTCCTGCACACGTACATACATACCAGCTTACATAAATCACGATAACGAGTATTTACCTAGCTAATTCTATTTAATGTTATTTTATTCTGTTCAATTACTGAATGAATCATTCACTGGTAGTCAGGATGGACAATGTCCATTAATCATGTATAACAATACTTCTGCTAATTAGGCAAAACCCTCAGCACTTTTGTTTTAGTAATAGTAAATTGTGCTGTTAACATGTGTACATTGTCCAGAACATGTGTGTAGCTTAAGCCTGCGTCACACATGCGGTATTGGACGAATATCGAGCAACGAATGTTTGTTATTCGGCAAACACCAACTGGTGTGGATGTGGATGTGGAAACGTTCGGGATTCGTCTGGATCACCGAACATTTCTCGCTATAATGTCGGTAAACTGACACGAATCAAAGGAGACGAATGTTTCCCTTTTCCCGAATTTGATTTTCATCCACACTTTTGTTCAAACGTTTGGAAGTGGTTTTTCAGCGTAACAAGGAAATAATTATTGTTTTGATTTTGGAACCATTATCTAATTACATTTTTTTTAATCGAATGTCACCATCCACCATCTACGTCTCCTAAGCTTTCTTTCTTTATATGACGAATAATTTGGCAAATAGTTCGTCAAGTAGCAAACACGAATTAAGTATACACTATACAGGGTATACAAGCTATACATTTCACTCTTATGTCAGATATGTAATAAAGGAGGAAGCGAATAAATAGGGCATAATATTGTATCCAATTATATATTTACTTCAATAGCATACCATAGCAAAATTTTACTCTGTTCTAAATTCCGTATTAGTGTGTATAACTATCGTATACTGTAAGTGTAAGTAATTTTATGAGAAGTAATTAACATGAAAGTTAATTACAGGTAATAGTTTATTATCTTATAAAGTTTTATACATCTCTTCAGTATTGTCATGTATTATTAAACAAATTTTTAAAATTAAATAAAGTTCTTGTTTAATATTTTTAATTTTCTATGTTATTGTTATCATCTTTTAGCTTTACTTGTCATTGTTTGCTATATTTTATAATGAATTTTCAGATGAAGATAATTGTTTAGAAAAATATCTTTTTCTAGTTTAGAGATATCTTTAATCGCATTATTTGTTGTTACTTATTATGACAAGATTTTACTTAATTTTGCATTCTTTTTCGGTTCTTTTTAGTTAAAACAAAAAAGAAGAATCATTATATAAAATTCCCCTTGTTCTTTCAATTTCAAGGAATGCCGCTGTTTTTTTCTTGTTCTTGTTCTGAAACCTGTTTAATGTACCTTTGTAATTATGCTTACTCATATGATTTCACATTGCAAAATTGAAAAGTACTATTATATGTTACTAACCTCATGCAAGAACAAGGTCAAGATAATCAAGAATTTAAACAGGCACCCACAGTTTTAGTACCTCAGGGATAATACTATACACAAGGATTAAGAAAATGTAATAACAGAAGAAAGGAGAAGTGTAGGATAACATCTTACGTATATGTATTTTCAATAGAAATCGTAAGTTATTTGCAGCATTGTGTACAAGGAGAAGACACAGGAATATTAAATTTAAGTAATAATATTATTTATGAAAGTAGGTATAGTAACATTTATACTACAAAAACAAAATGACAAAATTTCTCATAAACTAAAAAAAGAAGAAACAAACTACTATAAATTAACAATGTGAAGAGAATATAAAATGGGTTTTTGTTTAGAAAAATGTTAAGTTTTAAAATGCAAATACATAATAGTTTATAAAAATTACTATTTTTTATAAGTAGTTTTTTGTTTAACTACTTAGATACATAGATGATCTCATGTCCTTGAATAAATCATATATAAACCAACTGACTGCAGGACATTTTCGTTTAAATGAATGACAAATGATCTCTTTCTACCTTATTATTATGTTTTAGTGTTAATTTAGTCATTATACTCATGTATTAATTTAAAAATGCTTTTTTGTTTACATATAGTTTAGATAATCTCACGTTCTTGAATAAATTATATAAACCAGTTGACTGCAGGGCATTCTCGTTTTAAATAATTATCTTTTAGTATTAAATTATTCATAATAATCATTTATTAATTTATTAATGCTTTTTTTATATGTTGGTTCTTGCATAATAAATTTGGGGCAATTTTAAATACGTTTTAAGTACGTACTTGTGTTAGTACTTGTACATATACTATACCTTCTGTAGTACCACAATTTTTCGATTTTGCATTGCTTTGCAGAGGCAACTGGAACTAACTAGGTTTTAATACGTAAAAAATGTTATTTATTATCGTCATTAACGATCATGGAAATACCTTATATTTCGATTTAACTTAATAAGGAGGTTATTGACAAAAATCCAAATCATAAATTATATTTAAAAAAGAAATTCAGAAAATGAAATATCTTCAAATTTGGTCTGCAATAATCTTTTTTCTACATACCGGGAGTCCAATCTCAAAGTCGATCATAGGCAATTCACATTGTGCATTTTACTTTTATGTATTTTGCTGTACTTCTATACTAAATAAATACGTATTAAAGTAATGAACAGTTTAAATAGTCGTTATTCAATTGTGATGTTTGAAACCGTCATTATGTTTGTACGCTAAAATGAAATAATTATGTCTTGTCATACTTAATAACAGTCAACCTTTAAATTAGTATTTTAAAATAAAAATCGCACTCTTAATATATTTATTAGTATCATTTGATTCGCAATAATTTTCTCTTTCTATTGATACCATTATCTTTTTGGTAGTTGAATTTAGCGAGCAGGAATCACCAAAAACGTTCAATACAATATTAAATGCATATGTTCGAGTTTGAGAAGAACAGGCTGTATATGTTCAAAACAGAAATTTCCACAAATTTTCTCATATAACAGGTGGTCTGATTTTTTCCGACAAAATTTGTCATTTCAGAAATAAGTAGCTTTTGCAATGAAAATTACACGAGTCGAAGAAGGAGACGAATGTAATTTTCCAAAAGCAAGCTCTGTCTTAAATGAAAAATTTTGCAAGAAAAAATTAGACCACGAGTTGAATTCGGCTTGACAATCCATCGAGAAAATTTGTATTTATTATAGTGACATTTCATTTTGACATAAATCTTTTCACTGAGAAAAAACCATTAATGTTTTTTTCACTGTAAACTAATTTCATTGGTCCCAATTTGAAAAATTCTGTAATTTGATTAGTTAAAAATTTTCGAATTGGATTGTCTTATAAATACATAATGAATGTATAACTATTAAATTCAAATTAAATGACGTTAAACAAAATAGCGTTTCATTTTGTATTCGATTTGCAAAGTTTTTTTTTAATTAATTTTGTAGTTTATTAATGTCAAACCACAGCCTTGTTGTGAAGTTAAAAGTCTAACCACAAATAAAATAAAATCCTACGTTTTTCTAAACAAAGTTAGTTCTGCTAATTCCATTATAACGTCATTTTCATTTTTTGTACTAATTATAATTTAATTTTACATAATTTGTTTTAGAAGTATACGCTAATTCAACGATTTCTTTTTTTTTGGTTTGGCTTGGCGGTAAGTTTTAAGTAAGTAAAAGTAAACACAACAAGATTTTGTTGTTTGAACTGAGAGGATATAATACTTATGCTTTTTCTATATTTTCGAATGCTTATATTAATGTATACGTAATATTGTTTTGGTAATTTTGCATTTATACATTTCGGACTGACAATGTAGAAAACATTTACTAAAACCTTTAATTAATACTTTTTTAAATAACTACAAGGGCAATGAAACAAAACTGTATTTATCATTACTAAGCCATAGCAAATTGATTAAGAAATTACGAGGTTGGGAAATAAACACAAAATCTGTTGAAATAGTTATAAAAATATGATAGCATGTAAATAATATAATTAACATTTATATTTATAATTACCAAATATTATTAAATTTAGATAAAAACAATAATAGTTTAAGCCGAGTGGAATAACGAAAATAATAATTGAAAAAACTGAAATTACTGTAAAGAAGAAAAATAGTTGAAAATAAACAAAAATATATAAAGGAGGTATTTAAATAAAAATGAAACAGACCAAAAACTAACGGTGAAGGGTGATGGATATAACTAAAAATAACTCTTAAAAAATCTATGGCGCTGAAACTCGGTAGAGATATGAAACAACTTTCTGAAAGACTATATGTCAATTGTACACTGGCTTGCAAAAAATTCGCGTACATACATTTTTGATTGTACTAAGTCGGTCTTGAATCTTGATTTGTCATTGTCAATCAGTTACAATTTTTCTGTTTTATTTTCCTAATAACAGCTTCATCCGCCAAAAATGTAATGTCAAAAGTCACGTTTACATAGCAAAAACTAGATACAAACTCCGGTACTCGATGTTTAAAGAGTATAAGAGATTTTTTGCAAGTCAGTGTTGTATATTGTGTATATTAAAGTTTTTTACAAAGTCTCAGATTTCTGGTTTAAGAAGCTTCCAAAGAATGAGAATGAATTTAAAGAGATGTTTCTCTATCAATATTAATCTAAATAATAATGTTGACATTTTAGAGAGTAGTTCAGATATAAAACTCATAAATTGACAAAGTTTTCCACTTTTAAAGACTTAGTTTGTCTCGTGGACGTGGACCTTTCAAGGTCTAGTTATTAATCAGGATTATCTATTTATTGAATAAAGCTGATATTTTACTTAAGTTAGTTACGTAATAGTATTCGCGAGATTATGCATAAAAAATTTTTTTTATTTAAGATCTCAATTTTCTCACCAGAAGATAGCAAAAGTCAAAATAAAGAACGAAGAATATACGTATTTTTATGTTTTGTTGAAAATAGGCTAACTTAATTCACCCGCCATTTCCTTTTACTATTTTTTTCTTGTATTTTTAACTATATTTCAGCTGTTTATTTATTGAACGACAAAGTTCTTTAATTAATTGTCTTAGATTATCTTAAATATATCTTAAAGGCATCGAACTAATAACATGAAAAAAAAAAAGTTCAAATGATACGTTTTGTGAATCTGAACATAATACCTAAAATACTAACATACTTAAGGTACAGTAGTCGGACACCAACCCATAGAAGTATAGCATTTATTCGTAAAACAAATTATACGAAAAAGTAAAATACCCCTATACCAGGTCGTCTCACCATGCAATGAAAAATACAGATCTTACATGCGTATAGAGTAGAAATATATAATTACTATAATATATAATTACTATAAATATACTATAATTAATTAAATAAGATTATTGTTAACAACACAACTGCTTTATCTAATTACAAAATTTCCTAATTTTATATGTAATGTCCACATTAGTCATAATTATCTACGAAATGACTTGTCTTGTACTATCTGAATGAAAATCTTTATTGTGCAGGTGCACATTTTAAAACTGTTTGCATGACTTCAGTGGAATTATAATTATATACAATTATAATCTATTGCCGAAATACTGGCAAGTGGAAAATCAGAACGATGGGTTTTACAAATAAAGGAGAATGTTATTTAATAAATACATACATTAACAATAATTAGGAAGTTATTATCCCTACTTTCATTTAGTGGATGTTCCCAAGTTAATAGATTAAATCTCAATTGATATTATTATAAAATTAGTATCGTAAATCGAATGTACAATGGCGGACAAAATAATTAGTTAAAATCAAGATTGCTGATGCCATATTATTTTTTAATATACGACGTATATTAATTCGTCTACTTTCATTTTTATTAAAAGTCACTCCGCAATCTTTACTCCGAGATTCTTTTCTGATCTAGACACACACGCAAAACATTAAATAATTGTAATGCGTATGTATGTTACTTAGATTATATTGTGTAAGTAAAACTAATAAAAACCAAAAAATAGTAATATATTTGTAAGTAAAAAAATTAGTAAATAAATATTTTTTCTTATATGATTGTTAGTTATTACATATAACGTAAAAGAAGTATTACTTTTACTGTATATAGTAAATTTTAAGATGTTATATTTATTCTTTAAAATTTAAAAAAGTCTAAAAATAATCATTCCCGTGTCATCATATGGTCTCATTTCCGTGTCCTCATTTCATACAAAACTGCACGCATTAAAAAAGACATTTTTGAACCGGTTCAACATTAAGGCGTGTTTTTATAAGTCTTTTGTATAATATATGTATAGCCTATATTTATTTGAGTAATCAAGTCATCCTGTTGTGGACAAATTACCTAGAAATCTTACTCAGTATTTGTACAATTACCAATATGTAGTTATGTATGTATTCCCTTCAAACCCACATCTTATACAGAATATCAAAGATGTAAACTTTTTTAATAAAAAAGACTTTCAATGAAAATACCATAAATACAATTTATTCTTATATAAACATTTTAATATTAAACATTTTAAGATTTAAGCCGGTTAACATTGACCCAATATACATTATCGTATTATAAAATGAAACTATAATAATACTAATAACTAAATACTATATTTCGATATAACTTGCTAACTAAATCTTCATAATAATGCTCGAAACACAACTCTTTGTTTCTTGTTCTGCTTCTTATTGCCCTTAACAGTAGTAGAGTATAAAGATTTATCATGTTTAACCATTGCAGAAATACAATAATAATAATAATAATAATTGCTACAACCCATAGCCTGGAAATCAGGCCCCAGAAGCTATAAGCTTGTGCGGGAGTGAGGGGGCGATTATTATTATTACGTAGGCCCTAAATGCGGCTGCAGCCGACTTACAGATGGAACAGCGCAAATCCCACATTTTTGTCGCAGCTAAGGAAAACTGCAGAAAACCTTAACCAGATCTGCCGGCACCGGGAATCGACCGCGGGCCGCTTGGGTGAAAGTCCAGCACTCTAGACATTACACTACCAAGGCCGTCAAATGCATTAAATAACTACACTGCATTAAAGTACTGAATGTCGATACTGGGTCAATGTTAAACTATGACACGCCATAACTCGTAACTTTTGTTACCTTTTGAGTACTGACATCGTGTTATTGTAGTAAAAGAAATTATTACAGTACGAGTCGTATTCATAGTAATAAATTTGATCGAAAAGCTTTATTTCAAATTGGAAAGGTTTCTTTTAGTTATTTATAAAAATGTTAATTAATGTGTTTTGGCTTGGGACGCCCGTAATAATGCTAATACCATGCGTTTATTAGAAAAATCCGTTATGTAATAGATTAAAACAGAAGGATGTACTTGTAACCATATCGATCTGAAACGAATTACAGAGCGAGAATAATTGATCAATGCCACACAAGGATATTTATGGCTTTAGAAATCTGCGGTTTTCATTTCATTAGCACGTTTAAAAAATTAGTTGATAGGATTTTCCATTCTGTTACACATTGTAGTAGTTTAAAACAAGCAAAGATGAGTTTTTAATGAATTTAAATAAAGTATGAGTTTTTGTAATAAAATCATCAAAAAAGACTGTCTCTTATATGAACCGCATCTGGAGACACACTGTATAAATTGTTACCGTAGCTTAGTGTCGACGTACAGTCGGGGAATCAATATACTTTAGCTTCGTCAATATCGTCAGATTAAAAACATCGGTAACAAGACTTATAAAAATGTAAACTATACTGATTCCCCGACTGTACAAAGTATTGCTAATATGAGAGAAGTGTTAAATAAAAGAGCCCTATATACAATGTAAGAGATATAATAATATACGATTGTAATAAATTTCAATATTTAGACAGGCTACACCAACAGAATTAGTTATTTAATACTGATCAACCAATTCAATGTGAAATAATGTAAATAAATAATGTGATGTCGAAACAGGAGAAGAACTTATGATGATGCATTATGCTCATCTATAATGAACTTCAACTAGATTTTAAGAATTCTGCTTCATTAAACATAACTTCAAGATCTGCTGTCTCTGACCAATATAGGCAAAATGTAAAAAATGGTAACCAATCCATAAAATTAACGTTAAACCAAAAATTGAGTTGCTTATAACTCATACAACTTCATAGCAAATATTAAATAGATACTAGAAAAGAGTTGAAAGTTTAAAACTTTATATACTTTTTTCACTTGAATAAATATACTTTCAAAAACCAAAGCTTAAATTAAGTAAGTTTGTTTATAACTATCTGTATAGTACGTATTATTGACCGTTATATTCGTGCTTATAGAGTTTTTTCTATGGTTTCTTTGCTAGTTTAGCTGACGAGTAAGTTGCGTTTTCCCATTTCTCATAAAGTTGTGCTATAGGACTTTTCTTTACACTATCTAAATTATTTCCTGATCTAACTATATGTATACAGTGTGTAAATAAAGTAAGGAATAAAATTCATATTTTTTGTATTATCTCTGTTTGGAAGAAAAGCTCGGACACGTCAATTTTATTTTTTCCTGCGGATTTTGTGGTCGTCAATTTTAGTTTTTTAGTTTATTACTATGACGTCATCGACTTTTTTTTAAATGGAACCCCCTTATATTTTTGCTAGAAATGAAAAGTATATTTTTTTCTTAGTTCAGCAATACCCCATACGTGGCATTTTAAATTAGTATTTTTTGAAATATGGAGGACCAAATGTGATAACTTTCACGAAAATAATCATTAGACTTGAAAGATTAAGTATTATTTTCGTGAAAAGTTATCACATTTGGTCCTCTATATCTCAAAAAATACTAATTCTAAATACCACATATGGGGTATAATTGCTGAACTCAGAAAAAATATACTTTTTATTTCTAGCGAAAAATAAGGACGTTCCATTTAAAAAAAGTCGATGACGTCATAGGCCCCATAGTAGTAAACTAAAAAATTAAAATTGACTGCCATAAAATCCGCAGGAAAAAAAAATTTACGTGTCCGAGCTTTTCTTCCAAACAAAGATAATACAAAACATATGAATTTTATTCCTTACTTTATTTACACATTGTATTGTTTTGCGATACCAGCTATGTAAGCATCTTTATTTAACTTACAGATACTTACATTGTTAAGGCAAAAGTAAAACAGAATGCACAATGTATCCCTATAGATAAGGTTCGCAAGAGGAAAAACGTTACCATTTTATGACAAATAGTCATTTTATATAAAACTCTCTCTTGTTTTAAAACCACTAAAAAATAACAGAACAGAAACAGTAACATAATTTAAATAGTACTTAATTACTTATAAGAATGTACAAAATCTAGAAAATGCCTTTTCTAGGAACAATTCCTGTATTTAAGTAGAAAGTCATGGTGCCACTGCCATGTCTGAATCAAAACAGTAACACTCAAGTAATAATATTATAAATAATGTTGAGAAATATAGGCCTTACTTGATTTTCAATTGCCAACAATTTATTCAAACAAGGTGACGTGATCTTTAGAAGAATATTGAGTTTAATCTCATTTTTTCTTATGAAATAGTGCATTTTATAGATCTCCTACTTCTTAATTTTGTTTATCATAAAATCAATAATAAAAAAGTTTTCCTCTTGTGAACCACACCCGGGCGCACACTGTATATATTTAATAATAACATTTCATGTCGAAACATAATGTTTGGCAAATGTGAATGTAAATATAAAAAAAATCAAAATTTCTGAACTTCTTTATATGTTAGTGATTAATCATGAAATGTTAATCGTGGTGAAATAATCATAACCCATTTTAGTTTTTTTCTAATCATGAAATTAATATGTGTATGTTGTTAAAAGCAACATACTTGTCACAAGTAATTCGGATCCAAAAATCCTAGTTCTACGTATAAACAACTAAATGCTAAATGTGTGTGCTTGCAATTTGATGACAGAAAAGTCAACAAAAAGACAATTTTACACAATGATAGATTGTGTCAAGATAGCCAACTGAATCAAATTTTCCTAAATCAGACCTTTGATGGTCGCAGGAAAAGGTTTATCATGTATGGTTTTAAGCTCATTTAATAATTTTCAGGAAACACCCCGACCTCTTGAAGAAGAGGATCATGGGAAAGTTGTTAGGGTGATTTAGAAATTGTTTAGGAGATCATGTGATGTTTGAAGTCTGAAGAAATTTTATAGAATTTTATCTTTTTATGTGCCTGCATATCCTTTTATGATCTCTGGAGGTCAAACGTTTTAGCAGACGACTCTTTGGGATTCTATTCAACATTGTTCATAAAATCTATCATTGTGCACAGTTTGAAATGATTCCCTCGAAATATCCCTTGTACTATTATACCTTTTATAGTTTTTAACAGATGCTATTTAATATGGTTTATATAAAATAATCTTCAAAATATCTCAACGGTTATGTGATAATGATACAGAAATGTTTGTATTGTATAAGCATTAATAGTGTTTTTTCTACTACTGCCAAAGAAAGCTGAACTTGACTCATTGGATTTGGTGATGAAATTAAGCTTTATCCTAACTAATGACAAAATAATTATTTTTTTCTCACTCGTAGTAGTGATGAAAGTAAAATACAACAGTAAATTAAAATAAATTCTATTATCACTGCTTTCTGTACTTTCTTTAACAGTTGCAAAACAAATAATATAAAATTGACACCTGAAAAAAGTAATTCCCTTGCTATCGCCCGTCTATCTATGCTTGATAAAGAAAAAAAATCAACTGCTGATGTTAGTAAGTCTGTCACCAAAACTACACTTAAAAGGTTGGAAGATCTGTGGAGAAGGCGACTCAAACAGTCAAATTGGTATTGGAGTTTGAGAGAAGCAGTTAAAACAAGGTATTAGCTGTTTTCTTCTTTAATTACTGATTACTATAGAAGGACTGAATATTATAGAAGCACCAAATGGATTTCAGTACTTTATCATAATTTGAAATATAATCAGTACTACTAGTCCTCTCAGTACTATCTGTCAAAAATTAAAAGTGGATTTTTAATTAGAAATGTTTATCACCTTTTGGAAAAATAACAGTTTAGAATAAAGAATAGAACATTTTTTATTAGAGTACATGTTATTTAAGATTCTATGGATCATTCAAAGAAGAATTGGTTTAGACGAGTTCAATGTATCAAGTTACATAATAACAGCATTAAATAATTGTTTTGACGTGCAACATATTTAGACTAACTCCCATTCATAATTGTGTTGTACAACAAGTTCAGCTTATTTGTCGAACGCATTGTATAATTCATTTTCATAATAACAATAATAAATACTCTACTCTACCTATAGTAAACATAGGTATTTACAGCAATAAGTGACTGATTCGGTAGACTTTTTAAGTCTAGAAACATTTGATATTGTTGATCATTTTTATCTGATTTTTCTACGATTCATTATTTACTTTTGTATATCCCAATCATGAATTATACAGTAAAGTTAACGAAGAAACATAACTATATAGTAATAGTAATAATTAATACAAAAAAAGTGAATATAAGATCAAGTTTGCTTTTTTAAGAAGAGGGATTCCCAAATACATGTTTATGCAAATGTGTTTACCCTATTAATTAATGCAAGCATAATTTCAATAAAACGATAAACAAAACTAAAAAAGTGGTACCAAATCTACATGCTTAGGCGTTAATAGTTAATCATGATGCTACAAGTCCAATAATCAAATTTATTTTCTACAACATTAAACTAGCTTAAAAGCCAAGACCTATTTAAGAAGTCTCATCACCACAACATAACAAGAATTACAAAAGTAAAAGTAATTTAAGAATACCAAAGCTTTGTGAGACTTATTTATTTTTAAACGTTTTCCCAAACAAGACTAGTTCTCGTTCTATACATCAAAATACTATTTATAACCAATATGGAAGTTACGAGGTTTGGTAATTAAGATGGGGATTAGCCATTTTGATTATGACTAAATGAATAAATGATAATTATATGTAGTATCTAATGACTATTCTATTATCGTAACTTTGTTTACAAGTGTTAACTATAGACTGATACTGTAATATATAGGGTAGGTAGTTAATATGCAAATATTGTTTTGGCAATAATTGTCAAAATAGTTCAATAATGATTTTTGTCAACTGCACAAACATAATTTTGAAAAACAAATTATACGTAACTTAGCAGTAGCAAATTGTTACATCTTACCTAATATCTATAAGTCCCGTTCCATCATATTCTTCTTGAGGTATGATGGTTTTAGTTTCTGCATCACAGTTGTAATATGCTACACACAAATGGACACCCTTATCTTTGCCTTCGCCACATTTCTCTATTACTTCTAACTTTCTGTCTGTTGTGGTAACAGGAATATATGGCTCTAGAAAGTCTGTATTTGGTGTTGTAAAGAGATCTGCTATAGCTTTTTCATATTCATCATCTTGCGCAAATGTACCCGCTAACGTGATACCAATTAATACTAGGATAAGTCTATTCATTCTAAAAATAACAATAAAAAATAAATAGAAAGAAGTTTCCTATAAACATTAAAATAATATTCTTAAATTATAAAAAAAAGTTGCAGCTTATCAACCTTGACTTACGTCCGTGCAGGCGGAACGACGACGTGTGTGTAGTAAAGCAGAAACGCCACGTTATTAATGTGGTTGACTCACAAGGATAACTCGTAGGCTTGAGCAGGCAGAGTTGAAGATACTGGATACTAAACTTAAGAAATAGTTAATAAGTGGTATGGCAATCTTAACCCCCACTATGCTAACATAATAAGTCGTTTATGTGTCTGGAAAACCCGTTTCCATAGCAATCTGGACATCCCGTTTATCTGCAAGATGACCTTTACGACGTCATCATCACAATCCAATTAACAGAATTTATTTTATTTGAAAACACAAACAACAACAAAACTGTACTAGAAAATCATGCTATCATATTTTATTATCATGTTTATTATTTTCTTACAATATATGTACTAGAAATCTAGCACGTGTAATGCAATGTATAGTATCTTGTGCATAAATTCGTCGAAAATTCTCAGAATAGAATATTTTACAAAGTTAAAATCAGAATAATTGCATATTATAAACCTGGTGCCACTATTAAGCTTAATTAGGAACACAATACGAAAAATATTTTTTCTCTCACCTAAGTACGCGTTTTAACTATTCGAAAAGCTTGACATTTTTAAAGAAACTAATTTTTTCATTTCTAATAATAATATGCAAAATAAAGGTTTCTATGCCATGGTATTTCTATAGAAGACAATTCACCTTCTATGTAACTTATTCAAAGTCTGATGACGTTTTCATCTGAAGCTTTACCAGTTAACGTAATGATTCTTTAACCTTTGATTCTCAAATTATGTGAACGGCATTGGTATAAATGATTTCTGATACTATACCGTAAGCTGGTACCAACAAGGTCTGTATATTTCAGATGTTTTTAAAAATAGTAGATAAAGTAAACAATTCTCTACTTCAAAAATAAGGAATACCCTTAAAGTAGGTATTTACGTAGATCCAAAATAACTTAAAAATCACTTATAAAATGAAACCTTAACATTAACTTTCACTTTTGAGTAATAATAAACATGCATGTTTCGAAGATTTACTAAACTATAACTATATTAAACGAATTGTTCATAAACTAATGAATAAAACTTTATTTTCCTTATATGAACACACTATTTGTTTTTACTTATAAAAATTGCCTTATTGTTATAAATACATTATATATATAATTTATATTTTAAAATCCATAAATACACAGTTTGTTCGAATAATCTTCCGACACACCTCACCAAAGCCTGAAAGTCTAGTTGAATAACGTTCCTTGTTAATTTATATAGTATGAGCAAAAAGTAACTCCATCAAAGGTGCCTTTTTAAATTTTGTACTCATGTGTATTTATAGCACCAGAAGATTATAATATCAAATTAATAACAACTGTCACTGTCAAAGGACTCTGATTGTTTTGTATAGTTTTCTGGTGTTATAATACACGAGATCAAAATTTCAAAAGCATCTTTGAGGGAGTTACTTTTTGCTCATACTAAGCATAACCTGTATAATATATGTATAATATAAATTAAATTTATATTATACAAACGAGACTTGCCATTAATTCCTATGTATCTGAAGATTTGCCGAAAAAACGTCAAAAATAAGAAAGATTAATATGTGTGATAATAGGTTCTGATTTCATGAGCTTCGAGTTGTTCTTCTATCCAGTCTTTAAATTGCGCCACATCTGCGTAAACTCCTGGGATTTTTTCTTTACCACAACCAATTCCCCACGCTGTAATACCAACTTGCATATATCTATCTGAATATCCTGGAATTGGGCACACCAATGGACTACCACCATCACCTTTGCACGTATCTTGTTCTCCTTCTCCACCAGCACAAATGAAGCTGCCGTCCAGTTCAAATAGCTTTCCTAACCTAGTTGTTCGTAATCTCTCTTGACAAATGCCTCTTTCCATTAAAGGAATTTCTATTCTCTTGAGTATTTCAGAATATTTATCCTTGCCACTAGTCGTGCCCCAACCACTAACATAACATTTGTCACTTTTAATAATCTCATCTTGATCTGGTAAACAGATAGTGTTAATGTTGCCTGTAATATTTAGAGGGCTATCTAGTATTAAAAGAGCAATATCACTGAATAGTACACTGGGTTTATAATTCTGGTGAATAATTACAGTTTTTACTATACGCTCTTGGTGAGGTAAAGGTTCAGCCTTGCTTTGAGTATCCCATTCGCCAGCTCTAATACCATATGTCTTATTTGTATCTGCTACGCAATGGGCTGCTGTTAATACGACTTGAGGATGAATGAGTGAAGCACCACAATGATAAATAGGTACTGTTCCATTAAATCCTTTAGGTTGTTCCTCTCGAAGGACTAATACCATCCAAGGAAACTCTCCAAAGTATGAAGTGGTAGTTTCTACCACAGGTGCTATAAAGTTGCGAGTACCGCATTGTTCAGAAATATGTGTATCCAGTTTTTCATCTGCACTTGCAGCAATGAAGATAATACCAACTAATAAAAATATAAGTTTGGACATTCTGTAAGAAAAATATACATATTTTGTTTACAAACAATATAAACATTAAAATTAAAATACACGCAGCTTACCTTATTTAAATAAATATATACATGCGTATAGGTAACACTGATGCACAAGACTAATAAATGTTTAAATACAATTGTGTTGTTTTTAAGATTTTTTTTTGCTCTAACTGGAAATAAACATTAAAAATCCCTAATTACGTATATTTGATAATTCCAACAAACTTTTCTTTTAGTTGCTTTGTAGTTTCTTCTGACCGCAAACAAATTTTTGAGTTATCTAAAAGGCATTACCTTTGCTCATACGTCTTTGACTAGCAATAATTTATTGCATCAGCATGCCGTGCATACGAGACAGTGGAAGCAGTCCCGATATGACGTATGCGCTATCACGTTTGTACACAGTGCGTACGAGCGTAATAACGCATACGTCGTACCGGGACTGCTTCCACTGTTTCGTATGCACTGCACGCTGCTGATTTATTGATATATTTATGTACTATTCTAAAGAAATACTTTAGTAATTTAAATCTTAATAACCTCCGATGTTCTTAAATGAAATTAGCATTCTTAAAGAAAAATAATCTACTATTATATATGAAATAAATAAAGATTATTAAAAGTTTCACAGTTTTTTGAAAAAAAAAAAACTGTGAAACTTTTAATAATCTTTATTTATTTCATGATTATGGAGTTCCACAAAATAAGGCTGGAAACAATAAACAATACTATTATATAGATAACAAAACTGCATGTAGATAAAATATTTCTACGAAAATACAGGAGTATAAAAATCATACTTTTGATTTAGGTCAGGGCAACGATTTAATAAGTCTTATAAAAATACGTATTATTTTGTGGAATTAAAGAGACCATAAAGGTTAATAGGGGTTAATAAAGGTTAATTCATGCAACAAATAAATACGAATTATTGGATTATAACGAATATAATAATAATAACATTTATATGAAACGAAGATTGTATATAAGATGTATCTCAGTTGGTTATAATATAACTTATCATCTTTGTTATCTTTCTGGCTTTCTTGCTTCTTTCTCAATTGGTTGATCTAAATAACGACCATTATTTTATGCTTTTGTGATTGTTATTGTGCTTTAGATAGCCCCTTTCTTTAAATACAAATCTAGTTTGAACAAGTTTTGTAATGGAAACTCCGAAGGTTAATGGGACTCATGCTTTTTATATTCTTGTATTCAGAGAACTTTTGGCAACTTAATATTTAATTAAAAATTAATGAGAAAATATCAACTTTTGAATTTCAATACAGTTATCTCAACCTAAATTGAGTATTAACGTAACCGTTCATTACCATAATTTGTCTTCCAGACACTTTTTCCCCAGGCACTTAGATTGCTGTTTATAAAACTCAATACTTAAAAATAAATACAACGAATTTTCACTCGAAGTATTCTGTACAATACTTACTTACCTTTTCATTTTAAGAAATTATCAAAAAGTTGACCACATATTAATGTAAATATTGGGTGACCAAAGATTCTTGTGGTCAAGTTGTCTTTGAAATATTCTTTAACTCTGGTTTTAAAAACTGTACATTAGCAAGGTTGGCGCAACGTACAAAAGCAAAGACTTCTCGACCACGTGTGTTTTTAGACACCCTATATTTTTCCACAGTGTGCAGCATTTCCTGATATAACATAACATCATCAAACACCTGTTTGTTTGTGTGATCTTCGGGTCATCAGTTGTATGTAGATAGCTCAACAGCTGGTGAATGTCGGTGAACTCATACACATAATCATGAGGTAAGTTCGAAGATCTAACATATATAATTTATATACTTTTCTGAGTTTTCGTCATTTATTTTTAGTAGTTTATACGAGTACTGTATTTCAACATATTTCTAACCGTTTCCGTAACCTTTATGACATTATTCCATGCTTTTTTCTTAGGTGATCCTTATACCCATGATCCATTAGGAGAGATTATACAAGACTATCCTTGTATAATCTGACAGTTATTTAAGACTACAATGGATTCAAATTGCATCTTTGACTAAGAAATGACAACTTCTACAAATTTTAAATTTTAATAAAATGCGAAAAAAGGAATATAGTATCTACCCAAGTGAGAGAAACACAGTACAGACAGTACCTACCCAAAGTTTTAAAATAAATTGACAAAGCCCTGTATAAAAAAGGAAGTACCAGTTCACTGGATGGGCCACTCCAACCAGAAAAAGTGCGGATCTTTTGCAGTTTTGAAATATTGTAGATTTTCATGTACTGAAATGAATTAAATACGAAAATATGCAAAACCCGATCGACTGCTACCTCTCGCACTGTCATCTTGGTAAAATTGGATTCAAAATGCTCATATCCAGACATCTTGCTTGGGGTGCGTTCTTTGACAAAAAAGGATGAACGGAATTGAAAAAGTATTAAATTACCTATATAAAATATGGCTTATATATTAAATTCGTAAGCCAACTAGTATTTAAATAATTCTCACTTTTTTACCATTGCTTGCAAGGGGATCTTACAGACGAGGGGTGGTCTTTTCTTCAATTACAGTAGAGCCAACATAAGGAAACATGTGTCTCGTCGTTTAATCTAACGCAGCTTATTTTCGGAGTTAACCTGTAAAGATTGATACCTTCTATTTCATGTATTGGTATTTAGATTTTTTACCTAATTTTTAAGAAATTTAGATATATAAATATAGTTATAGGGATTTTAATCCGAACGCACACAAATAGAGTTACCTGTCATTTGGCCCTATAAACGTTTACTTTCAGCTGGTCTCCTTCGATAAGTTTGGATAATAACGAAAGAATAAGAAATAGTACCCAAGATATTTCTTGGTTTCCAACCTCTATAACTTTTGCACTTTTGGAACGTTTAGCAACTCCAACTGCAAACTATTCAAAACCGATGGTAGAGAAAAAATGTAAAAAAAACTTGTTTTACTCAAAACAGGACAATACCACCACGTGAAATATAGGGCATGAATATTTACAACCTGTTATCTCCGAGAATAAGCCACATTAGATCCAATTTCCATCAAGATTAAGACACGTATATCTTTATTTTGTCGCCACTTTCACAAAAGAAGAAATCGGCTAACCTTCAGCTCTAAGACCCCTACCCAACTCTTCGGTTCCTTCAGTCGTAATCAATGGTAATTTTTTTTAAATAATGCTATTCACTTTAACCAACGAATGTATAAGATACATTTTGTAGGATTTTTAATGTTCCATCAATTTTGTTAAGCTTTTTTTGACTTAGAACGCACACCATGCCAAAATATTTCAAAAATGGCAATTTTTGACACCAAGTCCCTAAGATTCCTAAGACATCAAAATTACTGTTGCAAAACTCTGATTGAGTCCTTTTTTAGATACCAATCCACTGGACTGTTAGGCGAGTCCTGTCTTTTTACTATAAATGGTATATTTCTGAGGCTGCATTAATGAGCCTGCATTTTAAAGAATCTACGGGAAAATAGATGAGATCGACATAGACAAGCCACACGTGTTCTGCTTCATCGCTTTTGTTAGAAAACTGAAATAACCTATAATGTGTTCTCCACAATGGTGCTAAAAATGAACATTTCTTTTAGTGAAACAAGTTTGTTCGCGTATCTCTTGGAGATCTAAGGAATTCCAGAGTCCGGATTATGTGGCAGAGTCTCCGATGCACAAGTTGAAGAGTAGCTAACATGATTTCGTGTAACAAGTCAAGAAGTCGGTTCATCCTGTACTCGGTCATTCTACTGGTAATATGGTGGATGTTAAGAATGTGAAATTACATCAGAAGTACAAACATAAATACCTAAATAAATGACTATGATCTGTTCATAATGTTTAATTGTCATGCATATTTAATCATTTTCACATTCCGATATATAAAGAAGCTTAAAACAACGACATATTAATGTTTACGTACATGTAAAAAGTTTGTAATGTACGTACATTAAATTACAATTTCTTTACTTGCGTCCCAGGAGCAGCTTGGACATATTTTAGTTGTTTTTTATTGCAGTTTTCTAAACCTTGTTTTATTTCTTTTTGGAATTTTGTGGTTGGGTTTTTGTTTAACGTTTCAAAAAGAAATAAAACAAGGTTTAGAAAACTGCAATATCTGCTTTTCAGAATTAGAAAAGCAACAAATCATTAATAAAAACCCACAAATACCTAAACTGTATGGATTAGTCAAGACCCACAAACAGAATATGCCAATAAGACCAGTTGTATCATACATCAATGCACCTAATCACATTTTATCCAAAAAACTGAACCAGATTATTAACACGATAGGTTACAAATCGAAATACTCTGTTAGAAATTCATTAGAATTAGTAGATAAGCTGCAAAACATACATCTTCCACCACATTCAAAACTTGTTAGTTTTGATATTTGCAACATGTTCTCCAGAATACCACCACAAGAATGTATTCCTTTATTAGATAGTTTCTTGATCAATAGTAATATAGAATTAGTTAAAAGGTTAGAGTTAATTCAATTATTTGACCTTTGTATAAGTCAACATTATTTCACTTTTAATAACATAATTTATTTACAAAAGGATGGTTTACCTATGGGTAATTCTCTAAGTCCTCTATTAGCTAACATATTTATGGACAAGTTTGAAGATCGAATATTTGAATTAAACCTCTCTAAACACATTATCTTCTGGTTTCGTTATGTTGATGACATTTTAGCTTGTTTTGACAGTTCTTTTGAGGTTATCAATGAATTTTTAATTCTTATAAACAATATCCATCCTAATATAAAATTTACACTAGAAACAGAACAAAACAGGGCTATAAACTTTCTAGACTTAAATATCAAGATTAACGCAGACAATCTTTTTGAATTTTCCATATACAGAAAACCAACATAAACAGACATAACAATACCAAATGAATCTTGTCACCACAATACACATAAAATAGCAGCATACAGATCATTAGTACACAGAGCTTTAACTATTCCACTAACAAAATCAGATTTTAGCAAAGAGATATCAACCATTAAACAACTAGCACATGCAAATCATTATAATCCGAACATGATTGACACTTTAATTAAACAAAAAGATTATAGGTTAGCTATCAAAAGAATATATCCCATTGACAATCAAACAGAAGACACAAATTACATATCTATACCATATTTTGGCAAAATATCAGAAACAATTGCACATATACTAAGAAAAACCAACAATTATAAAATAACATTTAAAACCAACACTAACACTTTTTCATTTTTATTTAATGCTAAAGACAGAACACATGATATCATGAAATCGGGCATTTACCGTTTAAATTGTTCTTTTTGTAGTTCGGTATATATTGGACAAACACTTCGAAATTTTGACATAAGATATACAGAACACGTACGGCATTACAAAAATAAACATCCTGAAAAATCGAATTACGCCAAACACCTTTTAGAACAAAATCACACAATGACTCCTCAAAATAATATTAAATTCCTACATTTTTGTAATAACAAACGCAAATTAGACATTTTAGAAGCCTTTGAGATATACAAACACAAACTCAGGGTACCTTTAATGAATGAACAACTTGAGCTCAGTAATTCTCCGTTACTGGAAGTATTAGATGTTTAATTATGATTTTTATTATTAATTTTTATTATTATTATTATTTTATCTAGTTACCTATTTTGTATCTACCTTAGCGACGTGTTTGTTTATAATTATATTACCTTTGATAATGACAGCATAGCTGTCGAAACAATATTGTCAGGTATATTTTAATAAAACTGTGAAACTTTTAATAATCTTTATTTATTTCATAAAAATAAAATATACTTTTTGAAAAAATGTTCCAGAAAGTATTGACAAACATTCCTGATATTCTGGATCCACAAATCTACAAACTTGCCAAATAATTCGGGTTTCCTTTCTCGATAGCTCCGAAGGGTCTAGTCTTCAGATTGTTTTCACATTTTTCACCCGACTCACAACTTAGTTACTTAGTCTACACGGGCAAGGTTTTAAAATTGAGCTACTTAGAAGCGAAAAGTTTTTCTATTGAGACTGTTGAGGTCGCAATAGTATCGTGTAGTATTTATATGTAGTATACCGGGTGACACCAGAGTTAGGACCAATCTTAAATCTTCTTTGTTTATAAATGGATTTTAGCGAGATTTGATGTACCTGACGTAGATTTCGATTTTTGGTTATACAGATCCAAGATGGCTCAATCCCGATTTCGCCGGAAATGGCTACGAGTTTCGATTTTTTAATGGAACATCCTGTAAATTTTTGCGTATTTGGATTTTACAGGTCGAGATTAATTTAACCAAGTTTCCAAATTTAGTTTTTTTTTTCGACAAAGAAAAAAGCTCAATTTGATCAGTAGCTCTTTTCGTGATTTTTTAAATTTAATTTATTGATAAGGGTTAAAGCAAAGTATGCCTTAATGTATATCGCTGAATTCGTAACTTAATTTCCAACACTGTTCCCATTTAAGGAAATCAAGTTATGGGTGAAAAACTGTTTTAAAAATATTTCTGCTTTAATGAACTTGCAGTTGATTATGGTGCTGGTGAAATGACATTTTCTAGGCAACTTTGGAATTATGTTCTTAACATTCCAGATCATTCTCGGCCTTCTAAGATAAAGAAAATTGAAAAAGATGGTTAAGAAGAAAACGTGGTTATATTAATTTTGACCCGTAAAATCCAAATATGCAAAGATATACTGGGTGTTCTAATTAAAAATCGAAATCGAAGTCGTTTTTGATAAAACAGGATATTGATCATCTTGGATCCGTACGTCAAAAAACGGAATTTGATAAATCCACACCAAACCTCATCAAAATCTATTTATAAACAAAGAAGATATACGCTTAGCCCTCCCTCTGTGTCGCCTGATATAGTAGCCCGAAGAAAACGAGCGTAGAAAATAAACCGCAAGTAAAATATTGGGGTTTTCCATGTCAAATCATATAAATGATAATGATATTAATAGTAAATAATAATAATAATTAAAAGGAATAAAATGCAATCTCTGCATGTCTATGCCTATTTTTTCTATGTTTTCTTTCTTAATTTTCGTTTGTAAATAAACACTATTTTTTCGATATTTTCAAGTTTTTTTCAGTATAT
Source organism: Agrypnus murinus (assembly GCA_929113105.1). Taxonomy (NCBI): domain Eukaryota; kingdom Metazoa; phylum Arthropoda; class Insecta; order Coleoptera; family Elateridae; genus Agrypnus; species Agrypnus murinus. The sequence continues at coordinate 71,410,146 of OV816024.1, forward strand.
TGCTATATTACTAAGACAAGACTTTCTCAACTTAAATTAATGAATCCCTTGCTTATGAAACAAAATGATCTATATTGGTATGCTGCTGTCCACTACGAGCCTCGACGTATATTTATTCGCCTACTTTCATATTTGTTAAAAGTCACTTCGCAATCTATACTCCGATGTCCGATTACTCCGAATTCTGCATCTTCGCCATGCGACGTTTCATAAAATTCTTCAACTTACATTGCTTCTTACAAGACTTTTTGGGTACTTTCGTCAATCTCAAGACAGTGTGAAGAAAGTTTCCTACAGAGTTTCATGAACCTTGACATAGAGTAGGTGCAGGAGTAATACCTCACACTAGTAACAAGAAACAGCTACTTCATAGACCAAAAGAAGAGTTTCGGAGTGAAAATGGCGGGTCGTCCATTGATTTAAAATATGAAAATAAATGCTTTTTTTGTTGTTGTTTAACTTTGGACACCACGTCCATTCAGCCAGTACAATAAATGCATGACTAGATATATAAACAAATGAATATATTTTGCAACATCACATTTTAGATACAGATACAGTTGTTTAACGTATAAATCATCCTATATGCTACCTATGTTCCTCACACCGCTTCTTCGTGTCTCGCGATTGACAAAAGAATGGTCAATAAATAATTTTTTTGTTTCTGTGCAATTATTTCAGTCGAAATATATATTAACTGTATTAGTTGTGTTTAACACTAGGCTTTAAGTATGGGTTTAAATAATGGTTGTTGGTTATTATTTCGTAGGAAGATTATTCTAGAAAATGAAACTATCCGGTTTTGTTTAATTATAATCTTTTATATCTTTTAAAAACCTGTTGCTATATAAATAAGGTTCGTTAAACGAGTGTTTTGTTTTCAGTCTCAGTAATAATTTATAGTCTTTGAAATACTAAAAACCAGTTTTGGGGCATTTTTACCAACCCGAACATGTTTTGAAAAAAAGACATAAAAGTCCTAGCTATTGAATATATAAAAATAGAAGTTTTTGCAACGAAGAAATGTTTCACGATCAAATCAAATAGCAAGAAATTATATTTTTGGCCATAATTTTAGAATGGACATGTTTAGGTTTTATGAAAAAAATTCCATACTTGTTTTGTGAATGTATAAGTATTGTTCTGTGGAACTTATACTGGCATATAAAGATAATATTTTATTTATACTGGTTTATCTAGTACAAATGTACATAGTTCATGTCAAGGTTATATCAAGAAGAAAAACATTCAATCTAGAGTCTCGAGAACAGTTTATTAACAGAAATTTTATAAATTTGTTTTTAAGAGGATTTCGTATATTAGATAAGATGCAAATCTCGTAATTTATGTTATAGATAATTATTAACGGATCGAATATAACAAGTTTGTTAGTTTTTTTTATTCCAGTCATTAAAAGATCTAAATTACAGTTTCCTCGAAAGTTTCTAATGTTTTTTTTGCTGTCAATACCAGTATCAATATTGGCAGAGCTAAGAAACATCTCACCTTTTATTAGGTGTGACCGCCAAAATAGAGTATCTGAGCAGTATTAATTTTACTAGCTGAATTTCTACTCAATCATTCTAAACATGATTAAAAGTGAATTCGTTGTTCAAATTAAAGAAGAAAGTACATAGTTAATTCTTTTATTACATTTACAAATACAAAAATCATAACTTATAAAATACATCTTTAATCTATCTATCAGCTTACTAATATGAATAATAGTGCTTATCAATATTATGTGCATCAAGCTGTTCGTCGATCCATTTTCTAAACTGTGCAACGTTTGCATAAACCCCCGGAATATTATCTTCACCACAGCCGATTCCCCAAGCTACGATGCCCGCTTGGTAATATCTTCCAGGATGATTAGGAATAGGGCATACTAGAGGACTGCCTCCATCTCCTTTACATGTATCTTTTCCGTCTTCTCCACCTGCACAAATAAAACTGGTATGAAGCTTGAAGTGGGCTCCTAATCTAGTTGTGCGCAATTGTTCCTGGCACGTATCTCTTTTCACGATAGGAAGTTCGATTTTCTTCAGAATTACTTGATATTTGCCTTTTTGGCCGAAAACATCCTTGCCCCATCCGCTAGCAAAACAATTTGTATTCTCAATAACTGCTGCTTGCTCTGGCAAGCATACAACATCGATATTTTCGGCGATGTCTAATGGTTTATCTAAGATTAAAATAGCTACGTCGTTAAAGAGCGCGCCTGCATAGTACTCGGGATGAATGACGATAGTTTGAACTTGACGATCTTGATGTTCAAGAAGTTCATTTTTAGTTTGTGTATCCCATTCGCCAGCTCTAATCTGGAATTTCTTATTCTTTCCAACAACGCAATGAGCGGACGTTAATACTACAGACGGAGTTAGAAGAGAACCTCCGCACTGATAGATGAGCAATGTTTTTTCGTTTCCTTCGACACCTTCCTCTCGAAGAATCGCCACCATCCAAGGGAATTCACCAAATTGGGCTTCATTATCTTTGTCGCCTTTAATTCTGAAACCTACACCGTCAGGATGACGAACACCGCAACCTTGTAGAGGGTTAGGTGGTGGTGCGGGTGTAATAGGATTGACCACTCTGTCTTCTGCATAGCAGCATACCGATAAGTAATCACAGGGTCCATCGTCAATTCTGAAATAATAAAAAGGTTAAAATATTTTACAATAGCTAAACGGGGATTTCCAGTTGCATAATCAATGCCACTTACAATTAGTTGAACAAAAAAATATCTATACAAAGACTTGTTTTAGTTTAATATGAAAATGAGTTCCAAGAAGGAATAACAATATAAATATGTATATATTTATGTTTCAGCTTACCTGATATCAATTATGCCGTAGCCATCGGTGATTATAGTTTTGTTATTGCAAAGATAATAAGGAACACATTCGCAACCATCCGCGCTGGAACCTTCTGATGGTTGTAAATTAGTGCCTTCTCCATGTTTACTTTCCGTTACTGTTTCAGGTGGTTTGGTAAAAATTTCACTTAATAGGTCGTCTATATCGTCTCCAGCTTGAGAAGCAGCAAAACTTAGCAATGACAATAGTATTAACGCAGTCTTCATGTTGTAGCTATGTTCTGAAAAGAAGTTTACTGATAAAGTAAAATTCTATCACGTTTATATGAATGCCTAAGTGTCTTTTTATTACAAACAGTTTTTAATTATCTAAATAGTTTTCAATGACTGATGAGCGCAAAACTATTAAACGCGACACCAGACACTGTAAGCTTAACACTAGAATACCTTGAATAAATGTAGCTAGTTGATTGTGACGTCACGGACAAGTTAAAATGTTCGGTTTTTACTCGAGCGATGTTATGGACAGCCACTCTTTAACGGCTTGATGCTTACTAAAAGCAATGCAAGATACTTAATATCGAGGAATCGGCAGACACATTAGCGAACCAAAAGTGGGGTTAATATTATTTATACGATTTACTAACGTTTGACCTAACTTTAATTTTACAGCTGATAGGTCAACTGATTAAAAAGTTTATTCAGAATGAGAAAACAAATAACTCATTATTTCTAGTAAAATGGATACTTTTTTGTAAACAGAATTGTCATTGACCAAATTTACGTGATAACCTTAACAAAAGAGAGAAAGTATTCAGTTTGCCACCATTCATAAAGATGAATAATAATAATGCAATAAATAATAGCCAAAAACATGAGCTTTTGTTATACCTCATAAAAAAGTGTATATGTATTTGTGTTAGTCAATACGTAAAATCAAAGAAAATGTCAATGTTATCATCAACAATTTCTTCAAAATATCTCATTTGCTCTGGAAAATACGCACGTTACGGTTCTTGAATTTATTATAGGATTGAAAGTAATGTTATGTTTATAGTATACCATAAATATCTTTTACTTATTTATCTTAACGTCTTCTTAGTATATAGTAAATGCAGATTTTCCAAAATAAAAAGTTGTTGGGAATTTCTGTACTTCCCCACTTAACTGGTAGTTTTATTTTCCGATTTACGTATTTTTATCAGCCATCTTAAACATGCTTACTTTTGAATAAATTATGCATAAATTCATCATATCTGATTTCTAGTATTCATTATAGGAAATCTGAACATATACAGAGTGACTAAATAGCATTAACTAATTGATATAAAATAAAAACGAGCAGAATTTGCAAGACATGCAGTTTGGAATTCTCGAAAACTTACATTTTTTTATTTAACAGTAACTGTTTTTTTTTTGTATATTTCATAATTATATTCTTCATTTATATCGAAATATGACGCCATCTTGTTTTTTAATGCAACTTTACATTCGTTTTGTCGTATTGTGTTGCTTTCTTTATTCCAAATTCAACTATACCCATTTGAGAGGTCTAACATTTATGGGTCGTAAACACAATAAGATCTGTTTGTTAAATTTGTAAAATTTGCGAATTACAACAAAAACTTACTACAATTCGATGACTAAAGACGATGTTCAAAATGATGCCAATTTACTACTTGACAATGGCCAATTCGGCACACAACTCATTCTGAGCACGGGAAGAAACATCTAGGAGATTTGATAGCATTCCCTTCGCTATTCGAGCCTTCGGATCTTCCATGTTTTCAGGTCTATAGTTATAAATCCATTATTTTACATAACCCTGCAAGAGAAAGTCAACCGCTGATAGTGCTGCTTTGAACAAAAACTTCCTCTAATAAAAACGCCTGCAGGTATAATGTAATGCATTAAACCACAATCCCGCTGAAACCAAATGTCGAAGATGGAAGAAATTGTTACAAAGCTAATTCCTTCTAAAATATTTTCTTTAGGTCCCCCTGTATTACCTAAGAAAAATCGCCAAAAATCCGGACTGGGGAACACCCTTAAACTTGGTGTTAGTGCCATCTTTTTTAATTTTCAAATTACAACTCATTTCTCCCGTTAAAGGTCCAAAATAAACAGTTTATTTTAATATAAAGAACAACATGTACAGGGTGGCCCACGCAAAATGATCCTGTACCTTATCTTGGAAACTGTAAGAGTTACAAAAAAATGCTAAATATCAACGTTGATTGGTGTAAAACAAATTTTAATTTTATAATAGTTTTGTATATACAAGGTGAGTCATATTTATATGGCTACTATCAACTTTTTTATTTTCAATGGAACACCCTGTATATTTTTACTGTTTTCGATTCTATACTTTATTTTAAGAATGTTTGCCTAATGTATATATCAAAAGTCTGCACAGTTTCTGAGCAAATTCAGTTTTTCTGTTATTTTTTGGAAACGATTATAATATATCTTCGACGTAACCTCCCTGTATTTCTATGTATATTGGACGACCATGACAGTGACAAATGGCAGTAGTTAAATACCGATACTCATTGAAATCGAAAGTACTGATAATAGTCAATCTTGTTCTTAATCAAAAAAATGATTTGCCAATGGATATAGCTGCTTCTGTAAAACTGAAAATCTTCCCATCCAAATTAACAGGGGAAATATCGAGATAACCAGGAAAACGCTGATAACTTTGAAACTGTTCACTTTTAGATAGAACATATATACATGAGTTGGCAGGGAATCAAAAACTAAATCACATAAAATTTAAATATACATGGTGTTCCATTTGAAAAAATGAGGTTTTCCTGTACAAAGATTTATACCTTTGGCCTGTTAGATTGAACACCCTGTATACTATTCAGTAATAAATTTATGCAGAAACGCTCATTTAGATATATATAAGCGTCGTGTATTATTATAATCGTTTAAATGTAACTTGCACTATGTAAATTTATTTTTTTTAACTTGTTTTCAAAAAATAACAAAAAAACTGAATTTGCTCAGAAACTGTGCAGACCTTTGATATATACATTAGGCTAACATTCTTAAAATAAAGTATAGAATCGAAAACCGTAAAAATATACAGGGTGTTCCATTGAAAATAAAAAAGTTGATAGTAGCCACAGAAATATGACTCACCCTGTATATACAAAACTATTATAAAATTAAAATTTTGCTTTACACCAACCAAATTTTCATATTTAACAGTTTTTTGTAACTCTTACAGTTTCCAAGATAAGGTACAGGATCATCTTGGGTGGGCCACACTGTACAAAAGCAGACAGTGTGGAATATATCAGTCAATTTTGCGTCCTACATGTACAACCCATGTATGCCTCAAGTCATGTTACCGAGGCTTCATGTATTTCTCTGCTGTAGTAAAATTTCCTAGCTGCAGTGAATTTCCCGTAAATAACATGTACCTACATACATGGGGGCTGCGTCAGGGCAGCGATGAGTACGACAGCTGATTGTCCTGACTCCGCTTCAGTTTTCGCCGTTTCAATAACTAGACATCCGCGTCGCTAGGCGCCTGAAGAACGGGGAACTTTGCTTTCTTGAATTATGTGCTAAGGAGTTTCAGAAAACGCTGTTTATTCTTAACGATCGACAATAATTGCTCATCTGCAACAGTCACGGCGTTAGATAGAGTTACATCAACCCTCGCAGTTGATTTCCCTATATTTCGTCGATTATGCACTGCATCTTTCGTGCTTGGTTCGTACCCGTCGACTGGTTGATGTAATCCAAGTAGACTTTGTTCCCATGCGAAGACCAACGTTGTCGAACAAAGGCTGAGTAAGGTAAGGTCCAACTCGTAGACAACAATGCTGTAGAACAGCTGGTTAGGATTGACCACTAAAGGCTAAAGGATCCTTATTAACTGTTACCAGTCTTCCCCATTGCGGCAATAAGAACACTTGCGTCTTCCTTTTCAAAGACACATTTACAAATGTTTTTCCTATAATTCCTCTGACAGCATTTTCACTCAACTTCTTGAATGAGTCACAATTACCTCTTTCGTTGGCAACGATTCCTAAAGAAACTCGATGTTTCTTTAACATAACCATAGTAATGTTGTAGTGTTTGGGAAAAACTGCTGTTTTTTGCCGAAATTTGTATCAAATTAATTTGTTTACAAAAAAATGCACTTTTATAGTAAAAGAAAAAGATGTTTTAATCGATTCTTTTACACAAGCCATGTATTTTAGTGCAAACAGCATGTTTCTATGATTGTCCATTCCCAAGTTATAGCCTTTTTTTAAATTCCATAATGGAGGCCATTTTTTCAAAATTTAAGGGTGTTCCCCAGGCCGGATCTTTGGCGACTTTTCTGGGGAAGTACAGATGGGCCTAAAGAATATATTTCAGAAGGAATTAACTTTCTAACAATTTTTCCGTCTCGAGCCAAAATTAGGTCTAATTTGCCTATACTATTAGTACTTGTCCAGTTCATCAAGATTGGGAAATAGTATGGATGGATATAGGATAAATATTACCAAATACGTATCTACTTTATGACTTTGTTGTAATTAAAGCACTTATAAATTTTACAAATTTAAAATACTGATTTTGTTGACACCCTGTACTTATCTACCGATAAATGTTAGACCACCAATGATGGGGTATCAGTTAATTTGACAAGACAGGTACTATTGGTTTTATAGTGATCTAGCACAGCAAGGCTAGTATGATGCTATTTTATACATTAGAAAAACATAGGAGTATTACATATTAGCCTTGTTCTCCTATATATCATTATGAAATCGATAGTATGTTGCAAACTTAAAAAAAGCGATAATAATAATAATAATAATAATAATAATAATAATAACGTTTATTAATCATGCTTTTCTTTTTTTTTTTGTACAATTCGATTTCCTATACTAAAATTATTATTAACTAACAACGCAAACTTATAACAAACGCTGAACGAACTCATTAGGACCTAATAGGTTGTGCATGAGTTGGATAGTGTGTGTTATAATGTTTTTTTTTTAATACATGTGTTATACATATTAACATTTTCGTTTAATTATTTTGTTTAGGTATGTATAGTTTTTTTTTTTAAATTTATTTATTTTTTTTTTGTATTATATTTTCTTACCTATAAACTATGAACAGAGAGTTTTGAATTAATTTTTTTTTTTTTTACTTAACTAATTTTAATTTTAATTTTAATACAAACAATATTTAATTTACAACATTTATAATGTAAAGCAGAGAGTTATAACTAATTATTCAATCTTTAATTTTGTAATCTGTTTATTAGTTGTTTCTATTGAAACAACACTTAATATACAACATTAATTTATTATACAATTCAGAGATGATTTACAGCCATTCATTCAATTAGTCTTCGAACATATTTCCTTTCCAGATTGAGGATAAACTGTTTAAATCTGTTTTTTAGTAAGCTGTATGAGTTGATGACTTGAATGTAATTTTTGTATATCTCGGGGAGACTGTTGTAAATTATATGGCAGAGATACAAATACGAGGCTTTTCCCACAGATTTATTGCAAAAAGGGGTTTCGACTTTTCCATCTGATTTGTAGCGTGTAGAGTGTTTATGGTTAACTTTTCTTAGCATAATTTTATTTTTATACATAAATATTATTATATTATACACAAACAATTGTGCTAGATCCATTATGTGCAATTCACTAAAAAGTTGATTAGAAGGGTAAGTTAATTTTTTTTTATAAATAATTTTGAGGAGTTTTTTCTGTAAAATATCTAATTGTTTTAGGTGAGTATAAGCGACGCCACCCCAACTAAGAATTCCATAACTTAAACGCGATTCTACAAGTGAATAGTATAGAACCTTTAGTAGTGTAAGGTTCAGATAACTTCTTAAGTATTTAAATTTATACAGAAGGCATCGCAACGTTTTGGCAATGTTTTCTACTTGGTGGTTCCATCGCAAATGTTGGTCAATTACAACGCCCAGGTATTTAATTTTTTCAGTTGATTTTATTATAAAGGTATTATTTTTATCTTCTATTTCCAGAGTATTGTAAATAGGAAGACTATTTATATAAGAACCAAATGCAATGTAGTAGGTCTTTTCTAAATTTATAGAGAGAAGCTTTGCCCTGAACCAATTTATAACTTTTGCAAAGTCTTGCTCAACAAATACTTTTTAGCTCTGACCATGAATTTGATGAATATAGTACGGCTGTGTCATCCGCAAAGCTGATGAATTTACCAGCACTCTCAAAGGTAAGTAAACTATTTAAGTAAAGATTAAACAATATGGGTCCCAATACTGTGCCTTGCGGAATACCACACTGTATACTTTTCTTTGTACTTGTTTTATTATTAATTTTTACTATTTGTTGTCGGTCCCTCAAATAACTTTTAAATAAATCGAGTGCTACACCTCTAATGCCCACATCTTCAAGCGATGACGTCAAATATTGAAACAATGCTGATGATTTTCTGTAACGGTGATTTGTTTATTAGCAAGTGAAGTTATTTAGTATTGTATAAGTTATCCTTATTCATTGCAAGCATCATCCGACAAAAATGCAAGGATCCTTCATTATTAGACATTTTTCTATAATAAGATATGTATATGTAGTAGGCAGATAGTCAAATCCGGCAAATAACTATCTGCCTAGTCATATAATAAGTGACGGGCAGATAGTAAAACGAAAATAAATCTATACGATTTTGCTATATGCCTAGGCATTTACTAAATGCCGTTGTTTAGAACAGGCAGTTAGTAAATGGCTTAATGTGCTGTCGGCAAATAAGGTAATAATGCACATTTCTTTGTAGAACATTCTTTTTTACATGAGCACTTGGAAAATATTTATCCTTGCCTAAATTATATTATTTAGTTAGTATAGGAGGCAGTTAATAAATAACTATTCATATTCCTACAAGTAAGCAGATTTTTTTGTGAGGAGCAACTTCTAAGTACTCACCTCGTTACAATGGGCAAAGCCTGTAAAAAAGAATGTTCTGTGAAGAAATGTGGATGTTATAACCTTATTTGCCGACATCACATGAACTCATTTACTAACTGCATGCTCTAAACAACGGCATTTAGCAAATGCCTAGGCATATAGCAAAATCATATATATTTATTTTCGTTTTACTATCTGCCCCCTCACTTAGTAAATGACTAGGCAGATAGTTATTTGCCGGATTTGACTACCTGCCTGTGACATATTCATATAATAAGATAAAGTAGCCGTATAAGTTGGAGAATATTGTCATTTTTCAAGATTACAACAAAATTATGAAAGATATCAGAAAAGTTCCTGCTAAATATAAAAATTTAAATGTTTGCGGACTTTTCTCAAATACATTATTTTATATCGATTATTCCATACTTTTTAGTCACTCTGTACGTAAGTAAAATCTGTTATGAGCTGAATAAATATAACGGTTTAAGAGCACAACTTATTGCTATTTATGGAAAAACACTTTTTCATCGAAAAGAAAGAGAATTAATATCTCTACGAACAAGAGCGTGTTACAAAAGAGTCTTTGATTTATTCATATATGTCTCGGTGATTAATTATTTAATTCAAGTGAGAACTACAAATTACAATTGTCAAAAATATAATACAGAAATACATATATAATACATATACATATAAAGACATGCGTTTTTGAATCCATATATTGCTAATAGATAAACCGTGTATTAGGACACACGTTACTTTTAACTTTCCTTCGGTGTTTACTTCAGTTAGGGCCGTTCCTGGACAGGGTGCTTGTGATGCACTTGCACCAGGGCCCCAGGCGGCCAAACATAAGGGACGCCAATGACAAGAAAAATCGACTATTTAATTCGGTGTGGCGTTGTGGGTTGCCGCTTACGCTGCGAAAGTTTTATCGATTTTTGGTTTTAAAAAGTGCAAACTACACGAATCTTTGAATCTTGAATCTTTGACAAATAATTAATTAACGATTAGCTGAGTTAAACTTATTGCTAGTAAAATAACAGTATTTACGTTACGAACTATTATACTCTATGCTAGTAGTAATACATATATGCTACTTGTTACTTTCATAGACCAAAAATGTCTAGATTGAACTCCGGAATAATTCACAAACCAACCAGATTTTTGTATGCAGCTTTATTATGAGGCTGTAAAAAGCTTTGAAAAGTCCTGATGCATATCGCGGATACAAACTTTTTTATAGGGGCAAAGGGGGGGGGGATTTAATGTTTTCCAATTATCTTAAAAACCATCGGCTTTTCGAAAAAAAGTGGCTAATATGAAAATTGTTGCTCGTAAGATGTGCTACAAAAAAGCTTTGAAAAAAGTTTCGAAGAAAAATAAATGACAATTTCGAACTATTATTATACTTTTGCAAAAAATGCGACCCTATTTACACCACCGCGCACCATGAAGGTAAAGTAATAATATGTGCATTTTTTTATGTGGTATTCGCGAATTACCACACTCAAAATAAAAGATAGGTTAAATTAACTAAAAAGACCATATAGAATAGCGTCAACTACATTTACTAATTGAAGTAATCCATGTGAAATTGTTAATATAACTAGTTATTGAAGAACCTTTAAGTTTGTTCCAACATATGAGTTGAGTACATCAGAAACTACCGCATATATAGTTGACGAACCAAATCTACAGTAATCTAAAATAATGTACAGTTGACTAATCATTCTTAATTGCCATTCAACAAAATGTGTGTTTTAATAACTTCAGGTTTTGTTTTGTAACCATATTTATGTTTGGTCGACTTCTTTAGTTGGCACCTAATCACTTTAGTTGTTGATCTTAAGCGGCCCCTAGACCAGTGATGGCGAACCTATGACCCGTGGGTCAGACACTGACCCACGAAGGCTTTTTAAACGACCCACGCGATGATTTTTATAAACTTATTTTTTATATCATAAAAGAAAGAGCAGACAATGCAAAATATAAAAAAATTAAAGTATATAAATATCTAATGTAGAATTTTGCTCTTCACTTGCAAAAGTAAAAGTATACAACAAAAAGGAAACGTAAACCTTTTTAAAGGATTTTAAAAGTGAAAACCAAAAAAAAGGGATCAACTGTCAAGTTTTTCTGTTAACAAATCTTCGGTGTTTTCAAATTATTGGTACCTTTTTACCTCCCTTCCAAGTGACGCCACTGACTCAGTGACCCACGGATTAGTATTAAAAAAAATAATGAACAAAATTTGACCCACTTCTCAAAAAGGTTCGCCGTCACTGCCCTAGACGCTCAATAATATTGTGCAATAATTGATATTGCGAAATATTATTGATCGTCTGGAGCCTATATTGAAAGATTGCGCAATATATAGTGTCAATCTAAAACTGTTTGAAATTATTGCGCAATGTGTAAAATATTGGCCTGTCTGTGGATACTATTGCACAATATTAATTCATTTTCACGACCGCTAAATATAGTGCATCTAAAACTGACGAAAGGGCTTTTATAAATGAATGTATTGAGGTATAAAAGTCGCTATCAGCCCTGTGGAATATGAAACAACATTAAGTTACAAGGGTATACATACAGTGTGTCCACGGATTGAGTTCACAAGAGGAGAAAAAATTTTATTTTTAGTTTTATTATTTTTACATTTCGAAAAATGTCATTCTTGATAAAAAGTTGTTTGTAAGACATAAGAAAATTAAAAAAATCATGTTTTGTTTTACCTGCTTCATTTTATAGTCAGTTTTCTGTGAAACCATATGTAATTTTGCATTTCAAAACTTTTAACAATAATCTAGTAGGTGACGTTTATGTGATTATTAAGCAATAATTCTTTCAAATTGTGCAACAGTAATCGTTTGTTTCTAATCAATAACAAAAATAATAAAGAAGAACTAACATTAAGTAAAAATGAACACCAACTATTCGACGTAGCCTCCACCAACCTCATAACATTTTTCCACTGTAATTAGAAATACTTTAATTTGAGAGAATTATTGCTTAATAATAACATACCACCCACTAGGTTATTGTTAAAGTTTTGAACTTAGTGCAAAATTTCATATGGTTTCACAGAAAATGGACTATAAAATGAAGCAAGTAAAATAAAACGTGAATTTGTTTTAATTTTCTGGGTTCTTACAAGAAGCAAACTTTTTTTATCAAGTAACTATGACATTTTTCGATAAAACTAAAAATAAAAGTTTTTTCCCTCTTGTGAAGTCAATCCGTGGACACACTGTATACATACCGTAAGCGTAAATATATTATCAAAATTTAGTTTCCCATGGCACTTTTTCCTCATTGTTAGAATAATTACAAAAGTTATCTGTTTGTTACGTTTAACGATTTCTTGAATAATAATAATCATTGCTACAACCCATTACCTGGCTAACCAGTAACCAGGGCCCATAAACTAGAGTTTGTGCAGGAGGAAGGGGGCGGTTAATATTATTATGCAGGCCCATCGTGCGGTTGCAGCCGACTTACAGATGGTATAGCTCAGATCCCATATTTGTATTGCAGATAAGGAAAAGCTGCAGAAAAACCTTAACTAGATTTACCGGTTCCCGGGTGTCGAACCCGGTCCGCTCAGGTGAGTCTAGCATGCTAGACGCTACACTACCGAGGCTAATGATAAGAATAAGAAGATTGTATTCTTCAACAGCCTGCGACTAATCTTTCCGTTTCCGGGTCTTCAGTATCAATTTGTCCTACATTGCAATAAGATGTTTTCCTTTTTTTAGGAAATTATGCAAATAACAACAAGCTTAAAAGACTGCTTTTTTCTCAGATGATAAGTCAATACATCTTTGAAATTTGTTTTATTTCACGCCTACACTACGGGGGAACCAACAGCTAAGGTCATCTGTCCCCCATCTAACATGCAACACGAATACACACATTCATAGTTGAGGTGGCGGAATTTTCCAATTAGAAAAATCCCGTCGCCCCAAGTGGGATTCGAACCCACGACCCTTGGAACATGAGTGATGCACTGACACCACTCGTCCACCGCCGGCTCTTATCTTTCAAATATTTCAAATTTTGAATTTAAAATGGCTAAAGTCAAATTTCCATAATCTAGATCTTAAATCGTTCATTAAATTCTTATGAGTATACTTCTGTCTTTTCATATACCATTTCTTTAACTACCTGCTTCCTTTTTTCTCTTTTTTTTATTAAAAAGAACCAAAGCAATAGCTACACAAGAAACGTTCGTGTCACTCAACATTTTGTTATAAAGTGAATTATTGCACAATATTTATTGCACAATTTTTAAATAAATTATTGAGTTGTCTGGAGGGTGCATCAATAATATTGCACAATATTATTGCGCAATATTATTGAGCGTCTAGGGGCCGCTTAATGCAAATTCGGTTTAAATCTTCAATAAAAGATTGCAGATAAAAATAAACATTTTATTGAGGAACTTTACTCATTAAGGAATACATAGCAAGGAACTAATTAAGAAATACATGATAAAACATACCTACTTAATAATACAGATATACATATATAAACATACTTAACAACATTTTGATCTCACATAAGTTGATTTATTGGATATTTTATACGAATGAAAAGGAGCATTGTAAAATTCTTCAAAATCAAGAATTAATATAGTATATTAAAGAACAAGTTTTATAAGGGTTGATTTGGCGCACGAATCCCAAGTTAGAAAACGAGCCGCAGGAGAGTTTTTCTATGGGATGAGTGCGCCAATGCCCTTATAAAACGAGTATTTTATGCTATTTTTTCTAATTTGCGCCCCCTTTTTTCTTATTTTACTACAAAAAAAATATTTTGGTCGTCTAGAGAATTTTGTGTTAGTTGGTAACACTCGGCGCCTACTTGAGTTTTTGAATCATTTGTCATCCGTCACTTCAAATAGATTAGTTATTACTTTTGTTACTTTATTAGTGTTACAAATAAATAAAATATGAGCGAAGACAACTTAATTTGCACTCCGCCCGAAATTCGCGAAAAAAAGCAAAGATGATTAAATCCATGATACGTGTCTTGTTTATAGTACCATAAAATTACAAACATGAATTGGACTTACTGAGTTGTCCAAGCAGATTTGATGTAGGTACGAGACTTGTTTATGTTACTAATTAGGAATATCCAAAACCTAACCTTCTTTCCAAGTAAAAATAGACCATAACTTCCAGTGAAATTTCATGTAAGTAACAATCAACAAACAGCGAACCAATTCAACGATATTAATTAAAAATTTATCGGAGGTTGACAATTTTGACAGATACTTGCAGTTTGAAGTTGTCACATTCCACGCATTACCCATCCAACCCTTAAAAACTAAATAACCCTATAATTCATTAAAGTACAGTGTACTTTTATAGATAGCCATAAACGACTCCTACTGATAGACGTTAATAAACGTATTACAAACGCAAATTAGAAAAAATAACTAAGAGTTTTGCTTAATATTTCATAAGATTTAGTGTTTATTTGTTCGTGGTTGTTTTGCCAATTGTATTGATTATTTCTTTTACATTTTTCTTACTGTTACGGAGACAAAAGTTAATTGTAATTATTTGACTGCACGTGCACCTACGAATCATGCGGAGTACGTAGTATGCACGCAAATCGCCGGCGGCGCGGAGCACGGTGGATCGAAACAGCTAAACAATGGACATTGGCATTTATTTTGTTATATTTAATGCATATTCTATATCAGTTGTTATAGACAAGCTTTTTTTACATATATGTTGCTTGTTATATCATTTCGCAAAATATGTAAAAATATACGGAGTGAATCATTGTTACAGTCTTAGGCATTTTTAAAAGTCAACCGAAAGTCAAAACTTGTTTAAAAATAACGAGTTACGTTTCAAGTATTTTTTTTTCAAGAAAGATGAATAATAATTATTATCAAAAAATATGTAATTTACAGAAGAGACATCAAACTAACAAGCAAAGAAAGAATCGATTTAAAAAACATTTCTTGAAAATAATTTAGTTAATTTAAAGTGAACCCACATTTTTGCTTCGTAAAATCCGTTCTCAAAAAGTCAACTTTAATATATAGAACGAGAGTGATAACGTAAAAGCGAAGCAAATAAATTGACATTTTTGTAATCTATATACAGTCTTTTAAACGTCCACATAAAGATTTTATTGATTTTCAACATTTGATCGTTTCGCCCAATGTCCATGTTTTTCTCATTTCAATCCAGTGTGCGAACTCTTTTCTTATTGCATTGATAGCTGAAGCGACCAGTGACGGGTCCGTTGATTTTTCAACAGGGGTTATGCGAGTTTCAAATAAATGTATGGTTTATTAATCAAAATTTACGTTAATGTAAAAACAAAACTATTACCTTACAAAATATTGTTAAAATTATAGAATAATTTGGTTGGTCAACGAAAACTGTGGGCAAACTTTATAAATAAACAAATCCATAGTTTAATTTTATTAGTCTTCACCGATTAAGAAAACTATTGACATTTAGATTAACTAAATAATTTGATTGTTCTTATTTTGTACTGCAACAAATCTCCTACTGTTGTTCCAACAGTAAGCGAGCGGTTTGTATTAACTGAGATTATGTTTATACAGGGTAGCTCATAACAAGGACATCAAATGCTGCAGGTATATAGACATCGATAAGACAAACAAAAAATCCTTATATCATTTTTTTCTCAGAAGCGTAGTTTTCGGAAAAAAATGCAAGTAAAGACGGGTATAATGTTTTTAGCACATACAGTAGTGTTTGTTACTTTCTTCAAACAAGATGTTTTATGGTTTGTTATGTTTACATTGCTGATTCTGCAACATGATCTTTTTATAATACAATTTTATGAGGTCATTGTATCACGGATTTATAACCTAATAAACAAGTAAATGGCGAATCTGGGTCAACGCGTGATCTACACTTGTGTAAACAGATAAACTGGATCAGATTTCAAACAACACTGATATTATCTAAGCTGTTAAAAATGTCAGCGACGTACGATATGACTAAATATGGATAGGGGCAATAGATGTTCATTTTCATTTTACTTCTCTTCTTAAAATTAACTAAACTAATGTGATTGTAATTAAATAATATTTTTAAATTTTGCCCTTTTACCCTGGTAATTTTTGTGACCCAGACTCTTCATGTTCTTGTTTAGGTTAGCATCATTAATTAACACTATTAACATAATTAGTAAATTCCATATAGGCGATTGGAATTCGATTTGAAAAACTCTTACCCAATTTTGTACTATTGAAAGTTGAGACTAGATTTAACCAATCTTACAGTAAAAAGATATGCTAGGTCACGGTTAAATAAAATTATAATCCCGTTGTAGACAAACGTCTTGTAAAAATTAAAAGCTTAATGCACAATTTTGTATATTTACGTTTTGTATTACAATTAGTCATCATGAAGCGTGCATTTTAGTAAACAAAACCACTGTGTCAACGAAGCGAAGCGATTTAATTTGCAATAGTACAATGTAACGCTTGAGAATGGTGGGTTTGGACTAGAAGAATACATAGTAATATGTGATTTCATCATGTTTGCTTGGCTTTAAAATTTCAAACCTTGCACTTGCATATACAGTTAATTTTATTTTTTATTAATGATACCAATATCACCATGAGCGCGTTATAATTTTATACGTAGTTTTATAAAAACGTTGGTCCAAATTATTGAAAATTTGAAATTTCTCTGATCAAAAAACTTTATTAAGATTTTTTTGTTCCAAATGCCATCAGAAATGCGCTGGCAAAGTATGGTGCAGGGGCTATGAGACATCCTGTATTTACTAAATTTACCGAATAGTTACTCAGCAACTTTTTTTAGTTGAATTAACCAACCATACTTTTTTGAATGCAGTAGGTCTAATCTACATGTCATTTGGAATGTTATTCTAGTTCCTCCTCAAGTTGTAGGTCATTTTCGACTTGCTCATAATTTCCCTGGATCTCTTAGTCTTCTGCCTCGAAAGCTATAGGGACAATATCTTAATATGCATCGACGTTGTTGCTTTCACAAATGTCAGGTGAAACATGTTCAGAATGCTCAGGCAAGACTGATTATAGCAGTGACTGCATACTGCAGAACAGTGGAGACTAATCTTCTTGCAGCCGTGACTCATGTTACAGCCTTTTGTACAGTTACAGAAAATACGATTAAGCAATAGGTACTTCTGGAGCAGATGGAAAAAGTGTTTTAGTTGGCTGTAAGTGATCATTGACCTTCATCCATCCCCGAGCTTCTGCATTGAGATCAGTTTCTAACAATTTTTGAATCTGTAGATAAACTTTACATAAATGCTTTTGGAAAGCACTGGATCTAGGGGGGAGCTTTAATAAATTAGTAGCTTTATACGGGTTTCCGATTGTATGAATAAATCATACCTGAAAGAATCAATACATGTCTGATTATACGGAGCATTATATATGGCCAAAAGGACTCGTATTCCATTATTAATAATTGATTATCTAGAACATTGTGGTATTTTGAAAAAGTTTGCGCAATCTCATAAATCCTTTCGATTTTGCAACAACTTGACGACTTTTCTTTGCTATCTGAAATAAAGCAGACGTAGTAACACCCGCTAACGGTATGTAGAAATAAAATATGATCTTTACTGTTTTCAAAAGAATCACAACTTTTCGTGAATATATTGTTAATTGGACTTTTTGTTTGCCTGGTTTCAGAAAATAAATGTTTTTATCAACTGAATGCCGAGCAATTGATAGTGCTAATAAAACGACTCCTGCGCACATAGAAACTAAAGAAGGTATAAAGCCATTTCTGTTTACGCATCGGCCAGCTGCTATTGAAGGTCGGACTTTGGTCTGAAGCTTTTAGGGCATTCATTTTAGAAAAGTTAGTACAGTAACGAACGTCTTCGATATTGAATTCCTAGTTAGTAAAGTAAATTGTACTTTCTTTATTTACTTTTTACTTACTTTTCACGTTTTACTTTTCTTATTACGCCTTTTTGTCATGACAACGCAATAGTCGAGTACAAGTTTGTATCAGTACTTTCAGACTCTTATATTACTGAAAGAGTTAGCAATATGAAGAAAAGTCATAGGACTATTTTTGTAGTACATTTTACGAGCAACAATTTTCATAAAACTCCTTTACATAATTTCGAGGCAGAAGGCGAAGCAATGCAGGAAAGTTACGAGGACACCGAAAATGATCTACAACTTGAGAAGGAACTAGAATAATTGTTCTACATTCCAAATAACATGTGGATTAGATCTACTGGGGATACCACATAAAAAATGCGCCTAGTACTACCTCCGCGGTGGTCCGGATAGGGTGGCATTTCTATAAAAAAGTTTGCAAACAGGATATGCACCAGGATTTTTAAAAGCTTGTCTTTTTTTGACCTAATTTTCCTGGTCTATTTGACAAGTGCCTAGTCGGAGCACGGCCGGACGACGTGATTGGCCACGCGGTGACGAATCAGATTTAAATTCTCAACGGCGGGCGGCGGCAAATTGGAATGTAAATACCTCTTATATGATTGTGTGTTGTGCATTTTACATGCGAATTGATTGAAATTATTGAAAACATAATGACCCGCATGATTTGCTCTTTATTAACCCTTTCATTATCTATAATTATTGTAATTAGAATGCGTCAAGAAATAACCGACAATATGTTAGAAAACTGAAAATTTAGACTCTTTTTAACTCGTAAAAAACACGTAACAATACGGGTCAATAGCAATACGAAATACGTAGTGAAAACCTGGCATGTTTTGATATAAAACAAATAAAGCAATTACTTCAAAAATATTTTTTTGATATTGATTATGAAAGTTCAACAAAGAAAAATAGTAAGCATTGTTTTAATTATTTGGTAATTATGTTTCGAAAAAAACAAACTTCAATCTCCTTGGAGATTATTGTCAAAAAATACTGTTTTTCTAATTTTTTTTTAAATTTTGCATTAATCCTTTTAGGACAAATTTCTAAAGTTAAAATATGCAAGAAAACCCTGTACACCAAGTTACGAAGTCTGACTACATAACTATATTTTTGCACAATATACATGTATACTAATTTGAGTTTGCTAATTTTACGAAAAAAATAACATACATTCATACATAAATAATGGTAAAATTTGAGAAATACAGTGCTGACCAATGAATGATCTGAACATCTATTTTGTCTTTATTTATGAATGAAAGTATGTTATTTTTTTAATTATTAATTATCTTATTTGTTTTTGTAAAAACATGCCAGGTATACCATTACGCATCATTTTTTATTGCTATTGACCCGTAGGATTTATCTTTCTTTAGGAGTTAAAAAGAGTATAAATTTTCAGTTTTCTAACATATTGTTGGTTATTTGTTGACGCATTCGAATTTACAATTGTAGATAATGAAAGGATTATTGAAGAGCAAATTTATTATGCCCATTATGTTTTCAATAATTTCAATCAATTCGCATGTAAAATACACAACACACAATCATATAAGGAGGTATTTACATTCCAATTTGCCGCCGCGCGCCGTTTCTGATTCGTCACCGCGTGGCCAATCACGTCGTCCGGCCGTGCTCCGACTAGGCGCTTGTTCTATTTGAAACATTTCAAAAATAATGCTAAAATTTTTCAAAAATATGTTTAATGCTTAACTTAAATTATTATACAACCTTTAGATAGAAACAACAAAAACATCTTGTAGGGGCGGCCACTTTAATTTTGCACCTGGGCGGAAAGCACCCCAGGAACGGCTCTGACTTCAGTTAATTGTTAGCCATTTTTTCTTAACTTTTTTTATGTTTTCTCAAAATTGATGTTTTTATCAATTCTAAGATTATGTCACTCTACGCTAAAATAGTTCTACAAATAGAATTTCATTATAATTTCCGCATAAACTCTCTGGAAGAGAAATTATGGTAATAAGCGGTTATGCCGGTTACGTCAATATTCAATTTTCGTCACTACGCTGCTCGCAGTGAAACACTTTCTCTGTAAGTTTTATAATTTTTTATTATACTTTAAATAACTGTCATGAAATTCAAAACCAGTTATTTCCTCGTTAATAATGAATTAAGCCAGAATTTTGCGATTTTCAGTACTAAATTTCTCTGTTCTATAACCTAGCAGGAAATTCCAAATTTAACTTTAAAGAGCCTTATAAGTGTTTTATCAAATGCAATTTGCTTGATCTTGCTTCTCCAACAGCTGTGTTCATAATTTTTAAATGCAGCCATGTTTTCTAAACGGTATACCAAAACACTTATCTACATGTATCATGGCAAGTTTTTTTATTTCTGGTTTTTGTACACAAGATATAAAGTTAACTTACTTTTAAGCAGTATTAAATTGTAAGTAATGGTAATACTCTACAACATAATATACCGTATAATATATGCATAGGCGGATTTACCATTTTCGAGGCCCCAAGCTAACAATTTTTTGAGACCCTTTCCCGTACTGTAAATAATAACATTTTACTTACGAGAAACGGTTTCAGGGAATAATTACTTTACGTAACGAAAATTATCATTGAATATAATTGTTCTTTAATGATTAAAAAATTATTAGAATTGAGATGTTTGTTTTCTTATTCAAAATTATTGAAAGAATTGAAATATGCCTTCAAATAATAATTTTATTCAAGATAAATTTATAACACATTTTAAATATAAAAATTTATTACAATTAGCCTTAACACACTAGCTCATTACATAAACATAAATTTAGCAAATCTATAATGTCGTTTAGTAATTCTTGAGGCCTCCTGGAACCCGAGGCTCCAAGCTGTAGCTTAGTTAGCTTAATGGTGTAATGAGCCGGGGTCCCTACCCACTAGACGATCACGGCCCATCTTACTCTACCCGCGTAAAATTCAAATATTTAACAAACCGGAAATTGACACAGTATTACCAACCTTACAAATGACAAACTTTATAAAGATAAATATAACAAAAAGAACAAACTTGATATTTAACAAACTGGATCCTACGTTGTGATTATTTTTTATACCATGTGACCAAGGTTGATAACGATTGATCTACTTCATACGGACGGAGAAAGAGAAATCACAAGTAAAAGAACACAAATAAAAGAACAATTAAATATGATTGTATTATTTTATTAATTTATTCTTAATCTTGAGCGAGGAGGGACGTATTTAAACTGATACAAATAAATGGCTAGTTCTCTAAAAACCTCCTTGAAATTATATGCTAACCCAGCTTAAATACGTACACGCTGCAAGTTTTATATGTGATCAAATGATTATTTAGTTTGGTTACATTAAACAATACAGGTCAATAAATCAATTTATCAAGTTGATACAGTTGTGTGATTATACCAGGCATTTATAAATAGACAAACGCAAATCTCTCAATGACATAAAACATCAAAAATGAGTGAAACAGAGTCAATCAAAAAGATTTACCGATAAACTAGGCAAGGTAAACATGCCAGATTAAAATGAATACACAAGGACTGCTGAACAAAAATTATATCATATTTGACATAGCAACATATACGTTGTGACCAAACCATATATGGTTTTATATCAGAACACGTCTTTTACAAGACATAGTCAGAACACGTCTTTTGCAAGACATAGTTTTACTGTCAACAACAGGGAAAGCTCGTATCTAGATAAGCGAGAGTGTGTTATAAGCACTGAAAAATAATAACATAGCACATATAAATAATATAAATATGCAAAACAAAACAGTTTGACGGTTCTACGACACGGCCTATCAAATGGACTTAAGCCACCGGGGAGCCTTCGTACCCAACAGTCTTTGGACGGTTCTACAACCCGGCTGATCAAAGGACTTAAGCCACCGTGGAGCCTTCGTCTCTTAAATAACAGTTTGACGGTTCTATAACCCGGCTGATCAACGGACTTAAGCCACCGTGGAGCCTTCGTCTCTTAAATACTAAATCAGATTTTCTCTTACACGGCCTATCATGGGTTTTATTACCACCGTGCAGATTAATACACTTTTAAATAATAATAATTCTAACCTTAGGATAACATAATCTCTTGTTCCGGACCAAAAGATTATCCCTTCATTTTTTAGTCACAAAGTAAAATGTTTTGTTAGGTTATAAATATTAACCTAAAAACTCAATAACAACTGACAGTAAAACACATAACAGCAGTAGTCGTATTTACCCACTAATAAAATATCAAATTGGCAATAATTAGCTGTAATGCTACGACTCACGTTATAAGACATTATTTTCTAGTAATATTTACACATCAAAAGGATTTTATGAATTATTAAAAAGTATCAAACGAATCTAGTTACTGCCTAGAGCTGTATTTATATATATTCAAACGAGAGATTTGGGTTTCAGATTAATTAAAATACAAAAATTACACCACACAACTAGAATCAACATAAATTCAATTAACAGAATACACTTACATGCCTTTTATATTCCCTTTTACAAAACAAGCCAATATGGCTACTTACTACCTGTTTTCCCCAACCCCTCATCCCTGTTTTTTCAAAAACAAAAACCAAACGTTTCTTAACTACCCCTTAGCAACCCAAACTACCAACATTAAAGAACCTGTAATAACCATCCCTAAACATAAAATCAAATTACCAACCCCAAAGAAACTGTAATAAACACCCCCAACATTTTATATTTAATCAAATAGTTGTTATTTTTAAAAATAAATTACATATTTTGCCTGAACCTGTATGTAATAACAGAACTAGGTAAATTGATTATTATGAAAATTGTTTTGTGACAAAATGACTTGCTACAGCTACTTTGATAATTCTGGTTGACTGTAGGTCTGACCACTACAATGGTAAATCCGCCCTTGAATATA
Organism: Agrypnus murinus; assembly: GCA_929113105.1. Classification (NCBI taxonomy): domain Eukaryota; kingdom Metazoa; phylum Arthropoda; class Insecta; order Coleoptera; family Elateridae; genus Agrypnus; species Agrypnus murinus. Next base: position 71,433,717 of record OV816024.1, read on the forward strand.
TCTCCATCAAGTCAATCAAAAATTCTGAAAACAAACCCATGGCTGAAACTGTTTGAAGTTACTCTAATTTCTAATTATTGGTTTGCAAGAATGATACTTCTTTATTCCTGTGACTGTTTTTGCATTAGTGTATCGTTCTCTCACCGTTGACTCATGTGCTTCAATTTCAGCAGCAGTGACCCAAATAAATCTTCATGTGAGCACCTACTTTGCAACTTCTTTTTCATTTCACCACAATGAAGACCAAGAGATGAAGAATTCTCTATAATATTGCTGTCGATTGTGTCTCTACATGTGAGGGGCAAAGATGACCTTGCTTTGATGCCTAACCCCTTCTGAAATTATGTATTAGTTTTCTAGTAATTTTCTCCACCTTCGTCGATATTTTCTACTCAAGTTGACGAGAACTTGCTCCTTTAACTGTTGTCTCACCGAAGCTTTCTAATGTTTGATTTGCTTTCTCATGAGTTTTCTCAGGCAGCTCAAACTCACAGTCTTTTTCTAATATCGAAGAAGTTTTATTTTTCGGAGGAATTTTTTCTGTATTAAGAGGGAGTCAGTACACTTCACTTGGTAGTTTTCGTAATATGTATAATGAAAACTTTCATTTATGATATTAAGGTAAACTTTCTCTCAGGTCTTGGTTAACTCTGGATCGCAATGCGATTAGAAGTTTTTCTGAGATAAAAACCAGATCTTTGACGTAAAACTTATCACATTTCTCTTCAAGTACTTCACCTATAGTACACAATGCCATATTACTAAATAAATTACTAATTCACAAACATAATCAAGAACTGCTTTTTAGGACTATTTTTACACATACAAACTACACAAGTCGAAGAGACACATTCATACAAAGAAGGAAGTCTTGAAACTAATTTGGCTTTTAAAAAATACAAATTTTGTCCTAACTACATCAAATGCACTAATTGTCTGCAATTTAAACGCTATTCGTTTATAAAACTATTGTCCATAAATATAATACATAAAAATAATTTTTGGGTAATAAAAATAATCCAGGTTAAAGATGAAATAAAGTGATGTTATTTATGTCAAAATGCTTTTAAAAATTACTTGTAACAAAATAAATTGTAAACTACACAGGTCTAATCATAACTCTAATATAATTTGTTTTGTAAAATTATACAATGTTAAAGGAAGAATTATTGGAAAAGTTCGAAGAGAATTCTAGAAAGCTAAAAGAAGAATTATTGGAAACGTCTAAAATACTTAAGGAAGAATTGCTGGAAAAATCCGAGGAGAATTCTAGAAGGTTTGAATAATTACTAGGAAAGTCCGAAGAAAGTTCTAGAAGGCTTGAAGAATTGCTAGAGAATGTAAAAGCGTTGGAAGAAAAAGTTTTCGACGAATGTTTTGAGAATGCCAGCGCGTTAGGACTGTTGGCGAAACAAGATAGGGTAATAAAAATGGTAGAAGAGAAAACAGTCCAAACCCAGATATCACGTTAGTTTACGGCAAGTTTGCTTTTTAATTGCTATTCCCTAGTCATGTACAGTTTAATCGATAAACATACTACAAGTTTTAAGCAGCTTTAATGTGCAAGCATAATAACGGCAATCGCCGGATGTGTTCGGAATTGTTCGCCATGCGCATGTCCCAACTAATGTTTAACAAAGAACAATTGAACGCAAGACAAAAAGAAGTTTTTAAGTTTTAGCTATTTATGTCTGTTATCAAGACATAACAAGTAAATTACAAGGTAATAAGTCTCTTTAATAGTTATTTATGGTACAAGTGAGTTAAGTAAGATATTATCCACCAACGAAAAATTTACCCTCGAGGGCCGGCAGGCCCGAGAGGGTTAATTTTTCTAAGTGGATAATATCCTTAACTCACGCGTGCCATACAAAATTTTATCCAACACCTCTTTATTTAAGTTTAAACATCGAATTTGCAATGTATAGTTAGTCTGTAGTTTTGACGATAATACTCTAGCACGATGACTGGATTTTAATAATATTAAGTAACGTAAGCTGGTGATTGGTTGTTATCTTTGAAGGAGTGAGTTTTTTAAAAATAACCCACGTTGCTAGGGGCAACGTAGGTTATAATGTAACATAAGAGTAAACAATCACTTTCGTTATTTAAAATGACCATAGTAAACATGATATTTATATAGAGGTGTTGGATAAAATTAATTTTCTGTTTTATTATGCTTTAGTACCTCATAAGTAATTAATTAGGCTATTCAACCATCTCAACCGATCTCAACATGGGAAATCAAATATGGTGTGGAAGTCACACAAATGGTTATTATAATTTTCCTAACAAATTGCAAAATATTACTTTTATTAGTAATTGACTAAATTCTCAAAATACAGAACTATTGAGTAGTAGGGTAAACAAACGCTGCTACAATCCTTTATAACCTTATTTTAACAATATTTCGTGTTCCATTTGGTTATTTTAAGGACTGATGTACACACCGCTAAGAATTTAAAATTCTAATAGAAATGTTTGTTTGCATCTTTTTCAGAAATTAGTTTTGCTTCCCTCCAATAAATAGAAAACATGTATTGCCACTACTCCATGTCATTTAATAAAGTGATCTATTTGGCGAAATTCTCAATTAAGCAGAAAGTTTTCGAGCATTTCGAGCATACTGTAACAATTATAATAAAATATTTGTTTATTCGTAAAAATTCAATGAAAAGAAAATACATTATTTAAACTGCACCTCCTGTTAAATTAACAAATGAATATCAATTTTGTATAAGAATAGGTGATACCCTTTTAAAGTTATGCATCCGTCTACAAAATTGCCAAAGGGAAAACAACTCGAGTGTAATTTGCAATAAGTCTATTTATTAAATACTCCAGATGTAGCGTCATGGCAAAAAAATATGCAATAGTGAAATTCACTGATGAAGAAGATGCACCAGGAGTTGTTCCTTTGAATTGGGTTTTCCTAAATGAGAAGTTGTCGCTTTCCCAATGTGAAATCAGATGAGAGAAGGGAAAATTAATTTGTTTGCAAGCAGAACCTGCTAATGATTGGATTTTATGCCCAATAAAGATTTTACAAAAATATGGTAAGAGCAGCAGTGTATTATTAATGTTCATGCTTCTTGCTTAAATGGTATACATTTTTCCATTTTCTTTTAAATTTAAACTTAATTATAGGTAAATAATTTGGTCATGATATTCAACATATGCAGTTTCATAAACTTCAATTCAAAACATTTCTCCTCGAGGTTTGCCATCAAAAAATGACATAAATCTGCCTTAGAGTGATACCGACATGGCATTTAAATTAACCATTGTTTATTTTATGTTATATGCAGCAAGATATGACCTGTCTTAATTGCCCTTTTTTTTCACGGCACACCTCGAGGGGAATTTTCTGGATCACAGGATATAATTATTATAATGACAAATATTATAGTAAAATAGCTATTTATGTCACAAGTACATAAAGTAAGGCTTTATTTGACGAGTCTGTTTGTTGCCGAGCGAGCTTGCGAGCGAGGCCAATAAATGACGAGTCAAATAAAGCCTTACTTCATTTACGCGTAACATACAAGATTTTATGTCCGATTGCATTATAAAGTATTATTATAATTTTTACTTGTACCTAATTGAATACAATAATAAAAATAAATTATTAAATTTCGTAGTTTGCTTTGGTTGTTGACATTAGCAGTTGATATTGTTTTTTTATTAGTTTGCCATTACTCCAAAAATGGAAACAACTATTTCTGTCAAAGAAGAAATTTCTGACGAAATCAAAAATTACGCTGCTACCGCTAAAGATTCCTTATTACCATCAAAATCCAGACATTTATACGAAGCAACATATAATGCATATCGCAAATGGTGTTCCAGTAAGAAAATTATAACAACTTGTGAAGACAGCATCCTAGCGTATTTCAACAGCGATCTTTCACGGTATAGAAGTTCTTCTCTATGGAGCAAGTATTCGATGCTACGATCGACCATAAGTTTACGTGAAGGTGTTGACATTAGTAAATTTCCAAGTGTCATTCCTTATTTGAAACGAAAAGCAGAGGGATACAAACCAGAAAAGTCCTTGACATTGACTAAAGAACAGGTAGATGATTTTCTGATTAGAGCAGACAACGGAGTACATTTATTTAACAAGGTAAACATTTTAATTGCGTTTTGTTTTGAAAATCTACTAAAAACATATTCCGTTTTAGGTTATCCTCATATTTGGTGTGGCTGGTGCTTGCAGAAGTCAAGAATTAGTGACATTATTGACAACATGTGTCAAAGATTATAAAACGCACTTCATAGTCAATCTAAAAGATACCAAAACCAAAGTAGATCGATCTTTTATAATAGTACCAGGTAATCTCGAGCATGTAAACCTACTTGAACTTGTCAGAGCCTACATGGCACTTCGGCCGGTCAGGACACCGCACCAAAGATTTTTTATCAATTACATTAAAGAAAAATGTACCGTGCAACCAGTCGGAATACATAAAATTGTGCCAGCAGTGGTGGCCAGATATCTAGGCCTAGAAAATCATTCTTCATATACGGGTCATTGCTTCAGGCGCACCTCCGCTACGTTTCTAGCAAATGCAGGAGTCAACATGGAAGGATTAAAAAGACATGGGGGTTGGCGCTCATCTACAGTGGAAGAGGGATACATTGATGATTGTGTAAATAACAAAATCAACGTTGCAGAGAAAATCCTCCTGAAGAATCTTCTATTTCTAGTGTCTCTATAGTAAATAATGAAAAATAGTAGATTGTTTTACAAGTAAAGAAAAGTGATTGTTTTCTAGCGAGGTGAAAATAGATTGATTCACGAGCGAACGAAGTGAAGCGAGTGAATTAACTTTTCACGAGCTAGAAAATTCACTTTTCTGACGCGTAAAACATGCTATTTTTTTGTATCCTTAATGGAAAATGAAGAATGAAAGCAATAATCATTATTATGTGTAAATTATTTAAATTACTGTCATAGTGGCTTGTGCGAAAACATGGTAACCATAAATAAACAGTGAAAATTCTGACAGAAAATGGAATCAGAAAGTTTCTGTGAAGATTTTGCGAGTGAAAATCGTGAAATTGTGGAGGCCGCCAACGAAGCAACGTTAAATTTGCTACCAACAAAGTCACGGGAGAAATATGAAAAGTGCTATAACCAGTTTTGTGAATGGAGAGTAAGTCAACACGTGGAAGGTGTTGATGAAAACATTATGTTAGCATTCTTTTTTGGAAAGGTATAATAAATAGTTTGATGTGTTTTTAAATACATTTCAATTATTTGCATCTTTTTTGCAGTCCAAGATTCTAAAGGCATCATCCTTGTGGTCGACTTATTCGATGATTAAAAGCACCTTGCAAATACACGAAGGTTTAGATATTTCAAAATATAGAAAATTAATTGCGTTTCTGAAGAAACAAAATGAAAAGTACGAACCCAAAAAGTCAAAAGTTTTGACGTCTGAGCATGTCTTGACATTTTTGAATGAAGCTTCAAATGATTCATTTTTATTTCTGAAAGTGGCTTTAATTTTTTCTCTAAATGGTGCATGCCGCAGTGAAGAATTGCGATCACTGACAGTTGACGATATAGAAGAGACGGAATCGGTTGTCCTCGTAACATTACGTAATACAAAGACGAAGAAAAAACGAGTTTTCACTATAACTTCCGAAGCTAATGGAATTGAATTGTATAAGCAGTATCGGAAATTAAGACCAGAGAATATTAGTCATCGCCGATTTTTTATTTGTTACCGAAAGGGCAAGTGTACAGTGCAACCAGTGGGTATCAACACATTTTACGGAATGCCAAGGAAAATAGCTGAATATTTAAAACTTCCAGAAGCTAGCGGCTATACAGGTCATTGCATGCGTAGGACATCAGCTACGTTGTTAGTTGATCACGGAGGTAGTATTTCCGATTTGAAAAGACTTGGGGGATGGATTTCAACTTCTTCCGCCGAAGGATATATTGAAGACTCTATCACAAATAAAATTCAAACATCAAAAAAGATCTTCAGTACTTTGAATCATCAACAGAACATGTCAAAGCATCACCCCCCGTCTCCTAAATTGATCAAGTTGATGGAGCAACAGCAAATAGATTTGGAACAACAGTTTCAATCAACTTCTTCAAGCGTCGATTTATCAACGAGAGCCACCTCAAGTGGACTATCTTTTCATAATTTAACTAATTGTATAGTAAACATTTACCAAAATAAATAAAATAACTAACGAGTAAAGTGTTGTTGCTAACGATTAAAGTGTTGCTAACGATTAAAATAGCAGTTTACTTTATTAATATCTACCTATTCAAGTTACAGTTTTCCATTAAGGATACAAAAAACAAGAATTTCGAAAACAGTAAAGAAAAGCAACGACAATTTAGGGATGAATATTCCTAGTAACAGTAATTGTGTTATAAAAATTAAACATTATCATAATTATCAAGGCGGACTAGAATAATTACAGTAAGTAAACTATTATAGTATTCAGTTATAATGTAAATTTACTCAAAATAAACTATTGATATTTATTGAGATACCTGTGATTTTGACGTATACAACTGACGTACAGGTACTTTATTGGTACTAGTGGAATAAAGTTACTTTATTTTACGAGTACAATAATAAGCCAGTTCACTGCCGCAAAACAATACAATACACAGTACTTTATAATGCAATCGGACATAAAATTGTTTATCCATCTTAAAAAGTACAAACTATTACGCCTGCTGTAAATATTAGTCAATCACTTATTTGTTTTGATTACAGAAACATATTCAAAGGCTTGTTTGGACTTACAAAAAGCAGAAGGCACGTTAAATTTAGATACAGAAGATGATTTGCCGAATGCAAGAAGACGTAAAAAAATAATCTCTTGCCGGAAGATGATGAAAACGGTCATGGAAAGCGGTTCAAAAAAGTTGCAGACAAAAGACAAATTCCTGAATATCCCTGTTTTCGTAATTCTAAAGAAGTGGCCTCAACGTGTCTAAAACCAGAAATACTGAAAGTGCATCGGCAGCTTTACTTCTTCCGCAACCTCCTCTATTGCTGCATCTGGTAAAGTCACGATAGTATCCGACATCTCTCCAAGTTCTTCTTCAGCTGCAAATATATAAACACTTAATACTTTTTTATTGCATATTATATTGGTACGTATGTATTTAAATTAAGTTATAGTAATCATTATATACATTTTTAATTTTTAATACATGCCTTCGTCTCTACATGAGGTTTGTACAGATGGGGGAGTTGGACTTTTTAGTCGTTTTCTCTTAGACCCACTAGAGCTAAAGGAAAATATTGTGGGCACTCCATTGGCTCTTAATTTTCAATCAACTCGTGTCTTCTCCCACATTTCCGGAGCAAAATGAACCTAAAATGACTGATCATTTTTATGCAATTACCATTTCCTATAAGTAAGTACAGCTTAATGATATAACAAAAACGAAGGCCTACCTCACACAACGAAGAGCCATCGGTTGGCTTTCATTCGTCTCGTCTCATTTTAATAGCCCATTCCTCCCGTCTATTTGGGTCTTTTGGAAATCGTTTCATTAAGAACCCTTTTTTTGCGGAATTCGTGCATCCCACTGCAGCACAACCAGGCATCTTGTTATCTGAAAACGACATAAACTCCATCAATGATGGTACTCTTTAAGGTTATACTTGGTAATTTTTACCTTAATAACTGGCTCAGTCCATACAATAAAAAAATGTCACTTTAATAATAATTGTCTATAGTTAAACGTTTTGCTATGATCGCTCTGATTTCACCTTTTTACTCGGTTCAACACACAACGTGGAACAACACAGTTCAACGTTTAACACAAAACCTCAACATGTGCTCGCTCATGTGCAACAGCGCAACGCAACACGTAAAACACGGATGTAAGATGTAAACACTAAATGCCGGTTTTGCAAAGTTTCGCGTCAATATGGCGGCCAATACCACGTGAACCAATCGGAAAGAAGCCATACTCGTGTCGCCACTGTCTTGATAAAGCCACTGTAGCCAGCGAATTCCCTATCTCTCAATAGCAGCGAAGTGCCGACTATAAAAGCAGACGTTCCAAGCTTGACAATAAGAAGATTCAACTGCATTCTGTAATTGTGTTTTGGTTTATATACTGCTTTTGTTAATTCTGCTAAATTTGTTATCAGGTATGTACATAACTTATTTTTTCAGTATTGGAGAGTTTAGTAGCGTGCTCGGAGTGCAATAATAACAATTACTTAAAAAATTAATACAGTTATTAAAATGTTAATAAAGGAAAACTGATTTTTCTAAAATATTTTGCATGTATTTTTGTATAATTCTTTTCGTTTTTTAATATTGTTATATAGAAATATTTTTTACTTATAATTTTGTTTCAGTTTTAATACCGTCATAATGGATAAGTGGCTAAAAATAGGTACCCAACGTCCAGATAATGAAAAGAATGACAATACAAATGAGAATAATGGACCAACATCTAATAAACTTAGAAAAACTGTGGATGAAAACCCAAACAAATATGAATCCAGTGGCACTGATTCTACTTCGAAAATATCGAACGAAATACGTTATCTAATAAAAAATTGAGAAAATATCAAGAAGAGTTTATTAAATACGGATTTACATTTAGCGTTGTTAGTGGGGAAGAACGTCCATTCCCAAGCAGCATTTAAGTAGCAGTAACTGAGATCGGAACTTTGATTGAGTAGTTGTTACGTAACTGCAACTAAATTTATGACTTTGTAGGTTTAATTTCTTCAATTCGGAATATTTTAGTAATTGTGTAGTTGTTTCTACTATTTATTGGAACTATGTAGTTTCATTACTTCTGAGTAACTATTAAAGTATGTGGAACGGTATTGCCACTTAGCATACTTACTTTAAAGTCGTTGCAACTTCAAAGTGGTATTATGATTGTAGCAGTAACTTGCCCGAAGCTACTTTAAAGTTTTAGTAGTATTGAATGTAAAACTTACGTTTTTGCTACCCAGGAGAATCACATTAAAGTAATTTTTCGTAAACTACTCCATCTCCATATTTACTTGTAAAATGTTGGATTAATCAATAATCATTAATCAATTTGCAATTTGTTATGATTGTTAATAGATGTTTTACTATATAACCTTCAATAAAAATAACAATTGGTGCGAAATTGTGCCTTAAGGATTGTTATGTATGTAGCTTGAAGTTGGCAACATTTATTTGTAGTGATGTAACCCATGTAACTAACCAATCCTGGCCCGTCCCCTGGGCGAGCGTCAGTAACACTTGAGCCGACTTAGAGGATACACGTCTTCTACAGTATATGCATTGTGTATGTAATTCGCCCTGCTCACTCAATATTAATAAAGTTAATTAATGACAATAATTGTGTATCTTTTATTTAAACACATAAGAGAACATAACAGGAATAATATAAAAATGGTTTCTATCATGTGTATCAACTTATAAGTATTTCGTGTATATTTATCATATTTTATTAAAGACATTTTTTTACTAAAAAATATATTTAAAGAAGGCGCGTTGTTATTTTTCGATCTATCATCATCATATTTAACAGAAAACTTGCAATGGTTTATAATTTTGGTGTACTGGAATGACAAAATAATCAAACATTTCATCGTTCTTTGTATTAAGTACGTATTACACATAAACTGGTAATTCATTTTGTGACACGATGCAATCATTTCAATAGTCGTGAAAATTTGGGTACTAAATCTTATATACCTGCTGAACACTAAAAGTCAATTCTGGCAGCCCGGGTTATACTACCCCAAAATTACTAAGAGGGTGAGAAATAAGATTCCATTTATTTAAAGTAACAGTCATGAAATTGCAAGAGTTACTTTCGATAGTATTCTCTATTTATAAAAAATATTGCCAGAACATTTCTTCCCCTTCTAAATGTTGCCAGAACGCTGTAAATGTTGATTTAAAAAAGTGACATTTTTTGTTATTTTAAAAATCTTGAAATTTTGACACAATAAATAAAGTAGGTATATGTAGGTTTACATGTTAGTGCGAGCGAGACAGTTATATAGCGGCCTGCGGGTTAGAGAGAGAATCTTATTTCTCACCCTCTTAGTAATTTTGGGGTAGTATAACCCGGCCGCAGGGGGCTGCCAGAATTGACTTTTAGTGTTCAGCAGGTATATAAGATTTAGTACCCAAATTTTCACGACTATTGAAATGACAACTCGAAATACGTTGCTGGCTCTTGGTCTATTATATCAAGTATGATACACACTTGCATCAAGCTTGAATGACACTTGAATAAGCTTGCATGCCACACTAATAAGCTTAAATTAAGCTTGCAAAACAAGTTTTGAGTGCAATTTATACTTTTGGTAACTAGGATGCTTGACTCGAGCTTGCCATAAGTATAAACCATTGTCAGAACAAGCTTATTGCAAGGTTCGACGACTGTTACGACAATCTTGTCCTGTATCCAAGTAGTTCTGCTATCTGGGAATGCAGCTGCCGCCAACAACAAAAAAAGATAACATAACCGAAATTCTCGAAGATAGAATGACTCAAGTACGGTTTTCCTCAACGTCTGAGTGGCCGTTTAATGAAATAAAGAAACAAATTAAAGAAGAAAGGGGCCCTGCCGCAGGGATAAAAGTGAAACCACCCACGTTCGATCGAAAGATACCTTGGTCCACTTATTATAAACAATTTGAGGCGGCTGCAAGGGCCAATGGATGGAATAGAGAGGAAAAGGCCGTTTCTTTAACTGTAATATTGCGTGGAGACGCGTTGAGCATCCTGCAAACAATTCCAGCAGGACAAGAAAATGATTACCAGCTGTTAGACTCTCGGCTGGAGATGAGATACGGAGACGCGCATCTTCAAAAAGTGTACCATACGCAGGTGAAGAATCGTGTCCAGAAGAATGGAGAAAGTCTTCAGGAGTTTGAAGCCGATGTTTCGCGGCTGGTCCGATTGGCATACCCTACGGCACCCGATTCATTTCTGGGACAACTCGCTGTGGAGATCTTCATTGGTGGACTAAGAGACGGGGAAACACAACAATCATTGAGGTTGGCACGACCAAGAACAAATAATGATGAGCTTGCCCAAGCCTTAGAATTTGAAGCAGCAGAACAAGCGTCCCAAGGCCACGAGCGTGTTCAAACCGTTGTGGAATAAGAAGAAGGTTCTAAAGATCAGCTAGAGGAGTTACTACTGGCAGTTCTTCAGAAGGAAAAAGGCCGTAAGAACAATCTTCAAGAAGTTCCAGGGACCCGCTGCTGGAAATGTGGCGAACAAGAACATGTACAACGCCCTTGTCCCAAAATAAGAAAAGTACAGCCATCGGAAAAGTTAAAGGGGGTTGGCAAGAGGGGGCGAACGTTGACCGGGAGTGAAGATGCCCCGAAGATCAACGTCCAACGCAGTGTCATCGAAGAATAGTATCGGCAGTCTGTAGATGGGAAGATTCCTAACCGAATTGTTCCACTACTTATTGATACGGGGGTGACAAAATCAACTATACGCCCTGACGTTCTACGAACAAGTATGAAGCTGTTACCGACAACTATTCAACTCCGTACGGCGACAGGTGAAGTAACACCTACACGCGTGTTAGTGGTGAAGATGAAGATTGGCATTGGAAGTGAAGAGCATGATCATGAGGTGCTGGTAGCGGATATCACTGACGACTTCATCTTGGGAATGGACCTCCTGAGAAAATTCGGTTTTACATTGGACTTGAAGGAGGGTGATTTGAAGGTCGGTAACGAAAAACTTCCTTTGCACCCGCGAGAAGACCCTGTCGTAAGGGTCTTGTTGACAGAAGACGTGATATTGCCGGGTCGGAGCGAGATAATTGTCGATGCAGGTTTAGATGGAGATCTTCGGATAGGATGTGTGAGAATAATGGAGCCTGTCTGTGATAAGAAAATCCATAGTGGCATACTGGTGGGAAAACCGCTGATCAAGGTTGGAAAGACAATACCGGTGAGGATTATGAACGTTAATGTCGAGCCGGTGACATTAAAGAAGAGCACTCCTGTGGGACAGTGTGTGCCAGTATTCCGAGTAGCCAGGTCTATGGCTGATGTTCCAAAACCTGTGCCCAAAGATCATGGTGGAAAATTAGTGGGTATGGTTACTAGTTCGTGTGAAGACCTTAATAGAACGGAAGTGAAAGAGGTACAGGGTTTCGTTCGCCGATACCAAGATATCTTCGCTCTTGACGATAGCCAGAAGTGACTAACCAATATTGTGCAACATAAAATCAATACAGGGAACTCTAGGCCAGTCCGACAGCAACCAAAACATTTGCCTTTAGCCAGGCGAGCAGAAGCCGAGAAGATTATTACCGATATGGAAGAACAAGGGGTCATCGAGCCATCCAACAGCCCATGGGCATCACCGGTGGTCCCGGTCAGCAAGGACGGTCAACGAGATTCTGTGTGGACTATCGGCAGCTCAATAACGTCACCAAGAAAGATAGTTATCCTTTACCACGCATCGACGACACGTTAGATACCCGATGGTTTGACTTTGGACTTAAAGAGTGGTTATTGGCAAGTTGTGGTAGAACCTGAAGACCGGGAGAAGACCGCGTTTACTATTGGTTCCGGGTTATGGCAGTTCACGGATATGCCTTTCGGCCTAGTAAAGCTCCGGCCACCTCTGAGCGTCTAATGGAGACCATCCTGAAGGGTCTGTCATGGAAGACTTGCCTGGTATATCTATATGATGTGACCGTAGTCAGAAAATCATTCAATGATCATCTGAAGAATCTAGAATCTAGAATAAGTGTTCCGGAGACTGTGCGGAGCCAACCTGAGATTGAGTCCGAAAAATTGCCACATATTCCGAAAGGAGGTAAAATTCCTCGGGCAGGTCGTATCACAAAATTGAGTGGCAGCCGACCCTGATAAAATCTGTGAGACCCAAGAGTGGCCAACACCGAGAGATAAACACCAAGTTCGTAGTTTTATTGGGTTATATACCTACTACAGGCGTTTCGTTCCTGGGTTTGCCAATATAGCGAAGCCATTTCCAAGTTAAAGAAAGATGGGCGCGAGTATGTTTGGAGCGGGGAGTGCGAAACAGTTTTCCAGCAGTTGAAGTGTGCCCTGACAACAACACCAATATTGAGCTACCGACGGAAATTCATACTTGACAGATGCAAGCAATCTGGCCATTGGGGGTGTACTTTCTCAGATACAAGATGGACAAGAAAAGGTCATCGGTTATTTTAGCAAGGTTTTGTCGAAAGCCGAAAGGAATTATTGTGAAAGAACTATTAGCTGTTGTGAAGTCCGTTGAGCACTTCTATAAATAATTCTTCGTAAGGAAGTTTTTGTTGAGGACGGACTATGCCGCGTTGAAATGGCTCCTGCAATTCCGTAATCCTGAAGGCCAGGTCGCAAGATGGATTGAACGATTACAAGGATATGATTTTGACACGGAGCATCGAGCGAGCACCAGCCATCGAAATGCCGATGCTCTTTCAAGAATACCCTGTCCGACGGACTGCCGTCATTGCTCTCGTCTGGAAGAGGTTTGCCAAGTATTAAGAACTACTATCGTCAACGACAATTGGTTGCCGAAAGAATTACAGCGACAGCAGGAGGCCGATCCTGAATTAAAAATGGTACTGGAATGGAAGCGTGTAGGAAAAAGGCCTGCCTGGGAAGCCGCCAGCCATTCCAACAGAACCCTTATAGCATATTGGAGCCAGTGGGAGTCTTTGAAGGTAGAAAACGATCTCCTGAAGCGAATGAAAAGGGCTCCAACATTAGGTCTCAGTTCGTGGTTCCAAGAAGCCGAGTGACAACAGTATTACGACTTCTCCATGACGGTGCCTCAGGAGGACACTTCGGCGTGAAGAACACTCTGGAGAAAGTTAGGAAGCGTTTTTATTGGGTCAATTGTAAAGAAGACGTGAACGAGTGGTGCCGGAAATGCAAATTATGTGCTACTGGTAACGGACCCTTGGGGATACGAAGAACACCTTGGAGGCAGTACAATGTGGGTAGTCCTCTAGAAAAAATAGCTGTAGTCATTGCCGGAACATTTCCCGTGACCGACGATGGGAATAAATATATCTTAGTGGCAATGGACTGACTATTTTGCCAAATGGCCAGAAGCATATGCCCTATCAGACCAGGAAACCGCAATTGTTGCTGACGTACTAGTCAAATTCGGATCAAGGACGTAATTTTGAGTCTATACTCTTGGAGAAGTCTGTCGATGGTTGGGCATTCGCAAGATTCGGACTACACCGTTACATCCGCAGAGTCCGATGGAATGCGGTAGAACGCATGAACTGGGCAATGAGCGAATATTTGGCCAAGGTGTCTCCGATCATCAATGACACTGGGATCAATATCTGCATCTGTTCCTGATGGCTTATCGTGCATTGATTCACGAAACAACCGGACACATCGGACCAGCGTCTGTGGTATTTGGACGCGAGCTACGGTTACCGTGTGATCTTGAATTTGGATGTCTACCTGCAGAACAGTAGGTAGCCGGAAATGATTATGTTCTTAAGGAAGAAGTTGGAGGATATTCACGGCCGAACCCAAAACAATAGCCGAATCCCAAGTGACCGAATGAAGACTTTGTACGATGTGAGAGCCCAAGAAGGAGGGTTTCAACCTGGACAGCTTGTTTGGTTATACAACCCGCAAAAACGTCGGGGCTACTCGCCAAAGTTATTGGTAGGGCCCATCCAGGTGAAGAAACGAATAAATGATTTGATTTACCGCATCCAGAAATTGCCAAGAGGGAAAACAAAGGTGGTACACTCCAATCGTCCGCTGCCCTATGAGGGAAATAATAACGCAGTCCCGGCTCGGGAAGATGAGGATGAAGTGACTGTCAGTACCGTAAGGCCTGAAGATGATCAGCCAACCTTTGGAGAATTTATGGCTGCGTTTTCCGGAACTAGAAAAGCGCGATTCGGAGTCACGACCGAGATGCAACAAGATCTCCGGGTCCCTGTTGATTATTCCATTGCCCACTGCGTCTCCGAGGACCTCCGCATGGCAAGAGGGATAGCAGTAGTGTTTAGAAATACATTTAGACGGCTGGATGAACTTCAAGAACAGCTCTATTGGTAAAATCTTACACTTGCCCGATCGTGGACGCTCTATTTACTACCTAGTAACGAAACAGGCTTACTACCAGAAGTCCGGTTACGCGGACCTGTGGAGGGCGTTGTGGAATTTGAGGACCAAGTTGCTTACTAGGGGCATTAACAAATTGGCAGTTCCCAAACTCGGCTGTGGGCGGGACCAGTTGGATTGGAGGATCGTTAGAAACATGCTGGAAGTTATCTTTAAAGGTAAGGACGTGAAAATCTTGGTGTGCAGTTTTGACCAACAGTCCGCGTCCAGGCCAATGAAGAATGTGGACTGTTACTTCTACAATAATGGAACGTGTAGTGGAGGTGAAGAATGTCGATATCGTCACGGCCCTTTCTACAGGAACCAGAGAATAAAACCTGTTCTGGGGCAGGACAGACTTGAAGAGGGGGCAGTGTAAGGAATGGGAAAACCCCCTATACGAAGAACATGCTAGAAGATTCGAGATATATGATGACACATCTGCGGGCGGCTAGACGAGATACAATAGACGAGTATGTTCCAAAGTTTTCTAGAACGTTTATATGGGAGATATAAATCGTCGCCGCTGATAGAAGAGGATCGATTAGTGTTCAACCGGTGAATTGAATAAATGTGCTTTGTGTAATTAGTAGTCAAATATTAGTGAATAAATGTTTAATAACTGTTGTAATAATAAATAAATAGTCCTTAAATATGTTTCTAAAAATATCGAGCATTAAGTTCGTTAACAGTTTATAATTATAGTGTTAAATAATTAGTTAAGATTAAATTAGTGTATGTAAATAATATTTCTCTTGTTAATAGACGATTAAACAGCATTTTTGTTATTATTTTAAAAAGAACGTTACAATATGTTTAAAAATGAGAAGTTACAAAACTAGAGACCTTCAAAATAAAAAACTCAAATGCTGCAATTTGGATAAGAACGCAAAAAAGAATGGTTGCTATTAAGAAATACATTAGTGGTATTTGTGTTTGTGGTAGCTGTAGCGTACCCGCTACCGCTAGATACTGACTACTGTGTTAGTAATATGTTTAATGGATACACAATTCCTCACAAAACAGGTATAACTAACCGAAGTCAAAAAATGTTCTATAAAATGCAGAAAGAAATTAAGGTAAAAATGCAGTGGCGTGCGGTGAGAATTTAGGCTAGGGAAGTAACCACGATTTTGATTTTAATATACCTAGGTACAATATAAAAAACAGTGTTATAATCATTAAAGCTTAAAAGTTTTTCAAAGAAAGACTTTTACACTTTATACTTGTGGAATTTGTTGACTAATATTCTTTATTTTAAAAAAGTACTACTATTTATTTAGAATGCAACTCGATTTTCCGGTCATTTTTTAGCAAAATATCTGGTGCAAGTTTTAATCTTTGTTATTAAATTTTAAAGTTCTGGTTTTGATCTGCATTTTTCAACAATTTCTAATAATTGATCGTTTTTTCTTGAACTATATTTGGTGAATTGTTGATTCTCTGTCAATTTCTGCAATACTTATAAAATAACCACTACTTTAGTCCAACAATACTTATTTCCTCCTACCTTAAATTTTTACAAACGATAACATTCTCACAAAATAAACCTGAACTATATTCCTTGCTTGCTCGTCCAAATCACAAAACTAACCATCTTATTGTTCAACCAATAAAAACAGATATGAAAAAAATAAAATAATTAATAATATTACAATATAATACAATAATGAGCCTCTATGGTACGCACTTTTTGGTAATTTTTAATGTTTATTGTTTTTTGTTTTTGTGATTTACATATAAGATTTTATAATATATTTTTAAATTTGTTTTTAGCTGAAATAAATTTGATAAAGAGGAAAGTCCACCCTCAAAACGTCATTTTAATATAAGAATTCTACTCCTTTCATTTATGAACTCAAGAACCAAAGAAAAAATCTAAAAGTTTATATACAATTTCTAATTTCTCTTCAAAACTGTATGCAGAAAATTCTTTAATTACAAACTGAACGACAAAATCGTCGCGATTCGGATGTAACGGAAGTACTCGAACCTTCCACCGAAGCAGCAGAATTTGTAGACGTAGCGATAATGCAATTTTAAATTTGCATACAGAGCAAACTATATAGAATTATTTGTCTTTAAAAAAGTTCCAGTTATTATAAATTGAAATAATAAAATGTTTCAAGATACAATCTCATTCACAGATTTACACTACTTAAGTAACATTTAACAAACACTAAAATCGAACAAATAGCCAAATTATAATAAATAATAAACATTTGGGCACGGAGCACACTAAAAATAACGATCTTATACGATGTCAACCGTATAACCTCGCCCGCTAACGATGGCATGGACTCGGCGAAGAGAAGAGCAGTAAGCAACGGAATCAGTGCTTATATGCAGTGTATGTAACACATTTGAATCGGTATTACCTTTCCGCGCCAGTTTAATGAGCCTAATTTAAAATAGTACTCTTAATTATACTTTTTGCTCTACGGAATTGATATTGAATTTAAGTTGATTAAATATTTCAAATTTAAATAAACAATAACCATAATTTTATAAAAATAGTTTTGTTAGCATTGATTTTTATTTTTAATAAATTCTTAAGGGAAGCATTGCTTCCATGGACCGCACGCCACTGTAAAAATGTAATGAAGTATTAACGTATGGAGATGTTATTTTTCTGTTGTGACTATAAGAAAAAGCATCACGTTCGGGCGCCATTTGAGATGAAATTTATAATAAATAATTGGGAACATCCCAAACAAATCGATGACGAAAGGTAAGAGGTAAAAATTTCAAAATTGAATTATTATAATGCTCATTAACACATGGAACAGTCATCCGACAAAAAAGCAAAATCACCTGAAGAAAAATGCACCGGCTATTCTAAATTCTTTTTATCAAATTGGAAAGCAAGTTCCAAAATTAACATGAGACTCTTTCAGGCGGGTCGCTATAAATGAGGCACTACTTAAAACACATCTACAAAACATTATTAACTGACCACATACAAACAAAACAATCAAAGTTTATTCTCTTTCTTTTATTAGCTAAATAAATTCTTTAAAACTAAAAACAACAAACAAAATTACCTTACTTAAATCCAAACTACTTAATCTTGACGCCTTATTTTAATTACCAACCTGAGCTAGTAGATGTCTGTAAAATTGGTAGCTGTCATTAGCTTGTTTACAACATGGCTGCAAAGTTCCAAAATTTGTTGTCTTTTGAAAAAATAGTTATTTATAGTACAAGTGAATTAAGTAAGATATTATCGAATACGAACAAAAAGTTTTCCCTCGAGGGCCGGTAGACCCGAGTGAGTTAAATTTTCTGAGTGGACAATATCCTTAACTCACGTGTGCCATACAAAATTTTATCCAGCACCTCTTTATTTAAGTTTAAATATCGAATTTGCAATGTATAGTGAGTCTGTAGTTTTGACGGTAATATATTTAATACTCTAGTGAGATGACTGGATTTTAATAATATTATGCAATGTAAGCTGATGATTGGTTGCTAGCTGTAATAGCAGCCAATAACCATTCTAAAGTAGTTAGCAATGTTTTTCTACCCACAAGTGAGTAAACTTCAATTTTAATTGCTTACAAACATCATGATTTAGCCCTCTTTTTTAGAGGTGTTGGATAAAAATTATTTGTGATGCTGGACCAATCCATAATTAATTACGACAGATGATTATTTTCCGTTTGGTACATCCATTAGTAAAAAAGCAGTGAGAAACAAATTAAATTCCCACTAAGTTCCAAACACCAACTTAAAAACATTTGTAACTGCAGGTAATATTTATTTTCCAAAACAAATTTTTAAAGTTAAAATTCACCACATTGTTGTGTTTTCCACCTTTAATAATAATACGCCATTACATTAACTCAACCTTTATTCGTGTCATCAAAAGAACAAGTGACAGTCATCATACATTAATATATATATATACAGAACGCAACATAACAAATATCCTAGTAGTTATACAACACTTTATGCAAATACACAACACCTTCCTCCCTGTAATTGAACTAAACTATAGAGTACATTGAATGCTAATTTATTATTTATTTATAACAAAAGAATTCAGTTTGCTTCCTATTTCTATTTGATCTACGTACAAAATTAAGATTTGGATTAGTAACAGTTTTTAAATGAACAGAAAGTAAATTATCACTAACATTTCTTTTCTTTAATTGATTTTGGTGAACAAACTTCACCTTACTATGTACAATGATAAGATATGTATTTGGACTTACTATTTTAATTATTTTTGCAGGTAACCATTTTACAAAATTGTCATAAACATTTTTGTACAATACATCTTCTCCCTCTTTAAAAAAAGTTTTGTTGTTAGTTTTGATACCCTGATTACTATTGTTACATTTGTTAGTAAAATTATTAATTTTTACATTTTCAGTTTTCTTATAATTATTTAATATCTTGCTGTTTAATAAATCAAGATTATTTTTTGGTTTAAAAGCTAAAATTAATTCCAAGGGTGATCTAGCTGTAACTGTAGAAGGAGTATGTCTTTGATTAAACAAAAATTGGTTTATTTTTAACTGAATGTTTAATTTATTTCCACCTTGGATGCATGCCTTTTTTAAGAAAGATTTTGCAGTTTGTACTGCTCTTTCTGCCAGACCGTTTGACTGTGGGTGATATGGAGGAGAATGTAATAACTTTATCCTTTTTGCTTTACAAAAATTGTAAAAAACATTAGAATTGAACGGTGGACCATTATCAGTTACAATTACTGAACAATATCCAAAGTTCAAAAATAATTTTTCTAATTCAGAAATAAGTGCCATACTGTGTGTAGAGTTCATGTGTCTAATATCAATATATTTGCTAAATGCATCAACCATAATAAGAAAAGTTTTTCCCGCAAAATGGAAAAAATCAAGATGAAGCCTTTGGAAGGGACTATTTTCTTTCGGCCAATTGGATTTAACAATTTCCTTTGGAACATTCATAGTTTTTTCACAAACTTCACAAGACTTAACAAAATTTTCTATGTTTTTATCAATAAAAGGCCACCATACATATGACCTTGCTAGCATTTTCATTTTTACTATCCCTATATGCCCATTATGTAAAATATTTAAAATTTTACCTTGAAGATTAGGAGCAATGATAATGCGATGACCATAATAAATGCATCCATTTTCAATTGATAAACTGTTTCGTTTTTTATAAAATTGAAGTAAATTCCCACTGATACTAGACGGCCAATGGCTTAAAAGATACTTGTAAACTTTACTTAAAATTGTATCATTTTTTGTATGTTCCCTAACTGATTCGCTATCTATTATATTTTCAGATCCGAAATAATTAATAGGATTAACTTCTATATTTGACCCTTCATTTATAGGAAGACGAGAAAGACAATCTGCATGACTCATAGAAGAGCCCTTTCTATATTGTATTTCATATTGATACTGTGACAGGATAATGGACCATCTTTGAAGCCTTGCGGCTGCTACAGAAGAATTATGTTTATTTGGAGAAAATATTTCTCTTAATGCTTGATGATCTGTACGAATTATGAAAGATTTTCCATAGATAAAATCATTAAACTTTTGTACTGCAAATATAATTGCTAATGCTTCTTTATGTAATTGTGAATAGTTTTGTTCAGTTTTACTTAATGTTGCTGAGGCAAAATAAACTGGTTTTTCCCTACCATTAACAATATGAGATAAAATAGCGCCTACACCTACCGGACTAGCATCTGTTGAAATGATGATTGGTTTATCGGGATCGTAATATTCAAGAAGACTATTGGAAGATAACAACTTTTTACTTTTTTCAAATGCATTTTGACATTCGGGGGACCAAACGAACGTTTCACCTTTTTGTTTCAATTTATTCAAGGGCCACACAACACTTGCTAAATTAGGAAGATACTGATGATAAAAATTGAGAAGACCTAAAAATGATTCTAATTCGTGCAAATTTTTTGGAGCAGGTGCCTCAACTATGGCTTTAACTTTCTCATTATTAGGACTTAACCCTGAAGCACTAATCGTGTGACCTAAATAATCCACTTTATCTACTAAAAACTTACATTTTGATAAATTAATGTGAACATTGTGTTGTTCAAGTCTTGTAAGAACGACAAATAAATTATTCTTACAATCTTCAATTGTTTTAGCCCCAATTAAAATATCATCTAAGTAACAGTTAACATTTTTTAATCCTTCAAGAATTCTATCCATAACAGACTGAAATATTCCAGGAGCACTAGAAACGCCAAATACTAATCTTTTAAATGCAAATAAACCCTTAAAGGTATTGATGACAAGTAATTCTTTTGATTTATCTGTAACGGAAAGTTGCATAAAAGCTCCTTTCAAATCAATGACGCAAAAATAAGCACACCCTGATAATTGTGCAAAGATATCTTTAATTTTTGGAATACCGTAACATCCTGTTTCTATACACTTATTAATTGTAACTTTACAATCTACACAAATACGTACACCCTCTTCCTTTTTAGGGACGATTACAATTGGACTAGCCCAAGCACTACGTTCAATAGGTTCAATTATGTCATCTTTAATAAGATTATTTAATTCTTGTTCAACTTTATCACGTAAACGATATGGTACACTATAAGCAGAGTGAAAAATAGGTTGGGCATTTTGTTTTAACACTATTTCTGCCTTATATCCTACAATAGGATCTTTTAACGATTCGCTAGTAATTTTTGGAAAATTAGATTTAATCAATTCAACCATATCAGAATGAGTAGAGTTTAAGGTATTACCTGTACTTATAGAAGCAATATACGGATCATTAAATTGCTTTCTCCAATGTGGGAACAAAACATTGAGCCAATTTCTACCCAATATACAAGTTTTTGGTCTATCTCCTTTTACAATTATTAATTTTAAAGGATACAAGTCACAGCCAAATCCCACTTCTACATCGATTGTACCTACTTCGTTTAAGGAATTTCCTGTAATAGAACATAAATTATTTTGTGAAGCTACTACTTTACAATATGAAAATTTTGAAAGATACTCTGATTCACTCATAATGGTTACCGAAGCTCCTGTATCGATTTCTACTTCTACTGGAGTATTATTAACAAGAAGTTGACAATGTTGAGGCTGATTCTCGCAACCCACGCTGTGTATCTTCTTAAAACTCTTCTTGTATCGGCACATTGACGCAACATGACCAACTTTACCACATTGAAAGCAGACCCAAGTTGCTGCTGGACAACCTTCTTTTAAGGAATGTGCTTTACCACATCGTGTACACGGCTTATTATTCAGTTGTCTGAACTTCCCAGCATTATACTGATTATTATTTGAATTTCTCTTGTATGAAATTCCTTTTTGACTTTGATAAACAAGATTTTGATGAATAGGTTGAATATATATTGATGCATTTTCTGAAGACTCCATGTTTAACGCCTTCTGACAACATTCTTCAAAACTTAATGAATCGTCGCCTAATAAGAATTGTTGGATTTTCCCATTGCGAAGACCCATAATAAACCTGTCAGTTAATGTTTCATCAATGTATTTTAATTTGTATTCGGTTGCTTTTTTTAATTCTCCTTTTGGAACTATTTCAAGGAAATCACCAAAACCACATGATTGTGCTGCTGCTTTAAGCCTTACTATAAAATCATTGATACTTTCTCCCGCTTCTTGTTGTACTTTGTGAAACTTAAATCGTTCAGCTCGTTTATTTTCTTTTGGAGCAAAATGATCTCTTAATATTTTAATTAGTTCATCAAATAATTTTTCGCTAGGTAAATTTGGTACGGTTAAACTCATTAATACCTCATAAACTTCAGCTCCAATGATGGTAATGAGTAGTGGAGTTTTTTTATCTTCTTCAATGTTGTTTACCTTAAAAAACTGCATTAGCCTATCTTCATAAGCTTTAAAATTACTTCCGGGAACAAACGGTTCTATGTAACCTAATAAACGGGACATGATAATTTTTAAATATACGCTTCTTTTTTACGCAATTAATTTTTTTCTTATTCTTCTTATATTATTACAACAACCACCACTAATTTCTTACTTATTTGATGTAATAAATGTACTTCGATACACATTCAATAAAAGGCGAACATGCGGCGGCTTCTTAACCTTACTTTCTTAATCTGCTAACAACCTCTTCAAACTATTATAATCTTCTTCAATTATATACGTAGTTTTTATATACTTTATTTCCCTAATTACGTTTATTATGCGTTTTCATCCTCGTCGCCAAATTGTTGTGTTTTCCACCTTTAATAATAATACGCCATTACATTAACTCAACCTTTATTCGTGTCATCAAAAGAACAAGTGACAGTCATCATACATTAATATATATATATACAGAACGCAACATAACAAATATCCTAGTAGTTATACAACACTTTATGCAAATACACAACACACATTGTTTAAATAATTAAATTCAAATTGTTTATTATTATTATTGTCACTCACTAACTTTTAAAAAACTTTCATAAATCAGAAACAATTGCATTAATTATTACTAAATATTTTTAACCAAACATTATTTATAACTATTAATAAATCCCAAAGCTAACATTATAGTTTTGTAGAGAAAATCTTCCTCTTCAAAAAGACATATTACAATGTTAATTTGATCGAAGAATAAGATTGTTTTAGCTTGACAATGGCGTCCATCTTAAATGCCTTCAGTTACACATTAAAATATATAATAATTAATCTAAAATAGTTAATTATATCTATCTTTGCATATAGAATCCTTCCTTAGAACCTATAGCACAATATTTACAACTTTTTAGGTATCCAAACTACTAAATAACATTAAATTTCATACTTTTAGATTACTATGTCAATACGCAGCCAAAAGTGATCTATAATCCCATATATCTTCTCTATGAAATGATACAAACATTAATAATTTGTCTCAGTTGTTCTTCAGAACCCACTTAACAATTATATAATACAGTCGCACGCCACTGAGAATTTAGGCTAGGGAAGCAACCACGATTTTAATTTTAATATACCTAGCTACAGGCGCGAATTCACGGGAGGGGGGTAATGGGGGAAATCCCCCCCAAATCTAGAAATAAGTATACATAGTATATTATTTTTCCAAAAATTTCCTCTCCCAAATAATTCTCTGGATCCGTCCCTGTTAGATACAATAAAAAACAGTGTTATAATTATTAAGCTTAAAAGTTTTTCAAAGAAGAACTGTTACACTTTATGGAATTTGTTGACTTCTATTCTTTATTTTAAAAACCTACTACTATGTATTTATAATTCAACTTGATTTTCCAATCTTCTGTAGTAAAATACCTGATTCAGGTTTTAATCTTTGTTGTTAAATTTGAAAGTTCTAGTTTTGATCTGCCTTTCTCAATTAATTTGTAATATCTCCTAATATCCAAAACTGCATGCAGAAAATTCTTTATCTCATAATTTACAAACTGAACAACAAAATCGTCGCCATTCGGATGTATCGGAAGTACTCGAACCTTCCACCGAAGCAGCTGAATTTGCAGTCATGACGATAATGCAATTTTAAATTTGCATGCAGAGCAAACAAATAGAATTATTTGTCTTTAGAAAATTCCAACTTATATAAATTGAAATAATAAAATGTTTCAAAATACAGTCTCATTCGCGGATTTACATTACTTAAGTAACATTAAATCTAACAAACACTAAATCGAACAAATAACCAAATTATAATAAATAAACATTTGGGCATGGAGCACACTTAAAAATAACTTTCTTATACGATGTCCACCCTTAACCGCATCAGTATGCGCGGCGTCGGCGAGGTAAAGAGCAGTAAGCAACATAATTCGTGCTTATATGCAGTGTATGTAACACATCTGAATCGGTATTACCTTTCCGCGCAAGTTTATTGAGCCTAATTTAAAATAGTGCTCTAAATAATTTTACTTTTTGCTGTACGGAATTGATATTGAGCTTTAGGTTGATTAAATATTACAAATTTAAATAAACGATAACCATAATCTTATGAAAATATTTTTGTTAGCATTGGTATTTATTTTTAATAAATTCTTAAGGGAAGCATTGCTTGGATGGACCGCACGCCACTGTTAAATATTAAATTAAATATAACAAAATAAAACACATAATAAAATATATGCCCTTATAGATTAATTAAACTTGGCACAAATCAAAATAATGAAAAATTTACTGAAATCGTTGCCATACAATAGTATATGTATTTAATTGTATTAAATTTTTATGTATATGTATATTTAAATACAAGTTCACAACTATGGAAGACTAAACTCTCAGGTAAGGTAATTAACCTGTTTTTTTATTCTCACATACTTCGCCTACTAAGTATGCAACCAATCGTGCATATATATGTAAATTAGGATGACAAAAGCCTACATTTCCTATGCATGTACAACGACAGAAATAAGTAATGCGTCGCCTCCTATGGGCGCCTATTCAGTATGCAACACACCTTATACATTCAAATAAAAGAAGCATAACTTTTTATTATTAAAAAAGAATTAATTTTTAATACATAGATAACAGGAAAATTATGTATAATAATAATAAGAGTATTCAACACATACTAGCAGGTTGTACAACCTTAGCGCAAACATCATGCCGCAGGACACATGACAATATGGGTAAAATAATTTATCAACAAATTATAAAAAATTATAACTTACCACAGATAACAGAGCCATATTACAAATACAAACCACCAGCTGTACTACAAAATGACAACATAACAATATACTAGGATCGAACCATACTAACAGACAACACTGTAACCCATAACAGACCCGACGTTGTTTTACATAACAATACAAATAACTCCGTGTTACTGATAAGACGCTACACACCCTTAACAAATGAAATTAAAAACCAATGGAGGGCCACAAACATGCGGACAGTTCCGATTATTCTTTCAACGACTAGACTAATACCAAAAACTACAATTACTGGTTTAAAAGAATTATGCTTACCAGACTATACAATCAATAAAATGCAAAAATCTGTAATCTTAGATAGCTGCAGGATAGTCAGAGAGTTTCTAGGCGATTCTGCAAATAATGAATGGACATAACCCTCCGGCGGCAGTCGTACAGGACCTACATACAGGGTTGCGATTATGTATGGAACCGGGTTCGTTCTGCTAAAACGGTTTGAGCTAGAATCCTGAAACTTTAAAGAGACTTAGGACTCAATAAAAACTACTTATTAAAATTTAAAAAAAAATTTTTGATTCATAAGTTTTCAAAATGCAAAGCCAACTTGATTTTTTTTAAATGGGAACATGGGTTAAATGGGACATCGTTTTTTTTCATTTTTCATTTTTATTTTTTTTTCTGAAATTCTGTCAAACAAATCATCAAACCTATTATACCATTCAATTCGGAAAAAAATAACCTTTTAAACGATGTCCCATTTAACCCATGTTTTTTTTCAT
Organism: Agrypnus murinus; assembly: GCA_929113105.1. Classification (NCBI taxonomy): domain Eukaryota; kingdom Metazoa; phylum Arthropoda; class Insecta; order Coleoptera; family Elateridae; genus Agrypnus; species Agrypnus murinus. Next base: position 71,460,236 of record OV816024.1, read on the forward strand.
TTTTCATTTTTATTTTTTTTTCTGAAATTCTGTCAAACAAATCATCAAACCTATTATACCATTCAATTCGGAAAAAAATAACCTTTTAAACGATGTCCCATTTAACCCATGTTCCCATTTAAAAAAAATCAAGTTGGCTTTGCATTTTGAAAACTTATGGATCAAAAAAATTTTTTTAAATTTTAATAAGTAGTTTTTATTGAGTCCTAAGTCTCTTTAAAGTTTCAGGATTCTAGCTCAAACCGTTTTAGCAGAACGAACCCGGTTCCATACATAATCGCAACCCTGTATATAAAGGGTGATTCTTTAAATTGCAAACAATTTCAAGGACAGATTCTTTAGATAAGAATAAGAAAAGAAGTTCCAATAAACATGTGTTTTAATTATTAATTAAAATTTTAATTATTTTAAAAGTCTCCTATTATTATTATATTACTTATATATATATTTATGATTTTATTGAAAATTGACAGGTTTATTTATAATAGGAGCCTTTTTAATGTTATTAGCAGGGCCAGCCACGGCCTTGCTAAATAGGTAGTTAAGTGCACAATTTTGCTTAGTCAAATGTATACATATAAAATTACGGTGATTCCAGGTTTTTAAACTGTAATAAAATATAAAAAGTAAACCAACTGTTCAACAATTCTTGATCATAAAATAAATTACGCAAAAGATTGATGCATAAGGTTTAATGTTTACCATATCTGGTATGCATTGTGCATGTGTAAACGATATGGGCCAGACCGGCTGATAATGCAACTTATTCTTTGTTCTACAATGTTTTACATTAGTCGACGATACAACGACACCAATTTACGTGTTTTAAATAATAGCATCCTTGTTAAAACAAAATGTAGTAACCTGTTTTTTAGCTAATCTTTTTAATTCCGTAGACAGAAATGTTTATTCTCAAAAATTGATTTAAATTTTGAAATTTATACGTCGTAAAGCATTCCTGGGCTGAAAATATAATTTAAACTAGTAACTACAAAAATGTAGGTATTAAATATAAAAAAACAAACCAGAAATCTACACTAAAAGCAACAAAACCGTAAATAATAAATAAAAAAAATACGAAGATTATTGAGAACAATAAACGAAATGAGCACAAATAATTCAAAGTATTCAGGATTATGACTGTCAGATAAGTATTTTGTGACATTGATAGTACTAATTTTTAATATACGAGGGAAGATCAATATTTACGGTCCCTGATATAGAAAGAGAAAGAATTTTTAAAACATTATTTATTTATTTTTCAACATAATCTCCCTGGACTTCAATGCACTTGGTCCACCGATGTTCCAATGCTTCAATGCCTTTCAGGAAGAAGTTTTCCGGATGCTCCTCAAACCAGCCATTTACTGCGGTCATAACTTCATTATCGTCTCCATATTTTTTTCCACGCAGGTTTTCCTTTAATTTTGGAAATAGATGGTAATCACTGGGTGCCAGGTCTGGTGAATATGGAGGGTGTTCTAGGATTTCAAAGCCAGCGTTCTGTATGGCAGCCATGACAATGCAGCTCTTGTGGACTGGAGCGTTGTCCTGATGGAACAAAATTTTGTGTGCCAACTTTCCTGGTCTTTTTCGGTTGATGCTTTCGCGCAATTTTGGAATTAACCCTGCATAATAAGAACCCGTTATTGTGTGTCCACGCTGCAAATAATCGATCATCAAAATTCCTTCTGCATCCCAGAACACTGTGGCCATAATCTTTCCAGCCGCCCGTTGAACTCGAAATTTGCGTGGAGGTGGAGAACCTCTGTGATGCCACTCCATACTTTGCCTTTTCGTCTCAGGATCAAAATGGTGCACCCATGTTTCATCCACAGTCACAAAGCGAGTGAGAAATTGCTTCCGATTGGCCTTCAGGTACTCCAAATTGGCTTCCGAATGCAGCACTCTAGAGCGTTTCTGATCGACGGTCAGCATCTTTGGAACCCAACGCGCCGAAATTTTTCTGAGATCAAGAACATTTCTTAAAATATTTTCAACTGACCCATAAGAGAGGTTCGTTATTTCCGCAATATGGCGAATAGTCAGTCTTCTATCTGCCATTACCATATCATGGATCAAATTGATGTTTTTGTCAACGGTGACACAGACTGGACGTCCCGCACCTTTCGCATGTTCGCAAGTTGTTCTGCCTAATCTAAACTCACGAGACATATTTTTCACCACTTGTTAAGAAGGGGCTGAGTCCCCTAAAACGTCTGTCATATCCTTGTAAATTTCAGTAGGTGTTAATCCTTTTTTTTTGCAAATACTTTATCACCGCTCTGACTTCACTTTTTTCCATTTTTAAAAATTGTCTGTTATCGACCAGCTTAATTATTAATAACTTTCAAAGAACAACACGCACCTACGCAAAACTTGACACAACAAATAATTAGTAATGACAGTTCTTCATAGGAAAATGAGTGACGATATCATGCAAAGCCTACTATGTCAGGGACCGTAAATACTGATCTACCCTCGTATATTATGTAATTAGGAGATCAAGCGATACTTTAAATCCGAGAAGTATTTATTCGAGTATTCGAGGATTTAAAGAAGCTTGATTTCCGTATAGCATAAGTTGTTTTATTTTATTTCGTATTTCAATCCTAATTTCTCCCTTTTAAAATTCATCCGAATTTATTGTATAAAGAAACAAGTTGCCTTGTCTGTGTCGTTATACGCATAACCAATGAGATTTGTAAAGCAGTGTGGCTGGTATGCATGATTTACGTTGTCAACAACAACGGAGATCAAGAACATCTTGAATGACTATTTGGGTATCTGGTCTTTGTCTTACAACCTGCGGAAACTTGTAATTAGTAACTCACAAATAGGGAAATGCAACTTGTAAGACAAGAATATAATATTAATAGGGGCATCATTTTATAGACAAAGAGATGCGTACGAATCCAGTTGATCAAATTAATTTGTCTATTTCTCTCCTACGTGTGTAAACCACCATTTTGTTATTCTTCTAGCTACAGTTAAGAGCTATATTTCGATTACCAATTAACATACTGTATAATAAATATAAAACTATCACTACTCTGGTCTAATGGTCGAAAATAAATCTTTGTCTTTTAGTGAAAACGCACATAAACAATCTTATTCTACGGCGCTACTCGGTGCCTACCAAATCTATTTTTCGGAACCATATACATTGACCGCTTTGACTAAGTAGTAACACTAAGGCATTAGTCATAAAGTTAGATTATGCACGGATGGTAGAATGAATGGAAACCCTTGAATTAAGACATTATACTTCTTCTTACAACTATTTATGGCTAATGAAAGTATATAAATGTAATTCATTTATTTATAAAAAGGGTAAGTATTTTTTGTAAAGTTTTGATATTCAGGAAAACAGAAATATTTTCATTTTAAGAAATAACGGCACAGTGTGAATAAGTCCTAACTGTAAAATTTGTTACATCTGACTTTGTTTAGATGGATGAGGTTGTATGGATTTGACAAAAGATATATTTTTTATTTTACTGAACTTATGCATTTATTTTTGTTTAGAGGTATAACTCTTTGAAGCAGGTAGAAGCAAAATCTTACTAAATGTTGAATTAAATAAACAAATAATAAATTGAAACTAAAAAGAATGTAGTTCACAAAGAAAAAAAAGAAATGTTAAAGAAAGGAATAATAAAATAATAACTATACCTGTTGAATGCAATATAATTGTCAGTTCGAACAACCATCCGACAAGAAAAAACTTACGAGAAAACACAAGTGAAGTGCATCGTGTATTGTGGTCTTTCATAATAAGAGTTTCCCGAACCGAATATCGAAAAACTAAATTAAAAAAAAGTGTGCTAAATAAAGCTAACTAGATAATTCCCGGTAATTACAAGTGGAAATCAAATAAATTTTAAAAATCAATTATTATTATTCGTTTTTGTGAAAAATGCAAACTGAATGCATAGTCTGCCAAGGTGCCATTCACTCCATTGATAAGGAAATTCGTTGTGATGGATGTCATAGGTATGTACAGTCATTAGCAAATGTCTTGTCCCGAGCAGGCAACACATTTAACAATTCTGGTAAAAGAAACGACGTACGTTTCGGAGCATAGTTTCTTTTGTTTACAAACAACACAGCAAATCTAACCAGTTTTAAAGGTTGCCACTCTACCTAGAGTGGCTTTGTATAACAACAATAGAGTAATAAAAACTGCTACTTTCAAGTGAGTTTCTTATTTTACTGGAATACAAAACAGCCGCTTCCCTTCTACTATCGTTTCTTCTACTTTAAGAAATAAATATCTTATACTTTTTTCTACTTTATTATAAACTCTATTAATTTATTTACGAGTTTGATTTGTTTATTTACAAAGTTTAATTATTTTGTAAACACTAAAAAAACTAAATTTTTAGTACTAACTGTAATCAGTTTTTATTACAAAAATTAGTGAAAATAATAAATAATCAAAACTAATAATCATTCCCCGAGTTTCCAAAGTAGAATCAGAGTGGGCATACAAACGAGGCATATTTAAACATTAAGGGCCGGTTTATTCACCTTCAGATAAAATTCCCAGTAGTTGCCGGTCAAAAAATAATACATGCAAGAGAGAGAGATGGGTAATTGACAGAATAATGGGTTAGAGAGAAAAATTAAACCCATTGTCTAATCTACTTAAAAGGAGGCGGGATTTAAAAAATCTGTAATCTTTCACAAATATTTTCTAAAAATTTTAGGTAAACAGATATAAATGATATATATGATCTAAGGTTCTATGCTTTGCTAAAGATGTCTCTTAATTTTTGTTTTGTGACTGTTTTGTTTTTAGTAGTTACTATATCTATGTTTCTAGTTTCTTCTTAGTTTGTAGTATTTTTATTAAAACAACTGAATATTTAATAACTTTTTAAGATTTTAACGTATTTACATAAATAAATGCCTATATTATTACTTTATTTTTATTTATCGCTTATATTAATTTCTGCCATTATTTAATTATCTAAAATACTCCTTAGCCTCTATTTTTTGATTATTGTTTTCATTATTATTTTCGTTTGGTTATTTTTTATTAAAGGTAAAGAATAAAACATAAACACGCTATATAACTTTGTTTAACTAGTAGATGCTTTCATTTAAAAGGACTAGTTTATAAAGTGTGTCAAAGAAATTTTGAATAGAATGAGTAACAAGCGTTTTTACAAGCGTGTTTTCAAAACAAGCTTTAAAGAATTTAAATATCTTTCCCAGGTAGTTGTCCATCTCTATTTAATTCGATCTCTTTCGTATACCGTATAAGGGGTATTTCGATTCTTACAGCAGCAACGTCCTTCCTCGGGACAAGACATTTGCTAATGACTGTACATACCACTTGTACTGATATAGCTCGTACCGAAATTCCATTGTTAGTAAACAAAAAGCGTACTATTAAATATTTTGTATATATTGTGAACAGAAAATAATTGAAGAAACTGAAAAAAAAGCACTGATCTTAAATTTGCAACAGGAAATTAATGAATTGAAGGAGCAGCAAAAAAGTAACCATAATAATCTTAACGAAGTAACATTTGAAAAATTATTAGTGAAATTGAAGATCGCAAAAACAGGGAATCGAATGTTATGGTCTATAATGTTAAAGAGTGTACTGACGGCAATCCACTAACTCGTAATGAATCCGATACCAATGAAATAAAACGAATATTGGGCTCTGATTTGAATATCGACCTATCTAATGCGAAAGTTATACACGTGGGAAAGCCAATTACAGATAAAAAAAGGCCAATTAAATTAATTTTGAATAACCTCAGTTGTGCCCGTTATATTCTAAAAAATAGGCAAACATTTGAATCAGGCAATATCAAAATAGGTGCTGATCGTACACCTCATCAACAGGCATTTCTAAAACATGTACAAAATAGTTTAAAAACCAGAACAGAGCAAGGAGAAGATAACTTAACTATAAAATATATTAAAGGCTATCCACAAATAATTAAAAAAAACTAAATCAAGACAACCTTAAGTATAACAAATTACAATCTATCATCAAAATATTCAATTTTTAAGAGGTAAAATGCTACAGTTAGAACTATTCTTAGACAGTTTAATTTCAACACAGAGTAGAAAAATTAAACCAGATTTAATCTTAATATCAGAACACTGGTTAGTCACAGGCGAAATTGACTTAATCAACTTACCTGGATATTACATTGCAAATGTTAGAAGTAGAGATTCAGGCACACATGGGGGAGTCCTCATATTTGCTAATAAAATACATGAATTCTGTAAAATGGAATTGGAGGTTGAATCTATTGATAAGCACTTTGAATATGTTGCAGTTAAGCATAAATCTATAAGCTTAGTTGTAATTGCTTTCTATAGAACACCGGACGGCGACAGAGATATACTTTTAGAAAAGATGTCTTTATTGCTAGATAAACTGGATACATTCAAATACATTATTCTTGCAGGAGACTTCAATATTTCATTTCATAACCAAGAAAATAATTTCACTCAAGACTTTCATAATTTAATAAATCTTCACAACTTGAGAAAATCAATTCACTCGTATACAAGAATAACAAACACTTCGAAATCTACACTACACAATATATTAACAAACATTAACGAACAAGAATACGAAGCTTACACGAAAGAAGCAGGCCTGTCAGATCATAACGGTCAGTTCTTAGAAACTTCTATAATACCAAATAATAACACCAGAAACACCTTATTCATCCAGAAAAGAATGTGTAATGAAAACAATTGTAATAATTTTAGAAATCTAATCAGCTGAGAAACATGGAGTAGTACTTATTTAAACAATTCTGATACAAACACAAAGTTTCAAAACTTTTCAAAAACTTTTAACAAACATTTTGAAAAAGCTTTTCCCTTAGTAACAATTAAAGAATGTGCTGATCATAAAACAAAAAGCAAATGAATCACTAAAGGGTTAAGAAGATCATGTCGAACTAAGAGAGGATTGATCAAAATTAATTCATTCATACGTAGCGATATAATTAGCAAATTATATTAAAAAATATTCGAATATATTACGGAATGTGATTGAAGCAGCTAAGCGATTGTATATTTCTGATAAAATAACACTGTCCAATTTCAAAATTAAAGCTACTTGGAAGATTATTCAGGAAGAAACAAATCGAACTAAAAATAGAAATATTGAGAACTTACAATTGTATGAATCGAATGATCCTAAAAGAATAGCAAACATTCTCAACGATTTCTTTGCAACTGCTGGACTCACAAGATCTGACGGTTCAGAGGATGCTCCTAATCCATTAACTTATCTTCGAAATAATTCTAAAAATTTCAATGCATCAATTTTTCTAAATTCTATAACAAAAGAAGAACTACTAAAAGAAACAAAATAAATTACAAAACAAAAATTCAAGTGGCTACGACTCAATACCTATTACAGTTATTAAACAAAATGTGGACTTACTTGTTGAACCTTTAGTGTAATTAATGAATCAGTCGTTTGAAACGGGAACATTTCCGGACGTGTATAAAATTGCGGTGATTCAACCATTATATAAAAAAGGGGATAAAAAATTAAAAGACAATTACAGACCAGTATCTTTATTGCCTTCTATATCAAAATTAATTGAAAAATGTATGTACAAAAGAATAACAGACTTTCTTAAAACTAATAATCTATTAGTGCCAAATTAGTATGGTTTTCGCAAAAACCGATCCACAGAAGATGCCATTGCTGATGTTCTTCGAGATATCATGGAAACTTTAGATCAGGGCAGCAAGTCTTTGGGGGAGTTTTGCAACCTTACAAAAGCCTGTGACTGTGTCAATCATCAAATTCTACTAGATAAAATGGAATATTACGGTATCCGAGGTGTGGGCTTGGACTGGGTTCGTACTTACCTAAATAAACGACAGCAACAAGTAGAAATATCCCACACATACCCCAATGGACGTATCAGTCAGCATTTATCTAATCTACTGCCAACCAGATGTGGTGTCCCGCAAGGATCTGTTCTAGGTTCCTTATTATTTTTAATCTATATCAATGACGTATTTTGTTTACCTAACGAATATGATGCAAAAACTATCCTCTTCGCGGATGACACCAGTATCCTGCTGAAATCTAAAAATCAAGAGACATTAATAACAAATTCAACAAATTATACAAATAATATACTCACCTGGTGTAAAGCAAACAAGTTGAAAATGAACTGTAATAAGACCAATGTATTACAATTTCATACTTACCAAAACAGCGTTATTCCACCAACAATTCACACAATTTATTGCTCAATACGACCCACCGATAAGGTCAAATTTCTTGGTGTTATAATTGACCAGAACTTGAATTGGAAATCGCACATTGATTGCATAAAGGGTAAATTAAGTTCGGCCATTTCCTTACTAAGACAATCTTCAAAATCATGACCTACAAACATTAAGGATGCTTTACTTCTCGCACTTTCACAGCAGTATGAACTATGGAATTCAGTTCTGGGGTAAGTCAAACTTAAGCAGTGTACAAGAAGTTTTTCGACTTTAGAAGAGGGCTGTTAGATCAATTTGTAAATTGAGACGCACTGAGAGTTGTAGAGACTGGTTTTATTTACTTAAAATAATGACTGTGGCAAACTTGTTTATTTATAAGATTTGTATGTATACTCACAAATACAGCAGAATTAACAACAAACTCAGACATTCACGAGTACCAGACAAGACATGCAAATAATCTACGTCTGCCTTACTATAGATTAAATATTAATAGGAAAAGTTTTTAAGTAAAGGATTAAGGATATTTAATAAACTTCTATATAATATAAGAACTCTTAATGAGTCTAAGTTTAAAACTAAACTTAAGTAGATCTTAACAGATAAAGTATTTTATAATTTAAATGAATATTATTCAGTCGATCTGACATAACATTTTGTCTTTCCTCTTGATGTTTTCAACAATTTATTTCTTTTAAGTTACAGTACAGTCTTAATTTCTTTTTTTGTTTCCGTCAATTTTATTTTTGAAAAATATTTCCAGTTTAGGTTAGTTACGTAGTTTTGTTCATACAAAAGGTAATCCAGCTTTCTTTATTAACTTACGGTTGTCTGAACTTTCCCGACGTCATATAGGCTTCATTCATGTACAGTCTGGGACTTTAAAAATGATTTGGTCTAATTTTAGCTACATGCAACACATCTTACAAAATTAGACGAAACACACAATTTTACGATATTATAAAGAATATAAATAATATAAAAATTGTACACGAAAACAATAATATAAAATAAAGGAAAGCGATATCTTATTAAAAAACAAAATTAATTGAAATTAAGTTTAAAAAAAATAAATGTAAAGTAGGCAGTAAGAAAATAGCAGACAGCATCTGTAATCTCTTCAGTCATGTGTCTCCGTAGCGCAATGGGGAATAATGGAGTAAACTCTTCGATCGAATCCCGGATCGGGAAGTTTTGTTTTTCTATCTGCATATCGATACCTGTATATTGTAGATTAATATTTTAATTCTAGGATATGGTTAATTAAATTTTTAATATCCTATAAATTGTAAATTGCTTATAAGTATAAAAATACATAAAAGTTTTTTTCTTAAACTTTAAAAGTGAGATGTTTAGCAAATACTGGCAAATATTGGAGGTTTTACAATGGAATTTCTAAAATAATAAAATTTGTCTTGAAATGCAGGGGATATAATCCTCGTTGCAAGCATATGTTTTAAAGCATCTTACGTAAAGAGGCAAATCGAATTTTATTTTTGTACTCAAAATGCGAATTCAACTTGCATTGGAGTATTATTTCTTCATTAATCCTGATGTGTGATATTTGAGACAAGGAAAGACTGAATTGAAACTTTGCACAGAGTATAACAGTTATGTTATGTTATAATTTAAAAATAAATACCTGATTTTGTGAATAATTTTAAGAATTTTGTTTTAAGACATAAGCATATAATTACGTTCGCTTTAATGAAATACTACCAGACATATTATTATCATTGAATATTTGAAATTGTCTTAGCTGAAGTTCGGGCAGACAGCTACACGATATGAAATTCGTGTAGCTGTCGTTGGGCAGACCACCTAGGTGATTTCACACCCATATACTACAGTTAAACGTTCTGGTCGTCTATTCCAGAATGAGCGAGAATCCAATGAAGACGACGATCATGCTGAAAGGCCAGTTAGTGCAGTCACAGAAGAAACTGTGTAAAAAGTAGAGGACGTCGTACTTCAAGATTGCACTTCGGGTTAGGTAGGTAGCAGAGACAGTGTAGAACGGGTACATGCAATTATTTACAACCATTTACATATGTCTAAGATAAGCGCACGCTGGGTACCTAAAATGCTTACACCCTTCGATAAGCAGCGCCGTATGGAATGTTCGCAGCAATTGATCTATGCGCGTACAATCTTGATGAAATTATTCGGCGCATAATAATCGTCCATGAAACCTGAATCTACGAATACAATCTAGAATCAAAACTTGAATCGATGCAATGGTTGAAAAACGGAGAAACTGCACCACGAAGATTTACGAGCCAAAGGGTGCAGGCAAAGCTAATGGGTACAATATTTTGGGATGCTCAGGGTGTTCTCCTAATCGATTATATCCAGAAATGATCCACAATGAATACTGCTTATTATGCAAATTTTAACGTTAACTAAAACACATAGTTCTGGAGAAACGAGGAGATAATGGCCGATGTGGTATCTTGTTCCTGCAAGACAACGCGTCGAGTCATAACGCTAGTTTCGAAGCAAGCTGTGATCAATCATCAAGAAATCAAACACCCTCCATATAACTCTGATTTGACTTCAAATAATTATTTCCTTTTCCTAATTTGAAAAAGGATATTCGCGGAAAGAGCTTTTATAATAATAATAATAGTCCCCTTTCACAGGCCATGAAGGCCCATTGGGGTATAGCAGGGTAGGCTGCTATTCTCGAGCCGTTCGGCACTCAAGGGTGGTAAAGTGGCTAGCTTTACGCACCGACCGCCTATTATTACCCCAGGAAATGATTTTCCAGGTACTCATTTTCACAGGCTGAGTCGACCTGGAAGCCTTAGATATTTTTAAAATTCCAATGTATTATTCCTGGGATTCGAACCCAGGACCGTAAGATTGGTAGTCAAGTGCCATACCCACTGAGCTACCATGGCTTCTGGAAAATAATAGTACATTACATACCGAGGCCGAAAGTACTCCATTCCTGTCGAGAGAACAATATAGTTTACCGAGAGGCGATAGCCTCGAGGTGAACTAGTTCTCGAGACACAGGAATGGTACTTTTGCCGAGGTTTGTATACTATTTTATTCGCAATCATCCTTTAAATACCGAATTATCTAAAATTGTTGACAGATGCAAAATGTCATCGGTTGGGATTGGCATAACGTATGTCGCCACTTACATCATCAAATTCGATCGCATAATATTTCGAGGATTTTATTGAATAGGAGTATTTATAAATTAATAATAATATAGTATATATAGTAGCTGAATTTAAAGACACGTAGAGGTGCGAAAATAGGTCGTTTCGGACCATGAGAATGTCAAAGTTACAAACAATGATGCATTTTCCCACCTCTAAATGGTCAGGAATGGACTCATTACCAATACGATTGCGAATAAATATATTATTTAAATCAAAAACGTTTTTCTTATGCATTAGGCTCAATTATTATCAAACATCCCTCGTATATTAACAAAAGTATGTTTTTTAAAAAATATGCAGTTAGTTACAATCAATGATAATTGTCTTATCCACTAAAGGTCAAGGTCCATTCATGTGTATGTATACCTAGTACACATACATAGGTCATCTCATCAAAGTTTAGACGGCCATATTTGAGCCCAAGTTCGATCTGTCAGTTTCTGACATAAGCTAACATAAGTAAACCGCCGAAGTCTTTTTCCCAAAAAAATGACTGGTTGTAGTGCACCAAACTGTTCTAGCAACTCCCGGAATGGTGAACGTTTGTTTCTTTTTCCAAAAGATATGAAAATAAGATAAATTTGGTTAGATATGCGTAGCCGTCAGAATTGGAAATAGCTGAATACTCAAGATTATGCGAAGTAAGCAAGTTTGAGTCTTAATAAAATTACATGTAAAAATAATATGAATTATTTAAGCCTAGAGAAAATGTAGTTTTTAGATTACACACTCTTTTATTGCCGTTTTACATTTCGACGACATTTAACGGCAACATTTGACGAGAAAGAATAAAGTAATAACTCGGAATGAACATGAAATTGGAATGGAACATGGAAATAAATTAATAGCGGACCTCGAACGAAAAACCATCAATTTATTATAAAATGCGCAAAAGAAATTTATATCACCTCAAAAGAAACAGAGACACTATTCACTTCAGGTTTAAAAAATACTGATGTGACCGCTGGGAATTTTGAAAATGGCAGTATAAATACGATTTGCAGGTTAATTTTCAATTACATTTTAAATTGCAGTTACCTACTTAATATATTCTTAATTTTTAGTTGGTTGGAAAGGTTACAAATATTAAAGAAATAGTTATAGCATCTATAGTCTCGCCAACAAATGAAGGATTTAAGATTACCGATATCACGAGGGCAGAATTGTAAAAAGCATCACAAATCAGGCAGTGTTCACCCCACGATCACGTGGTCGACTCGAGAAATTTATCTGATAACAGAAACAACTAATGAACTGGAATGATTCAGTAGCGTCACAAAATGTCCTTTAAGAAGGCTAACGTTGATGCTTAATGTGTATTCGATTATAATCGAATACACGTACAAAATAGGGAAAATGAAATTAATTTATACTATAAGAACAATTATTATTAACGTCCAAGTTGAATTATTTCATTCCACCTATAAAATACAGTGAGATCAAGATTGATTGTCCTGATCCTACACTACTTTCCATCACCTTGATATCAATATTTACATCCAATTTATAAATAAAACTAGTGATATAAAGAATTCTGGGGAATTTATTAGATGTCCCTAGATGTCAATCTGTCAAAATTGTTTTTGTTGTTAACTCATTGCCGTGCGTTGTTAATTCCGTTTATTTCTTTATTCTTTTCGTTGTTTAATTATTTCTATACATAAAAGTCTTTTTCAAGACTACCACTGAAGGATTATATTGATTGCAAGGTAAATAAAAAATATTTTTATTGTTATAGTCATTTTATGTAGAAATTGTGAAATCACAGGTCAATAACCTCTATCAAAATGCCCATTTCTCTTGAACAAGAGAAATTTATTATAGAAGCTTATTTTCGCAACGGTGAACGAGATGGTAATGCAGAATGGAAATATTCTCCAACGCTTTGTGCAGAAGAATGGATAAATTGCTTCCCTGATATGGAAATTGATGAAGAAACTTTAATTCGACATATACACCGGATTGTGCACCGTTTTCGTGAAACATGGAGTGTTAGTAAGGTGAAGTCAAGTGGTCGTGGTACTGTACTTACGGAAGATGTTGCAGATGTGCGTACTCGTGTAGAACGTAGTCCAAACAAACCATTACGCCAACTTGCTTAACAAACAGGTAATCGTAACAGTTATATGAAAATTACTTTGAAATATTAAATGAAAATTATTGTAGGTTTATCATATGGTACAGCTCACAAGGCAGTAAAGAAAATACTACACTTCCATCCATATAAAGTTACTGTCGTGCAAGAGTTACTTCCCCCTGATTGTGATAGACGAATTCAATATTGTAACTGGTTTAATGCAAATCTTCGCAATGATGATTTATTGGATCTCACAGTCTTTTCCGATGAATCGTGGTTTCATTCGTCCAGATACATTAATTCACAAAATTATCGAGTATGGTCTGCAGAAAATCCACACGTTTTTCAAGAAACGCAGCTTCATCCATTAAAAATTGGGATGTGGATAGCAATATCCAGGAGGCGGATAATTGGCCCCGTTTTCTTTAAAGATACAGTAACAGCAGCACGTTACCAACAAATCTTAGAAACGTTTATAAACCAGCTTAATGATGAGGAACTGCAACGTGGATATTTTCAGCACGATAATGCTACTGCCCACACAGCTGGAAGAACGGTTCGGTATTTAGAACAATTTTATGGTGAGAGAATCGGTGCAGGACGTTGGCCTGCGAGGTAATCTGACCTCACGCCACCAGATTATTGTTTGTTTGACATCTTAAAAAATACAATTTACCAGACTCGCTTGCATACACTAGATGAGTTGAAGGACGCTATTACTGTGGCAGTACGAAGCATTACACCTGAGCAATTGGTAAACATATTCGAAAATATGAAAAAACGAGTAGATGCTTGTCTGGCTGTACATGGAGGACATTTTGAACACGTACTATAAATCTATTGTAATAATTTTAATTGTAAATTGTTTAATTGTGTTAATTTGTGTAATTTTAATTGTTTATTAAATGAAATCTTTTGTATTTACTTCTTATTTTTGATAGTAATTGATCTTAATGATAATAATTGATAATAATAGTATTGGTTACCAATACTGTGGCAAGTGAAATTGACATTGTCTTGTTATTTCTGTTATCAATGGTAACACATAAAACGGTAAAATATTTCAATTAGCATTCAGTAATTCTTTTAAATTCCTGATGTTTATTTTGTATGAAAAGGATAAACTTTTGCATAGTTCAAATGAGAGAAAATAAACAATGCTTATAACCATTTCAATATATTTTTTAATTAAAAACGAACTTGTTTTTCATGTTTTTAATTTCATAAAAACCAAAGTGTTTCTAAGTTTTTGTACATTACTTTGGAGGTTAGTTTTTTTGAATGTCATCCGCACGCCACTGCTTTTGTCCTGACTCTCAGGTGATGGATGTAAATATTGATATCAAGCTCGTGGAAAGTAGTGTAGGATCAGGACATTCAATCTTGATCTCCCTGTACTATTTGACTGACAGGCATATTTTTGTTTTCCATGTAACATGGATGCAAGTAAACGGCAAAAAATATAAATTAAATTAAACATATGAAAGCAGAAATATTGTTATAAACAAAAATCCTTAAGAACTACTATAATAGTTAAGTAATTCCTTTACAACAGTAACAAATTGTTTTATTGAAATTGGCAAATTATTATACAGTACGATTCCTAATATATAAAAAGGATTGCCCATCATTTAGTATCAGCTTTATGCACTTAAAAATGTAAATTAACACCAGTTATGATTTGTGTAGTTATGATTATTGATTCGAAACGAGAAACATTCTTTTTCACAAATTCCCTATTTTTTACTTTTAACGGTTTATAGTTAAAATTTTTGCAATTACTTTTCTTTAAATGTATTCATTACCCTATGCCATTTAAAACGTAATGAGATTTTTAATTATAACTCATTATTAGGGTTGAATAGATACTTTCAACGATGATAAATTTACATAATGTTAAAAAGTACTATCCGAACGTACGCTACTGAATTTTTTAAAGCGTCCCCGGTAATACGATATTCTGCTTACATTCTTATCTTATCGTAAACGATGAAATTGCATAGTTGTCGCATTAGAAGTCAAGCCTGCTTAAAAGACTTGTTCTTTCGTTTAAATATTTTATTTAGGTGAATTTTAAAGAAACATAAAACGTCTACCTGTAGGAACAGTTTCTTTTTCCAGAAATTTATTACCTACCCGCCGGAACATAATATACCCCTATTTTTATGTTGATTGTTCAAAGTTGTCGTCAATATAATCTTTTCAAAACATCTTTAAAGACGGTTTGTAAACTCGGCAAAAAAAAATATATAAAAATGCTTGTTTTAAATGTACTCTGAGTTATTATTTTACATGTAGATTTTACTGTAAGCTCGCATCTCTGTAAATTATAAATTTATATTACATTTTCTTTTATTTACAAACTTTGCCTAGGTCGATTCATACTCCTAATTTAAAAACTAAATTAACGATCAAGTAGTTAGTAAAGTTTAAAAATACCACGGAGATTGTTTAAATGATAAGCACACCCTTAAAAAGGGAACCGTATCGAATTTTTTACTGCATGTCTACGGCGAATTTTAGTCCTAATAAAAATAATACATTATTACCCTTTTGAAAAAAAAAAGGTTCTGAGAAAGAAATCTTATCTTTTTTTCAAATCTGAGTGTATTCATTACAGACACGTCAGACGGTGATGTGTTGTGTAGATCCAATCAAGATGAAACATGTATGAGCGGCCTCGACGTGTTATGACATCCGCCTGATTTATGACCTAGTGAAAAAACTTAATTAACAAGGCCTTGAACAGGCTCATCATTGTTTATTTCATAATATTGCGCAATATCATGCAATACGTAAACGATGTTTTAATGACAACCAGAGGGCGCTACGATTGTTTTTTAGAACGTATAAAAGCAAATCCTGAACTTCCGGGTATCACTTGTCTACATCAGCTATCGCCGTTAATAGCTCTTATTTACTGCTATTGTGTTTATGTATGTGTGTGTATGTATTTGTTAGTCTCGAATAAAACTATTTTTAAATAAAACTGTGAGTGTTTGACGAACCAAGACAGCCAGCCAACAAAGGTAGGAATTTATTATTAATTGTTTTATTACGTAGTTACTTTTTCTGTACCTTATTTATTTTTTTGTTTCTCAATCGTTATAAGGGACAGTAATTTACATTATTCAGGTAAAATATTATGAAGTTTTACACTTTTCAGGCAATTTTAGCTTATTTTGCTATTTTATAATAATAATCTGTCAAAAGGGATTTAGTAACAATTTTAAACTCTATATTTGCTTAAATTAGATTGCTGTTAAAAGTTTAATACTGATTAAAAGGCTTTATTAATTTGCGTTAAAACTGATCTTTCTTTGACTTTGTACAAAGCAAATAATTAATTTATAATATTTAATAGCTTGCATTGCATTCAGAGGTTATTGTTTATTTTGCGTCAATTTTTTACCACCACGTAACATCCAAGCTTTTTATTTTTAATTAAGAGAGAGACAGTTCGTAACAATTTTAAACTCTATATTTGCTTAAATTAGATTGCCGTTAAAAGTTTAATACTGATTAAAAGGCTTTATTAATTTGCATTAAAACTGATCTTTCTTTGACTTTGTACTGTAACAAGAGAGAAAAAGAAAGAACCTCTTCTTCACACAACAAATGGAATATTCTACAGCATTCGAGAGAATGAAGCATCGCACCAAGCATGTAAATCAGACGCGGTTTATCTAGCGCCTTCCAGAAATACATAGTAGGTTCCAGCGGCTTCTGGTACGATTATATGAGGGTATAAAATCGACTTCGCGGATAAAAGAGAGCAGTCAACAGCGAGTCATTAACTGTGTATCACGAAATAAATAGTAAATGTGAAGATAAATGTTGTATTAGAAATTTATAGTCTGTAAATAATAGTTTTAATGGTTTATAATCATAGCGTTAATTTATAGTGTATTCATTAGTGTTTGTAAATAAATATTTCTTATTAATAGACGATTTAAACGGCACTTTTGTTATTATTTTAAAAAGAACGTAACAGTGTTGTCAGGTGTGGCGTTTTAAAATAAATAAAATCGCGTAATAATTAAATAAAGTGCTGTGAGAATAAAACTTTAGTGTTAAGAATAATTTCAACAAACAATTAAAATGGTGATGAAATTGTTAAAAGATCTCAAAGTAATAGACTTAAAACACAAACTTGAAGAACGAAATTTAGACACAACGGGCCTTAAAAGTGTGTTAATAAATCGGCTAAGAGAATGGCTTTTAGAACAGAAGGAAGATCCTGAAAATTACCGCTTCGAGATACCTGGACCCGCAATTGATACTAATTTGTTGTTAAGTAAAATGGAAGAAAGTTTTAGAAAAGCCGAAGAGAATGCTAGAAAGTCCGAAGAGAATGCTAGAAAGCTAATGGAAAATACTAAAGTGCTGGAACAAAAAGTTTTTGAAAATGTTAAAATGCTTAAAGAAGATTTACATGAAAATTCTAAAATGCTTAAAGAAGAATTACTTGAAAATACTAAAGCACTGGAAGAAAATGTTAAAATGCTTAAAGAAGATTTACTGGAAAACTCTAGAACGCTTAAAGAAGAATTATTAGAAAAGTCTGAAGAAAGTTCTAGAAGGCTTAAAGGAGAATTGCTGGAAAATGTCAAAGCGTTGGAAGATAAAGTTTTCGAAGAATTTTTTGAGAATGCCAGCGCGTTAGGACTGTTGGAAGGTAGATTGGCGGAACAAGATAGGGTAATAAAGATGGTAGAAGAGAAAATAGCCCAAATGCAATTACCACCAACAGCTAAGAAAGACGACGAAATGATGGAAGATAGAATGAATCAACTACGGTTTCCCTCAACGTCTGAGTGGCCGTTTAATGAAGGAAAGAAACAATTTAAAGAAGAGAAGGTTCCTGCCGTAGGGATAAAAGTAAAACTACCCACGTTCGATGGAAAGATACCTTGGTCCACCTACTACAAACAATTTGAGGCGGCCGCTGGGGCCAACGGATAGACACGCAAGGAAAAGGCCGTTTCTTTAACTGTGGCTTTGCGTGGAGACGCGTTGAACGTCCTGCAAACAATCCCAGCAGGACAGGAAAATGATTACCAGTTGTTAGTTTCTAGATTGGAGATGAGATATGGAGACGCGCATCTACAACAGGTGTATCACGCGCAAGTGAAGAATCGTATCCAGAAGAATGGAGAAAGCCTGCAGGAGTTTGAAGCCGATGTTGCGCGGCTTGTCCGATTGGCGTACCCTACGGCACCCGATTCATTTCTGGGACAACTCGCTGTGCAGACCTTTATTGATGGGTTAAGAGACGGGGAAACACAACAATCATTGAGGCTGGCACGACCAAAAACAACTGATGATGCGCTCGCTCACGCCTTAGAATTTGAAGCTGCAAAACAAGCGTCCCGAGGTCACAGGCGTGTTCGGACCGTTGTGGAAGAAGATGAAGGTTTTAAAGATCGTCTAGAAGAATTATTAATGAGAGTTCTTCAGAAGGAAGAGAACCGTAAAAATAATTCTCAAGAAGTTCGAGGACCCCGTTGCTGGAACTGCGGTGAACAAGGGCACATACGACGCCGCTGCCCTAAACCCAAAATAAGGGAAGTACAACCGTCGGAAAAGTTAAAGGGGGTTGGCAAGAGGGGGCGAACGTTGACCATGAGTGAAGAAACCCCGGCGATCACCATCCATGCCGTAACATCAAAGAACAGTAGCAGCAGTTTGTTCGTAGATGGGAAGATTGTTGATCGAACTGTCTCCCTACTCATTGATACGGAGGCGACAACATCAATTATACGCCCTGACGTTCTACGAACAAGTATGAAGCTGTTACCAACAACTACTCAACTCCGTACAGCAACAGGTGAAGTGATACCAACACGCGGAGTGGTGAAGATGAAGATTGGCATTGGAAGTGAAGAACGTGATCATGAGGTGCTGGTAGCCGATATCACTGATGACTTCATCTTGGGAATGGACCTCCTGAGAAAATTTGGTTTTACATTGGACTTGAAGGAGGGTGTTTTGAAGGTTGGTAACGAAGAACTTCCGTTGCACCCACGAGAAGATCCTGTCGTAAGGGTTTTGCTGACAGAAGATGTGATATTGTCCGGTTAAAGCGAGATGGTTGTCGAGGCAGGTTTGGATGGAGATCTTCGGGTAGGATGTGTGCGAATGATGGAGCCTGTTTGTGATAAGAAGATCCATAGTGGCATACTGGTGGGAAAAGCGCTGATCAAGGTTGGAAAGACAGTACCGGTGAGGCTTATGAAAGTTAATGTGGATCCGGTGACATTGAAGAAGAGTACCCTTGTGGGACAGTGTGTGCCAGTATTCCGAGTAGCCAGGTGTATGGCTGATGTTCCAAAACCAGCGCCCAAAGACCATGGTGGAAAATTAGTGGGTATGGTTACTAGTTCGTGCGAAGACCTTAACAGAACGGAAGTGAAAGAGGTACAGGGTTTGGTTCACCGATACCAAGATATTTTCGCTCTTGACGATAGCCAGAAGGGACGAACAAATATAGTAAAACATAAAATCAATACAGGCAACTCTATGCCAGTCCGTCAGCAGCCGAGGCGTCTACCTCTAGCAAGGCGAGCAGAAGCCGAAAAGATTATTACCGATATGGAAGAACAAGGGGTCATCGAGCCATCCAACAGTCCATGGGCATCACCGGTGGTCCTGGTCAGTAAGAAGGACGGGTCAACGAGATTTTGTGTGGACTATCGGCAGCTCAATAACGTGACCAAGAAAGACAGTTATCCCTTACCACGCATCGACGACACGTTAGATACCCTGTCTGGTTCACGATGGTTTTCGACTTTGGATTTGAAGAGTGGTTATTGGCAAGTTGAAATGGAACCTGAAGACCGGGAGAAGACCGCGTTCACTATTGGTTCCGGACTATGGCAGTTTACAGTTATGCCTTTCGGTCTATGTAACGCTCCGGCCACCTTTGAGCGTCTAATGGAGACCATCCTGAGAGGGCTGTCGTGGAAGACCTGCCTGGTATACCTAGATGATGTGATTGTAGTCGGAAAATCATTCAACGAACATTTGAAAAACCTAGAGGAAGTGTTCCGAAGACTACGTGGAGCCAATCTGAAACTGAGTCCGAAAAAGTGCCACATATTCAGAAAGGAAGTGAAATATCTAGGGCACGTCGTATCACAAAATGGAGTGGCAGCCGACCCCGATAAGATTCGTGCAGTTCAAGAGTGGCCAACACCGAAAGATAAACACCAAGTTCGTAGTTTTCTTGGGTTATGTACCTACTACAGGCGTTTCGTTCCTGGGTTTGCCAATATAGCGAAACCTCTGACAAGGTTAACTGAAGATGGGCGCGAGTATGTTTGGAGCGGAGAGTGTGAAACAGCTTTCCAACAGTTGAAGCGTGCCCTGACAACAGCACCAATATTGAGCTATCCACGGACAGAAGGGAAATTCATACTTGACACAGATGTAAGTAATCTGGCCATTGGGGGTGTACTTTCTCAGATACAGGATGGACAAGAAAAGGTCATCGGCTATTTTAGTAAGGTTTTGTCGAAAGCCGAAAGGAATTATTGTGTGACCAGAAAAGAACTATTGGCCGTCGTGAAGTCCGTTGAGCATTTCTACAAATACTTGTACGGACGGAAGTTTTTATTGAGGACGGACCATGCAGCGTTGAAATGGCTTCTACAATTCCGTAATTATTACAACGTTATTCCGATTATTCCGTTATTCCGGTCGGATCGTTCTTGTTTTTGGACGCTCTTGGCAAAGCTATAACTTAAACTGTAAATACGCCACTGGAACAACAAAGGTTTTGTTATTTACCTAAGCTTGCTAGATAATTCTGTTTTATTAATTGGAGAACCAGAAATGAAAGCCTACTAATCGTAAATCATTTTTCGCGTTTTTCTTGAAAATTTTCTTATGTAAAGGCGGATTTCCACCAAACGGACAAAACAGCAACAAAACAGAAACTCATGTCGATTTCAGCAAAACTGCAACTATTTAGAAACAATTCTAAAACATTTTGCAAACTTGAGTTGCCGGCGACTGTTTCTGTTTTGTTTTCACAGTCCCGCTCGAAGGCGGTAAACTCAAAGGGTTTTGTTGTGTTTACGAACACTGTCGGTTTAGTGGAAATGATAAGTTTCTGTTTTGTTTCTTTAGTCCGTAGACCTTCACAAAGAGCACTGCATACTTACGAAATTATGGAACAATGACCGTAGTTCATCGTGCAGCTCAATAGCGTCTCTTTTTAACTGTGATAACATTTGCGCTAGTTTATCATTTCGTCTACTTAAATAAGATCTCACCCAGTATCGGTGCTGGCGTTGCTTCTTCTTTTTGTTATTCATAGAACGCAGTATGAACCACCCGCAAGTCAAAAAAAAATTGTCGTCACTGAATATGATCTTTGTAAACGCGATTGCTCAAATGTTCTGAAACACTGTACTTCTAGTGGAAATAACTTCAAAACTAAAACAAAACTGGAACTGAAACTAGTTCGTTCGGTTGGGACAGAGTTTCTGATTTGTTCCTGTTTTGTTGA
The DNA here is from genome assembly GCA_929113105.1 of Agrypnus murinus. NCBI lineage: Eukaryota > Metazoa > Arthropoda > Insecta > Coleoptera > Elateridae > Agrypnus > Agrypnus murinus. Next base: position 71,482,245 of record OV816024.1, read on the forward strand.
TGTTTTGTTTTTTCCGGTTTCAAGAAACAAAACACAAACTCAACTGTCCGTTTGGTGGAAATCCGCCTTTATAGTATGAATATTTATTATGGTTAAAAAGAGAACACAATATTCTATCGATTTCAATACAAAAATTCCTATCATGTAATTTTAAAAAAGTTCGATGACGTCATCACGCTCACACCGATTTAGTAAATACAAAATTTTGAACCAGAACAAGGAGAATTTTATGCCATTTAATAATATATATGGTTTATACCATTTCTGACTGAAAATAAAGTTGCTACAAAGCAGGGCGCTTTAAATCAAACAGACTGTATATATTGCTGTGATTTCAGCACTCATAGTTGAATATGTCATTTGGGTTGTTTATATCACGACCTCCTCGATTTCGACGTTTGACGTCTTTATATGGCCAGTTCAAATTTTAAAAATATCATTATGCACATGTTCTCCGCATGGCGCTGCCTACCGGGGTATTGGAGATCAGAACCGCGCCGGTAATTTGAAATGGTTTGAAAATTAGCTAAAATTTTTGCACTTTTGACAGTTAACATACTTCAAATAAATTACAATTTATGGCATCGGCAGTACCTAGTTATTTTAATAAAAAGCATTTTTTTTATGAAAAGCATTTATTTTTCAGAGTTAGTTAATACTGGTTTTAGAAGTTTACTTAGAATTATATTACAAAGGTCCTTGTTGTGAATCTTACAGATGAAAAATTTTGAAGTAGTTAGTGAGTCAAGATCAGTTAATGTACCTACTAAAAGGATTGCATTCTTGAGGTAGGTAAATATTGAAATATATTTAAGACCAGCTCTGTTAACTGGTTTATTAATAATATGAAGTTTTTACTAGGATATTTCAAGCATCCACGATCTTGTAAACTGATCAGACCTAGTAACGGATTTGAGGAGGAATTGGTCAATACCGAATTTAGACAAACTTCACATTCGATTCTTTTCTCTATAGTTCGTGCTACATAACCTGCCAAGAAAGCTATTGAAGCTGACATAATCCCATAAGGTAAATTCGTTGAAAGATTTTTTTAGTTCAACTATTAACTCTTTAGTTTCTTCAGGTAGTGGGATGACACCACATGTTCGCTATCTATAATTCGTCCGATGTTGCTGCTGTAGTCACATTCAGCAAAAACGTTAGCTGATGTTTTAATTAATCCACATTGAACTATTCTTTTAATGGCACTTTCAGCAGTCTGTGCATCTGTGGCATCTTGCGAACCACCTTTTAAACGAACGTCGCTAAACATTGATTCAATTGCATCCGAACTAAAACAGCGTGTTAACACATAATAAAAACCAATATCTTTAAGAAGATATGTAATGCATTCTGTAGTGCTTTTCGCAGTGAATTTTAGTGCTTCTGCAGTTTTCTTTGTTAAACCTTGCATGCCACTGTTTTTCAAACACTCCTGTATTGAATCAATGTATCCTGGAAATGTATCTCTTAACCAAATCAATCTCTCATCGTTTATGTTGATGTACGGTGCACATTTTTCATCAAGCTGATTAATGTGTTTTGTTTTATTACTTACATCATGTAACTGGAAAAAGGTGTGCATCATCTCCATAAATGTACCGTAAAACGAGTATATATGGAACGTTTTTTTCACACAATCCTAAATATTTCCTTAACCGTCTGATAGTTTATAAAAAGGATGTACCTGTTCTCTTGGGGATACTTTATAGAGACTTTTTACAAATTAACTTTTTCTTCTTAAATATGTAACTGTATATTTAAATTTCGTCGTTCCATATAACCCTGGTTGTAAGGGTTATATGGAACAAAAATACTTTTCAAACAAATATGCATTATATGTCAATTTCTTTCCATATAGGATTCTGTAAGAGGTTATATGGAACAATTGGAATTAAAAAAATACATTTACGAGGTGGGTAATTTTGGTTGAAAACTAAGGTCATAATATTCATTATAGTCAATTAATGCAATTCGTTCCAAATAAGAAAATTTATTAGCAAATTCTATTAAAAAATTGAACAAAACAATTAAAAAAACACTCTTCTAGACTAGGTATAATAAAAATGTAAAAAAAAATTCATTCTGCATAAACAAAATTCAAAACAAATTATTGTTAAAAGTGTGAATACCTCTGCAAATGACAGGTTGCTCAACTATATACTTTATTTGACAATAGTTAACAGAAATAATATCCTCTATTACTCGAAAAATAAAAGAATTTTTTCTCTCTCTGTAACTTCTTAAACAGGTAACTCTAAAGGTGTCGTTATCTTCATTATATTCTAAAATTTTGGCCAAGAAGTTCTTATTGCATTCTTTTTTGGTATTTTGATTATAAATAAAAGTAACAATAACAAATGCATTAGGCACTAATGAACTTTTTGAACTGTCCATAATTCGTCTTACATGTTTGGATCCACGCTTTGTAAATACTTTTACCGGGTCATCTGACAGATTCGTTTCATCAAAGTTTATAATATTCTCTGGTGGAACATCTTTTATTGTGTTGCTTACTTCAGCAAAAAATTGTCTTATTATCTCTGGTGTTACTTCCGCTTTGGATATTTTGATATTTTCAGCATTGCGTCTTGTCAATTCGTGATGCCTATTTTCAAAATTATTGCACCACTCTTCACCAGGCAAGTTATTTGTGAAACATTTTACATTTACTCCTTTTCGATTTAAGTATTGTTGGATAAACTTTTTCAGAAGAGGTTTGTCAAATGGGTACCCGTATTCAGCTGCTACCATTAATGCTTTAACAATTTTTTTTTCTTCTGCATCATTTAAAACCGGAGGTTTACCTAACCTATCAGAGTTCATTCCATGGTATTTTCTAAAAATGGTGGTTTTTGGGACTCCAAACATTTCTGAAGCTTGTGCCAGTGAGTACTGCCCATCAACCACTGTTAACAAAGCATTTTCTAGTTGGTCTTTTGAATAATTTCTTCTATATGGGGTTCCTGGTATGTGGACATGTTTACGTGGCATCTTTAGTGACCGTTCCAAATTACCCTGAAAAAGTAACATTTTTTATAATGACGTCCTTATTTAAACAACTTAACAACAGTCGCAAAGAAAACCGGTGGAAGTCATTGTTGAGGTTATAAGGAAATATTTATTTCATTGTACCCATGCCGTACAATTGTTAGTTTACAAGATTGGGTGGGGACTCTTTGACAATAATAAATATGTGCAAATTAAGCCCCATATTGGAAAATGTTTTTAAAAACTTACCCATCAAAATTGCGTCCACCTGTCGTGAATTTGGTTCGGTGCTATTAATGACAACGTTGTGCCAACAAAAGTTACCAAGCATTGCCAACCATAATTGCTAATAAAGCGCGTTATTTGAAAAAAATGTACGATCGTTCCATATAAGCACGGCCGTTCCATATATACTCGTTTTACGGTAACCGTTGTCTTTGCTCGGGAAAAATCATAACGAGAATTTGCATACTTTTGTAAATATTCTAAAGCAGCAGTTACAGGTGGTGAAAATAATTGTACTGCTCGTTTAACTTTCATCTTTTCGAAGTTACTGGGATGTACATGTTTTGCAGTTAAAAATTTAACAGGCTTTATAATTAGGTTTTTTGTAATTGGTATAAATTTTTCAAATATATAGAAGAAATAACACCTTCGGTAGCTTGCATGTTATTGTCAAGAAATATATTCCTTGCATTTTTTATTGCATGGCAATAGTAAAACTAAAGAAGAGTGGTATATTTGGTGTTACTGGATGTTGAACTTGTGTGGAAAGTTTATTATTTGAAAATGCTTTAAACAACATCACAGTGGATTTGTGATTATCCGTAACAATTCGTATTACAACGAATCCGCATTCATGTAACTGTTGTAAAACATTCAAAGTTAATTTATAAAAATCTGATGTCTTAAGGGATCTATGGAAAAAATATGCAGCTGGTATCGTAAATTTTGTTGATAGGCCATGAATTACAAAACAAAGCATCTTATTAGCTAATAGTGGCCTTCTGCCAATGGTATTTTTGCTATTAGTTTCCAAACCGTGAAAACGGTCTTGTGCTCTACTGTACTGTAGTTTTTCCCGAATAACCATGTCATCAATTACAAGACTGCACACACGTTCTATAGGAAGTAAAGAATCGGCTTCTGCTTTTATTCTAGATTTTATAAGAGTTGTTACATTTCTACCTGCCCCAGTATAATGTTGAAGTGTTAATCGAGATGGTAATTTCAACAAATGAGAACGACAATACTCGTATCCTTTTGGCGAGGATATTTGCCATGCAACACAGTTTCTTATAACGGTTTCAGAAAATCTTGGTTTTACTTTACCATAATTTAAGATTTGGCCTAACAAGAAAGAAGCATACAAATTATTATCAGCTGCATCTTGTTCAATTTTTGTAATTGTTTCAAAACGTGAATTATGTACTACTTTTTTTAGTTCTACTATTCCTTGGTCTTTTAATTCATTTTGATCAGTGAGCCTTTTAACTTGCCTTTTTAAAGCTTTAATTTCTTTTTTATATTCTTCTATTGCAATTTCGGAAATTAAATTGCTCGAGTGCTTTCATTACATATCTAGAATTTCAATTACAGTTTAACTATTCATGGATTATGTTATTAATTACCCACAAGATTGGAAGTAGAAATGAAAGCAAGCAAAGGAATAGTTCCAGATGCAGGCAATCTTTCTTTCATAATCGGTACATCATCAGGAGTGTTCGAAAAACTTGTCTAAAAAGTGTTATGTTAATAAAAGCAATTTTTTTAAATACATTTTAGAAATTACAGTATGTAATGTAAGCACCGCATTACATTTTAATAACTTTCGACCAGAAGATCTGTTTGTATAGCAACTGTTCTCAAAGTGTAGATTACAGATAACAGCACTTTCGGGTATTTTTGTATCTGTAATAAATTAAAATTATATGTTAACTATGCTGCCTCTTTCTACTGTACATGCACTAAACTACATATACTTTTTAAAATGTATAATAAAATGTATATAATAGAATAAATGAACATTTTATTAAAGTACCTAGTTTTTTAATCCTACGAGGAGGAATACGTAAACCTTCAATCCACTTATTTCGCAAGCTAAGACACGAAGGAAATTCGTGGAAACTTTTTGCAGTTTTATAATTTCTGCATGTTACCACATAGCATTTTTTATGAGTTGACATTTTTCAAAACTACTACTGCTCTTAAACTATTCTTATACCACAAATTTTTCAATTTTCACCAACAAAATCAAACGCACTAAATTCGTGATAAAGTAGAATAAAACAAAAGTCAAATATTTGTCAACAACCTTCAAAAAAGTCCGGGCTTTATTTTGAACGAACTCGTTAAATGTGTGAACACATTGACTTACATTGAACGCGTCCATTCCCCCGGTACACAGCGCCAAGCGGAGAACGCCGAAAACTGGCAAATGATCAGGCCGTATAAGACGTCAAATCAAGAAGGCCATGGTTTATATATTTAGGGGTTTGAACTTAACTGGACCAAATCTTATTTAAATAAATTAATTTGTTACTTAATAAGTAAAAGGTTACACTCTACATCACTTGATAATAATAAGAAGTAGATCTTAAACGGATTTTTCACTTAAAACTGAAAAATTATTTTGACAAGTTAGGATTTGCATATCGTTAGGTCGTTGGACTTGGTTTTTCATAATTGAAGCCATTGTAAGGTGTAGTTTCACCTGGAAATTATAAAAGGCATAGATGCAGCATAGATGGAAAAGTGTATGCAAGCAAGCACCACTATACTCACAGTTTTTGTTGTTGAATTTCAAGTAAATCCCATGATGGTTTAACGATTCATCTAATTCATGATAAATGTATAATTTTCATTAGTCTATGCATTTGTAGCAAAAATGTTTTGCTGCAATATTCTTAATTAGATTCTAGAGCACCTTTAGCAATAGAATTTTCAAGTGGGCAGCTCTTTATAGAGAAGGTTTAGCCTGTTGAAGCCTAAAATTTGTATCGTTTTACCTGATCTGTTAATATGGTAAAATTTAGTTAATATTTAAAGTTTTGGTGCCAAAATTGATGTAAATATTGTGTGATAGGGTATTGGGATTCATTTAATAATTAAAAAAGGAAGTAGTAAGGTGTGAAAATGTTATTATCTTAATTTTGTAAAAACCATGTTCGTCAGGAAATTCAAGATGGTTGCCATTGAATCCATTGGATCCATTAAATTTGCTTTTTGTTAGACATGCAATATACCAAAATATAGGAAAAATTATCCTCTTTCCGATTATGTAATTTGTTTAAACATTTAATTTAATTTTTTAACAATATTTTGGTTATGTAGATCTTGTTAGGTTAGATGTTCAATTGTTTTTAGTAACTTGCCAGATTTTGTTAGTGGAAAAATGGCGTTTGTCATTTGTTTTTGAAAAAAATATAAAAGCAGATAAAAAATCTGGTTACTTGCGTGTTGATTTTCTTGTAAAGCAGAAGCCATGTCAGATCATGCAATAATAAAATTCTGAGGTTATGTGCGGCAGATGTTACGTCAATGAAATGTCAAAAAAAGTGAAGTTATGACAAATGTCATCCAAATTTAGTTTTTTTAAGAAAGTGTTTAATAATGATAATAACAATGATCAATTAAAATGATTTAAATAAAAAGGAAAGTGGAAGAGTTAATTTGGTTTTTGGACTATTTATAGGAAAATTTTTTGGAAAACGTATTGTAACTTTATTTCTGGATGGAAGGAAATTAAAACTGGATGTAATAAGAATTTTTGGAAAATAGACAATTGATTTATGTACTCACGTGTTGGAGGTAAATTGTTCAATATTTAATAGTTGTAATAAATTACAAAAGATCCACAAGAACAATTACATGGAAATGCGTGTTCACTAACGCAACAAGTAAGCACGTAAATTTACTGACTATTACAGAGAACTGCCAAATAATATAGTGTGCAAAAATTTACAAGAGTGGCGCAAAATTTTTGAATTTAAAAAAATTATTTTCAAACTTCAACTTTATTTTTTTTTGTTTCATTTCTTCCTTCAATTATAATTTAAGATCGTGGGATTGACCAAATAAAAATTGAACAGGACAAATAGAATTAGACCGTCTCTTGATTCTTATTTTGTTAAATCCAATTGGCACCAATAATTAATTGAATCCATTTTATGTAATAATAATTTTTTTTGTTTTCGTTTCTCTTTTCATTCTTTTTATGTGTTTATTAATAAAATATTCTAAATGTTAAAAAGGAGATTCATTTGTGTATTTTTTTGTTTTGTGTCCATTAACAGAATTTCACAGGTATAAGTTGAACAATATTTTATTATTATGCGACCCGCATGAAATTTTCTCATGCAATTTTCCTGAGCTTGTCTTTGGATTTTAAAATCATAGTAGGAGCAAATTTTCTTTTCATCACAAAGGTAAGTGGTGTTTGTTTTTGTATAACTTTTCAGTTTGCCTTACTGCTATTAAACATAGGTGATAGTGATCTTTCAATTTAAATAAAGTTATGATCAAGTGTTGTAAAGTGTATACTAGTACAGCGCTTATCACGATAAAATTTTATTGTCGCACGAATGTGATGCTTATAACCAATAAAATATCATATCAATATGTATAATTATGTATTGCAATTCCAATTATTGATACATAATACATATATTGAGGGACACAGCGAGATTTCGAGTTGCTATGAAATAGTCGATTGACTCATATTTTCCAATTGAAATTAGCATAGGTTGAAATTACCGCAACTGTACTATATGTACTGCATGTTTTGATTTACAATTGTTTTATTTTTGTTTTTTTTCTTTTTCAGCATATAATTATTTTCTTTCTGTTTCTTTTCTCCTACCATGTACAATTATGTATGTAGACAATAAACTAGTAACTGTTATTATCAGAGGGAACTGTTGACCTTGCTAAATGCAAGTTAATGTTGTTTTGTGAGGTCGCACCTATAAAATTTCAAAAAGCAACCATCACTTGTGATAGTTTTATAGATATGTCCGCAAGGGATAATGTACATAACTACCCATTTAGTAAGGCTGTGTTGCCTATGGTTAATACCGGGTGATTTTTTAAATTTCTGATCTAGTAAGTCGTGATTTTTACGCCGTATCGAAGGTCACCGAAACGTAGGGCGTAGCGTTGATCACACTGCTATTCCAAATGTCATTTATGTGACAAATTGACTACTTACTTTTACATTTATTAAACAAATTGATAAATATTTAAACAGTGATCATTTGCGAAACATGCTTTTACCAAAGTGTGCATTTTATTGCGAGTTTAAGTGCAATTTCGATGTGATTATTGACTTGAGAAGTTTAGGTTATGGTTACAACTCGCTTCAATTTTTATTCCTTGGATTTAAGAAATAGCAAGATTTATTCACAATTATAACAATTTACATTGTTAACACAATATTTATTCAAAATTTACAACAACTGTTGGAAATGTTGACCTTCAGCATCTATACACAAATTAACTCGGCGCTTCATATTCTCGAACACTCTAATAAGCACTTCTGGTGAAATCCTTGCACATTCTTGTCTGATTCTTTGTTTCAAGTCATCAATTGTGTGTACTGGTTCTTTGAAAATGGTGTTTTTTAAAGTCGGAAACAAGAAATAGTCCAGGGGCGTCAAATCTGGTGATCGAGGTGGATAAATATTCTCGGTGTGGTTGCTGATTAAACGGTCGTCATAATATTGTCTTAGGTAATTTAAAGTTGTATGGGCTGTGTGTGCTGTTGCTCCATCCTGCTGAAAGTAACCATCACGTAACTCTTCAGGGTCAAGTTGATTGATGAACTGTCCTAAAATATTTTGATACCGCTCAGCTGTGATAGACTCTTCGAAAAAGATGGGTCCAATTAACCGTCTTCGTGAAATGGCCACCCATATTCCAATTTTTTGAGGGTGTAAAGGCGATTCTCGAAAAAAATGGGGATTTTCTGCACTCCACATCCGCATATTTTGTGAGTTTACATACCCCGAAAGATGAAACCAAGCTTCGTCACTAAAGAAACTCAAGTCCAGAAGATCATTATCCATTGTCCGATTGAAAAAATTACAATAGGATATCCTTTTCTCATAATCTGGCGGCAGAAGTTCTTGATAAACCTGCATTTTGTAGGGACGCATGTGCAGGTCTTTTTTAACAATTTTTTGACATGTGCTGTAAGATAAGTCCACTTGTTGTGAAAGTCTTCTTAAGGACGTATGAGGGTCATCTTCCATTATTTGTCTTACATTTTCAACAGTTTCAGGAATTCGTTTTGTTGGTCTGCCACTTCCAGTTTTTCGCTGAACACTGCCAGTTTCTCGGAATAGATTCACCACATAAGACAGAGTCATGAGAAAATTTGCCTCTATCACCGCAAGATCTGGAAATTTTTCTTGAAACTCCCGAAGACATGCTCCGGCTTCATACACCCATTGACCATTAACTTGATGACCATTACGAAAGTAAGCTTCGATCATAAATGTTTTTTGTTCCTGTGTGAACACCATTTTGTTGTGATGAAAAACACTCCAAAATAACGTTGAAAACTAAGCGTTCAATCACAAACGAAAGGTTAGTCTTGAAAAAGACTGATTTTTGATAATAACCGAGATAATAACTGGCGAAACGGAATTCAAAACACGAGGAAACAGTGAAGCACAAAAGACGGCAAAAGCGAGAACAACACTGGAGTAGGTTATGTTTATGTCAACATTTTTGAAATCTGACAGTTGTGACAAATCGAACGATTCAAACTACGCCCTACGTTTTCCGCATCTTTTGTTTTAAAATTATGTCATGGCTTTCTAGATCAGAAATTTAAAAAATCACCCGGTATTACCACACTAGCAGACTAACACTCCAACAAGTGTTATCTACTTTGGCTTTTCCCTTGAAATATTTAAAAATGATAAACTTGTAGCAGTTGCAATTTGTAATTTTCATTGTTTATTGTATTATAGGCTTGGGCTCCACACCCCGAACAAACAATACTTCTTAATTCATATAATTCATTAATTTCATTATTAATTATTAGACAGCTTTTTAAAAACGTATAAATAAATTCTTTATTGATATGGAATAAGTAGTGCCAGGGTTTTTCCCATTACAGGGAAATAATAAACTCATTTGTATACATACCTAACAATTTACTGATATTGGAAAGATGTTACAAAATATTCTGCATTGTATGTGTTCAATATCGATTATAATGATTATATTACACATTTACAATATTTTTAAAATGTAGCAGTCTTAATCCTGGTATATATATTTATATATGTATAAATATATTGATATATTTATACATATATAAATATATTTTGTATAATAATACTCGTATATTTATTAAAAATTTAATAAATAAAAAACTACATAAAAACTAGCTTAGTACAATACATTTTAGTGATACATGATACACATAGCACAAAAATGCTACAAATAAAATTCATGTATGTATGTATATGGACACATGCATTCCAATGTAAATAGAAAAAAAATATATTATATAATTATTATACACAATTAAATACTTAGTATGAGATGATTAACAATCACCTTACAGATCATTCTACTCTTGTTTTTATCTGCCCAAAAATTACAAAAGGCAGATTTGTTTTTTGATTGTTCCGTACTATATACCTAAATGCACCATGTAGCACTAACTACCCCTAAATGTATATTATATTTCTTTATTCATTTTCTTTAGAATGTAATCCTAAAACCAAAAGGATATGCAATAAAATCCAGATCATTACAAACAGAATTAAAAAAATCTACCTTCAACATACATGTATTTAGATAAACACAATCTTAGGCACTCAACATAATTTTTAAATATTTACTTTTGGTAGGTGTATGCATGATGTAATAGGAAAACATGAACCCTTATGTTTTATATGTTTGATATAAATATATGACAATGCTAAATTTCTACGAACAATACATAGGTACATAAATAATATATACTAAAAATAGACTTACGTTTCTAATGGGTTAATACTTACCCATACAAATAATAATGCACACAAAATACAAATACTGAGAGGAGAGCAGATACTTTTTCAAATGATCTACTATAGTTAAAGCACTAAATATAGGATTGCAATGTTGATTCAGTGCGACAGACCGTCCTTAGAATTCTAAGGACTCTGTGATATGTTCCTAATACTATAGACTACAACTGCCAATATTGCATGAATGTAAATATACAGTATGTGTTATTTGATAACAGACAATTTGGTATTTTCGATATCACTACTTCCTTTTGAAACTTATTACTTTTAACTAAAGATTAGAATACAACAAAACAGTACAAAATTTACTTTGGTCTGTATAAAATACTAAAGTTGGAAATGTTTAGAAGAATATGGTTATTTCTGTATTTGTTCGGAATTATTGGATTGCGATGTGGAATGATCTGAATTATTATTCACTTTCCCCAAAAGGCTTTCCAATTTTTCCTTTTTAATTACTGTAACATCAGGACAATTTGGCAATACAGAAGTGGTCGCATTGCTACTAGACGTTGTAGGTGTACTATTATTAGCAGACTTTATATTCTTAAAAACACTAGTATTTGGAAGATCTGGTAAAATCGAGTCGCCTTCATCATCCGATTCGCCATCATCGTATTTCATTGGAGCATTGGGATGTTGAGACATTGCTTCACTGTCAAGCTGAGACATTGATATTAAATAATTTGATAACGTCTGTGGTGTGACATTCAACTGTTCAGCTGCTCGAAACAGCGTGACTTCTTTTCTCTTCAACTTCAATAGGATATCTGTCGGTCCTTGCTCACTCCAAAAGTCTCTTACTCTATACAAAACCAAAATTCATCATTAATAAGTTTCCATTACACTTGAATTAATTCCGTTACAGTATAAAGCAAGAAGAACTATCTACACTAGATTTTACATGCAATGAAACTATTCTATAAACATGTTTTATTCCTCTTTATGCAGGTAATGGACAAACAAAAGTTAAAGTCACTACTAGACAGCTTCAGCACAATTTTCTTTATTTACAGTTAAATGATCATCTTCTGAATTAGTTGACATCTTCCGGCTATGAAAAGAAATATTTAAAATGAGAATAATCAAAATAAAATTTAATTAAAGATTTATTACTCTTTTGAATTTAAATTGATTTTAATGAAAGTATTTTCTTTAAATTTTTAAAAAAGCATTCTCCATTGCTAATATTGCTGTTGTAATGGTATTAATTAAAAAAGTGTGCAGTGCAAATCTTGAAAATGAAAGATGGTATTAGAGAATTGTAAACCTGTTTAAGCAATATTAAAGGAACTAAAATGACAATATGAGATTTAAGGGTAGTTTTAGCTGTATAAACTAGTGATGGGAACTTGGGTGTCTGTGTGATACTATTCGTGGTCGTGACACTTCAAGTGTCACGACACTTGAGTGTCGAATAGTATCGCTCTTATTAACGTATGCATGATGTAAATGTCGTAATGTAAAAAGTGTCGTTAAAGTATCATGAAGAGTCGACACTTTACATGGCAAATTGTTTTGACTAATAAATGTGTCATGACACTCGGGTAGTATCGCCATCATCACTAGTATAAACCTCACATCATCCAAATTGAAAAACTTAAATAAGAAAATCCTATATTTCTATGGCTTTGGAAAGCTCCCTGAAAGAGATCCATATTTGATAATTTCTGATAAAGCGTTCCTAAAGAGTCGACACTTTACATGGCAAATTGTTTTGACTAATAAATGTGTCATGACACTCGGGTAGTATCGCGATCATCACTAGTATAAACCTCACATCATCCAAATTGAAAAACTTAAATAAGAAAATCCTATATTTCTATGGCTTTGGAAAGCTCCCTGAAAGAGATCCGTATTTGATAATTTCTGATAAAGCGTTCCTTAGATTTTTTAACATTTTCTTGTAGTCTAGTACGATGCCAATTAAAAAAGGCTTTTCAGGCAATATCTCAAAAACTGAAAAACCAAAATTATTGGAAATCTCTTCCTATTTAGAATTTAAATCTGCCTGGTTTTTCAATTGAGCTGTGAATTTTGAAAGATTAAAACAAGATTTCTTTCTTATTGCTGTAGGTAATATCGAAATTCTTTCAGTAATTCATAATTTAAAAAAAATACATAAATTTTGTTCAATAGACCCCTGCTGAGGATAGCCAGATGACTGTATTTTACTTTAATTTCTTAAAGCAGTAAGATAGAGCCCTTTTTATTTATAGGTGTTGGATAAAACCCTTATCAGGTATCAATGAAGATCAGTATGGTTTTATGTCGGGTAAGTCATCGATTTATATTAAGTTTCACGATGGTTATTTCAATTTATATAAGAATGACAAAATGCCAATCGAAGCGTTTTGTGAATGATCCCGAGGCTAAAATTCCGATCATGTTTAGAATCCCTGGCCACTAACTAAGAATCGAACTGCAGACTATTGGATTACCTAATTCTTCTAATTAATCCAAACCAATATGTCGCTGTGGTCAAACTTTCCCGTCGGTGTCACTATAACAACATTTCACAGGTCGTTGGATTGCCTAATACTCCGTATTGTTAGATTAGTTTAAGTTATTTTATGATTTTCGAGGTTAGTTTGTCATTTTACTTCTCTTTTGGGTAGTCAGTAGTTAGTCAATAGGTTAAAGTCACTGTATGTTTTTTAGGTTAGGCGATGGGCGTATCTATGTATCTTGCATATCATGTTACTGGTGGTCTGTATATATGGGTAATTCTTCAGATATATTAAATTTACTGACCCTGCTTAATTAATATTATATTACGAATATCTTTTTATCTGTTAGTTCAGTACAGTGAAGAGGTAATAGAAGTCCATCTAGCCAGGTATATATTAACAACTGCACTATTTTGTTTTAACAATAAAAAGTAAACATTATTATATCATATGTAATTTACTTGGCGTGTCCCTAGGATGTATTCTCAAATTAAAAAGCAGTTTTACTAAGACATGAGTTAATGATCTAATTGAGGATAATTGTAAAAAAGTATAGGGCTCTCATCCGGAGTCAATTAAGCATCAACTATTAGGCAATTAATAAAATATTGACCCTGATATTTTGTGTCATTTGCGTGGTTATCATAATTTCTTACTAGTGTTGAATTTAGAAAAAAAATGTCGTAAGTAAATACACTACTTGTGTTGTTTCATTATAGCTGGTATGAACCCTCCAAAGAAAATAGTCTAGGTTCTATGTTATACTAATGCTCTAATAGTCATTCGCGTGGTATTTTCATTCTATCATTTGCGTGGATTTATAACTCCATGGAATGACAACTTGTCCATGTAAATGACAAATCCTACATACATTCATGTTCTTACATTATGGGTTGCAAAGAAAATGTGGAAAAGAAGAAGAGAAAAAGAGAAAGCGAGAAAAAAAAAAAGAAAACACAATATTAAAAATGATCCAGAAAAGAAACAAATAGAAAAGCTTAAACATGATGACTGTCATCATGACTGTCACGTAAAATAAAAATTACTAATTTTTATTTTACTTATTATCAACCATTATTAAGCATTATCGTGTTAGAGACATCTTTTTATTATAATATTAAAGTTCAGTTTTTCTATTAAATATAATCTTTTCTGTCATTTGCCTGTTATTTGTATCATTTACGTGGATTCAAACACTGTAAAAGTCGGAGATGTACAGATTTAGCTCTATTAATCAGCAGTATGTGTTCTAGACAATAAATTAATTATACTCTTTCTTACAAAAACAGATTTCAACATTTTTCATTTTCGTGAATTTTTCACATCCAAATTGTGGATTTTGGAAGAAACACCCATATGTACAGGAAACAAAACAAAAAAAACGGTCACATAGCCCAGACCAAAAAACGATTAAATGGAAGTGCAGGAGCACATACAGAGCGTGTTCTGTATGTTGTGCATTCTCATGCAGAAAAAGAAAAACCCTTCGTGGCTGTATATAACTAGCACAAAAGGTGGCATATGAAGCACAAACATTTATTTAAATTATACACATATACATTATGGCCAAAGTAGCCCTCCAAGATGCCAGGCCAGCCGAGCGTCGCTTAAACAAGTTGCTCGCCATATGTAAATATTTCCCAATTCAAGCATAGTGTATGGTAAAGATATGTTAATAGCTTTCAAATTAAGAGGAATAGTTGAATCTGATACAAAAAAGTTTTATTGCTATCAAGTTGGAAAATAACAGCTTAATTAAAAAGGAATGGATAATAGTTTTTCCCTATACCATAGAGAGTAAGATAGTTAGTAATTAGTTGCATTAATTTTTATTAAAGTTTGCAATGAAGAATGCCCTTCCTTTCTTACATATTCAGTATTGTTAAAAAAGAAATGTAAAATAACAGACTATGCTGATTACCTGCTTAAATTTAGACGATAAACGTTTCTATTTTAAACATACTTGTTTTTTACTCATAGATAAATGGAATCTTTTAAGCATTTTAAAACTATTTTTTTTTTAATTTCTTTGATTAATGTTGTTTTATAAAAAGCACAGCCAAAATCTGAAAAGTGGAATGTCTCACTCACAACCATCCCAAAATATCTTAGATAGATTTGTGATGGTCATGAGTATTCAAACCAAAATCTTAAGTTAAAATCCTTTAATGTATGTATATTGTCCAGTCTCAAAAAAGATAAATTGTTTGAGAGTGCATTATGTTCCTACCGGTAGTTAACGAATTTCTGAAACAAAATTATTCCTACAGGTAGGTGCTTTGTGTTTCTTTAAAAATTCACCTTTCGGTAGGTGAATTCTTTTTAAATCATTTTTCACCTACCAAAACTTAACCTAATTCAACAACAAAACCTAATCACGAATACATTTTTGTAACGCGACTACATACATGGGTCATTTTGACATATTTTTAAATTAATCAAATTATACATGCTCACTTCAAAACTAGAATGCTGTAAAATTTGTCAAGACAAAATCAGCAAAATGTAACAGTTGCTTACTTTGTTTCTTTTAACATGTGTTGTTACTGATCAGGCTTCATTTAAAAAAATGGTTATGTGTTAATTGTAAATGCTAATAAGGTGGTCTAAGGTGGCCAGATTTCTTCAGAATCGATAAGGTGGTACATTAGGGATGCCCACCCTCATAAATAATTTATTAAGCAAGCTTTTCGAACAATTTTTGAATGATTTTTAGATGTGCAATCCATTGACCGAAAACTCTGATTTTTATTAATAGTATAAAATTCAAGCAGTCCTTCAGCTAACGCTAACTGCTTTTCTTTTCCGAAATTACTTTTACGGAAAAATCTTGTAACTTAGAAGAAGAGGCAGCAAAATTTACATATAGTTTATGCTTATCGGTAGCCAGATGCTTTTGCCCAAGTAGTGCTGGAATAGAAATTCATATGAAAATTAGTGCCTCTATCTTTTTTGCATGCCACAATTAATATTCCAAAGTGATGCTTAATGGAATGTAATAGGTACGTGCCTCTCGGTATATTTTTGGCACGTTAAAATTAATACGTAAAAAATACCATCTTTTTCATGTCCTCGTCATTGCCAAGAACAGCTGTTGTTAGTTGAGTGGGCTTCCCCTATTTTACAGATTTACGTGTTCTTTATATCTTATGTCAAAATTTCGAAGTGTTTGCCCAATATATACTGAACTACAAAACGAACAATTTAAACGGTAAATGCCCGATTTCATGATATCATGTGTTCTGTCTAGCATTAAATAAAAATGAAAAAGTGTTAGTGTTGGTTTTAAATGTTATTTTATAATTGTTTTTTTTTCTGATATTTTGCCAAAATATGGTATAGATATGTAATTTGTGTCTTCTGTTTGATTGTCAATGAGATATATTCTTTTGATAGCTAACCTATAATCTTTTTGTTTAATTAAAGTGTCAATCATGTTCGGATTGTAATGATTTGTATATGCTAGTTGTTTAATGGTTGATATCTCTTTGCTAAAATCTGGTTTTGTTAGTGGAATAGTTGAAGCTCTGTGTACTAATGATCTGTAGGCTGCTATTTTGTGTGTTTTATGGTGACAAGATTCATTTGGTATTGTTATGTCTGTTTGTGTTGGTTTTCTATATATGGAAAATTCAAATAGATTGTGTGCGTTAATCTTAATATTTAAGTCTAGAAAGTTTATAGCCCTGTTTTGTTCTGTTTCTAGTGTAAATTTTATGTTAGGGTGGATACTATTAATAAGAATTAAAAATTCATTGATAACCTCAAAAGAACTGTCAAAACAAGCTAAAATGTCATCAACATAACGAAACCAGAAGATAATGTGTTTAGAGAGGTTTAATTCAAATATTCGATCTTCGAACTTGTCCATAAATATGTTAGCTAATAGAGGACTTAGAGAATTACCCATAGGTAAACCATCTTTTTGTATATAAATTATGTTATTAAAAGTGAAATAATTTTGACTTATACAAAGGTCAAATAATTGAATTAACTCTAACCTTTTAACTAATTCTATATTACTATTGATCAAGAAACTATCTAATAAAGGAATACATTCTTGTGGGGGTATTCTGGAGAACATGTTACAAATATCAAAACTAACAAGTTTTGAATGTGGTGGGAGATGTATGTTTTGCAGCTTATCTACTAATTCTAATGAATTTCTAACAGAGTATTTCGATTTGTAACCTATCGTGTTAATAATCTGGTTTAGTTTTTTGGATAAAATGTGATTAGGTGCATTGATGTATGATACAACTGGTCTTATTGGCATATTTTGTTTATGTGTTTTGACTAGTCCATATCTTTATCTTAAATTTTATGTTAATTTGTAACAAATATAACAAAAATATATTTATTAGAAAAATAAGTTCGTATAATACAATTTAACATTTCTAACTCCAACCAATTTAATACCATCATATATTATTTTTCCTATAACTTTAATTGGGAATTTGTTATCGCTGCCCGTCGCCATATAGTATATTAATTTTAAATTCATTCGGCTGCCCTAGAATCTGGCTGACGCCCCTGTTACTTGTACTACCTACCAAGGTCCGTAAATATAAAGCATGCTTAGAAAGATAGGTCGTCTCATTAGATCCCATTTTCTTACCCACTGACATTTCTTAGCGAAGCCAGCGTGATTGTCTTTTGACATTATTTCCGTCCTTTTATACTTCAGATACCTATGTAACTTGTTTATTTTATAATCAAAACTGATAAATATATCAGATATCACATTAAAATTTGTATAAAATCACCCTTAGTTGACAATATATGTAGTTTTTTGTTAAAAGAAAATATATCTCTTTGACAACTTGCAAAGATTGTAGATCAATTAACGTAATAATAAATGATGCATCATTAAAATTAATCATAACATTTTCTGTATGTAATATCATTAAAAGGAAACATACATATAATTCCGTAATGTTTTAGTGCCAAAGACATAGTCTACTATTCTGTATCTAACAGTTGTTTTAAAAAGAATTTTATTTTTTTCGCTTTTAATTTACAAAATATTGACTATACTCCAATATTAGATTTTCCGTCACTCGATGCCATTTTCATGCCCATTCAATAGTGGAAATGTATGAGACGACCTACTTTTCTAAGCTTACTTAGACATTTACGGACCTTGCTACCTACTAGCCTATTAGTCCAGGAGCAGCATACCTAAATTCGACATAGTCATCTGGACTCGATGACACACGGGTTTTGAGAACGGTTTGTTATGTAAATTTTCCTGCTAAACCAAAATCCTGAAGGCGCCCGCCGATTTGGAGTGGCTTTGACTCTTAAAAGGTGATTTTTACGTAAAATTTAAAAACAAAAAACGCGCTACTTTTTAGTTTGCTTCATCATAACTTCGTCTTGGATGGGGCTAGAAAGTTAATTGTTGTTTAAAAAAATTCCTCGAGAATTGTAAATTGCAATGTACTACTTAAAATTTAGTTTTGAGAAAAAATATCTGAGAAAATTGCCATTTTGTTATACTATGTCATATTTGTGCAAAACTTTTTTATTACAAGAGATAGATGCCTATATAATCGAGACTATATTTAGTAAAAGGTCCAAAGAAACTTTTGGTGAAAAAAAATTATACCGCTATTTGTAATACCCGTGTCATTGAGTCCGGACCAACTGTTTAAGCGTTTTTTGAGATGCCTGCTCCCCGACTACATGTAACTTTTTGAAAAACAAAAAATCAAATTATCAGCAAAAATGTGAAAGTTTTTCTAATTTAACTAACTTCATACATTCAGTGTAGCTTCTATAACGCGCTTAATCCACTTAATTATAAAACAATTGATTTTTTCCTAGTTACAAACTAAATTTACTTTCTAAAAAATAATAGCCTATCCTTTACCTACATTATTTATCAAGAAAAAATTAAATGCTGTCTACTTGTAAAGACACAACTTTTCTTAGAAAAATAATTTTGCGTCTCAATTATTTACAAAGGAGAACAAAAATCGATACTAATTATAAATTCAATTGCATTTTAATTGTTTAGTCAATACATTTTAAGGATAGAATAAGAGACGCAAACAATTCTATTAGAGAGAAATGGCATTTCAACTTTAATATTAAAAATCCAGTTGTAATATTTTTATTATTATGGATCAATTCAAATAACTGATTTAAATATTTAATTCTAAATCTTGTCCTTGAATCTTTAAACCTTATTTATTTAACTGCCCTTTTTATTAAAAGAAAATTTATTAAAATTATTAGTTTAAGTACATTTATAATTTATATAAATATAATTAGCGATTTACATTCGTTCATCAAAAAGAAATCAATGAAAGAAGTCTGGTAGAGAGAGATTCTTGTTTGTTTGGCCTGTTTTAAATGGATATTTACATAATTATACGGTTACATATATCTCAAGATAAAGATTGTAAGGTTAATTACCATAAAAATCACACGAATCTTCATTGAGATTTATAATTGATGGGTTTTTAAAATTCAATAAAATTTTAATTGCTTATAAAATTAATTTAAAATGCAAACTTTTAAAATATTTTTGTTACAAGAAAACATTTTCTCATAATTTCAAAAAAAATATTGTACCAATTTAAGTTGATTAAGTCAATGGTTTCAGTTAAATAATAAGACTTTTTCTAGTACTGCATTAATATCATCACCACATCTAACAAATGATAAGACACTAATAATAAAAATATACAATAATAATTATAAAAGTATAAAAAAATAACAACAAAAAAGGTTAAGAATAGATAAATTAAACCACAAAAAAAAGTTTTGCTTGTTAACATGGTTTAAAGTTCCACGGAAAACTATTGTTTTAAATGTCCTTTGATAAAACGACACAAAGCGAGATTTTCCATAAAAAATATATTCCAGAAAACATGTTTTTTAAAATATAGATACAAAGTAAAATGTATAGATATAAAAAAATATCAATTTTATAGTTGCAACCTCCTCCTGCATAAATTAAAACCTGTTTTTTGCTTTTGTTTACTTTGAATGTGGGCTTAAATCTTTTATTTATAAATACAAATGTACTACTTACAAATCAATAAAAAACTAGTAGAACTTTACACCACAATAATATATTGGATAGAATTTGCATTTTATGGAATGAATTACAATTTATTAAATGTAGTTATAAGTCCATGCATAGGAATTTTTGGGAACTAACATGAAGACTGTTTTTGATTAAAAAAACTTTTTTATGTCAAATGCGTTAATTAAAAGTGCATATTTTGCGATATTTAAAAAGATAATTTAAACTACATTACATATAAATATTTATTTTATAGTAGTTGTTTACATAGATTTATTTATATTAGAATATAGCATTATTCATAATTCGTATGATGCATTTAAAAAAATTTTTATCTTAGAAATTTATATCAGCCAAATTAATACTATTTCTGGAATAAACTACATAACAAAAGAAAATTCTAGTAATCTTTTTATTAGTTTGTTTGTGCTAATAAAATGATATTAAAGAAATTTCCATATTTTACAAATAAGAGGTTATTGTACCGAAAAGAATGAAATTTATTTTTATTTATATAAGTGTATGTATATTTTCAATACGTGCTATTGAAATTTTGAGATTACTATAGAAAATAAGTTTATTGATAATTATGTGAATATTTTATTCAATAGTCATCAAGAGATTAAAATTTTAGAAACTCAAATTTGAAATATTAATCATTATTAACTGTCGCTTTTGTAAAGTAAAAGTCTACAGAATGTTTTATAATAGTAAAAGTCTGATTATATTTAAACAGGTGCATTTTATAACTGCACTTCTTTCAATAACAATATATTTAGATGATGCATCTGTAAGTGTCAAAATTAGTAATTTAAAGTTTTAAAAAAGTTGATCTCTTAAAATATTCTGTCTTTATTATTTACTAATATCAAATACATAAATGCAGGTGATAATAATTATCCTTTTTAATAACTTTTCATAGTCATCACATACATTTAGCATGTATTTATGTATAAGGCCATTGTTGATAAAATTTTATCTAGTTACTGGCCTAAATATTATTACAACTAATATTGATTTCTTTGTTCTTTTTTTCAAATATCAAAAGTCAAAACAGCTACTATCACATTTACTACACATGCAAAGGTGATTCAAGATTAAAATAAAGAAACCATTCAACTATGAGTAAACCTCAAGTATATAGTATATCACATCTCATGTATTTACACAAGACACATTCTTTTTAAAGATATGAGCAAGTAATATTAGACTAATATTGAAGTGTAACATGCATATTAGCTAATTTTTCAAATCTACAATACTAAACCAAAATTTCGAAGTTGAAATCATAAAATTATATCAAAGTTCAACCAAAAACATCAATTATAAATAATTGTTAATAAATTAAAAAAACTCGTGCAAATTCAGTAACAGTTACTATACACAAAAATAAAAACATATCTTCAAGTTACCTATAAGGATGTTTCAAACATCCATAAGCATCTCGATATCTACCATACAGGGTTCCATATGATACACCCAATAATTCAGCAGCTATTTTCATTTCTAAATTTTTTGTTTTGATTGCGTCCATCACCCTTTTTGTAAATGGTTCCTCCCAAAACTGCTGCCGTCGACCAGTACTTAAGTAATCATTCATTTTAATAACATCTGGCCACTCTTTTTCTATTGCCGCTGTTAACGATGAAGTATTAACTGAATTGGAAGAATTATTTGATTGTTTCGGAGTACTCCCGCCTCCTTTATTTTGGCTACCTGTGGGTGGGTCGAATTTTTGTTCAGATGCTGAATCCATTCCATCGTCCGTCATAAGATCATCATCTTGTTGCTGGAAATAATCATTTTCATTAGTACATTATTAATACTTATCATACTTCAAATAAATTGATAAATAGGGTATGATGTCTGTAGGTATCTAGCTAGTCAATTGTTGGCATCATAACTTTATAAGTGATACTGCTTTTCATCTATGTCAACCGTTATATAAACTGTCTTTTTTTTTTTATAGTCTATAATAAATACTACGATCTATTCCATCTCAAAACATGCAGGTGGTGCCGGTCAAAGTCACCAATTTTGATGAAAGTTTAGTATGTTATTCTTTGTTAAAAATAAAAGGACTGCTATTTTTTTGTTTGACTCAAAAAATTCTGGATCAGTCACTGGAAGTCACAGGTCAGCAAAGTTAAGGGTACGATTCCAAATATTTTTACTGTTTAAAACCGATTTCTTTTAATATTTCGGAAACTAATAGGAATATTCTAATGCAGTTTGATGTCTGAAAGGTAATTGTTTTTCTCTAAATTTCCACACCTAAATTATCTTTGTACTGTAATGATATTCATCATAAAATCAGCCATTACATCCATATTACCTCAAGAAGGCATTGCATGCTAAGTGATTGCCATGACAACAGTAATCAACAACAAGAGTATAAATAAATATCTCATAGAAGTAAACATGTCTTTTATTGTCTTCTACAAGAGATAATATATAAGTAGTGTACAAGACCACACACAAGTAACCTGTATTCCCACATAATCTTCTAAACACTACATTGGTGACCCCGTAAGAAGAACTTAGATGATCAACACCATATCTTCAATATTCCATTGCTCTGGTTTTCTGTCTCTGCCGACAAACGCAACCTGGAGTTCCTTGAATTGGTTATTTGATTATCTCACGCAAGCAGTCGACTTTCAGAAGTTTATAAATATCCTTTTTTATCATTTAAATAAGATAAGTAAACTATATTATATTGGTTACGTTTCAATATGGCGCAGTTAAAAGCAAATTTAGTTAAATTTCCTATTTTTGACAGTTCACATATACACATGTCAATAATCTTAATCAATAGATACTTTGACTTCCTACATATTGAGAACGAGATTCAAAGATATAATGTCCTAATTCATAACTTGCCATATAACATTTTACAACTACATTAGAATCTTATCAGGTTTATTGATAACAATAAACTTTCATTCGAACCATACACCACGTTCATCAACGAACTATTAAAATACTACTTGGGTTCTTCTTTAGATAAACCTACTCCATTCAACCCAAAACCAAAATCAAATACTATTGCTTCTCCCAAAGAGATTACAGATTTTTGGTTACAGCAAAATGATTCACCTAAATTTTTTGGTCTAGTTAACCTATTTAAAAACGAAATCATTTATCCTTGTAATTTCATAAACACAAACTGTATTCTAACCCCCAATTGAGTGACGATACTCAAAACGTCATTTATCATCTTCTAAACACTACAATACCATGTAGCTGAAGAAAGATATATGGTTGTTTATTTTTGAAAAGGGTCAACTTTGACCTCTTGTATCTCAAAAAAGCCACCTTCAAAAAGATGAGATTTTAATATTGTGTTTTAATACACTTTTTCCATGAATACCAATTGCATCATCTTACTGGTTCATTAAGAAATTTCAATTACCCGTGGGCGGATAAACCGTGTGTATCCCACTTATGTAAATTCGCATAGTAATTTTTATTTCTCTGAATCAAATGAACAAATTAATAAATCTGCAAAGCATTCATGTCATGTAACAGTAGTGATATTATATGTATTTAGTCAACTTTGACCGAAGATATCTCAAAAAAGCTGCTCAAGAAAAATTGAAATTTTAATATCTGAATTTACGTTAGTATGAGTACTAGGGTGACCGTTAAACATTTTTTTTTCACGCACCCCCTAAAACGTTAGAAAATGATGCAGAAATAAGTGGAAAAATATTTTTTTGAATTTAAACCATGCCTAGACGTGCCTAACACTGTTAAGAAGTTTTAAAAAATAGGTATTTTCATTTAATTTTATTGTTTGGTGTCTTTCCAGGGTTTTCTCGGCACAACTTTACTGTTTTTCAATGTTTTGCTTCAAAATGTGTATCTTTATGTTTTTGGGGTTGCTGAATACGAATCTGAATACCAAAGAATTTTTGACAGTTGTCTTCAAACTACAATTAGCATTTTCGAGGAAATTTACAGCATTATAAGTGTTTATCGAGTCGCTGAGTTCAAATTTGATGTCAAGATAAAATTTGGACAGTTGACAGCTGTCAATTTCATGAAAAAGAAGATAGATTCAAGGAAATTATTTTATTATAATGGTTTTTCAGGCCGCCGAGTTAAAATCTGACGTTTTAATGGAATCAAAATTAAATAAAAATACCTATTTTTTAACACTTCTAGCAGTTTTAGGCACGGTTCAAATTAAAAAAAAATATTTTTCCACTTATTTTTGCATCATTTCTAACATTTTAGGGGGTGCACGAAAAAAAAGTTTTTTTTAACGGTCACCCTAATGGGTACGCACGGTTTATCCGTCCACAGATAATTAAAATTTTTTAATGAAGCAGTAAGATGATACAACTGGTATTTATGGAAAAGATAGTTTAAGTGTATCAGAACTCAATATTAAAATTTCAGATTTTTTGAAGATGGCTTTTTTGAGATACAAGACGTCAAAGTTGACCCTCTTCAAAAATAAACAATCATCATATCGTCGGTCTAATTCTAATACCTCGTAACCCCCAAATCTCAATTTTTCAGGAGAACAAGAAAATGTCACCAAATACAAAACTTTTACAAGGTATTTTTTAAATCGCTATAGAATAAAACTGGAAGCCCTGTGGTTTACGAGGAGTTTACTAATCGACTCAGCGCACTTTATACCATAGGAATAGCTCATAATCCCAAAATCGCAAAAAAGTGGGTTACGAGGTATTAGAATTAGACCGACGATATATCTTTCTGCAGGTAAATGCTGCTAAGTTAATTTAGGTGTCAAAATTGAGAGAAAATAACTACCTTCCAGGCAAATCCAACTGTATTAAAATATTCCTAGTAGTTTCCGAATCTTTTTTCCTGATTTAAAAAAAACTCAGTTTTAAACAGTAAAAATATTCTTGCCCTTAACTTTGATGACCTGCAACTTGATCCAGAATTATTTTTTGGTCAAACAAAAAAATAGGAGTTCTTTTATTTTTGACAAAGATTAATATACTAAAATTTTATCAAAATTGGTGACTGACCGGCACCACCTGCCTGTTTTGAGATGGAATGGACCCTACGTATTTCTATAACTTCTCAAATTATAGTTTCAATAATCTGTTTTTCGATTATCTAGCACAGTTCCGGTCCTGTTCAACACGGATAATAAAGTTATACTAACTAATACTGTTTTGATACTAATACTAATAATGTATTTGAACGGAAAATATTAAGGACAATAATGGGAGCCAAAAAATTGGAGAATGGAGAAAAAAGACAATATATGAACGATGAAATATTGAAAATAATGGAAGGAGAAGATATTGTGAAGGTACTAAAAGCGAAACGGATTAAATGGCTTGGGCATATAATGCGAGCAGAAGACTCAAGAATGATAAAAACAATAACAACATGGAAACCAGATACAAACAGACCAAGGGGAAGACCAAGAAGTAGATGGTACGAAAAAGTAACAGAAGACTTGCAGATCCGGGACTGGAAAGAGAAAACAAGAAATAGTCTATTGTGGAGGAAGATAGTACAGGAAGCAAAATGCCACCAGAAACTCTAGAAGACTTAAACCAGAAAGGAAATCAGGGGACTAATCCACCCCAACAAAAGGATTTTATACTTCGGAAAGAAGGGGCAATATTCTATCATAAGAATGAAAGCCAGATATATAAAGCCAGATATATAACTAATACTGTTTGTAAATCCAAACAATACCAAAACTTAACTGCTTAATGCCACTGCTTAAAAAGAATATTGTTATAAGTGACAATATAAGAATTAAACTCATCTCATTTTGTAATATTTTTATTGTGCACATACATTTATAGAAGGAATATTTATCTGGCATGTTTGCTATCGTTCTTTTATTGTATTTTGATGCATATAAAAATTAAAAAACTATTACATATGTGTTTCAAATGTAACATTTCTTAACTACACTATTTGAACTCTTCATCCATAAACCAGAGGGGTTGCCCTGCCAGACAAGGGTTTTCCTACTCATGTGCTATGAATATAGATAATAAAAAGGATTTTATACATTACGGAGTTGTGAAGCGGTCGTGTTCGCTAGCTCTCCTACTACAGGGGTGGGGTAAAGATGTTGGTTTTGCATTTTTGACATTATTGTGTTAGTAAAAGAATATTAGAAAGAAGTATTAGTATTAATAATAATAATAATCGCTACTATCCCTTACCTGGTGAACCAGGCCCCATTATTTCTAGGGAATTGATTTATTCATCAAGAGGTATTTCAAGAGGTAGTAATTCATCAATGGAAATCTCATAAACACTATAGAATTGTACAGAATTGTTTAAGGATTTTAGCCTTATCATATTTTGAGACTCAGTATGTATATCAGTACCTTATTTGGTTGACAATATAATTTTATAAATAAGATTGAGATAAGATATTTTACTGTGAATATGGTGCACTTCATTTTTCTCATTATTGTAATTTATGCAATACCAAAAATAACTGCAATAGCTAATGTGCAATCTATGAGATTGGGCTACAATTAGTAAAGACCAACATTCTTGGATCAGAATTTCGACAAAAAGTGATACATACCACATTTAGAGATTAATTATCCACTGATAAATCAAAAGTATCTAAATTGATATATTTGCCTGCGGCTATGCCAAATTGATGTAGCAATTCTCTTATGTAGCCCCGTTGGTGCATCAAAACCTCAGGTTACAGGTCCAGTCTCGCGAGTAAAAACAAATAGGAGACGCCGTGTTAACAAAAAGAAAAATACTGCGAAAAGTGAGGAAGAAAACTAACCATGAATGCCGGAAATGTTTCAAGGATTGAACTTGAACAAAAACAATAAATTTGAATAATAAGAGGGTGACATACACACTGAATGTATGAATATGTGTAGATGGTTTATTCTTGCAGTATGCTCTGTTGTAAATCGCACTCACACATGATTGGTGGTGCTTCTTGACTCGCGCACTAAACAGGTATTTACAAACACGCAAATCTAACAATAACTAAAGGCATTACTGAAAACTATACTGATACGTATCTACTGTTTACCAACTAGTAATCAGCTAATTTCACAGTTGATGATCAAGTTGAATAATTTATGAAAGCTTTGGCACAGTGTTTAACAATAACAATTGAAACATCTTTCAAATAGAACTGTTCATTATGTTCCAATTTATGGGTTATGTCATTCATTTTTCTGTTCAACATTTACCTACAGGTTTTACCGATACACATACAATCTGGTGGATGCACTGGGCAAATTCAGTAGAACTTTACTAACTAGAACTAAACGGGAGGTGAATTAATCAGTTAAATTTTCAAATTGTTGGTGTAAGCAGTACCCATACAACCTTTGATCTCGTCATGAAAGCAAAGTTAATTCACAACATAAAAAACCTAAATAAGATTTGCCAGCAGTGATATTTTTAAAATTTGAAACATCAATTTATAGTTTGCGTTTTTTAGAGTAAGTAATTAAAACAATGTATTATGAAAAATAACCATAAATATATTTAAAAAATGATTTAGTAAATGTAAATGTAGCAAAATTTATCAAGTTATAGGTTTGTTATCGTCACATAAGAGTCCTTTTCTAGTAAGACAAATGAACCAATAAATCATAACAAAAAAATGTATATACAAAAGCAATTACCACATCACAATATATCATAGATTTTTAGGTTATGTTACCCTATGACCACATTTGCTTAAGGTTACTATAGACCATTCGGTCCAGCAGAAGTCTTACATCATAATCTGTTGCCAACGTAAACTTGCAACTATTCCAATACTTTCGCGCCTAAGAAATGTAATTTATGTTGGTATTGCGATTACTACGTTTACTTGCATCTTCCAAGCGAAAACAATAATTGTCCGTTGGTATATAAATGCAAATATTTTGTCATCTTAGCAAGTTGAAACGTTAGAGAGCTTATTAGACAGCTAATATTATTGTTTACCTTGTTTTTTTACCATGCCAAGACTATTTAGCTTGCAATCGAAAAACTTGATAGCCTCTTTAATTAATAGAGCGTGATAATTCTGGGTCTTTATTGTATTTAACTGCAGTATGAAAAGTGAGTCTTAAAATAGAAAAAGGACAATTATTGACTTTGACAATAACCAAAGATTCGCATTATAAGATGCAATATATGAATATTTGAAATGTATCAGTATCCTTCATTAATTCTATGCATATAACAATGTATTATTACTGACCTATACCAATTTTTTGCTTCTAGAAATACTAGTTAATTTGGATTCAATTTTGAAATATGTAGGCATGTAATATTACAATAATCATTACAAGCCTTGAAATATCTTTCGTGAATTATACCATGTTGTTTTATGGTTGTTTAAATATATATGAAAAGACCAAACAAATTTAGAAGCTATTCAAAGGTGGACCAATGAAGAAAATGGCTTTGTTTTGATAAAGAAAGTTAGGTTAGTTGTTAGTTAAAAATTGGGTTTTCTATATTAAAGTTTGTAAGAGAGAAATTAAACAAATGTCAATTAAGAATTTTATTTTATTTGAGAGATATCAATTGTAGTAGAAAATGCACACTATTTTTAATTCAATGTAAATATCCCATTTTTATTTAGTAGTAACTACATAGCCAAAATACACACCATTTCACAAACACTACCAACCTAACCTAATTTTGAGAATGAAATGTCATAAATTTTTGGCATTTTCATCTTAACATGTTTACAAAGTAAATCACGTGACTAATGACGTAAGACCTCTGGTTGACCGAATGGTCTATAGATCTTTATATTACAGGGACGAACCCATGGGGGGGAAGCTCCCCCCTCAAAGTTGATAATTTTGAGCGAGAGTTGGCAATTTCACAATTTGAGAAAAATGAGAAGATAAGAAAAGATAAGTGTCCAAAACAATTTATTTGTTTAAAATTTAATCTAATTGCCATGCATACACGTTGGAGAGTTTTAAATAAAAATAAGATTTGTGTAAAATACTAATTTTGCTTCATATAATGTTAGGTACAAATAAAAATATTTTCTTACTAGTAGTTGGTATTTTCATCGTAATTAGTTGGCAATTTTAAGGTTACCCCCTCCAAAATAACTCTTTAGGTTCGTCCCTGTTTATATAAGATACCACCAACTATCTCCGTCTCTTTTTATTTCGAATTAAATGTTATTAACGTCATTTTGAATGTTTGCGTGTGCCAATTTAGGTTAATATCTTGGTTCGTAAACTTAAATGAGAAATATTTGTAAATTAGGATTATTTTATTATTTAAAATAAAAGATTGTAATTCTTTAGATCTTATTTATGTGAATATTCTGTTTGTTAATAAATACCAGAATTCATAGTGACATTACAATATTTATAAAACAAAATTTCTAGTAACTTAATACAGTATGGCCACACACATTACTAGTTTCAGCTCACAATCCCTAGATTGTTTTTCATCTCTCTCGTACATTTCTATCTCTTTTATTTTTGGGGTACAAAAATGCGGAATGAATTGGCGGTACCTTATATAAAGATACAGTACCCTTACATTTGCTCTTTTTAAACCACCATCTCTGCTGAAGTTCAAAGAATATATGCTCTATGCTTCCTACTATCATAAATGAACGTACGAGTTCATGCTCTGTTTGCTCCAATTCTAATAAACAAACAGATTGCTGTTAAATGTGTTGCTGTTGCTAAAACCGAACACAGCTTAAGTTAAGTCCAAATTTTTAAAAATCAAGTGTAACTATGTCAAATCTTACGGCAGACTTTATATTTTCAAATACTTTTGTCAAAACTTATCTGCTTACTTTAGTTTTTAGAATACTTTGATATAAAGCAGGTTAAGTCCTATTATATCTTAATGAACAAAGATATTTAAATGGCTCGCTCTTCTTATATATTGGACACTTTATATATTGAATTTAACATAGTCTACCTCTAAAGTGCACATAAAAAAACGACAACAGAAAAATGACAACGTAATATAGAAGTAATGTGACTGCCAACTAAAACTGATACAAACTACCAATTCTACCAAGTGCCAGATTCAAACAGGCAATAGTATTTCTAGCTCACTCTATATAATATTTAGGATTGTTGTACCTTGCAAGATAACTTTTAACTAAAGGCTTCAAAATATGAGAAATAGTTTGAAATGTCTAATCGGATGGTTCTGTTAGCGAATTGAAGTAAACTGATTTACTATTTACAAGGTGCTGACAAATGCAAAACATGCTATAAATATTAGATAGTTATTGATAAACAAGGCTTTACATATTAAGTTTCTTTTATTAAGCAAAAAATAAAAATTTTCAATATCAAAAACATTAGTATTGTTATTTTTTTTATCAATATGCACTGGTCCGGTTTATGTACAGCTGATTTCAAATCAATCTGGGACAAGTCTTAAAATTTATTTTTGATTTTTTTAACAACCTGTAAACCAGGCTTTAAATTATATTTTCACAGTTAACTACATAAGATTTATTATACATCAAGAAAAATAAAAGGCAACATTTGCATCATAACATGCAACATAAATCCTTGGTTATGTTTATTGTCTTTTGTACACAGGAAATTTTGACAGAAACATTTTCTACTACTCGTATATGACATCCATTGTGGTTGATTTAAAAGTTATAGAAATAAATTTTATAGATGAATTAAGCAAATCACAAATACTATTTAAAATAAGTAATTTTATTATGTTAATAAATTCGTGGGGAAATTACACAAATGCAGAAATTAAGACCTTTTTTTGTAAACTATTATATTGACCTTTAAATTAAAACACATTATTTGTTTCAAGACCACAAATAATATTTCTAGTGATAACGTTATCTCATATTTTCAAATTTAAAAAGTGAACTACGTTAACTCATTTTAAAAACATAGTGTTCTTTGTGTTGACATAAAGCTAAACAGGATCATTATTTTATAAAGGAAAATTTGTAAATGAAAAGTAATCTACAGAGATTCCAGGAAAAATATCTACACATGGAGAAATAGTAGTCATCAAAGCATTGATAAGAAATGACGAAAACACATGAATAATTTGAATGTTGTCAAGATTCGTGTTTTAGTTTGTTTCTCATTAAATTGACACAAAAATCAATAGAGTTCAATATCCATACATTTCTAAGCAATTTCAGAAAGTAGGAAAAAATGCTACATAAGAGAAACAATAACTTTTTCAAAAATGAGTAATATAATAAAGTTCTGAAAGTTAACAAGAATTTAAGTTACTTTTTCTAGTAAAATAAAAGACATAAATAGTTTTGATTTTTAAAACTGGCCGCAATTACATTTTAAACTCTTATTTTATCCAAGATATCAAGAACAGGTGAATTTTTTGTAATTTTTGGTGGTGACACACCACAATGAATGTATAATCAATATAAAGAAAATTTTCATTACACACATCTAACGATCAATTTCTGACTACAATAAATTTAATATAATTATAATAACAAAACTAAACTAAACAAATTACTAAATAAAAAAATAATAAAATGTGGTGTGTCTCCACTGACGATTACGATCCTATGAAGAATACACCAATATGACTTTTTGCTTTGAATTCTCTCTCTATTACAATTTCATTTGGCTGAAAAAAAGATACAAATCATATGACGTCATTTAATAAGCCCAGAGGGACATTGCTATCTCTGGTTTTAACAAGGGTGGAGTGAGTAATCTTTTGTGCCATAGATACAGGGAACCTACAATACAATAAACTCTGTACGACTAGAACATGTTTATGTCTTTTGAGATTAAACCCAGAGACTGACCCAAATGCCAGAATTACTCAAGTCATATAAACTGACCTAGCCTCCATAATTTAAAAAATCCTAGGTTGGACACCCGTGAAATTAATTGGGAGACTGATCAATCTAGTTGCCATAAAAATTTGCCATTGGGAAAAATCAAAAGCAAAAATCTTTTGCTTGCTTATGCATCTAGCACGAATGCATCTCAAGCAGAAAAAAGAGGATCCTATTAGTACTTTTCAGGCCTTTTTCCTATATCATCGAGACGTTCAAAATATTGTGTTGTGGCTAGATAGAACAAAAACTGGACCTTATTTTCGTATCTTATTTATATCGTTAATTCTGGTGAAATACAGGCAAACACAATTATGTTAAGATACATACTTTGAATCTTTCACCATAAAGTTCAGTTGTCCATGCTAAGAAAAAAGAAAATTATGATTTATCCGATTTTGTTAATTGTGTCAAAGAAGTTGGAAAAGTTCATGTTAATGTGATGAAGCTAAGAGATTTCTATCAATGTCCTGATAACTCTTCAACATATAAAATTAACAGCACAGAACCAAGACCACATTTAAAGAATATGGTAGAAGTAGTCAGAGGCATAGTT
Source organism: Agrypnus murinus (assembly GCA_929113105.1). NCBI lineage: Eukaryota > Metazoa > Arthropoda > Insecta > Coleoptera > Elateridae > Agrypnus > Agrypnus murinus. The sequence continues at coordinate 71,515,105 of OV816024.1, forward strand.
AGAGCCTGTGCAGGTTGTGCGCAGCACAGGGGCGCCGCAGACAGGGAGCCCCAGCCCCCTGACAGAGTAAAATATAATATAAATTAAATACTACCAGTGCAAAGTTGGAATGAAATTTACTAATAAAACATAGCTTATATTTTTAATTGATCATTTTTTTTTTCATATGAGGGGTGACATTGCACAGGGGCATCCAAGCTACGCCTCTGGAAGTAGTGGCCAAACAGGGCAAACTGTTGCTAAATCATAAAGAACTTTTTTTTTTAGTCGAAGAGGCTTACCGAATTAAACTTCCTTAAGTTAAAATCAATTAAATGTCAAAACGTTCAGAAACCCTATTTAAGTAAACCACCTCGGAGAATAACAAGAACGAAAAAATACAATATGCAATAATCTTTTGCCTCTAATGCCAAAAAATCGTCAAAGTTTTTGGAAGAATCTTTGTGTAAATGATGCCGCTCTAGAGCTATGCCGTAACTGTGAAGAACGGTCAATAAACTGTCAACGACGAGATCAACTGTCAATAATTTAATAATGTTATTCAAAAAGTTATTTGTTAAGTTAAATTAAAGTTAGTTAATTAGATATGTTGATTATTAAAGTTTTTATTATGGTTAATATTAATTAGTTACTAAATATGTTAGTACCTACTTAAATAAAAACATTGATTTTAGTTTTAATTTTCTTATTTTGCCTGTTTTTAGCACTTACTGCTTTTTATATTGAGCTATTTAAAATCTAATCGCTTTTGTATGTACAACACAAGAAAGCAGTATCTACCATTTCAAAACTAATGTTGAATAAATAACCTTCATAGCGATACAGTAATAAAAATTCCTAAAAAAGGAAATTCTTAGTCTAGTCAGTTGCATTTTAAATAAAATTTTAAAAGGTGACCCAAGCAATTTCGTATATTTTACCATTTTCTCGATTTAACTCGAGATGGAGATACTGCTGTTTAGCTAAGAACGGCAGTATAGTGTAAGTCATTAGAAATTGAATACAATTTGTAAAATTCAATTGAGTTCACTTTTGCAATTTTGGTGACGTTTTACGTCTGCTCATAGCTTTTTACTTTATAAATAATTAGTTTTTTGGTATGTATACGCAGTCATTTATGAAATATTCCATCGGGTCGAATAGACAGCAAAAAACAACGCAATTTAAAAAAAAGAGTTCACGTTTCGATGCCTGAAGCCTGAGATATTAAACTTTTTGTGTAAGCATGGCATTTTTAATACTTATTTTCTTACATTTATTATTATTATTATTATTACCATGACTTAGAATGCAACTACATATATTAATCTACACACTATTCTGAGTAGGTTTGCAGAATAAAATAGCTGATAACACGAAAGAACCAAAAACAGATGCTTTTGGTTCCCTGCTGACTGGACTACAGTTAAAAAGTGTGAGAATTAGATAGCTTGTTGTCAAAATATTGAAAATATATAGCAGCTATATCAGACTTTCAAATGTTACCGATTATCAAAATTATTTAGCATGCTGCTTCATGTATAACCTAATTCTCTGAGGTTATGTATTAATGTCATGATTCCTTTTAAAGAAATGCATACATGGATACGATCTTTTAATAAAGTGATCACAGTTTAAATTTCAAGAAATATAGTATTCTATTAACGATCTATTATGGACATCTATTAAAAGAACTTCTATTTCTTTAAATGGTCGACTGTAAACATACATATAAAGAACTGCATATATGATCAATTTTGAATTAGATAAATACAGTCAAACTTCCATATTATGAACTTCTATATAGCGAATTTCTCTATATAACGAATTTTTGTGCTGTACACTGCCCTTTTAGAAAAAATACATATAAAACTGTCTCTAAATAATGAAGTAAAATTTCTATATAACAAATTTTTTAGACCAAACTAAAATAATTTTTTCCAGGTAAATGTATGTATTATGCATCAATCTTATTTTCTTAGCAGTAGTAAAAGATTATAAATTTACCCATCTTCCAAGAAGCTTGTCATTAAAAGGCCTCCTACAACTGGTTATCTATACTTTCTTACATTATCAGGGGATTTCCGAACATTTACCTGAATGAGAGTTCTAGGAAAGATTAAACTTCGATGCATACACATTGTTACTGGTCTAAATAGATTTCAACCCTCTAAGAAAGATTAAACTTCAATTAGGATTTACGTAAACTTAAAAACTTGCATTGCAAATTTTTATTTTAACTTTAGTTTTATGAGTGAACAGCCCTACAGTGTAGTACAAAAAAAGTCAAAGCGAAAGTGTTTAACCATTACTGAGAAAATCAACGTGTTGCGGGAAATTGATAACTGTATACAAAAAAGAAAGATATCGTGGCTGGCGGCAAAGTTTGGAATTCCTGCCAGTAGTTTAGCGACTATAATAAAAAATCGGAATCAATTTTAAAATCAGTTGGTGAACTTACAGCAAAACGTGCTAGAACTTATGTTTACAATGACGACTACGTCACGACGTAGAAGAAGCAGTTTTAAAGTGGGTGCGTTTAATTGGTGACAAAAATGCACCATTATCAAGACAATTAATTAAACAAACAAAGCGTTACAGTTTGCGGAATCACTCAAAATTAAAGCATTAATAGTTATTTAATAAATTAGTTTGTTAATGAAAGCGATTAATGATCGAAACTGTTTAAAGCACGAACGAGCGATAGGGAGTGAGTGCCTTTAATAGTTGAGATCATTAGTTGCTCATTAACAAACGAATTGATTACAACAGTTTTTCGTTGACCGTAAAATTCTTCGATTTTAAGATAGAAAATTTCAAATAATACCGAATCCAAACTTGTGCGTATATCTGGTTGCCCAAAGTAAAACATCATCAAAACGTCAAAATCACAAACGGGTTTATTAATGAAAAAGAGTGTATTAATGAGGTCCATTAATGCATCCTTTTTTCACAAAACAGTTACTTAATAAAAAAGAGTGTATTAATGACGTCCATTAATACATCCTTTTTTAGAAAAAATCATTCATTAATATTGACATTAACAAACGGTCAACGAAAAATAATATTTACAAAAGGTGATACTATTTCTTTATAACGAAATTTCCCTATAGCGAATTTTTTTTTAGGATTTACCCACTTCGTTATATAGAATTCGACTGAATAACGATTTCGTACCTTCAGGAATCACTAAATGTAAAATCATCTGATGCTTCTTGGTCTAACCTATTAAGTATCTTATTGGAAAGAGAATTTGATGCTGTTTACAGAAATATAAATTGGCTTTAACAAGTTGTAGGTATTCTAGTTTGATTGACATCTATTACATTCCATCTGGTCTATAAGAGAGTTAGTTACACAGACCTTGTTAATCTATTTGACTATGTTTCTCCAGTACTAGAGTTCCTAAATATGAACTGAGCTCTGTGCTATTTAGAGTTAAGTCATGCATGTCAAACTTTCCTAGAGACATTTCATATTTTAAAACTATTTATCAGAAGGTTGGTAATCATGAAAAATAAATTAAATTAAACTGTCAATATGACAATTATATAAATCTGAAATTCGTTACAATTAATACTTTATTAAAAGCAGTTGTAAATTATTAGATATAAAATTGATATATCGTCGCTGTTAAGGCATACTGGCAAAACTATTTTTTAGCAATTTTAAAGGAGCGCGGTTTCAATGCTTATAAAAACTTTATTACAGATGGCATAATAAATTCTCTGAAATATTGTATCTAGCAACATTACTAGCTACAACATTTCAGAGAATTTTCATATCATCTGTAATAAAGTTTTAATAAGCATTTAAACAGTGCTCCTCTAAAGTTGCTAAAAAACAGTTATGCCAGTATGCATTAACGTCGACGATATGTACTATAGTAGTTTTAAAAATTCTCCACAAACAGTAAATGAATGATAATGTGCACATTAAAAGTTTTTACATGCATAAAAATAAACATAACAGCATAACCTAAAATTTATAACTGACAGCTGCTGAATGTTGACACTAAAGTAAAAAGAGAGAAAAAGTACATCCATTTTAGACAACTTAATTTTGGCCTAGAAAGAGATAGATTTTGACATCCGTGTCCTAACTCTTAAATAACACAGTACAATAAGTTTTCATTCAGCAACTCTATCCAGTACTAGTAAAGATACCAATACTGCCAACTTAATCTATTATATAATGTATTAAAAAAAATCAAAATATTACTTACAATTTCTGATTTTACTTTTACTGGTGGTTCGTCGACAGTCTCTGTTGTTTCGTTATCATTTGCCGCAGATTCTTCTTCCCAAATGGACAGATCTTGATCACTATTAGACAATGCGTCATTTGAATATCCTTCTTCTGCATTTCCTCCTGTTACACTTGAAATTTTTGGTGCTGTAAATGCTTGTTCATAGTCGTCTATAGGGGGTCTCCCCCGTTTTCGTTTATTTGGCGGTTCATTTTTAGGACTATCCATTACTGTCGATACGTGTGGTAGTGCTGACTGTACACCGTTCATATTTGTGTCATTATTAGTTTCTTCATCTCGCCACGATACTTCCGCTAAGCCTTTTATACGAAGCTCCTCTGCGGTTTTAAGCAGCGTTGCCAAGTGACACTAAAATAAATACAAATATCTAGGTTTTTATTGATTTATTATTCAATAATTTATTTCAAACAAGACATTACAAATTAATTATGTCACAACTTAGAAATTCTAAATCTTATTGTTTCTTTGCAATTAGGCCAAATTTTTAATAGCATTTTAACATTAATTAAAATTTAAAACAGTAGGAGTGCTTGTGATTAACACTTTATTAAATATGTTATTAAAATTGCTGACTGTACAGACAAGATAATTGTGAAATTATTTATATAATTAGTTGATGCAGTAACAGAATTAGAACTTTTTAAATTATGTTGTTCATACTGTATTTTTAAGACTTTCTCACAGCTGACCACCTGCTTATTTTTATGCTACATAAAAAAAAGGATCTTCATACAAAATGTACTCAAGATTTATTCAAAAGATAACTTTAAAAAATATTTGAAAATAAACAATTAAGCAACAGTTATAAAAATATAAACTGAAGATTCTAGAGAAACGGTTTCAAAAGAAAAAGAAAGAAGTTTAAAGTATGAATAGTAATTAATGAATTCTTTTTTGTTAAATCAAGAAATTAGTTGACCTAAAGATATTTGAAAAAATTGACTGAAGTTAATGTTTATAAAAGGTAATGTAGGTGTTCCTAACTATATTTAGAAATCATTAATTATTTTCCATAAAATAGTTTTGACAAACAATTTTATATTTTAAGACCTTTAAGAATCATTTCATAGAATAAATTACAATCTTAGAAATGGGGATTTATAAAAACCATTATATGATAAAAAATATGTATGTGTTAAGCAAGGGAATTCTTTTGAAATAAGTCATTGCATTATAAAAATGATAAAGCAAACAAAAATGTGATTAACAAACTTTGCTGTGTAGTTATAAAACTAAATTTTAAAAAAGTTAAATCAACAGCAAAATTTAATTGGCAAATTACTATTAATAAACGTTATTCTTAAAAGATTAATTCTTAAGATGTGCCCGTCATTAATATAACTAATTTAAATAAAACCACAAAAATTTATTTTTATCTAAAAATTGATATCCACTTTTTTATGGAAAAATACGTTATTATAGAAGTGTAAAAACTACCAATGCAAAATTTTAAAAAAGCTTTGCAAAATAAAAAATACTCTGAATTTTCCAAGCAAACAAAATTCATAGATTCCAGTTAATCATGACCTATTGTTTTTCCCCTAACAGTATATGATTAAACCTTTTCTGCTTCATTTTCAAAAGTTTATAAATTTAAAAAATGTTTTTTAATTATAAGAAATTAATAACGTTCTGGTTTCTATTTATCAAAAATTTAATTAAAACTTTTTTAACATTTCATTATAACAGCTGATGCATGAAGTTTTCAGGTATTCATTTTCTAATAACAAAAAATTGACCTTAATCGTCTATATAAAAATTTTTAAACAAAATTAATGAATTAATGATTCTTAAATTATATTTTTTTGTTATACTAAAAGAGACATATTTTTCTTTTGTATAAAGCATGATAACTAAGAAAATTATTGAAAATATTTACAAATTCCGTTGGAAATTAAGTATCTTTTATTAAAGAGTGGATAATAAAAATTATATACATATAATTAAAAATAATTAAAAATGTTAATATTACTTACAATTTGGATAAACATTTAGATAAAGAGCAGATTTAATGTTGCTATTGGGCATAAGCATATGAAAATGAAATTAAAAAAGTAATTTTTAATAAGCTACTTTATAAGTAAAAAATGTTATTAAAGAAATATTTCAAAATGGGGGTGGGAAAGAACCCAGAATAAATATCTCATGCTTTGATTCAAACGACCATGAGATTTGCATAGATTAACAACACATTATTCAAATTATTATATTTTATAGAATAAAAGATAATCAGTGGTAAATTTACCATATGTATTTAAGCATTAAAGTTCCATGTGCAAAAGCACCCACCCCCACTTGCCTTGAAATTAAATATTGGGTCAGTCCATTTCAATTCAGGCAGAAAAGAAGGATTTCGCCAAACTCATCTTTCACGATTTCATAAATCTTACAAATGTTATACAGGCAGGAATATTAAGGACCCCCCATATTTTTTGTTTTATGTATTTTCAAAGAAAGTTTTTACTTTCTTAGAAGGGGTCGAAAAAAAGGCTTTTTTCAAGGTCGCACGCTTTTTAGGCTTTGAATCAGAATATCTGCAAAACTAGAAAAGATATCTATTGTCCGTCTCACGTTGGGACTACAGTGAAGGAAAGATAGCCAATGTATTTCTTATGGGAGCTTGTGCTTCGTTGTTGACACCTATTTCACTGTATGAATCTATAGAAATGTGGATTAAGATTCCAGAAGTTCTAAACCTTTGAAAACAGTAACCGAAAAAGTGTAATCGTAACCATACAAAAGAAGCATTTAAAAACCTTATTAACATGTATTTGTTATTTTATTAAACATTACTTGGGATTTTTACATCGTACATGTATCTAAATATCCAATATTTTATTACTTATACCTTTTTGTTTAATTCTTTCGTCTTCAAATTCTTTCAACATAAAAATAACAGCTGGTTAGCTTCTGTATGATCTTTTTAATCTTTTAATTCACAGGTAAATACAGGAAGTCCCAAACGTAATTTTAACAGTAAAATGATTTCATCATGATAAAATCATTCATTTGTTGAACTTGTTTCAAAAGAAGCTTGCAAAAACGGAAATTTAGGATTAGCAGCAAAGGCAAAGGATTTTAGTAAACAATAAACCCTTCTGGTTTTTTCTACTTTTACTTTGCGAAACTACATAATACAGTTTGTACTTACTGAAATTATAGTATAACGTTTTTTGTCGGCACTATTATTTGTCACCGAAAGCATATAAGCAAATTTCTTAATACAGAAATAATCATTTGGTTTCAAATCTTGATAGCTTGTGCGTTTATAGATTTTCGCTTAGTTGTTTGGGTTTTATCGTTTGTAATTATTGTTAACATTGTTGTGCTGTTTGTTGTAACTAAACGTATTGTAGTATTACATAACGCACATAGTACATTATACATAAGTATGGCGGATATTGTTAAAAACAGAATGGGTTGTGTACTAAAGGTTGGTGAAAAACAGATTTTGTCAAATTTGATAAAATATCGTCTTACTGAGACCCGGCAGTCATTATCAGTAATTATTCGACAAGTTTCTAAAGAAACAGGTATTAGCGAAAAAAACTAAAGAAAGTATTTCACCTGATGGAATAAAATCTCCAAGAAAAAGAGCGAAGAATAAAAATACTTCAAAATCGCGCAATATGAAGTTGTGAGTGAAATTAGAAGAAAGGTGCACGAGTTTTTTTCGCAAAATATACCACCAACGATGAACAATATTGTAGCAGCTGTAAATGACGATGAAAACTTGCCCAACTTTAGTAGAAGTACGTTGAATGGATTATTACGTGATATGAATTTCCAGTATGTTAAGAGAGGACGACGATCTTATTTAATTGAAAGAGAAGAGATAATTGCATGGCATCATCGTTATTTAAGACAAATTATAAAATATAGAGAAGAGGATTACAATATAGTTTATATTGATGAATCTTGGGTCAATCTTGGCCACAGCGTCAAAGCTCAATGGGTGGATATGTCAATTAAATCATATCTGCCTTCATTCGAGGATTAACCACTGGTTTGAAAGCTGCCACAAAGCGTGACCTCGTTTTATTTTACTTCATGCTGACAGCAAACAAGGTTTTATAAATGGGGCAGAGTTGACCTTTCTAGCAAAGAAGAACAGTGCGGATTATCATGATGAAATGGATGTAGCTACTTTTGAGACTTGGTTTAGAATTCTTTATTGCCCAATTTACCTGCAAAATCAGTTGTAGTAATGGATAATGCACCATACCATTGCCAAAAAATTGAAGATACCAAATCAGTCTTGGAAAAAAGAAGAAATACGATCATGGTTTTGGTCAAAAGATATATTGACGATGATTACTTGAAAGCAGATCTATTGGACGTGGTGAAGGCTTTCAAATCTAATTACGACAAATACATTCTTGAAGAATGTGCAAAAGAATATGGCATTCCAATAGAAAGATTACCTCCGTACCATTGCGAGTTAAATGCCATTGAATTAGTTTGAGGTGATGTAAAACTAAATCACTATCACTAAAAAAATACCACATTTAAAGAAGGAGATGTTCGAAATTTAATTAGTGAAGCCTACTTTCAAGTGACAGCGGAAAAATGGAACAATTATGTTAACCATGTAATTAAAACAAAAGATAACATGTGGCAAATTGATGGATTGATGGACGATATTGAGCCAATACTTATAAATTTGGAAAGTGATAGTGAAAGTGATTTCAAGTGATTTGTGCTAATGCTGAACTTTTTGCTGTTGTATTTTTTATACTCATTTTATTTGTTTTCAATTTATCACTGATTTATATAAAAGCTGTACAATTAAAAAAGTGTAGTTTGATAGTATACAATAATTTATTAGTTTTAATGTTTCTTTATTTAATAAAAACCTAATAACTATAACTTTTGTGTTGTACTTTTTTATTTACCTAAAATTCAAAAACTCGAAATAAAACGTTTGACTTTTAATTATACTCAAAATTATTAGTTTTGTAATAGTACTGGCGTTAACTCATAAAGTATGGAACTATCGAAATAAATCTTTTATTAAATATTTATGAGAAAAATCCTCAAACACGTCGATTTTTATCTTAAATGAGACATATTTTAGTGTAATTGTTATTTGCAGATCATCTTTTGTTTCCGAGTTATGGCGATAGCGAAAATATTTTTAAATGGAAACCCAGATTTTTTATGATGGATTTGGAAAGCAATTTCCGAGATAATTGCTTTTAAAGTTTTAAAACAAAAATTAAAAAATCAAGAGTTGCAAGTTTTAATAAAAAAAAGAATTCTTTGAAGAACTGTCATAAGTTTAATGCTAAGTCAATTGTTACACAACTACTTGATTTTTTATCAAAAAATTTGAACTTTGATTGAATAACAATCAAGAGTTTAATTTTCTTAATAACAAAATCAAGTATCCATGTAACAAGTGACTTAGCATTAAACTTATGACAGTTCTTCAAAGAATTCTTTTTTTTATTAAAACTTGGAACTCTTGATTGTTTTTTAATTTTTGTTTTAAAACTTTAAAAGCATATAAACTTTTTAGCATATTTGATCTTAGCATTACATTATCTTTCCAAATCTATCATAAAAACTTAGGGTTTCCATTTAAAAAAGATTTCGTTATCGTCATAACTCGGAAACAAAAGACTACCTACAAATAACGATTACACTAAAATAGGGTCAATATGCCAGTAATTGACCACTTAAGAGATTTTTCAGAAATATAAATTTATAACTTTGTAATATATTTTTTTTAAACAAAATAAAAAATGGTATAAAGTGCAGTGATAGTCTAAGACTCTAAATATTAATAATACACAAATTAAAAAACATTTTGTTTCATAGAAAAAAATATAAGAGTAAAAAAGTTAGAATTTTCCAGTAGTTAACCACAAACAACCCAGTGTTTGACCAAATTTTTCCCAGTAATTGACCAGTGTGATAATATAACGAATAAAACATCAGTTATAATATAACGATTTTCATTAAAATCCCAGATGATTGCAGATTTCAATAGAGTTGTTTACTTGCCATGCTTACTGTAAAAGCACAAATTTAGCTGTCAAATAAACGAATACAAATTCCACATGTATTTAGACAACCGTTTGACCAAGATAATGCAGCAATGTGGCACCATATAGTAATTAGAGGTGCAATAATCGCTTGTGAAACATAAAATATTCATAGATGTACAGGTATCTTATTTTTTTTCTTTTAAAGTGAAGTTTGGTCAACTACTGGATGATGGTCAATTACTGGCTTACTGGCCCTATGTCTTCTTTAAGATAAAAATTGACGTTCGAGGATTTTTTTCAAAAATATTTAATAAAAGATTTATTTCGATAGTTCCAGACTTTATATGCGCACTATATGAACAGCAGCAAATCTTGAAATTTTGTTTTACTACCGCTGTCATAAGAAGTGACTACCTGCAATATAACTTGCTCGAACAATAGGGATTATAAAGGTTTATGCAGTTACAGCTACAATATTTAGAAAGTGTTTTTAAAAGTTGCTTGCAAGATGTTTGGCAACCCCGTTGTCCATAAGAACACACACTGTAGTCTCAACGTGAGACGATCAATAGATGCAGTTTTTTTTTAATCTTGAAGAACATAGGTTTTCCTTTATTTTAAATCTTTTTCTAGTTGAATAAATTCATAAAACAATGAGTTATCGAACATCTCTCTTTCAAAATATAATAATTCTTGCGTTAAAAAAGGACATCAATAAAATTTTCCAATTTTTTAAAGCAACTTAAGAGGCTGTCTCCGAGAAACTGCACAAAATTGGCAACAGAAAAATTTCATGTTCTCCAATTTGCTTCAAACTTTCAGGTATGAGTCTTTAACACATAAAGACCGTAGTGACCGAAGAAGGTATCACTTATATTGATAAGCAGGGCGGTAAAGGTCAAAATGCTAACTTTGCATAGAAGTATCGTATACTCACATACTATAGCTCATTTTAACGGGCTCGGTGAGTAGAACAACTTTTGTCTTTTGGTGCATTTGGAGATTCCTACTGTGCACAAAGTTATGCCAAGAAACCTACTGAAAAATGGTACATCTTGGTGGTTTTAACCATTTTCTCAGGAATTCAGAAGGTTTGCCACCATAAGCTGCATATCTTTATAATCTACGATAAATCTCGCTCCAGATACACTTACATTTATGCACTGTGTCCGGGTCAACCGGGAGAACTAGTTCAAAATGTACGGTACAAAAGTACAACAAAATCTTCTCTCTTGTCTATCTCAACAAATATTACTCCAAACTAATCATTATTATATGTCATTCGAAGCGTCTCGACAAGAGCTACACCATTGAATACAAAGGCATTATGGTTTTTAGGTTTTGCCATAATATGGTAACTAGTGGCGGAAAATGTTTTTTGATAAATGACTAGCAACTATACCTTAATCCTAAGGGTAAGCATGACATATTATACATTTTCAAAATCCGCTCGTTTAGATGAATAACTTTCTCTTTGTACCATCTTGATCCAAACAGTCCCTGAGAAGTTCAACGACATTTGTAGAGACTTGATTTCCCGACATGCTCGGAGAGGGAAATAAACGTAACAGCAGAAATTATAAATATGTACAACAATAGAGAAAATATTTATACAATTAAGCGACAGATTTCTCAGCAATGTTCAATTTATAAAACTCAGAAATATTTGTATTAGGTCGTTAAGAAAAATCTGAAAATAAAGAATATTAGTACATACTATATTAGTAAATAAGTAAGAACATTATTAGTAAAAATCGCCTCGACGCCTAAAATGCTGCAGGTCGCAACCTCGACAGCAAAGTTAGTGATAAAATTATACTAATTCCTAATAAACAGCACGACAACAAAAATAGAAAACTCAACAAATACTAACGGATGAAAAAAACTTGAAGACTATTATAATCAAAACAGTGAATCATTTTCCATTCACATACTAAAAAATGGTACATCTTGGTGGTTTTAACCATTCTCTTATCGATTCAGAAACTTTGCCACCATAAGCTGCCTATTTTCAAAATCTACGATAAATTTTGCTCCAGATACACTTACATCCATGCACTGAGTCCGGGTCGCCTGGGAGATGTACACCAAGATGCTGGTACAAAAGTACAACCAAATCTTTTGTCATGTCTATCTCAACAAAATCACTCCAAACTATGCACTGTTATGTCATTTGAAGCGTCTCGGCGAGAGCTACACCAAGTGATACAAAAGCATTTGGATTTAATTTTGTGTCATAATATGGTTGGAAATGTGGTTTTTCAATAAATCACTGAAAACTACCTGAATCCTCAGGGTAAGGGTGACATGTACATTTTCAGAATTCTCTCGTTTACGTGATATAGTCTATATCACGTCTTCGAATTTTTTTCATATGTTAGTATTTTTGTCGAGTTTTCTATTTTTATTGTCGTGCTGTTTATTAGTAATTAATATAATTTTATCACTAACTTTGCTGTTAAGGTTGCGACCTGCAACATTTTAAGCATCGAGGTGATTTTTAGTAATAATGTTCCTTACTTATTTACTAATATAGTATGTATTAATATTCCTTATTTTCGGATTTTTTTTAACGACCTAATACAAATATTTCTGAGTTTTATAAATTGAACATTGCTGAGAAATCTGTCGCTTAATTGTATAAATATTTTCTCTATTGTTGTACATATTTATAATTTCTGCTGTTACGTTTATTTCCCTCTCCGAGCATGTCTGGAAATCAAGTCTCTACAAATGTCGTTGAACTTCTCAGGGACTGTTTGGATCAAGATGGTACAAAGAGAAAGTTATTCATCTAAACGAGCGGATTTTGAAAATGTATAATATGTCATGCTTACCCTTAGGATTAAGGTATAGTTGCTAGTCATTTATCAAAAAACATTTTCTACCACTAGTTACCATATTATGGCAAAACCTAAAAACCATAATGCCTTTGTATTCAATGGTGTAGCTCTTGTCGAGACGCTTCGAATGACATATAACAATGATTAGTTTGGAGTCATATTTATTGAGATAGACAAGAGGTTTTGTTGTACTTTTGTACCGTAGATTTTGAACTAATTCTCCCAGGCAACCCGGACTCAGTGCATAAATGTAAGTGTATCTGGAGTGAAATTTATCGTAGATTCTAAATATATGCAGCTTATGGTGGCAAACCTTCTGAATCCCTGAGAAAATGGTTAAAACCACCAAGATGTACCATTTTTCAGTAGTTTTCTTGGCATAACTTTGTGTACAGTAGGAATTTCCATAAGCACCACCATAAGTTGTTCTACTCGCCGAGCCCGTCAAGATGAGCTATAGTATGTGAGTATACAATGCTTCTACGCAAAGTTAGCATTTTGACCTTTACCGCCCAGCTTATCAATATAAGTGATGCCTTCTTCGGTCAGTACGGCCTTTATGTGTTAAAGAATCATACCTGAAAGTTTGAAGCAAATTGGAAAACATGAAATTATTCCTGTTTCCATTCAATGCAAATTTATTTCAGTTTCTCGGAGACAGCCTCTTAAAAACATGTATTGTAAGTATATAACAGGAGTTTTGGTATTTTTTAGTGGTTAATTATTTGAGTGTTTTCGTGACTCTTCCTGATTGTTAATTGTAAAATATGTTGCTCTCAAACATATAGGGATGTCTGTTGTTTGTATATACTGAAATTGATAAAAAGATCCATCTCCATAACTATAACCATAACCATTTGTCTAAATGATCATAAATTTTTCTATAATAACACCAACACTTTTACCTCTTTAAAAGGTCCCCATGGAACCAAGAACCTGGGCTTTAATATGCATTTTTACGTAAAAACATACTTCTTAAAAAGACCATTAATTAAGTATTTTTACCTGTTTTTAAAGAAATTGGAAATTCCATATTAAATTCTTTTTTGAATGCAATAACCATGGATAGTTTTTTACCTTTAAGTTAATCCCTTTAGTGTAAAATTTCTTTGTTTATGTTATTTTATGTAATATGCCTGTTCTTTTTCTTTATTGGTTTTCGAAGAATTTTAGATTAGTAAATTACAAGAAATGTAGGAAAATAGAGTTCACTTTATTTCATTCATTACCAGATATTTGAAGGTAGATTGTTTAAGATGGATAAATATATGCACTTGCAATCCTGGTGTTGGTGAAAACAATGACCAGTTTCAGTTTAAAAATTGAGTGAAAGTAAGTGTAGAGTGCCAAATTGATTTTGCATTCCTGTTTAGGCTGTTCCTCTTATGTAGGCCTGCTCTGCTAATTATAGCCACAGCACATTCATCAAAAAAAGTGAAATGTGTTGATTATGACAAAAGACATAAGAGAATCCAATATAAAAGTGGTACCCTAAAACTAAACAATGTAAGTGAAAAAATTGTGCCTATATTGCCACATGCTTCTCCAGTACTTTTGTTTCAATTTCCGAAAGAAGGTGGAAGAGCCTTTACAGGAAATATCAGAATCTCCTAAAGAGGAGCACATTCCAAATGTGACTTGAGACAACTAAACAACAGTGCTGCAGTGCAATCCTCATGCGTGAAATCCACACAGCACATCCCATATGCAACAAGTTAAATAGTGTGTAGAAGACATTAAATCCTCCTCTTCCCAAAGGATTAACAAAAAAGGTTTAGTGTTTTTCAAATGGTGAAACTAAAGAAGTTGAAAGACTGTTCTTATATTAATAAAACTCCTCTTTCACAGGCCTAGAAGAACCATCAGGGTATAGCAGCATACGCTGCTTGGTACCCAAGAGTGGTAGTGGCTAGCTTTATGCACCGACCACCTATTATTACCCCAAGAAATGATTTCTCAGCTACCCATTTTCACAGGCTGATTCAAATGTAAAAATTTAACCGAAGCTAAAAATGTGTCAAAATTTAATCAGTTCTGAATAATTTTGACATCATTATCAAAGGTACTTAAACAAGTGAATGTGCAGAAAATAGAAACATATTTCAAAAATAGTAATTTCTTTATTAACTGTACTAATGTAAATACCAATAAGTAATTTACAAACAATATCTATTTATTCAGGTAATAATCATGCCAAATATTCTGTGTGCATGTAAAATAGCCTGATAAAAATTTGACGAGTTTTTGTCAAAATGTTTTGCTCGAAAGAAATAAGTCTCGAGCATTTTCCGCCCAAAATCCCTCTCCTACCTTCCACACAGGATTTTGTTGCACGGTAAATTTACTAGACATATTTCTTAGCAAAACATTCTGACAGAAAACGTCAAAACTTAATCGCCTCTTTTAATACACTTGGGATATTACTGTTGAATATTTGCAAAACTAGAAAAAACATTTTGATGTAGTGTTTTAATCTTGATAATAATTTTCCCTTTATTTTGTCTTTTTCTAGAACATAATGAGTTAAGGAACAGTTTAAATAAGAACTTTATTGATATCACAGAACAAAACAAATACCATATAGTACATTTCTCCAAAATCTAATCTACAATTCTCTTTTAAAATATAATAACTTCTTTTTCAAAAAAAGGCCATCAATAAAAATTCTTATTTTTCTGCAGAAGCTTAGAAATATATATTTCAAGTATACTTTTGGTATTTTTAATTTGTCGTCACGTGAGCATGTAATAATAATATATTCATAAAATTACACATATCTTCATAAGATGTACTGACATTTTTATACTTGGTAATATACGTAAAAAGTCATGCTAGCTCAGTGGGTATGGCATTTGACTACCAATCTTGAGGTCCTGGGTTTGATTCCCAGAGATTATACTTGGAGTTTTTAAAATATCAAAGGCTTTCAGATCTTCGGTGTCATGAAATTTTGACACACGAGTTAGATCAGTTCTGCCTGAATAGAGATGGATTTTGACCATAGTTATTTTAGTAAATTTATTTATAGTAACACATAAGCTTTACTAATAGTAGGTCGATTTCATTGCAAAAATATCTTTAAAACGTAATTTATTAAATGTGTTTCTGTAGATGTATCCCAAGAGGTTAACCCTTTAGCAAATATGGTGTAAGTGCAAGAATCTTGGTAAATGTTGGTAACTGTGGTAAACACTTGAGAAATGTGCAACCATCTGGTAAATATGGTAAATGTGGCAAATATCTGGTAAATGTGGGCAAATATGGAATCGACCAAAAATGTGGAAAATATATTAGTTTTAGCTTTACTAATAAGATAGAAAATGCTAAGAAACAAATTGGAGATGAGTTTTTGACATCTTGTGGAGACCCTGTAAATAAAATTTATTTCATACTGTCCGGTAAAAGGGTATTTACCGGACTCATTTGAGTCCGGTAAATGAATTATTACGTTACAAGGCCGGTAAAAAATTTTACCGGACTGAAAATCCAATTTGAGTCCGGTAAAAAATTTTACCGGACTGAAAATCTAATTTGAGTCCGGTAAAAAATTGCAATGTATTTAGGCTAAAAGAACTACTATTTTATACTGTTAACTGTGAATTTTATTTTTATGATCACAACTGGCACCACTATTAAACATCTTTTTTTGTTTATGCTTAATTTATGGTCTCCACTTTTTATTTTTGAGGCAAGACTTTAAAATGTATAAAGAATTTACACATGAATAGATAACAGATAGACACAAATATTCTCAAAAACTATAATTTAGTTAATTGATTATATTGGAATTAACGTTATTAAAATACAGTTCTAAAATTGCAGTCTACATGAGTTTGTGTTTTTATTTTCTCATGAATTTATAGTTTATTTAATACTGGGTCACATTTCCTTGTTTACTACATTAATGATTTCAGTTCATTAAACACTACAGTACTGAGTTTAGTAAGCGGTTGCTAGTACAACTTACTGGTCTGAATAAACGAAGCATTTAATTTATTCAGTAATTGAATATTGAAATTAAACACAATACAATATGGATTAACAAAACAACAGTACATTAATATCTAGGTATTAATGTTGTGAATAATATTGTTAATCTGAGTAAGAAGTAGAGATAGAAACATCTGTGCATTGTTGTTGCTGTAACTCTATGAAGTCTTCACCACCTTGTAACATGAAAGCTATTTCCTATCTTTCTTTGATAGAGTCTTTAATATATTTCTCAGCTACTGAAGAACTTCTCTGTGTAACCCATGTCCTTTTAAAACCGATAGATCAATACAGGTATTTGCAAGAAGTGTAGCAGATATGCAATGGAAGTAATGATCCATATACCCTCAGGATTTCTCACCTAAGAGATTCTGCAATTCTCTGGAAGATATGGTACATTTTTGAGTTGTTATTATTATTATTATTATTATATTTTCTGACATTTGTAGGTTATAGAGATAATGAGATTTTAATGATTAAAATCAATATTAATGTATATTATAATAGTACAGCTGATTTCAAATAAATCTACGATAAGTTTTGACAGTAATTTTTGTATTTTTAACAACGTGCGAACCAGGCTTTAAATTATATTTTCATAGGTAAACTACCTTAGAATATAAAACTGTAGGAAGGAACATAATCATCTACCACATACGACCTGATGGGGTCTTAATATGGCGAAGTAGGTGTTTCCGGTTTTGTAATAGATAATTAAAAAATAATTATCTATTATAATTAATAATTGTAATTTTTTATATTTAATATTTTAAACAAACGAATACTTATTATGAAATGTAATTCCCTTCTTCGTATTTGTCGGAGTTTGAGAGAAAAGCAGATTTAGGTGGTGCCTAAGGGGGCCACAGTGACGTCATATCCGTCGCTTTTAAAGCTCATTGCGCCGAGTAGTTACGCTCCTTCCTACAGTTTTATATTCTAAGGTAAGTACATAAAATTTATTAAACATCAAGGGAAAAACAAAGCAATATTTACACTTTGGAATACTGACTTTCATCGATTTATTTGAAATCAGCTGTACCTAATTAACTTAAGTATGATTAAAGTTTATTTTTCTACAGCTGTCGAAAAATGATGACATTTTTTATTAATATCCTTATAAAAATGCCACATTGGTTTTGTTTACCTGACAACGTGCTGCACAAAATATTTATGCATTTATTTTTATGCATATTTGAGCAACGTTATTTTCGTAGCAACAATGAAACTGTCCAATTTGCACTAAAATAAAAATTTCCTTGTGTTATTTTTTATGATTTTCTTTTCTACTTTTTAGGTTATTTCAATAATGCTGTAGAAAAAACGTGTGCAATTCGTGCTCGAAATAACCTTGGTGGTCTCGAATGACATTTTGACTCGGCTATGCCTCCTCAAAAGACTTTCATTTTTGACCACCAAAGTAGCATTTCGCATACTAAATACACAAATAATTATTTCATCTAGTATGACTGTGCAAGTGCAAACCAAGGCCTTTAAAATTGTCTGACATATTATAACTAAATATTCTTTTTATCTATCTTTAGAATATTGAAGTAAACTAATTTACTTGTAATAGTAATGTAAATGCCTGGTTTATACAGCGATTAACAACTAAGAATCAATAGCTAACGATTAATAAATAACAATTAAGAAAATTCTGCTGTTTTATAGCGGAATTTTATTGCTGAGCGGAACGTAGAGCCGTCAACGAGTGAGAAGAGTTAATACGAAATAAAATGAACGAAGTACGACAAACAGAGTTGCGCTTATGCCAAAATAGTGGTTATAGGTTATGATGTACAATGATCAGCCATTTTAATTTTGAAGATTTAATGAAAAGAATATGGCGTAAAAACTCAGTGAACACAAATAAATAATTTAGGTATATTGATCCTACCACAACCAAAAATCGGTCCACTTGTTAAAATACAAAAAATTATTCGACCGATAAACGAACTTCAAATTGCAAATTGAGGTTAGACCAACAGATGTTCGTAAACAATACATGAACGCCAGTTATTTGTCACATTTTCCAAACATGTGTCATGTCTGGTACATTTGCAACACATTTATGACATTTATCACATAATAACTACAGGTTAACTGTTGTTTTTGGGCAATTAGCTGTATACAGCATCTTACAATTTAAAATGTGATAGTAGTAACAAAAAGTTTATAATAAAATAATAGTATATTACGTTATAAGTCCGGTAAACCCAAGTTTACAGTAGCGAGTTGAAAACGTTTCGGGACGAGGCGACGAAGGAGCCGAGTCTCGAATGTTGAAACGAGCTACTGTAATGGTTTACCGGAAGTATGACGTAAGGCGTTTTATTTCATACTGCCTCACATTGTTCATTTTTTAAAAAAATGCATTTAAAATTTTCAGTCCGGTAAAATTTTTTACCGGACTCAAATTAGATTTTCAGTCCGGTAAAATTTTTTACCGGACTGAAAATTTTAAATGCATTTTTTTAAAAAATGAACAATGTGAGGCAGTATGAAATAAAACGCCTTACGTCATACTTCCGGTAAACCATTACAGTAGCTCGTTTCAACATTCGAGACTCGGCTCCTTCGTCGCCTCGTCCCGAAACGTTTTCAACTCGCTACTGTAAACTTGGGTTTACCGGACTTATAACGTAATATACTATTATTTTATTATAAACTTTTTGTTACTACTATCACATTTTAAATTGTAAGATGCTGTATACAGCTAATTGCCCAAAAACAACAGTTAACCTGTAGTTATTATGTGATAAATGTCATAAATGTGTTGCAAATGTACCAGACATGACACATGTTTGGAAAATGTGACAAATAACTGGCGTTCATGTATTGTTTACGAACATCTGTTGGTCTAACCTCAATTTGCAATTTGAAGTTCGTTTATCGGTCGAATAATTTTTTGTATTTTAACAAGTGGACCGATTTTTGGTTGTGGTAGGATCAAGATACCTAAATTATTTATTTGTGTTCACTGAGTTTTTACGCCATATTCTTTTCATTAAATCTTCAAAATTAAAATGGCTGATCATTGTACATCATAACCTATAACCACTATTTTGGCATAAGCGCAACTCTGTTTGTCGTACTTCGTTCATTTTATTTCGTATTAACTCTTCTCACTCGTTGACGGCTCTACGTTCCGCTCAGCAATAAAATTCCGCTATAAAACAGCAGAATTTTCTTAATTGTTATTTATTAATCGTTAGCTATTGATTCTTAGTTGTTAATCGCTGTATAAACCAGGCATTTACATTACTATTACAAGTAAATTAGTTTACTTCAATATTCTAAAGATAGATAAAAAGAATATTTAGTTATAATATGTCAGACAATTTTAAAGGCCTTGGTTTGCACTTGCACAGTCATACTAGATGAAATAATTATTTGTGTATTTAGTATGCGAAATGCTACTTTGGTGGTCAAAAATGAAAGTCTTTTGAGGAGGCATAGCCGAGTCAAAATGTCATTCGAGACCACCAAGGTTATTTCGAGCACGAATTGCACACGTTTTTTCTACAGCATTATTGAAATAACCTAAAAAGTAGAAAAGAAAATCATAAAAAATAACACAAGGAAATTTTTATTTTAGTGCAAATTGGACAGTTTCATTGTTGCTACGAAAATAACGTTGCTCAAATATGCATAAAAATAAATGCATAAATATTTTGTGCAGCACGTTGTCAGGTAAACAAAACCAATGTGGTATTTTTATAAGGATATTAATAAAAAATGTCATCATTTTTCGACAGCTGTAGAAAAATAAACTTTAATCATACTTAAGTTAATTAGGTACAGCTGATTTCAAATAAATCGATGAAAGTCAGTATTCCAAAGTGTAAATATTGCTTTGTTTTTCCCTTGATGTTTAATAAATTTTATGTACTTACCTTAGAATATAAAACTGTAGGAAGGAGCGTAACTACTCGGCGCAATGAGCTTTAAAAGCGACGGATATGACGTCACTGTGGCCCCCTTAGGCACCACCTAAATCTGCTTTTCTCTCAAACTCCGACAAATACGAAGAAGGGAATTACATTTCATAATAAGTATTCGTTTGTTTAAAATATTAAATATAAAAAATTACAATTATTAATTATAATAGATAATTATTTTTTAATTATCTATTACAAAACCGGAAACACCTACTTCGCCATATTAAGACCCCATCAGGTCGTATGTGGTAGATGATTATGTTCCTTCCTACAGTTTTATATTCTAAGGTAGTTTACCTATGAAAATATAATTTAAAGCCTGGTTCGCACGTTGTTAAAAATACAAAAATTACTGTCAAAACTTATCGTAGATTTATTTGAAATCAGCTGTACTATTATAATATACATTAATATTGATTTTAATCATTAAAATCTCATTATCTCTATAACCTACAAATGTCAGAAAATATAATAATAATAATAATAATAATAATAATAATAACTACTACAACCCATAACCTAAACCAAGACCCCAGAAGCTATAAGCTTGTGCGGGAGGGAGGGGGCGATTATTATTATTATGTAGGCCCAATGTGCGGCTGCAGCCGACTTACAGATGGAACAGCGCAAATCCCACATTTGTGTTACAGCTAAGGAAAACTGCAGAAAACCTTAACCAGATCTGCCGGCGCCGGGAGTCGATTGCGGGCCGCTTGGGTGAAAGTCCGGCACGCCAGTCATTCCACTATCAAGGCTGTATAATGATGTAATATTTTGTTATAATTTATTTTCCGATTATACAGATATACACAATAAGAATCAAAATCATTTCCTTTTTTTAGTTTCAATTGTGCATTTAGATTGCAACTCAAAAATGTACCATATCTTCCAGAGAATTGCAGAATCTCTTAGGTGAGAAATCCTGAGGGTATATGGATCATTACTTCCATTGCATATCTGCTACACTTCTTGCAAATACCTGTATTGATCTATCGGTTTTAAAAGGACATGGGTTACACAGAGAAGTTCTTCAGTAGCTGAGAAATATATTAAAGACTCTATCAAAGAAAGATAGGAAATAGCTTTCATGTTACAAGGTGGTGAAGACTTCATAGAGTTACAGCAACAACAATGCACAGATGTTTCTATCTCTACTTCTTACTCAGATTAACAATATTATTCACAACATTAATACCTAGATATTAATGTACTGTTGTTTTGTTAATCCATATTGTATTGTGTTTAATTTCAATATTCAATTACTGAATAAATTAAATGCTTCGTTTATTCAGACCAGTAAGTTGTACTAGCAACCGCTTACTAAACTCAGTACTGTAGTGTTTAATGAACTGAAATCATTAATGTAGTAAACAAGGAAATGTGACCCAGTATTAAATAAACTATAAATTCATGAGAAAATAAAAACACAAACTCATGTAGACTGCAATTTTAGAACTGTATTTTAATAACGTTAATTCCAATATAATCAATTAACTAAATTATAGTTTTTGAGAATATTTGTGTCTATCTGTTATCTATTCATCTGTAAATTCTTTATACATTTTAAAGTCTTGCCTCAAAAATAAAAAGTGGAGACCATAAATTAAGCATAAACAAAAAAAGATGTTTAATAGTGGTGTCAGTTGTGATCATAAAAATAAAATTCACAGTTAACAGTATAAAATAGTAGTTCTTTTAGCCTAAATACATTGCAATACCAAAAGGATTTCATAGGTGAAGCTTGTATCTTATGGCATTTCAAGTAATCCAATATTATACTGTCGTACTTAGCACGAACGTCGTATCTGCAAAAACTGCTGTCTAGAAATATACTATGGAATCCTTAGTAAATGCTATAAGAAATATGGTATATCTCTTAAATTGCTATTTTGCAGATACGGCATTCTTGCTAAGCACGGCAGTGCTCTTTATCTGCATTCTTGTACAACTTTATCACTCTGTAATCATGAAATAAATAAAGATTAATATAAAGTTTCACAGTATTTATTAAATTATAACCTGACAATATTGTTTTGACAAATAAGCTGTCATTATCAAAGGTAATATCTAAGGTAAATACAAAAAATAGGTAACTAGATAAAAATAATCAGAATTAAATATCCAACACTTCCAGTAACTTTATTTATTTATATTAATCTTTATTTATTTCATGATTATGGAGTTCCACAAAGTAAGGCTAGAAGCAATAAACACTCTGCAATCCTTTCTGTCTCATGAAGAAAAAGTTTTTGCATGCAAAGCGAAGTGATTGTGAATGTGATAAGAGTCCATAAAAATCTAGATAATGATGACCTCCAGAACTGTTCAAGGAAGTGATAGGGATGAACATTACTCTATAGATTAATATCTCTTCTTGTTTTATACCACAGTTAGTGGCATTTACCATATATTTTTAACATTTGGTTATTTTATATAATGATGCATTTTTTTTCATCTTTCAGAATGCTCCAGAACACTAATGGGAAGTTCACTGAACACTTATGGGAAGCTTGTGCAACACTTCTATGGAACAGCAGCTAAGAGATTTCTGGTTTCACACCCCTGTCCCAAAAATAAGAAAATGATTTTAAATAAACAAAATTACTAATGCCAACTGGTTATTAGCGAAATGTTTTTAAAGATTTATTTTTCAATGGTATTCCGTTAAATTTTCATGACATTTCGATAATTAGAAGCTGAGTTATGGAGCATAAAATGATAGTACTTTGTAAACAGCGGTTCTAAAAATGAATAAAGAACAAAGAGTGCAAAATGCTTATTGTTTATCAAAAATATAAGTATTTGAGTGGCATATGCGGTTTAAGGAAGGTCGTGAAGATGAAGAGGAATCTTCAATAAAATTAATGGAAATAGAATTACAAATACCAAAAACAATAATTCATCGCATTTTATCTGAAGATCTTGACGTTAAGAAAAGTCAATTCGAAGTTTGTTCCACAACAGCTCCCAGATGATAACATATTGAATCAAATGGAACATTGTAAAGACATGATTAGATATGCAAAAGATTATTCAAACTCTTTGAAGTCGATTGTACCTGATGATGAAACATGAATATTTCCAATATGAACCTGAAACAAAGCGTCAAAGTAAATGAAGGTCGCCAGATAAACCGAAACCAAAAAAAGTCGTCTCATAAAGTCAAATACCAAGGCAATGCTCTTTTGTTTTTATTTAAGAAATTGAAGATGGACGAGCAACAACCTTTGGTCGATTTCGTATGGATTGACCGAGGGGTCAACTACTCTTCCCAAAACTGTACATGTATTGCAAAATCCAAGATTTCCTCGCAATCTCTATGATTTCCAAGGATTGCGTTCACAATCTCTACGATTTCCAAGGATTGCTTTTGCAATGTCTATGATTTCCGAGGATTGAGGGATGATTTCTAGAATGCGATTGCTTTTTCATTGACATGCTAATGTTTGAAAAGTGATTTTCAATGTGATTGCTAAATATTAGAACAAAATCGATAGTATATGTACTCGTTGTTTTTTACAAGAACAACACTATTAATCAAAATGTGTTTGTTAGGTAAATTCATTTATAAAGATATTACGAAGGACATTACTTCACACTTCACAAATAAAATGCTTCATTTAGGAACTATACATATACGATTATTAATTTTAACGTTACATAAGTATAAAAAGATTTTTAGAGTTTTAACTAGTTTTGACTCCTTCTAAGATTTTTATACTCTTTTTTAATACCCATTTTGCCACGGCTTTTTAAACGAAATGTACTATTGTCCATTACTACATACATATAATTTCTCCAAAAACAAAACAATTTTGAGAAGAAAAAACATTTTTTTCATTAAAAAATTCCCTGTTGTTCTGTTAACCGTCTTTTCGATTATTCTTCAATGCTTGAAGGATAATCGAGTCCTACTATAATTCGATAGGCCCATAAAAGAAAAATATATTTTTACAATCTGCACATCCTCTTCTTTTGGCCAAATATTAATACTCGTCTAGTTTAGATTTTAAAAATTTTATTTTAAATGTTTGAACATCTAAAACTTGCACTATAAGTTTTTAATATTCTGATTGGAAAAAGACATTCTGAGGCAATCAACTCTGCTTCCAAAAATACTTGCAATAAGCCATGTCAAAGATGACATTTCTATATTTAATCAATTTCTAATAATCTTGAAACAGATGGCACACGTTTTAAACAATCGTTTATTTAAACATTTTAATCATGGTACAATAGTATATTATTATAGGAGTTGTATAAGATGGTCTATTGTAGCACGAGTTGTTTGGGACACGACGAGAAAAGTGAGGAATGTTCCAAAGGAATGAGTGCTACAATACGTCTATAAAACAAGTATAATATACTATTTTTTATACTTTGCGTCATTAGTTTGATAGAAATTGTAAATTCAAGCTTTTAAAAACATTTCATTACAATCTAGTGAAATTTTGTGTTTAACATGTGGTAAAGCTATAACATGACTTTTCACGTTTTGTGAGGTTAGAATGTGTCAAAATTAAATGTGTTTATATGTAATATAAACCAAATGTTACCAATATTACAAAACAAATAGACCCCAGAAACGATGTTATAATAGCCTCTATTATGAAATCGTTTTAGGTGTCACAATGGACCCATTGTGAACGCAAAGTACAAAAATAAAGATTTTGGGGTTATAAATTAGTCTTTGATTAGCACTAAATGACAGCATAGGAAATTTTCATTTTTATGAAAGTTGATTACCAGTTTGCGGTGCCAGTCTTGATATGTGAATAGCGACTATAGAGTTGTAGTTGCGAAAAAAGTTTTTGTGGTACAAATTCGTCCTTAATTAGTAGTTAATTATGGTTTTATGTTTTTTTTTTATTCGTAGCTTGAGCTCAAGCTAGCACCCCCAATTTCGAAATGCGAATTGTGTCTAAATGGTTTTAGCCACAAAAAAATTAGTTTTTTTGGTACTTTGTCTTTAATTAGCACTAAATTATAGGCGGGTTTTTCGTTTTGCTTGAAGTGAGAGTGTTAGCTTTATTGACGTATTGACTTACCGATTCTCAAAAGTACTGATAATAAGTATGAATAACTATCGAATTTCCCGCAAATTAATGATGGCACCACTTCTACTATATTCGATTTCGACGACTGCGATGATGATTGCGAAAGATTTCGCTGATTGCCAATAAAGACTGTGAGATTTCTGATGATTTCCTTGTGATTGCTAAGGATTGCGTGCGATTGCCGCCTAAATGTACATGTATTGCGGCGAGTGATTGACCCCTCGGGATTGACCCTATCCTGTTTGAACTATTTTTGACTACGAGAATGCTAGAATTGGTGAAACGTGAGGGTTTTAAAATCTGGTATATAATCTCTAAGTAAATCTGCAAAGTAAACTTTAACATTTAATTTAAAAAAATAAAAAACAGCTTCTGCATTTAAAAAGAAGGGCAGCTTGATTGACATATTTGTAAGCACTGCAACTTTGTACCAATACAAAACATTTTATTTTCAAAAAAATCATACTACTTTATTTATTATTTCTCAAAACGATTGTTTTTTTCTAGAAACTAAAAGGGTTGGCGTTTTAAAAGTTTGCTACACATCAGTGTTTTCACAAAGAGAGTAGGGGGGGCTAATTGAGAGAGAGGGAGCTAATTGCAGTCCTACACCAACTTGCCTTATATAAATAATATAAATAAGAAGTATCGTTTATTTTGTTGGTTCTATACACAAGAATGGAACAATATGTATAATGATGTGGGATAATTAAAACTTCTATTAGTTCTAGTCAATCCAATCAGTCAGTCTAATTAAACTTTCATAAATATTTTATGATCAACATTTTATAATAATTAACACATTTGAATTGATTTGTCTAGGCTGCTCAAGGGACAATTTTGCATACTTATTATTGCTAAAAACCATAATTATTAATCAGTGATTATTCCGCAGTGTACACTTGTACAATGCACAAACAGTTAATTTTAATAAATTCTAGCAATTTTCTTAGAATGAATTGCCACTACTAGACACAAATTTTCTGAAAGAAGTTTGCTAGTAATATTAAAATTTTGGAAAAACTACACAACATTTAAAATTTGGAGAAACACTGGTATCAAATAATAAATCAGAATAATCTCATAATTCTTATTGACCCATTCCCTAACCCATTACAAAGAATTTATAGTTGCAATTATTATCTTCATAAAATAGTTTTATTCAATGTAATATTACAATTTCTGCAAAATCACAATCTTTCATCTTAGTTTATTTGGAGCTGCTACCGAAATGTGTTTGAAGCTTACAATATCAAAAATTATGTTGAAATATGGATATCAAAACACAACTTCCTTTAAATTTCTTATTATTACAAAATAAATTTTCGTTTTCATGATAAATATAACTTTTAGATAGGAGAAAATAAAAATGGCATCCATTTAACTCTCATCCTTGATAAGTCTGAGAGATAGATAGAAGAAGTAAGCTTAAATATTAGTATATAATGTTGAGAACTTATTAGTATGGATAAAATCTGGTTATTAACTTCTATTATAAAAGAACATTTTTAAAAAAATCTTATTAGATAAGACAGAAAAATCAAAGAAGTCTTTAAATGGCTCTGATTAGTTCTTTTTTACAACATCCTGAACGATTTCTTAACTCCAAATCAATCTCTGACGTTCAGGTTTGTGCTTTGTAAATGGCTTGTGTGTAGTTAGCACCCTTAATTTCTTGAAACCAAAAAATTTTTAAGAGTTCTGAATAAAGAAAGTAGAGTTCTAGAGTTCCATACAATATTAATAATAGTTCTGGTATTTTAAGCATGGAAATCGAAAAAATGATTTTAGGGTGTTAACTTCACGCAGCACCCTTATCTTCGAAAAAAAAAGAGTTCTGATGGGTTAAAGGTTCTAAAGTTCCTGATAAAAAATTTCAATAGTTCCACTTAATTAACAAATATACAGAGTGGCTCATAACAAGGACATCAAACCTGGCAAGTATATAGATATCGATAGAACAAACAAAAAATCCCTATAACATTTTTTTCTCAGAAGCGTAGTTTTCGGAAAAAATCCAAATAAAGACGGGTATAATGTTTTTAGCACATACAATAGTGTTTGTCATGTTCTTCAAACAAGATGTTTTATGGTTTATGTTTACATTGTTGATTCTGCAACATGATCATTTTTACAGTACAATTTTGCGAGGTCAGTCACTTAAATTATAATTCTGCAAATGCAGATAATTAGAAAAACGATATTGATGTAGGTCAAGTCATTGTAAATGATGATGATTCGCAAAATTCGCCGGACATTAAATCTAGAGTTCTCCTTCGTTCGGGGAATCTCCCCTATTGAATCTCGGATATTATACCTAATAAACAAGTAAATGGCGAATCTGTGACAACGCATGATCAACACTTGTGTAAACAGATAAAATGAGATCAGATTTCAAGCAACACTGATATTATCTAAGCTGTTAAAAATGTCAGCGATGTACGATATGACTAAATATGGATAGGGGTAATAGATGTTCATTTTCATTTAATTCTCTTCTTAAAATTAACTAAATTAATGTTACTGTAACTAATTACATTTTTAAATTTTGCGGCTTTTGTCCTGGTAATTTTTGTGACCCAGATTCTTCATTTTCTTGTTTATGTTAGCATCATTAATTAACACTAATTAGTAAATTCCACAGGCGATTGGAATTCGATGTGGAAAACTCTTACCCAATCTTTTACTATTGAAAGTTGAGACTAGATTTAACCAATTTTACAGTACAAAGATATGCGAGGTCACGGTTAAATAAAATTAAAATCGCGTTATAGACAAACGTCTTGTAAAAATTAAAAGCTTAATACACAATTTTGTATATTTATGTTTTGTATTACAATTAGTCATCATTTGAGACGTTCATCTTAGCAAAGCAAAAACCACTATGTCAACGAAGCAAAGCGATTCCATTTACAAATAGTACAATGTAACACAATTGGGCGCTTGAAAATGGTGGGTTTGAACTAGAAAAATACACACTGATGTGTGATCTAATCATGTTTGTCTGGCTTTAAAATTTCAAACCTCGCACTTACATATATACAGTTAACTTAATTTTTTATTAATGATATCAATATCACCATGAGCGCGTTATAATTTTATACGTACTTTTATAAAAACATCCACCAAAATTATTAAAAATTTGGACTTTCTCTAATCAAAAAACTTTATTAGGATTTTTTGTTCCAAATGCCATCAGAAATGTGCTGGTAAAGTCTGGTACAGGGACTATGAGATACCCTGTATAAATAATTAAAAATTTTACTAGAAAATTAAATTTACCAAAATGACTGGTTCTGTGCAGGGCTCTGAGTAGATGTAGAATAAGTAAGGAATTAGCTTTTTCTTATAAAAACAATCAACTTGAAATAAAATGTATGCTATTAGAGCAAGGTGATTGATTATAGACAAAAATGTCTAAGCAAAGTGTATTTTTCAAGAAATTTTTAAAAAACACGACAACAATAGTCCAAGATACATGCTACATACAGTGAAACTTAGCATGTTTCAATCAACTGTTAGCAGGTCAAAAAGGAAGAAATTAACAAGATGATTGTGAAATATGATCACCTGAAATCCGAATGAGATATGATCTGCATCTGAATTATGTTGGTGATATTCATTGATAAAGACAGCTTTTAGACTCATATGTTATATGATTGTCGAGGGGTCAACCACTCGCCGCAATACATGTACATTTTGGCGGCAATCGCACGCAATCCTTGCAATCACAAGGAAATCATCAGAAATCTAGCAGTCTTTATTGGCAATCAGCGAAATCTTTCGCAATCCCGCAATCATCATTGCAGTCGATTGTAGTAGAAGTGGTGCCATCATTAATTGCGGGAAATTCGATAGTTATTCATACTTATTATCAGTACTTTTGTCAAAAGCGGCATTTTGAGAATCGGTAAGTGAATACGTCAATAAAGCTAATACTCCCACTTCAAGCAAAACGAAAAACCCGCCTTTAATTTAGTGGTAAGATTAAAGACAAAGTACCAAAAAAAAACAAATTTTTACATGTCCTATATATAAGGCTCTACTTTAGTCCCCAAAAAGAGGGAGTAAAGTTGCACTTTTACTCCCTGAGGGAGTAAAGTGTTTCCATGACAACAACAACAACAACAACAAGTAAACAACAAAAAAAAAAGTAATGAATAAAAATTTTATCCTTATCCCTTTATCCAAATATTATCCAGAAACTATGTGATTCTGGCGTTTGTAGAGTTCAATTGTCCGAATGACGTGTAACGAAATTTTCGGAAAAAATGTAGAATTTTTACGATTAAGTCCTTTAGGACGTGCAAAAAATAGCGTATATACTATTTTTTGTGGCTAAAACCTTTTAGACACAATTCGCATTTCAAAATTGGGGGTGCAACTTGAGCTCAAGCTAGCACCCCCACTTCGAACAAAAAAAAAAATAAAGCCATAATTAACTACTTATTAAGGACAAAATTTGTATCACAAAAACTTTTTTCGCAACTAGCACTGTATAGTCGCTATTCACATATCAAGACTGGCAGCGCAAACTGGCAATCAACTTTCATAAAAATGAGAATTTCCTAAGCTGTCATTTAGTACTAATTAAAGACTAATTTGTAACCGCAAAATCTTTATTTTTGTACTTTGCATTTACAATGGGCTCATTGTGACACCGAAAACGATTTCATAATAGAGGCTATTATAACATCGTTTCTGTGGTCTATTTGTTTTGTAAGATTGGTAACATTTGTTTTATATTACATATAAACTCATTTAATCTTGACACATTCTAACCTCACAAAACGTGAAAAGTCATGTTATAGCTTTACCACATGTTAAACGCAAAAATCTCTAGATTGTAATGTAAATGTTTTTAAATTTACAATTTGTATCAAACTAATGACGCAAAGTATAAAAATAGTATATTATACTTGTTTTATAGACGTATTGTAGCACTCATTCCTTTGGAACACTCCTCGCTTCTCTCATCGTATCCCAAACAACTCGTGCTACAATAGACCGACAATAATATAGTATTGTACCATGATTAAAATGTTTAAATAAACATTGTTTAAAACATGTGCCATCTGTTTCGAGATTATTAGAAATTGATTAAATACGTATAGAAATGTCACCTGTCAACTTTGACATGGCTTATTGCAAGGATTTCTGGAAACAGAGGTGATTGCCTCACAATGTCTTTTTCCAATCAGAATATTAAAAACTTTCCCATATGGATCCAACTCCAATCGGGCGCATAGTGCAAGTTTTAGATGATAAAACATTTAAAATAAAATTTTTAAAATCTAAACTAGACGAGTACTAATATTTGGCCAAAAGAAGAGGATGTGCGGATTGTAAACATATATTTTTCTTTTATGGGCCTATCGAATTACAGTAGGACTCGATTATCCGTCAAGCATTGAAGGATAATCAAAAAGACGGTTAACAGAACAATAGGGAAATTTTTAATGAAAAAAATCTTTTTTTCTCAAAATTGTTTTATTTTTGGAGAAATTATATGTATGTAGTAATAGGCAATAGTCCATTTCGTTTAAAGAGCCGTGGCAAAATGGGTATTGAAAAAGTGTATAAAAATCTTAGAAGAAGTCAAAAACTAGTTAAAACCCTAAAAATCTTTTTATACTTATGTAACGTTAAAATTAATAATCGTATATAGTTCCTAAATGAAGCATTTTATTTGTGAAGTGTGAAGTAATGTCCTTCGTAATATCATTATACATGAATTTACCTAACAAACACATTTTGATTAATAGTACTGTTCTTGTAAAAAACGAACACATACTATCGATTTTGTTCTAATCTTTAGCAATCACATTGAAAATCACTTTTCAAACAGCACGTCAATAAAGAAGCAATTGCATTCTAGAAATTATACCTCAATCCTCGGAAATCATAGACATTACGAAAGCAATCCTTGGAAATCATAGAGATTGTAAACGTAATCCTTGGAAATCAGAGATTGCGAAGGCAATCCTCGAAAATCATAGAGGATTGCGAGGAAATCTTGGATTTTGGCAATACATGTACATTTTTTGGAAGAGTGGTTCACCCCTCGATGATTGTCCAATGCTTATTCATCCAGAATAGATGAATAATAAATAGAATGATGGATTAAGAGTGGCCTATTGTAGAAAAAGAAAGACCCTTGGGCCCTTTTTTCACTTTACAGCTATCTGGGGCTTCTTATCGGTGGGCGCTGTATAAAAATCATGGCAATCAATCTGTGCAAAATCAGCTTTACCATATGTTTCATAGTCCATCACTACATAATCATGTTGTTCGTGCAAAACTACTTTGCGACATTCCTGTTCAGGTGATATTATTTCAACTAATTATGCGATCTGTTAATAACTCTCAGTTATTATTCCTAGGTTGTCTTACAACACAGTTTTGAAGTTTTGTGCACCTAGGTGCATTTACTTAATAGTTACCAATTCATTACCAAATTATTTGTTGATGACATTTTTACAAAACAATTAAATACAATGTTGTTACCAGATGAATTCAATATACAGGGTGGAAGGAGTTACTATGCATTCATTTTAAGGGTTGATAGAAGATATCAAAAGGAACAAAAAAAAGTCTGCTACAACTGTGGTTTAGGAGGCACCGCTTTTTCAGAAAAAAAATAAAGTTAAAAACTTTAACATCATTTTGCCACATTAATAGTAGTTTAATTAGGGGCTTTGTCAGAAGATGCATCTCATCTAGCACAACACAAAACCTCAATAACAGTTTTTCATATAGAGATTCTTTTTACATTTAAAAATTCATTTTATTTAATTAAGAAACATGGCAACTGGCAACCCTGCAACATTTTTAATACAATACGGTACCCTACACACTATTACCTGTATAAGCAACTTTTAATTAAAGGACTTTTTTTATTACATCTCATCTTACTTCGGTCAGTAATAAGATTTTCAGCACGGTGTATTTTTCTTGTGTGTTTGTCATTTGTTGTTTATTGTTATGGTTGTTATTGTTTGTATTATTCTCATTATTGTTGATTAGTTTGTGTTAAGTGTTGAGGATGGCAGATTTTAGCATTCGTGAATATCACGATATGCATATGATTTATGGGAGAACTTTATGTAAATTTTATGTTTGTATTATCCTTTGCATGCACTCAGAAACAGATTATGTTCGCAACCTTCCAGAGAAGATAATTGCTAGAAGGGTAGAATTTCATAAGTAAAATAACATAAACAGGGATAATCCTCAGGTGGCTACACAGAGAAAAATGTATTTAAATTTCATCAACAATTGTGTGGTATTGTAAAACAAATTGGTCTTAAAAAAGTGACAGGGACAATTTGTGTAGAATTATAAAACAAGATTGTGTCATTTAGTTTGTCAAGATTTTTTAAATAATGTTTTCAATTTTTTGTAAGGATGTGTATAAACTCAAATATAACATTTTGTGGAAGTCAATAATAATTTTGTAGAATCAAATGAATAGTTGTCTATAAGTTTCCATAACAAATTGTGTTACTTATTAAAACATAATGTGTAATCTTGCATACAATTTTATACAAAATTGTACAATTGTTGCGCTAGTTGCTTAATAGTATTTAACACAATTACTTGTCCACATTTATACAAATTGTGCAATACTCTGGCACAAATATTCTATACAGAAGGTTAGGTATCACAAATAAAATATATATTTTTACATATATTAAAATATATGTAACTAATATGTATATAACTATACAATGTATAGTATATACAGCTTTATGTATAGTATATACAATGTATAGTATATACAGGTATAACACTAAGATTTCCTATTGCTGTCGCCTGTTTATATATAAATCTTGAATTTACATTAATAGCGACAATTACAAGTGGTGACATCTATAAGATGTCATCCATAAACTTTGCGAAACACAATAATTAGTAGCAAGCAGTTTGAACACTGGATTATGATTTCATTCAAACAAAATATTGTATTTTTCTAAATAGTCCAGTCAAACTGTACGAAAAATGGGCTTAACTTGGAAAATGGAAGTACATAAGATTTTTTTCTTCCAGCATGTAGGGGGGGTCTAGAAAGGCTTAACTTGAAGTTTTGGACCTCAATTTCATATGAGCTTTTTCCGCCATTTTGAAAAGAAGGGATGAAGTGTTATTTTGAAATTATCTCTGTAACAGTAGGTTCGACAAACAATTTGTACAAAGCATTTTTGTCGGCAATACGATTGTCTACAACTTTTATTTGAAACTTTTTCGCGTAATATAAAAAATGAAAAAGTTATGAGGAAAAAACATTGAAAAAAGAAGGGATTTTTCCGCCATTTTGAAAAGAAAGGTGAAGTGTTATTTTGAAATTATCTCTGTAACCGTAGGTCCGACAAAAAATTTGTATAAAGCATTTTTGTCGGCAATACGATTGTCTACAACTTTTTCATTTTTTATATTACGCGAAAAAGTTTCAAATAAAAGTTGTAGACAATTGTATTGCCGACAAAAATGCTTTATACAAATTTTTTGTCGGTTCTACTGTTACAGAGATAATTTTAAAATAACACTTCACCTTTCTTTTCAAAATGGCGGAAAAAGCTCATTTGAATTTGAGGTTGAAAACTTCAAGTTAAGCTTTTCTAGACCCCCCCTGCATGCTGGAAGAAAAAAATCTTTTCCAAGACAATAAATGTAATGTGTTCTCCAAGAAACCGGCGAAAGGTAAATCGGCCACCACAATTTTTATTTTTGTTTTTGCTCACAACTTTTTCATTTTTTATATTACGCGAAAAAGTTTCAAATAAAAGTTGTAAACAATCGTATTGTCGACAAAAATGCTTTTTACAAATTTTTTTGTCAGACCTACGGTTACAGAGATAATTTCAAAACACTTCATCCCTTCTTTTTCCAATGTTTTTTCCTCACAACTTTTTCGTTTTTTATATTACACGAAAAAGTTTGAAATAAAAGCTGTAAACAATCGTATTGCCGACAAAAATGCTTTATACAAATTTTTTGTCGGACCTACTGTTACAGAGATAATTTCAAAATAACACTTCATCCCTTCTTTTCAAAATGGCGGAAAAATCTCATATGAATTTGAGGTCGAAAACTTCAAGTTAAGCTTTACTAGACCCCCTGCATGCTGGAAGAAAAAAATCTTATGTACTTCCATTTTCCATTTCAAATGTTTAGTTTGACTAGACTAAAACATCTTTTACAATTATACTTCAACATAATATGCTAGCTTATCCTCTACAACATTGTTCCAAAGAATGCAGAACTAAATCTGACTGTGTTAAATAATTGTCGTACGTTCCTGTTAGACAATTCAGTAACGAAAACCTACACAACGCTGGACAATACGATTCTACAATTATAATATAAATTTCTCCAACACCGTTTTGAACAATATTGTGCAAAGCTCTTATGAAGTATTTCTCTCTGTGTACCTTATGCAGTTTCTAATATTCTTATCTAATTCTTTTATACTTTAAAATTATTAGCAATACAATCAGTAATTCCTACTAAAATTATGGCAATACCACAATTTTATTTTTTTTAAGCAATAAAATGTGCTTAAAGGTATTGTAAACCCGTTGTTGCTCGACTCGAACGCGGCCGTGTGACATTACGTGTGCCTGTGACAGAAGCACTTGCTATACGTAGAGGGTTTAGTTCTAGTTTATTTAAGGATTTATTGCAATTTTTATTGATACAGTGTATTAATACATAATGGATAAAATTATGAAATTTCCAATTTCAAAGGCGGGTTAGTGTATAATTTTGCACGAATCTTTTCATAGTGTAGTGGTAAATCTAGACACTTTGCAAACTCCTCGCTACCAGAGATGCTATTACGAGTGGATCAAACTAATAAAAAACGTCTTACCAAATCTACCAAATCGGCCTATATCATATAAACAATTTATTTATTGGGAAGATTCTTGGTTGCATTTGGGAAAAAATAAAAGGAAGGTAATACCTGTATGTGTCATTTCAAAAAATAAGAGAATATCCAGATTATTTTGATTAAGAAAAGGGAATAATTTTTTTTAATATTTTATGTTAACTAAATATTTACGTAAGTTATAAAAAAGTAAAAATAACTTTAAAAATCACATGTACTCCTAGTTTTCATGTATAAAACTATTACATTTATAAATACATTCTATTAGTAATAATGATAAAGACATCTCATGATTATATCTGGAATAATAAAGGACGCTCTGCTGTGGCTATATTTGTAGAGATTATGGCTGCATATTTATCATTTTCAATATTCAAATACGTATGATCAACAAAGTTTTTCTCCATTACAAATAGTTATTTTCGCTCGCCATTCATTTAATTTTTTAGAAAAATTTCTTGATACAATCAACCCTTTTCACTTTTTGCAACCACTGTTGGTAAATTTTAAGATTTTTATCCTTATTTGGATAAGAAAAACTATATTCACCAGCCTTTTCGGTATTCTTGCACCCGAATATACAACATCGAGGCATGTTGTTTTATTACTACACAATAGTAATAACCAATAAATAACCTAATAAAAAAACAATTTTTATTTACCTCCAAACACGTGAACTACACTGATTTGTGGTCGGATTTCTACTACCAAAGCAGTTTAGTATACTGTGCATATTAGGTGCGGACACGCGTGACGTCACACGCTTCGAATCTTTCAACTTCAAAAATTAATTACAAGCTTATTTTTAAGAATTTAGAGATTTTACTTGTGAAATGGCTATCTATATTTTTTGTTTAATTTATTAAGCTGAAGTTGTAAATCTGCTTACAACACCTTTAATTTTGCTTGTAAACCAAAACAGTGTGCTACAAAACAAAGCTGATTGGTTTGTTTAGCCTAAACAAATTATATTCAGAAATAAGGTCAGGGGCTTCAGCTGACATGTGAATCTTTTTAAGCAATGTTGCCAGATATGGCAATGTCACCCCTTAAGATTCAAGTGTAGTAACTTCTTCCACCCTGTATACATATAATATATCTACAGTAAATAAATTATATTGTCAGCTCAGTAAGAAAAATTTGTTGGTCCACATTTTAAGAATATGAACATTTCGCAGTAGACTAAGGAATGTGCGTTTTATAGGTTAGTAAAATCTCATAACTCCAGAAAATTTGTAACCGATTTAAAATGCCTAATACAAAATCTTGTATGGTATATTTTGATCTCAAGATTTCCATAACACTATGGTTAACATTTGAGTTTTTCAGGTGGTGTGCAAATACACTACTTTATTTCTTATACATATCCTGAAATGTTCAGTACGTACATACTCATACAGCAAACAACTTGTTTAAGCCCCTCCCGGCCGCATTAGCATCTCAGCAGGTCACTTATTTTTACTGCTCTCTACGAGATTTCTTGCTTCTATATAAAATGTGACAGTCTGAATGATTTTTCCTTTTATATCTTCCATTTATTACATTAAAGAATATTTCTATTTTATTAGTAGTTGTTTAGATTTAAATTAGGCAACTGTAGAGATTACTGGGAATAAAGATATTGTTTGTTTCTTTGTCTTACCTGTTACTTTTACTGGTCCTTCTTACAATATGCAGAACCTTACTTCAGACAAATTTTTTGAAAGTAAGAAAAAAAATTAATTTTCATAACTCAACCAATTTTGTTATACTACCAGCTTCATATTTTTTTTCAAAATTCCCAATCTTGGTTCGACCAACTTTTCTAATATTTAGCAATGGCATGACATAGAAAATGCTCATTTTTTTTGTTAACTCAGGCACTCCCTTATTCCATCTTGCAGAATGAGAATCTGGATGAACTATTCGATCAAGTAAGTATATGTAACTCAGACACAACCATACGTTACTAATTAATGCATCAAATTGGTGTGAAAGCACAGTAAGCAGTGGTTTTAAAAGCTTAGACAAACAGTTGAACTCCTCAAATCTTTCGAGAATCTTTACAGTTCCTCAGGGTGCTAGAAAACATCTTATATAAATCCTGCCTATTCTTGCTCTAATCTGAAGTCATAAGCAGCAATTAGTATCTAGCGTTAGAATTAGACATCTATTGTTGAAAGAAGTAGTAAGATTTCACATGAAGCATAGGGTAAGTAAATATGCAGGTCATGTGTTGCACATCTAGAGAGTTTTGTACAGGGGGATAGAATCCATGAACCAATGAGAATTGACAAAGTGAATTTGAAATTTTTCAAAAAGAAATAAGAAGAAATGAAAATAAATGTTATACAAAGTAATAAAATGTATATTTAATTTATAAATTAAATAAATAACTGATAATTAATAAGTGAAATATGTCAATTAAATACAGACATCTTTTTTAACAAAAATAATTACGTATATGCGCAACATTTTGAAGTTAAAACTTTTCACACAAACGCCAACATCGTGTAGTACGTGTTTTTGTTTGCACTTTTGGTCAAATTTGATTGACTTAGAAGGTTCAGGCTACTGCACATCCTTGGGAATGGGACACCCCTTTTCTTACACCATGACATGAGGTGTATAGTATACCAGTATACGTTAAGTATAACATTTTTTTCTCAGAAGTGTAATTTAAAAAAAATGCAAATAATGTTTTTAGAACACACTGTAGGGTTTGTTGTGCTCTTCAAAATAAATAAATAAAATAAAGGATGCTTTACGTTTTGTTATGTTGACATTACTAATTTTGCAACCTGCAATCTCATCCCCTTACAATACAATTTTATGAGGTCAGTCAGTCAGATGATAATTCCCAGAACGCCGATAATTACGAAAAAAATATTGGTGTAGGTAAAGTCTTTGTAAATGATGACATCAATGACATTTGGCCGAACATTAAAAATCTGGAGTTTTCATTATTAACATTTTAATTAATGTAGTCTAAATAAGGCATCATGTCATAGTGCAGAGGATGCCCGCATCGTATCTCAGATATTAGAATTCGTAAATGTAATTTCCTTTTAAAAAAAGACTGGTTTTTATGTTTTTTAAATTAAAATCAAAGCTGCCCATACAAATAAAAATTTCCTTTAATCTTATTAACCTACATGTAAATCAAATGTTCTCTTTAAAAATCAAAAGGTATTCTCTTATA
This sequence comes from Agrypnus murinus, assembly GCA_929113105.1. Classification (NCBI taxonomy): domain Eukaryota; kingdom Metazoa; phylum Arthropoda; class Insecta; order Coleoptera; family Elateridae; genus Agrypnus; species Agrypnus murinus. The sequence goes on from OV816024.1 coordinate 71,554,248, forward strand.
AATCTGATTTATTTTAAAGCTGTTATTAGACCTTAAATTTATTTCAAGTTCAAGTATCCATTCTTAATAGTATTATACAGCATAAACAAACTCGTGCTTTATTGACAAATTATTTTGTCTGGCTCTTAAATTTCAGTTTCAGGCACTTACAGTTATTAATATCACCATAAATGCGTTTATAATCTTATATGTACTTTTATAAAAACGTTGGCCAAGATTACTAAAATTTTTTACTTTTTATAACAAAAAACTTGCTTAAGGTTTTTTGTTCCAAATACCATCAGAAATCCACTGGTCAAGTTTGGTGTAGGAGCTATGAACCCCCCTGTATGCACCAACTTCAAGGTTATGAAATCAATCCTGGAGCCGAAAGCTCTTGTGCCAGATCAAGCATCAATCTCATGTCAGTCAGGACGGCTTTGCTCAGTAAGTGTCGTTATACTCCATAGTAAGAGTAAAGCGATAAGATCTAAGAAAAACTTATTTTCAGCAAGCGCTATGCAAAAGTTTTATATTTCAGTTAAGTAGTATATGCTTTAAAAAACAGATTGAAAGCTGCTGGCATATAAAAGGCCAAACCCCAAATATAATTGCAAAATCACTTACATAAAAATCGTCATATTGAAACAAATGAAAATCAGAAATTACGCAAGTAGAGAGCCTGTTATGTAGATTAATCATAGAAATACAAGTGTATGTAATTAATGCTATTTTCATGTTATTGTCAAGAGTGCAATTCCGAGTGAAATTCATTTGAAGTGACCCGATTGTATAATTAACTAATGCATTTAATCTCTCATTTTTCAAGTTTAAACATTGTCCTCTATTTTAAGTCTGAGAAGTTACTGCCTCAAAATGTGACCAATTGACATAGATTCCAATATCAAAGCACGCTATAGCACAGTGGTTCAGAACCGTTGTTCCACAAACTTTGCTGCAAGTATTCTGTGAAATTCTAAAAAGTCTAATGCTAAGTTGTGTTGGATAATAAAGCAGCAACAAGTTAAAGAAATATGGTGAATGTTGAAGTTCAAGAATGTACGAATACAAAACACATATATTAATACATCAATTAATTCACTCTAAAAATGTTGAGAACATCTTCATTGCGACATTGTCATCACTTTAGTCTCTTATATCCATCCATATGCTCTGCATCATCAGTCTTTGTTTTAAGAGAGATGGTCCTATACTATTATTTTCTGAATGTGTAGTCAAATCTGGGAAATAATTATGACTAGATAGTAAAACAAAAATAAATCTATGCAATTTTGCTATGTGCCTAGGCATTTACTAAATGCTGTGGTTTAGAACAGGCAATTAGTAAATAATAATAACAAATCAATACCTAACCTAACCTAATCTAAATAAATACGTATATAATTTACTTTTTTTTAAATGTTCAGTCTTCTATCGACAGTGTAACAACCAAAATCGTGATAAAGAAAACAAAATTTATTTGCGAAACTTAGCCAAGTGTTTATTATTTACTTATTAGAATGTTTCATCCAGAGCCAACGACAGATTCAATCAATCATATTTACCCTGTTTGTTTTTTGAAAGAATAGTTAATGTATTGTTATGTTCTGTAACTCAGTTTAATAAATAATTAACTTATCCACAAATCCTAACATGGACAGTGTTTATTATTACCTTATTTGCTCACAGCACTTAAATCATTTACTAACTGCCTGTTCTAAACAATGGTATTTGGTAAATGCCTAGGCACTTAGAAAAATCGCATTGATTTATTTTTGTTTTACAATCTTCTGTGTCACTTACTAAATAACTAGGCATATCATTATTTGCTAGATTTGACTGTCTGCCTGCGACAGATACATACAAATGTTGCTCCTTAAGCATGTCTCGACATATTGATGATTTTGGTTTGACTGAAATGTTACGAAGTACAAACACCACCTGCTGAATTACATCAATTTTTGCAAAAAAAGTGTATGGAGAATCTTAATCTATTGGAAATGTAATTTAATAAATTTTAATTAGTGGCGTGGAGTGAATCGATTATGTTGCAACTTTTCACATTATTGAAGTAAGCTTATAATATTTCTAGCTGAGACTTTGTATTGCCAGGTTTGAACCTCTAGTTTTGGTTGTACTTGTTAAAGTGCAGTCTTAATTTAGGAAGAGGAATGCAAAGATTACATAACCAAAAAGTTATTAGAAATTTACAGATCCTGTTTTCATTCAGGTCTTGTCAGGGTTTTGAAATTTTTATCCAAGCGGAAGTATTCATAGTTTTGGTTATTCTTGATAAATAATGGTAAATATTATTGACATTAGTGTTCTGCAAAGAATTTCTATAATGAAGTGTTCTGCGACTCCAAATAGGTTAAGGACTACTCTTATAGCATTTATATCTACACGTGCCTAAGTAGATTATGAAATTTGGGTATTATACTTTATTTGGAAATACCATCATATCAGGTGGGTGATCAAACAGGTACTCTTCTTAACAAGGTGGTTATCACTAAGGTCCTATATAATTTCTTATATTTTTAAAGACATAGGGCCGTATTACGAGCCTCGATTAAAAGAGTCTCTAACTAAAGTTGGGTTTAAGATCAACTAGAATAGAGATAGCTTTATCTAATTCTAATAGCTGGGAAAAGAATAGAATTGGTCACCATGGTAATTAAACAAGCTGTTAATGTTATAGAGAGATGCAAATACGGCTGATAGGTATTACAACTTTAATAATCCTTTTTATAAAATATATTGTATGCAATCTTATCAGAATATCGTAAGAGGTAGCACAATTATAGAATTTTTTACTAGACTTCTGCCAATCTTATTCAGAGCTTCAAGGTATCAGTTGTCTTTTGATGGTCAAATATATTAAATTTAGTTAAGAATTATTATGTGTTCACAATGTCAAATTGTTAATTTTACACAACTGTGAAAAATTATTTTTGATTAAAAAAAAATGAAAAAATTAAAATTGAAAATGTCTAGCCTAGTGCAACCTATAAATGTATAAGCATTACATACTCTACACGTATTTACATTGAGCTCGGTCAGTGTTTTCAGCATCTTTAGTAAGAAAGTAGCATCATAAGAAAATAAAACACAACATAAAATTTAAAAATATCCAGCCTAAAATTAGATGTTACTAATCTATATACAATAACAAAAATCTTAATAAAGATGTATAGACAAAAAATTTTTGTTTTGTTGATACATGCATCTAGAATACTATGAATATTTCTTTATTTTTTACTTGTGTGTCCTCTACCAAATATTTTAATATTATTAATATGGAAACTAATTTTCGAAAGTGGACTACAAAATTTAATAGCTCCTCTTGCGGTGTGGTACGCATCTAAATGTGATATTTGTAAAATATTTGAAAATAATCATTGTGATGAAAGATAGAATTGTTTAATTATCGATTAATTCTAAAGGTTGGTATAGGTTAGCGTACCAATAATAAACCACTGTCTAACAGAAATAGTGCTATTTTTTAATTATCTGCAAGTTTCTAACTGAAAAAACACCCTTAAGTAGTACATTTATCTGCAAAAATGACACTTCAAAAATATCGCCTCTTTGCATATGGTAAAGTATAGGTATGGAATTCCTGGTATTAATAATATTAAAGTATTTGCCTATACTTAGCAATAGCATCAATTGTACTGTAATTGTAAGTGTATATGGTACGGCTAAAGTCATCACCTACATAATCATAAGTTAAGTAATGTTTTAGAAACAATTTACCTCTAGAAAAAGATGAGATCTTGGAAGACTAACAATAAACATTTGCAATAGAAAAGTTAGTTAATCAATCTCTCAAAATACTTGGTCATCCACAACACAACCTAGGCTAAAGATTTAATTGACATAAAATATGGCAGCAACATTTTAAACTAGGCAGGATTGTCAGCAATCATCAAATTACAATAGAATACAAAAATGTTTACAAAGATATAAAATGGTACAGCATCTTGACAATTCCATTTAAATCAATGAAGAGCATGAATGTTGTTGAAATGTGTGAACTAAATGTGGCAAAAGTGCTACAATTGTGGTCTGTTGAGGACTTAGTAGAAGTTTTAAATTGCCATAGTTAAGCAAGCTTCAAGGGTGCAAATTCTGATTGTTGCTTTCCTTAGACGTGTGAAGTAATGCATAACTACTCAGACTCCTAAAGCACCTGTTATTCCGGTGCTGCACTAGACAGCTTCTAGTGCAACTCTGCGTTTAAAGTCCCAAGTACAAGTCTACCTTAATAGAAAACCAACTAGTTTATCTAAATTTGATAATACAGAAGTTACAATATTTTATCTCTGTGAATAGTTATTTGTGTTACTAATCAAGGAAGTGGACGTTTTCTGGTCTGAAAGAAGAGATGGCTAGCTGAAGCTAGATACTTCTCGTGAACCTTTCTGTCTTAATGCACATATATTATTTTCTATCCTACACAATAGAACATTTTGTAAATGTCTTCACTTCTATTCAAAACATAGGTTATGCTGCCAATCAAGATTTATTCTAAGGTAACATGATCCAGTTACTTTTTGAATGCTCGTTACTATTGTTTGATCATGGAAGCATTTTTTGGATTTCTCGACAAATGCCAACTTTTTGCACCTCTAGATGCAGTAAGATAAATTTTTTTATTTGGGTAGTACATAAAATACATTTGTTTCTAAACAATCATTTTAAAAATCATTCAAAATTGATATTTTCTAAATAAATAAAACGTTTTAAATAGGTAAGATAATTTGACAAATACAATATATGTCGCATTACTGACCAGGATGTAAGAAATTAAAGAAAAAAAGATATACACTGTACGATTCTTATTACAACCCTAACTGATTCAGTTAGAAACTCTAGGTGAGATTACCTTAAATGACATTTAAACTTTTTTTTTTAATGTTTGTAAAAACAAAAAGTTACTTAGTTATGAAATAAAACAACTAAAAGATTTATTTTTTGTTTTGTTGCTTCATTAAATATTTCCAAAATAATTAGCTATAGTTACAATTGCTTATCTCTTATAAACAGAGATAACAAAACTTCCAGTTACAACTCATTATAGTGTATTAATCTGTTTATGAATTACATTCCAGAAGCTAACATGATTAGGTGTTGTCTACATCTCGACATTTAATTTTGAAACAAATTCTAAAAAAACATTTCTTGAAGATAAATGATATTTTTAGTTCTTCCTTGTAAGAAGAAACAAGATGGAATATGAATATGTACAATTTCTAGAGAAGCATGAATAAGGCATTAAGATGAAAAAAAATTAAACCGCTTCAAAAAACCCCACAGCTTAAGACAGATGTAATAAGATTCATTTCAGTGTCTGCACCTTTCCTTAACCTAGGTTATGCATTGCTTTATTATAAAATGTGTTTCCATAAAATAATGTTTAAATAGATTTAGAATTTAATAACATTTCAAAAACTCTTGATTTTTATTTTTGGGAAAACCTCTGTGGTAGTGGGCTTTCCTTAAACAACAAAGAAAAACTTCTTTAAACTAATTTAAATTCTACAAGTTAAATTAAATATAAATGTTTTTGCTTTGTAACTGTCCTATTATCAAAAAAAATGTGATAATAGTATTCTATAAATTAAAAAAAGGAAATGAAATAACAAGTACACAATCTTTAAAATTGGGAAACCCCACAGAGATAATATTTCCTTGAAATGCCATAAAGGAGGAAAAACAAATTTTTAGAAATATTTCTTGAAATCCTACACACAAAAATAAATTCCCAAAATACTTCTTGAGTGTATGTATGTATACCTCATGCAGTAATTTAAGTATAGCATTTGATAATAATTTATTCTTTTGGCAATTTTAGAAGATTTATTTAAATCTTCAATTCTTTCATGCCTACATTCTAATGCTTCCAAAGTCTAACGTTTTTTAAATGTCATTTAAGCTTTCTTTACATGCCTAATAAATTTGAGCGTTTAAGTGTTATTTCTATAAATATTTATTCTGTGTTATACTTAAAAGAAAACCTTAATGTTTTTTAATTAACACTCATCATTGTTAAAACTTCTCATCATCTTTCTCTAATCATTTAAACGTAATAGTTAAATATTCTACGATTCTCAAAGACTCTTAATAAAATAATTACACATTAATTTATTTTTTAAATACTGTCAACAGTATGAGCAACATGATCAAAAAGTTAGGTTATGTTATCAGCACTATAAACAATAATAATAACACCATTGGGAATTTCTACAAATTCAATGAATTAAATAGGCAAATTAACTAAAAATATCGACAATTGAGGGTTTAAAAAAATGAATAAAAGGCAAAATTTCAGTATAATGTAATTATATCTAGGTTGTCGAACACCAAAATGTTTGTCTTTTGTTTTGATTCTCGAGATTCCTTATGTATAGTACATATTGTATCTTTTAAATCCCTTAATCATACTCGGATACTCCAATAATTAGAAGCAACAATTGCCTATCGTTTCATAATTTCGTTTTGTTGTGACATTCTTATAAATACACACATTATTAAAGTTTTATTTTAGAAGTGTGCAAAAATAGACCTACTAAAGTATTAACAGTAAATAAAGCTGCATAACAACATATTCTGTAAAAAAATACATACATGATCTACGTTGATTTCTCCTTTGTACATGAATTCGACTAAGCACTTAATATCTACATATTTAACATCTTTCATAATGAGTATGGGATCTTTTTCTTCGTATTGTGACAATATTGTATCAAAATATGTACTGCATGCTGATAAAACTATTTTATGTGCCTTAAGTGTTTTTCCTTCGCATGCCAGTGTAACATCGCAGAATGCCTCCCTTTCTAGTAGTTGTGAAAACATTGTTTGTAAATTTGAATGATGGTATCTCCAACGTAAACAATACTGTTGAGGTAACATTTTTGTTGTGTTTTGGATTTTCTTGGTTATATTTCAAACTTTTAAAACAAAACACTGCACAAAACTCCACCGCGACTTCTTTTAAGGCGAAACACGCCTTATCTGTTTACAAAAAAAACGTGAGTCACCTTTTTTACAACTTCAAAAAATACTTGAAATAATCAATACTTGCACATTTTTCATTTGTTTCGAAATTCCATGTTTTGATTTACACAACCGTTGTAAACACGATGTAAGAGCACTTTCACAGTATAAAATTTACAGTTTTCACTTGTTATTTCACACTGCCTCTTCTAAAAATTTGGAGACGCGTACGTACTGTTCAGTCATTTGGAAATTTCCAACAAAAAATGTGTCCCTATTAGTTTTTTATGAATCAGTGAGCCAATAGAAACCACGTAAGACCCCTATAAACCATGTATAGTCCGTAAAATTCGCCGGGCCAAGCCTTAAAGGCTAAATCAATATCCTTACGTCTTAAAATTTCACGAATATAAAATCTTGGAATTCTATATATTTTCAAGTTTCTATTCATACACTTGGTCAAAACGCAAACGCGGAAGAAATTCTAAAAACAACTAACTTATTAGGCTAAACTAACGGAATCGAGGAGCAAGAAACGCAGATATCAAAAGGGGGTCAAAAATTGAGTTGACTGTACTAAGGCCTTTCATATTTATTTTTATAAACTTGGGAATTTTTTTATGTCCTGGGAAAAGAAACAGAAAACGCTTCAAGTTCAATGATCTCACCAATTTAGAAAATTTACTATTCTCGTTTCAAAACAATTCTCAAGCACGTTTACACCGACCCGTTTACAATTCTAACGTTATTATTTACCTAGATATTTAAAATTTAAGAACGAATTTCTTTCTTGGTACAGTCTATATCAAGAATTCTTGGAATGTCTTACGTTTTTACTTGACCTTGCATTTCTTTTGCGTTTTTTACACAATTTTTAAACTCGCTTTAAACAGAATATTCAACGAAAAAATTGCGAATTTTGAATGGGAATGTTTAGTATTTAAAGCTAGAAACAGTACGTATTACTCAAAAACATGCTCGAAACGTTACTGAAAACAAAAATGTGAAAGCATTGGCAACTCATTTATTGAGAAAAACAACAGAAATACCAATACTTAGTGACTTTTAATTCCATATTATGGCTACAATTAAGAAAAATTACATTTTCCATTTCTGTCTTTGCGCTTTTATCTGTTAATTCCTTGTTTGAGGTTATGTCTGCCATAGGCGTCGACCACGGGTAACGATAGGGGTATAAATAGGATTACCAAATCTCCTGTTTTCGACCGAAGTGTCAGGCTTTTTGATTAACTACACGCCTTCTTTATTTACAAGCCGTGCTGTAAACGTGGCAACGCGGTCGGTGGTCCGGCAAGGTACTAGGCTAGAAGGTTAGCCTCACATATGCATTGATACATCAATGATGCGTGATAATGATGTACGTTTAGTTATTTTAATGTTTGCATACTAGGTATATTATATTATGCAAACAACAAAAACTCTAAACGTACGCCATTCACGCATTGATATATCAATGCACACGTGAGGTAGTCTGTTCAGAAAAAAAAATTTCACCATACACAATCGCATACCAACTGAAATTATGATAAATGTTTATAGAAATAACCTCCCAAAATTGCGGGGAAATACGTGGACACATTCTGACCGGGCACGCAGCTCAAAGAATCATTTAAAAAATGTGTTTTATAATGCTGCACATTGGATAGTATTCTTTTCAGTTATTTATTTCTTACCGTTTAATTATTTTACTCGTATTATCTAAGAACCGGACCTTTTTAATAACTGAAGAAATTAGTCGTTTGTTTTTAGCTCTATGTCAAGAACGGGACCAGGATCACGTAACCACGCATGTATGAAGGTGATGTTACAAAACAAACAAAATTGATGTTGCAAGTATGCATTTATGCAAGTGCGATGCTCGGAAACGGACAGATCAATGATAGTGGTAAACACAGAAAATGATGAACAGTGAACACTGAAAAGTGAACTTTAAATTGTACCGAGGGAGGAAAATAACTGATAGTAGTGATTGTTCTCAGAAACCGGACATGGCGGATATTGCAACTGGGCAAACAGTAGGTAACGCTAAATTTGCCAGAACGAGAACCTCGACTAGAGTCTGGTTGGTCAGGTACACGATGCCTGTACTGGATCGGGAAAATTATAACCAGTTACTAACGAAAGGCCAGGTACTGAGACGTCTTTTTCACGACCTGAAGACAAATAAACTGAAGTTGACTGAAAGCTGCTCCAACACGATCAATGAGCTGTTTGCAATATGGAAATGTGCAAACATTACAATAAATTAAAAACCAATTGCAATTATCAAATTAAAGAAACTGTATAAATCGCATGGCAGTTTGACAATTGACAGTTGGAAACCCTGTATGACTTGGCGCACGCTGATTCTAAACATCTGATTAGGATTTCTGTAGACTGCAGTTTCTTCAAGATCCAAGAGGGAAATGAAAGATGGTAATGTCCGGCGAGAATTATGTTTTCAAGGAACGTGAAGAAAAGAAGCAGAAGAGAAAATTGGACGAGATTAAACAACAGCAAAAAGGGAAACAGAAAATGGGCACGCTATGGAATTTTGCGATGAGACTAAAGAGCGTTCGTTAAGCTCTGAAGATGATTCTGACACGTCAGCAGAAGGTGGCATCAGCAAATACCTTCGTGATTCACTTTTAAACTCCACATTCAGCAGGTCCGTCTAATATCGCCTGCGCTCTCAAATCCACGATGCTTGATCCCCAATGTGATATTTATGATCCGTCGACCGACAGGCTATCAATGTTGTTGCTCCTGCACTGAAAACAGTTGACATTAAAGGTTTGACGCTCTCGGTGACTTGAATTTACGAATCCAGGAAGATTGCTCTGCAGACAATAAATCATTCAAGAAAGTTTCTGTCCCTGTGTTCCCCACATCACCCATTTCGATTCTAGACTTCTACCAGAGAGCGATCGAGTTGTTGCTAAACGGAAGGATCGGATGCCAGTAGTTGTGTCAGGTCAAAAAACGTGGAAAAGTTTCTTGGCATTCCTAAGCTGCGTCCGGAACTGTAGCTGAAATGGGAAACGCCATACTTGAATTTCTCAGCAGCTGCGAGGCTGTTTCTAAGAATCTAGCTTGGTTATCATTTGACACAACAAATGCAAACATTGGGATCCACAATGGCCAATCCAATGCACCGTACAACCTTTTATGCTTGCTGCAAACGATAGAATCGTTTGCTTCCGTGGACAAGAGAGGCGGAAGTCGCACTACGAAAATTGAAGGGGAAACTGTGGTATCTCAGTAAAGATCTGATTGACCTGGCCCTGTTTTCTGGTTACGTTAGTTTGGACGAGAAAGCAGCCATTGCTGCAGCTTTTCATCAGCCGCCGAACGACAAACACTCTAAGAGATTCGACTCCAGAGTCGATACCGTGGAGTTGAGTCCATACCCTTCCAAAGTATGATCTTGTCTGACGTCTGGCCTTCTCGAGAGGACTATACTTTTACCAAAGACAAGGTGCTGGCCGTGTAGTTAACGATTGTGCGGAACGTGCTGTTAAACTAGCTACAAATTTCAACGCCTCACTTACGATTATGCTTAAAACATAAGTTTGGTACCCTATGTTACGTGTTATGTAAAATAAAGGATATTTATAAACTTTTAGTGCTTTGCGCGGTCACTTAACGTTATCCTAATATTCGGAAATTTTACAGGGAGGATTGCATTACCATACCTCACAAAATGGAAGAGTATGCGATACTGAAATAAAAAATTATTTTTTTCCTCATAGACCTGTAGAACAGACTAATGTGAGGCTAACATTCTAACCTAGTACCTGGCAGGACCACCGACTGCATTGCCGCTTTTACAGCACAGCTTGTAAATAAAGAAGGTATTGCTATACCGGTCAAAATTATTTTGTCAACCGGGTTAGGATTTCTTCGGTTTTTAGATGGCGTCATATGTTACCGCAAGAACGACACAGTCGCAGCGCCAATCGAACTAGATTATGTACTGAAGAGTTACAGATTACCAATATTTGATTCCAGTATAGAAAGCTGAAACAAACATCCCCTTTTAATCATTAACTTATGTCATTTGTCTGTCAATATTCTATCAAGTATTGTCTACCAAAAAGTCTTTTATGTCCGATTGCATTATAAAGTACTGTTTATTGTATTGTTTTGCGGCAGTGAACTGGCTTATTATTGTACTCGTAAAATAAAGTGGTAGTAGGAAAATAAAGTATATAGTAGTAAAATAAAGTATGACAACTGTAAATTACATGTCAAATTTTCTTCTGTCAGGAATAGACGTTAAATTTATAAACTGATTTTTTTTTGATAATTAGCCAATTTTAGGAATCGAACATAATAGTATATTAAAGAACAAGTTTTATACGACATGATTTATTTCACGAATGCTAGTTTAAAAAACGACCGCGTAGCGGGAGTTTTTTAAAGCATGAGTGCAATAAATGTCTTATAAAACGAGTTCTTTATACTATTTTTTGTACTTTGCACCTCTTTTTTACTAATTTTATCAGTTTTAAAATAAAAATTCGCACTTTTAAAATTTGGGGAATTTTATCGTGGTTGGTACCAACAATCGATAAATGTCAAATTTTGACATTTGAAAATTCAAATTTTAATTTAACAATGATTTCAATGACATTTCATTTGTCATGGTTCATGACTGACAACCTCGAAAAACTAAATTACACTAGTTCTAATTCGAAACTCAAATGAGCTAGTTCAGCACTACTTTCGGTTTTGAATGAGCCTTGATATAAACGCAAAGTACAAAAAGCTTTGTATGCAACTCTTACATAATCGGATCTTATAGACTCGCCCTTTTTATAGGCCTTGCTCGCTTCGCTCGCTCGGCTATAAACTGGGCTTGTCTATAAAGTCCTTCATTATGTACTTGTTACATCTATTTACCCATTGAATATATCGAGTTTTTTTTTGCTTATCGAATACATTCTACGCTTCGAATGTGTTATATGTTCTATGTTTTGTAACCTGTGTATGGATATAAAAAATATAGAAAAGACCAAGGAAAGTCAGAATAAAAAGATCAACGATTTTATCTTAGAAAGATTAGAGATTATCAAGAACTTTAAAGTTCTTAGTTTTAGCGTGTTAAATTTCAAAATTATATCATGGAATTGAAAAGAGACTTACTGAACCGTCATTTCACATTTCTTTTATTGGCAATAGTGTTTTAGATTTAGATTAACACTAATGGCGTTTTCAATTGGAGCTCGGATTGCTTAATTGCAGATTTGCTCTGCGGTTGCTCGCACAACGGGTATCACGTCATTGATCTTATGTATTGACCTTAGATTGATCGAAGACTGATTCACAATACACAACCAAATGAAATGATTTCGCTCGCCGTATGTTTGCGTGACCATTATAATATAAATTATTATAACTAATAATAATAAAACACCTGGCAATACCAACTGTTTTGAAACGCGGTTAGGAATTTGTTTATGAAACGTGGGTTACAAAAATGAGCAAAAGCGATTAATAAAATATTGTATTGCGTACCTATTACTATATAGCAAACCTACCCATTCATTTGGTTCTCATTTAAATATTCAATAATACCTAGCTTCAATTTCTTTATCCTTAGACGAGTCTGATGATAAAAATTTCTAATAAAGCCAAACGACACCTTTCATCATCCGTAATAATACTTTGAATGCCTTTTTCCAGTTGAAGTAACGCAGATACGAATGAATTAGAGGTTAGGTTTTTGTATTGTTTTGAATTGATCTGTCTCGTGGGACAGATCAATAAAGAGCACTCTCGATGTGATTTTATACAGAGCGCTTGCCGCAATCGAACAAGCAAATCTCTATGACCCTGTCAGGTAAACCAATCGAATACGGAATTTGCTCTCAGGGCAATATAAGAGAACTCCAGAGCAGTCAATTGAAAACTCTATAAGTATAAAATCAATACCACCTACATAACAAGGCCTACCAACCAAATAGTGATGTCACGACAACGAGGCAATCCTAGAATCTTTTATTCCTCATTTTGCATTCAAATTTTAGCTAATAGGTAGTCTTATTCCATCAAAAATAAAAGATTTCCCAGAATATTAATTAAGAATGGGTTTTTATTTGGCAGGAACCCATTTTCGTATGAAAATCCTATCGTAAATGTAAAATACCAACTTGTGTTTATTATGTATTTGCAATTAAATATCTTTAAAAATAAAATTTTTATAGTAGTTAGGCTAAGTCGATGGTAATAGGATATGCAAAATAACTCATAGAATAGGAATCTTAAATCAAATGACAGTGACAAGGGGTAAATAATCAGAAAATCAACGATAAAGTTGCTATTTTGAGGTTACAGTTATACTTGACAAAAAGATTTTATAATTCTTATGTGTTTTTGCGAAGTTTTTCTAGAGAAAATTCCTTAGTCGCGAAGATCTTGGATGTTTTAAATTTACTAAATCTCCTTTGGTAAGTGTAATTTCTACTGTTAAGACGCCAGAGCACCATCAGTTTTATCAAACAGTTATTATACTGTTTAATAAAACTTGTTAGCATCTTACGAAACAGGTAAAAAGCAAACCAAATAAAAACTAATAACTCACTACAGAATAATTCGATGGCATACAATTTACTCAGTGAATTTTATGAATTTATTCTTTGTGATTCGTCGTCTTTCGGAAACTTAAACAACACGTGCATTTTTTGTTCTTCATTGTAATTACCGTTGCAACGGGCACACAATAACACAACACTTGTTTACCATTTTAATAGTATATTACATGTTGAGTTGGTAAAGGATATCTTTACAAGCCAAGCGATAATTGTTTGACCGAGACGGTACGTCGAGATCAAACAATATCGCGAGGCGTGGAAACTTTACCAACGAAACATGTATACTATTTTATTCACAATAATTAGACTTAAGAAAATCAAAATAAAAAGTAATTTTAAATTTTAAAATAAATTTTTTATGAACTGTCATAATACAGTGGCATACAGTGATAAAGCCACTGTATGTCATAATAGAGTCACTACATCTAGTCACTTAGGCCGCACTGGTCGAACAGAGTACCGCAAACCGCCGCCATATTGGGGCAGAGAAGGGTGATTCTTAAAATGGACAAATTAAAACCACGTTTTACGTGTTTGACATATTAGAGATTTTATCTTTCAGAATAAGAAAAACCTTTTAAAGTAAACGTGGATTTGATTAAATTCAATACAGAACAAATAATGAACAATTTCGTGCTTCGTTTGCCCCAATATGGCGGCGGTTTGCGGTACTCTGGTCGACCAACTGGCCTAGGTAACTAGATGCAGTGACTCTATGTCATAACACGGCCTACTAGATTCATATAAGCTTCGCTTATATACGGCCGTCTCATTTCCAGTTTTTTCATTGTTGAAAATTATTACAGATTCGTACGTTAAATGGCGCCCACTGGCGGTAACTTTACAACAAAGATATTTGAAGTCAGAGCTCAGTCGTTAATTTTTAGGTTATATTTTATGTCAATTGTGTCAAACTGCCTCCGATAAAAGAATTTTTACTCGAATATTAACAGTAATTATTAACAAGAAATTTATTAGCAACGATCAAATATTATTAAATTATGCAATAAAAAATAATAGGTACATTATATTACATTACAAAACGTTACATTAAAACTTTATTTATTATTTTAATTTATTATTCTTTCGATGTCTTTATTTTTATAAAAAAGGCTGTCAGTCCCCAAATAAAACTGATAAACTGTTAAAAAAAGTTACATTAAAACTAAAAAACATACTTTAACAACCACTTTACAAATACATCTATTTTTCCGGTATGCTGTCAGTCTTTTCTCTAAAGTCAATTCTCTATAGCTGGAGCAGCCTAAGTCTTCTTTTATTTGAAGTATAAATTGCAGTCTAGGTTTAGCTAGGGTGTTCTTTCCTTCGATCATGCTTTCTATTACTATTTTTAGATAATACCCGAATGTCTTAAAGTGTCTTATTAATCTATCTTTGCTTCTCATGGTCTTCTTCATTAACTATATTTCTTCTTGTATATTATTCTATCTGCTTCACTAATCTTTTTTCTTCTTGTACTTTTTCTAGTATATCGTTGTTCAATATTCAGTCAATCCATGTTTCCTTTAGCATCTTAGCATCTTTCTATAGCACCATAACTTAGAAGCCTATAAACTTTTTTTTCATTCTTTGCTATTGTCCAGTTGCGTTTGAGACCCGTATAGCGACACTCCATGCGAATATGTGTAAAAGTTTGATAGTATTGACTTGATTTTATACCTTTGTATAGATTATTATGCATTTAGTTAGTTCAGAAAAGTTCCCGGCCCCATCTTCTTCCTGGAACACTTCCTCATTCAAGACATGATACCAAAATCGTTAATTAATTATCGTTATCCTAGATTCCTAACTTCCCTACAAAATTTCTAAATACTTTCTCAGACATCGCATTTGATTTATATCACATAAACCAAATTCCGTGTAAAGGTAATGCCTTATCAGACAAATTTTGTCAGTTTTATATTTCTTTTACTGAAACTATTGGTCTTAAGTCTCAGTAGATTTTATCAGTTTTCATGTCTAAAAAATGTTTATTTTTAGTAATGAGTGTCACAGTGAGATTTCTTCATTCCATGAATACTTCTCATACTTCTAATCATAGCTTCAGTTCATAGATCGTTAATTAACATTAGGTGTCTACATCATCTGCGGTGGTAATTCAAGTGCTACAAAACCTAAAGGAACATTTGTAATTTGCGAAAAATGGAACTGCACTTACTTAAATACTGTGGCTATCGTGTAGTTATTAAGGTGTTTTTAGTCTAAGAATTGGGGCGTTAGTAAATATTACATAAACTCAGTATAATTTTCTTACATGTAGGATATTTTGATTTCCTAATCCCCACTGTAACATATTTTTGTCATATTTACGTACGTTATATCCAAATATTTATGTACAAATGCCAATAAATTAATATTATACAATTGGAAATGACAATTACTGGCATGACGTATAACCTAAAAATTAACGACTGCAGTCTGACTACAAACCATCTTTGTTGCAAAATTTCCGTCAGTGGGCGCCACTTAACGTACCGATCTGTAATTTTTGGATCCTAATTTCAACAATGAAAAAACTGGAAATGAGACGGCCGTATATAAGCGAAGCTTATATGAATCTAGTAGGCCATGGTCATAATTTCAATCAGAGCCATCTATCGACCAAAAGAAATTTTAAGTAAGGTTTCATTCTTCGCCGCTAGATGGCGATGTATGCGCTCAGTATCACGGCCTACTAGATTCATATAAGCTTCGCTTATATACGGCCGTCTCATTTCCAGTTTTTTCATTGTTGCAATTAGAATCCAAAAATTACAGATCGGTACGTTAAGTGGCGCCCACTGCCGATAATTTTTCAACGAAGATGGTTTGTATTCAGACTGCAGTCGTTAATTTTAAGGTTATAGTTCATACCAATAATTGTCATTTGCTATTGTGCAATATTAATTTATTGACATTTGTACATACTATTTAAATATAATGTACATAAATAAGACAAAAATATGTTGCAGTAGGAATTTGGAAAGCAAAATATCCTACATATAAGAAAATTTTACTTTTTTTAGTAAGTTTTACTAGATTTTATATAACATTACTAATTGACTGATTTTTTTAGACTAGAAACACCTTAATAACTACATAATAGCCATAATATAAGTACAGTGTAATATTTCACAAATTACGAATACTCTTTTGAGATTTGTAGCACTTGAATTACCACAGCAGATGATGTAGACACCTAATGTTAATGCACGACCTATGAACTGAAGCTACGACTAGAAGTATAACCATGGAATAAAGAAATCTCACGGTGAAAGACATTACTAAAAATAAATATTTTTAGACATAAGAGCTGATGAAATCTACTTGAATCTAAGGCCACTCGTTTCAGTTAAAAGAGACTGACAAGATTTGTCGCCTAAGACATTAGCTTTATATAGAATTTTTGATATCGCATATCATAAACCAGAAGCGATGACAGAGAAAGAATTTTAAAATTTTGAAGGGTAGGTAATAAGTAGGAATATATGATAGGTAACGATAAGTAAAAAACGATTTTGTTATCATGTCTTAACAGGTTTTGTAGTAAAGCTGAGAAAGTGTCCCAGAAAGAAGATGGAGTCGGGAACTTTTCTGAACTAACTACCTATTGATAATAATAATATGACAATCGTTGTAAAATCAAGTCAATAGTATAAAAAATACGTGTACCTGTGAAGTGGTTGTAGAAGTACCTATGTTTTTTAGTTTTAATGTAGCCATAAGTGTTGTTCTTAATGCATAATTTAATAACATCTGATCGTTGTTAAGAGATTTTTTGTTATTACCTACTGTTAATGTCTGAGTAAATACATGTATTCTGAAAGTGAAGTACTTCCTTTAAGTGTGATCTCTTCAATCGGAGGCAGTTTGACACAATTGACATAAAGTATAACCTAAAAATTATCGACTGAGCTCTGACTTTAAATATCTTAAAATTACCACCAGTGGGCGCCATTTAACGTACGAATCTGTAATAATTTTCAACAATGAAAAAACTTTAAATGAGACGGCCGTATATAAGCGAAGCTTATATAAATCTAGTAGGCCGTGTCAGTATTTTAAAATTAGAAATTAATTAATTCCATTGTAATTATTAAATATAAAATATAGAAAAATAAAAATAAAACTAATATTAAATAAAAAATATGTTTTTAGCGTTAAATATATTTATAAAAACTTAAATTTAAATGGGATAAAACATCTTGTTTTAAATTATTCAGAAAAAATAGTTGGCCATAACTTTACATGTCAGTTTTACAGACATGTAAAGGTGTTGCTATAGCAATAGCTTACTTTCCAAGGTTTTTACAACATATGAAATGTATTATTGCAATATGATTGTGAATAAAAAACTTTATTAGTCCTACATTATGTTAATTATACAAGCTAATAATATGCAACACGTATAAAAATTACAATTACCAGCCAACACAATTACACAAATTGACATAATACATTTATTTATTAGTACATACTGTCATTTGTTTGTTATTTGTTTGCCTTTTGTAGGTGACGTCACTATGACGTTTACAATATGTTGTGAGGCCTTAGTTATATAGGTGGTGTTGATAAGATCCCTTTAAGTTTACAGCTTTTTTGTTACTGTTATAAAGTTGCAAGATTAAAGCATAATAGATGTTATCCAGTTCATATAAAATTAAAATTTTGTAACGTATTTATAATGTAAACTAGTTACATTCAATATCAATAAAGTGATTAAAGCGCTTAGCTGTTTAATCTGTCTTCAACGCTTTAATCGCTTTATTGATGTTGGACGCACTCATTGCCATGCATAGATAGCCAGAGTACAGAGTACCTGTCAAATTATTAAAGTTTAAAGACCTAATCATGGATGCAACAATATTGTTAGTTCCAACGCGACTTCACGATGGTGCAGTGAAATAACGAAACGTAATGGGCAAATTCTTTTAGTAAGTCTCAATTAGTCAAAATGTAATTAAAATTAAAACTATTAATGAAAAGATTGAAGTTTGGTTGTTAACAGCCCCCATTTCATTTCCAAAAATCGGCGCCCATGGTTTATGCCGAATCCAATGTTGTTGACATGTGCATGATTTATGCTTTGATACTTTTCTTGCTTTGAGTTTATTTACTATTTTAAAATAGAGGAAGTAAATATCGTGAATTATGTCAGATGAGGATGAGGTTACCTACGTTAAAAAACCCAGAACAATTCATTACGGTTCGTTAGAAGATGGAGAAAAAGCGAGACTTGAAGCCGAAAATGAGGAGCATGTTGAAGATGCACCTCCAAAAGATGCATCTCAAAATGCACCTCAGATACACATATCTAATGGTAATATCTTTCAATTGTAATTTTAGATTGTTTCTATAATTTGTCTGTATTTTTATATAGAATACATGGAATTGGAAGAAACAATATCAAAAGAAAAACAGGCTCTACTAGAGGAATTCGAAAGACGTAAAAAAGCCAGATCTATAAACGTTTCCACTGATGATGCAGAAGTAAAAAGAAATCTAAGACAATTAGGTGAACCTATTTGTTTATTTGGTGAAGGACCAGCTGATAGAAGGAATCGATTACGAGATATTTTATCCTGGTAAGTTGCCTTGAAATGCCATGATATTTTTAGATTATAGCAACCAGAAAGCGTATCGTAAATGTAAACGATTTATTTAAGTATTCTTTTATTAAACATTCTTTTTCTGAATGAACCGAGTATTGTTTACTATAAAACCTAGGTTAGGTACGAATTCATAAAAGTCTTTACAATGTTATTGTTTCAGTATAGGAGAAGATGTGATTATCAAACGAGAAGTAGAAGAAGAAAAGAAACAACTTGAAAAAGATCAAGAAAGTACATGGTATCATGAAGGTCCAGAGACGTTAAGAATATCTAGGTTATGGATAGCTGAATATTCATTACCTAGAGCTAAAGAACGTTTAGAAGAAACTCGAAGGTTAAGAGATTTACCAACAGCATCACGAACAGCTAAAACTCAAGAACTTCAAAAAAGATTACAAGTATTAGCAATTCACAGTAGTCAAATCGGAGACACTCGACCTATTTCATGTTGTGAATTTAGTCCAAATTCACAGTTACTAGCAACAGGTTCATGGTTTGTAGCATTTAATTTTATACATATTCATAGAAGTTGCAAAATATATATTTTTATTATTACAGGGGTGGGCTATGTAAAATATGGACTATACCAGGATGTGAACTAAAGCAGACCCTTAGAGGGCACAATTGTAATATAGGATCTATAATATTTCATCCCAAAGCAACTATTACGCAAGATGAGAGGATATGTAATATGGTTAGCTGTGCTTTTGATGGATCAGTTAAATTATGGGACTTTAAAAGGTATTTTTAAATAAGATTTTATATCTTATTAAAAAAAAAGCATAATGTCCTCGTACATTGTTATACTGTGTTTACGTCTACTTAAGACGATGAACAAACCAATTTATTAAAGCTGTTATGAGTATATACAAATTTATGATTAGAAATCAATGCATTTTGAGACACCCCTTTCGATTAGTCCATTCTATGAAAT
The DNA here is from genome assembly GCA_929113105.1 of Agrypnus murinus. Taxonomy (NCBI): domain Eukaryota; kingdom Metazoa; phylum Arthropoda; class Insecta; order Coleoptera; family Elateridae; genus Agrypnus; species Agrypnus murinus. Next base: position 71,574,371 of record OV816024.1, read on the forward strand.
AAGATTACTGCTGTGATTGCATGCCTTGAATAGTGAGTTAGTGTGGGAGTGTTCTGAAAAGCAACCTTCTGAGTCCAGTTCAGAATGTTGTGTGTTCAGATCACATCAGGATCACCACATGTAAAGTTCTGCAATTAAATGAAGAATCTGGGTCACAGAAATCACATGGACGAAAATGCATCTTGAACCACGTCGTAATTTAACTGATAAGATAAACAGTCTTTTTAATTGTAATTAAGAAGAGAAGTAAAATCAGTAATAAAAATGAACATCTGTTGCCCCTATCCGTAGTCATAACGCACGTTGCTGACATTTTTAACAGCTTAGGTAATTTAACAGTGTTTCTTGCAATCTTGCCTTATTTTATCTGTTTACATAGATGGTGATCATGCGATGACCTAGATCTTCATTTCATTGTAGAACTTTAATATATATTTTTTTAAATAAAGATGGTTTGTGTTGTTCTGAGAGCTTTATTTATTCTTAGATTTGTAAAGAAGAATGAATGTGTTGATCATAAAATTATTGGTTATTGTTTACTTGTTGCCTTGGATACTAACCTGCTATCAAAGGTTTAATCACCACATTACTCATCGAGTTTGAGTTCAATCATTCAACACTAAACGTGCTGACTGACTAATAGCATAGAGTAATTAATATAAATAGAGGAATAACGCTATAGAGGTTTAAGTAACCAGTCAGCATATGTGGCAGGTGTACTGAAGAGTAAAGGGGGCATATTTAGGTAGTGCTGCACAAGGTCCGTAGATGCAAAGCAAGCTTTGAAATATGGGTCATATCATATACTTCCACTATGCAGTAGCGCGAAAATGGCAGGACATGTTAATTAATATGAAAACAGGAATAATCGACAACTCTACTTGTTTTCAGTTGGGACTAAGCGTTAATTCAACGTTTTAGAACGTCATGCGCCTTATATGACGATCGTGTCGGCTTCAATAGCCGTATTGCAACTTTTACTGAGCGCGAAAATGGCAGCATTGCGATGACCTATATTTCAAAGCTTGCTTTGCATCTATGGACCTTGGTGCTGGACTTTTTAAATCTTTCATTAGTTTAGCGAATCATTTGCATTTCAGAGAATTTATTTGCTGGTATAATTAACAAACGTATTAAACAGATACTAAGGGGTGTGTGTGTGTGTGTAATTAATAGCTGCACAAATTTCAGCACCAGAATAAAATAACTCTTGGCATACGAACAGCTCTGCATTTGTTTTCATTATCAGCTGTAAAGACAGTCAACTGTGTAGGATTAGTTTAGTAGTGATATTCATAACGAAGCTGTAAAAACAGAACGAGTTATATAAACGTGTTAACGAGATTTTTGAACAACACAAAAAAAAACCATAGACCATTTTCGAAACGAAAATATAAGCTGCAGGAAAATCTACATTTTTTATTTTGTTTCGATAATAATGTCCAGTATGAAAACATTAGAAAACCAGGTCCACTCAAGATTTTTAGTATAAAACAGTTGCAGAAATTTAAACATGGTTCAAAAAAGCAGCCTCAATGTGAGTACAAGAGAATTTAAAGTATGTCAAACAATTAAATATCTAATAATTTAAAGAAAATGGGTTAAAATACTATAAAAGAATTGCGTGTCCCTAATATACAGCAAAAAAAAGCTTAAACAGGTGCTAAAAAGTGCAGCAAGCAGTACTTTTCTTCTTGCTATACCAAGAAACACCGTTTGAACCATTTTTTCCAAAGTTTGGTAATCACTCCAACATACTTTTGTCAGACCTGTTAAACATTTTTGAGCATTATTCTCAAGGGTTGTGTATGCAGATTGATGGGAAGCAACATCTACAGATCAGTTAATAAAAGGAATTAAAATATCAGTAAAAAAAAAGTGAACCTTTTCTAGTTGTATTTCAGAATTTATATTAGAAAGCGTAAATTGTTTTTCATAAAGTACTAGTCCATAATTGACTTTCCGTGTTTTCCTGCGCCCGTATTCTTGAACTTATACGAACAAGTTTCGCATACGGGATGACGTAATTTTTTACGTCATAAGAGGCAACTTAGCCAATCAAATGTTAGAAGGTAATAGAGAATTACGTCATCTCGTATGCGAAACTTGTATGGGAAACTCAAGAATACAAGCCCTGGAGATTTTACATAGAACATTTTAAATCACACAATATTTCTACTCAAATTAAAATTATCAGTATAAGGTGCCACATGGCCGAAGTGTTAATACAGATTTTCTTAACATCGACATTCCACAAGTATCTTGAAGTTCCATTGACTGTAGATAAGATAAATTAGAAAGGGCACGAAATTCAGACTAAAGAAAATTTTACAGTAAACTCAATAATATAAACAAACTGTAATATATACAAACAAAAGTATACGCTTGTGAGATGTTTTAAAATTCTATTCAATTATCTGAAATACATATATTTGACATTTTCTGAAATACAAATGACGATTTTGAAAACACAAATGATGATTTCCGCAATTAATTTGACAAATTCTTATTTATATATGATTCAACTAAAATACAATTGACGCTTTCTGAAATCAAATTGACCATTTTGAAATACAAATAACGCTTTCTGAAATCAAATTGACAAAACTGAAATACAACTGATTATTTCCGAAATTAATTTAACTAATCTGAAATACAACGGACGATTTCTGAAATAACGTTGGAAAAGGTGTAGTGAATTTTAAAATTGTCCAAAATGTGATGAAGATTGTCAAAAAGAAACTTAGAAAAATTTAAAAAAGTAGACCCTCAGCGCTTAAAAAGTAAATAGTTTTTATAAATAATATAATGTAAATTTAAGTATATATGTTTAACTTTTGTTACTAATTGTACCCTTAATACAAAATGTTTTTTTAAATTGTGCAGCTACTTTCTACACACACCGTATACTTGCGTGTGCAAACATTTTTCTAAGAATCGGTTTATAAACTCAACAAAGATAAGTGTACCTAAACTTGGAGACCAATTAATTTATAAAGATATGTGCAGCCGTACTTAACAGGCAACAGTTTTATTTGATGTACTTGCATAAAAAATAAGCTTTAAATCTATTTTCGGACCACAAAAAAATTAAAAAACATTTATCATAACAATACTATTAAACCACATACTATATAAATATTTAACCATAAAAAGATATCTAATAAGTCGTAATGATACAACAATGCCCCCAAATGCTCCGAATATCTTGTTTCCAAACAGAAAAGTTCACGCATTTAATCATGCTAATTAATATCTAGTGTCGCACTTTTTTTAAAAGATGGCCACTAGATTTTGATTGTGTTTTTCTGATTTTCTTCTTTATTGGCACTTTTAGTTCGTTGTTATACCACTTTACCATTCTAAAAAGTAATATTTGCAACAAACAGTTACTTTACAGCCAATTTTCGATGTAATCTTCACTAAACCGCTATTATCATAGATATTAACTAGGATAATGTGCCCTACGGGCCTAAGCACTTAAGTATGATAGAAATAGCATTTATCGATTTTTTAAAGTAGGTCAGTATTTACATGACCTACATAAATCTCCAATCGATTCCCTATCGATAGAGCACATATTAGTACCAAATAGCACTCAATAGCACTAAATAGTACGATAGAATCAGCATTTATCGATTTTTTAAAACATAACCTAATTTAAAAAATTTTCGGTCGTGCATTATCCTCGGCAAATTACGCGTCGAATGAGCCCAAGCCCATCTCTCTAGCCCTTATAGAACGCGAGAATTGGGCTCGGACACACATACAAATCTAACTTTAGTAGTATTAGATTATTCTATGATATTACTCTACATAATGTTTATTTCCAGTTTTTTATAACAATTCTTTCAAAAAATCAGCTAAGGGTCTTTTTAAATATTGAGTTTTCTTGGAAGATTCCCGCCCGTAATCACGAAATACTGTTAGCAGTTGTTTCTTTTCTTCAACTAAGATGCTACTCTTGCCTGTTAAAATATTATCACCGTTAACGCACTTATACTTGTTGACTATTTTACATGTTTATAATCAGATATATAATAAATTGAACAAGTTACCAAAGATTAGTCGAATTCTGGCACAGATACCATATCTGTGTCACTATCCGAAAAACGTTTGCTGAAGATTCCCGTTCCAATGTTTGTTAGGATTCAGATACCGTAAGCGGTATTTGACATTCTTTTCCTTCGCCGAGATCTAAAGGAACATCATCATCTGTTTCTGGTGGTTGTTGTAACCCCATAAAAATATTAAATTGCAGTGATATTCGGACGGTAGCACAACTAGGGTTGAAATTAAATCCTTTGCTTAAATCTCCAAAGGATCTTGATTCTTGTTGAACCCGAGATGTAAACATAAAACTGTACCCCTCTTCTCGTAAATCATCCCTAATAGGGTTGTTTCACAATTTTGAAACTTAACGTTTTTATATTCTATAGAGTTAGTAATAACTCGACGTATTTTTTCAAAATTTTTAACGCAGCCGTTAGCGAGATATGCAATTTACAATTTTAAATTTTTCTGTCGTTTTCTAGTACAACAACGTCATAGTCCTCGTATATGCTGTATTGAAACAAATACGTAAGACGAAAGTATTATGACGTCAGCGGCGTAGAAAAGAACGGAAAATATTTAAACTTTAAATTCGTATTATTATGTTATCGTAATGCATTTATCGATTTTATGTGGACCTATACATTAGATAACAGTTATACTAATAAAATATACAAATTATATCAAAATTTAAATTCCATGCAACGACCCTATTACTAATATGCCTTTGATTATGTACCGAAATCTTTTTCTGTCCTTAACCGTTTTTGCACTTACTACTCTTCCTTTACTTACACAGCCTTTGATGACTCTTTTAAAACATCTCCAACCTTAGAGTTTAGAACAGAAAGTGGACGGCGATACGAGGTTTTCATCTTTTAAGAACTGATTGTTGCACTCATCAGTTATATTATTGTTGTTCTTAAACAAAGACGTGTTTTTAGTGTCCTGGTTTTTATTTCACCGGTATGGTCTGCTTAAATTTTTTTAATAGTCTATAATAGTCCAGTTAAATTCCAGCTATAGTCAAGAAAACATAGCGGAAAGTTAAGGCAAATCCTTGGATTTTTAATAGGCCTTCCTTGTGGATTGTTAAATAACCCCCTAAAAGTCACCACCTGTAGGTGAGCTAGAAGAGATAATAAGGGTAAACCACGCCCCTTAGCGGTTTTTGTCATTTTTCTCGGAAACGATTAAGTTTATCAAGATGAAGGAGGTTGAGTAAAATTAAGTTGATTTAATTTCCTACCAAAATTGTTGGACTGCTTTTTCGTACCTCGCCTTCTATTCCAGATTTTGAGCAGGGGATTAAATAATCTTTGTTTTACCCTTAGAGTTTTTTTTTCGATGAGGCGAGGAAATCTTCATAGATACTTAGGAACCCGCGTTCCTAAGTATGTTGGATTCCCTTCTTTCTCAAGAAGGACCTACCAACTAAAACCCCGCCCCCAGTCTCTACAGAGGATCCTGGTACTGCTTGTGCATTTCTTCAGTGTCCTTTTGCTTTCCCTTTACCCTTCTCTTTTTTCTCAGCCTCTTTTATTTCTAGGATCTTTCTTATAGAGCTGTGTATTTTATTCCAGTTCCTCTCATCTTCTAACATGAGTTCCACTATGTTATTAGGTGTGATGGTTCTATCCAGCTCTGTCTGCAGCCGTTCTCTTTCTCTTATCCATTTGTCACAGGTGAAAAATGTGTGTTCGGGAGTGTCTTCTACATTGCAGTGGGTACATCTGTCCTCCTCTATTATTTTAAATCTTTTTAAGTAGGCAGTAGGCATTGTAGCATCCATGTCCGCTCAAGAATTGGGTCATATAGTAGTCGACCCGACCATGTTTCCTATTTATCCATTTCGATATATCTTTTATTAATAGCTTTTATTAATTACCCGTATTTCTGTTCCATTTTTGTTGCTATCTATTTGTGATTTCGTTTTTTATTTCCAATTTACCTTCTTTATCTTTTCCATATGAGAGCTTTCTCTGTTCTACTTGTAGTTCTATAAATCTATAGGGACAGTCGACACTATTACCTGTATCGCTTCCATTGAAATCATATGATACTCGCTAGCTATTTTTAATGCTAGTCTTCTTTGTTGTTTCTCTAGCATATTTTTATATTTCTTGTATATAAGTGCCTTGTCCCATATTTGGGTTCCATAGAGAATTATATAATGCGCCACTGTGCTAAGAGTCCACCTCTTAAGTGCGGTAGGGCCTTTTATATTGGGCATGAGTTTAACTAGCACCGATATTGTTTTTTCTGCTTTTAGCGATATCTTTTTGACGTGTTCTTTCATTTCATAATTATGGTCGAACCATATGCCTAGGTATTTTATCGCAGCTTTTGAGGTTATTTCTGTTTCTCCCATTCTTATCGTAATTTCTTTTAGCTTTCTACCGCCATAAAGGATAACCATTTCTGTCTTCTCCTCCGCAATTTCTAATTCTTTTCCTTCTATTTTGTTTTTTATTTTATCTATTGCTATGTTTGCTAATGTGGCAATATTTTCTTTCGTTTTTGACATCGCTATTACAGCCGTGTCGTCTGCAAAACATATCGTTTTTACCCCCATTGGCATTTCTAGTTGTAATATGTCATTATAATATATGTCATTATAATATATGTCCCATAACGGCGGCCCCAGGACTGATCCTTTTGGTACTCCGCAGGTTATTTGCATTTCCTCAGCCTCTCCGATAAGGAGGAGTTTTCTATCTTCTAGATAACTTGTCATTACCTTTTTTATAATTTGGCTAAGATGCATACTTTCCATTGTGTTGATTATGCCTTTCCATTGTACCGTGTTGAATGCATTCTTAATGTCTACTTTTATTAGTATGCAGTATTTTCTATTTTTTATCGCCGACCTTTTCACTTTCTCTACTGTCTTTTTGACTTTTTCCATAGCGTCTATGGTTGACTTTCCCTTTCTGAAGCCATATTGATCTGGAGATAGTTTTTCTTCGCTTTCTTTTCTTAATCTTTCTGCAATTAGCTGTTCGTACACTTTCCCCATTACATTTAACAGGCATATTGGCCTGTATTTGGTCTCTGTTTCTCCTGGTTTTTTTGGTTTCTCAATCAGTTGTAGCCTTGCTTCTTTCCATATTTCCGGAAATATCCCCTTTCTGAATTCATTATTCATGGCTAGTAACATTATCTCGGGGGCAGTTCTGAGTGCCTCTTTAATTATAATGGGTGGAATTTGGTCCGGGCCTGGAGCCTTGTTGTTTTTCTTCTTGCATAAATGGCTCTATTTCATCTTCTTTTATTGCTACCTTTTCCCATTTATTTACTGGGTGACAAGGGAAAAGCTGTTTTGCCAGCTGTTTTTGTTTTTGATCGGTTAGTGTTGTGTGAGGTAGTATATTTAGTTTTTTCATGACGATTTTATAACCCGTACCCCATACATCTTGTTCTACCTCCTCGCATATCTTCTTCCATGCTCCTTTTGCTTTTTCTATGGTAAGCTTTAGCTTTTTTCTATTCTCAACATACTCTTCTTTTAGCGCTTGCTTATGCTCTATGCTTAAATTTCTGTCTTTATTTCCTCTGGTCATTTTCCTCTTTGACATTATACACGTTCGTCTCACCTCAGCTATGTTATCGTTCCACCAGTGTACTCCTATTTTATGTTTACACTTACCCTTCTTGGGAAATGTTATGTCCATAGCTATCCTAATCGCATTCATAATTTCTTTCGCATTTATCATCTTTAATTTGTTCAGCTCTATCCTTAGGCACTCTCTAAAGTTTGGTATGCTTTCCTTTATTATTTTCCACCCTTTCTTGCTTACCTTTTTTGTTGTTCCTTTGGGCATTTGATTTTGGAAATAGATATTCTTGCACATGTTCTGTTAATTTTTCTGAGCATATTGTTACATCAATAAACGATTTTGAATTACCCCTATCGAAGGTTGGTTTCTTTCCACCCTTAGAATATAAAACTGTAGGAAGGAACATAATCATCTACCACATACGACCGGGATGGGGTCTCAATATGGCGGAGTATGTGTTTCCGGTTTTGTAATGAGATATTTCCATTGGTGATTCGCACTGTCTCGAAATGCGCACAAAAACTACATAACCTCAATTTTAAAACATAGTATTTTGAAATGAAGCTTAGAATATAAATTTTATATTTAATATTTTAAATAAACGAATACACACTTATGAAATGTAATTCCTTTCTTTGTATTTGTCGGAGTTTGACAAAAAAGTAGATTTCGGTGGTGTCTAATGGCGGCCAGTGTGACGTCATATCCGTCGCTTTTAAAGTTCATTGTGCCGGGTAGTTACGCTCCTTCCTACAGTTTTATATTCTAAGGTTTTACCTAACCTCCTTCATCTCGATAAACCTAATAGTTTCCGAGAAAAACGACAAAAACCGTTAGGGGGTGTGGTTGACTCTCATTAGATCTTCGAGCTGACCATCTACCCATGTTAACTTTTACGAGGTTATTCAGAGACATAGCTGAGGTTTGTGGCGCCCCTGTGCAAGGCAACGCAATGTCACCCCTAATGAAAAAATGATTGATTAAAAATATAAGCCATATTTTATTAGTAAATTTCATTTTAACTTTGTACTGGTAATGTTTAATTTATAATGTGTGAGCAACGGAATTTTGATTCAGAGTTGGCCTTGAAAGAAAGAGATAGACATATCGGAAGAGCGCTGTCAGATTAACTGTTTTTGAAAAAAAAATTAGAAAAAATCAGTTTTTAATAATGGCATTCATATTTAATGAAGTACAAAAGAGAAATATCGTAGAAATTCTTTACTATGTTTTATTATTAATGTATTATTTAAAAATTTCTTTCCAACTAAAATGCTATGCGTGCGCGCCATTTAAAGTAGGTCTGTCAGTTAGTGACTAAGGGCCGATATTATAAAACTTTTTACTTCCTAGATAAAATTTAATCTGAGATTAAATTAATTTATTCTGTCAATTTGCATATGAAATTGACAGAACAAATGAATTTACTCTCAAAGTAAATTTTATCTAGGAAGTAAAAAGTTTTATAATACCGGCCCTAAGAGTAGTTCTTAATGATCTGTAGTAGTTCTACTACCTACTTAATATTAATATCAGATCGTTGAGTGCAGATGTAACCTAAAATTTCCAAGGCCTTCTCTGAATCAAAATTCCGTTGCTCACACATTATTATATTTTACTCTGTCCGGAGGGGCTAGCCCCCTGTACAACACACAGGCTGCACAGGCGCTAGTTACGCCTCTGGGGTTATTTAACAACTCGCAAGGAAGACCTATGCAAAGATCCAAAGACTTACCTCAACTTGTCTTTGTTCTAAATTGACTGGACTATAAGTAGTAATATTATAGAAAATACTTAAAGCCATTGCCTTTTCATTGCGTGACCAACTTTGTTATTTTGTATGGAAACATTGCATTTTAACAAACGTTTGTCTTTCTTTGGAACATCCCAACAAAATATTGTCTACTACTAGGACTGCGCGGTTATGGAAATCAATAATCGAAAATCGATTAATCAATTGACTGGTTGAAATAAATAAAGATTAGTAAAAGTTTCACAGTTTTATTAAAATATAATCTAACAATATTGTTTCGACAGCTATGCTGTCATTATCAAAGGTAATATAATTATAAACAAACACGTCGCTAAGGTAACTAGATAAAATAATAATAATCAGAATTAAATATCTAATACTTCCAGTAACGGAGAATTACTGAGCTCAAGTTGTTCATTCATTAAAGGAACCCTAAGTTTGTGTTTGTCTTCTGTTTGATTGTCAATTACATATTGATAAATATTACATATGCAAATTACATATCTATACCATATTTTGGCAAAATATCAGAAAAAATTGCACATATACTAAGAAAAACCAACAATTATAAAATAACATTTAAAACCAACACTAACACTTTTTCATTTTTATTTAATGCTAAAGACAGAACACATGATATCATGAAACCGGGCATTTACCGTTTAAATTATTCTTTTTGTAGTTCGGTATATATTGGACAAACACTTCGAAATTTTGACATAAGATATAAAGAACACATACGTCATTACAAAAATAAACATCCTGAAAAATCTAATTACGCCAAACACCTTTTAGAACAAAATCACACAATGACTCCTCAAAATAATATTAAATTCCTACATTTTTGTAATAACAAACGCAAATTAGACATTTTAGAAGCCTTTGAGATATACAAATGCAAACTTAGGGTACCTTTAATGAATGAACAACTTAAGCTCAGTAATTCTCCGTTACTGGAAGTATTAGATATGTAATTCTGATTATTATTATTATTTTATCTAGTTACCTATTTTTGTATCTACCTTAGCGATGTGTTTGTTTATAATTATGTTATCTTTGATAATGACAGCATAGCTGTCGAAACAATATTGTCAGGTTATATTTTAATAAAACTGTGAAACTTTTACTAATCTTTATTTATTTCATGATTATGGAGGTCCACAAAGTAAGGCTGGAAACAATAAACAATTGACTGATTATTCAATTAATCGATTATTTAAATAATTGATTAAAAAATAATTGAATAAATCGATTAAGAAAATAATCGATTAATCACTTGGTTTGATAATTCGTGTCTTCTATGTTATGGTATAAAGTCTTTTCTGCATTAACACCTAGTGTAACAGACCCTAAAAATGTTCTGTTACCCGAAAGAGTTTCTTTTAGAAATATAAATGAAAGTAACTGCAATTCGTTCCTAGCTCAATTAGCGAACACTGATTTTTCCTCTATTTACTTTCATAACGATGTTAATGAGGCTTTTTTTGTATTTATTAATACTTTCATATGGTTGATTGAAACTAATTTTCCTTTAAGTCATTATCAAGCTGATAGCAAGCTAAAAAGCTGATAGTAAAAGCTCTAAGAAAGGATGGGTCAACTCTGATATTTTGAAAGCAAGTTATGAACTAAAAAATCTTTTCTGGCTTTTAAAAAATACTGGAGATGAAAATGTTAAAATTATGTACAAAAGTAAAAAGAGAGAGTATTCGCGCTTAATAGATAACACTAAGAGAAATTTTTATGGCAAATCTATTAGTAAGGCGTCTAACAAACAGAAAAAAACTTGGGAAATTATTAATAATCGACTTGGGTGTGTAAAGAAAAATGATTGTCTGCAGGTAACTGAAAACGGTATGGTTTATACTGGTTCACTAATGATTGCTGAATTATTTGGCAATCATTTTTCCACGATAACGGAAAAGAAATTACATTTAGCCTTTGGCAACAATAAGTCTACTTCTTGCACAGTAGATAATATTGTAGATCAGTCCTTTTTCTTTATACCAGTCACTGCCGCTGAGGTCAGATCTATTATACATAATTTAAAAAATACTAATTGTGTTGGTGTGGATAACATCAGCACCAAAACTTTAAAAATGCCTTGTGAACTTGTAATTGAACCTCTCGCATATCTGATCAACTATTCAGTTGAGCAGGGAGTATTTCCTAAAGTATTAAAAACAGGTACTGTGATACCTTTACACAAAAAGGGAAACCCTGAAAGTATTGATAATTATCGACCAATTACGATAGTAATATCTAAAATTATTGAAAAAATAATGTACTGTAGAATAACTGACTTCTTAAATAAATATTCATTGTTTAGTGATTCACAATATGGCTGTAGGACTGACAGGTCCACTGAAAAAGCTGTTACATATTTTTTGGAACATGTCAATAAACAATTAGATAAAGGCTATGAGACTGTTGGTATGTTTTTTGATCTCTCAGCCGCCTTTGACAGCTTAGATATTGAATTCTTATGTGAAAAATTATATGCTCTGGGTTTTAGAGGCACTATATTAGAGTGGTTGAGATCATATGTAACTGATCGTAATATATGTGTTAAAATAAATGGTACGAAATCTTCTAATTTTAGGTTAGAAACTGGTGTCCCGCAGGGTTCCATGCTGGGGCCACTTTTGTTTCTTATGTATACTAATGAATTAGCCAGAGAAATTAATGATTGTGTTACAATCATGTTTGCTGATGGTACCTCCATGGTGGTCTCAGCGAGGACCTCTGCGGAACTAGTTCATAAGGTTAGTTATATTTTTAATAGTTTTCACTTGTGGTGTTCTAAAAATAACTTAATTATGAATGCTGATAATTTCTGTGTAAATTCTAATGTAACGTTAAGTTCAAAGTCCTGTACCAAGTTTCTAGGGCTATATGTTGATGCCTCTTTAACTTGGCAGGACCAAATAAATCATATTTGTAAGAAAATAAATAGCGCATTGTTTGCTGTGTATCAGTTAAAAGATGTGTTCGATACTAGTACACTTATTCAAGTTTACTATTCGCTTGTCTATTGCCACTTACAATATAACGTAATTATTTGAGGTGGATCTGTACACTGGGAAAGAGTTTTTATGGCACAAAAGAAAATTATCAGGGTAATTTTTGGCTTAAAATCAACAGTCTTGCAGGCCATACTTTAGAAAGTATAAGATTTTAACTCTACCTTGTATCTTTATTTTTAAAACTCTTGTAAATACAAAGTTAAATCTAATTGAATATGAACTAAATAATCAGTATCATAACTATAATACTAGATTTTGTAATGATCTGATAGTTGTTAGACACCGAACTTGCAAGTTCGAAAAGACAACCTCTTTCATTGGAGCTAAACTCTTTAATAGACTTCATGAGGATATCAGGCACTTGCCCATCAAATTGTTCAAAACTAAAATTAAAAAATTGTTGTGGGAGAAAGCCTACTATAACCACCATGAATTTCTTGACGACTTTGTCTAATTTGTATTATTATCAAAATTGTTATTTTATCTTATTTATGTATTCTGCTTTATATGCTTTAATTAATTTAATTTCTGTTGGTAATATTGACATATACACATTGACATGTACATCCATTGTTTTAATGGCTTTTGTATAAATATTATTATTACATAATTAATTAGTACCGTCTTGCAGAGGCGTCCCCAGACACTTGGCTGCCCTTGTGCAAAAATTATTACTGCTACCCCCAATTTTTATCTTAAATTTTATGTTAATTTGTAACAAATATTGTAACAAAAATACGTTTATTAGAAAAATAAGTTCGTATAATACAATTTAGCATTTCTAACTCCAACCAATTATATACCATCATATATTATTTTTCCGATAATTTTAATTTGGAATTTATTATTGCATATAATTTACACGTAACGATGACATCTTGAAATAAAAATTGACGTGTCTACATCCTTTTTAGAAATCAAGTACATCAATTTAAGAAGCGTCACTCCTTACTTAAGACTCGTAGTTATAATACCTATAACATTGAATGCCGTCTGATTCTTTTCGAAATGTTTAAGACAACCTAATTGTTTTCATAATTTTACCAGAATCTTATAATGTAGCTCTTCAGATTTTCATGGACAACATTTTAATAGCAAAACAATATTGTGTTCCTTTTAATAAATTGCCATTACTTTTTTCAGTGAAGAACCAATTGCAGACATTGAAGGTCACATGCCACATAGGGTATCCAGAATAGGATTTCATCCATCTGGACGTTTTCTTGGCACTTGTTGCTACGACTGCTCATGGCGGTTATGGGACTTACACCAATGTACAGAAGTTTTGCATCAAGAAGGACATGGAAAGCCTGTTCATTGTATTAGTTTTCAAGTTGATGGTTCTGTTTGTGCTACTGGGTAAATTTTTTAATTTATATTACATAAGAAATTTAATTAATCCATTATATTAATTCACTAAATATTTTTAGAGGGTTAGATGCATTTGGAAGGGTATGGGATTTGAGAACTGGAAGATGTATAATGTTTATGGAAGGGCATCTGAAAGCAATTTTTGGAATAGACTTTTCACCAAATGGTTATCAAATAGCAACGGCTAGTGAAGACAATACATGCAAAATATGGGATTTAAGAAAACGGGCTTTAGTTTATACCATTCCTGCTCATACGAATTTAATATCAGATGTTAAATTTCAAAAGGATGGAACTGATTATTTGGTTACAGCTTCGTATGATACTACAGTAAAATTATGGACTAATCGAACATGGCAACCATTAAAAACTTTATCTGGACATGATGGAAAAGTTATGTGTGTTGATATATCACCAGATAACCAATTTATCGTTACTGCTTCTTACGATCGAACATTTAAATTGTGGACACCAGATGGATATTAATTTTAAAACATAAATAAAGTACCATCAAGAAATAAATTAAAAATGAATTTGTTATTATTCTTATATGTAAATACATTATGTGCTTTTATAAAAATTAACAACTTTATTAAAAGAAATTTATTATTTATCCAATGATGTAATATTTCGCATTTGTCGTACTGCAGCTACATATCTAGCAGAACATCCAGAAGATTGACTGTGATATTGATCTGCAGGGAGTTTTAAAAGTGTCATCAGCTGTTGCAAGTTATTGGTTAATGACAATCCTAAATCTTCCAGTACATTTTCCAGATAACCTAAAAGATAAAGCATACAAATTAAGAAAAAAAGTTTATTATTCGTAAGCATATATAAAGTATGGATTTTCCAAAAATAACCAACATATACCTATTGAAACAACTGACTTTATTCATATCCTTGCTAAAACTACTTTTTCCTTATCACCTTATTAAATATACAATAAACTTACACACATAATGAATTCCCCTTTTACTGCTTTTGCAGTGTTGGGGTTCCACACAAACTTTTAATGGAAGTGCAATGGAGCTATTGTATGTTACGCTCCCCCATACTTTATCACTCATACAACTTTCATACCTTATCTTAAAGAGTAGTGATGCACTAAAGCAGATTTTGGACCAAATAACGAATAATTGACCATTAACATTTACCGAAGCTCCGAATATTTGGCCGAAGCAGGTGAGAAAGTTAAGTTTTACTTAATTTTATTGAATACAAAAGTAAAGTGCGTACGTGGTTTATTTTCCCACTTTTAGGGTGGGTTGTATAAATGCAAGTTAACTTGGGAGTTTATTAATTCGGAGTTAAACTTAATACTGGATTAATTAAGATTATCGTTGTATAAATAATAAGTAATCGGGGGTAGCTAAGCCTTGATATTTATAGGTTGGTAGTGGTGATCCGTCAATTATCTGCCGATACTAATTTAATACATGCGAATCTACGCCAAATTCATTGTTTAAATTTGCCATTCCGTGTCCATATCAACGCACTCTGCTTATTTCTTCCTCAGCTGAGGGCATTTCTATATATTTTGATCGAAGTGAAGCGAGAGCTACCAGAACCGTAAAGATTGCCCTTGATACGGTAGCTTTATCAACTCCATTTAGTTCTTCTAGTATACCAACCAGTAGCTAAAAACCATAGCTTTGATAGTATCATATTACTTTCGTTACGAAACTCAAATATCACATTATGTTAAACGAGCCTATGCAGCAATTAAAATGATTTATCCTCATCGGTATTCGTTAACTACTAAGATTAAATTAAGATTGTGTGAATCTTTGGTTCTTTCACAGTTTGCGTATTGTAATCAAATTTATGCTTTTTCAATTAGGAGCGATACAGCTCGCTGCATACAAAGAGTTCAAAATTCTTGCTTAAGATTAGTATATGGAATAAGAAAATTTGATCATATATCCCATAAGCTAAATGATGCTAATTGGTTAAATATACATAATAGAAGTCTGTTACAGTCTGCCTGTTTATTTCATAAAATCATCTTATATAAATATCCTAAATATTTATATCAAAAGATTCGTTTCCGCGAAGACGTACATAATCTATCTTTAAGATATAGAAAATTAATTACACCACCTGCTCATCGAACTGCCTTCTTTGAGAGAAGCTTTACTTATCAAGTATCAAAAATTTATAATAACGTTCCTGACTCTCTTAATGCGCTCTCCCCTCATTTATTTAAAATAAAGTTTAAAAATCTGTTATTTGTTAATCAAGGCACATGACCTCTAATACAGTTTAGATAATGCTCTGTTGGCCTCTCTTTTCATTTATCCGATCTTTTGCTAAGCTACTGTATTTAATTCCTATTTGTACTTATTTTCATATTCATTTTGATTTTCATTCTTATAATTATTATATCATACTATATTATATTATATTCTTATTTTATATAATTCAATAATTCTTATTTGATTTCATTATTCTTTAACATATCACTTAATTAGTTTTCATTAGGCATTTTTTACTACTTTTATAAACTCCCTGCAGTCAAGGGGATGGTGGTAGAACAAGGCAGGTTTAGCTGAATTGAACCATCTCCTTGTGGTTCCCATCTACCATAGAGTACTTTGCATTTTTTTTCTTTATATAATATCACATTTTTACTTCTATTTTTTAATATTATTTATGTATACAAATACTTACTCTAATTTATATTAAGTTAATTTAATTGTTTATTAATTTTGAACCTTTTTTATATATTTTTTTGTATTCTTGTTGTGGAATTCTGGGAATAAATACTATTATTATTATTATTATATCTGCTACAGATAGTGCATGGTTTCTACAAATAAATAATTTTAATAAGAAGGCTTATTATGTATGTGAATTACATTGTTTTTGGCGAAATATGTGTTCTAATTTTATCAATAATGTATCTCACAACAATTTTTGATAATCGAAATTGTTGCTTAAATTCAAAATCATTCCACTTGAAAAAATGAAAAATGATTTATCTGTTCGCGAAAAGTGAAAGAAGTTCTTAAAACAATATCTATTAATTCTAGAAATCCTCATCATCTGCTAGCTCCTCTATATCTTCAGCACCTTGTAAAGCCATACTTATTAAATAAACAGTATTTTAGATTTGACAGTAAAGCAAAACAAAATGACGTTAGTAGTATGTAACTCAAGGCTAAATCATCGCAACTGCTGGGTTATATTGATCTAGGTTTAACTCTATAGTAACTCCGGATTACATTTGCAACAACGCATTTGTAGAACTTAATACGCGATTAGAGTTAATCCAGTTAACTTGCACTGGTACAACCCACCCTTAATATGCAAAGTAAACTTAGTTTAACGCAGTAGGCACCGCAACAATAGAACAATGTTGTTTATTTGACATTTCAAAAATAAGTAAAGGTGCTTTAAATTTAGTGATTACCATGCCTAAGAGTAAAAAGACAGATCCAAAAAGTCTGCTTATTAGACAATTTTTCTTGCAACATAATTACCACAGAATCTTAACACATCAACATTTAGTGCTTTAGACATATCTAAGAGAAGAATCGATTTAGTTCTGCAGCATATAAATCAAGGTATTGCCTTCCACTACAACAAAAATCCCGATCCAAAACCTACAGCTACAAGCGATAAACAGGTACAAAGGGCAGTGAGATTATTTGGCAGACAATTGCATAAGATGGGTGAGTTTCTCCAGCTTATGCGTCAAGTGATACAAGGAATAGCTTCAGCTACAGAGACGAGTACCTGGAGGGGGTACTAAAATCCTGGTCGCGTTCTTTGAATGTCATTTAACCGATTATTTTTTAACCTGACAAGGCCACAACGCATTATGTGAAAAACTACCATACATTTTTAAAAAGACAATCGTATAGAATATGTAGCCAAGGCCGACAATCCAACGTCTGTGCTTCAATAGTGATGCTGAGTGCTCTGCAAAAAAAAAATGATAAGAGGAAATAAAATCACAACAGATGCTCCTATTTTTAAATGAAGGCGGACATCTATATCCAAACAAGTTCCATTAAGATTTGGAAAAAAACTGTTTGACAAGTTCAAATCCAAATTGCGATTAGCAGGAAATGAAGGACCATCGGCTGTGTGTTTAAAAAATTGCCAATATGTATACTCAAACAGTTTCCGTTGATATACATATTCCTTTAAAAAATTAATTTAATTTTATGAAATAAATAAAGATTAGTAAAAGTTTCACAGCTTTATTAAAATAGAACCTGAGAATATTGCTTCGACAGCTATGCTGTCATTATCAAAGGTAATATAATTATAAATAAACACGTCGCTTAGGTAGATACAAAAATAGGTAACTAGATAAAATAATTAAATATCTAATACTTCCAGTAACGGAGAATTACTGAGCTCAAGTTGTTCATTCTTTAAAGGTACCCTGAGTTTGTGTTTGTATATCTCAAAGGCTTCTAAAATGTCTAATTTGCGTTTGTTATTACAAAAATGTAGGAATTTAATATTATTTTGAGGAGTCATTGTGTGATTTTGTTCTAAAAGGTGTTTGGCGTAATTCGATTTTTCAGGATGTTTATTTTTGTAATGACGTACGTGTTCTGTATATCTTATGTCAAAATTTCGAAGTGTTTGTCCAATATATACTGAACTACAAAAAGAACAATTTAAATGGTAAATGCCCGATTTCATGATATCATGTGTTCTGTCTTTAGCATTAAATAAAAATGAAAAAGTGTTAAGTGTTGGTTTTAAATGTTATTTTATAATTGTTGGTTTTTCTTAGTATATGTGCAATTTTTTCTGATATTTTGCCAACATATGGTATAGATATGTAATTTGTGTGTTCTGTTTGATTGTCAATGGGATATATTCTTTTGATAGCTAACCTATAATCTTTTTGTTTAATTAAAGTGTCAATCATGTTCGGATTGTAATGATTTGCATGTGCTAGTTGTTTAATGGTTGATATCTCTTTGCTAAAATCTGATTTTGTTAGTGGAATAGTTAAAGCTCTGCGTACTAATGATCTGTAGGCTGCTATTTTATGTGTATTATGGTGACAAGATTCATTTGGTATTGTTATGTTTGTTTGTGTTGGTTTTCTGTATATGGAAAATTCAAATAGATTGTCTGCGTTAATCTTGATATTTAAGTCTAGAAAGTTTATAGCCCTGTTTTGTTCTGTTTCTAGTGTAAATTTTATGTTAGGGTGGATACTGTTAATAAGAATTAAAAATTCATTGATAACCTCAAAAGAACTGTCAAAACAAGCTAAAATGTCATCAACATAACGAAACCAGAAGATAATGTGTTTAGAGAGGTTTAATTCAAATATTCGATCTTCAAACTTGTCCATAAATATGTTAGCTAATAGAGGACTTAGAGAATTACCCATAGGTAAACCATCCTTTTGTAAATAAATTATGTTATTAAAAGTGAAATAATTTTGACTTATACAAAGGTCAAATAATTGAATTAACTCTAACCTTTTAACTAATTCTATATTACTATTGATCAAGAAACTATCTAATAAAGGAATACATTCTTGTGGGGGTATTCTGGAGAACATGTTGCAAATATCAAAACTAACAAGTCTTGAATGTGGTGGAAGATGTATGTTTTGCAGCTTATCTTTACAATTACAATCCGAACATAATTGACACTTTAATTAAACAAAAAGATTATAGGTTAGCTATCAAAAGAATATATCCCATTGACAATCAAACAGAAGACACAAATTACATATCTATACCATATGTTGGCAAAATATCAGAAAAAATTGCACATATACTAAGAAAAACCAACAATTATAAAATAACATTTAAAACCAACACTAACACTTTTTCATTTTTATTTAATGCTAAACACAGAACACATGATATCATGAAATCGGGCATTTACCGTTTAAATTGTTCTTTTTGTAGTTCAGTATATATTGGGCAAACACTTCGAAATTTTGACATAAGATATACAGAACACGTACGTCTACAAAAATAAACATCCTGAAAAATCGAATTACGCCAAACACCTTTTAGAACAAAATCACACAATGACTCCTCAAAATAATATTAAATTCCTACATTTTTGTAATAACAAACGCAAATTAGACATTTTAGAAGCCTTTGAGATATACAAACACAAACTCAGGGTACCTTTAATGAATGAACAACTTGAGCTCAGTAATTCTCTGTTGCTGGAAGTATTAGATATTTAATTATTTTATCTAGTTACCTATTTTTGTATCTACCTTAGCGACGTGTTTATTTATAATTATATTACCTTTGATAATGACAACATAGCTGTCGAAACAATATTGTCAGGTTCTATTTTAATAAAGCTGTGAAACTTTTACTAATCTTTATTTATTTCATGATTATGGAGTTCCACAAAGTAAGGCTGGAAACAATAAACAAAATTTAATTTTATATTATAGAATGTTTTCTAGGTGGGAAAATGAACCACGTACGCACTTTATGTCAGCAAAATGAAAACATTAGTTTCTGAGGAAAAACGAAATATATAATAAAATAATATAAAATATACTTAAACAAAATAAACGGTATATATATATTAGGAAAAATACCGGACTTGAAACTATTTTACGTATTGCAATTTTAGGAATCTCCCATTAGAAAAATGCTGATAAATCCTTTAAAAAACTTAAATTTTCTTTTGATTAACCGCTGAATAATGAATTTCTTCAGTTAAAATGAATTTTAAATAAGTCAGATTGCGACAGAAGGAATAGAAAATCTGCTTCACCAGGCTGAATACTGAATCTTTTTTAGTGCATCTCTATTAACAGGTTGAAATATGATTGTACTAAATTTTTAAAATTCAATGGCCACCCCATAGCCCTCTGATCGAGAGGATATCTACCACTCAAATCAGGGAGAACCTGCGGAGAAACTTATAAAAATGAAATTAAACAATGGAAGTGAAATTGTAGTTGTAATGATGAAAGTGTGACAAAGCAAAATGTAATAATGTTTTTGGCTAATCATTTCACATTTTATTCACATTAAGAATTGGGGACAAGCTCTCATTAGTCATCATTGACGAACAAAAAGTTCGTCTCTGAATTCGTGAAGTCTGTCTGTTGCCTTTTTCCCTGTTGACTTTTTTGAATTTTTCTTTTTGGAATCTTATAGTACATCAAATTCTAACATTTCTTTGTATCTCTTCGGGAAAGTGGTCAAAATGACCGCCGAAAATTTCGGTAAATTTTTGAAAAATGAAAAATTTTGTATTTTTTAAAAATTTATGAAAAAATAAACATTTTTAGCAACAAAAAAATTCGAGAAATTTTAGGACTTTAGAATTTTAGTTTTTATGACAACTAATGTGTTACGTCAACATTAGTTTTCAAAAATAAATTAGTTTATTAAGTATTCGCTATGTGCGTCGGCTTGGAGGGGATGGGATAATCGCCCGAAGCGCGCTAGGTGGAACAATACGCTTTCGGTAAACTTTGCAAATATAATGGGTGGGAATACTTGTTGCGTAGTGAATTGCAAGAATAATGGTTCAAATAGCAAGTGCAAGTTTATATCATTTTTTACCATTTATTTAATTTTCAAATGTGCATATTTGGATATAACCTCAAAAAGTCAAATAATAACATGAAAATATGTATATTAAATACAATTTACTTACATGCATATTCTTCTCAATCGCATAAAAATAAATACTGTACACGCTCATGTAGAAAGTAAACAAAAAATAGTCTTTATTTGTTAGATGTAATTTTTTATTATTCATAATTATAATTAAGATCATATAGGAATTATGTGAACATAGTCTTGCAAAAATTTATTGAGTACTTTATTTAATTAACATGTGGAGAAGTAGACAACTCGGTAAAGTAACAGCGAACAGGATGTGATGTCAAGTGCGTCAGGTTTTACTTATTCTTATGTTTTACTTTATACATCTATATTTAAAAAAAAGTATTTTACAATTATTAGCAGATAAAAGCTAATTTTTACAGTAGTTCGTTACAGAAATCGCAGTAACCTGTTCTTTTGCATTTGGTAGAATGAGCCATATGAAGCAGTTCATTCTCGAATGAACTGCTGTAGAGAGTAGACGTATGTTAGTGGATGTTCTGACTCTGCTAATAGTTAGAATATTATAGTATTAAAAGTAAAAATACGGGCAAAACGTTTATCGCTAACGATGGTATTTACACAAAATCAGAAAGATGACATTGAAAACATTGCCACAACTGCAATCAAAGCTTACGTTAATGAAAAGGATAAGTTATTCATTAAAGAACTTGCTAAATAAGTCGCAGTAATTGTAACTAAAGAATTGGATAAACGTTTTAATAACCTAATGGAAAACAACATCCAGTTAACTCAACGTATTATAAATTTAGAAAAGGAAAATGGACAATTAAATAAAAAACTAGACCAACAGGAACAATATTCTAGAAGAAACAACATAAGAATATTTGGTTTATCCGAGAAGAAAGAGGAAAATACGGATGAGTTAGCTTTAAAAGTGTTTAAGGAAAACATGGGACTGGAAATAACCGAAGATCTTATTGATAGAACCCACCGTGTTGGCTCTTACAATCCCACATCCAAAAAACCACGTGGAATAATTATAAAATTCACCAGTTACAGGTATCGTAATTTAGTATTTAAAAATAAAAGGAAGCTCAAAGGGTCTCAAATAATAATCAAGGAGGACCTTACACATAATAGGGTCAAGGTATTAAATTATGCTTCAGATAAGTTTGGATATAAAAATTTCTGGTCAGGGGATGGTGTAATATTTGTGAATAAAAATAATAAAAAACACCCATGTCAAACTATGGATGATGTTAACAAATTATGCGATTAATATGTATATTTATATGTCAGGGACATCCGCTGTTCATATTACATATAAGTTTATATTTGGTTTTTCTATTTATTCCTTGAAATACATACAATTGAACTTTCATATAGTTTCGTTTGTTTTTGATTCATTGAATATTTCTTTTTTGTACATCTTTGTTGATAATCATATTTATTTAATTCATTTTTAGTATTTAAATTCAATTATCGGCTTATCGAGTTGAGGCCTACATTGTATATATTTATTTGCGTATTATCTTCTTGTGTATATCTACTTTACTTTAGTTTTTATTGAATAAAAATAAATATTGAGAATATTTATTGGCGGAGTACATGAAAGATAAAACTGTTGAAATTTATTATCAGAATGTACGGGGGCTGCGAACAAAATTAAATACATTTTTATTAAATCTATCTTTAGTAAGTTATCCAATAATTATCTTGATCGAGACTTGGTTGGCTTCTGATATATATGATAACGAACTTTTTGACAATCGTTATGCAGTGTACAGGAAAGATTGTAAATGTGGTCGAGGTGGTGGAGTATTAATTGCTCTTCATAAAAAATATAAATCTGAGATTATAAACATTGATACTTCACTTGAATCTATCTTTGTTAAAGTGAATGTACATGGTGTAAATATGATCATCAGTGGAATTTATTTGCCACCTTTATTTGCTATTTTCGGCATACCCAGGTATTTTGTTACTGACAATGGTAGTAGTTTTATTTCTAAGGAATTTCAAAATTTTTTACAATTAAATGGAGTTATCTGTAAACTTACAGCACCTTATAATCCATCAACAAACGGGCAGGCAGAACGTTTTGTTCCAACTTTAAAGAAATCTCTATTATGCTTGAAATGCAACAAAGAAAATTTAAACGCTGAATTGCAAAGAATGTTATTACAATATAGAATTATGCCCCATTCTTCTAGTGGTAAAACACCCTCAGAACTTGTATTTGGAAGAAAAATTAGATCGAGACTAGATTTAATTTTTCCGACAACAGATAATACAAGCAAAAACGTAAATGCTGACAAGTCAGTAAGAGAAGTTTTGGTGGGGAAGAGAGTACAGTGTAGAAATTATATAGGTAAAGTGAAATGGCGTTTTGGTACTGTTTCAAAAAGATTAGGTAAGTGTCACTATTTAGTTAAAATGGACAATGGAACTTACTGGACAAGACATATAAATCAGATTTTAGAGACACAAAATAATATTCTAGATAACAATGGTAATACTAAACTAGATTATAATTTTCCTTTTGAAAACGTAATAAAACCACCACAAAATACTTCAAATGCATCTACATCATTTACAAATTCAGATTTTGCAACACATTCGACTGAAAGTGCAACACATTCGACTGAAATTGCGACTCATAGTGAGCATTCTTTTGATGTCCCTGGTACTTCATCCTCTGGGCAGTGTAAAGCACAGATAGATGAAGCACAAATGAACACTGCCGCTACTGCAAATAGGTATGGTAGGATTAGGAATTTGCCTATCAAATACAGAGACTTTGAAATGAATTAATTTAATTTTCTTAAGAAGGGGAGGTGTTAGGATGTTCCTATGATATTTTAGTTTTCTAGCGAGCCTTGAAAAAAAACAGAATGTAAAAAATAATAAATACAGAGATTTGTCAATTTTGTATAAGAGTTACAAGAAATAAAACTTAATAGAAAGAATTGCTTTCTTCATATCTTTTATAAAAGAAATACATACATAACAGCGTGAATTAGCTGATGCTTACTTCTTATATAAACTGATAAATAACAGAACAGACTGCCCCAATTTGCTGCCATTGGTTCAACTGTATGTACCAGCCTACAGATCGCGACCCCGGAACGTTCTTTATATTCCTCAATCCAGAACTCAGATGCGAATTAATTCACCAATGATAAGAATTGCAATTACAGTAAATAAATTGATCAGGAACTTAGATGTAGATATATTTCATATGTCCCCCAATTTCTTCAAAAAAATCATATTCTTACAATAACAAGTTTATGTATGCATATTTATGTTTCAACTTCGATCCACCCGTGTTTAAGTATGTTTTGTTTTTTTCTTTTGTTTTGTTTTGTAAATATGATATATATATACACTAACATTGTAATTAATTTTATTTATATTATAATAATTTGTTAATTTGAGAATCCTAGTCAATGTTATTGGGCTATGCCCGTTTTGTGCTAGAATTAAATAAATAAATAAATATATGTAGCTTCTCTAATCTATCTGTTTATAAGGTTAGAGTCATTATTAGTTTATGTCTCTTTATCTTGCGGGCTGATTGTATTTGCAATACAATTATTTTTCTAATAATAATAATCTTAACAGAAACTTTATCATACAATATAATACTGGCTTAATGATATACTCAAAAACTTACGTATATCATGAGCTAATTGCCTGCTAGCAGCATGACTAAGTTCACAAATACTCAAAACCTGATCACAATATGCCTGGCAGGTGCCTCGTGCAATAATTCCAAGTAAAACATCTGCTAATGCTCCTTCGACATCATTAGCATTATTATATTCTTGATCAGCTGCCTTTAATGCGCATGTCAATGATGGATTTTCTCTGAAAAGAAATGGTTCCAAATGTTGTGGAAGTGTCATCAAATACTGTCCAATCTAAAAAAATAAATTTTTTAGAAACTTACAAATATATTATTAAAAATAAATAAATTACCTGCGTGATATATTCTTGAGGAGAAAAACTATAATCGGGTAAATCTGCATTACCTAAGAGTGTTTCATTAATTTGTGCCCATAGTTTAGGATTTTGTACAGAAGCCAACTGAAGTGGTATAGGAGCAAATACCACTTGATACATAGTATGGTGAATCTCTGAACATAATTTACTGAATTCTACTGTTACATGATCTAATAGTGACAACTGAGTTCCTTCCATAACACACTTTACTAATGATTCAAATTCTTTTCTTTCTGTCAAGTTTAGTAATAAATGCTTGTATTCTACTAACGTATCTGTTTGATTCAATTCTAAAACGGTAGTAGTCAAGTCCTTTTCTAATTGTTGCAGATTTACTAGTACTTCACCAGTGTTTTGTAACAATGACAAACATAATTGAAATAAGTTCCAATCCTCTTCAGTACCACGGCTTCTATCAATCTGCCGCAAGGCTATTTTATATTGATCAGCGTAACCTATGAAAAAGGCACGCAATGCAATCAGAAGGCCACAGTAACCACAGTTTTCAGTTATATCTCGACATCTTTTCTTTGCTTCTCTTGATGCATCTATGACAGATGGTATTGATAAACCAAGAGCTTGTATTGTATCCGGAAGTTCTTCTTTGATACATTTAATAGTTGACAGTCGCTGCATGAGATTGGCTTGTTCATAGGCAGCATATTTAGTAACGTAAATCACTAACGGATTGTAGATTGCTTGAAGTATCAGTAGGTATTTGTCTTTATTAATCTTTCCTAAAAATTAATACTATTTTAAGAAAATTATTCACAGTTATTCTAAATATAAGTCTAAAGATATTTGAATATATGATGTATATGAGGTATGTAGATGTAAAACTTAGTCCATTCTTCAGTATTTACGAAAAATGCTTTTCTACCCTACTGGAAGTTATTTTAGATTGATTTTTAAGGTAGATGTTGTTTATATGTCACTAACTCAATTAATGATTGTTAAACACGTCACTAGTCTGCCACATACAAATTTAAAATTGCATTTACTGAGTTTTAGCAAATACTTCATTGAAAAGTACAGTACACAGGGCTTTGAGGGGTAAGCTTTTGAGGGACCGGGTTCAAAAATGCACTTGGCTTAAAAAACTTCTAAATAAATTATTAATATAAACACATTAATAGATACTCGTGTATTACGATAGAATCATAGAGTATCATTATAGTTATTTACCAAGTACGAGAAGTTTTTCTAAGCAAGCGGTTCATTTCTGCGAATGTGCCGAAGATGACTTCGCGCATCAAGTTTTGCAGAACATTTTTTGAAACGAACTTTAACAATTAAAAAAACATAACTAACCAAAATCTGTAAAACTGTTTCGAATTCAAAGTCACGGCCTCCTCGATTTGTGAGAGACAAAGGTCTCTTACACGGCTGTTCGCATTTGTAGTTCCAGGCATTATTTCTGTTTTGAAGGGGGCGCCACAATACAGAACATGCAGGTTGCGTATTATCAAACTTTCTTTCGAAATATTACATTACTACCCGGTTGCAAATTCTCAAAGTTGTTAATAAAGTTCTTTTAAAATTCGCACTTGCATATTGTAATAAGTTAATATTAATGTCAAAATTCGATTATAAAAATGAAAAATCGTAAAAAAAACTCAACAAAAGAAACAAACAAAGCCTTCTGTAAAATCTGATGAATTAAAGCAACAATTCAGTTATATTTTAATTGTGAGGAATATTATGTTTAAATCCTTCTTATTTATTAATTTATTATGGTTATAAATAAATTGACCAATAATGCAAACGAATAAATGCAACGAAACCGGCGGTTGGTTCATCAAATAATAATAAATTATATCCACTGTAAAAATCATTGTGCCTTATTAACTCGCTACAAAAATAAGAAAAGTGCTGATATACGATCATACTTCTAAACTATTATTAAAAGTGATTGGGAAGTTATAAGGTAATTATAATTTATCCTCTTATAAACTTATAAATCAAAGTACATATTATTATTACCTACACTTGGATGTTTCGCTGATGGACTACTGAAACTATTGTTAGAAATATCCACACTCACAATGGGCGATTCAACCAATATTTCAAACTGTAGACCAGTGATGGAGAACTTTTTTGAGAAGTGGGTCAAATTTTGTTCATTATTTTTTTTTAATACTAGCCCGTGGGTCACTAAGTCAGTGGCGTCACTTGAAAGGGGAGGTGTAAAAAGGGTACCAATAATTTGAAACGCCGAAAATTTTGTTAACAGACCATATTTATCAATCATCACACCATATTTATCAAACCATTATGTTTGATATGGTCTGGAACTTCTATCCTTTGTTTTTATATTTTTAACCGCTGATATAGCACAGGGCTACAACTAAAAGTATTTATATTTAGAATACAATAATTTTAAAAAAAATTTCTTATTAACCCATTTAAAACCACTACTAAAGAAAAACTACAAATTAATTAATAATAATAAACAAAATAATAAACACTGACCGGAGACACAACACTCACCGTGGATACTACGCTGACTGGCAGTTTTGAACACTTTGCTGACTGTCGACATTAAGCCGGCCCTTCAAATAAATTTTGCTACTGAACACTTTCTCCACCGTAGGCACTACGACAAACGAAAACTGTGGACACTTTTCCGATCGTGGAAAGTACGCCGACCGTAACCTGTGGACACTTTGCCAACCGTGGACACTGTACCGGCCGCAAGCGGTGGACACTTTGCCGACCGTGAACACTACGACGGCCGCACGCGATGGACATGTCGACCGCGAACACGACGCCGACCTCTTAAAATAAATATCGCTGCACACCTAGTCGGTCCTCGTCACAGCGCCGGTCACAAATGGGAGACCCTTAAAGCCGTCCATAAATACAATTCTGATGTGAATACAATCATAAAGTTCCGCTAAAGCTAAAACTAATTAACCTGTTGGTCAATTTGCATATGGTTTTCACAAATATAATCTCTGAGATGTTTTCTACAATATGACCTTAGGTTTTTCACGATTGGCAAAGTGTCTACCGCTTGCGGTTGGCATAGTGTCCACGGTCGCCAAAATGTCCACCGCTTGCGGACGGCATAGTATCCACGGTCGGCAAAGTGTCCACCGCTTGCGGTCGGCGTAGTGCCCAGGGTCGGCAAAGTATCCACCGCTTGCGGGAGACGTAGTGTTCACGGTCGCAAAAGCGTCCAGTAGCAAAATTTATTTTAAGGGTGGGCAAAGTGTCCAAAACGGTCAGTCAGCGTAGTGTCCATGGTCGACAAAGTGTCCGATCGGCGTAGTATCCTATACCCTTTTTCGAATATAACGTTCGTCTCTCAAATCGAGGAAGCCGTGTTCAAAGTAAACATAAAACGAAGTACATGCCAATAGATGGCGCTCGCACATTTGTCAATGTAGAGTTACTACATCTAGTTACCTGGCCGCACTGGTCGATCAGAGTACCTCAAAACGCCGCCATATTGGGGCAAAAGAAGCACGAAATTGTTCATTATTTGTATCTGATTACATTTAATCAAATCCAGTTTACTTTAAAAGGTTTTTCTTGTGCTGAAAGATCAAACCTCTAATATGTCAAATACGTAAAACATGGTTTAATTTTTGTCCATTTTAAAAATCACCCTTGTCTGCACCAATATGGCGGCGTTTTGCGGTACTCTGATCGACCAGCGCGGCCTAGGTGACTAGATGTAGTGACTCTATGTCAGTGTAGAGTTACTACATCTAGTCACCTAGATCGCGTTGGTCGATCAGAGTACCGCAAAACGCCGCCATATTGAGGCAGAGAAGGGTCATCTTTAATAAGGGACAAATTAAAACCACAGTTTACATATTTGATATATTAGAGATACCGTGAGATCATTTAAATTTAAAATTAAAGTAGGCGGGAATTTTTTTATACGTTTGGCGATCCTGCCAATTGACTCGCTGTGTAAATTAGAGGTTATGCAATTTTATGTTCTAGATTAAACATTTTGGAGCGTCACTTTGACAATTCAAATCAAACTGTGAAGTGAACAGTTAGTGTTGCCAATCTAATTTAAAAATCACAGCCAACTTTAATTATAAATTCAAATGATCTCGTGGTATATTTGATATATTTCAGAATAAGAACTTTTTAAACTAAACGTGGATTTGATTAAATTCAATATAGCTTAAAATAATGAATAATTTGTGCTTTTTTGTCCCAATATGGCGGCGTCTTGCGGTATTATGATCAATCAGCGCTGCCTAGGTGACTAGTAGGTGTAGTGATTCTATGTCCGTGGATTATTAGCGGTTATTAATCTTTTCTTCTTTGGAAAGCTGGTGTCATTTTAACAAAATTTTATGCTGATTCTGAATATGTAAATCATTTTTGGGGCACACACCCCAAAGGCCCTGAATTTGGGATCAAAAGTAGAAAATGCTTAAGCTCCATGGCAATGAATAGGTAATAATTATTACAATAAGTTACTATGATTGCCAAATTGTGTAATTTACAATTACACAATTTAGTTAGGTTAGGTTAGGTTTAGTTAGTTTAGTTATGTTTAGGTTAGGTTATGTATAGACCATTTGGTCAAGCAGAGGGCTTACGTCATAATCTGTTACCAACGTAAATTAGCAAATATTCCAATACTTTTATGCTTAAGAAATGTAATTTATGTTGGTATTATGATTATTTGCATCTTCCAAACGAAAACAATTATCCATTGTTGTATCACTGCAAATGTTTTATCAATTTGGCAAGTTGAAACGTCAGAGAGGTTATTAGACAGTTAAATACTATTTCTACCTTGTTCTTTAACCATGCCGAAACCATTTAGTTTGCAATTAGGAACTCCCTACACCAACGTTCAAGCTCGAGGCTTGAACATCTCATATATAGCATATGTATATATCATAGAATTGATACATCTCAGGAATTATACCTTTTACGTTGTTTAAATATATAAGAAGAGACCAAGCAAATTTAAAAGGTATTCAAAAAAGAACCAACGAAGAAAACGGTTTTGTTTTGATAAAATATGTTACGTTAGTTGTTAGTTACAAATTGGGTTTCCTATGGCTGATGTATATTAAAGTTTGTAAGAGAGAAATTACACAAATTTCAATTAAGAACTTTATTTTATTTGAGAGATATCAATTGCTGTAAAAATATACACTATTTATAATTCGATTTAAATATTTCAGTTTTATTTAGTTGTAACTACAACCACTTTGCCGCTGTTTACATAACCAAAATAAACCAAAAAAGCCAAAATACACACCATTTCACAAACACTCCTAACCTAACCTAATTTTGAAAATGAAATGTCAGAAATTATTGGTATTTTTATCTTAACATGTTTACAAAGTCACGTGCGTTATGAGGTAAGCCCTCTGCTTGACCGAATAGTCTATAGTGGCCTTTTTGTGGCAGTTAGGTTGGTACCAACCAATTTTGGAGGCTTAAGGGCGTTTGCCCAAAAATTATTATATTCACTACATGTTACATATTCGGAATCAGCATAAAATTTCTGTTAAAATGACACCAATTTGGTTAAAAAATGTTTGGTGGGGGAATTCTTTAATTGTTCCAAATTTTATTATTGTCATGTCAAATTATTTTTAGAGTCTAAAAAGAGCAGTGCTTTTTGCATCTTTTAGAACACTACGTTTACGTTAACTGTTACATTTGTAAAATGTCATTTTGAAAGTGGTGAGTTTAAAAAATAATTTTTACTTTTTAAATTAAGTTTTTAATTACATTATTAAAATTTACGTGGTTTGAATGGCGGAAGTTTGCTTTGTCAGTCGTTAAGTGACACGGAAACATCGGTGTGACTACAGCAGCAGAGAAAGCATGCGTATTTGTAAGTTGTAAAGCGGATCCTTATAAAACGCAGAGCCGGGTTCTGGGGAGCATGCGGTGCCGGGTTCTGGGGAGCATGCTGAACCCGCCTCGCTCCAGCCCTGACAGTACATGGCGGAATTAGGCAGTATATTTGAACAAGTGAACATTTTTTGGCAGATTAAGTAACATAAAAAGTACTAATCATAAGCACTTACAAAAAGCATAACTTACAAATGAATACAAGAAGGAAAATGGTACTTGGAATATGAATATGAGTTTAGAATCTTCAAATTCTTAAGATCAAGGTCCGTAGATGCAAAACAAGCTTTGAAATATAGGTCATCGTAATGCCGACATTTTCGCGCTCAGTAAAAGTTGCAATATGGCTGGCTAATAATGAAGCCG
The DNA here is from genome assembly GCA_929113105.1 of Agrypnus murinus. Lineage (NCBI taxonomy): Eukaryota > Metazoa > Arthropoda > Insecta > Coleoptera > Elateridae > Agrypnus > Agrypnus murinus. The sequence goes on from OV816024.1 coordinate 71,605,902, forward strand.
ACACGATCATCATATGAGGGGTATGACGTTCTAAAACGTTGAATTAACGCTTAGTACCCAACTGAAAACAAGTCGAGTTGTCGATTATTCCTGTTTTCATATTAATTAACATGTTCCGCCATTTTCGCGCTACTGCATAGTGGAAGTGTATGAGATGATCCATATTTCAAAGCTTGCTTTGCATCTACGGACCTTGCTTAAGATAAGATGCTCATTAAGAAACGCAAATCTTTCACTGGTTTTACAGTAGTCGCTATAGTGTTTTATAAGCAAGTGACATATGGAACTTTTGTCCCCTCTCAGCTTTCTTCCAAAAGGCATAACTGATGAGTTAATGTTGTAATTTTATGACCATTCATTACTGATTTTTCTGTAATGTTATCAACGCTGTAATTAATAAATAGCTAAAGCAATTGCATTTGAATCTTTTACCGCATCAACTTCCATCCAAGTATGGGAAGTCGCCGTATCTTCAGCAATCAACAAACAGTAATACACTATGCACATATGACGACAGTGATACAAGTTATCATCACTAGTGTTGGAAAATGCCCGAGCATTTATTTTTGGAGAATATTCCTGGAGCACAAACGAGAAAGAACGAGAATAAACCCTCAAAAGTGTGCAGGACTGGAGAATATACCTTTAACTTGCAAAGATATACCCAAAATAAGGATAATTTCAAAAGTTCTTGAAATATTCTCAAAATTCTGAAAATGCTCGAATGTTCTCCAATTTTTCTCTTCTCATTTATAATGCTAGTTGTAGTTAATTTGACTATTGACTGTAATGCGTTGAAAACTAATGATGTAATAATAGAAAATATTAAACTCGTTGGGCCATATTCACATCTCACTGTTAAGTTAATAACGTGTTTAATTACCATAGGGACCAATTCTAATCTTTTTCCACCTATTAGAATGAGGTAAAGCTATCTTTTTTCTGTTTGATTTTAATTAACACTTCAGTTAGACACCTTTAAGGGGATATTCACCTTTACGTCTACCGGACACTTCGCTGACCGCGGACAACACGCAGACCGTCGACACGGTCGGCAAAGTGCCCACCGCATGCGGTCGGCGTATTGTCCACGGTCGGCGTATTGTCCATGGTCGGCAAAATATCCAAAACCGCTAGTTGGCGTAGTGTCCACGGCGGCCGGCGTCCGGTGTCCCACAAGTCTGCACAATTAATACATTTTAAAAACTATACAAACATTTGTTATTTTTTGAATAAAGAATATATTAAAAAATTATATATAAAGTTCATATATAACCAGAACAAAAAACAAAAGAGGTGCTACCGGACGGTAACCTAAATTTCTTATCAATGCTATCAAAGGCATAAATTGTGCAAACTATGCTTATAAAAGTGTCAGTGTTTGAAATACTCTACGCCGACAGCAGCTGCGAGTAACACGTGTACATTTTGCGTGGGCATGTTTAGTGCATACGGTTTGAGATCGTTTAGTTTCGGTTTTATTCTCGATTTTTAATGTTTTTTGTTTATGATCGTTTGTGACGTTCGTTTGTGCTGTATTATTCTCAAAGTTCTCTCGAGAATTATTATGAGAACGTTTACTGTCTCCAGCCTTACTTTGTGGAACTCCATAATCATGAAATATAATATAAATACAAAGATTAGTTAAAGTTTCACAAGTTTTATTAATATCTTAACTTGACAATATTGTTTCGACACTTTGTGTCATTATCAAAGGTAGATAAGATTGATAAACAAACACGTTGCGAAGGATAAATACATACAGAAAATAGGTAACTAGATACAATACCTAACAAAAACTAAATATCTAACACTTCTAATAAAGGAGAATTACTAAGCTCAGTTTGTTCATTCATTAAAGGTACTGTGCATTTATGTCTGTATAGTTCAAAAGCTTCTAAAATGTCTAATTTGTGTTTGTTGTTGCAAAAATGTAAGAATTTAATGTTGTTTTGAGGTGTCATTGGGTGGTTGTTCCAAAATGTGTTTGGCATAATTCGATTTTTCTGGATGTTTAAGTCTATAAGAGCGTACGTGTTCTTTGTATCTTATGTCGAAATTTCTAAGTGTTTGCCCAATATGAACCGAGTTACAAAAAGAACAATTCAAACGGTAAATGCCGGATTTCATGATATCTTGTGTTTTGTCTTTAGCATTGAATAAAAATGAAAAGGTGTTGGTGTTAGTTTTATAGGTTATTTTGTAACTGGTGGTTTTTCTTATTATAGTTGCAATTTGTTCTGATATCTTGCCAAAGTATGGTATTGATATGTAGTTTGTGTCTTGTATTTGAGTGTTAATTGGAAATATTCTTTTGAGAGCTAACCTATAATCTTTTTGTTGAATTAAAGTGTCAATCATGTTATGGTTATAATGGTTTGCATGTGCTAATTGTTTGATGATTGAAATTTCTTTATCAAAATGTGATCGTTTCATTGGAGTAATTAAAGCATTTAAACCAGAAATCTTTTGAAAAGTTTGACGAACAAATATCTATCACTTTAAACTAAAATAAATCTAATTAAATATTTCGAAGATTTATAAATTTAATTTTCACTATTAATAATGGACTAAAATTCAGTACTACTGAGAGCTCTCTTCTAGTAAAGGACAACAAAATTCACTTATTTAAAATAGTCCAACCTCAAAATAATAAAGATAAACAATTCTTAAAGTACAATACCTTAAACCTTGGTTTATTTGCTGTACAAAGCAAATCATACTGGTCAATCAGAAATTGGAAAAGGCCTCTCTTGTAAAGAACCGTAGTTATTTCTCGATGATTTGATGGTATTAAATTGCAGTTTGATGGTAGCAGGTCCAAAGAAATACTTTATAACAATAGTCAATCATCCATACAATTTTCAGCACAATGTTCGTTAAACACAGTTTAAACAATCTTGTTTAGTTAATGTTTAGTGTTAAAATTTATTCTCGAGGAGTAATTGTAATCTCCTAAATTTAAAACTAGACGGATTAAACCAAATAACTGTCTGTCTTTATCGGCAGATAAGATGACAATCCACAATTTAAATTAATACTCAATTTACGTAATTTTTAATAACAAATACACTTTCTTCTTTAACGCAGACTAACAGCGTAATTGTTTTTAATGGTTTATTACACATAAACCAACTATAAATGTTTATTGACGAGACGATATTAGTCAATCTTCTCAAACAAAAATTCTCAAAAATCAGTTAACTTCAAAAATTTACTTGTACTGCAAATCACAACTAAAATGTACGGGAACTGTACACAAAAAATTGCATTAATTTTGTATAATTAACACTGAATTATAACACAATAAACCCGACCCCAAAGTCGACTAACTAATCTCAAAGATGGACTGCAAGTTTCTTAATATCGACCCTCATAGCGCGATCTGACCGAGGTGGTCTAGCTTGAAGCGCAAACGGGAATCAAGTCTTCACGCTAACCTGTCGAGGCGCGAAGGAAGCCAGCCTCTGTGACCCTGATCACCCGTAAAAACATGCGTCTTATTTGGCCATAAGGAAGTTTTTTAACTAACCGTCTGCAGAGATTTCGACCTAAAGGAATGAAAAGTAGTACTGAAAGAATATGCGCGCAAACTGGTACAAAATAACACCCATCTGGTGTCTAGCCGAAATCGCTACGCGACAACCTGACTTAAAATTTAAAACGCGTATGACAAACAAAGAAAAATTTGTTTTTGAGTCCTGCATTCTCGGAATATTAACAGGAATGTTTTTATGAAATTGATGATCAAGTACTTCCCATAATTTTCTGTATCAAGATCTCTCACGATGTAATTGATATTTCACCAGAATATAAGTAAACAAAATACTAAAAACACATCATTTTTATGACGCTACGGTCTTTAATTATATCAAATATAAAACAATCCTTTCTTAAGATGTTTTCATAGGAAATATTTACATGACAAAATTCTATTTCGAATAAAGCGCAGTCTTACAGGACCGGACTTTAGATTTTTAATAAATATAAATGTAAAATTTTACGTACTGAATGCCGGTGGAAAAGGTACCGTTACAACATCCAGAAAAATCGAATTATGCCAAACACATTTTGGAACAGAACCACCCAATGACACCTCAAAACAACATTAAATTCTTACATTTTTGCAACAACAAACACAAATTAGACATTTTAGAAGCTTTTGAAGTATACAGACATAAACGCATAGTAGCTTTAATGAATGAACAAACTGAGCTTAGTAATTCTCCTTTATTAGAAGTGTTAGATATTTAGTTTTTGTTATGTATTGTATCTAGTTACCTATTTTCTGTATGTATTTATCCTTAGCAACGTGTTTGTTTATCAATCTTATCTACCTTTGATAATGACACAAAGTGTCGAAACAATATTGTCAGGTTAAGATATTAATAAAACTTGTGAAAATTTAACTAATCTTTGTATTTATATTATATTTCATTATTATGAAAACGTTCGCGAACGTGCTTGATTATGCTCCCCAAGAGAACGTTCTTTTGATGTGGTTTTATTAAGCGCGAACGTTCTCATCAGCATTTTCAGAACGTTCTTTCATTTACAACACTAATCATCACACAATACTTTCCACGTAGAAAGGTTAATATTTGAGTTATACACATTATATAATATCCAATATCAAATAGAATTCTATATACATACCAGATGCCTCGATTATGTTTATTAAGTTTGTCGCAAATTGCTTCGTGATTTGTTTAATTTCATATAGAAGTCCTAGTTTATCACTGACTTGCTTTAAGGCAGCATCAATACATTCTGGAAGACTTGGATCAATACTAGATAATACATCCACATAGATGCCAATCAAAGAGTCGGTAGTAGATTGATTAGGAAATACTTGATTAAACCATTTGCATTGGGCATGCCAATTTGATAATAAAATGTCATAATAATTATGGATCCATTGAACAACTGATTCATCTTGTTCAATTTCTAGTTGATTACGCCACTTCTTTAAAAGTACATCTTTTTGACATTTATGGTAGTATTTTATTAGTTGTGGTAAACGTCCGATTGATGAAAATATTCTTACATACATTACTGATTCTTCTACAAAAATAAATTTAATAGTAGATTTCATTACTTAGATATTATATAATAACTAACCAGTATTGTTAGATGTAAATGCTTGTACTACAGATGGACTTGCAATTGCTTCTAGACGATTCTTTAAACCTTCTAATTGTAACTTTCGATCTTCATAATCAGCAACATTTACTAATAATTTAAGTGACTGTTGCATACCTAATAATTTTGTGGCTATACTGTCTATATTCTTTGAATCAAAAACTTCTTCTAAATCATTAGCTAAAAATTAAATGGTTAATATTTTAAGCTGATGTATATAAAAAGCAGAAAGTTTTATTTTTTCATTGTTATGAACAAAATTGTTTGGTTTAGTAAGAATACATTTAATTTAGAAAGTCTTAAGTAGAAAGAGTTTAAATACACAATAATTTAACTAAAACACATGATAATGTGAAGTACTCAAGACTTACCTAATACTGTCCAATTATCACTTTCGTGCAAACCTTGTTTTGCATCTGAAAGCTGCATTTTTATTTTATCAAGCTTTTCTAAAGATTTCAATGACTGCCCAGTATCTTTTTCAATTTTATTTATTTCTTCTTTTATAGTTGCTAGCTTTTCTTTTAATAATAAAGCCTCCTGTTGTAAATTTTGGGTATCCCTCATTATTTTAGGAAGAGAAACTAAAACTTGTTGGCTGGTTTGTTCTAGTGCTGAATTTACTTGTTGAACATACAACTGAAGTTTCATTACTAAGGACATCGTGTAATTCTGAAAATAGATATAAAATCTAAGAAAATACTTTATCTAACGACGACTACAGAAAATTACACATTCCCCACAATCTAGTAACCATTCTAAGTACCAGTTTTCTTAAATGACAAATACTTTAGGAATTTTCTTTGTATTCTTTCGACGCAGAGTTGTTCCGATATATAAAATGGATACCAAATAACTGTAGCATATTCGAGTTTGCTTCTTACAAAAGAAAAATATAGTGTTGTAAGTACATCTGAATCTTTGAACATTTTAGAAGTTCTAAAAATAAATCCTAGGGTTCGTGAAGCACAAGAACAAACTTCAGCAATCTGCTTCTGAAATGACAGCTTTGCATCAAACCATACACCTAAATCTTTTATCTCAGTAGTACGTTGTAAAGCTGTTTCTTCAACGTAGTAATCAACGGCTAGAGGAGAAACTTTTACGTGTGTATGTGACTGTGAAGCACTTGGAGACATTTAGGTTCAGTTTAAACTCAGCGCACCACTGTACAAGATTATTGATATCACTTTGCAGACTTACAGTGTCATTAGGAGATTGTATACAGTTAAAGATCTTAACATCATCCGCATAAGCAAGAGCATGACAAGTAAAAGAGGATAAAAGATCATTTAAAAACAAAACAAATAATAAGGGACCAAGATTTGACCCTTGTGGCACTCCAGAGGTAGCACTAAATTCAAAAGAACGAAAGCCATTGTAAAAAACGAAATTTATTATGTTCTCAAGATACGATTTTATTAGATAGAGAGAGGGAGTAGAAAAACCAAACCCTTCTAGCTTGTTTAGCAGTAGGTTATGAGAAATACTATCAAAAGCTCGACTAAAATCTGTGTAGATGACATCTACTTGTTGACCTCTATCAATTTTATCACTTACAAACTGGGCGAAGCAGGAGAGATTTGTTACTGTTGATCTTCCTGAGACAAAACCATGCTGAAGGTCGGATATAAAAGATTTTACGTGATTATGAATCTGCTTATAGAGAACTTGTTCTAATAACTTGGCAAAATTGGAAATTACTGCAATAGGACGATAATTGTTTAGTAAAGATGAATCGCCCTTTTTATGTACTGGAGTAATTCTAGTTCTTTTCCAGATTTTAGGAAAAGTTGAAGTATTTATAGCTAAATTAACTATGTGCATAAGTGGAAGTACTAACACAAATCTGCAATCACGAAGAAAAAAGCTCGGAATGAGAACGTCTCCAGCAATCATTTTGTTAGGAAAGGAAGCCAGCAAAGAGAGCAGTTCTGTTTCGGTAACGTTATGGAACATCAAACAAGGTCTATTTGAAGCGGTGTGTTGATGATCGAAAGTTTGGTTATCAAGAAAAAAACTTGAAAAGGTGTGAGCAAAAGCAACAACAATTTGTTTAGGATCAGCATAACTAACGATACCATCACTTAATATTCCGGGAATTCTAGTTGTCCCTTGACGTTGGTGGATAAATGACCAAAACTCTTTAGGGTTAGACTTCAAGGAAGACTCAACAGATGCAAGGTGACCAGAAAGAGTAGTCGAAATCTGAGTTTTTATTATCGTTCTAACTCTTTTAAATTCCTGATAATAATAGATATTTGATGATGCTCTCCATCTCCTTCTGTAGTATTCTTTTAAGCGAAGATTGTGCCTAATTTCTGAATTAAACCAAGGAGGAAATCGGTGATGCCTAAATGAACATCGAGGAACAAAAACTTCAAGGGCATTGTATATGACGGCATAAAAAGCATCTACAGCCGTTTCAATATCATCAATGTTGCGAATAAATGTCCAATCAATGCTGCATAGATGTCGATAAAGGCCTAGGAAATTAGCTTTCCGAAAGTTGTAGAGACAATTTTCACTTATAGGAAACTGCTCAGGTGCATTAGAGGTGGAAAAATTGACAGATATGGAAAGAGCAGGATGGTAACGATCAATTTGGACAAGCGCATGCTCATCTTGTGATACTAAGACCTTTGCGTCTAAATTCGAAAACGCCAAATCTAATATTCTTCCATCAGCATTTAAAACATTGTTATACTGTTGGAATTGAAGAACGTCACAGAATCTGTTTAAATGAAACAATTTGCGGCAGTTACTAGGATTGGTGAAGAAAGATGGGATATTGAAGTCACCGGCAAGCAAAGTAGGAAGATTGATCAAAAAAGGCTCCAGGGCTTCTAGAAATAGATCTAAATCAGTCGTTGAGATATCAGGACGTACATACAAAACACCTATTATAAATGTAAAAGATGTAAAATATAAAACAGTATATATTGAAGAGGCCAAGTCGCTTGTATACAACAAAAACAGAAGTGGCCCCAGTACTGAGCCTTGTGGGACACCACTGCTTACAGGATGGTTTTTCGAGAGCTGACCATTTACTCTGACACAGAACTGCCTATTCAACAAAAAATTCTCTATCCACACAAACAGATTGCCCCTGATTCCGAAATGCTCCAATTTTGATAGTAATCTTTTATGTGGTACTTTGTCAAAAGCTTTTGCATAGACTAGGTAAATAATGTCTGTTGGTTCACCCCTGTCTTGCCATAAAGTCCATTGATTTAATGCTGCTAATAAATTGGTTACAACTGATCTATGAGGCAAGAACCCATGCTGTTATTTGGGGATTAATTTATTAGTTATCATAAAATCAGTTATTTCTCGGGTTATTATTTTTTCCATAACTTTGCAAATATTACTCGTAAGACTTACCGGTCTATAATTTTCTGGTTCATGTTTTTTACCTTTTTTATATAATGGAACCACTATTGATTCATTCATAACATTGGCTAGGGGTTCTTTTAATGTATTAACACACTTCTTTAGGAAAATAGCCGGTATTTCATCACTTCCAGGACTTGAGTCAGTTTTTAGATTGTTGATGGCTTCACTTATGTTCTCGGGTGTGAAATGTATACTTCTTAAGTCAGTGGTTAATCTGGAAATTGTTGAAATAGGAAGGTTGTTGGTGGGTTCCTGATTATATACACTTATAAATTGTAATGCAAAGTTTTCTGCTATCTCTTTTGGATCTGTTATTAATCTTTGAGAAATTGGATCTTTTAGGTTGATGTTGGTGTTGTTTGAGCTTAGAGATCTTTTAATGTATGCGTAGAATTTTTTGTCAGTAGATAATAGTAAGCTATTCTCATATGTTTTTCTGGCTTCGGTCAGTAAGCGTTTCAGTAGGTTATTTTGAGTTTTATAATTGTTGTAGTCATTTTCTTCGTGCGTAGACCTGTATTTATCCCACAAGTACCTCTTTTTCTTAATTTCTTGAAATAAATGTTTATTTATCCAGGGTTTTGTAGGATTCTTCTTTTTGGTCTCTATTGGTATAAATTGCGCTAAAGTGGTATTAATGATTTCTATGAAGGTATCATAATGTGTAGGGAGATTTGTGTTATTCAAATTATTCAATGTAGCCTGAAAATCTTGAGTTGCTAAATGTTGATTGATCATGTTGTACTTAGCTTTCCAGTAATTTCTCTTTTGCATTTTATATGTCGTTCCTAACGTGAGGTTGATCTGAGCTGTCGCTAGTATTACTACATGATCACTCTTTCCTAGTGGCGCTTCTGATTTGAGAGAAGTGATAAACTTTTTATCATTAATAAATACCAAATCGAGCAATGATTTTTGATCATTACGAATCCTAGTAGGAAATGTAACTAACTGTCTTAGGTTTACTTCATTATAAGCCTCCAGGAAATCTGAGGATTTTCGATCTTGCGTTATAAGTGTTGACGTTTTCCAATCTATTTCTGGGTAGTTAAAATCGCCAAATATAATAGCACTCTCTTTCATTTTGTTAGCTACTTTTTTGAATGTTTCTATGAATTCCATGTTTTCATTTTGGCTAATTCTGCCAGGTCTGTAGTCTATTAACAATCTTTTGTTCTTAATCTGTATATTTAGGCATACTGAATTTATGTTAGGTGTCATATTAGTATTAAGAGTTTCCTCTATAGATGCTATTATTTTATGGCCACAGATTTCTTCTTTCATATAGATAACGACGCCACCTCCTTTCATATTACCTCTATGCTGTGAGAAATACACATAGCCTGTTAATGCAATGATTTCTTTATTTAAATCATTCATCCAAGTTTCACTTATTAAGATAAAAGTTGGATTTGTGTTGCTTATTCGTAATTTCAATTCGTCCATTTTAGTGTACTGTAAAGAACTGGCATTAGTGTATAAAAAAGTAAGATCTAGAAGAGGTGAGCTTACTAGTTTTTTGAAGTATTAACTTTGAAAGAGATTATTTTCGGGATTTGATTGATGTACTTTATCTTGATATTTTCTTCGCCTCTTGCTTTACGCGCATCCAGTTCCTCTAAGATCTTTTTAAGATATTGTCTCTCTAGAACTGTTTTATCTGCTTTAAGGAGGTTACAGCGGATCTTTGCGGGGTGAAGGGCAAGGGGATATCTCCTATGCTTTTACATAGACTCTAACAAGAAATACCAATCGATAAAAAAATAAATTAACATTCTTAAAACTGAACAAAATCATTTTATTATGAATGCCTAGAATGCATTTATTAATTATTTGTATATATTAAAATAATTTAAGTCGATTGGAGTGCATTTGTTTAATTGTTGAAAGTGTAAATATAAATGTAAATAGGTTAAGAATCGTGGCAACACCTTAAAGAAATCAATCGATTTTGTTGGTAGCAGTGTTAGGTTTCAGCTTTCGATTGAGTTGACATCCTAACCTCCAAATGTCAATCCCAAAATATAAGTGGAAACATGTTGAATGTTTTGTAATTTTGTATGCAATTACAGATGGGAATATTCTATTTTTTAACTTTTGTATAGTCTAAAGATTACAATCTGCTAAGCAGATACAAGAAATATATAAAAAGTTGTTGAGGTTTAATACATATAAAATTATTTGTGTTTGTATTACTGATTTCGTGGATATTCTGATTGTGACGATAAATTGTATTCATCACATTGCAAAAGGTAATTTTACATTTTGCAATATTTCCGTCGAATTAACATTTGTATTCTGATATTATTAATGCAGAAGACTGAATTGTTCAACATCATTTGCTTAATAAAATATATGATTATTAGTTAATACAATAAAATATAGATTATTATAACAGTCATTATATGTCATCTTTCTGTTCTGTTATTTGAATTCGCGCGCTATGAGGTGTTGTCACATCTCTGCTGTCTTTCCACATATGTCGTGAAAAATTCTTGTTTTGTTTACTTTAAATTATTATTGTGCATTAACTAGACACAAGATTTCAAAAATATTGGGCAGCATTGTTCTTCGAATATGAGAGTATGTCATTTTAGTTTTCTATCAGATTCCCTACATTTCTTCATTATAATTTTTCGTTAAAACTGCTAAAGGTTAGATGGTCTCCATAAGAGCCCATGTTAAATTCTGGATTTTATTTTCCATTTTTCTCGGTAATGGTACACAAGAAAATTATAAAAAAAAGTTACCGAATAGAATAAGTGTCAAAGAACTCGAGGTTTAAATTTCACGTCATTCTCTACATTTTTACATTTCGCTGTATCCTCCTTAATGTATATTTTGGATTCACTGGGTATTTTATATTTGTTTTTGATTATATGAATAGCTTCATCTCTAGTTTGAAAAATTACTTTCAATGGTCGGGTTTTTCCTTCTTGAAATTTACCTAATCTAAAAAACTTTAGATTGTTTTCTACTATATTTTCAGTACATTTGCATAAAGCATCTGCTACCTTCGAACGTTCTTCTTTTATCCGTTCTTCTTTCTCTTTATTGGTGGCTTCTGGAATTCCAAATATTAAAACATTGTTTGCTCTTGCTTGCCTTTCTTGCATTTCGGATAAAGTTGGTTCAACTGAAAAAGCTTGCTTTAGGTCCAGATTCGGTTCTTGAACCTTTTTCACTTTCTCTGATAATGCTTTCAATTCTTCTTTGAAAACCATTTCTGCCTCTATTTTGTCTTCTAATGCCTTAACACGTTGGCTTCCAGCAGTTACATCTGCATAGCTTTTGTTTGACTTTTGCAGTTCTTTATCCATCGAGGTAAGCTTATTCTCTAACTTCTGCATGTTATTCTTCAAAGTTTTTACTTCAGAATTCACTTGGGTAATATCTTCAAGTTTATTTTTAACTAATTGCTGATTTTTCTTTAGTTCTCTTACTTCTTTTACATTTGCAACACATTCTGTGCACAAAAACATTAATGCTCTTTTTGTCATTGATAAACATCTTACTTCAGAAGCTGATATAATTTGAGTTTGTTTAATTTTATTGAATGCAAAATTATATCATAAAATGGAAATATTGGTGTCCAAAAAATGCTTTTTCCTACTACGCATTTAAAATAATATAAAATATAACTAAACAAATTTAATAAAAAAATTAACAGTATCAGATTATAAAAAATGTGATGTCAAAAAATTAATTAAATAACTACAACGTAATATAGCATTAAAAAAACATTTCAGTATTTAATATTTAATTTAGGAAGATTGTAGCAGATAAAAAATAGGTTTTTGGCATTTCCGGGAGCAATCTATTTCTTTTGCGTACTTGCATTTTTATATAAAATCGGCTGTTTTTCAAATTCATCCTTATGTTTATGAATGATCTAGTTTTTCATTGATGTCACGTTTATATATTCTGCCCCTTTATATTACCTGTTCACAAATTTTGCACTTGAATATTTTTTGGTGTTGTTCTTAAAGAAATACCTACTGCATTTTTTTTATTAATTATTGTTATGGCTATTATCACGCATACTAGGATTGTAATAGTTATTTACGTGCCAAGGTTTGTAAATTAATCTTTACGGGTGAGCTGGAAAGTTGTGGGACGAGCGACGAAGGAGCGAGTCTTCATTATCCAGTGAGCCTAGTAAAGATTAATTGCGAAGCGTGTTGCGTACAAACTTTTATTTCCACCTTCGCAATCGTTTTTTTATTAATTTATTGTATATTTTATATGAAAAACATTTTATAATCAAAGGCGGTAGGACAACGGTAGGTAGACGTTGTCATGGTGTTGTGGTTAAGCAATAAAGTAGTTTTCATTACATGTCTCTTGTAGGAGCCCGTAAAGTTTTACAGGGCTGTAGTTGTAATTACTCATTTACTTAGTTACCATAAATACCTATAAAGTGTCATTTACATAGAAAGTGGAAATAAAATAGATTGTAGGAATTAAATAAATGCTGATACATAATATGTTACAAACTTAGAAATTTTAAAGTATTTGATATTACCTTGCCGTTCTAGATTATTACGAAACCAATACTAAGTACCTATTGTTTAATATTGTTGCACTCGAGGTATCATCTTGGTGACAAAATATCCTGTCTATAGTTAGTTAAACTACTAACATTTTAGTAGTACTGGTAAATATTGAAAACTAAGAAAAATTTACCTCTTTCTTTTCTTGTTGATCTAAAGATTTTAAAATATTGTTTATCCATTCTTTTGTGTCAAAGTTATCTTCTGAAAACGAACTGATATCCTGCAAAATTAAAGATTTAATATATAAATAAATATTTAATAATTTCTACCAGTATATACCATTTTTAAAGCCTATTTACTTTTAAATCGGAATTTGTTTTTAAAATTAGAATATTTCTAGGTTATCATACGTTTACAACTTTTTGACAATTCCCAAAAGATACAATTATCAGAAATATAAATTGCCATATAATCAAACTCATTACTATCTTACCTACAGGCTACAATATTGACTTTTTTATTGTTTCCAGCCTTATTTTGTGGAACTCCATAATCATGAAATAAATAAAGATTATTAAAAGTTTCACAGTTTTATTAAAATATACCTGACAATATTGTTTCGACAGCTATGCTGTCATTATCAAAGGTAATATAATTATAAACAAACACGTCGCTAAGGTAGATACAAAATAGGTAACTAGATAAAATAATAATAATAATAATAAAAATCATAATTAAACATCTAATACTTCCAGTAACGGAGAATTACTGAGCTCAAGTTGTTCATTCATTAAAGGTACCCTGAGTTTGTGTTTGTATATCTCAAAGGCTTCTAAAATGTCTAATTTGCGTTTGTTATTACAAAAATGTAGGAATTTAATATTATTTTGAGGAGTCATTGTGTGATTTTGTTCTAAAAGGTGTTTGGCGTAATTCGATTTTTCAGGATGTTTATTTTTGTAATGACGTACGTGTTCTTTATATCTTATGTCAAAATTTCGAAGTGTTTGGCCAATATATACCGAACTACAAAAAGAACAATTTAAACGGTAAATGCCCGATTTCATGATATCATGTGTTCTGTCTTTAGCATTAAATAAAAATGAAAAAGTGTTAGTGTTGGTTTTAAATGTTATTTTATAATTGTTGGTTTTTCTTAGTATATGTGCAATTTTTTCTGATATTTTGCCAAAATATGGTATAGATATGTAATTTGTGTCTTCTGTTTGATTGTCAATGGGATATATTCTTTTGATAGCTAACCTATAATCTTTTTGTTTAATTAAAGTGTCAATCATGTTCGGATTATAATGATTTGCATGTGCTAGTTGTTTAATGGTTGATATCTCTTTGCTAAAATCTGATTTTGTTAGTGGAATAGTTAAAGCTCTGTGTACTAATGATCTGTATGCTGTTATTTTATGTGTATTGTGGTGACAAGATTCATTTGGTATTGTTATGTCTGTTTGTGTTGGTTTTCTGTATATGGAAAATTCAAAAAGATTGTCTGCGTTAATCTTGATATTTAAGTCTAGAAAGTTTATAGCCCTGTTTTGTTCTGTTTCTAGTGTAAATTTTATATTAGGATGGATATTGTTTATAAGAATTAAAAATTCATTGATAACCTCAAAAGAACTGTCAAAACAAGCTAAAATGTCATCAACATAACGAAACCAGAAGATAATGTGTTTAGAGAGGTTTAATTCAAATATTCGATCTTCAAACTTGTCCATAAATATGTTAGCTAATAGAGGACTTAGAGAATTACCCATAGGTAAACCATCCTTTTGTAAATAAATTATGTTATTAAAAGTGAAATAATTTTGACTTATACAAAGGTCAAATAATTGAATTAACTCTAACCTTTTAACTAATTCTATATTACTATTGATCAGGAAACTATCTAATAAAGGAATACATTCTTGTGGTGGTATTCTGGAGAACATGTTGCAAATATCAAAACTAACAAGTTTTGAATGTGGTGGAAGATGTATGTTTTGCAGCTTATCTACTAATTCTAATGAATTTCTAACAGAGTATTTCGATTTGTAACCTATCGTGTTAATAATCTGGTTCAGTTTTTTGGATAAAATGTGATTAGGTGCATTGATGTATGATACAACTGGTCTTATTGGCATATTCTGTTTCTCTATTAGCTAACATATTTATGGACAAGTTTGAAGATCGAATATTTGAATTACACCTCTCTAAACACATTATCTTCTGGTTTCGTTATGTTGATGACATTTTAGCTTGTTTTGACAGTTCTTTTGAGGTTATCAATGAATTTTTAATTCTTATAAACAATATCCATCCTAATATAAAATTTACACTAGAAACAGAACAAAACAGGGCTATAAACTTTCTAGACTTAAATATCAAGATTAACGCAGACAATCTTTTTGAATTTTCCATATACAGAAAACCAACACAAACAGACATAACAATACCAAATGAATCTTGTCACCACAATACACATAAAATAGCAGCATACAGATCATAAGTACACAGAGCTTTAACTATTCCACTAACAAAATCAGATTTTAGCAAAGAGATATCAACCATTAAACAACTAGCACATGCAAATCATTATAATCCGAACATGATTGACACTTTAATTAAACAAAAAGATTATAGGTTAGCTATCAAAAGAATATATCCCATTGACAATCAAACAGAAGACACAAATTACATATCTATACCATATTTTGGCAAAATATCAGAAAAAATTGCACATATACTAAGAAAAACCAACAATTATAAAATAACATTTAAAACCAACACTAACACTTTTTTATTTTTATTTAATGCTAAAGACAGAACACATGATATCATGAAATCGGGCATTTACCGTTTAAATTGTTCTTTTTGTAGTTCGGTATATATTGGCCAAACACTTCGAAATTTTGACATAAGATATAAAGAACACGTACGTCATTACAAAAATAAACATCCTGAAAAATCGAATTACGCCAAACACCTTTTAGAACAAAATCACACAATGACTCCTCAAAATAATATTAAATTCCTACATTTTTGTAATAACAAACGCAAATTAGACATTTTAGAAGCCTTTGAGATATACAAACACAAACTCAGGGTACCTTTAATGAATGAACAACTTGAGCTCAGTAATTCTCCGTTACTGGAAGTATTAGATGTTTAATTATGATTTTTATTATTATTATTATTATTTTATCTAGTTACCTATTTTGTATCTACCTTAGCGACGTGTTTGTTTATAATTATATTACCTTTGATAATGACAGCATAGCTGTCGAAACAATATTGTCAGGTATATTTTAATAAAACTGTGAAACTTTTAATAATCTTTATTTATTTCATCATTTTACAATATTGACACCAACGATGATACCAACGTACCAATAGAATTTCAAAAGAGCAGTTTTGCGTTGTATGGTTCTTAGCTGGTTATAGTTACACAAACTTGAATTTTGGTTTTGTTGTCATTTTATATTATAAAAAGGTTATTAATACAAATATTTACGTATTTCTTTAGTTAACATATTTATCAAGGCAACATATAATTTTAAGTAGACTCCTATATATTATCGAATTTATATTTTAAGTAGATTTATTAATATTTTGGTTCTCAACAAAGAGAAAATTGATACATACATACGTAATTAAAGAAAACTAAATTCAATAATTTTTTTAATACAAACTAAAATTTAAATTATCTTGTTACAATATAAAATAAGAATCTACAATTTATTATAACCCAATTAACTGGCGAAAAGACTTCGATCGATGGTCCTTTGACATTAGTCAATCAATAGAGTCGTTGCATAGAATTTAGATTTTGACATAACTTGTATATTTTATTAGTATAACAGTTATCTAATGAACAGGTCCATATAAAATCGATACCTAAATGTATTACGATAACTTAATAATACGAATTTAAAGTTTAAATATTTTCCGTCCTTTTCTACACCGCTGACGTCACCGTACTATTCAAGATGGAACATTGGCAATACTGGAAATCTTTGCCAGCGACGAGCAGATAAACCGAACGTGAGACGCGACGGAACCCGATCAAATCAGCTGCTGTACTTTAAGCAAAGCGTGCGTGTTCCCCGTTTTCTCTTGAAAGAAAAAGGGATAATGAAGACCATCTTTAATCAAACTACATGCAAAAACATTTACGTATATTAATAAAATTCACATTTTCCCTTTTATGCTAATTAATAAATACGGCCGTCGCATTACTTGTTTTACTGAGCATGTATAATAAAACAATAGCTGATTCAAACGTATCAAGTTATTAACACATGCACGTAAATATAAACACAACAGTTGTCAAATGATTTCGTATTGCCAACTTACATATTTAGTTTTAATACTGCTCATGCGAGGACGATGACGTTGTTGTACGAGAAAAAACAAAAAAATTTAAAATTGTAAATTAAATATCTCGCTAACGGCTGCGCTAGAAATTTTGAAAAAAATACGTAGAGTTATTACTATTTATATAAAATGTAAAAACGTTAAGTTTCAAAATTGTGAAACGACCTTATTATTTTTCAGCTTTGTTTACCTGTTTGCTACAACCAATAGGAAGAGACTTACGAGCTGCCAAGCTCTGTGCACGTGATTTTATTGCTCCGTTCCATTCTCGAATACAGTATAGGAATAGGTATTTTCAAGTTTAGGTTTATCTGACACACTGCTAACAGTAGTGTTTTAAGTGTATTTAGCTAGGTGCCAATCAATGTTTTAGAGCCCGCATTACAAAACTCAAATTCTAAAATCTTGTACCTAGATGCTTTTATGTTTTTATACACAGACACTTATGTTTCTATATTTAAATCTTTCAAATCTATAATTATTTTTAAATTCAAAAAGCTGAACCCTTAATCACTCATTTCATTGTTTATGGTGTCAACTATAGCATTTACAACTTGTGTCTTAAAGCTAACATACGGGTCTCTGATAGGTTCATCTCTGGCCAGTAGCTCATCGTGAAAACCCCTAATAGCACACCGACGTCCGGATATAGTCCGTGGGACCTTATATGAACGTCCATGGGAAGCCCAAATGTCACAAAGTTGGACATTATTAAAACGTTCCAGACGGACGTTTTGCGTACGTCTTCCAAGAACTTGACGAACGTTTTAAAAACGTCCATATTAAGTCCAAGGGACGTAATAAACGTTCGATTTATACTACGTGGGACGTTATATGGACGTCCACGGGAAGTCCAAATGTCATGAACTTGCGACGTTCTTAAAATGTCCCGAGCGGACGTTTTGCGGACGTCTTTGTATGTCCTCGGAGGACTTAATGAACGTCCAACGGACGATCGGTTATAGTCCGTGAGACGTTATATGAACGTCCATGGGAAGTCCAAATGTCACAAAGTTGGACATTATTAAAACTTTCCAGACGGACGTTTTGCGTACGTCTTCCAAGAAATTGACGAACGTTTTAAAAACGTCCAAGGGTGGTAATAGACGTTCGATTTACACAACGTGGGACGTTACATGGACGTTCACTGGAAGTCCAATTGTCACGAACTTGCGACGTTTTTAAAATATCCCGGGCGGACGTTTTAAAACCCTCCATTATACGTCCAACAGACGTAATAGACTTTTGATTATACTGAGTCGGACGTTCTATGGATGTCCATGGGAAGTTAAATCGTCATAAACTTGGATGTGCTTAAAACGTCTCAGATAGACGTTCTGCATACGTCAGCCGAGGATTTGCCAGATATTTTAAGAGTGTTGAGTGTTAAGTCCAAAGGAGACCTAATGAATCCTCGACTCAATGCCCTACACCACATAGATATTTGCCGCCGACTTGAAGAATATCCCAAAGATGTTTTACAGTTCTCCAGTGCACGGATCTAAAATAAAAAACCACACAAGAGGAAATAAAAGAAAGTTATTTTTAAACGTCATATCCTGTACACAAAAGTAATTTCGATTCCTATATAAGGTTTCTCTTTCAAGAACGAACTTTTAACTTGGGACTTCAGTCCCAAGTTCTTCCAGTCCAACTATTCATAGTTATTTCACTTTATTTAATAAATAATTACAGGTTGATTGGTATCAAAAATAAATTCTTTAGAAAATAAACTGGAATTAGACATTACATTACAATTACTTACCATTCCTTCCAGACTGATCTCTTGCACCACTCTGGTTCATGCCTTGAGCCATATGTGGTTTGGGGAGTGAGACCTACATGGGGCGACTTTATGAAGGGACAAACATACTGACAAACAAATTTTGGATTTTAGTATATAGATTTTAGGTTTAGGTAATAAATATTTTAAAAATTGAATAATTTTTCGATTTATCTAACTACGTTTTTTATCAGTATACATCCTTTTTTTACAATATGTACTTGATAATAATAAAAAATTATAAAACTGTTAAAGGGATTTAAGAACGGCTTTCGTTGGAAAAATCAAGTTTTGTAATTTCATTTAGAACACCAAAATCTACAAACTCTCAAAGTTGCAAAACTTTCAGGTTGTTTCGAATTATATAGGAATCTAATTAATGGCAAGCTAATTATTGGTAAAAATCAATTTTTTAACAAATATAAATGCTTTTTCTACAATAATATAATTATTACATAGATTATATGATGTAAACATACAGCATAAAAACTTAAAATAAAAAGTAAATTCAACTGTTTGGAATCATTATCAAAATTTAAGTTCTTCTATCTTCACTTTTAGCCACTTCAGAGGTTCTTTTCAAGTATCTTTTGAAAGTGTCTTCTATTTTCTTTTCGGTGTAACTTTTCAGCAACGGTTTTAAAGCAGCACCTAAAAATAAATGCAAATATAATTAATATATTGTGCACATAGTTTTTATCAATGCAATACCAGCATTCAAGATTGAAAAATGCCATATGCCTAAACCAGTGACGGTTTGTACACTTTTGGATGTTCTTTTAGCAGACGGCAAGTATATATTAACTGGTTGCTTAGCAGCCGATTACACGGGTTGCATCCGTGATGCTAACAGAATATCCAAAACAGTACATAGTAACTTCTGCTGGCATCGGGTCATACATCGATTTATTTAAAATCCAAAAATACAATATAAAACTCAGATGTTTTATTTGAAAAACATAAATCTTAGATCCGTAGCTTTTTTTAGCAACTTTGTTATTATTAAAAATATGAAATCCATTAAATTAGCAAATACTTTTATTTTTTCATGCTAGATTACGATAATAAAAAAAGATTGAGCAGTGTGCTACTGTTATAACACAGAGACTTGCACTTTAATGTTAATAAGTATATTATTTTGTTTTTGAATTCCTACTTTACGATCTTTGAACGACCACAAAGAGAAAACTGTTGAATCATCGGGAAATGAATGCCCCTCCCCTAGCTTTTCTAATCCTCTATCGGCAGGTGCCAATTTCCAGTCTGTCCAGAACTTTAAATTTTCATACTATATTTAGTTAAATTGAAAGGAGCACAAGTGAATAGAAAATTGAGATAGGGAAGTAACATTCTTACCTCTACCTTGGATTTCTGAGAAAACTGAAAATTTTAAAAATTTAAATCTTTTAGAAATCAATAATATGCATATTCCCTATGTTAACAACTGCTTAGCATCTACTCTGTACATTTATTATCATCTTTGATCATAAACAGAGCGAGGCAGACCTTGCTAAAGGGCAGTTATCTACGTTATCCTGTGCAGCTGTGTCTATAAAATTATGATGTGATCTCTTCAAGATTTTATACGTGCGACTGCACAAAATTGAACATCAACTATATATTTGGCAAGGTTACGCTTCCCTCTTATCATGATACATTAAAAATGTTACTTACCCTTAATTAGCGTGGCCATAAAAAGAGCAGAAATGTTCTTATGTTTGAAAACTATTCAGAAATATTTCATTTTTTATCATGATTTGTCAGCAATCTTTTCCAAGCTCTTTTTACAAATTCGTTCACATTGTCTTCTCCAACTTTGGAAAGCAGATCAGTCAAATAAATCAGACACTCAGTAGTGTTAAATAAATTTGTGCTAAAAATAAGAAAGAATTATAGAAGAACGAAAAGATCTGTATGTGCAGGATGTTATGACATGATATTGCGAACATAAAAAAAATATAAGACACCCTACACAGTCATTTCAGTCATGTTCAACCTTCATATAATTTGCTTTAGATATTCTGAAAATAATAATAAATCCTTATTACTTAACAATCTAAAATACTATAATACTGCAGGTTACCATGAATATTTTGCTGGTGAGTTACTCATTCAACTATTTATTACCGTTATTACTGCACAATAATAATAATAAACCAATGAAAGGAATGTGATAAAATATTAATAATCACCCTTGCACTTCACACTATTTACTAAAAACACATAACGTAAAAGACTGATTAAATAGATGTTAAAAAAGCATATATAAATAATTGGTTCAAACAGAAACTGCAAGAACAACGATGAAAACAAATACCGAACAACCGAAAACCGAATGGCGGCTTATAATGGCTTTACTGTTGGCACTGAGTTTGCGTAGTACGTCTTTTATGATCCGTGCATAACATGCTGTCTCATTTTTATATTAGCGGAGAAATTTAAATAGCTGTATTAATTAAAAAGAAAATATTTTTAATGAGTTTATGATGGTATGAACGTATGAAATATATAATAATAATTGCTACAACCCATAACCAGGAAACCAGGCCCCAGAAGCTATAAGCTTGTGCGGGAGTGAGGGGGGCGATTATTACTATTATATTAATATACTTTAGTATATTAAAGAGTATTCCATAAAGTACAGAAAATATAATTAATTTAAAACACGGGAGAAGCAATTTTCGGATATTCCATAATAGTTTTAATTCTTTGTTTAGAGAACTACATAATGTAGTATTTAATAACAATAAGAAAAATGTGTAGTCATAGAGGTCCTTGTTACGCTCTCAAAATTATATGTACATGTAACAGACTATTCTTAAAAAAAGATCCTTATCTGAAGTTCAGACCGGTTTTTTTATAACTTTGAAGTCACGGGCCTACCATGATCTAAACTGAACGTCCAGTGGACATCTTTTGTTAAAATAGATTTCTAGAATAATTGTTAATCTTAATCTACAAATTGTTTGTTTGTAATCATTTTGTAATTCCTATTAGAACGTATTATGGACCCAAATCGAACGTCTGCCGGACATGTTTTGTTGTAGGTAGGTACTTCTGTAAAACGTTCCCCTATGAACGTCCATTTATGGACCCAAACCAATCGTTCGCTGGACGTCTTATGCTGTACTTCTGAGAAACGTTCTCATGTGCACGTCCGCCAGACGTCTGTACCATGTCCTGGGACTCAAGGGCCTGTTATGGGCCCATAACAAACGTCCGTTGAACGTCTCTTGTTGTACTTCTGAAAAACGTCTGCGTGTGAACGTCCGCCAAATGTCCGTATCTTGTCCTGGGATTAAGGGCTTAACTGTGGACCCAAAACAAACGTCCGCTGGACATCTTATGCTGTACTTCTGAAAAACGTCCTCAAGTGAACGTCCGCCAGACGTCCGTATCATGTCCTGCGATTCAAGGACCTACTATGGGCCCAAAACGAACGTCCGCTGGACGTCTGTTGTTGTACTTCTGAAAAACGTCCTCGTGCGAGTGTCCAGCAGACGTCCATTTTACATCCTCGGACCTACAGTACCTACAATGGACCTAAAAAGAACGTCCATCGGGCAATGTGTGCTATTAGGGACGTTTTCTTCATCTAATTCGTGGCTGATTTGAGCATAGCTCAAAATATCTAACCAGTTGTCTACTTTTGTATAAAAGCAGGAAGTTTTACATAATGAATAGGTATATACCACAGTATATACTAAGGTAATTTTAAGATATTGGTTCATTTTAAAATTTAACCATCAGGAGCCCCTAAATGGCCTAAATTCATCTGATTTGATCTTCAGTTCAGACATCTATTTTCTGGTGCTAAATATGAATCTAGTTACATATCTTGCCATTTTGCAATTGAAAGTCCATAAAAACCAAGATAACACAAAATAGCTGAAAGTTGTGTACCATCAAGCACATGTGCCTTTCCTATGTTTTATACGCTAACTGGATACGCTACGTTGTCTAGCTTAGCTGGCCATAGTAAAAAGCCACAGGGCAGGTTTTACCTGAACTAACTGATGCTCTTCTAGCAATTTCTCATGCTCCTAAAGATATATCCTAGAAGATTTATTGAAAACCTTTGAGAGATTAGTAATTTTGTTGTATGACAGAACCAGTAATAATGATGACATCAACAAAATAAGCAAGAAGCTCTTTACAAGCAACTGTAATTTACAAAACATTCCTCCTTTAAAAGCGCTCTTACACAGCACATAAAAGCGCAGTGTACCAAGGAGGCCATCTGTTGGACCAGCGTGTCATTGTACATCGTGAGCTACCTTGTCCTTCACCAACCAGTTGGGGATAGAAGAAAACGGATGATAGAATGCATTGCATTGAACTCTATTGCACAGTTCTACCAGATGTACTTTTATCATATATTTTGAGCTCATATAATAATAATAATAATTACTATTACCATACAAATACCCAAGTAGCGATTTTACATAAAAATTACGTAAATTTCGCATGCCACAAATTACCTCAGAATTTCAAGAAAAAGAAGGTACGTAAAAAAGTAGCGCGGGTTGACCGTCTGAACACGCTAGAATGAACAATCGCACTACAATACATACTTAAATATTATTAATACTTTATTAATTAATTCAAAAGAAAAAATTAAGATAATTAATTATCTTACAATAATATCTTAATATAAATAATTATTAATAGACACAGGCACAACTGTTTGTTTGTACACTAACAAACAGCAAATATATGAACGTTTTAGTTTTGAATTGTAACTGTTTGGGTAATAGTTAATATATACATAAAACCCCGAAGTGGAGCACAAGAATTGATCAAATTTTAAATTTTTAAAGTTTCATTTTTCTGTATTTATAAAGAGAAAATAAAAATGAGTATACATTTTTTCAACTCTTTCCACCGTACTAAAAATGAGACTAAACGCTTTGTCGATGACACTATGTGGAATTTATAAACTAAATCTGTTGTTCAATTATTCACATATTCATCGAAAGGTTATGGTAATGACGAAGATATGAAAAGGATGTAATTTTTACTTACTAATTTTAACGTGCCAAAGATACCGCGTGGCACGTAATTATTACATATTGAGCATCACTTTGGAATATTAAATATGGCATGAAAAAAAATTAAGAGGCACGTAATTTTCATATAAATTTCTATTCCAGCGCTACTTGTGATATGTACATACCAATGTACATCAAAGTGTACATTTGACAATAGTTTAAATAAACTCATTGAAAAAGCACTCATTTCTTTTGTAAAAACTCTTTAAAACAAAGCCCTTTTTTGTAACCCATTTTTATACACTGAATATATCTATATAAAAAATATCAATAAAGTCAGATCAAAATATTAAAAATGTAATTTTCTTTGGCCGCCATCTTTGGGCTTCCAATCGCAAAATGTCAATTTTAATTTCGAATCCATATTCTGCACCAAAAATTGATGTCTAAACTGAAAATCAATCAAATCAGATAATTGTAGAAAATTAAAATTTTAGCCGTCATCTTGGAGTTTAAGTACTGGAGTGGAGTAAATTTTGAAGTGACCCAGTATCTTAAAATGACACTTAATACAGGGTAGTCCAAAATGCTTGAAGACAGTTTGAATTTACCACTATGTTACATTATTGTCATGTTGGCAACACGAATACTTTTCAGACATTTTTATCCTTCTTTTATTTTACAGTGGTGTCTCAAAAATAATATAGCTTATAATAATAGTCCCCTTTAACAAGCCATGGTGGCCCATGGGTATAGCAGAGTAATCTGCTATTACTCGAGCCGTTCGGTACCCAAGTGGCTAGCTTTACACACACCGACCACCTATTATTACCCCAGGAAATAATTTCCCAGGTACTCATTTCCACAGGCTGAGTCGATCTGGAAGGCTTAGATATTTTAAAAATTCCCATGTATCATCCCTGGGATTCGCCGTTACCCACTGAGCTGCCATGGCTTCAATATTGCCTATAAACTTCATTAATTTTACGTGGTTTCCAAAGCCAAAAAACAAAAAAAATAATAATAAAGTTACCTGACAATAAAATCGTCTAACAAGCTGTAGTTCTGAAAGCAACTGTTTTGTAAAATAAGAAAACAAGTGAAATAAACCAAAAATTCAATGAAACAGAACAACGTGGCAAAGCACAATGATGTAAACAAGAAACTGACGAGTTGGCACTGTAATTTAATGCAACGCATTTCAAATCTTCCTCACTAATTTTGAATCACACTATACTTGTTTTTTTTTAAATTTTTTATTAGTTTTTGTTCGAGTTATTATTTTTGTGTGCTGATTCTTCATGCCAAAGCTCATGCTTTTATACTAAAATGTGCAATTGCTTTACTATGCTACTGGACTATTAAGATTAATTAATTTTTTGGTGCTTTCATAAATGAAACAACTTGAAATAATACAATTTTTTGCTCTGTTCTTTTGAAGTAACATGAATACTTTGAAGAACATCGTTCCAAATTGTCAAGATTATTAGAAATTCAAGATTTAAGTTATTCATAAGACCTGATGTTGTGACCTATTCGTTATGGTGTCCTTTGTTCCTTTAGTTCTTTTAAAGCTAGTATACCAAAATTGAACAAGGGCAAATCAAAAATTCATTCTATGTAAGGACCCGCCAGTCTCGAGGCGAGTCAAGGCCCAATGGTGTATAGCAGGGATTGGACCTATGTTAAATACATCACTGCATGGTAAGCAGTAAAGGTTTACGCCCCTCGTTCTCTATTTAACAAACAGTATAGAGAAAATAAATTTTAAGTAAGTGACCGTGACCTCCCTCTCCACTAAATGGATCTCGGTTTTAGTGTAATGTAGCTCAGGAGAGACATGCACGAAAACTACATTTGTTTTCATTATTTGGCAGCGTGTTAATTTCAATTCTAGTTTCCATTTATCATTGACCATTATCATACATATTTTTCTAAAAATGTGATGATTTTAAACAAATCTCTTCAAGTTGCCAGCTTGTGTGGAACAATGATAGTATGTTTGTCTCATAATTGAAGAGTCCTAGGTATGATCCTTAGTTTAAGCTGATTATTTTTCATAACATACATCAACTTGCCGATTTACATGACATGCCTGTCTACAGGCTTACAGCCAAAGCTTCTTTGGGCGAGTAACTGAGGTACACTCAATTAGCATGTCACTTTCTTATGTGAATGCTGCCAGTTTTTACTGGTGGGTACAAGATTGCTGTCCTAGTCCAGCATGCAGGCAAACAACTGCCCAGTCAAGTTCATCGTAAGCTGGGCTTGGACTAGGGTTTGCCAATTCTAACCTACCAATTAAAGACTTGGTGGGCCTTCAACAGATTCTACCTAAAGTAGAAGCCCAGCATATACCACATAGAGGTGGAGTTATATAAGATGCAACACGTTACATGATTACATCAACATGCCATAAAGTGAACCACCAGGATAGCCTTACTTAGCTCAGCCATATTGATTTTCTGTACTTAGGTACCCGAATTCACTTAAGGGCCGGGAAAAGCCGATCCTTGATTTGACTATATCAGGGATCTACTGGCAATATGGTCTCCCATAGACTAGTGGTCAAGAAGCAAATGAAAGGATAGACCTAACTAGTCTATCTGAACTGGAGTCCAGCTTTAATCTACAACTACCATTTCCAAACTAAGAAATTGCGACCAATTTTTCGTAACAAAGAAAAATCCAGTGCTTAGCACATTCGAAACTTCCACTGAGGTTGGAATACTGACAGGTTCTACTAAATTCAAATAAGGTTGATCATATCAACAAAGTAACCAACAGGTACAAATAAAAATGAAAAAGTAAAAAGGAATATATATTGTTTATATATTTATTTCTAAAAACAGTATATAAATAACAATTTAATAACAGATGATTAATGACAGTTATTTATAACATGTATTAGATGGATCTTCTGCAATCCCTTTTATGAGGTTGAGTACTTTCTGGTATAAAAACGATTGTCTGAAATATAAGTTCATAAAATAAATAAAGATATAGTTTACGAATTCCTAATAAATTATTATTTACCTATTTGCAGGCTTACAAATGCCTAAGTGATCCTGAGGAATTTCAAAAAATTCACCTATAGCAGGATTAGCAGAACGAGGATCTACGAGCAATAAATTAATTTTCATTGCTGTTACCACAGTTGATTTAGTTTCCACAAAACTAAGAACTTTTATGGGATGATTATTAGTAACATTTAGAAATTTATTGTGTATCTGTAACAGACCTGGAGACTCTGTAAAGCAAAATTAATAGAGACTATTAAAATTTGAAAATACATGAAAAATACAGCATAATAACGTAATATTCTAGTTTGTAGAAAATATTTAGAATATGGTAAAAATAAGGTAACTAAGTTCTTTCATGTACAAGAAAGAAAATCTTTTATCTATTCAATAATTCTTGCATGTAGTATATTATGTACAGCGACAGAAATAAGTAATGCGTCGCCTCCTATGTCCGCCTATTCAGTATGCAACACACCTTATACATTCAAATAAAAGAAGTAGCTTTGTATTATTAAAAATAATTAATTTTTAATACATAGATCATATGAAAATTAAGTATAAAAACAATAAGATGAAAAGGGAATGTAAAATCTGCTAAAAAACAATAAAAATCAAATTTAAATAAAGAATTATTTTAAGGGCTACTGGAAAGGAAATACTTCAATTTGTGTTTCTAGTTATCCGACTTCGTGGCCTGACGGCTACAACGCCGGTTTAGAGTAAAACGACGGTTTGAGCTTCGTATCGAGTCCGATGCGTCCATAGATTTTTTTTTAATTAAATTTTTGTATGTTAATATTAATCTCCTGATTACATTATTGAATCATACTTTTTCGGACTTTTTATTGGAATCTAGTTTTTAAAAACAGTAAATATCTGGGTATTTCTAAATATAAATTTTGCCAACAAGCAATTTTACAAAACGACCTAAACAAGGGAATCCTTGCCGGCTGGTTCTTCGAACTTACAAATTATATTGCACTCAATAGGTATATTCTATTTATCTCTCTTTAAATAATAGATTTTACAATTAGTTTAGTAGTGACTATAAAGAAATTCTATTATTAAAAATAATTAATTTTTAATGCATAGATAATATGAAAATTATGTATAAACAGAATAACATGAAAAAGGAATATAAAATCTGCAAAAAAAAAGAATGATTTTAAAAGTTACTAAAAAGAAAAGCCTTCCATTTGTGTTTCTAGCAAGTTGCCTTTGTGGCCAGATGGGTAGATAGCTCGTTTAGGGTAGTAGGCCGATTGAGCGTCCCATCGAATCCCGCTACACCCATAAGTCTTATTTCTTTAATAAATTATATTTTTGTATTATGTCAATATTAATCTGTTGATTACATTATTTAATCAGACTTTTCATTGGCATGCAGTTTATAGAAACGGTAAATATCATTTTAGACTGAGAGTAAGCAATTTTACAAAACGACCTTAACAAAGGAATCGTTGTCGGGTAGTTCTTCGAACTGCAAATTATGTTACTACCTGAGTTTTTGTCAATAAGTGCAAATATAAATGAATGACGTTACTTTTATTACACATTTCCTGTTTTTATCTTTCTATTTATTTAAAAACTGTTATTTTAGAATTTTTGTTTTGCTTATAGGGTTTGAATTTAAAATATCTTCAGCTAGTGTTAGATAAAAGTGGAAAATTGTATGTTTTTTTATAACAGTGAAATTTATTTTGCTTTACAGTACCGGTAAATAACACATAACACGAGTGTACCCATGAAAACATACACGACAATCACGACATAATGATCACGAATGAATGATTTCGGAAACTAAAATCATATTTTGAAGTCCGTTTTCCATACGACTACTTGAGTGTTGATGTTTAACCGGGTTGGCATGTTTAAAAACTTTTTTTAATTAGGTATACTTTAAAGTTTATACTATACTTAATAATGTTCAATTTGTTTTAACAGTAAGTATAAGAGGTAATATCGGATCAAAATGGAGCTTACAGTAATTGTTTTTATACAGTAATTAAACCAGTATTGGATTTGTACGACATATTTATTTATGTAATGAAAAAAATCAGGGTATATCGGGTATATAATAACAATAACATTCATACCATACGAGATTAACATTAAAACATAAGAAAAATAGACAACATATTGATTTTATGAAATATTTGAAACTTGAAACTATATAAAAACAAATCTATTTTAATATGCAAAAATAATAGATGTTTGGTATTTGTTTGCAAGGGCAAAATATCTTAATGTATTTAGAAAAAGAAAATTTGAAAAAGGCAAGAAGAGAGGAGGGCCATAAAAGGTTTTACCTGAATATTTTCTGTCATAAATAGATTAAAAGGATTTAACTCAATAGTACTATATATAGCTAGCTCCCGTATGAGTGGAAACCTCGAACTTCAAGGGTAGAATCTCTCTGACCTGGACGCCTAGGCATAGTTGAATATTTGTGGAAAAATTACAAAAAGAAACAAGACTAGTCGTTACGGAGCACAGCAGAAAACTGATAAAGAATTTATGCTAACTGTAAACGATAAAGCACCCAAGGAGGGGTTGCCGGAAATTGTATTTTAAAAATATTGTAAATCTATCAAGACATAAATAGTTGTAAGAAGTAGAGTGTCTTAATTCAAGGGTTTCCATTCATTCTACCAGCTGTGGCTTAAACCGGCTTTATGCCTTAGTACTTTATAGTCTAAGCGGTCATAGTATATGGTTTCGAAAAGTATATTTGGTAGGCACCGAGTAGCACGGTAGAATAATATTGCTAATGCGTATTTTCACTAAAAGACAAAGATTCCATTTTCGATGCAATTGGATCAGAGTAGTGATAATATTATATATAAATATATCAGTACAAAACTAGACATTTTCTTCCACGTTTTTCTTTGTGTGATTGTAATTCCTCATTACGTTATTATCTTATTACACTATTCTAATTGCAAAGAATGAATGGACAAAGCCCTTTGGCGGCACTCATACAGGAGCTAGCTATATATAGTACTATTGAGTTAAATCCTTTTAATCTATTTATGACAGAAAATATTCAGGTAAAACCGTAATAATGTGTAATAAAAGTAACGTCATTCATTTATATTTGCACTTATTGACAAAAACTCAGGTAGTAACATAATTTCCAGTTCGAAGAACTACCCGACAACGATTCCTTTGTTAAGGTCGTTTTGTAAAATTGCTTACTCTCAGTCTAAAATGATATTTACCGTTTCTATAAACTGCATGCCAATGAAAAGTCTGATTAAATAATGTAATCAACAGATTAATATTGACATAATACAAAAATATAATTTATTAAAGAAATAAGACTTATGGGTGTAGCGGGATTCGATGGGACGCTCAATCGGCCTACTACCCTAAACGAGCTATCTACCCATCTGGCCACAAAGGCAACTTGCTAGAAACACAAATGGAAGGCTTTTCTTTTTAGTAACTTTTAAAATTATTCTTTTTTTTTGCAGATTTTATATTCCTTTTTCATGTTATTCTGTTTATACATAATTTTCATATTATCTATGCATTAAAAATTAATTATTTTTAATAATAGAAGTTCTATATAGTCACTACTAAACTAATTGTAAAATCTATTATTTAAAGAGAGATAAATAGAATATACCTATTGAGTGCAATATAATTTGTAAGTTCGAAGAACCAGCCGGCAAGGATTCCCTTGTTTAGGTCGTTTTGTAAAATTGCTTGTTGGCAAAATTTATATTTAGAAATACCCAGATATTTACTGTTTTTAAAAACTAAATTCCAATAAAAAGTCCGAAACAGTATGATTCAATAATGTAATCAGGAGATTAATATTAACATACAAAAATTTAATTAAAAAAAAATCTATGGACGCATCGGGACTCGATACGAAGCTCAAACCGTGGTTTTACTCTAAACCGGCGTTGTAGCCGTCAGGCCATGAAGTCGGATAACTAGAAACACAAATTGAAGTATTTCCTTTCCAGTAGCCCTTAAAATAATTCTTTATTTAAATTAGATTTTTATTGTTTTTGAGCAGATTTTACATTCCCTTTTCATCTTATTGTTTTTATACTTAATTTTCATATGATCTATGTATTAAAAATTTAATTATTTTTAATAATACAAAGTTAAGCTTCTTTTATTTGAATGTATAAGGTGTGTTGCATACTGAATAGGCGGACATAGGAGGCGACGTATTACTTATTTCTGTCGCTGTACTAGGGTGATTTGATAAGTCAGTGACTTTGAATTTCCCGCGCAGTAACTTTAAATGCAACACTGCTCCTGTCAACTGCCATCTATGAATAGACTACTGTAAAATTCTGAGACGGCTGCGCCATTTAGTTTGTATTTGACAGCCATTGAAAGCAAACAACCTCGTGAATTTTAACGAAAATGGAAAAAAGTGAATTTCGTGTGCTGATTAAGCATTATTTCTTGCGTAAAAAAAACCATTACCGAAACCAAGGAAAGGCTTGATAAACACTATGGAGACTCTGCACCATCAATTTCAATGGTTAAGAAGTGGTTTACTGAGTTCCATTGTGGTCGTACCAGCACAAGTGACGCCGAACGTTCAGGTCGCCCAAAAGAGGTCGTCACGCCAGAAATCGTCGATAAAATTCATGGAATGATATTGGACGATCGGAGAATGAAAGTGCGTTAGGTGGCTGAGGCTGTAGGCATCTCAACTGAGCGGGTACATCACATTTTACATGAAAAAGCTATCCGCGCGATGGGTGCCGCGATTGCTCACACTCGACCATAAGCGCAACCGTTTAACCACTTCAAAGGAGTGTTTGGCGATGTTCAACCGCAATCCGAACGAGTTGTTGCGGCGTTTCGTTACCGTAGACGAAACATGGATCCATCACACTACACCAGAGACCAAGAAACAATCAAGACAGTGGGTTTCTCCAGGTGAACGTGCACCAAAGAAGGCCAAGGTGGGTCTGTCGGCCAACAAGGTCATGGCCACAGTTTTTTGGGATGCACGCGCTGTCATTCACATCAATTACCTTGAAATGGGTAAAACGATCACCGGCGAATATTATTCAGAGCTTTTGGACAGATTCGATATTGATTTGAAGCAGAAACGACCGCATTTGGCGAAGAAAAAAATGCTGTTCCATCAAGACAATGCACGGGTACACACGTGTGTAGTCACCATGGCAAAAATCCATAAATTGGGGTACGAACTGTTAGCCCATCCAGCATATTCTCCAGATTTAGCCCCCTGTGACTATTTCCTGTTTCCAAACCTGAAGAAATGGCTGGGCGGTAAGAGATTTGGGTCGAATGAAGAGGTCATCACCAAAACAAACGCCTATTTTGAGGGCCTTGAGGAAACCTATTATTTTGAAGGAATAAAAAAAAATTGGAAAAATGCTGGACTAAATGTATCGAGCTGAAAAGAGACTATGTTCAGAAATAAAACGCTTATTTGCCGAGATAAATATCTTTTATTCAAAAAGTCACTGACTTATCAAACCACCCTCGTATCATGTGTTTCTTGGGACACTTGCATCATACAATAATTACCTTCTCTTAATTCTTGTATTTCTACAGATGGCCACAGTACAATTGTTGTAGGCTGACTTAGGTTAGCTAAACGAGAACCAATGTGAGGTGTACTATAAAACACTATCGCTTTGGTGTTTGAACACAAGTTTTGAAGCTCATTCGTTTTGCCTTCTGATGCTACAAATTGAAACCTTTAAAATAGTTTAAATATGATACACATCAAATTAAGAAGATTTTTATCTTACCTTTACATAATATATTCTTTACCAATAATCCGCCCATTGAGTGTGTAACCCAAATAACTGGCCTTTGACCAACACCTGCCTTAAGAAGTTTTTCTAAAAATTCATCACTGCGTTCTTCTAAAGTTGTTTTGGTATTTTCAGATGGACACATAGGAGCCCACATAGATAAACTAGTATCATAGTTAATTCCAATTACCCGTAAATTTTTGCAGTCTTCTGGTAACCAGTCTTTTGGCCAACACTGAGTATAAGAAAAGGCATCTGTCGTTTCTTGTTTTATACAATGATGATTTCTATTGAAAATCAACATCAAATGAAACATTTGAAAATATAGTAAACTTGTAAATGATTTACAGAAAATGTAGTTTGCAGTTAGTTTACCTATCTATTAATTATTTTATTGATAATCTATTAACTATGATAAAGAAAAATAAAATTAGTCTCAGTATGTCAAAGGAAGTTCAACAAATCTTACAAAGCTATCACGGTTTCTTGCATACTAAGGTAGCATCATCAGAAGGTGATATATCAGTTTGTAAAATTATATAGCAGCAAAGAACCACTTTGACCTGAGTTATGATGAGGTTAAGTTCATAAAATATGAGAAGCCAGTATAGGAAGAGATTAACCCAAGTGTGAAATACAAGAAACTTATACAACTGTGGAATCTCGTTATCATGAAAACACATTTTTAACTATTAATTGATAAGATAAGATAGTAAATACAAGTTGATTATGTTTTTTATTGTTATATTTAAATGAAGTAAAATATCTTAAGTTTATTGAAAAATATAGATTGCATCTACATACTTCTAAAGGCGTTTGCTCACCTGAGCAACGCGACTATACGATCCGATGAAGAAAAAACCGTAAGCGATAATCGCAAGGCGGCGTAATGATTTGCTCTTTGCACACCAAAGCGATTTTTATATCAGTTGGTTTCAAAAAATGTCTACAGTTCGAATGATGATGTAGCTATGGACTGGTATATACATAAGCAAAGATTTAGAAGAAGATGGTGAATATCAGCAGCTTGCGGTGCATATGGCGTATGTGGTATCACGCTCGTACGCAATATGTACGATACATTTCGATATGTTTTGTATGCACCGCATACTGCTGGTAGAATACATAAATTTATTAAAAATAATAAGCAAACACATGCTTTTGTGGCTGTATAAGAATTGCTAAAGACAATTTAAAAATTCAGACAGTCAGTAGAATGTCGA
This sequence comes from Agrypnus murinus, assembly GCA_929113105.1. Lineage (NCBI taxonomy): Eukaryota > Metazoa > Arthropoda > Insecta > Coleoptera > Elateridae > Agrypnus > Agrypnus murinus. Next base: position 71,640,095 of record OV816024.1, read on the forward strand.
AAGAACTTTTCTATTAATTAACGTAACTGAGAAAATAAGACTATATATAGACAAGAAAGATACAAACTATGTTGTAATTAACCAAAATATAAACACTAATCTTACAGCAAATGCTGCACGCCGACGCGATAATCGCCAAGCAATTAACATTCCTAGTTGCCAGGCAATCGGTCTACAGTGGCGTCATTTGAGGGTCACGTCGTCGTTGCCTTAATCTGTGAACCTACACGCCAGAAAGGTTTTTCTGGAACTTCACGTGATTGCAAAAAATGTATGATAAAATCGGCGAATTAAAAAATTTTACTTTACTTTAATAAAACTTGGTTCGCTTTATCAGAAAGTTCGTTATAACCGGATCCACTTTAACCAGTAAAAAATATATTAGTCATGTGGAAAAACTTTTCAGTATTTGAAGTAGCGTTCTCTATAACCGGAAGTTCAATATATCTGAAGCCCACTGTACTTGTATACCTCCCCATTACAATATACCTTACCTGTTTTAGGTTAAATCTTATATTAAAATTGGCCTAAACTTCATTAAATTGAAAAAGTAGATTAATGTCACCCAAGGCCAAATCGTAGATAGCCAGAGATTAACTAAATTTGATGAAAAAATCAATTTTCCATATATCCTTTTTATGCCTAACGTGTTCAAGTGTGCATGTTAGTTATAATTTCCTATATTTTAATTCACCAAAAAAGAATTACTCAAAATAATAATTTTAGTTATGAAATTGAGGTTATGCAACTCAAAGTTGGCTAAATGTGAAAATTCTTAAATTTACTTAATAAAATTTTATTTATGTGCGCGAATTCCTTTTTGGCATGTTAAATAACATGACAATATGGCTTTCTGTGACGCGGTGCCAGGCTCACCGAGCCGCAGAATGGATATGTGGGTATGAGACGAGGCAGTGGAACCATGTAGACAACTCTGTTAAGTGATATAATCCACTATAACCACCCTTCCGTACTGCCGGCTGAATATGATTCTAAACAATGTGTAAATAATAATTAAAAACCAAATGTTTGATCTGAAAAGGTTACATATACAAAGTGGTTCTTTGCCTCTATAATTTTGCAAACCTATATATCTCCCTCTGATATTACCTTTGGTATGCATGAAACCTTAATTGCTTTGTAAGTCTTTATAAACTTCCCTTGTGGGATTATATACCTACCCAGGGCAAGTGTAAGGACCTGTAGCACATGCATTTGTACTGATAGGAACATCATTTAATACAAACTCAAAATCTTGTCCAAGTTGTTCCCATTCCAATTGCTGTTGTGTTTGTAGACCTTCAATATATTCTTTTACAGCAGGATCACTACTCCGCATAATCTTTGAATTTCCGTATGATGATGTGATAGTTTCTACAGAAATAATCTCTCAATAATATATTTATTATTAATTAACCATTTGATTTTATGTAAAGTGACATTTTTCAATTTTGAACTTTTTTATACTTAGTTTATTTTAAGAATGGACATGAAAACTTTTGCCTTCAGCAAACGTTCAACAAGTTGTATAATAGAATAACCTTGGTAGATATGGGTTAGCAATTTACTTTGGTCATGAACACTTATTCATTTTGAACTGTAAAAAAACCTATTCACTTAGGTGAAATGTTTCAGCCTTAACTATTCACCAAAGTAAACTGTACTGCCCACCTCTAGTCAACACACACAAACTCTAGTTATACACAAATCTAATTAAAAATACATTTAAACTGAGTTAGAAAAACCAAAAACTTGAAAATTATTGGAAATTCGACATTAATGAGAACATGTGGTATTATAACATGAGATAGGGTGTTAGATCAGTTCTTCCAAAAGTGTGTATCGCAAAATTACTATTTATACTTAGACCCTTATTCTGTAGGCTGTTGTTATTTAACGATGTCGTTATTGTAACAACACTCATAGTAACAAAATTTTCTAAATCTTTATTTTGTAAAGCTGTTGTTAACTCTGAATGACAAAACAAGACCAAAGGAACTTTTTCCGATAGTTGGTACTACTTATTTAAATATGCTTTTTAAAGATTTAGATTGATTAGATAGATTTAACGATAATCTCCATAATATATCCCGTAAGTATTTATTATTAATTTATATAACTATTACGTATATAATATAATTTTATGTTTCAACGTACGAGGGTGTTTTGATAAGTCAGTGACTATTTGAATTTCCCGCGCAGTAACTTTAAATGCAACACTGCTCCCGTCAACTGCCATCTATGAATAGACTACTGTCAAATTTTCAGAAGGCTGCGCCATTTAGTTTGTGTTTGACAGCCATTGAAAGCAAACAACCTCGTGAATTTTAACGAAAATGGAAAAAAGTGAATTTCGTGTGCTGATTAAGCATTCTTTTCTGCGTAAAAAAACCATCACCGAAACCAAAGAAAGGCTTGATAAATACTATGGGGACTCTGCACCATCAATTTCAATTGTGAAGAAGTGGTTTACTGAGTTCCGTTGTGGTCGTACCAGCACAAGTGACGCAGAACGTTCAGGTCGCCCAAAAGAGGTCGTCACGCCAGAAATCGTCGATAAAATCCATGGAATGATATTGGACGATCGGAGAATAAAAGTGCGTGAGGTGGCTGTAGGCATCTCAACTAAGCGGGTACATCACATTTTACATGAATATTTGGACATGAAAAAGGTATCCGCGCGATGGGTGCCGCGATTGCTCACACTCGACCATAAGCGCAACCATTTGACCACTTCAAAGAAGTGTTTGGCGATGTTCAGCCGCAATCCGAACGAGTTTTTGCGGCGTTTCGTTACCGTAGACGAAACATGGATCCATCACACTATACCAGAGACCAAGGAACAATCAAGACAGTGGGTTTCTCCGGGCGAACGTGCACCAAAGAAGGCCAAGGTGGTTCTGTCGGACAACAAGGTCATAGCTACAGTTTTTTGGGATGCACGCGGTGTCATTCACATCGATTACTTTGAAAAGGGTAAAACGATCACCGGCGAATATTATTCAGAGGTTTTGGACAGATTCGATATTGATTTGAAGCAGAAACGACCGCATTTGGCGAAGAAAAAGGCACACGTGTGTAGTTACCATGGCAAAAATCCATAAATTGGGCTACAAACTGCTACCCCATCCAGCATATTCTCCAGATTTAGGGGTCTATTCTGTAAGCATTGAGCGAACTGTTCACGAACGGTTATCGTTGTTTGAAAGGTTTTTCGCTCTAAAGCTATTCTGTAAGCAAACAACCACCGTTATGCACTCGTTAGTGAATAGCGCACCCTTCGAGATCCAACCTTTCACGAACGGCTGCAGATTAGTCGACGTTAGCCAACGTTCGTGTTTATTTTTATAATTATAAAAGAAATTTTATAAGTGAAATTGTTGTATTAATTTTATCAGAGTATGTTAAAATGGAAAGTAATTTATTTAATCCAACTGTAAATGAATTTGAAAGAATAAATATATGACGCTAATTAATCTAACCTCAAAAACTTGGTCGAGATGAATCAAGAATTATTAATAGCCGCTTATTAGGAGATAGTAGCAATTATATACTTTGAATAAATTGTTATTTCAGGTAATACCTACCTCACCAGAGGTGGTCTTATTCAGGTGAAAAACCACCTGTAATACAAATTACAAAAGGATTCTTATTATTAAAAATAATCTCTTAAGCAGGTATAATAATAGTGGTAGAATATTTCTCAATGAAATGGGAGAAGAAATATTTACTATTGCAGGTTGATAATTTTACTATTGTTGGGGTATTTTAAACATTTTCAGGAATTTATTTGTAAAATTTTCTTATTACATTTGAATAGGGTTCTAAAAAAATAAAATAATTATAAGTACTCATATTTTTAAATTCTTGAAGTAATTGAGAATTAGTAAAAAGTATTTACACTACCGATTAAACTTGCCGAAGATATCGTAATAAACCCCAGTAGCACATATTTTTTTAATATTTAAAAAATATAAAGATAATATTATATGTGTTTTAAATATTTAAAAGATTAGGAAAGTATTTATAAAATATTGAAAATGAAATATTTAGAAATATATTAATATACATATTAAATAAATATGTTATTTGTGTGTAATTTTTAATATTTTGAAACAAATATCAAACAAATATTTTATTTTTATTATGTACAGTAGATATCTATTGGTAAACATTGAATTGTAGATCTTGCTTATGACCTTGCGCGATCGTGTATCGTCGCGTACGTTCGTAGGAGGCAGGCAGGACCAAGTGCAACGACGCCATTACATTATTATTATTGTTTTGGCAGATTAAATTGTTTTATAAGGTATGTACAGGTATGTATTATACCATAAAGTATTTCTCATCTTAGTTATTTGTATTTATTGCGAATTATTGTGGTTTTCGTATAAGAGAATACATTTTTAACAGTAGTGAGCAGAAAAATTAATTAGTTATATACTATGTACAGTGCAACTGTAAAGTCTGGAACTATCGAAATGAAATCTTTTAAAAAATCGGCGAAATTGGTGTTTGAATTTTATGTGGAGTAATATAGACATTTTTTGTTTTACAGGAAAATGCCATCACGTAAAAGAGAATCCGTTCTTGATCTGACTACAAGGCATTTTCGTCGCCTGTGTAATAATACCAAGAAGCCAAGAAAAGCTGCAACAGAACCATTTGTAATTGATAATTATTATTTGGACAGTTTTTAGTTCTAGTGAATCTTTAGAAAATTGTAATAAATACACCAAAGTAAACATTGATAGTAATGAATTTTCTGAAGGAGATCTAACAGGCGAGGAATGTCTGTACAAAGTACAATTGCATGAAAATCAAGATTATGATTATAATAAACTGTTTAGTACAGATGAACCATGATGAGGAAGTAACTGGAATAATACTTTTTCCCAAGGTCCCAAAGACAACCTTATTACATGACTCCAGTGGTGATAACAAAATAAGAAGTGACTATTCTACTCCTACGAATAAAAGAGCCTGATCCACTGAAAAGCTGCTTATCATCAAATGGTGATAATATTACAAATAACATGGTTATTCAACCAGCTACAGATTGCTGTAAGTTTGACAAAGGTATGATGATTAATCACGTATGTTTAAATTTATACTTTTTTAAAATTTTAAATATGTTTTCTAGAGTACAAAAGAAAAACCGAAAGTGACTTCCTCAGCTGAAGTTGGTTTTTGCAAATATTGAGGGAACAAAGTCGACCACAGATAATTCCTGATGATGATCAGAATTTCCACGCAGATTTTGAAGGGAGACTACCCATGAAGAGCGAAGAAGACATTGGTACATGTGAAAGACGCCCAAGTACAAAGAATGAACAGAAAAAGATGATAGGTACTTGAATGCATATGTTGCTTTCCTTATAACAAATCTTATTTTCAGTTATCATTCCTTGCCCGAACTGGAAGTCATGAGATCAATACTATTGTAAAAAATATTTTAAAGAAACTTCACAGATTCTGTCGCCTCCTTATATGACTGGGAGGGAAAGAAAATGTTTTCCTCCTTAATAGTATCTGACTGTATCAAAAGTATGTTAAATCTTCATTGTTTTTACCAATACGATTATTATTATGTTATTAAATATTACAGAAGCAGCAACCTTAAGCCCAAATGCTAAAAAAAACAACCGAGCACGACATCATAGCAGCTATTAAGAATTGGTTAAGATATGCTTCGACAGTATTAAACAACAGCTAGTAAGTACTTTTTTTAATTTACCAGCTTACTGTATGTACGGAAAGCTCAAGGTGTCCACCAGTTATGGGACACCTAGACCACCAGGAAAGAAAAAACGATTTCAGATCTAACTAATTTAAATTAAAGGACGTGATAAATAAATAAATAGATAGAGAGGCGTTAAGAAGTGATAAAAGGAACTTCTGATTTTTAACTTGAATTATTTTGGTTGAAGTAACTTGTAAAAAACCTCCTGAGTTTTATGCTTATATACTGTTTCGAAAATATTCCATTAATTTTAAAAAATGTTTAATATTGCCTAATCACATTTTCTATTCTTGGTCGCCCCACAGAATGGTATTGGACTTGACTACATCAAATTAAGATTTTCTTAACAATAATTATTTTTTCTTAAAATAATAAAACACTTCAATTTCTTGCAAACTTTACTTTAAAGTAATATGGTGACTAGAAGTACAGATGATTCTAAAAGTCCTTGTTTAATATATAAACTTCTTTAAAATATGTTGCTGCAAGAGACCCTGCATCTTGATCATAGGAACAGGGCTTCAAATCTCGCTTGCGACTGAATTTTAAAAATTTAGTACAAGCATATTTGAGTTCGTTAGGATAAGGTATGAAAGTTGTATGAATTATAAAGTATGGGGCAGCATTATCTACTTGCTATACTGACTTCATTACTTCCGTTGCAAACTGCAGGAAAAGGGGAATGGATTATGTATGTTGCTGCATGCTTTCCATCCATTTTTAAATTTAAAGCATTAAAATTTTACAGAAAATTAGCTCACTGTAATTTATGTTTAAATACTTTTCTCAATATTTTAAAGTTAAATACTACTGCTTTGATTATAAACCTAAATCTGTTTTGTTTTATTCTTACAGAAAGAAGAATTATGAGTCCCAAGACAACCTTCCTATTGAATAATTATCGAGTATTTATATATTTTACTGAGTGAATAAATTGGTTTTGCTATAATACATCTTTTATTCCAGTGCTATTCCATGAGGTGGGAATTATATCCTTAATATACCAGCGAATAAACTGCTATTAAATTTAATATTTCAGTTATAATATAATTATTGAAGTCTTCAGGATGAATGAGTAGTTATTTTTTTATTGGATTGTAGTGAATTAAAATGAGCTGTAAAAATTTTTGTCAGGTGTATAATCCTTTTCTGATACTACCTACAATTACAATTAGAGAAGTAAAACGTTAAAATGCGTTCACCAACATTGGCACTGTTTGGCATTTTCTAATGGTTGATTTTGTGTCAAAATTTATAAGCGACTCCTTTATTTTTCTAGGCCCCTAAAACAGGAAATAATATTTTAAATGTGCAATTTATCTAGCAGATATTCTCCATAGGGTATGCAAAAGAACTCCTTATTGGCACTAACGTTTTAAATGTTCGTTCTATCAAACAATGTATTGAGAAACTTTGTATAGCAAATTATGCTCTATAGCAATATCAATTTTCCCTTCAGCACTCATTTTCTTGTTGACGGCCAATAATATTCTAGGAATATTATTTGAATAAAAAATATAACATACACATAAGATGTCCTAACTAGAATGTTAAATAAATAATATTAAAATAATATTGAGGATATATTTTAAATAATATATTAGCTAAATATTTAGGCGTATGTTGAAACAGATATATTTTAAATATTTGAGAATGAATATTTATATAATATATTTGTGCTACTAGGGATATAACATTCATAAGATATCCTAACTAGGATGTTATATAAATATTAAAATAATATTGAAGAAATATTTTAAATAATATATTAGCTAAATATTTAGGCGGATGTTGAAAAAGATATATTGTAAATATTTGAAAAAAATATTTATATAATATATGTGTGCTACTAGGGAACTTATATGTAATTAATTTGTGTTTCTTTTGTATTTTTTTACTTATGGGTATGCAATTAAAGTTGGTAAGTTTAGTTAAAACCTATATTTCAATCTTCGTCAGGGTTAGTTCAACTTTAACATACAACCACTTTAAGTTGTCAATTAATGTATTAAGATTATTATATTAATGCTAATAAACTCCTAACGAAGATCCAAAACGGATCGAAATATACGTTTGAACTAAACTAACTTTAATTGCATACCCAAAAGTGAAACAACACATCAAATAAAAAATAATTAATAAATAAATATTAGTTGTAATTAATTTATTTCATAAAAACCAATTCAAACAACGGACTAACTCATACTTCTAATATTATTAATAATAACTATACAAATAGTACTATGTTCTCTTCAGCGGGGGAGTTTCTTTTAGGTGTTCTCTTACACCTAAAATGTACGTTTACTCGCAATTCCTCTAAAAACGACGTATTGTTGCCTTCTCAACTCTTTTAAAATCAATTCAAAACTGCGACATTTTTACAAAATTTGCGCGTCCTCCAGAAATAATAAATATGACATGCGCAATATATACTTAAAAAGGTGAAACTGTATCTATATTAACGGCAAAGATGTATTACCTTTTTAGAAAACGTTAGACAGTCGTTGAGAGTGCGCATAGCTCAACGGTTGGTGTTACAGAATAACCTATCTATCGATTCTCGTTGAAGCTGCCGCTGAGGAAGTCGCTAACGATCGCCGTTCACGAACGGCGCCATTCGTGAACGGTTAGTTACAGAATAGACCCCTTAGCCTCCTGTGACTATTTCCTGTTTCCCAACCTGAAGAAATGGCTGGACGGTAAGAGATTTGGGTCGAATGAAGAGGACATCACTGAAACAAACGCCTATTTTGAGGGCCTTGAGAAAACCTATTATTTGGAAGGAATAAAAAAATTGGAAAACCGCTGGACTGAATGTATCGAGCTAAAAGGAGACTATTTTGAGAAATAAAACGCTTATTTATTTGGCGAAATAAATATCTTTTATTAAAAAAGTCACTGACTTATCAAACCCCCCTCGTATAACCACTTACATTACGGAAAATAAGTAACGAAAAAAAGAAGAGCTACAAAACTTACAAGAAGGCAGTATAAGATATCTGTAGAAGAATTGCGGACAAACAAGGCAAATATATCTGTGGCAAAATCAATGCATAGAACCAATAGCGTCAGAACACGAATGTAGATGAGTTAGAAGAAGACAGTGGATATTTATCACTGTATGTCTATTCATTTATTGAAGTCTTTATATAGATATTTACATACTGAAAGTCCCAAGTAAAAGGCAAAGTCCATGAATTAAAGTAAACAAAAAGAAACGTGAAATACAGACAATAGACGTAAGACTTGACTGATATAGAAGACATGCTGCTGGATATCATTGGTTGTGTTGCATTGAATGGAATAAATAATGTTCCTCAACAAGACATAGATAATAATAATAATAAATAATTTTTATTGAACGTCTCTGAAAAAAAGAAAAGATGATACAGTGCAAATAAAAGTAACATAAATGAATATAACAATGAATAACAAAATAATAAAAACAATGTTTCTAATGAATTAAATTAAGACAGTAGACACGTCCAATAGGAAAAAGTCGGTAGTGCCGTTTTTCACTTTTCCCTTACATTCGTTAAATAATGTATAATTACATAATACTGCAAGATTGTAAACTTAATAATTCTTGATTAAGGTAAGTCTTAAATTGATTTAAGGTTGAACTGCTAAACAAACAACAATAATTATTATATAATTTTGGTGCTATATAAATAAAACATGATTCAAATTTGCTGGTTTTATGTTGAGGAATCGTAAAAAATTCTACATTTCTCAGACTAACTGAATGAACTGTTGAACGTCTAATTAAGATATTATATAGGTAAGGTGGTTCTTTTGTTTGCAGTATATTAAAATTTCATTACTAACTGTTATTTATTGTTTCCAGCCTTACTTTGTGGAACTCCATAATCATGAAATAAATAAAGATTAGTAAAAGTTTCACAGTTTTATTAAAATATAACCTGACAATATTGTTTCGACAGCTATTCTGTCATTATCAAAGGTAATATAATTATAAACAAACACGTCGCTAAGGTAGATACAAAAATAGGTAACTAGATAAAATAATAATAATAATCAGAATTAAATATCTAATACTTCCAGTATTTTTGTAATGACGTATGTGTTCTTTATATGTTGTCAAAATTTCGAAGTGTTTGCCCAATATACTATACCGAACTACAAAAAGAACAATTTAAACGGTAAATGTCCGTTTTCATGATATCATGTGTTCTGTCTTTAGCATTAAATAAAAATGAAAAAGTGTTAGTGTTGGTTTTAAATGTTATTTTATAATTGTTGGTTTTTCTTAGTATATGTGCAATTTTTTCTGATATTTTGCCAAAATATGGTATAGATATGTAATTTGTGTCTTCTGTTTGATTGTCAATGGGATATATTCTTTTGATAGCTAACCTATAATCTTTTTGTTTAATTAAAGTGTCAATCATGTTCGGATTGTAATGATTTGTATGTGCTAGTTGTTTAATGGTGGATATCTCTTTGCTAAAATCTGGTTTTGTTAGTGGAATAGTTAAAGCTCTGTGTACTAATGATCTGTAGGCTGCTTGTTTTGACAGTTCTTTTGAGGTTATCAATGAATTTTTAATTCCTATTAATAGTATCCACCCTAACATAAATTTTACACTAGAAACAGAACAAAACAGGTCTATAAACTTTCTAGACTTAAATATCAAGATTAACGCACACAATCTATTTGAATTTTCCATATACAGAAAACCAACACAAACAGACATAACAATACCAAATAAATCTTGTCGCCATAAAACACATAAAATAGCAGCCTACAGATCATTAGTACACAGAGCTTTAACTGTTGTGTAAAATAAACTTTAATTTGTTTAATAGTGTGATCACACCTTTATTTGACAAGTCAATTATATTTATGTAGTTTGATGAAAACAAGGGAGAGTGCTGGAAACACTCATGTATAAAGGTTGGCTGATGCCATTGTATAATATATGTATAAAGCTACAAAGAAGTTTTTATCCTCATAAGATCATAACACATGGCGCAGTCGTTTACGAAACATAAAGATTAAAGCAGGTATACAAATATTAAGATAATTGTGATGGCTTTATTTGTAGTTCCTACTCCTCTGGCGTTGTCCGGAAACTTAAGTGAAAACTGGAAAAAATTTAATAAAATGTTTGATATTTATATGACGGCGACCGGATATAATAGTCAATCAGACGAAAGGAAGATCGCGATATTATTGAATTTAATTGGTCCAGAAGCAGTTGAAATAAGTGAAACTTTTACTTATGAAAAAGCTGAAGATAAGAAAAAATTCACAGGTGTGTTGAATGCTTTTGAAAAATATTGTAATCCGAAAAAGAATCTACTACACGCTAGGTTTTTATTTTATTCGCGTAAACAAAAACAAGGTGAGCCATTCGATAACTTTTTAACTGATGTTAGAACTCTAATTAACGATTGTGAATTTAAAAGTGCCGATGAAATTTTACGGGATAAAATTGTTCTTGATTCGACAGATAAGGAGACAGTCGATGCCATAATTAAAGATGGTGATATAACATTAGAGTGTGCTATTAAAAAATTTAGAATTGCAGAGATTATCAGGCAGCAAACAAAACAAATCCATAAGGAAAAGGAGGAAGTAAATGCAATGGTAACACTACAGAAGAAAAGTGAAAAGTTTGGTACCAAGCAACGAATGGGAAATAATCAAATCCAGCCATTTGGTAACAAGAACCAGCAACAGCCACCACCGAAAAAGCCCAATGAAAAGAAGATAAAATGCAATAAGTGTGGCAATTTTCATGTTAAGTATAAATGCCCTGCTATAGGTAAAATATGTTTTATTTGCAATAAGCGCAATCATTATGCTCAGATGTGTAAGACGCAAAATCAATCTTATTCATTAACGATAAACATTAATGATGAGTATTTTTGTAATACAATATCTACTAACTATATTCATTCTGTAAATTGGACAACAAACCTAGTAGTTGAAAATGAATTAATTACATTTAAAATTGATTCAGGTTCAAGTGTAAATTTGATTTCAATGAATATATTGAATAAGATTAGACAAGCGTCAAAGAATAAAACATTGATGATAAAACACAATCCAGTTAAACTTGAGGCTTATGGTGGTACTTTTATAAATAACTTTGGCATTGTAGAATTATCTATTAATAAAGATGATAAATTGTTTATGGAAACTTTTGTTGTAACTAAAGTTAATTCAGTACCAATATTAGGATTAGAAACCTCATTAAAATTAAATATAATATCTAAGAATGTTGACCATATAAATAATTCTACAACCTCTAAAGAAACAATAATTAAAAAGCATCAAGATAATTTCTCTGGTATAGGTTGCTTTCCAAAAGAGTATAAAATTGAAGTAAAAGATGACACAGTAAAATCGGTGAAAGTACCCTATAGAATTCCAATAAATTTAAGAAAACCGGTTAAAGATGAACTTGATCGTTTATGCAAGTTAGATATCATCGAAAAGTATAAGTATAAGTAGGTCCAAAAGATTTAAACAATAATTTAAAAGATGAACATTTCCCAATTCCTACTTGGGAAGATCTAAAATCAAATTTAAGTAATGCTAAATTTTATTCTGTACTTGATCTAAAAGACAGTTTTTGGCAAATTAAGTTAAACAGTGAGAGCATTCAATATTGTGTATTTGCAACTATTTTTGGTTGCTATGCTTTTAAGAGACTTCCTTTTGGTCTTAAAATATCTGCACAAATTTTTCAAAAATTTAATACTGAAGCTTTTGGAGATATCGAAGGTGTATTTGTATATATTGATGATTTGTTGATTTATGCAGATTCTCCTGAAAAGCATGATCAAATTTTAGTAAAGGTTCTAAATCGTGCAAGAGAACTGAATATTAAATTTAATGTTAATAAATTTCAATATAAGACGGAAAAAGTTAAGTATTTAGGTCATGTTTTTCAGAATGGATCGGTTAAAGTTGATCCTGACAGAATTAATACTATTTTAGAGTATGATGTTCCAAAAAATAGAAAAGAATTGCAAAGGTTGTTAGGGATGATTAACTACCTAAGAGATTTTGTGCCTAATTTATCTAACTTATCAGCTCCATTACGAGCACTGCTTAAAAAAGATATTGAATTTAACTGGTTAGATAATATTCACACAAAATGTCTAAATGAGATTAAAAATTCCATTTGCAATGATCCTGTTTTGCAAAATTTTGATAATAACAAAGAGATAGTCATACAAACTGATAGTAGTAAGGATGGGATCGGTGGCGTTTTATTACAAAATAATAAACCCGTAGCATTTGCTTCAAAGAGTTTATCTGATGCAGAGCTTAATTACGCGCAAATAGATAAAGAATTTCTAGCAATCCTTTTTGCCTGTAAACGATTCCATCATTACATCTACGGTAGGAAAATAACTGTTCAAAGTGATCACAAGCCTATTGTGGCTATTATTCAAAAAGAAATTAATAAAATTCATTCAAATAGATTACAAAGAATAAGAATTAAATTATCTATTTATGATATTGAAGTCAAGTATGTACCTGGTAAAAATTTATACATCGCAGATGCAATTAGTAGAGCTTGCTCGAAAGCTGATAAAAGTCAGGTTGATAATGATCTAAATGATATTGTTCATACTGTAAATATTAGCGATAATCTAAAAATGAGACTTAGATCTAAAACTTAGAAAGATATTATTTTAAGCAAATTAATTAATTATTGTAAACATGGATGGCCAAATTCTAAAACTAAAATTGATAAAGATATACAATATTGTGTAATGCTAAAGAACCAATGTTATCACATGATATACCTAAGCTACCCTTTGAAATGGTAGGCTGCGATGTATTAGAATATGCAAACAAAAATTACTTAGTTCTAGTCGATTATTTTTCTAAGTGGGTGGAGGTAAAGCCACTTAGAACTAAAGATTCAGTTGAAATTGTAAAGGTTTTAAAAGAAATATTTGCTGTTCATGGCATTCCAGTAAGGTTAATTACAGACAATATGCCGTTCGGATCAAAATACTTTTATGATTTTGCCTTAAATTGGAGTTTCAAAATTATTACGTCAAGTCCGTACTACCCAAACGGGTTGAGTGAAAGATATGTTGGTATCTGTAAAAAATTCATTAAAAAGTCACTTGATACTGGTATAGATCTGGAACTAATGCTGCTGGAATACAGGAACACGCCAGTTCTAAATTCTAAATACTCACCTGCTCAACTGCTAATGTCTCGGAGAACTTCAACTAAGTTACCATATTCAAAGAATCTGTTAAGACCTTATGTCGTCCGTAATTTTCATTATTTTTTAATAAACAAAAAAGATGAAATGAAATCACATTATGATAAAAACTCTAAAATTAGAAATTACAAATTGCAGAAGCAGGATAAATTAAGATACAGACAGAATGGTGTATGGCGACCTGCTACAGTTATTAAGCAAGCTCATACACCAAGATCTGTAATTATTCAAGATGATGATAGTGGCAAGTTTAAAAGGCGTAATATGACTGATATAAATACTAAGCTTAGATATGTAAGAAAGAATAGCATTACATGTAATACTGAGGATACTTATCTAGATGAGAATTTAGATTCTGATGTTTATGTTAGTAGATATGGTCGTAAGATTAAACCTGTATAAAAATTAAATGTGTGACTGTATATATAACATGTAAATTAGATATTAATTTTATTTTCTTAGCAATGTAGAGCAATCTAATTAGTTATTAAATTATACATAAATTTTGTAAGTAAATAAGTTTCTTATTCATTTTGAGAAAGGAGATGTTGTGTAAAATAATCTTTAATTTGTTTAATAGTGTGATCACACCTTTATTTGAAAAGTCAATTATATTTATGTAGTTTGATGAAAACAAGGGAGAGTGCTGGAAACACTCATGTATAAAGGTAAGCTGATGCCATTGTATAATATATGTATAAAGCTACAAAGAAGTTGTTTTTATTCTCATAAGAAGATCACAACACATTAACTATTCCACTAACAAAACCAGATTTTAGCAAAGAGATATCAACCATTAAACAACTAGCACAATACAAATCATTACAATCCGAACATGATTAACACTTTAATTAAACAAAAAGATTATAGGTTAGCTATCAAAAGAATATATCCCATTGACAATCAAACAGAAGACACAAATTACGTATCTATACCATATTTTGGCAAAATATCAGAAAAAATTGCACATATACTAAGAAAAACCAACAATTATAAAATAACCTTTAAAACTAACACTTTTTCATTTTTATTTAATGCTAAAGACAGAACACATGATATCATGAAATCGCGCATTTACCGTTTAAATTGTTCTTTTTGTAGTTCGGTATATATTGGACAAACACTTCGAAATTTTGACATAAGATATAAAGAACACGTACGTCATTACAAACATAAACATCCTGAAAAATCTAATTATGCCAAACACCTTTTAGAACAAAATCACACAATGACTCCTCAAAATAATATTAAATTCCTACATTTTTGTAATAACAAACGCAAATTAGACATTTTAGAAGTCTTTGAGATATACAAACACAAACTCAGGGTACCTTTAATGAATGAACAACTTGAGCTCAGTAATTCTCCGTTACTGGAAGTATTGGATATTTAATTCTGATTATTATTATTATTTTATCTAGTTACCTATTTTTGTATCTACCTTAGCGACGTGTTTGTTTATAATTATATTACCTTTGATAATGACAGCATAGCTGTCGAAACAATATTGTCAGGTTGTATTTTAATAAAACTGTGAAACTTTTACTAATCTTTATTTATTTCACTAACTGTTATGTTTTGAGTATTATTTATTAGAAAATTCATAAATAAATTATAAAATTTATTAGATTAACATTCTTAATTTCTTCAGAAATTTCCATCTTAGGTTTGGAGTGAACATTCCACGAAGCAAAATTCTTCCACAACCGCTTTGGATTTCTTTTATTAATTTGCAGTTGATCTTTAAATAAGTCGTTTGCTCTTGACAGATAATTACGCAGGTCTTTATAGTATTGAAAATCGTTTGCTGCTTTAGTTTGCAGATATCTTTTTAAGCCCGTTTTTCAGATTAATAATTAGTTTTAAAATATCCGTAATGCAAGGGCGATAGCTGTGTCACAACAGTGTTGATTTTAAGGGTGCGTGTTTCTCAAATAACTGAAGAAGAAGTGTGCATTAATGTAATTTACTTGTAACAATGTAGCTGTTTTGTCTGTAAGTCTAGTTGGTTGCGTTACAATTTGTTTCAAATTGAAAGGGAATGTAAACAGCACCTAAACAAATCCTAATATTTGCTATTTTTATGTAATCCAGAGCTGCTCGGTAAAGTTTAGTTCCATGAAATCAGTACTAATAACTTTAAATTTTATATTATTCTGAATGTACCAACAAAGCCCTACTTCTGTCGTTGCACGGTCAGCCCATACCAGTTCATAATTTGGAATATCTATTAAATTTGAGGGGAAATCTGGCAATAACCATGTTTCGGATACAGCTATTAGACTAAGTACATATTCATTAATAAATTCTAAAAATGTATTAAAATTGGCAACTACGGTTTCTGGGTCTCGACAATTTTGCTATTCCCGGGACTCGAGACTTTTTTTTTTTGAAGTTCCAGGAATTCCTGGGAATCTCGGATAATAATTTTACATAGGTACTTAACATAAAAATACAATTATTTGTTTTTAAAATTGCTTTAATTAATCCTCTAATCACTTTCTCCCAGAAGTTCCCATTGGAAAATAACCATAATTATTTATAGTCCAGTCAACAGAGATGTGAAGAGTGTATTTTCGTGTTAACAGCTATTTTATTGCACAAACCTATTCAGAATAGTGTGTAGAATAATATATGTAGTTGCGTACTAAATCGTAGTGACAGCAGAAAAGTTATTAAGAACTAAAGACGCCATCAACCGTTTTTGAGGTGTTTTTCTTCCGTAGATCATCAGGATGGCTTACTACGAAAAAAAGTTCAGTATATGATTGGTTTATAATAAAAATAGCTACAAAATGGCACTGGTTAGATTGTTATAACTGAAATAATTAAGTTGCAAAATCGAAGAAACTTCCAAAATCGCGTATATTTTTTAAGTTGCCATAAAGATTTATAGTCAACCAATATTGATAAAACTTACGTTAAGTATAGTTTGGATTATGTACAATAAGCACTCAAAACCCGTATGCCAGGTATACAAAACTTTTTGTTTAACAAGGTTTTATAAACCTATTGCGCCTAAAACTTTGGAAGTTTGCAAAAAGCTGTTTGAAGCTTTGCATACTGTTGCAAATGTGCATACCGTGTGTCAATTTGAAAACTTCCCACCCCTAGTATCGCTAAACTGGCAAATTATTTCAAAAATCGCTGAGACACGTCAAATTTGTTTTCAAGGGGGAAGAATTTTGACGTATAAATTATATCGCCCCCTTCACCCCCCCTGCCTCCCAGAGCCGCCACTTCAAAGATCTTAAATGGGAAAGGCGGTCAAGTGAGACATCATTTTGAAGGGCTTTTTATTCTCTACATTTTGGTGTGCCATTTTTTTAATTTGAGTGCTGCGTTGCCAAGTTAGGCGGTTTTCGTCAGACCGGACGCCCAGAGGCTTTCTGTATAAAAAAACCTGTTGGACTCATTCTGATTGTTAATATAAGTCGAGAAATATTTAAGCTTTGATATTATAGATGTTGCCGGATTAGATTAATGGCCATTTTTTGTCATCCCCCATCATAGCAATTGGGATCAATCCATATGAAGTAGTGCAGTACTGGTCGCTCGATCATTTCGAATAAAGATAATTTTTTGTGTGTTATCACCCCTAAGTATTGGTAGATTACAACCACTGTCATTTTATTTTTATTCCATTTGATTGAAATATGGCAGCAATATTTGTTTCGTGGTGGACGACGTTGCTTGCAGTTTTTGATGTAAACGTAAATCTTGATATCTCAAGAACGGTTGATCCTAGAGACCTGCGGTAAAAATAATTGTATTGCTCACATATCGGACTACATTTTTTAATCTAAACGTAATATTGATATGACGTATCATAACTTTAACTTTAAAGATTCAGAACTTTAAAGGCCATAAATACCAAAATAGTAAAATTTCAGATTTAAAATATTTTATACATAAACTATAGAATAGAAAATCCGCCCTAAGACTTCTTTTTTATCTGGATAAATGAAATATGCCCACATAAAAGCGAAAATCTTTGTAAAAACTTTAATCTTCGGGATTAAATCACACCCATAAGTAAGTGTCCTACAAAAATTATGTTTAGATTTAGAAAAAATGTAGTCCGACATGTGAGCAATACAATCATTCTTACCGCAGGTCTCTAGGATCAACCGTTCTTGAGATATCAAGATTTACGTTTACATCAAAAAACTGCAAGAAACGTCATGCATCACGAAACAAATATGGCTGCCATATTTCAATCAAATGGAATAAAAATAAAATGACAGTGGTTTTGATCTACCAATACTTAGGGGTGATAACACACAAAAAATTATCTTTATTCGAAATGATCGAGCGACCAGTACTACACTACTTCATATGGATTGATCCTAATTGCTATGATGGGGGATGACAAAAAAACGGCCATTACTTTAATCCGGCAACCTCTATAATATCAAAGCTTAGATATTTCTCGACTTATATTAACAATCAGAATCAGTCCAACGGAGTTTTTTATACGGAAAGCCTCTGGGCGTCCGGTCTGACGAAATATCAAAAATTTGTAAGATTGTCGTTTCTCGACCGTCGATTTCGACTATACCACTGGACCGAATTTAAAGTGTTGGATACTCATCCGACGCAGAATTTAATGCTCTTTAATTCTTGTAATAGTGAAGTTTTCGTTGGAAAGCACCGCTTTGGAGTTATAAGCGAAAAACTAAAAACGGTCCGAAGATTTCGTGGTTCTTTTGATGCCCTCAGGTAAGCTCGAGTCGAAGGACCGTGCAAACCTAGGATACTTATATTTGACATCAAACGAAGCGATCAAAACGATCTCCCGCTTTCCAACATTTATTTCCACCAACGGTTTCTATTTTACTGGCCTAGTAGTCATTTATGAAATAATTCATTGGGTTCGAATAGACGGCAAAAAATACACAATTTAAAAAAGTTCAAGTTTCGATGCTTGGATCCTGCGATCTTTTGCGTAAGTATGCATTAGACTAAGTAGGCGATTGTCCGATTTTTAGCGCGTGTCTCACTCTATTGCATAAATTTCTATTAGAAACATGCAACTAATAATTTTGGGAATTGCATACTTATTCTACAAGGTTCACACTATACACACGATTTTGATTCATTTCAATTTGGTGAATAATATACGAGTAGTGCATACTTACGTAAAAAATTTAATATCTGAAGATCCAAGCATCGAAACTTGAATTTCTTTTTTTTTAATTGCGTATTTTCTTGCCTTCCATTCGAACCCGAAGGAATATTTCATAAATGACAACGTATACGAACCATAAAACTAATTATTTATAAACGTAACAAAACTATGAAGAGATGTAAAATGTCACCAAAATTTCAAAAATAAACGCAATCGAATTTTACAAATTGCGTTCGATTGCTAATGACTTAAGCTATATATATGCACATTTGTAATAGTATGCAAAGCTTCAAACAGCTTTTGCAAACTTCTAAAGTTTTAGGCGCAGTAGATTTATAAAACCTTGTTAAACAAAAAGTTTTGCATACCTGGCATACGGGTTTTGAGTGCTTATTGTGCATAATTTAAACTATACTTAACGTAAATTTCATCAATATTGGTTGACCATTTAAATTTTTATTGCAACTTAAAAAACATACGCGATTTTGGCAGTTTCTTCGATTTTGCAACTTAATTATTTCAGTTATAACAATCGAACCGGTGCCATTTTGTAGCTATTTTTATTATAAACAAATCATATACTGAACATTTTTTCGTAGGAAACCATCCTGATGAGCTACGGAATAAAAACTGCTCAAAAACGGTTGATGGCATCTTAAATTGTTAATAACTTTTCTGTTGTCACTACGATTTAGTACGCAACTACATATATTGCTGTACCCACTATTCTGAATAGGCTTGTGCAATAAAATAGCTGTTAATACAAGAGAACCAAAAACAGATACTTTTGGTTCCCTGCCGACTGGACTATTAATAAAAAGCACAGCAGTACATAAATAAATTCTCCTATCATAAAATTCTTTTTCTCTCTCTCTTTTTAATGCCAAAACCATTCCTGCTTAGCGTTATATTGTTTGTTGGTAAGGCAGGGCCGGATTTAGAATTTTGAGGCCCTAGGGCCAGTATTTGGTGGGGGCCCCTTAAATTTCTAAAAAACTTTTAATCTCTGAAAGATAAAACTCCATAGTAATTTTTGTACGTTTTTTTTATTATTTTGCTTACTTCTAAACGCTTTGAAGTACTAAACTACGGTAGGTTTACGCGATTTTTTATTTGCAAATGTATTTATTAAATCATCAAAATTCAAATCGCGAAGAATATCACTTTCCAAACTAAGGATCATCAGATTGGTCAAGCGATCTTGCTTCATACTTGTTCGCAATCTATTTTTGATGATCTTTAGTTTGGAAAATGATCTTTCTCCACTGCAGTTCGTCATCATCATCGATAAGTATATGCGAAGAGCTATTTCCGCATTGCAAAATATGCACTGAACATTATTTTGTAAAATTATACGATAAAGAAAAATTTCCACCGATTCTTCTTCTTTCCTCTCAAATTGTTCCGAAAAAGATGCAAGATGCACCAATTCGTTGGCTAAATCGGCTTGTAAATCTTGAGGATAAAATTTGACTTTTAAAAGTTTCTTGGGTTTAAGTTTAATTTCAGAAGGTTCCATCGTGCTTAACCCAGCTAAAAGACCGAATCGTTCATCAACGACTTCGTATGCAGAAACTCGTTCATTTAAAGATACGATGAGTTGATCGATAACAGGGAGGAAAAATTCCGTACAAAATCTTTAAGCACGTTTTTCGCACCACGAACTTAGGTACGGATATTGTACTTGTTTCGGAAGCGCTGGGGCCCCTGTTTGTTGCAGCCGCAGTACTTACTTTTAAATTCAACGGCTGTACCGATTTTAACCTCCTTTAAAAGCTGCGTCCGGACAGACCGTACAGTCTAAGTACAAATATCGTACAACAGTTCAGCTGTTGCACCTAATTTTTTTCCGTGTGGTTTCTTCATTTTTTCGAATTTTGTTTTAATTGAAAAGCTCCATTGCATTGGTGGAGGCCCAGGGGCCGTGGCCCCGCCGGCCCCGTGCTAAATCTGGCCCTGAGGTAAGGTTTAAGTTATTCATAGCTTTTATTACACATTTTTCCTGAATATGAACATGATAAATATTATTAGCAATAGTTCGAATTGATATTCCATCTTCTATGACCTGTTGAAATACATACAATTTCACTCAAATTCCTTGTTTTCCAAAATTCTAAAATCATTGCTAAGTTTTAATCTTTTTGGGGTACGAGGTGCGATATCTTCTTCAATATTTTTTTAAATGCGATCCATGCATGTATTCTAAATGCTGCATGAGCCCGTTAGAATTCAAACCTTACACGAAATTTGTTTGGGGCAATAATTCCATTGGCCCCCGTTTCTACATTTTTAAACTACGATTTGGTTTATTTTCATCTTGAAGCTAAACAGAAAACATTTTATTTATAAATTTAATAGGTAAATAACAGTCAGTTAAAACAAATTCAGATATCTAGCACATACACCCTACAGTAGAAATCTTTAATCCGAACCTATAAATGCAAGGCAATTTCGTATTAACGAGGAATTCGGATTACTGGATATTCCAATAAAAACATTGCTTTAGGCTATGGTATCTTATTATAAAGAACTTAACTTATATAATTTACTAATTTTATTACAAAACTTTTATTTCTAATAAAAAAAATCGGTATTTTTTTGCTTTAAAAGCTTTCTTTCTCTTTTCTTCTCCATAGCATGTGCTTGATCTTAATTTCAGCATTTTTCTATTTTCTGTACCTTTGTCAGTAGCCGAGACGTATTCTAGGATTTTAGTTTTGTTTTCTTTCGTGAACTGCAGTCAACTATCGGTGACTGTCGATTTACCAAGATCATGTTTTAAATCAATCGTTAAAACACATTTTGACATGTTTTAAATGAGATATGGACTCCTCGTATAGAAATTGTGTATAATAACGAAATTAAAAAAAGTTTTAAGGTAGATGATGTCATTACATAAACACTTTCGGCAAAAATGCAACATCAAAACATTTAGGGTGCCTTTGTGATATCAGTTACTATATGTAGGATTTTTATTACTCTTTATGTGGGATTTGCGCTGTTCCATCTGTAAGTCGGCTGCAGCCGCACTTAGGGCCTACGTAATAATAATAATCGCCCCCTCCCTCCCGCACAAGCTTATAGCTTCTGGGGCCTGGTTTCCAGGCTATGGGTTGTAGCAATTATTATTATTATTATATTAAATAATAATAAAAGTGTTCGTTGATCTTCGTAGAATTTTTCTACATCCGACGGGTTGTAACATCACATTTATAATATTCACCTTCCCATTCCCCAAAACGTTACATATTCAATTTTGGTATGTACTATTGCGAGATAAATAATTGGTACCATTGAATTATAAAGTAGGCGGGCTTTTAAGAATTTTGGCATATTACACCAATGAAAGAGAGTACTATGGAGAAAGTCTTATTTAAACAGGAAAAACCTACGCCAATTATCTCGCAATAGTACAACTTTCTTGTTCAGATTAATGAGATTTGTGCGAATTAAAGGGAATTTCGGATTAAAGAGGTTTGTTCAGATTATAGCTCGTAAATGTTGTTGTTCGGATTACTGGATGTTCGGAATACAGTGTGTTCGGATTATGGATTTCTACTGTATAAGCAATTGTGGGTGAACGGACAAGCATTTGTTGGAGATGTCGAACTTCACTACTATCCAAGGCTAGCCCGAAGATAGAGGGAGGGCAGTCGTTAGAGGTGTTGGGAAGCACTAGGATTTAAGCACTTAGAACTGGTCGTTGTTTACCCAATCCCAAGCTTGTCTGGGCAACAGATGACGCGATCAGAATTAAATGTGCGGTAGAGTTATGCCGAGGTGTTTCGTTTACGTTTCACCGAAGTGTTTCTCGACGATGACTCTAAAACGTTGCGGAGGAAGCTCTGCTAACAAGAGGGTCCGGTGTGGGTGGATTGAATCTTACCTGACGTCAGGGTCTCTTATGGAGCTAAGTATCCCGCTGTCTGACCGAACACGTCGGGTGTTCGGGAGACCACACGACGTTCACCCATAAAACTGGCTGGCAATTGAGGTTGGATTCGATCGGTCAGTGGCCCCAACCCCTGTCTTGGGGAGGAACTTGTGAAGGTATGATATAGGACTGGAGGGCTCTCTCTATTCAACTGAGTTAAGTTGGGGAAATTGTCCTATTGCTGGACGAGGTACTTCACCCCGTATGAAAGAGGACGGGGAGGGTGCCGGCGGGTGAGCACGTGTTAAGTCAATCGCTCCGGTACTAGCCTGGATAGCTAGTAGAGGGTGGATAGGCAACTTCGCTCCGACCAGTGAGTTACTGGGAGCAATTGCTATGCAATTCGCGCGCTGATTGGGCGTATCCCAATCACTTCCTTCTGGAAGGAAGGTGGGGGTATGTTGATATAGGAACCCCACGTAAAACATACAGACAATCTTGTCTGACCTAGACGAATGGAGGAGATTCAAGTGAGGTTTATCTCGGTTAGGAAGTTCGCTCGCTAACCCATGAGCAACTGCATGCCACCAGGTAGCGTTTCAGAGGTGACAGTACGGGGGTCTGGCAGAGGCTGTCAGTTCCAGCGTCGGATTCCCAGAAATCGTCTAGAGACCTACACTTAAAGGGCGTTAATGCGAAGATACATAGCCTCTCACGTTCATTTAAAAACCAAGTCCCGCCACATTTGAGGTTGGATTCGATCGGGCAGTGGCCCCAACCAAGGCTTGGTGAAAGAACCTATGGTTCTGATGTACCTAACCTAGGTTAGGAAATAGTCCTAATGCTGAACGAGGTATTTAGCCCCGTATGAAAGAGGACGGGAGGGAGCCGGCGGGTGAGCACGTATATGTTAAGCGCTTCGACTCGCCTGGTTAGTTATGTATTTTATTGTTAAATTATTTTCACCTTACTGGATACGAGTGTTTAATGTTTTACGGAGTTCTTGTAAGTACTTTCGTTGCGCTGGCGTTTGATCGGAGGCAATTCGAATAGTAGTATTCGATTCCATCACTGTTCTGTTTTTAAGAATCTCTTTTACATCATTTACGTTATTTAAAATCACCTTTAGTGGATGTGGTTTATTGTTGTTTGGTTTGTCTATTTCTAATCGATAAACTTGTATCGCGTTGATATCAACATTGCTGCCTTTTTTAATAAAATCTATTACTTGTATGATATCGTGGTTCACTCGTACTTCTTTGTTAGGTGATGAAGATTCATTAATGTTATACATAATCAAATTTGAAGCTCTTCTATTTCTGTCGTTTATCTCAGATATTAAGCTTTCCGATATGTCTTGAGATATTGTTTCCAATGTAGAAGTTGCTACTTTAACTTTTAATTCCTCGATTTCTTTAGTAAGTTTAGTGAATAAATCAGTCAGTTCAGAAATTTTGTATTTTTCATTAGCGCAGTTATCACAATGGAATGTCGGTCTGCTTTTATCATTTGAATTGATAAGCTGTACTCGCCGAAAGCCGTGCCCGTGAAAGTCCAGTGCAAGCAGAATGTAAAGGTGACCGGCATTTGTCGCAAAAGCAAATGATATGTTTTTCAAAATCTCAAACCGTCAGAACTCGGCGGATTTTGGACGAAAATGGATGAACCTTTGAGTGCTAAAAAGTTTAAAGTGTCTAGTTTAAGGGCGGCTGAGCGAATGTTTCGTTTAAGGTTTTCCGCTCCCCGCCTTTCCCCGAAGAATAAAAAATGTTTTTGATTCAAAAAATGTCAAACTTTAACAGCTTGTACGGTGTACCAAAAAACTCGTGAACCCAATCGACCATCAAGTTCAGTCCTTTTTCTGTAAAGTTCTCAAAATTTCGAGTGCCTACAGTTTGTCGGGAGTCTTTCGTCTTCTGCCAGCGACATTATTACCGGTTGAGTTTGAACATTTTTTCCCAAATTCAAAAATTTTGAAAAACGTTTTTAATTAATAAAAACATTTTTTTATTAACTTTAATTTTTTAACGTGTAACCGCCGACATCAGCGTTACCCGATGTGCACCATGAACAGGTTGTCGGTCGGATTTTGTACATCGTGTGTGTGTGTGTGTGTCGCATACTAACTCCTACCTCCAAAAGAGCAACAATTCGTGCACGTTGAATGTTCGTTAATTGCGGCATTGTAACGCTTCGAATAACTTTCTGATACTGATTAATTTCAAAACATTAGTAAAATAAAAATCAAAACATTAATTTAGGCACTTGCACATCGGGTAACGTTGTCGGCGGTTACACGTTAAAAAAATGAACGTTAATAAAAAATGATTTTATTAATTAAACATTTTTCAAAATTTTTGAATTTGGAAACGAAAAGATTCAAACTCAGATATTAATACAGATTGATAATACTGTCGCTGGCAGAAGAGGAAAAACAGTCGACAAAATGCAGGGTAAACTTCAAAAAATCATAACAATGCGCCAAAAAATCGTAGGCACTCGAAGTTTTGAAAACTTGGCAGAAAAAGGACTGAACTTTATTGCCTTGGTGGTCGATAGGGTCCACGATTTTTTTGGTACGCCGTACAAGCTGTTAAAGTTTGACATTTTTTTAATCAAAACCATTTTTTTTCTGCGGGCGGTCGCGAGAGGCGGAAAGGCCTTTACGTAACATTCGCTCGCACGCCCTTAAACTAGACACTTTAAACTTTTTAGCACTCAAGGTTCATCCATTTTCATCCAAAATCCGCCGAGTTATGACGGTTTGAAATTTTGGTATTTTTGGTGCGTTTTCAAGTGGTGCGTTTTTTTTTCCTCGAGTGTATAATAATAATAATAATAATTACTACAACCCATAACCTTAACCAAGGCCCCAGAAGCTATAAGCTTGTGCGGGAGGGAGGGGGCGATTATTATTATTATTATGTAGGCCCAATGTGCGGCTGCAGTCGACTTATAGATGGAACAGCGCAAATCCCACATTTGTGTTACAGCTAAGGGAAACTGCAGAAAACCTTAACCAGATCTGCCAGCGCCGGGAGTCGAACCCGGGCCGCTTGGGTGAAAGTCCGGCACGCCAGACATTACACTACCAAGGCTGTTTTAAAGTATAAGTGGTTTAATCACATACCTCACGATTCCTTATCAAAGCCATCATAAACTACTGTCACTTAAGCGGTGTGTAAGGTATAATTAACAAAGAACTTTATAACCAATTTCAAAGAGTACCGAAATGTGCGTCACTTCAACAATCTCAATCCTAATCAAATTCATCTTTTTTGCTTGGAACACTTATTAGAAATATAAACATATAGTTGTAAACCATGACTCAATGATTAATAATTAAAATGTCTGTATTTTGTAAATCGGCAAAATTAATGTGTCAGTTTCAGCTGACGATCATACCGTGCAGTTAGGAAACAAACATCAGACAATTAATAAACCACCTGCAAAAGAAAATGAAGAACCTATATATTAAAACGACAATGTACTTATACTCACACCAAAAGTTGATAGAAGTGAAATTCTCGAAAATATGGTTACCCATATTCAACAAGTAGGCTGGATTGAAAGGGAGAAGAAACAGTTTGAACGTGTAGGATCTGACCTATGGACAGATTTCTCAGTAGATGGAAAGAAAGTATAAAAAATGACGTTAATGACTGTATACCTACTGTAACAACACATATTTAGACGTTGTTATGTTAGCGACAACTTTGTCGCCATTGTGTTGTTAATGAACGACAGTTATTAGTTACAAAATAGGAAGTCATTTATTAACGATTGTCATTAAATAACAACTTCATTAGACGTTACAGAATA
This sequence comes from Agrypnus murinus, assembly GCA_929113105.1. Classification (NCBI taxonomy): domain Eukaryota; kingdom Metazoa; phylum Arthropoda; class Insecta; order Coleoptera; family Elateridae; genus Agrypnus; species Agrypnus murinus. Next base: position 71,666,890 of record OV816024.1, read on the forward strand.
GACCACTTAGTTACTTTATATTGGTTATCAAAAAATTACTAAATATAATATACTTTTTTAGTAAGGCAATCCGTCGAACATATTGAAGTGATCACCTCTATCTAATGTGAGATAGTTCCGACAAATGGCGTGGCTTTAAAAATGCTTCATTTAAAGCTTGTAACTAGATTTACATTTGAACTAAAAAAAATAAAGCGATATTCTTTTTCAGCCCCTTTTCCTGCCTCTTTACTAGTCAGGTGGGTCTGGAAAAATTTCCATTTTTAAAAGTGGGTCTCGGTCCATGAAAGTTTGCAAACTCCTGTTTTAGATAAATTATCTCAGTTTTATATCCAAGAATCTTTTGCCACTAGAATATTTGTTTTGTATTTAGTCTACATTTTTATCAGCAATTGTAAAGGATACCGAGCAAACCAAGACCTACTCTGAATCACAATAAGAATGAACAAACCACATCAGTAATTTTCAATATGTTTGGTTACGGAAAGGACGCTGTAGAACAAGAATAAGGAACAATCTTTGAAAGGAAACATGATTATTGATTTCTGGGAGGAAAAGCCAAGGATTTGTTTTTGTATATTCTAAATTAAAAACTAATCCTTACCTTTGTTTTTCTTCTTACCAAGGAACCCTACAGTGGTTTCATTTTTATCTCTTTGCCTCCAAGTGAAAAAAACACCTCCCAGTAGTCCATGCACAAATACAACATCAACATTTGTGTTTTGATCAGAGCGCATCATTGGATGCAAAATATAAGTTCTAGGAGGATAAACTGCTTCATATTCATCATCAGCATCTAAATTTGCTAATGTTCTGGCAG